>CM035817.1:30875083-32252583 GCA_020458035.1 Magallana ariakensis
TGGTAAAGATGTTTCATTTGATGGTGATGTTGACAAGCATTTGAAAAAGACGGGAGATTATTGTCAAAGTAATGTTATGCAAAGTTCAAAGAGTTCTATTAAAGGCAAACCCAACAGTTCCAAGCTCCATTATAACGAGAATAGCAAATCTGAGCAATGTGACGAAATCACAGATATGATAAAGAAAACGAAAAGTCAACCATCGGAGACACTTTGTGAGAAATTGTCTATCAAGCCTAAAAGAAAGTTAGTTACTTCAAGTATAACAACAAAAGAACACAACAGAGAAACTCCAAACGATTCTGAGCCAGACGACCAGAAAGACAGCACTGGTTCTGTGGCTGTTAACTTAGTCAAGGAAAAATCTTCTGACGCTAGCGTGACAAGAGCAGAAAATCAGAACACTGATAGTAATGTACAAGATAATGCTGTATCTGATGTGCCTTGTAAAAAGAAAACTGGAAAACAGTCGGGAAAAAGACATTCTGGGAAATTGAAATCAAGTCTAGAGGATGGAACAGGTATTCAAACGAATTAAGCACATTCTGACATATGTCTTATATTTCATGGGTAATATTGTTTACGTATCATAATATATAAGTCAACATATTTAGCTACCATATCAATTTAACAAATCAGTCAAAAAATAATATTGACATCATGAATCTTCACAGTATACATGTATATCAATATATCAAGACATCAAGGTATTGATATAGCTCTAAGAACAAGGTTGTGTACATCAAAATTACTTCTAAAAATACATGTTATGACGCATCCAGTGTGTCCTTCCATGAATACAGTTAGTACAAAGAAAAAAAATAGAGAAAAAATATGGTATGACCTTTGCTCATTGCCTTAGATCATATCAAACTCTTCATTCATCAATGCACAGCGATTTTGAATTAGGCATGTTTGGAGCACGTGGAGAATAGCGTCAAGGCAAGAAAGATGCATGAGGAAGTTTGTCCTCCAAGATCAATATATACGACCGTAGGCTTTGAGATTCCAGCTCTGTCGGTCGAATCGATCTCCGTGCCGGCGAGATCGTATTTTCTTCCGTTCCCCATGTTTGGTTCAATTGCTTCACCTCGGCGTTTTTCTCTAAAAATGGATGTTTGGTTGGAAATTACGTGAGCTTTTTTTTGCTTCAACTCTTGAATTCTGTTTCTAGGAATGAGTAATATACCTATTGGGATAGCAGTGGCTCAGAAACGGGAGGACAAAAAGACGAACAAACCAGGTAACCAATTATTTATGTATGGTTTGAGATTTTTAGCCTCTGTAAGTGCTTTATTTGTATGCCATTTTGGTCTGTTATAAGTGTTGAATTACACTCAAAAACTTTGTACATATGGCATGCTGTTTCATTAAGTTTTCCGTTCAGATGATTACATAAAAATTTTGCAATAACAATAACATTACAAATTCTAGTGAATGTCGTTTGATTTGATGCATTCAGCACTTGAAATTGGGTTGTAAAGCAAGTATACTATCCATTATATGTATATCGGTTGATGTACGTAACTATACATGTACGTAAAATTGTTCAAATGATATATAAACGTTTAAAAAATAATGAAAATGTCGGTAGTTTTATCGAAACAATTCACTAGATACCATATCATTATATTAAACAAAAACAAAACGGAAATTATTGATATTTTCTCTTAGAAAAATGAAATAAAAACCATTTTTGTTTTTTTCTTTTTCGAAAAAGAATTATATACTTACTGCAACGATCTTAAAAACAAAGAATAAACTAATTTAATTTTCAGACAACGAGATTGTTTTACACTAAAAGATGAATTGTTGCAACAATATTACTGTTTGCTGTCGTTTTAAACAAAGTCAGAAAATGATCATGCAAATATATTCCATGTTTCAGAAACTTCATTTAACAGTGGTGCAGGGAATGAGACAATTGCGCGTAATGGAGAATGGTATAAACTTTGAAAGCACTTGTCTAAATATAATTGTCCTTTTTAAGTGAAAAAAAAAACAAATGAAGCGACTTGAGTTTCATTTCTCCCATACAATTAATTGTCAATATTTAAGCAATTTTCAATTGTTAAGTAATAGATGCATATACACATGAAATGTTTTAACTCTTTGATTCAGCTTTGATTCTAAAGCGTGCAGTTTTACAATACTTTGGAACATAATCATACACTTTTTTCTGATTTTCTTCATCAGCAACAAAGGATTGCTTATACAAATTTCATTGTATATTAAGTTTGTATTTAAAAATTAATTTCCTTTATCACGGTGTTGTTTTCATTTCAGTGTACAAATAGTTTCCAGTCAACGGACACTGTCTAAATCTAGCACCCCAAGTTCATCAATTAATGACATGCGCAATCAGCTTCCTGCAAACCTGATTGTAACAGGTATATTTTTCAAATTTCAAGTTCAATAAGAAAAATATCAAACAAAACATGTTTTACGGTGAATTATTCACAATACTTGTATATGTTTGAAAAAATATGAAAATTGGAAAACGTAGATTTTTTTTTACCGTTTTCTGAATAACTGTTATCAGGTTCTGCAAACGGGACAGGGGTAGCTTGGGCAGATGATCCGTCGGCAAGGCATTTTACGTCACCATGGCTTCAGTCTGGGCATTCTACACTCGGTCAGTCACCATGGCTTTCACAACTTCCAGCCTACAATCTAAATACAAGCATACCAACAACTACCAACTCGATAGAAGGCAACCAGCTTCCTTTGTCGATTCCTCCAGGCTATAAACTAATACAGGATTCAGTTGGACAGCTCCTCTTAATACCGTCAACAAATCTTAGTGGTAATAATGACGGAATATATGTATAAACTCCAAATCTGGCCAAATTGTATACCATTATATGCAAGGAATAATCGGCTGGTTTTTTAATATATTGTTAACATAGAAAATAAAAGAATAAATTATATTTTTGAAAATTTCATAGTAAAAAAAGTGATTTTTTTTCAGATATGTATGATCCTCATCGCTTGTGGGCCTTTCCCGGTACTCATACACCTCAGATACAGCAAATATTTACTGCTCAACAAGCTCCTTTGCAACCACAGGTTATAGGAAGCACAGCAGATTCCCTTGGAGTTTCGTACTCTCAGGCGTTTCAGACAATGGTAAACACTATTAATGTTATGGTGCTCATTATAATATTTAAAATACTATAACTTTCATTGATTTTCTTTGAAAATGAAAAATGAATAAATTATCATTTAGGGTCTAGCAGCTACAGGAAATAGCCGTTTGACTTCCCGTCAACCACGTGAAATAGATAAATTAATATAAACTTGAAATTACCAAGCGGTTTAGAGTTTACTTATGTTTATTTTCCTCAGTACCAACCACGAGGGGATCAAATCATTGACAAGAAAAATGTTCCTATTCTGCCTTCAAAAGTTGTCAGTGATGATGAGGTGTTAGAGAAGGATTCTCCAAAAGTAAAGAAAGAAATATCCACAAATGTTGACCTAGAAAAAGACAAACCAGAAGCTGCAAAGGAAGGTAGAGACGTTATATCACAGAGAATACATAATATCCAATATTCGAGACTAAAAAAGATTTTGATATGAAGATCGTGATTGTAATTAAGTTATCTATTGATCAAAAGAAAGCACAAACAAATATTTTTTTTATATCTTTTGATAAAACGTTGGCCCTACACCAAATAAATTTTATAAGTCAAAAAATCTTTTTTAATAAGACTTTTAATTTTTTTAAATAATTTTCGCAAAGCTCATATAGCAATGTGATTTTACAGTTCGTATTGCTTAACTTCGATTATGGGTTTAGATTAGATGAATGATAAAATAGACGAAAATTAAAATAATTTGTATCTTAACAGGTGTAATCTTCTTAAAAGGACAATATAAAAATGTTTACAGTCGAAACGGGGAAGGAAACTTGACACTTGTTTTTAAGAAGAAAATAACGTCATATATGACATGGGAATAACTTTTCGGACGTATTTTTACTCTAGTGTAAAGTTACATATGATAAAGGGAAATATTCTTCCGCTGGGTTAATGGATCACACAAAGCACCTTTTATAAAATAAAATCTATGCTTAATTAGCAATGTCTTGAATTTCTTTCAGAAGTACCTGCTGCTAAAGTACGGCCTACTTCAAATCAAGTAGCGTTTCCTCCAGCGTTCAATACAGCGGCAGTGGCCGATGCTCCATGCACCCTAAGTGTGGTGCAGGCTGTCAAAGCAGTGACGTCATTAGTCCAGTCACGCGGCACGTCACCCATGATTCCTGGAAATGAATGCGAGGACACCCCTCAGGATAATATTGAAGACGTGCATCAGAATAATGAACTATCTTCTGTGGAGCCCCCTAATGTGTGCTCGAAAGGAGTCACAGCTGTACAAACAGAAAGCATTCAAAAATTACCCGAAACTGATTCCAAATCTAAGACTAAAAAAGTGGCCTCCGTAATGACTTGCTCTGCCGACAGCGTTGGTAGCCAACAGGCTAGTGTTTCACTCCCCACCACGACTGTCATTGGAGACGTGACAATTGTAGAAATGACACCTGACACAAAATCTCAATTACATAAAATCTCAACTAATAATGACCATGATAAAAAAGAGACCATCTCTGATATAACGCCACGTAAAGCTGAACAGGATAATGGCAATTACAATCCCTTTTTAGATCCTCAGATTCTTCAAGCAGCTGATGGATTAGAACTTTTAAGTGCCTTGGCCGAACAACGGGCAAAATTTGCCTCCCCAGAAAAAGAAGAAACTCAATCTAAGCAGACGGATGCAAAAGATGAAACAGAATCAAAAACTCCTACAAAAACAAACACGAAAGATACAACTAAAACAAAAAGTGTGGAAAAAAAAGATCCAAAATCAGCAGCAAAACAAGTGCGAAAAAAGTCAATCAGCAGGACAAGATCCCTTCCACCTGCTAAGACAGACTGTAAAACTGAGGGAGGGAGTTATTACACATCTTCTGGTCTTCGGATCCCTCAAGGTACACATCTTTTCCATGACGTCATTTTTTTTATCGTTGAAGTGCACGAATATTGCTTTTTAAATAAACCTACACAATTTGATTGCACCTAGTAATGATTTTTCGTAGACGAATACCACCTAGAGGCAACCATTAAGATGAAACCGTAAATTAAAACAAAAAATGATATTTATGTTTCTTCCTCCATTGATTAGTTGTATGAAACCAAAGATAACAAGAATCTTAGCCTTTCTTTTTTTTAGTAAGTCTTTCATCTTTAGTTTTATTTGTATTTTTTATGTTCATATTTCTCAATTGTTTTTAAATTGTTTCCTCTTTTGTTTAATATTATTTCGTTATTATACCCTTAAACCTTTAATTTTATTTGCTGTATTATGATATTAGCTTCGGTTCTACTGTGTCACACACATTACAACTCAAAGAAACAGATCTGGGTTCTTTTCTTGAAATAGGAGATGACGAAATTAATGCTATAGAACTAGATATGAGAATCCGTCTGGCGGAACTTCAAAGGCTTTACAAAGAAAAACAAAAGCTATACGCTAAACTCCAACCAAAGAAAAGCGACAGGGAAAAAGATCGTGTTGAGTATGTCACACTTTCATGTTGATTATGTAATCTTTTCATTTCATAGACATGAACGGAACTTAATATTCTTTGTGAAATATCTTTATTGTCTTGAAAGAAATATTGTAAGTTGTAAAAACTATTGCATTTGATATGGCATTTTAGTTTAAAATAAAAAAGCAAGGGCAGATTTACGACATAAATACTTAAAAGTTCAATGAATTGTAAAAAGCTATGTACGGGCAAAATTGTTTTAAAGACACAAGTTCTGTTATGTCATCCTTTTTTTTTGCATTTTGTTTTAAACATATCTTATATCTATGTTAAATTTCAATACAAAAACAGGTAAAATATCAAATACCCTAAAATAAAAAGACTTACTTGGGAAAAATCAATTTTGAATATTGAAGCAACTTCAAGCGGATTTTGTGTATTCTTTGACTTTAATTTGATATGCTGCCATAGTATTGACGGAAATTCTGATAAGAGTAAAAAGATACCATGATTAAAAACCATCATTATAAGGAGTGGTATAGCCTGATTACTGGAATGTTCTAGGTTAAAATGACACTTTATTATTGATTACAGTGATAAACAGCGGGGACCAGGTCGGCCGAGAAAGAGGCAACACCATTCTGGCTCTTCCAACGACAACGTCAAGTCAGTATTTAACTTTGAAAAAAAAGTTGAAGCTTAGTCTTTCCTCTTTTGGAAATTTTAAAGTCCAAAATATTATATAAATTCTTTGAGGAACGTCAGCTGATCTTTCTCAGATAAATGGAAAAAAATTGATCATTAGTTTAACTGAAAGTGGAATCCACAAAAACAAATTGTTCCGTGTTTCTTGTTAACGACGCTCTCCTGCAGATTAAGAAGATTCCCAGTATTTTACTGGAATTAGTTGTGCAAAATTAGACGCAGTAAAGTCGGCTAATGGACCATTTTGTTACTTTGTTTAAGTATTTCATCAGAGCAATTCAATAACACCAATCCTTTTTTCATTCTTTTCAAGGTATAATGCCTACTGGCTTAGACTGATTTTAAAAAAAAATATGACTTTTCAAAATCGATGTAAATGGCAAACAGGTGGATATGTGAAGTGAAAGATTGCGTTATTTCTAAATCGTTTTATCATTGTGTGTGTGAAACAATAGTTTTCCTACACAATCGATTCGTCTTTTTCGTGACCTTGCATCCATAAAGGTGTATAATTAATCAATCATGTCTCACGGTGTATCAAATGTACATGCTGTTTCTGGTTCTTTGCAACTTTGATACGTTTGACTTCAGAATGAAACACTTTTTTTGCCAGTAAGCTCAATTTCCGAAACCAGCGTTCTTCACAAGCCACTGTTATGTCCTTATACTAAAAGTTGCTAGTTTTGAACTGTTTTCAATGAACCAATATAAGAAAGAAAAATATGCGAATTTAAAAAAAAATGTTTCCCGTTTAAAAAAGATAATGAGAAGTAAGAATAGTGTGTGTCATTTGAATGTTGTTACAGCTCTGGCGAGAAGGCCAAGATAAAAGAACCCCCGGTAAAAAAGAAGAAGCAAGCAGAAGAATTGGTGGATAGAGTGTTTAGGAAAACAGGTGGTGGATTTGGGGTGCGTATGAAAGCTAAGCAAGGCAATGAAAACCTGTCTTTTGTAATTAAAATCTGCGTTGAATAACTAGAAACCGTTAAGATATCGAACATGAAATGGTATCATTTTATTTAATCGCTAACGCGAGATGATGATAATGCGTGATACAAGTGTTGGTATAGAGTTGCGTTTCATGTGATGGAGCTAACCTATTGATAATTAATATTCTATTTTAGATGCCACTTAGTAAAAAGCTAAAGGCTAACGCCATGGCAGCGCTTTTTAAGACTCAATCTGGGTTTACGATGAAACGGAAAGGCAGTACATCTGGTAGTCACGCCGCCGAGAACCAGGGTACGGGCTTCCTTCAGCAGACCTTGTTTTACTAATTGTGCATTTTTTTAGCATCCTTCCTTGTACTGCAAAGTACATAAAGTGTGCAAAAGCCCCAATCGCATTCGATCACTTAATTCCCAATAAAAAACAGATTAAATCTTAAAACTTCTCTATTAAACGGTCTGATTCACAGATTAGCAAATTTGACATGACAGTCTTGGTAGGCAACTTTTGGCAGCTTCTTGGCTATTGAGTTGGTTTGTTGTTGTGTTATTAAGACAACAGCATTGTTTGTGCGTGTGTGTATATATATATATATATATATATATATATATATATATATATATATATATATATATATATATATATATATATATATATATATATCTTTTTTGAGAACAGAAGTTCATTACGAAAAATTTGATTTTCAGACAAACATTTCCACTTTGGAGACTCCGGATTTGCTACATCCTCAAATAAGACATTGGAATTCAAAGGTAGTAGTTTTTTTTTTCAAAGTTTATTTTATTTTATTTATTTTTGTGTGTATTTGTACACACTTAATGTTTTTATATGCACAATAATATTTCTTTTCATATTGCAGTAAAAAAGAAGCATTTAAAAACGGAAGAGTCAAAACTTAAATCAACGAAGAAATCATTTCAGAAACGTAAGAATTCTAAAAATAAGAACTGCATTGAACTACTAGTACTTACATGTTCATTAAATTGACTGCGAATTACAATGTAGATTACATTTTGTATTAATTGTGTTTATGTTTCATTTTTCAGATAATTTATTTGGCTCCGCAATGAAAATGTTCAAAAAGATAAAAAAGTCTAGTTCACATTCCCATGAGAGTAAGTACTGTAACTCTTCGCCTAGAAATAACCAAAGACGTTATAGTTTTTCAAGAATTGATAAAAATGTTTCGGTTGTTTGTTTTAGAGGAGAAACATAAGCATAAATACCAAGATGGCTTATCTATGCTTGCGAATTATGCCGTCAGTCATCAAAAAGATCACGAAAGATCATCCTTCCGTGATCTTCATGAGAACTCCAATACGTCACACAAAAAGCAGAAAGACAAGAAAAGGCGGGAAGAAAAACGCGATCAAGATCAGAAGGAGTGCAGACGTGATGAAAAGGACTTGTTCGCCGTTGAGAAGCACGAAGATGAAGATGGTGATGATGAAGAAGAGGAAGAAGAAGAAGAAAATTCGAGAATGGAGGATCGATCAAACTTTTGTAAGACCGAGCATGGTGTTCAAAACGTTTTGGAGAACAAGGACACTGTAGATTTTGAATCACTGTCCATACTTACTAAACTGCATGAATCTACTAACAATGAATCAAAAGGTAGCGTCTTTTTAGAACAATATTTTCATTTACTTTATCATTAATCAGAATAAATATTAATACATTTTTAACTGTTAGAGTTACTGCATTTTTACACTTGATACGAACTTCACTTTTTGCTTAACTGTGATTCTATTCCAAATTCACTCATAAGATAGCAAATGAAAACTCTTGATTTAATTAAGTGTTCTCGTAATATGCATATTTATTTTACTTATTTAGTTGTGCATGAGTCCCTATAAGAATAGCAATGAAGATATGTAGTTTGTATGTTGTATAACACAAGTCAAACTAATGTGATCTTGATAGGGAATTTTGTTTTAATTTAAAAAAAAAACACAAAAAAAAATCTTCTCAAAATATGTAATAATTAGATGGATAAAATAGTAAATTAGAAATAGCATATTGATTCGATAATGCATTAACTATTTATTCTGTAGCATCTGCAACGTATCATAATTTCTCATCAAATGTTTATTACAAAAACAAAATTGGCAACCGATGTTGCATATTAAATTACTTAATACCATTATTGCTGGGAACAGGCCACAGTAGCAGGAAAAATTGATTGCAGTTGACAGCCATTAAATATAAATTCTAATGTTGCGTTAGAGAGAAAGAAAAAAAGTGTTTGTGTTGTTTTCATGTTGTATAACAACCGGGCTTGGTATAAGATATTTCTCATCGTCATTATTTCAGATTCCGAGAAAACGAGCAAATATGAAAATCAAAGTCCCACTAATAGCGGCAACAAGAAGAGAAAACCGGGAAGACCTCGAAAATGCACCCCAGATCAATCCGAAAATGGAACCGGTATGTAACCAATGCAACAGACTTGAAACAAATCTGATTAAAATCACCCCTCCCCTCGTCGTTCGATAATAGGAAAAGAGAAAGTGTGACATAAAATATTTATAATGTTTATTTCCACCCAAAGCCTAAAGTGTACATACTTAGCAATCAATAAATATCAATTGGGGCCTATGTTCGTGATTTTTATAAATTTTCAGGTTTATGTTTATATATATACATATAAAGGGACTTAATTTCGTGGAATAACAATTGATTAAATATATCGCTTTATTATCGATATCATTATAATTTTTTTTTAATGAATTAATGTTGGTATTTAGAAATATACTTTCTAAATACCAACATTAATTACTATTTATAAAGCAAAGCGTTAACGGAAAATTATCAAATTTTTTTAAGTACAAAAACTATAAAATTCCATAGTATTTATTAAGTTAGACAGGTTAAACATTATATGTGAGAATCATAACTATTCTAAAGGTATGAGGAATTAAAGTAAGCAATGATATTGCATAGGAGTGGATAAAATACCGGTATCTTATTCGAAGAAAAAAAATGTAATAAATAATTAAGAAATTAAAACTTCTGTTTTAAAAAAATAACATGTATATACATACAGTATTTATAAGTTATACAGACAAGTTCTGAACATTTGCTATTTGAAGGGCAACGAAAAAATAAATAAAATAGGCAATGATATTGCACTGGAGTGTATTAAATTTTATTTTGAAAACAGAAAAATGGAGGAATAAAAAGTTACGAAATCCAGTGCTATGCTTAAAATATAAAGATAACATAATAAACCATAGTATGCAAAATTCAAACATTAACCCCAATTTGTGTGGCGAAATAATATTTTTTCATGTGTCTTGTATGAATTTTATAACTCATACAGGCGTGGCATGCACAGCGTGGATTTCAAAATAAATTATGATTAAATTCAGTTGATAAAAATCAATGACATCAAAAGAGTTAAAGTCTTATTCAACACATTCTTTCGAATATGGATACATTGCTTTAAGGTGGAATAACACACCTGGAAAAAATCACTCAAATTAACTGTAAATTGTTTGATTATGAAAGATAAAATGATAAATAAACTGTAAATAAGTCAAATAACCGAAAAATTGGCAGTTCGGGGATAAAAAATGAATATCTAAAAAATCAATTCAGTTAGTTACAACAAAAGCATATGTGGGAATCGAACTCGGGATGTACGGTTCACAAGCCCGGCACTTTATCCACTCGGCTATGGAGTAAGTTACATATTGCTGTCGATAAAATCCTTTTCTGAATAAAACGATATGTCGTTTCGATCAGAGGTCAGCCATTTTGTGATGATGTGTTATTTTCACCTTAAAGGAAATGCATACCTTTTTGTGTAATCATTTTTACTTTAATTATTTTTGGAGTTGTTCTTTTATTTTATTATTTACATAACTTTTATTTCTAAACTGTTGTTTTTAAATCCGCAGAAACAATAGTTGCCAAGACAGCCAAAAATTTCAGACTTTTTCAACTTCAAAATTTCCACGAACAAGAAAAAGACAAAGAGAAGAAAATAAAGGTATGTCGTCATTTATATAATATACAATATGGCAACGAATCTAATTTGTGTGACTCTCTTGGGTTTCAAACACCTGCTTCCGAAATGAAAATATTAGCGAAACACCTACGTTCGATTAGATTACTAATTAGTGTTGTATAATGGGAAAGCTCCTTTGTGAATATGCCGTGATAACAGACACAAGAAACAAGAGACGTGTCATAAACATTTTAATTTGATACTGAATATCTCTCTCTCTCTCTCTCTCTCTCTCTCTCTCTCTCTCATATACGTAAATATATGTTATATATGAGGGTTATTATCGATCGGCTATCATTTCAGCTGGAAAACCAAGAGACGTTAAAACCAATATATTTAGACGAGGAGTGGCTCAGAAGGCGGAGTGAGCGCATCTTTTTAAGTGATCCTAGTCCTCAGCCATCACCAAATTACACGCCGTTAACACAACAGCAAAATAAGCCGCCCAGTCAACAGCAGACGACCGCAACACCGAAAATTGCAAAAGTTGCTAAACCTCACACCAATCAGGCTAAATTACAAAAGGCTAAAAGTATTAAAGAACTTACCGACAAAGTCAAAAAGAAATACTCGAAGACCTTACAGAAGTCTTCAGACAGATCAGAAGTAAGTCGATTGCGAGTTGGCAAGATTGATTTTTGTTTTAGTATTAATATGTCGTTGACGTAATTTCCGGGAAATATACAAGGATACATGAGTCTACAGGGAGTAATTTAGAAAGAACTCGTTCTCCTTGCCGTTTTTTCTGCAGTGTAATATATGTCGTAAATTAACCAATCATGTCGCTTTGCAGAAAAGGCCACTACACAAAAAGCAGCCTAAATCGAAGGCTTTTATTGACACTGACAGCAGCGAGAGCGAGAGTGATGCTGACAATATACCACTCAGCGTGCTCCGTGATCGCCCACACACGCCAGGTATAGAAATCATATATCCTGACATCAAGTCAATAAGTAGTACTGTAAGACTGAATAAACCCTCGTATAACTCTATTCTAATTTTTAACAGTGTAAAACAATTATATCTATTTACTCTATCGCAGTTTGCAAAAGAACTTTTTTCTAATTAATGTGTGGCATCGGTCTTGTGCATTTCTTTTAATTTCACGATATAACGACTGTTAAAAGCTAAATCATATTAATTTATTGGCTTAATTCATGTACTGTACATATTTTCTGATCATAAAGAAATTACGAAACGGTGCATTAAGTTTACTTTTTTGCATATGTATGAATTGCAGAGCCGAAGACGTGCACCATAGACAAGGATGAGCTGGTTGACGGGTTGCGGGTGCTTGTTTTCAAAGACGGGCTCTTCTACGAAGGGGCCGTCAAGGGGATCCGACCCCCGGACGTTTACGGGGTCGTCATAGATAATGCACGGGGAAACAGGCCGTACATATACTCCCAAGAGGAGATTCTGAAGGAAGCGGTAAGATGCCATCTTATGTGTATGCTTTCATTTAATGCAATTTAATTTGCCAATATTTCTTCTATGGCTTTTTATCATCAGTAAATTTTGTTTATTCTCTAAAAACCTTTCGAAGTCGTTAACACTGCAGAGTAAACACACCAGTAAACCTATCACATACGGTGTTATCATTTATATTTGGAGGGGGCGTATTTTTGTCGGTTGTCATCTTACTGATTCATGGTAACGTAATATCGTGAAACGACAATTAATTTTTTTTTTTTTTAATTAATAATGTATGCAATAACTCCGTTAATGTTCCGTTGCTTCAAACGAAAATTTGCGGATGTGCTACCCATAAAATCCTCAAATATTTAACACGCCCTTAAAGAGTAAAATAATTTCACGCCATCAGTAGTAGAAGAAAACGGCAATGACAGACAAAATAAAGTTTCGGATAGGAGTTGATTATAATCTTTGGTTTTTCCCTAGATTTTGGACGTACGGCCACAATCCTCTAAGGTACTTAAGGAAGGCACCAGGATATGTGCCTATTGGAGTCAACAGTTTAGCTGTCTTTATCCAGGAACAATATCAAAAGGTAACTTAAAATGCAACAGATAAAATAACGGGAAAATCGAAAAATAGATAAGGGGTAGTTTAAAAGAAAATTGTGGTGTTGATCAAACGTTTTGTTGAGGAATAACATTCGGTTTTAAAAACAAATGCACTTGGTACTCTTTCACATGAAATAATCCGCATTTGTGTAAAATTTCATGCGTTACTCAGTTATCTTTGTTTACTTAAAAGTTTATAAATCCCCATAATTCTGTAATGATGACATAATCTGTTAATGTTTTGCTAAGAACCACAAATACTTCAAGAGGGGCAATGACTTTGTTTTGAATTGTCCAAATTGATGGCTAATTCTCAGTAAAAGTCCTCACGTACATGAAGCAATTGAAATATTTCTGTTGGAACGTCCTAGAAATAGAAATGATGTGCATAATAAATATCCTTAAAAGTGCATAAAACGATTAATTATGTTATTTTATTTACTTTTATAACAGCCAATGCATGCATTAACTATAAGATTATTTTTAAAAGTTCTCTTAGTCTGTCTGAATGACTCTCTCTCTCTCTCTCTCTCTCTCTCTCTCTCTCTCTCTCTCTCTCTCTCATTTTAATATAATTATAAAATGAAGGTTTTATCTTTATCATTTCAAAATCTTATTTTGGGAGAATGGTTTAATTATGTCTTTGTTCCACTTTACAGCTAGTCCCAACCCCCACTCTGATAAATCCTGTATAAACGTCGAGTTTGACGACGGAGACTCGGGAAGAATTCCACTGGATCACATAAGAATGTTACCACGTGATTACCCAGTAGTTTGTAAGTACATTGATTTGTCACTATGATTTTCATTTATTTATTTATTTTGAAAAATACAATACATATTTCCTAGTATATTGTTATTTGTAATCAATTTCAAATTCTTCTCGTCTGCTAATGTAAGGGAGACAATTTCGTTTAATCTTTTCATTATCAGACGATCGAAAGATTTACGTTCGTTGCAATCTTTTGAACTTTAAATACTCGTGTTAAAGGTTTAATTTTATCTTAATTAAATAAATTTAAATTATAACTATAAATTATAAATAATTTAGTTTTTATTAAATGCTTGTTGGACATTGTTTGTCAGAGAAATAAAATGTTCTATGTAAACTAATGTATGTAATTCAAGTACATGTATTTTATGAACCACATCGTTAAAAGACTTGAATATCGAAAGAATCTACTTCGTAATTGTTATTATTATAAAAATACAGTCTATTATTTTCTTGTACATTCTAGCCTATGACCCAAACCCACTCTTGCTTATTGGAAAAAGAAGAAGACACACTACATCTGAAAGTGTCGAATCGTCTACAACCAAAAGATCCGAGAGATCCGAAAGTACTGAGTCAAAGCCACCGGCGCAGAAACGAGGCCCTGGGCGGCCCCCAAAAGCAAAACCGGACAAAAAGGAGGACGAAGAATGTGATATTGACGTGTGCGGTCTTGATGATGACATCAATGACGTTTTTTCATCGTCGTCTGCTAACAGCAATCAAAGAAATGATTCTCAATCAAACAATTCCAATGACGAACGAAAATCAGACAAAAACAAAACAGAAAAAGCCAAGAAAGAAAAATTAAAGGATTCAGCGAAAAGCAATCAAGACCAAGGTAAAAATTATTTTTCTCACAATATTGGGAAGCTGGAGAAAGTGCCCTCTATCGATAAAAGACAATTTCACACGACCGCTCACTCCTCTGTGTCTCGAGGCGACGAAAGTGACGTAATAAAGGAACCTAGTGCGCATACTCGAGATGCAAATACTTTTGATGGTACTGAAAGAGATAAAAATCTCTTAACATCAATCCACATCTCGAATAGATCTAGTATAATTGAGCCCAGGGCGGCAGGTACGACTTCAATGTGACCTAGCTGGCTTGTGCTTTCTTGTATTTGCCAGTCTGTCGTTTCCTAATATATAGCCTAATCAACACGTGTACCACTTTACTTAGCTTTGCTGTCTCATATGTGCACACACCCTCTAACGGAACACCTACATGTATTACGACATTACAGTTACATAAAAACTAAAAAAAACATACTAAGTGCAAAAAAGTAACTTTTTTATGTTTTGGGTATTGTTATTTCGCTTATACTTTTTTCTTCTAATCTCGATTGTATAACCTCTCTTGTCTGGATTTGCCTTCGCCTTTGACTTATTTGCAAAGTAATCGTTTTAGTGATGTTTTTTGGTCGTTTTTACCCATGTTCAGGTATTAAACCAACGACAATATAAATTGTTTGGTTGTTGATATTAAGCTTTTACGGAACTGCAATGATGATTGTTGGTAAAATATACCGCATTTACTTTTAAGCCGCTTGATAATCGGTGTAGGAATATTCTTCATTGAAATTGTTATATTTCCAGCATTTGTACCAGCCAGACAATTATGGGAGTGGTCTGGCAAGAGTACGAAGAGACCTGGGATGAAGGGAAAGGCCAAGAAGGAATTTTATCGGTCAATCATTAGGGGGAAGGAACACATCTCGGTAAGTCACTGCAAAACTTAAACATTAGAGTCTGGGCACACCGTCTTCCACATTTTCATCAAGTAACACATTAATTTACTAACTGAAATTCTCCCCCCAAAAATTAAGAGAAATTTGGATGAGAACATTTAGTGACAGCGGCGCCTGGTTTGTATGGAATAATGATGATTGTTTATATCCTATAGTATTTAGATTTCCTATTTCATAATGTAATTTTGAAATAGTACAACTATTGTTGCACATCGCATCCTTAAAAAAAAAAAAAGATTGTATCAATGGTTATGTATTAATATGTTTGAGGAATCTGTTTATCTAATTTTATGTTTAAAATGAGAAATATTGCTGATTGTAGGTTGGTGATTGTGCTGTGTTTTTATCGACCGGCCGCCCCCATCTTCCGTATGTGGGCAGAATTGACAGTATGTGGGAGTCGTGGGGAGGTCAAATGGTAGTCAAGGTCAAATGGTTTTATCACCCTGAGGAAACTAGGGGCGGAAAGAAACTGCATGACATGAAGGTATTAGACTTCAAGAGATTATTCAGTTAGCCTTTTTAATGTAAACATTATTCGTTGTTTTCTTTCTTGCTTCAATTTTGAATGAAATTTAGTGTGCTTACGGAAACATAAAAAAAAGAAAAACAACTGTGCCTCCAGAAAAGTTTGCGAGTGAAAGATTAGATCGATTTCATTTTTTTTTTCTTTAATTAGGGAGCGTTGTTTCAATCACCACATATTGACGAAAACGACGTTCAGACAATATCACACAAATGTGAAGTGCTCTCTTACACGGAATACGGGAAAACGCAGAGACCCGATTCTCACGTGACTAAAGAAACAGACGTTTATTATTTGGCGGGAACTTATGAACCCACAATTGGACTGCTAAAGTTTGAAAAAGATGTGATGTGATGTAGTATCTACAACGTGTTGGTGTATTACATGATACAAAGAAACTGTTGAAGACAATGTAAAATATTTGTTGACGTATATATGTAGTTGGTTTTTTGAAACTGTGATATAAAAATATAATGTTTGTTCATGAACATAAATATTCTTCAATGTAATGAAAAGTAACTGGAAATTTACTCTAAAGAACAAGATCATCCAAAGACCAAAGGTTATACATGTATTTTGAACGATGAACTGAAACGATTTCATCCAGGTACTATCCCGTTAAAGTATCTCCAATATGTCGAGTTATTCCATCCGTATTATATATAAGATATGAAAGTTATTTTACTGGCTTTTGATACATATTTTAGATTTTGCATTTTTCAATTTTTCCATTCGTATATATATATATTATATACTCTGCATTTATTATTCCAAGTTACTTTGAAACCATAAGAACTCTTTAAGTGCTAAAGTGCTATTACGCATCCATGATGTTGCAACTGTTATATGATTTTTACCACTGTTACTATTTTAGCTACAACATTGTACATACTATGGCAGAAAGGTGCTTCAAATAATATTACTGAAGATTTTAATTTTTTTTTTAATCTCCAATAATAGTTATTATGAATAGACAATTATCTTTTGGGTTTTTTTTTTTAATTTCTGCAATTGTTTTAGATATATATGTAATATATTTAATTATATTTTTTTTTTTTGTATTTTTTGTTTATTCAATTTTGGACGCAAAATTTCGACAAAGCTATCATATGGATTTCTGTTTTCCTATAAAAGCTTACATTTTGTGTTCACTCATATTCCAATCATATTTTTGCTTATTGTGTTGCCTGTTCTCCGTTTTGCGTCCGAATATAACCTTCCCCCTCCCCCATTTTATGCAGCTACTTCAGTTGTCGCAAGCTAAACTAAATCCATGCATTAACTAATATTGTGTACATACTTATACTGCATATATATATAAGTGCAATAGCGATGCTTTTGAGAAAAGTTTACTTGATAAAACATGGCTGCACGATGAGTCTTTCATGAATGTTGCGTTCAAGCCTCATATCAAAAATTTGGTGCAAAAGTAATTAAAAATCACTTGAAACATTTGTTTCAAATTGTTTGCACATCTATATATGTGCATGGGGTGGGGGTTAGTCGGAAAAACTATAGTGCTATAGAATGAATCAATTTTGATATGAGGCTTGAAAATTAAAATACTTGTTGATACGTTACAATAAAAGTTAAAAAAAAAAAAATTATCAAACAAGAATCCATCTTTAGAAGGTATTACATTTTTTTCATTATTAAAAAAAAAGTGGATATGAATGATGGATAATTTGTTTTAGCTTTTAACTGTATAAAAATACAATGGTTGTTATCTGTGTGATTTTGAGATGCGTGTGTGTATTGTCAAAAGAATGAGTTGTTTGGCATGTGCAAAGTAAGATCGTATGAGAGAAAGAGAGTGTGTGTGAGTGTGTGAGTTAATTGCTTATAAGAATAAGAGTGAATCTCTTTAAAAATCTTATATTTTTAACTGCAGTCAGACAGTGTCTCAAATAAACAAACTACAGCACTAACCTCTTGTTTTTTTTTTGTCAATCGGAGTTATTCCTCTTCCAGTTTAGCTGCCTATGCCTGTCGGGGTAGTGTTCGAATATATTGATATTTCTCTTCGCCAGGATCCGATTATCTCACCTGGTTATCGGCGCTGTGAAATATATCATGATCAACTTGTGAGGATCAATAACAGCAAAACCAGAAAATGAACGCCGCTGAAGATTTCTTTTCATCTAATCGGAATACTTGCAAATATGTCGCTGATTTTGAATTGCTCTCTCTCTCTCTCTCTCATTTGAATACAGTCTTTGACAAGCGTAGTAGACAGTGTTCAGTAAAAATGTAAATGTAAACTGATATGTCCTGTTACAGCATGCGGTGAAACTTACTCTGCCGATTCCACAAAGGCCACGGAATCATCCGAGGTTTGGCGATTATGTACCGTCATTAGGCACGTAGCAATATCACTGAAAAAGTATAGAACAACAAACCAATGAATAAAAATAAAATCACATTGTATGTAATATACACTTTTAGTCATGTTGCATATTTTATTTGATAAAATGAAATATATCGGAAAGGACAATAGGATGATGTTGAACAACAAAAACAATTTTGTTATATATATGATCGAATCCCTATTGTCAATACTTTGAGATTTTATCCCCATGCAGACATCGAATTCGTAATTGCGAATAACGCTTAATTTCTTTGTTAATTTAATTATTTATTTTGCAGTACTGTTTGGAAAGTATTATTTTATACCATTTAACATTTTTCTCAATTCGTGAAATTTAATGTACTGCAAAAAAAAAAATTTTTTTTATCGGTGTGCAGCTAGAATACAGTGTATTCTAAATATGTGAAGTCTTCTCGCCGTATCATTGGTGTAATTATCAGTTATTCATTTACATATTTCCTTAACAGTAAGTAGATCAGGAAAAGTACAGCAAACAATTTAAACATTCTTTGATTTTTCAAAAAAATTTTCTTCTGAATTTGCATTGCTAATTATTATTTTTTGGCCTATTTATGAATATTAATTCTTATAGCATGTATATGTAGATGCCGGAGATGTGGTCGACACAGCATAAGAATCGATCGATTAATTGATCAGAAAATGACAATAAGCAATATGTTTTCGTGAAACAATTAGAACCGGTTCTAATTTCATAGTAAACAAAATATAACTTTCAGGCAAAATCTGTCTATACTATAGTTATTTAAAATTTTCAATTTTCATGGACATTACTTTTTAATTCATAGAAATACATATGTTTACTTCATCGGTTAAGAAGATGTAAAATTCGTTTGGAAGTGATCGGTTTAAATTGAGAGAGAGAGAGAGAGAGGGGGGGGGGGCTTTTGGTTTTATGGGTTATTTATTTTCAGGTCGATTTGACCTCAGAAGCTCAAGATGTCTTACTTGATCGATTTATGTCCAGAAAAGTGTAGGTCTTTATTGACCATACTTTGAACAAACAATGTATACATGTTCCTAATCTCTTCAAATAATTGTTGTAGGGCGTCAAGACTGCGTGGATGCATTGAAAATTTGAATCCATGTGTTTGGAATATATTGGAAAAAAAGATTGTCATAAAGTTATCTGACTTTTTTTTAAATAAAATTTTCAGAATTTCAAATTCGATCTAAACGCGCACTTTACCGGTTCTGAATTTCAACCCTCCATCCCGCGGCAAAATGCAGGTATTACATGCATGTTAGTACAAAGACTTGTCAAATTATACTCAATTATCATATATTTTTGCCTTAAATTTGGTAAACGATTGTTTTATACAGAAACACATGTAGTCTAAATTTGGCTATATTGCAGCAGCCTACAGGGGTTTATTCCATGTATACTGTATCATACACATATGGGACTACATCATGACATGTAAAAACGCCCGGTAAATCTTAAACTGGTTTTTGGTTCTCTACGAGATGTATTGGATAAATCATCAACTTCAACAATGTGGCCCACATGTGATACTATTGTTAAGAGAAGTCTGAATGCAAAACTTAGCTAGAATTAAATTTCGGTCTTATCTAGTGCTCCGTCATGTGCGTTATTTGGCATCATTTCCCTTTTGGGAGTAAACACCCACCCCTTCTAAACAACTATAATTTTCCCCCATTGCTAGGTTTCTTTAAATTAAGACAGTTTTACAATTTGATGTTTAACAATTAACTCAATATTGATTTTTATTTCAAATATTCATTATCTAAAAAAAACTTGTGTTGATATAGGAATTAACTTTATCATGTGTCAAATCTAAAGCTTGCAACTACGTCAAATAAAAGTTATTTGAATAAAAGATCGAAAATGAAACATTCTGCATTCAACTAAATTGGACCAATGGAGAAGCTTAATAGAAACGTGTGTTTGGAGCCAATTAAAGCCACGTAAATTTGCACGATCCTCATATTAAACTAAAAACATACATGGGTGTCCTTTCAGAATTTGAGGTAATGTTTGATTGATGTGACAGCACGTCATACATAAACAATGTTCCAAAGTACTCGGCCAATTGATAATGCAACATTTTGAAGAAAAAAAAATCACACATGGTGTTTGAAAATGGGGATATATGTCGATGTGTTAATGGAGAAAATTCTTTATATTTAAGATTTTTATTTGCAGAGATAATAAATTGAGGTAAAAACATGGCGCTGGATATAAATGATTTCAATTTAACTCAATGCATTTTAATTCTATACGTTAAAACGAAAACTATAGGCTTGCAGTATCTAAATGGCAGCAATGAAAGTTAAAATTCAAACTAAAAAAAGTATTAAAATAAGGATGATATCTATATCATAAATAAAGAAACAAATTTAGAAATCTTTTGTATAGTTTTACAAGCTCTACTGAAGGATTTGCAATACAATATAAAGTATTTATACACAGTACTGTAATTGCTTGCATATATATGACTTTGGATGGGTGAAAATGGACACAATATTTCACTGAAGATTTGCTATTAATGCATGCAAGATTAATTGCCTCTTGGACCATGGAGAATGCTCTGGAATATATCCTTTTCTCGCATTATCACCGGTGTGAGATCGGTTTGTCCAGTGTGAGACAGCAGTGTGAGATTTTTCTGTCTTACACTGTGTATCACTACGCCACTTTAAAACGTAAACAAACGTTGTCTGCTGGTGGAAAATGCAAAATTATTGATTGAGATTATCCATTAAGTAATTGATTATTTTGCTTAAATAATATCAATTTATCGTATTTTTATTGTACAAAAATGTCGTATGCTCTTATTTTGACTTGCACTATTTGAAGCACGCGGAAGAGTAAACCGAACGTAAATTTTCTAACGTCATAACAGAAAGTTGTCAGACATCGTTTTTAAATGTAAAATAATGCGAGAAAAATAATCATTCATTATATACTCGTTTGGGATAGTGAAATTCCACCTCGGGGTCAAGATTCACGGTCTAGGACTCGTGAATCTTGTCCCCTCGGTGGAATTTCACTATCCCACACTCGTAATATACATAATGAATGATTCTATTATAGTCTTACTACATGTATATCTATCCCGTTTTTAATGGGAGAAGACTCTTGATTTCAGGAGAAAATTACTCTATTCGTCGTTTTATGCACACATGTATAGGAGTGTCAGGTTCAACAGGTTAAGATAAATAAAAGCTGATTTGAAGACAATTTTGTTTTTGTTTGTTCGATAAAGATGCTTTGATGGAATGAAAACAACTTGCTGACAAGATAGCTGTGTACGTGTATCATTTACTCTTTGACCAAAGGGATGTGCTAACATGAGAGAGAGAGAGAGAGAGAGAGAGAGAGAATTTTCTCATCCGGAAATATGCAAGTAGGCTACGTCATTTTCACTCATTTTACCACCTTCGTGATATTTCCGGTGTATCCAAGTAAATAAATAATTTTTAATAAGATGACATGCAGTCATGACTAACATGATTAATTCGAATTAAAATCCAAATATAAATAATCTGATTACATCAAGAATTGATGTTCGGTTTATTAAATATTCCAACAATGTATAAACTGTCGCAAAGCCCAGATTAAAATTAAAATCGCGCCTATAGTTCACATAAACATGTATGTCTCAGCTCTGATTCTTTTAAAAGTCAGGCAATATTGTATTGGCTGATTGAGATATTTTTTTACCTGGCGGAGTAATACAGCAGGGAACTACAATCAATCTGAGGCTTGGATCAAGACCAATCATGCAGACCCGTTTCATAGCGCCGTCTGTCACATGCGTGTGGATTTCCAATATCTAGAACGGTTTGAATGGGGGGATCAGAGTCGCTGAGGTCCACGCGCATTCGGGCCAGATGAGAGTAGGTTTTGTTGAAAAATTAGAAAGGATTAACTGATGGCATCATTTTCATTCGGGAAATAAAAATCACAATGGGATGAACTCGGGCATGAGTGTGATGAATTTTTATGTGTTTTTGAGTTGGATTTTTTAAAGCCTTTGAAGTTAATAGAAAAATAAGACAATGACAGAGAATAAAAACAAAGGTGGAGGGGAACAGAACCTTACGGTAAGTCTAATAGAATTCATTCAGAATACATTGAACTATTCATTTTGAAATGAAAAAAAAGTTGACACATACCCTAACGTTATCTATTTGCACTGACATTTTATATGTTGCTAAAATTACTTATCATTAGCACCTTTAACTCCAGAACAATGGCATTCCACCAGTATTCAAATTTAAAACAGTTTTATAATATTTTAAACTGGAAAAGTAAAAACTAAAGTTTGATTAGATGTTTGCAATCACTATAAAAAAAATAATAATTCTCACAGTTATCTGGATAATGGGTTCTCAAAAATGGGGAAAACGGGATTAAGGGGAAAAAACAATGTGAGCTGATTTTTTTTATTTCATGAGGATTGATATATGCAACAATTATAAATATTTCGCAAACTGGGAAAGGCAATTCAGACTTGTTAAACTTTCAAAAGAAATTTAAACAGACTATCAAACTATAGATGGAATTGCATCGAATTAACATCATAGGTACCGGTATGTAAGAATTATCCATTTATGGTGTATTCTTTATCACATGGCAGTTCTTTTCAAATTTGCAGGTGGCACTTCGAATAAGACCTATGAATGACGATGAGATTTTGATGGGAGCCACCCAAATAGCACACAAGGTCCAAAAGAAGGTACAAATTAAGGGGAAAAAAATGTAAAAAGCAACTGGCAAGCATCAAATAAATTCTTGGTTTGCATTATAAGTGTTTCAGTTGATTATAATTATGCTTAATGTTTTAAACAAAAAATTATGCAAATGCAAAAGGTGTGTAAATGTACTCATTTTTTTTTAAAGATGAATTGAAATTTTTTTTTACTAAATATTATATTTAAGCTAGATCAAAAGAAAAATGCTGTTCATGTATTAGGTCTGAAGATACATTTATATAGTATCAACTGCACTAAAATAAAAGCAAGGTACCAGATAAATACATGTATGTGTAAAAACGATATTGAATTGAATAATCAGTCATTAAAAAAAACTGTCAGAGGACAAGATTTTATTACACTGTGACACATATCTCTTATACATGTTATATGAACCAGGATTGTTATTTAAAACCAGCTGCTTAGGAGTATATATATATATTACATGTCTTATCATTGGCTTTCTTTTGATTCCACATTTTGATATTCGAAACTATTAATTTCCCTGACACGAATGATCATTATACATAGATTTATGCACAAGGGATAAAATCTACTAGGCCCATAAGGTATGATTTAAAATTCCATAATTATTGTATTCTTGCATTTTTCCAAGTTGTTAATTTTGTTGATGGCTATTACAATTTTAATGTTCCATCTTAGAATGCATAAATATGAAAAAAATTTATGGACATAAAATGAATACCGGTATAGCAAATTTTATTTTGCACAGTATCTGAACATGGATATTAATCTTATTAATAAGTTGAATTGAAAAATTCATGGTTTCCTAATTCTACAACAATTTTGATATCTTCATGGGAAAGAGAGAAATAAAGCAATTAAATACAAGAGCAAATGCACTTCCTCTGTAGCTTCAGTTGTATAATTTTCATGTCACGGCTAGTTGGGTATTTTTGTATGATTACGGCATGGGAAGTGCAACTTTCATTGCTGTACGTTATTCTAATCGATAAACATAACGATGAAAATTGCAAAGAAGGTATATATCGATAACATCACCAATCGCACAAAGATCAGTTGAAATGGTAAGGATTTTAATAGGGCATGTTAAAAACGGCTTGTAATCATATTCACATTATTTCGTGCCTATTCCTATTACTTCGGGGATATCTGTCGTGTTTGCCAAATAACATGGCCTTGATAGCTATAAAAAAAAGAGAGAAAGAGATTCTTTTGTACATTATTATGATGATACATGTAATTAAACATTGATGTTGTAGTATATTATTTGAAGCATACTTTTTCCCAAGGTTTTAAATATCGTGAAAGAAAGTACCAAACGACCTGGTCTGAGATAATTGCAATAAACATACCAAGCTAAATTATCTATAAACAATGGTGTAGGTATTGCAATTAAGATTATGTATTACATGCAGGGTAGGTCTATAGACTAGCGAGGTGTTTTTATATAAATATTTAATCAGCATGACTTGTGATATACATATTCATTCTGTTTGAAGGGGGATATAAAGAGAAAAGGGGGGGGGGGGGGGGTATGTGACAAAGTTAATTTAGTATTTGGTGCAGTAAGGTCATTTTTTGGGCAACTTGTTCATGCATCTAGTATATATAGTCATCTACATACATGTATCGATCCCTTCATGATGAGGCTGGGAATACTGTATATTCTTGGCAAAATAAAATCAATGCTTTATTTCTAAGACCAGTGCCTTAATGTTGCAAACAGGATGGAAATGATTGATTTTTATTGATTTCTATTTTGGTTTTATCTCTGTATCTGAATTTTTAAGACAGGTTGTATTTACATTGTAAGTTTCATTTGAATCATTCTTATTTGTATTTTTAGATTAATAAAGGTAATATTGGTAGGACAAATTAAGAAATATTGAGTTATATTCATGTACATATGTGCAAACTTATAGTGTAAATATTAAAATCAATTGCATTTCGATCTAAATGCAAGAGAGAGAGAGAGAGAGAGAGAGAAAGCATATATATTTGCATCACAAATGATGATTGAAGACTATCAGTATATAAAAGCATGAATACAGTATTTACAATGTACCGGTACCACAATAAAAGCCAAATTGATAACTATAGTTTTATACTGTTAAATGTTTCATTTTTCTCTTCAAATCAATTGGTATAATTGTGACACTTATATTAAAGCTTTTCATCATGGATGTTCTTTTTATGCTAAAAAAAATCTATATCAGTATGTAAGTGATTTGTTATTCATGTAAGGAACAAAATTCAAAGCAAACATTGGATAGCTTTGATTTAACCATTTATTGTTATGAGCAAACAATGCAAGAGCAACAAGCTTTACACTTTTCAAATTTAATGTTTGATCAGTTTTGTAAAATTGAAAGAACATAGAAATTAGTTTCAGTTAGATGATTTGGCAATCGAGAATATTTATAGATTATTCTGGGTAATGATTAAAATAATAAATTTTTGCCCCATTACTTTAAAGTTCTTGTGCTTAAGTGTGTGTTGCTCGAGACTGGCCGTGGGTTTCTAACCATGGTCAAAGGAGTTAGAGTAAGATTGCATATACGGTATTGGAATCCTGAGTTCTCTCAACATTGATGTCAAATGGAAGTCTTGTAAATGATATATAAGAAAAGGTCTATTCTGTGTCTTTGTCAAAACAACTGAAAGAAACCCCAGTTGAGATCTGTATAGGAACATTTTTTGTTATTGATCGTCAAATCGCGCTTATTTTTCTTTTTATTAGTTTACATACATGGATAAAATCAATGTTTATATTGGGTGACTCAAATAACTTTGGCTCAGAATTCACCATTCATGACTCTATCAGAAAAGAGAATGAAGTTATTTCATCCCTTTTTATGTAATTGCTCAAAATGGTTATAAAGAATTCAGAAAAGTACTCTTTAGGATTTCTCCATTTTGAAATTGAATATCAAGTTTGTCTACTCATCGGGGTTTTTTGTGGAAGTGAAAATAATGGAAATTGTGAAGATCAAAGTGGAAAGTTGCTCAATAGCCCTGCATGTGTTCAATATCTTGAAAGTAAACTTCTGTAAGTAAAAAGAAGCATGATAAAAGATGTAAAGAAGGGTCAACAAATTTGAACTCCGCGATACATATTTTTTAATGTGCAGATGTACCACACACGGAATGGTTGCATGCATATAGGGCTCCAAAATATGATATGTCCCCCACTTTATTTGCATAACTTAATGGGCAAATGAATCCTTTGCAATTTATTTCAGTTTCATTATATAAGAGATAAAGAGACACTCTTATTTTCATCAAGTAACCCTAGCGATGCAATTGGAATATGTATATGCTCTAAATTTTTGGTTTTTTTGATTGACAAATTAAATTGCACAGGTGATAGCAATCAAATAGAAGCAATGATAAAGCAAAGTATTGATTTTCGAATTAAAGTAGGACTGCATGCGCATCACATTAAACAATGTTAAATGTCTGTTTAAGATTAACCACACACTGAGGCCTGATGTTGGTTCTCTAGTTGGTATAAAATGCATCTACCAGATGGGCAATGAGAGGGATATTTTTGTTTTAATTGGTATTTTTAGTACATTAGGGCTCATAAAGAAACATGACTTGTTCCTTTTGGGGTTTTATTTTTTGCTGATAGTCTAGTCGACAGTCTATTTGCCAAAAATCATGCTAAAGCAACATTTTCAGATACTGCAGGTTTTATATGATCTCTGCAGTTCTTAAAAAAATAATAATAATTAAACCTGAGGTAACACAAACACAAGAAAAGTTGAGAACAATGTAAATTATCGGAGAGAATGTAAAAACAGCTATGGCAAAGAGTTATCTGATATAATTACTGTAATCCAGTTTCTAGGTGTAGATATAACAGCACCTGGTATGGTGAATTTTGTTATTTTTGGTAGATATCTGTAAGTTATAATTAATTTTTTTGAGACATAAAAATATCCACCATAATGAATATTTTTGTGATATGAAAATACTCATTGTAAAGAAGTTTTGTATTGTTTGTCGATAGCCTTCATTCAATTTTGTCATCCTTTGTAGATGTGTGTCCTGATGGACCCAATGGAGGACCCCGAGGATGTGCTGAGAGCCAATCGCTCGCGAGAGAAACAGTTTGTCTTTGACTGCACTTTCGATGGTGGAGCCTCTCAGGTACATCCTAAATACCTAAATACTGCACGGACCTTGAATTATTTTTTTCAAGGAATTCAGATTTGAAATGGCCAGTATTTGAACTTAAAACTCTTTTTTTTTAATTGTTCTCGTGTACATCCTTGATACTAACCTCAAAAACAAAAGTTGTTGAAATCATAAAATTTTCAGGAGTTTTTCAATTAAGCCATAATTAGTGCTGCATGCAGTGTTTGAGATGATGATGTTTTTCTTTTTTCACAAATCATGCGTGTGTATCGACTCGCATCTCATATTGATAAGGCAATAATAAACTCTAGAGAGCTACGCAAACGCGGGTGTATATATGTGTCAATTTGATTACCCAGTAACATACATAGCAAACTGTTACAGCTTGGTTGACCAGTCCAGTAGTTTGGGGTTGGTCTCTTTATGGCCCTATATCTACTCATCAGCCAGTGTTTACTAAGCCTCAGTACTTATTGTTAGTACCCTCAGTTGGTAGTTTTATGATGTCAGTGTTTGTGTGTGTTATTGTTGATAATTAAGTTAAACCCAGTTTTTCTCCAAGCTGTAAGTTAAGGCTTAAATAACTGTTTAGTGTTTGCATTTAATTGTGATTTAATCCTGACACAATCTATTATTCACATAGTGGCATGCATGCATGACCAGCGTGGAATAGAAACAGACTGACTGAGTACAAAGTACCACAAGCTAGTGCCAAGGAATCGTCAATAGAATAGGTTCCTTTGGTCCAATGCGACTATGATAGGGATAAAAGAAGGGTTAAAAAAAGCTGTTAGCTAGGTTCTAAGGTGTTCTCTCAATTGACTTTTGGTAAAGAGGAGGAACAACTGATTCGCGATATTATAGATAATATTATTGTACGACCATTTCTGATTTTCATTTCCTTTCCTTTTCCCTTCAAACTTTAAGGATTTAACCGTACTGGTTCCTTTTTTTTTTTTAGCCATCACAATGACAGCAAGATTACTGTAAACCAACTTTTATTCACGATTTACCTGAGATGAACTGGTTCGCGGCGACTTGAATGTTTGCGACCAAGCCTTATCCAGACCTGATTTTTTTATTACAACTATATGGCAAATACTGGTCCGCAGTGACTAATATTCGCGGCAATGACGCTCTCACGAACCTCGCGAAAATTTCTCGGCTGGTTAACAGTATTTTAATCAAAATGGGTGAAGATAAGTGCAAGAGTGAAGATCAAGTATTATTTCTCTCTTAATCTAATCTGCATGTATAAAATCTTGATTTGATTAAATGCTAAAGATTATTTGTTCAGATAGCTAGAATATTCCAGTCACTTGATAACTGGAATGATAGCTGTGTTCCTATGCTAATCTTTGAGCAATTTGATAACTGGAAGCCATTGTGAAAAGTCTTACTGATTTATATCCAACACATAAACTGAATTAACATACAAATAAGATAGAATCAGTTTGAATTGTAAAGGATTAAGGGACGTATGAAGGTTTGCCAAGTTTGCAACATTTGCTGAATATGCATCGTGTGCAACTTGGTGTGTGCACCTTAAAGAACCAGCGATTTGATCTAGGGCGGTAATAAATGAAATAAATATCCTTCTGCAATGCTAATAAGATGTTATTTCGCCATCAGATTTCATACATTAATCAGGTTGTGTATTTAGTTGATAAATTTTGCCAACTCTCGAATAAGGTAATTAGTTTCCCAGTGTGGTTTTTTTTTTTTTACACAATGACGGTGGCAAGAGGGAAATAACGACTTCCGAGAAGTTGGCCATAATTTGGTTTTTGAACAGCAATTGCTCCTAGTATATGTATAGCATTCGCCTGACCTGGAAATGGTAGCAGTAAGGGAACAATTTGTAATGTTCTGATAGCTCCAAATAGGGCTCCCAATTATTTCTATTTAAAAAACAACAATGGGGCCTGGTCTAATCGGAGCTTGATCTGGATTGGTTTGTTGTTCACGCACAAAGAAGTTAAATCTCTTATTAAATAACAAATATACTCTGGTCATGAAATTGAATTATGTAATCAGTTTTTGAAAAATAATAATGTTTAGTTAATTGGGATTTTTTTTTTTTTATAAAGGTATCTTTCAAATCAATATTTATTTATAAGAGAAATTAAAGGAATCTCTAACAAGTATGGAATTGATTATTTTGTTAAGTAACAATAATGTTTTGCACTTTAACTATAAAGGGAACAAGGGAATTTAAATCTGTTCAAACAAGATAAAACACCCTCTTTATTCTCTCTTACTTGTGGTAGCATGAGCAAAGATGTTTGTTTGACTGGGCAATTCAACGCTTTTGATTTTGTGGTTAACGAATACACAAAGCTTTTTCATCTGCCGGCATTGAACACTAAATGAACAAGTTTTTAATTCAAATATTTTGTTTGAAACATGTAAGAATTTTTTTTTTCTTTTATTCTTGAAGTACAAAAATGCATGATTGCCCATGGTGATAAGTGTGTGTGCTGTTTTGTTGATATATACAAGCTTTCAATTGGTATACCCGTACTCAAAGTCAAACAAGTGAAATAAATATCCTGTAAGATAATAAACGAGAACATTCAATAAATATATTAAACTTTCATAGTTTACGAGGTGCGTTGTTTTGACACAACTCATACACAATTTTCCAAGAAACAGGATGTACAGAAAAATGTGTGGTATATTGATCAAATACAGAAAACACGATTCAATAAGATAATTTTTGTTCAATAGAATATTGATAGTTGTAATTTGAGGAAGTCATTTCAAAGGTTTTCTGACATCATAAGCTTTTTATTGCTTTTTCGGTCTACATTCCTATGTACTTTAATTTATGAAAAAAAAGAGTCCAATAATAATACAAGTAAATAGAAACTTCTTGAATTATTAAGTTGTTATTGCAATTTTAGGCAACTAAGCATCACCTCCAGTCTAAAGTACATTGTCTCTAAATATTCAGTTACAAATTACACCAAACAGCACCTAGAACAATAACAAAAGACGCTTATAGGTGAAATCTTATATTGTTAATATTTTCGTATATGTAACATTGTAACAGTTTACAATAAAAAGAACCAATAAAAACATCTGTCAGTGTAGTATTGAACTGTTCAACAGAATATACCACTCCAGATATTAATAATTCAAAAATTGCATAGAAATATGACACATTGTGAACGAACGTTAGGAAGCATAGATATTTGATTGCTTAGTTCGTCTATACATTCCTGTGCCTCTAGAGGAAAAATCCTATAAGCTAATTGAACCTGGGCTAGTTTTGGAACCAGGGCCTAAAGTCACTATTTGCATTATGATATTAGAAAAATTAGCTACCTTAAAATTCCATTACAGATAATGAATTAAAGTTTGACAGGCACAGCTTCGGTCAATATGGGTCGATATAAAAAAAGTTAATACATGTGCATTATCAGAATGGCCATTGTATCGAATAAATTTGATGGCAAAATGGTTTTAATGGGATATAATAGTGATTTGAAGAAAATATTTGGATTGGAAAACTAACATTGGTTTTTAAATTTTTAAAGTAAATATAGACTGGTTAAAAGAAAAAAAAATGTCAGAATATTTTAAGATTTAAATAAAATACCAAACAGAAAGATTACCAGTAATGTCTTTCATATTTCACCTGCATATATTTTAAGGTATAAATCCTTTTTTCTTTAAGGGTATAAAGTCCATTTTGTTTGGCTTTTATTTCATCATAATTACTGATAGTGGCTTTTAAGTTGGTGCATTCAACAATATTGATAAAATTTGATATGCAATTAGGGGGAAAAAAATCAAAAAGTAGATCTATAAATTTGCACAATTACAGTGAATTAATTTAAAATCTTGTCTCTCATAATTAAGCATAAAGAATAGATAAAGTTTATATGAAGCTTAACTTGTCTCTCATAAGCTTGCCAAACAAAGGTTTAAAATAGATATAGATAATGTTTAAGTTTATAACTATAATTTCAATTTTTTTCATTTTCAGGAGGAGGTTTACAGAACTACTTCCCGGTTTTTGATACCCAGTGTAACATCTGGATACAATGCCACTGTTTTTGCCTATGGGGCCACTGGTAAGTTAATTCCTCATAATTTCAAACTTGCATGCATTCCAAGTGTGATTTACAGGTTTTTTTTTTATATGATTCCAAGTTATGGTATAACTGTGTTTTGCAAATGGAAAGTTTTTTTGAATTTTTTTTAATTCCTAGTGAAATGTTTTGTGATACAATCTCACATGATTTGCTTGTGGATTTGCCACTGGCAAGTTACTTAATAGTACAGCTGAGGCCATATTTGCAAATGTTGGGTGCCACTGTCAAATGTCTTCCTGATAAAGATTTTTGGACAAAAAAATGCCACTGAACCCTTTTAACCCCATGACCCAGCCATTTTATTGGTCATCCAAAGGCATAAAAATGATAAACGGTATATCCGGTAATTTTCCCTTTTTCGTGATCTCTTTTAAATTGCAAATTATTGAATACGCAGAAATTATATTCCATATTATTTTCTATAAGAAACATTTTAAATCGCAAAAAAATGACTGACGCAAATTAAAAATGCTACACATTTTACCCATTTTTGCAAATTTTGTGACACCCGAAAAAACCCGGATATACAGTATGTTTTGCTAGTTTTGGATTGCTTTCTTGAACTCTTCAAAGAGCATGCCTTGTTTTACAATCATAACATTCTTATGCGTCAGGGTAAAGCAATACATCATGGGCCCTTCATTCCTCATCTTTCCAATTTGCTGGACTGCAGTTGAATGCGCATCTGAAACATAAGTGTTCGAATTCCAGTGATATTTGAACATATTGTCATAATACTCAAAAAAAAGGCGCAGTCCATAAATTGACTCATTGATACTTAGAGAGACCTGTACATTGATTTTATCAGGAGATTTTCTCTTCCAAGTGTTGGGTAAATACATTTGGAAAAACAGCTTGAGATAAATGGACCATATCAAGTGGTCCTATAATCAGTATGGAAGACTGTGAGAGATCGAGCAATATATAGATGCACTTTCTTTCATCTCTTTTGTTTTCCTTTCCTGCTCGCCGAATAATGGTAGCATACATCGTGTGATAACAAAAAACTCAAGTGGAATCGTTTAATTTTAAATGAAGAATATATATTTACTTTGTGTAATAAGCGTTTTTGTTTATTGATTGTGTTGCCAGAAAAAGCACTTATAATAGATATGTAGGTGTTGAAAGTGATACCCTCTCATTATACCTAAATATTTGTGTTTAAACATGATAAACAATTACCCCTTTGAATGAAAGAAAAATGAAATTTGATTTGTTATCAATTGTTCGCCTGATCAATATGATTCTAAGGTAAATACATGCATTAAGACCACCTGATTGAGGCTATAAGTTGTTTTTTTTTTTGTTGGTTGGTCATAAACCTTAGAACATTTTTAGCTTTTTCTCTTAAACTGTCCTTGTCTTTATGGCCAATATTGATGAAACTTGGTCCGTAGAATATATAGGGGAAGGGGAACATTAATTTCGAAACTCATAATTAACTCCAAGCCTTAAGGGGCCATAAATATTGGTTAATAACAAAAGATTTATGCAAATAATTGAAAAAGGTTTTCTACTAAAGTGTCGGCAGAAAAATGAAGGACGTGCTTATGATACAACTTGCTAATTACTTTATGAATTAAGACATTTATTATGGATGTACTTTTCTAACCCTTGTGTTTCAAATTATGATGGAGGTTTTTAAAATCATTAGGGGATTTTCGAACCATAAGCTTTAATATGAGAAGAAACAGATGATTTAAACTTTAGTTAAACTATTGTATATAATGTGTAACCTCTCAAAAAACACGGTAAACCTAAATTGCTCATTTAATCATTTGACATCATTTTAACAGGTGCTGGTAAGACCTATACAATGCTCGGAGCTCATGATGAACCAGGCATCATGGCTCAGGCACTCAATGACCTATTCCTAGAGATGGACAGGACCAGCCAAGATATGTCCTACAAAGTGACCATGTCCTATCTAGAGGTATGTACAATGAAAATATGGTAAACCCTCGAAGACCTAATTTTGCAATTGACAAGTGATGGTTCACAGCTACAGACAAATTTTTGCCATATCAAGATATCTGTTTGAAATATTTGTAAAATTTAAAAAAAAAAAAAAAAAAAAAGACATTACAGACTGGTTTACAGAGAGAAATATTCATGAATCGTTCTCACAAACCTCACAAAATTTTCTCACAGGCAAATAAAAGTTGGTTGACAGTAAAATTACAACCATTCCACTTCCTAAAACGGAAGAATCCCAAGTTTTCATAGTCTGCTGGCAAGAAGTTTTACTGCATAGCACCTAGCTAGTTAATTAACTAAATGTCTCGATATATCCAATATGCATGACTATTAATTGCATCCCTTAAAAATTAATCACTTATTGAATTTGTACTGTACAGACTGAGAGTTTTAAAGTAAGGTTACAAACATTGTTATAATTTTATGCAGAATCTCTCTAAACTGTTTTCTATGAATATCAAGCAGCGTACTTGGTAAACAATTAATTGGCAAATACAATGTACTGCCTTTATGTAGGTTTAAAGGGTGACAGCAATAAGAGGAAGAACAAGATAAAAGTTCATGTACTTCTGTGATGAGCAAATTTCACATTTTCAAATGCCATTTCTTTCTTTTTTTTCATACCTAAAGTATGTGTTTATATTTTGCAATAAAACTTAATGGTAGTATTGTTTCAAGATCAATATATTAAAGTTCAGTGTTTTTTTAATGAATGGTTGTGTACTGGTATATAAAAGAAAAAGAGCTGAATTTATCTGTTCAATGCCATTTCATGAATTTTACATTGATTTTCTTCTATGAAACTATGACAAGCACTTATCGTTTGAAAATGTTTTTAAATCAGTTTATGTCTTCTGAGCGCATATAAATGTGTGAATTGTCAGTATTAGGGACATCCAGCTAAACAAACAAGGGTTGAATTGCAGGGATTGAACCAGTTTTGCCATTGAATTGATCATGCACATTGGCAGATTTGCGAGTCCTGTAGTTGATTTTGGCTCTTAACAGCTCTGTTGAAATCAAGTATTTGCAAGATCCCTTAAGTTGAGTTCTCTGTGCTTGTAAAGAAGGGATGCATACAATAGAATAATAAGGCACCGTCTCATCAGTAAAATTGGTCTTTGCGTTGATATCCATTAAAGTCTTGTCTTGTTCTGGTATGATCCCTTAAGTCTTCAAAGGATATCCGACATGATGTACACAATCGGCTTAGTATCGTGAATACAGGAAAGACATTTCAAAAGGAATTTCTGGACTCAAACAGGATACACTTAGTTTGAAGAGGAAATCATGTGAAGTTTACTGATAATGTCCCGATTCATACTTTAGAATATACATGCATATATATCTGATCTTGCTCTTTAAGGGAAGGCCGAGCCATTGAATAGGGCTGAATATTTAAAACTTTTATTACCAAATCTGACGGAATTACCGGATTACATGGAGACAAGCAGAAACTTGATAGGGTACTACCCTTCAATCCCACATCCTACCAGTTAGGGCTGTCTCCTGGTTAAGATAATTAACTGGGTATTGAATTTGGGCTCCATCCGATTAGATGCTCTGAGTGATTGATGCATTCAAACTTGTCCATTCAGTCAATGCTGAGAAAAAATTGATTTTTCTCTGCTTGTTTTTGACCTTGTTGTCAGCTCTGTGTTTGCAAGCAATTCATCTTGGTCACATATATTCAGTTTATTGTGATCTCCAAAGACCACCCTTGGCCAAAATCAATTTCAATTTTTATGTTAACGAAAAACGAATGAAAAAAAAAAATGAATTTAACGGAGATGTAGCTTGGTTTTTAAAGAGAATGGAAAGTGCTTGATGTAAGCGGACAATTATGGAGGAACTTTTTTTTTTTTAATGAGAAATTGGGAAGATCATGCATGCCCAATGACAAGTGGATTCCCTGGCTGTAATTTTTGTCTGAAGAGCTTTGTATTGATCTGTTTGATAAATTATTCATGGCTAATGTGCCATAATGAAAATGAAATATGATCTTGCTTTATTTCATCACTGTATCTGACATTACACACTGCTTTGAAGCATGCTATAAATGTTTAGTTACCATGTAACAGTCCCAAAAAAAATTCTTTTGTGATGCATGCTTTCAAAATTAGACTGTCGTTTGGTAGTGTAACTAGGATTAAACATGGAACGTCTAATCATTTCTCCATATATCAAAATAAAAAGAAAAAAAGATTCAGGGCATAGAACTCGTAATATATCTTTATATTATCATGCAAAAGAAAAGTTAATTTTAGAGAATGTTTCTGGTAAGGCTCAAGGATAAAAATTTTCCCCTTTAGACTGATCAGGATTTTCATAAGAAATTGAAGCTTGATATTGCACTGAGATAACCTTTTAAAAGGCAAATAAGGCCGAAGCTTTTGTAATGTAAGCGTGCAAGCATAGTCAGCAAATAGCCCGGATTAAGAGCAATTAATTCTGTATTTCAATAAGTCATTTAATTCATCTCTTTTTCGTCCTTAAACAGCTAAGAATTCATGATGGATCTGTATAGAGTGAGTGCTATCAAGCAGTCAAGAAAGGATATTTATTTACGATAGTCAAGCTAGATACCATTAAAATGTTTTCTGATTTGATTTTAATTTTATATCATTCTGTCCTAATTTGATGAAATTACACACATAGAAAATATTTTAAAAACCCTTCTTTAATTGAATTTATGGATTGCATAATTTTGTATTTTTGTTGAACCCTTTTCGTGTAAAGCATTTAATTCCTTTCAAGAAGATTAAATATCACACCAGAAATAGATTAACGCTTAAAGTGTAATGTGTCATAATTTGTAATTACGTGCCATTATTATACTTTATGTATACATTTTAATTGTGTATTGCATCATAGTTCAATACACCAAAAGACTCAATCCCCAAGTTATTTTGAGGAAAGTACCCGTTATTTGATAGAATTTTTTTTTATTTTAATGAAGGGCTATTGAAGTTGAGTAATGACAAACTTAAAAAATTCATTACGTGATATGTGTGTTCCGTCGTTGAGAGAGCAGTGTTTCAATGACGGGTAGCCCTGAAATGTTGAAATTATGTAGACATTATTGCTTGACAGTAGGGAAACAAATAGCAATCTGCACTCTTATTGAGGTCTTATCAAACACTCCGTAATGCTGGTTTTAGATTGCCATTATTTATTCATCATCCCAACATCATGGTATATTTGAGGACATGATTGTTCAATTATGATATTAGGTGATCAAGGCTTTAAATGTACCTGCATGGGTCTGAAAGATAAAGCTTGTTGAAATTACAGTCCTCTGCTTGATAAAAGAAATATTTGCCCACCATCTGTTCCTTTTCTTTACTTTTTTCTCTCAGTTTTGTTTAAGCTGCTCAAAATAAATAAAACTTCGAAGTGATCTAGCTGCCGTGATGCATCAGTTCTATTGCACTTGGGATTTGTTTAAGCAGACGTCATTTCTTTGTACTTGATTCTCATTTCACAGGTTGCAGAAATGATAACAGAAATTGAGAATGACAGATTGGATTTCTAATCTATCTTTGGTGCTTATTAAAAGAAAATATTAATTTTCCAAGTGAATTATGATAGCCCTGGTCAATTAAAGCAGAACAATAGCATACAACCATATCAACAGTATCAATTTATGTTCTGAGCAGCCTTTTTTTAGCAAGCTCAATAGATGACCTATAGCAAATCCTATCTGAGTTGGTTTAATTTTCTCAACCTTTATGATCACCTTGTTCTAAATGAATGTAAGTGTAATGAGTAGTTCTAGCTAAATTATTATTTATTTTTATTTTTTTTTTTTTTTGCAGATTTACAATGAAATGATACGAGACCTTTTAAATCCAAGTGCAGGAATTTTAGACTTGCGAGAAGATGCAAAGGGAGGAGTTCAAGTTGCAGGGCTGTCAGAGGTCACCGCAAGGTCAACAGATGAGGTCAGTCTTGATGATGACCCTGAATAACTTGTTGACCTTGAAAACTTACGCAAATCTAAAAAAAAAAAAATAATGAAGTTGATATATTAATAAGTACTAAAATGTACTTCTGGTTTATAATTTATTATAACTGTAAAAACTAATAATTTAATTTTTAATAATTTTAATAATTTATTTTAACTGTAAAAACTAATAATTTAATTTTTAATCATTAGGTAATTGACATGTTGCTGAAAGGAAACAAAGAAAGGACACAGGAACCTACAGCAGCAAACAAAACATCCTCTCGATCCCATGCGGTCCTTCAAGTGTCCGTCAAACAACAGAATCGGGTCCGCAGCACCACACAGGAAGTCAGGATTGGCAGACTTTTTATGATCGATCTGGCTGGATCAGAGAGGGCAGCAAACACACATAACCGCGGAAAACGTATGGTCGAAGGGGCTCATATAAATAGGTCACTGCTTGCTCTTGGAAACTGCATCAATGCGCTAAGTAAGTGGATAATATGTGGTACATGTATTTGTTTAAAAGGAAAGAATACTTTTTTTCTTCCTATTTTAATAATATATGAAACAAAAAACATTAAACATATGCATACGTAAGTGGATAATTTGTATTATTTTCAAAGGAAAGAATACTCGGTGAAATATTTTCCTGTATTTCATCTCCTCTAAAATAATTTAGGATTTATGGTACCTAAAAACATTTAAAATATGCATAATAGATAACTAGTTTAAATTTCAAACAGATTTTATCTTTGCTAATAGCTGTTATGGGTGTTTATGGGAATCAATAAAGGATTTTACCTATGGACTACCCAAATCAGCAAAGTCATAGCAAGTGTAATAAAAATGCTCTTAAGCTAATGAGTAGGAGATGCTACCGTGAATATTCCTTTGACGATCCTATTGAATGAGCTAGGTTATGTGACATTGCATCGGTAAAGGGCATAGGGTGTTAAAAGTCTCAGAATCCTAAATAATTAACCACCACAAAACAGAATAAGAATCATTGCAACACATTGAAAACACCCACAAAAGAAAGATACATGTATTGTGTCACGCACAAGATTTTAAACAAAATGTTTTGTTTCGTGTAGCGGATACAAAGGGATCCAAGTACGTCAATTATCGAGACAGTAAATTAACACGCCTGCTGAAGGAAGCTCTCGGAGGAAACTGTAAGACGGTCATGATTGCACACATTAGTCCTGCCTCCATCCATTTTGAGGAGTCCAGAAACACACTGGTTTATGCTGACAGGGCAAAACATATAAAAACAAAGGTATATGATCCTCATTAACCTTGACACAAATCCACTGCTCTTTGATATCAAGGCCATGACTCTTGAGTTTTAAAAAAAAACTTGTTTAAAATTTTTACTTCTGCCTCAAACCATGAAATTTATGCTTTTCCAAATCCATGAAATTAAATTACTCTTGAATTTTCATCAAAATTGGCTATGAAGTTACTCATCTTCAAAACAATGAAATTTTCCTTTTTCCAGGTTCATAAAATTTACTCTCTCGAGAGAGATTATAAACTTAATTTTTTCCCAAGAATATGAATTTACTTTTGAAAAGCATTTTTATTCTATGTTCATGCCTCATTCCCCACATGTAGTATATGAAATAATAAAATTATTCATCACTTTACAGTCTCATATCAAACAGACCACCTTTGTCGATCAGGACAGTAAATTTCTAGGCCTATTTTCCTGTACTTTCATTGAATATTTGTACAATATGTTAATATGTTGATCCCATGTAGTATTTCTCACTTCATGTTCAATGTAAAAGAACTTTGTTAAAATATAAAAAATATGAGTATATGATATCAAATATTATAACCAGTGGAAAATGGAATGTATTTCATTGCTTGTGTAACACAGGTCAGAAGAAATGTGACCGACGTGTCCTATCACATTGCCCAGTACACCAACATAATACAAGAGCTGAGGGAGGAGATACAGCGACTGAGGCACAGGCTTCATGACAAATCTACGGGCAGTCCCCGCCCCGGCGTCAACATACAGGCTGTCCAAGGTACACAACTCTGCACATCATATTGTAGAGCTAGACTATCTCCTGGCTATTGATCATGCAGATAATTTTCCCCTTGCTTTATTGTTCAAAATTACATATTTAATGACCATTGACCTAAAAAAAATCACCTTGAAATGAATTAGCCTTACATTATGAAATTTTTTAAAACCATTGCACAAAGTTAAATGACAAGGCTTCTATAATAAGGTGCATAACTCTTGTGGTTATACTTGTGCAGAGAAGGTTTAGGGTATTAGTCTCATGCCTAAAGGATGAGAGGTTGCACAAAATAAACCATATATTTTTAATAATCAACATTACCCATTACATGTAAATCAGGAAACCATATTGTTTCATCAGTCTTAGCTTTCAATATTTTAATGAAAAAAAAATCAGGGCTGTTTTATCAATAGATTTTATATTACCTGTAGAGAACTGTAGAAATCATTATCTTGGTATCATTAAAAGAAGGATATTGGCTCTTATATTGACTTTTCTTAACACAGAATACAACCCCAGAGTTTGATATATTATAAAGATTTTTAGCAAATGAAATTTTCAAGTGTTTTTTTTTTTTCTTCATTTATTTTGACTTTTTGTCATTTCAAGATTACACTTATTCAATTAGAGAAAATTAGAATTGTCATTTTGTGGAAACTATTGAAGAGCAAAATTTGAGTGTATACAATTTCTCATTATTTGGAGCTTCCAATAAAGAGGGCTTGATGGTCGTGGCCATTTTTAGGCTGTATAAAATATATGGATTTTTTTTTTTTTGTTAAATGTGTGATTAAATCTGAAAAATCATATTTTAAAATTTTATGAATTTGTTGACCATCCAGCCTCCTTAATTATTTATCAATTTCCTCTAAATTTGCAAACTTCGAAGAGAAATGATAAAAGGAATGACTAGAGCCAATGCAACAAATGAGTATATGTACATCTAATGTGTTTATAAAGGTTCTAGCTTACAAATGTTCTATCCTAAATAGCTGAAGTTGTTGAGGCCAAGAGGGAGGAACTAAATAAATTAAAAGAGCAACTGCTGATATCTTTCAAAGACCAGATGGAACTCAGGTATAGTTATTTATAGGGAAAATGATATCCTTAATGATATTCTAACGTAACAGTAAATTAGTTGCAACTATTTAATTAAATCCATGAGATATAATACTGTATGTGTCTCAGGTTATTTTGTTGTTTTGAATATTTGGCAAGTTTTGTTTTAAAAAAAAGAAGAATTTAGTGCATAAGAAATGAATTTTTCACTATTTTTGTGGTGTACCTGTATTTGATCTGCAATTTAATACAATTTCCAGAGAACCTTTCGTAATGTGTAAATAGAATGTGACTAAAAAAAGCCCCCCAAAAATTTGCACGAAACTCGTGCATACTTTGTTGGCCAATAACCACAATTAACATGTACTCCTAACTTGTTTTAACATAATACATACATTTCTGTGGTTTTCAGGAAAAGTTTAATGGAGTTAAATAATGCCTCAATGGAAGTCAGTTTGGAGACAAATAGAAATCAACTCATCATCAGCGAGTGAGTTTATTGAAAAGATAAATTATTTATTTACCATTTATTTCATTCTGTTTTGCAGTATTCATTCTAGCATGTGATTGATATATCATTACATGTACTTGTAGGTGGGAATTGGATAAGGTCAGATCTTCAAGAAGAAAAGAAGGAGGAGATAAGGCAGATACAGGTGACATTAACCGTTTGGGATTTTTTTTTTATCACTGCATGTGTTAACATTATAGGATAGTTGAGCTTGATCATCATGAAGTGAAGATATTTTGAGTAGGGTTAAAAAGGATCAACCATGAGAAAAAAAAATAATGAAGGACCGGTATACATTATATGGAAATGTATTGTCTGTCAAGTAACATTTATATAGAGTCATTAATTCAAGACTATTTCAGTTTCTTTAATTATTATTTACTTGCATTTAATTGAAACATTGATTAGTTTGTGACAAACAAGCATTCATTAATTTGGTGGTACATGTAATTCATAATTTCTTCAGTAAAACAATACCCTGCATACTGAAATCTTGTACTCACTCAGTTCTGTTTCAACTTTTCTTTATTTTTTTTCAATTTATTTACAGAAGACTCCAAAGCCCTGGAGCTGGCTGGTGCTGGGTCAGATGAACTCCAGGAGACGGAAGATGTTAAGCTGGCGCGCGAGGAGCTGAAGGTCCTCCATGACGAGAAGCACCGGACAGAGAAGTTACGCGCCACCGTCATGAAAGAGCTGGAGCAAGCCAGGGTTAAAACCAGGCAGATTGAGGAGGTGCATTACTTATGTTTTTGTATTCTGTTTGTTTTATGACTCTGCAGCTTCAAAAATCTTATTTCAAGCTGCTTTGAAAGAGCCATTTATTGGTATAAACACTATGGTGGAAAAATTTTAATTTTGTTAGGGCCAATTTTTGTTTTTAATTTTTCACAGGTTCATGGGGACCAAATTTTGTTGATATATTCATATGATGTATGAATTGATACTATGTTTCATAATTTCTTTGAAGATGTAAATTTGTGGATAAGGGGAATTCATGAAAACCACGAAAATTGAGACAGTAACTTGATTGTAACTTTTAACAATAGTGTTTTCATTATGACTGATGATGGAGACTTTGTTTTGAAGGTTGACAACAACTTTTTTGCTATCTTTGCCCCTTTGGCCTTTGCCCCCACCCCCACCCCCACCCCCCCAAAAAATAAAAAAAATAAAAAGTAAAATATTAGTCTTTTATAACAGAAAAGAATAATTTTATTAGATCTTATAGAATAGATCAATATAGAATGACTTTAGAAACATTATTTGTTACAGACTATTCCCAAGAGAATTAACACAGAGGATCAACGAGAAATTCTCAGTCTGCTGTGTAAGGTGCATGAGCTCGAGATTGAGAATACTGAGACCCAGTCTGCCTGCCTGTTGAGAGAGTTCCAGATTAAACGCAAAGATATGGTGATTTTGAAGTTTCGACAACACCAGAATCTCTGCGATCAAATCATACAACGTCAGAAACAAATCATGGAAGGTAAGATTGATGTATATATATATAAATGAAAACTTAGGCCACACCAATATAATTTCTTGTTCGTCGAACATCCAGTGAAAAACGGTACAAGCGGGCGAGCGATTATTTCTTGTAGCCAAAATTTTTAGGTGGTACATGAATAAATTTGTGAGGACAATTAATTTTTTTTCTACTTGTTTCTAATTTATAAATTAAACTATTGAAAATGCGAAAAATAGAGCGGAAATAGAAAAGAAAACAGCACAGAATTTCCTGGATGCGGGAAATTAATAATAGTTTTATTTAAATACGAGCGCGCGGGGTCCGATGAACAAGAAATTATATTGGTGTGGCCTTACCTATATTTGTGTAAACTTGACAATGGGACAGATGCTTATATTGTATCAATATTTAGTCTATATTTCATTTGTATACATTAACTCGCCTTTTTTATTACTATTTACTGGCTGATGTCTCCACTACTTCATATATGATTGTTTTCATGAATTTTATCCTCAGATATAATGAAATCAGGTATTAGATAATATGTATGTACAATGTACATGTAAATGCAGTGAGTTTGAAAAGTGTTAATGTTTTTTTGTGATGCTTGGTAAACTTTCCCCCAAAAGAGGGATTCTATTTGTGATTGAATGCTGGGTACTAATTGCTTCTGTGGATAAAATTGTGTATGAGATGTTCTGTTAATAATGTTTCTTTAAATACAGTATCTTCTAAATATTTTTTCTTGTATTTCATGTCATGATTGAAAATCTGCACGTATATAAGCTAGCATTATTATAAAGTATTAAAAATGTGTATTATACATGTACATGTATTTTCAAAATCAGCTAGTGTTCATATATAAAGAGCTAATTAATGTTGCAAAAAGTGGGTTAGTGAAGTACTATCCAAAATCATTTCTTTTTTCCATTTTAAAAAACAAAGAAAATCATAATTTTCTAATACTGATTTTGTAGCTGGATTTGACTCTCAGTGTTTAAATTTTGACAGAAAACAAGATAGCACCCACTCAGGATTTGGAGGAGCTATACAGACTGTATAAACACGAGAGAGATGACAGGATAATGCTGAGAGAGGAGTCGGGACAACTCAGTCCCGAGCTCAGGCTGAAGGTACATCTCTCTAAGACTCATGGCACAGACTCCTCAGGCTCAATTTAAATCTGTCTTACATTTCCACAAAATATTCTTTTTGTAGAACTGAAGAAACGTGCAATTTTCATGAGACTGAGATCAAAATTGAGCTTTTCTGAGTTTTATGACTAAGGAGCCTGAAAATTCCTTATTTTATTGCTTATTTTGCAAAATCACACCCTGGCATTTAACTTTGAATGCCACTCTATTAATTTATGATACTGCGAAATTTTTAATTTTAAAGCTTTTCTCTAAGTTATGAAAATGGATTCATCACAATTAATTCGAGTATTGTTATGCCATTTCAATGCCGTATACCATTCATTGTAGGCTCCGTCCATCTCCAGTAACTACAGAAATATGGCTGAAGAGGTGGACCAGCTCAGTACGCTGACTGAGGAGGACGAGCGAGGCAACCTCCTGTCCTACCGATCAGGGTCAGTCAAGTGTTTGAATCTAGCATATGTTTTCTGTTATTGGTAGCATAAATTAAGCATACTGTATAAATAGTTGTGCTTTTAACATACTTAGGTTGGTTTAAAAAATCAAAATGGTATTTGATAAATGAAAAACTACTGTAACTTGAGTTTCTATTAAATGTTTGTATTTTTATATGAAGTAATGTATTTCCACATCTACATTTAGCATGTCCAGAATAATATTTTTTCATGCTATCTATTTATTTGGACAGTTTACCAAGAACATTGTTCTGCTTGTGTTCGTTTACATGTACCTTTGAATTGATTTTCACAGTGATGGAGACGACAAACTCTTTTCAAAGAGTGCAAGAGGACTAAAAGGAAGTCACAACTTAACTGGTGCTTGGAGGAATGACTCTAATTTAAGTAATGGTGCAAATGGATATACCCCTCCTGAGGACCGAAAGGAAATCACATCAAACACACGCAGCATAGCGGCCCTGGCCGCCAAGAAACGTTCCAAAGCACACAATGACCTTTTAAACCTAGAGAGACAATTCGGAGGTGAGCCTCGTACATTGAACAGGAATTCCGATAACGATTATTTATCTTCCTCCACTCTGGCAAGACATGACCGGAACTACGGTGAACTAGTGCTGCCCCCGCTGAGTAAACCGCCTAGTGAGGATAACCTGGACAATATTTCGACAGGGACAAAGCAGAGTACGAATACAGACAGCACGCTACCTCCTCTCAGGAACGAGAATAACTTCAGGAGAGGAGGGGATATCCGAAGAAATAGAAGGACAAGGGGCTATGATGTAGGTTACTTTGTACACTATGAAGCTTTAGATAATTAAAGGGTGAAATTTAGCCTTAACCTATCTCCCTCATCAATTGATTAGCATAAACATAAATAAGCACATTTAGTGTCAAGCTTCTATAGGTACATGTACTTGTTTGTACCAGACAGAACAAGAAGCAGTAAAAAAGGCTCTTATTAAATTAGAATTAGTTTGTAAAGGGAAATAACTTTTTTTTTTCAGTTTCTCAATTGACCAACTTTAAAAATATTCTTTATATGAATTTTCCATTCTTTTTCAACAGGTGTCCCAGAATAGAAGATCTCAGGCTCATGGAGACAATGGGAAATCAGGTAATAAGACAAGTCTTTCAAAAGATGACTCTTTTGTCAGTTACAAATCCGAGAGAAAATATCAAGCTGCTAACCCTAAAAGATCAACTGCTGGTAAAACAAAAGTCACAAATAAGTTAAGCAAATCCATGGATCATTTGAACGCCCTGCAAAATGACCAGTCCAACAATTCACGGCTGAGAACTTATCCTGAAATTGTGCCAAATGCTAGGAGCAGGCTTCCAATATTGGAGCAGAAGTATTTGCGGCAAATATCAAGTGCCCCAGAGGAGCCCAAAGTGTCTAGTGAATCACCGCTGACATCCAGGACTTACAAGAAGGAGGTAGAATTATCCAGGCAGATATCCAGTGCTCCAGAGGGACAAACTTCTGCCCTTCTGGATGATCCTGGTTTGAATGTGGCAGGATATATTAGTCCCAGAGATTTAGTTACAAGCACTCCTAAAGAGCTAGATACCTTATCCTCAAGAAGATCAACTAGTCATAGTCATATGACTCCCCAGAATAAATTTCTTATGGGAGTGGCACAAGGTGTTGGAGCAGAAAATACTTTGTCTTCAATTCATTCAGAAGTCTCTGGAACTGATATTATGAAAACTGGTGTAAATAGGCCGAAAACTCAAGGAATGCGAAGAGATCATACATTTGTTTCACATGGATCAAATTTAAGCTCCACTTTAGAAAAGGCAGAGGAAAACAATGAGGAAAACTTAGGCAAAGCCAACAGAAGCATATCAAGTAGAGGTTCAACCATTAGATATAGGGATAGGCAACAAGCTGGGTCAAAAGTCGCAGGATTGAGGAAAGACAAAACTGCTGGTAAACAAATTAAGCAGCCTACCAAATTCAGACCAAGAGAGCAAGTAAAACCTTCCCAAGTCAGAAGTTCACAATCTAGGGAGGTCAGTACATCCAAGAAAGAAGGATTCTCTCTGCCAGGGGGACCAGACAAAACTGTTGTTACAGAGGAACCAATGATTACAGATGATGAACACTATGAAAGTTTGCCTTCAAGGGAAAATACAATTGTTCCTGATGTGGATGATGATGTTGAAATTGGAGAAGAAGCTAGAGACATTGTCAAGAAGGACAGCAAGACTTTAAAACAGTTGCCAGTTTCTTATTCTCCCCCTAAACAAAGAAAGACTCCTGCAAAACAAAAGGCACAGTCCTCGTATACAATGTCACTTGATAATAAAATTCAGTTGCCTTCCCCCATTGTTCCTCCAATTAAATCTTCTCAAGTCACTGCAGAAGCAGAAACTAGCAGTAATTTAGCATCTGTAACTAACAATGATAGCTTAGCATCTACCAATTTGGCAGAGAGTTTGGTAACAGAAAATGACTCTGCCAAAGAGGAGGAAAGCAATACGGGGAATGTCAAGGGTAAAATCAAACAAGGTGGTAAAATCAGCTCAAGAGCTAGCAACAGCGTGAAGAGAAAACCCTCACAGAAGAAAGTCAGACCTTACGCCAAGGTCAACAACTCTAAACGGGTGCCACACAAAGTCCAGAAAGCAGACAGCTTTCTAAAAATAGAGGGAAAACCGCCCAAAGGTGCTAGACCCAGAAGTGCTCGGTATGGTCTAGACTATACACATAGGAGCAAACAGTCTGCAGAGGATGACTTGTTGTCCAAGAGTGCTGATGTTGATACAATAGGTACAGTTGGCTGGTATTGTGTGCTGGTTGAACATGGAGAAGTGCTGTGCTCACGGAGCAGAAGTGTTGCACAAAAGCGTGCTGTGCACAGAGCAACAAAAGTGTGCTAAGCAATCTTGTGTTCCAGTCTAAAGCACTGCAGGTGTGGTAGTTTTTACAAGTTTTAATGAAGATGCACTTCACTTTTAAGCAAAGCACTTCATCAAAAATACAAAGTTTACTGAAGTGATTTTCACACTTTAAAACTGGTTGTGATGAAAACTGGTTGTGATGGAATAAAAAAATCCTTAAAGCAGATTGAATATACAACAGTTATTTAATTACTGCACATGCAAATCAACACAGCAAATCAAATATTGAAGCGCAGATGTGTTATTTTTCCCACTACAAATTATCAAAATTAAACCATAATCATTTGTTTTTCCATTTCTTTAACATATACATGTATTTACTAATGATATTTCTAAAGAATAACAAATTGAGTATATTTGATATTTAAGTAAGGAAATATAATTGAAAGTGAAGATAAAATTTTAATTATATTTTAATAAATTTACTGCATTTTTCCCCTTAAATTTCAAGCTCTTGAGTGATTCTGATTGTATTTTGTAGGTGACAGTAGGGACTGGACTCCACCTAGTGTGAACAAAAGAGGCGGGAAAACCAAGAGATATGGCAACAGAGGTAAGGATTAAAGACTGTTTGACATAAATAATTATACCTAAGCTTGCTTGCTTAATATTAATGAAACTGCAACTTTTATTTAAACTTTCATATATATATATATATATATAATAAAGTACTGGTATTTTTTTTATTTATCATCATGATCATGGAATTTTTCACAATGAGTCAAGACTATGAAAGTTTAACAAGTTTACAATCATCAATATCTATCAAAAAAATCTTACCATATCTATGTAATTTTGTACCTGTATCCTTAGAAAATTATTATAATTAAGATTTATTATTTATTTTGCTCTAATTTTTGTGGATTTTATTGTTGAGGCAATCCAAAAAAAGAAGCAAAATGTTCATTGACATAAGACACGTGACAATAATATGCGGTAATTGAACCATTGTCTACGAATTGGTATATATGGTAAAACAGTGGTTTTTAATGATCCACAAAAATTGATGTCAAGAATTTGATAAAACCACAGTATATTGACTGTAATGTTAGCTATCACTGCTCACTGATATCTAAATGTACTAATTGAATTAGCTTTGCTTACAGGATCACGCTGCAGGTCACTTCATTTATGAGCTTTTACTTAAATATTTTTCAGGCTCAAATGAACATAATGGCAACTCAAATAACAGGAAAAAAGTTCCCACAATTCCGTCATACAGAAAAGGGGACATAACTGTTATGGGATTTAGCCTACCGAGATAACTTAGTGCTCTTACACGTAAAATCTGTGGACATAATCTTGCCAATTTGTTTAAGACAAGTTGCATATCTTATCAGAAGTCATCTGTTAAAGTCCATTCATTGAACTACATGTACATATCATCATCCAGTGAAAAACTACATTCCTTTGTGCTTTTCTGCATGTTTGAAGTTGCTTTTTTTCAAATACAACAAGGATAATTGATAATTTTTGGTAAATTTTACCGGGTATATTATGAATGCGGCTACATGAATTCTGACGGTAAACTGATTGAAAGAAGAAGAAAAAATTATGATGGTAAAGTTTCTCCCATGTATTTGCTGAAAGATTCAGTTTTGCACGTATAAATCGATCTACTCTTTAAATGTGTTAAAATCAGTTTAGGGGAAAACCCCCCGTGTAATTCTCTTTCATTTGTTTCTTTGATTAATGGTACCTAATAATGTTTATCTGTAATACAAAGATTGGCAGTTCTAACTGACTCCCTTGTAATACTGTGGCTGTTTCTGGATGCTTTAAAATGAATTTGTTTGCATGTGAAACAATGTCCGCTTTCATAGCTGTTTTGTGTGAGAGTACTTTAATTGTATCAAATGTGCCAATATGAAAAAAATGTGCTTGTTTTTATGAAGATGGTTTTTTTTCTTCTTCTATTTGAATACTGATTGTGTCATGATAAAATACATATACCTGTATATGGGGGGGTGGGGGGGTCACCTGTCACTTCATATTTTTGTGAAATTTTAATAGAAAGCAAAATCATGCACTAGCCCACTCAGTAATTTAGTTTTCTTTGTGTTGAAACTGTGACATTGTTGTGTTTTATTTTCTACTTCAGGTAATTTTTCAATCTTGCCATATGAGAGACTGTGATATTGTGATATTGTGACTGCTGATGAAACTTTTCCTGAACGATGTAGATACATGTATAATCTTCATGTATGTGTGGGAATTCAGTTTTTGTATCTCATGAATATACATGTATGCTATTGTTGAAAACAAAAATAATTTTAAAAGATTCATTTTGAAGATTGTATATGTAACTCTCATTTTTGAGTGAACTAGATTATTTAATGAATTTTGATTTTGAATTATCCATCTTAATTTTTAAAGATCTTTAATTATTAAATTACAAAATAGAGAAAAAAACAATCCTGTTCACTAAAATGTCCTCTTTGCAATAATGTATTTCTTACAGAAAATATTCCCCTTTGGTGTAAATAAGACTTATAAATGCTGCCCAAGTACATATATCTCAACAATGCAATTCCTGTCTCACTGCAATTGGAAAGTAATTTTAATCACCAGTTTATTGTTATTTAATTGTTATTGTCTTTTTATTATCGTTATTGAATTCTGTTCATTGTTTTTGGTTATTTTTTTCCTCAGTTTTGTGATATCATGCAATGTTTTTACCTAGCATTTATAAAAGATTGATATTAAGCAAAGAAAAAAAAAAGATGTTGACATTTTTTTTATGGTATCAAAGAATTTTTACCCAATATTATGAGTTTAATTTAAGGCATACTGTAAATTATGCACAAATAAATTAAAAGTTTTTTTTTATTAAAAAGAACAAACTGCTGATACATTTAAGTGACCTTGAACATTTTAATACCACCTTTTCTGAGATGAATGAGAGGATTTTTTTTTTAACAAGCACTTATGATTTTCGTAGGACAAGCACAAAATTCCGTAAATTAGAAGAGTCGGTTTATTTAATCATAGATATTAGAATTTGTATTCAATATCATTGTTTTGCATTTATAATGACTTTTTAATTCCATTCTTGTAATGTTTTCTCCATAAGATTTGTTATTGCATGATTGGCAATATTGATATGATGAAATAAACTTTATAAAACTACACAAGGGGCTCTTGGTGTCATTTACTATAAATGAATTTGATTGATTTAAACAGTGAACTGCTTTTTTCGATTGTTCATTTTTTTTAGAAATGGTCGGTATTGGTAGCTACCTTAATCCATTGCCTGTTAGAACCACTTTTGAACGTATTTTTTTTTTAAATTAAACTTGAGTGTGTGAATCATTGTTATCCTCATCAGTACATAGCATAGTTCTAAGGTAGTCGGAGCCAATTCTTACATGTATATGGAAACCCCCCTACTACTATTTTGAAGAAAACAAACCCTGACAGTGTCAACTGTCCTTGTATTCATTTATTTCAAGTTAAAAGTTTCAAACAATCGTAAAACAAGAGGCTCGTGGGCCACAATGACCACCTGAGCAACAATGTTAAACTTACTCACGTAGCTGACCTCTAACTAGTTTTTCTTTTACCCCATTTAGACTGTCCAAAGTTAATTCTATGTTTAACGTCACATTCAAAACACAAATATTTGAGGGAGGGCGATAAAATCAAAACAAACAAAATTTTCAAACAAGTGATTTTCATTCATTTACATAGATATACAGTGAGTATTCTAGTTACATGTAGATTAGCTGTTTAATTATCTTTCCTGTCAAATATACAGATAATTCTATTTAATATCCAATACATGTAAATAGTTCATACACATTCCTAAATATTTTCGTATTTCTAAAGATTCATCGAGCATTTTTGTTGCAAAAATAAAATCAAAAGGAAAAAAAGATTAAATTGAAAATAGGTTTAAACAAACACACACACACACACAACAAAGATTTCGCGCGGGTGACGTTAATTATAGAATTAACTTTAGACAGCCTTACGTATGATTTCGTACATTAAATTTACAAACGATCGTATATATGGTGTATCTATTTCACTACTATTACATATCAAAGTCTTCCTTCAGGAAGAAATTTTGTGTACAAGTAAATTGATGGAATATTCAATTTATTAGTCCGAAATAACTGACGTTTTCCTGGTTCAGATATTTCGGACTACCAATTCAATATGTTCCAAATTGTAGTCCCTTTGTGTCCCCAGTAAACATCTTCATACACAAGTTTACTTCTACATGTATAATTGTATATTGGTTTAACAAATAAACGTGAAGAAACGTCCCCTATACTCATCAGAAGATTTCTCTTGTAAAATTGGACCCCCTCCCCCACAATTCAGGCCCTCTCTGCCCCCCCCCCCCCAGTCATTAGATGTGCTTATTACCAGAAAATTCTTGTTTAGTTATTTTCTTAGAATTTCGGCCCTTTGGAAGTTAGAATTTTGTTGTTGTTAAGGACAAACTAGTATGTGTGCATATTTGTATGTAGCTTTTATCCTTTTTTTTGCGAGCCATGCTCTTTATCAAACTAATTTGTGTATTTCATACACACCCTGCTATTCTGTAGCATTTTCAAGTAATGGAGGACGTGGGTTATGTGAGTTTGCTCACTTTTTCTATTATTATTAAAATAAGTAACAAGGAATCATATAAAATGAATTTTTTAACGTCAACTACCTGCCTTCATCATCTAAACCACATAATGTCCAACTACTACATGTAGTAATTCTAAAGAAGTAAATGACTATTTTTACTGACTTCCAATAATATATTACTTCCCGAAATTTATAGTGACTTCTTTTACTATATGGGGAAACAGTACGATTTGATGTTAAAAATTATTTAAACTACCGGTATTTTTTTTTTTTTATTTTACATAAATTTCCTCTTGACTTGGATCCATGATTATGGATATTGCTTATCATCGGCTTTTTAAACCTACACAAACAGAAAATACTGCTCATGCACCACGTCATTTTTTCATACTGCAGTATGCCAACAAGGGAAATCCGTCAATATAAGCAATATTCTTAATCACAAAAAAGTTCAGTCCTGCATTCCGCCATATTTCAAGATAAAGTCAACTCCTTGTATTTCCTACAATTATACTTCAACCTTGCCTCCAAACTCTTCAATTACAAAGAAAGACCTTGATATCGAACATCTGAAAGATAATCCTCCAACGTGTTCATGTTCTTCTTCACCCTACAACTATAGTCCTGCCGGACAAGTCATTACTGGTGATGTCAATTTAGTTTTAAATAACGATGACCTAAAATCACTTATTATGAAAGGACCAAAATTTAGGGAACCTAGATCCTTCACATGGCGTCGTAATTTTATACTTATCATGAATGCTGTTGAAGATTACGCCAAGCGATGGGCAAAATCTGAAAAAGAAGACCTTGATACCTTGTCAGAGTGGGTTAAAAGCATCAGATGTATATTAAAATCTCGTATTAAACGACTGAGAGGTCAAATGAAAACCATGTATCATTCTGTTTTTAATAATGCAGAAGTGAGAAAAGAACTAGGTAGATTGCATGATCAGTATGTACTGATCCCTGCTGATAAGGCAAGTAACAACATTGTCTTTATTTGTAAGGCACATTATATTAATAGCATTTTCAAAGAACTAGGTTTCGATTCTACACATGGTAATCCTACTTACACCCATAGCAGCCTTTCCAAGCAGGAAATACTTCAAAATCATAAATCGGTTATGAATACCTTTAATATCCCCAATAAACAAAATGAATTTGATTTACCTTATTTGTACTGGATTCCAAAGCTTCACAAAAGTCCTTACAAACAGAGATATATAGCAGGTTCCAGTAAATGTTCTACCAAACCTCTCTCTTTACTCCTTACTAAAATTCTTACAGAAGTTAAGGAGAAGCTTCAAGAGTACTGTACAACAATCTACTCCAGAAGTGGTGTGAATCAGATGGGGATACTAAAAAACTCTACTGTAAAGAATTATTAGAAACTTTGAGGTCACAAAATCTTACCTAAATCAATAGCATCAAAACGTACGATTTTTCAACGCTTTATACAACCATTCCCAACGACAAATTAAAATCCAGACTTTTTGATATCATCAACAGTTGTTTCTTCAACAAAAATGGAAGTCGTAAAAATGCTTACCTTGTCTTTGGAAATCTAAAAAACTATTTTGTTAAAAACCATTCTGATTGCACACAAAAGTACTCTGAAGTTGACATTAAAAAGATGCTTGAATTTCTGATAGACAACATCTATATAGTTTTTGGAAATCAAGTCTTTCAACGATCTGTTGGAATTCCCATGGGTACCAATTGTGCCCCATTGTTAGCAGACCTATTTTTGTATTCTTATGAAGCAGAATTTATTCAAAAACTTGTATGTGAAAAAAATAAATCACTCGCTGTGGCCTTCAACTCAACATTTAGGTATATCGACGACGTATTATCAATTAACAATTGTTATTTCCATACTTACGTCGACTCGATATATCCCAGTGAACTTGAAATAAAAGATACCACAGAGTCAGCGTCATCTGTTTCATATTTGGATATTTTACTGGAAATGGACATTGATGGTAACCTAACAACAAAACTTTATGATAAACGCGATGACAGTCAACTTTCCCTACTTATGTAGCAATATACCTTCATCACCTGCATATGGTGTTTTTGTCTCTCAGTTAATTCGATATGCAAGGGCATGCTCTTCGTATGAACAGTTTCTAAGACGAGGCAAGCTACTGACAAACAAGTTGATAAAACAGGACTATCAACAGTCTCGTTTAAAGTCATCTTTTCGTAAGTTCTATGGTCGATACGACGACCTTGTCAGCAAATACAATCTTCCACTGAGTCGCATGCTGACTGACGTTTTTCATACTAATTGTTAGACCATAATTAATTAACTAATTGTCTACGGACTTTTGCGGTTTTTATTTTCCCGATTACGACAAAAGAGCACACGGCGGGTGTGGCCGGTCAGCAGAGGATGCTCACTCCTCCTAGGCACCTGATCCTACCTCTATCTTGGAGGTCCGTGTTGCTCTGCTTTGAATTTGTATTTCGTTTTATGGATTTTTGAGATGGTTGACGGTTTGTTATTGTCATTTTTTTCTCTTTAACAATTGATAGCTTTTATTTTCTTCAAGATATGTTCATGCAAAATTCTAATGTAGACCCCACCCATTTTCTATAAAATTTATTTTTAATGCAAAATTTTAATCACCCCCCCCCCCCACCTCACCCACCTCCAGATAGAGAGAACTAGATATAAATCATGAAACTGATCTAGCTCAAATATACATGTACATACTTCTTAGTGTGCATGTGCGGTTCTTGAAAATTTAATTTCAACAATGAACAACATATTCCATGTTTGTTTTTGGGGGGGGGGGAGTGATTACTATGGGGAAACCAGTAACGTTGAATGGCAACAACCTTTGTTTTTGGTTACATCATCATCATCATCGGGTAAAACGGTAATAACGAATTAACAAGGATTGCTATCAAACATTGATACAAGTCAATTAAATGGTTTTGTTATGGTTGAAGCACCCACGAGTGTAGTCTTTCGTAAACTATCCGTACTGCAGTAGAATTGAAATGGATTAAATTACAATTGCAAAGCTGTTAGCGAGGCTTTATTCCGTTGGAGTCATTTTCAAACTTAAAAGCATTTTAAGAAGTATCTGTGACATTAAGTACACGTAATTCATTTACAATGACATCCTTGAGCTAGATATTAAATGCGATTCTTTTAACATTCGATCAATAAAAGGAGAATTTTTTTTTCATAAAATAACATTGTGCTTCAAATCTTACAGTAAAAATGCTGTCATTTAATTCTAACTGTTTCTTTATCTTCACACAAAGTTGGTTAAAAGTATTTTATTTGCAATTTAAATTTAAATTCTTGCAACACTTGACATATCGTTAGATACCGTATATATACCCTGGCTGGGCCTCGCGAAATTCACGTTTGTTATATAGTTTGGTTGTCCGCACAATTCTGTTGCTTTGGCCTGAAATAATATGTTTTACAACAAATGCGTCTTTAATTAAGTTTACTGAATGCACAAGATAAGAACTTTATTTATGCCATAGTACCGATTTTGATAAAGAACTACCTAAAAAAGGGCTTATTAGATTAAAGGTCCAAATCCCATTGTTCCCCACCCCACACAAACAGAATGTTAGCCCTTGAAAGCCGATCGCCACGGACCGAAACGTACACGTACAAAACAGCTAGAGCGCTTTATCGTGAACAGAAAAGGAAATTTTATCCTTGCTAGATCAGAACGCATTGAACTTCTGCACATCTATGTATTGCACAAAGACAATGAACGCATAATCAGTCCATTTTTCTTTATTCCGCCATATTGTGCACAGGTCTAGTCGAACATTACCCCGAGACTGTTTTTCATTACAATTAGGGGCATAGCAATGGCACGCTAATTTAGTAAACAAATTCTTTCATTTAAAGGCGTTTTGACACAATGCTATGCTTTGAGTGTATTAGATAATGTGAATGGCTTTGAACCATTGACCATTGAACTCTGAGAAAGAGATATATTGGAATTGGGAATGGGGTTTGTATCATTGGATACTAAGCTGGAATGCAATTCACGAAATTGCGTGCAAAACGCGGAGTATGAAGATTTTAAATACTGTTTTTGTTTTAAAGGCTTTGATTGTAGTACAAACTGAAAAATAAAAAATTGCGATTTTATCCCTATCAAGGAAGGCTAGATATTGACAAATTCTCTTTACATTTTTTGAAACTAAGCAGCCATGTTTGCATATTTCGTTTGAAAAATTTTAACGACGAAATACATATCCTAATTTGCAAAATATGTTGCTATCAAGTCTTCGGAATGAAAAGGAGACGAAATAGACATCTCGGCCAGTGAAATTGATAACTTCCTGACTTGTCAACAGATACTTCGCCGTGTCTTCACGACAAATGATAGCAAAATCAATAGGAAACTAACAAGACAGCGTTACCGATAGACAACAGTCTCGATAATGATGTTTATACCTATTATCAACATGTATACTACTCTATCCTGTGTTATATATTAGATCCGAACGCTACATCGATTAAGAATGATAGAGCAGAAATTATAACAATTTCTAACAATGGGGGTAATGATGGAGTTTCGTTAATTAGCTCCCAAAAAATATATCACCAGCGTTTTTCGAAGGTAGAATTTTACCATAAGATGAATTGATTTTTCAGTTACCTGCAACAGATCGACTTGCTAACAAGATTGACAAAATAGCTCTTAATAACGAAACAAAAGACTTCATACAACGCATATAAGTGCTAATTTATATATTTAATAAATTTCTCAAATTCTTCATTTCATATAACAGAAATATTTTTCTGAAAGGACATTAGTGAACAAAATATATCTTCATTGCATGATACAAAAAATCTACTCGTCTTCAAAATTACCCATAACCGCTTTGAATTCCTTGCTACAATTGAAATGAAAGTTCGATGCATTTTTGAACACCACGGGGTTTCGTCTGGTGGCAGAAGCAGGGATGGGCGATAAAAGCCGCGGTAAATGTCTATCCCAGTTCCCGCGCTGTTCTGTCGTCTGTTTCTCCTCTGTCGACGAATCCCCGTTTTCTTCCTCGTTTGGAAACACAGACGAATCTAGGCTTTCCAAACTCCCGTGCTTTTTCAGAATAGACCTTGGCGTTTTGGAATGGTGGTCTTCCTTTGGCACTGAAGAGGGTTTCAGTGGTTTCAGTGCCGGAAGAAGAACAGGTCTTTGCTTTTTGGGATAGAGATTAAACTCCACTTTACGATATTTTGATTTTTTATGATGATTGTGCTTTTTTGAGTTTTTGATAGTCGAAGCATTGCTGCTCATAGAACCATGGGTACTTGCAACACTGATCGTGTCCTCTTCCGGTTTGTGTATGGCGGGTAAAATCACTCGCCCTTGGCCCTTTTGAGGATGCAAATGTTCATGCTGATGCTGATAAACTTCTGAAGTCTTATGGCTGAATTGGTCAATATGACCATTGTATCTCTCAGTAATCTCTTTGGAGCTTAAGGAACTGTCCCTAGACGAGGATTTCGAGTGTTTTGAATGTTTAGGTAGATGTTGCTGCTGAGAATGGGAAGGGGAATTCATTGCAGCCACCTTTTTCTTGGCTTTCCTCGTGGTCTCCTCCAGAAACCCATGAAGAGACGCCACAAACTCGCTATTCTCAGCATATCTTTCTTTGATTTCCTCTATCTCACGAAAATTTGGCATCCAAAACGATTCATCCAACTCGTACCTCGAAAACGAAAACGGTCGACTTACAGTGGAGGTTGTGCTCGTTTCGGAGGGTGCGCGATCCTTTCTCACTCGCGGGAATTTGCTAGAAGTTGATGATGGCGTTCCGAGGTGCCTATCGGACATTTGAGAACCATCTAAGTCACGTGGTCGATTAACCTTATGATGAGTATGACTTTCATGCAAATGAGACTCCGTCTCAGAATTTACACGTGAACGCGGTTTTCTCCCCGGCTCATGTTCACCATTCCTCAAAACTTGGTGAGAATGGATGCCATCACCTTGGTGGGACTTTTTACCGAAAACATTGAAATGTTCCAATTTATGCTCATAAGGCACCGACAGAACGGTAGAGTTCAGCCGTTTGCGTATGTTGGCATACGTAGAATCCCCAGTATCGGCTTCTTTATTATGGTTTCTGACAATATCGTGCTTAGAATATCTCGAGTAACTAGGCAACACATCGAATTGCGAATGACGATCCATTGCGAGCTGTAATCACCCCCGTGTGAATTGTATATATGTCATATCCTTGTCATCTCTTAATAAGAACTAGGTAAAAAACCTTAGACGCTTTTTATACATCATACGTCCATATAAGCGGCGAATCGTGGCGGTGAGGCTTTTTAAAGATGAAATAAAATTCTACATCCATGAAATCAATCTCGTCTGTTCGCCATTTACAGCTACTATCTGAGGTTTTTTTTCTTCTAGACGTGATCAATACACAAAGTTATCCAGAGTGCATTAGTATATATATTTCCTTGCTGTCCGAAAACACGTGTATAAAATAATTTTTCCGTATTAACGAAATACTGTCTGTTCTTTCACTTTTGACTAGAATGTCACCGACTACCGACCGCTCTGTCCGAAATTAAATTAAAAAACTGTCTTTAGTATATCCATTTGCAAGTAAACAATTGCAGCTATGCTTCATTTAGATGTGAAAAGAATTCAACAATCTGATTAAGCATAATGCTTACATGGGGCCACTGAATAGATCCGATGACCCAGGACAAATAAGACAAAAATATTGATACATAGAGTTATAGGCTACGCCTAGTCAATTTCAAGTTCTTTAAATATAAATGAAGAAAACGCACCGCCCGGATCTAGAGACGAAACTAAGATAACTTATACAAATAAGTTTGTTTTCCATTTAAAGGGTAACTTTTTAAGGGGGGAGATTCACATACTAAAGAGCGGAGTTGTAATTTATTTTCATTTGTTTCTTTTAAATTTTACTTTGAGTCGATGTAGAAAAGATCAAGTGAAAATTTCGATCAAAAGGAGAAAACAAGGCAATCAGTTAGTTAGACACGAAGAGGTTAATGTTGCTGTTTTTCTGATTGAGTAAATTTTTGGTGACACACAGTTTTCAGGTCTTGATCTGTATATATATCAAAACTCGCAGAAGGGTCTCGTGCTTACTAGGTAAGTAGTTTTGCCTTTTAAAGCGTGATAAGAGACACGTGTCGAAGAGAGTATAAGGACCCCCTCCCCACGCTCAAACCCAACACAGTCAATGACTTACGATATTTGTCGCCGCTTGCTCCTACCTAAGATCGAAGTTGTATTCTAAAAAACTCTGCTATGAACTTTTTCTCAAAAACAGACAAGCGCTTGGATCAAGAAGTGATGGCGCGGGTCTTACGAATGAGAACTTCCACATAGCAAAACGGTAGAGACGATGCAAGGGAACCAATCGGAGCACCGTATGCTAGCAAGATAAAGAGCAGTCATTGCTTAAGGTGGTTCACTAAACCTTGAAATAGTTTTTCAAACCATGCAGCAGAAAATTACTTGATTGTAAAAGATAGCATGATAAATAAGAAGTATTTTAGTCAAATACATGTTGTAGGGGGAAAATGCAATTTTCGATAAAAAAAAATTTAATTAAAAAAAACAAATGATTCATTAAATATGAAAAAAGCCCCAGGCGGATTCGAATTGCGGTTCACAAGCCCGAAAATTTAACCACTGCATTTAAATAGCTATCTTGTGACATACTTTCTTAAAAAGTATGTCTTGATCAATGAGGTGCCTTAATGGGCCTGCCTATCCTATATATAAATATATTGAAGCTCATCTGCTGACATTTCGATAAACTAATCTGGTCAGTAAACAATACTGTGGGTTCATCAATATTCGTTGAATACCAATTTTCGTGGATTTCGTTCTTAAGTTTATCCATGAAATTATATGTTCATTGAAGTTCAATTTCTACTAACATTTTGTATTGAATAGGGTCAATGGCCACGAATTTACGTATCCTTGAAACTGCGATTTTCACTTTATCCACGAAAATTGATACCCTTGAATATTAATGAAACCACAGTAATCAATTAATCTCCTTCGCCAAGGTGCGGAAGGATGGTTCCACACAATAATATAATGGATGCCTTGTCTTTCTTAACCGAAGTTAGCAAAACTAAACAACATTACATTTCAAGCATAGTCAGAAAATCACAACCCACGTATCGTAATGTAGCGAAAATTCCAACGTTGATCTAAGCTTCATTTTTTCATTGAATATGCTATTATAATGTAAAAAGTATATAAAAAAAAAACAAACAAAAAAACATAGCACATTTTATAACATTTCTATAAAAAGCGTCGTTGAAAATATGTATTAATCATAAATACAAGCTATGCAATGTTTTCTAGTAACATATCAATAAATAATATTACTTTTTTAAAACAGTTTCTATAAATAGAACTACAGTATCAATTTCTCATCATTGAACTTATGTATAAATAGATCCGTATATTAAACGATTTAATGCTGCAATCAAATAAATATTAAGTTATCGTGCTCTAATGATTTATATGATTTTATTGATGATTTCTGTTAACATAAATCACCAAAAACTTCTGATAATGAATTGGCAGCATCAAATACGTCGCATAAATATTTAAAAAAAAACAATTTTTGCTTGCTTTTGTTATAATTTTAAAACAATAAAATGTCATGTTTGGTTGTCCGCGCGGATATGAAGGTAGAAATGATTTTTAAAAAACCCATCGATAAATAATCGTGACTTGAGACGGACTGATATAAGGTCTCCTGTCGGTCTCAAACCCATTACATCAAGACGCCTATACGATGCATTAAATATCTGCACTAACGTTATGATATTCAGCAAAAATTAAGAAGTATCTACAAATCTATCACAATAATGAAAACTGCTGCTCAAATTTCTCTTGTATATAATATTCCAATATATTGGCTCATTCACTTCATAGAGCAAAACCTCGTGGCCATGTACATTTAGGGCGTCCCCTAATCTTTTTGGCTCAATAAAACGATTCTCTAACATTGTAGCAAACTACTAGGTTCGGCTCGAATATTCAAAGTTTCTTCCCATACCGATTTTCAAAGTGTAATAAGAAATTCTTATTTTATTTTTTTCACCGCGCATTTATGTTTTTCATTCCCAACTGCTTGCTTAACACATGAGATTTCAATATCAACTTATGACAGAAACTCTCCAGTCTTTTCTTCATCCGTTCTACAAATAATAATAATAAAGATAAAACCTGAACTTTTTATTCACTTTTTTGTGTACAGTATTAGATGAAAATCATGAACCATTCTATGATACTTGTATATGTTTTACATATAAAGAAAATGAAACTGATGCAGTTTTAGTCTGACACAAGGACTTACCATAGGAACAGCTTCCATTTAAAATTCAAACAAACCACAACATAAAAATAATAATTTTACTTACACAGGAAATTTCAGGAGAAAATGCCAAGCACTTTTAAACACATACCAATATTTACAAAATAAGGATATTCCTGTTACTTTTATTTACATAATTTTAAGAATCATCCCATGATTTCTCACATAATATTCACATAAAATTTAAAAAGAAATTTTTTAAAAAGTAGAATCTGTGTGCAAATAACACAGAAAATATCACGTTTTAATGAATTTTCCTAAATTGCCTTTATGATGGTTCTCTGCAGCATTTGTAGTTCATATGAAAACAAGGTATGACTTGAACGAACACAGCCAAAATTTTAACCTATCTCCCATCTTTCTGCTATGGTACATCTAGCAGCATTTAGCACAGTGATGAATATGAATAACTAAAATAGTCTGATTAATCTGCTAATGCCCACAAATATGAGACTTGAATGATTTTTAATCACAATGCTATCACATTAAAAATGTTATGAAGATTCATCCCCATCTTGCTTTTTATGCTTTTTCTTATGCTTTTTATGCTTCTTTTTGTTCTTTTTATGCTTGTTCTTTTTCTTCTTATGCTTCTTCTCCCTCTCCTCTCCAGAACTCTCTTCCTCGCTTTCGCTCTCCACTTTTTCACTCTCTGCGGTGGAGTACTGTCTTTTTAGTTCCTGTTTTGGCACATCTTCCTCTGATTCACTGCCCATGGTCTCGTTATAATCCGGGACAAAAGCTGATTCATCAAACAAGGATTCCTTCCTGTCCACCCTCATTGGCTGCTTTGTTCCTCCTGATTTATCAGCGTCGTCTTTCTCTTTATGCTCGTCCTTTTCTGTTGCTTTCTCTGCACTGTCTCTCTTGGAGACAAAGTCTTCCTTTCTCTTCTTGTCCTCTTTTTTCTCCTGAGATCTGGAATTCTTCTTTGAAAATTTGTCCTCCCTGTTTTCGTCTTTCCTAGATCTTCTCGGTGATTCCTTTTCCTCTCTAGATTTCCTGCCTTTCTCCGCCACCTTTTCTTTGGAAGCAGACCTTCTTTCCTCATTAATGTCTTTACGAGCCTTCATGGACTTTGAGGAGCCTTTGACTTTGTTAGATAACCATCCATCAGTATTTTTGTCGTCATCGATGTAATCCCAGTCTTTTTCACGTGAATAATTCACAGACAACCTATCATCATGACTGAATCCTTTCCCTTTGTTCTGTTCCCATTCTTCTGTGGATGAACTTCTAGTTGAAGCTCTCCGCTTCTCCAACAGAGATTCCCTAAGGTCTTTCACTTCCTTCTTGGAGTCTTTAGACTTTGTCTTTGATTTCACATCCCCAGACACAGTTATTTGCATAGATCGATCTCGACTTAACACTTTCCTACTGTCTTCCTCCACTTTCTTGCCGGACTCTTTTTCCACAAACACCCTGCGAGGTTTCCCTTCAGGGGACCTTAATTTTGGGGGAGGGGATTTTTCAAGTCGATTGGCGAGGCTAGCGGAAGGCTTAATTGATGAAGCTACAGAGATGGGCTGAGGCTGTTTCAATGCTAAGGCTTTTTCAGCTTTTTCTATGACTGACCTGCAAAATACAAAGAGAAAAAAATTATCTCTACATACATCAACTCGATTAATTTTTCAGACAGAAATTTGTCAGCCGATGCAATTCAAATTGAAGTTCAGAATTTTGTTACATTCTATCCTGAAATTTTGTGTTGTTTCAGTTTCATATAAAAAAAAAATTAAAAGTTAATATTTTAATAGAAAAATTTGAAAATTAAAACATAAAAAAGAAGCAAAAAGCCCCCCCCCCCCCCTTCATAATATAAAGAAAGAGCATGTATAACACTATATAATAATTAACAAAAATAATGATGAACTAAATATTGGATGGATTGAGAAATTAAAAATAAAATGAAAAAGAAAAAATGAAATAAATATCAACTGATTTGCAAATTCAATAAGGAATGTCTGCCTTGTATACATTTGCAGCTATGATCGTAAGTGCCTGTGCACACTTTAACTATTAATAAATTCTTTTTGATGATCTAAACATATTCTTTTAATATACCTGTACATAGACTTTTTGATATGTTGTTAGAAATAAAACATTTGATTGTCAAACTTTGTATCTTAAGGAATAAAGCATTAACTCACTAATCCAAGTTCAATTGCTTCAGCTAAATTTAATTTAACAAATTGCCATATAATTCATTACCAATTACCTAAGGGTCCTCCACACCTGTGACTTCTACTTTTAATGATGTCAGAATACAGCAGCTTATTGCATTGGTAAATTGTTTACATTAACAGTTATGTTTAACTTTGTTAGGCAGTGAATATATCATTAGACTACTGACCTGCAGATTCCAATTATTAGTTCAAATACCGCATTTAAAATTTTACCCCCCCCCCTCGTAAAATTGCTTTTTTTTTAAATAGCCTTTTTCAAATTGTACATGTTAGAATATTATACCTATTAACATATAACCAGTTTTCGCTTGCTTGAGAAAATTATTCCCAGAGGTGTGGAGGACCCTCAAATATTTTCCTCCAAATATCCAGTTTTCTACCTTTTTTCAATTACCGCTATGTACACATGCAAGAAACAACTATATCACAAAAGGTTTCACCACTTCCTGCTTATATTTGAGAAACATTGAGAACCCTCAGCCTTTGAAATCTATAAACTAAGGCTTCAGCAGCCACCGTACCCTTTGACCTTGAAGCTAAATCAATAACCCTTGGGGAAAACAGTCACAAAATCATCTCAAAAAACATGCTATGCACCCCTATAAGGCATTCTAAGGCTTTACAACAAAGTGTCCACCAACATCAAGCAGTTTGTGACTCTTTAGTCCATATAATTAATCAGGCATTATGTGATATACTTAAGTATTAGATATATAAAAAAACCAAGAGGTAAGAAAGTGGGATAAGCAATTCTAGAATAAATAAATACACCTACATTTAACCTGTTAAAAACTATAATTTAAATCTGCGACCAAGCTCCAGGGATCTAGAAATGTAAAGGTGTGTTACAAGTAATTTCTTTCTCGTTCTTCGTAAAACCATTTTTGGTTTACAGCATCACAATGCCATGTTTCAATAGTCTTGGCAATTTTTCAAGTCTTTCAAAATCTTGCAAGCCATTTGAATTTCTATTTGACACTTTCTAAAAGTTCAGCAAACCATTCCGTTAGTAAAAAAAATTATCATGTGTAAAGGAACCAGAAATTCTGCATCAGAATTTTTGAAAAAGATGGGAACAAGACCTTGTTCCAATAATAAATACAGGTTGCAACTTGGAAGTTCATAATATTTTTGACTTTCAATGTAATATGTTTTAGTTAATGAATTATTGATACCTAAATAATCATGCGAACAACTAAAGCTCCAGATGATAGGTGTCAAGCTCTTAGCATTTCAAACACTCATTTCCTTGACCATATTTCATTTTATTCAGACATGTTGTAGTGTGTAATTAATAAAAGAAAAATTTTCTCTATAATTAAGTGAACTCGGATATCAACCCTGGATAATGCAGCAAAAATCTTCCTACTCTAAATTTTGTAATACAAAAGAGGTTTTTACAATCCCTAATATCTAGTAGGGTCTTATGCGATTTATTATTGAGAATTTAAAAAAAAACAACAAAAAACAAAACTAGAAATACCCTATTTCAGTCTCTGCTAATTGCCAGATCAAAGTAAAAAAAGATGGTGACACAGTTCAAGGTGGATGGAGTGAAATTGGTCTAAAAGTTTGGTTCGAATTTGAGGACATGTTTGTGTTTTGTACTGGTATATCAAAAGTTAACTTTAATCGAAGTTAGCCATTTAATGCCTAACTGCAACGATAATTTATCTACAGAAATCTTCACATCTGTTTTTAATTTGAACAACACATGACATTTTCAACACTAATGTGCATAGACATGGGAAGAAATAGCAAATGAACATGTGTCTACATGAAAAATCTGGTATTTTTATAATAAATTTTTTGTCTTATTTTCTTTTGAAAAATTCTTTTATGATTTTATAAATAACCTTATTTTTGAAAGATGTTATCGTTGTTGAAAATCCAAATATAAAACCATGCACATGATCAATTTCAGCTTTCCAAGTTATTACAGGTGCAGTTATTCAAAGTGTTTGTATTTTATCCAATGAGGAGTTATTATATGCCTTTAAATAGTTTTTACCCCATAAATATGTATCTCCATAAAGTTTGAAAAAATAGCATGAATATTTTCATTCAAAACTGAACTAAATGCAAAGTGCGATGGACAGTCTGTTAGGTGGGAAACAAATACCATTACTCCTGAAGTATTTAGCCTGGTCAAATCTGAACCCAAATGAAAATCAAAGAAAAATCTTCTTAGCAAGCACAACTAAGTTTTGTTTGTATCACCATCTTCAGTTCCAACCATGTTTCCCGATTTATTCTAAATGTTACATCATCATTGATGCCATATTTTTTCTTTATAGTACATGTATAGCATATAGGGCTCCCTCTTGTGCATAGCAGTAATAATTTTAGCCAATTTTACAACTCCTTTTTCTTTCAATGAGGCAAGAGGGCTGATTTTATTCAGACTGCAAACACTTGTCTAAATTGTTTTGACCTTACAAAGATAAATTGATATTTAACCCCTCCCCCCTCCAAAAAAAAAAGTTTCAAGTAACAAATAAGAAAAAATTTATGAGCAAACCAAATCTTCAATTATCCAATGGTAAATTGCTCAGATTTTTTGCATAATGCATTCCTGAATCATAATATTTTCTAAAGCTGAATGTTATGTTGTTTCTTTTGAATATATTGTTGTTTCTTTTGAATATATTTCATTTTAAAAGTTATCCAACGGTATGTAAAGTTAGATTGATTTCTTCTCAGTCTGATGTCTAAAGTAGACAAAGACAGAATAATTCTCTTTATTTAAGACACATGGTACTTTATTGAATGGGTATTGCACTGCAGCAATACCAAAAAGAAGAGACAGAAATTTATTGGATAGCAACCTTGGCAACATTTTGCGGTCCTGTTTGGACTTGGACGGCCTGCTGTCTGGGGACGCTTTACGACTCCTGCGAGGGGATACATCATCATGGTAGTCCTCCTTCTCCCACTTCGAAAGAATGGGTGGGGACAGCATGATCTGGTCACCACTGTCAGATACTGGCTCTGTCTTCTGTCGCTTGGCAGGGCTTTCTTCTGCTTCATCATCCTCCACGAGCTTCTTCTCTTTTGTTGCCGCTTCCTTCACCATCTTTTTGTGCTTGCGTTTAGCCTTCCTTTCTCCCTCTTTAGAAGTTTCCTCCTTTGGAGACTTAATCTCCTGTTTAGGAGATTTGAGTGACTCTAATTTTTCACCACTTTCATTCTTAGCACTGCTTTTCTTTTTGGATCTGACCTTTTCTTCCTTACTATCTTTAACATCTTCCAGTTTCTCCTTTTTAACACCCAGATTTTCAACATCCTTTATTTCTTTCTTCTCAACCTTTTCTTGGGCATTTTTCTCCTTTATGTCCTCTTTCCTATCTTTTTCTTCATCTGATTTAACAGGCTTTTTATCATCTTCTTTATCTTTTGGTTTTTCTTCCTTAACATCACTCTCTACTGGGTCTTTCTTGCTGGTCTTAGAGGACCCTTTCTTTTTCTTTCTAGATTGACTGTCTTTAACTTCCTCTTTCTTTTCCACTCCATTCTCTTTTTTCTCGTCCACTTTACTTTCCTCATCCTTTTCCTTGTTTGAAGGTTTCTCACTCTTCTTTTTCTTGCTTGCCTTATCCTCTTCTCTTTTGCTACTCGATTTACTTGATTTCTTGTCTGCCTTTTTGTCAACAGATTTCTTGTCTGGTCTGTTTGTCTTGCTGTCTTCAGTTTTGGGGCGAGGTAGAGGTCTTTCTTTGAAGGGGCGTCTGTCTCTTGGAGATCGAGATCTTCGAGGGGGAAATGAAGGGGCATCATACATTTGATTTGCAGGTGGAGGAGGGGGTGGCATGCCATATCTGGCATAATACTCATGGTAAAATTCATCATAAGCATGTGGGTCAAACCTACAAAAAAAACCAATAAAAATAAGTGAAAACCTGATGCATAAACATGACAAGCAAAATGGCTCATTTAAAACAAAAGCTTGATTTTACAAGAGACTGAAAGAAAGTTTACCTGTTGAATTGATCTTGTGGATACTGATAGTGGGGAGGTATGGGTCCTCTCCCCCCTGGTCTGGCAGGTGGTCCTCTGTAATCACCATACATGGGGGGTGGAGCTTCCCAATCCGGTCTGTAGTAATCATATGGGGGTGGTGACCTTGATCTACCCCTGTAAAGTGGAGGAGGTGGTGACCTAGACCTACGGCGCCCATAGGGTGGAGGTGACCACCTATCGTAACGTCCTGGACTGCGTGAACGAGATCTCCATCGTGGGGGTGGGGACCTTCCCCTGTATCTAACAGGACTTCTGGAGTAGGACCTGGGTCTTGGTGACCTGGAGCGATATCTTGGTGAGAAAGACCTAGACCTTGACCTGTATCTAGGTGGCGTCCTTGACCTTGTACGTGACCTGGATCGATATGGAGGTTTCCCATACGGAGACCTTGATCGCTTGGGTGACCTAGAGCGAGATCTTGTCCTTGATCTAGGTGTGTAGGACCTTTTCCTGGGAGTCAAACTTCGAGATCGTTTCCTGGGAGTCAAACTTCGAGATCGTTTCCTAGGTGATATACTTCTTGACTTTGACCTTGTCCTGGACCTGCGGGGAGTATTAGATCGTCTTGGTGTTCTTGAACGAGACCGTGATCTGAAATGAAACATTTGCATATATAAAACTGCTCTCTGTCCCAATTTAACAACATTAGTATGTATTCCTAAATCTAATTTTAATCATGATATCAAATTTTACCTGGATCTTGATGCAGACTTTGGTTTTTTCTTGTAATCCATAAGTTCTCTGGCAAACACATCCAGGGGGTCTGCCTTTTTCCTGTACCATTCAAAATGGATGAATCAGTCATTTAATTCAAGTTCAGTGAAATCTTCACATACTCAATAGTAAAGTTATTCTCATAAACAACATTTGCAAGTAATTGTATTTTTAAAACTTCAACTTGATAAGAATTTTTGAAAGGTGCTAAGTTGTATTTTTTTTTAAGCACAAAATTAAAGATGCCATGGCAACTGAAATATTTCTCAATAACATCAATTCTTCCTGAACCGTACTTACTTTTTCTCGTGTTCCTGCATTTTCTTTTGTCGTCGGTAGAACTCCTCCTTACTCAAAGGCAAAGGGGGAGGGGGGCCGGCCTGGAATGGGGGGATCACTGCTGGTGCTGGGGGGAATCTGGGTCCTGCCCCGAATGGTCCAGTTGGCGGGGGAGCCACAAACCCGGGGGGTGGAATGGCTGGGTTTACTATTGGCACTACAATAGAGATTGTAAAATATTACATTAGGAACACATACACCTTATTTTGTGAAAGACATCTTGGTTTGCCAATCTTTTGCAGTAAGAATAATAAGTTGGTGGTCCAATGTTAATGGCAAAATCATAATTTAATCTAAAAAAAACAAATCAGCATAATTCATGATGATAAGTTGTACAACATATGTTCATATTGTAATAATATGGCAGGTCTAATTATGAGAAGTATAATAATCAACAAATACATTGATCATAATTTGAAACCTGTTTTCACTTACATGGTGGTCGGTATGGAACACCAACAGTCTGGATGGGGGCTGTCGGAAAATTGGCAGGAATCACTGGAACCCTGAATCAAACCAAAGTAAAAAAGTCAAGACTTTGAAGTCACACATACCAAAAGTAAATGCATCTACATGTCAAAGTACTGAACTACGTAGAAGTAAATTCCTACCTTGGTGGTATCACAGCAGTCACAGAAGCTGAAAGAGGAAAGCAATATGTTACAATCTGATAAGCAATTTACAATTACATCAAAAACTCGTACAGTGAATTTATATTAATGTACATGTATTTTAGAAAAGTACATCATAAATACCATTAATTAACATATAATCTTTCCAACATTTAAAGCATTATGACATCATTTCTTAATTGACTTAAGATTTTCCTCTAATGTTAATTTCAGTATTTCCTCCATTAGCAAAACTGGAAAGAAATTCAGTTTAATAATTTATAAATTACAGTGTGTAAATGTTGTAGGTCTGGAGTACCTGACAGAGAAGGCTGAACAGATGTTGAAGTGGATTGAACAGATACTTGGGTAGATGATGCTGGGGTCTGTAAAAAAAAATTTCCATCAAATTTTATTATACTGGGCTTGAGAAGATTGAATAGTGTATATCATTACAATACATCGAGTTATTGCAGTACTATGTATTTCAATACTGGTAACTGCTGATCATTACACTGAATTCTTAATTTAACCAGATAAATATTACATGATCATTAGTTCTTGATACTGTACGGGGGATCCATAGCAATGCCTGACTTACCAGTAGATTTGCTTCATCCTTGCAGGGAGTGGGAGGACTGAGACCACCAGGGACTGGGCTGCCAAAAATAAGTTAATACGATATCATTACAGTTCATGTGTTACAGATATTATATGATATCATTTCAGCAAAATTTTATAGGCTTTCGAAATATTAGACAACCAATTAAAAGCTTGACTTTTACCATGTTTCTTTATACTCCCCAACCCCCTTTATCTTTATTAACATCAACAAAATGCAGTTCATGCTCACCCTGGGGTGGTTGACACTAACAGGGAGGGCTTGGTCCCGGCGGATGGATCTGAACCACTCTGTGAGTCGCTAATCTTGGGAGAGGCGTTGGCTGGTGAGCCTGGAGAACGGCCCCCTTGAAATCCCCCCACTTTGTAATGTTGTCCTGCCTTCATCCCATATGTTGGTATTGCTTGTGCAGAAGCAGCCTTCTCATAAGGCCGGGAGGTTGCGGGTGCTGTGCGTTTTTCTTTAACTTCTGATTTCCTTGCAGCCCTTTCTACTGCCACCTTCTCTTGTTGCGACTTTAGCATTGCCTTGGTGATCTTTGTGTAGCCAGTCTCATTCCGGTAATTAGTGACAGCTGACCGGAGAGATTTATTGGCGATCAGACTGTCAGGTGATTTCTCAGTCTCATGACACTGGGGGCATTCATGATCCTCTGAGTCCAACAATTCATTTCTGATGCCTACAGTGAAATTTTTTCTATTGTTATTAGATACCTTTAAAAGTATATACATTTTATACCTATATTTCCAATCCTTATCTACTGAACCAGCTAGGATTTTACCGACTCACAGTTAGACACCAAGAGTACCCACTGAATAAACCTTCATACAATGTACTACATATGTATCATTAATAGAATATACTCGACAAAATTTTTTTCTTTCTACATCAAATACATTGAATAAAACAAACTGCAGAATAAATGGAATAGTAATATGTGTACAGAGCTACTTACAATCATCACAAAAACTAGTTCCACAACACGGAATCAGGACAGCGTCTGACAGAAGATCCCTACATAAAGGACAGAGGAGTTCCGCAGGGATTTCCTCCTTCTTTGGTTCAGGCAGCTTCTCCTCCGGTAGGAAAGGTGGTCGCTCCTTCTTCTTCGTCTGGTAGGCATTCCTATAATATTAGCCAAATTACATTTACATGTACATGAAGTACCATTATTACTTCTTTAAGCATGCATACATCTGCTAAAACGAACGAAGTTGTCTAAGAGAAGAATTATATAAAGCCTTAATTTTATAGTAAAGCATGCATACATATGCTTAAAGGAACGAAGTTATCTAAGAGAAGAATTCTATATAGCCTAAAACCATGCATGCATGTGCTTAAATAAACTTAATAGAAGAATCAGGTAAAAACTTACATGTCGATGGTGGGTACCCCATACTGCCCCGGGCCTATCAACAATGCACCCTGGGCATTAGGGTCATTAACCTTGGTCAGAAAGGAATGGGGAATTCCTGTGGGTCTCTTGGCAATCGTTGCCTTGTCAAAGGCCTCCTATTGATAAGAAATTAAACCGTTTAAAAAAGGACTAAACTGAATGCAATAAACCAAAGCACTATAACTTTAATCATGATAAAGAAGTTTCATAATAATCGTAAAAGAAAATTACCCCCGGTTCCACTGGACAGTTCTGGATGAAGTGGCCAGATTTACCACATTTCTTACAAACGTAGGTAGGGGATGGAGTTCCAATGGGAGCTTTCTTGTTATTGATATAGCTGTAATAGATGATAATTTTGATATCGTTTCATAATATTATGGTGGACAATGATTCAAATGCACACACAGATATCAAATCTAGACTTTTTGTATATAAAAAAAGTGGTGAAACTGAATAGAGTTTTAATATATTAAGATAAATTTCAATCTGTACAACAGAATTGGTTCTTACTTTGAAGGATCAAAGTCCATGGTTGATTGCCTCATCATGGCTTTGATTTTGTCTTCCTCCGACGCATTAGAATCGATAAGGTTACCAGTCTATGAATAAAAAAAAATTAATCACAAAACATCTTACACACTTTCTTCATCAATATGATCATTCAATTGAGTTATGTCACCATATGATACCCCCCCCCCCCCCCGAATTTTTTTCCCAAAATAAGTGCACCCTAGATAATTTCATTTACCTCTAAAGGATCTTGGGGCTTAGTCACAGGAACTTCCATAGGCTTCCTGACCTGTTGTTCAATAAAAATGTCTGTGTTAACATCACACATGTATTATACCCTTCTTAATTTTTGAAGAAGGATATAATATATCAGTTAGCATGTCAGTGACCGAGAGCCTCATTTATTTACATTAAAAAAAACCCAACAAATTAATCAAAATGCATATCAAGATTTCTAATTCAAAACTATCTTTACATTGGCAATAAATGATTATTTACTGTTATTCTTTATCATAATTTATTATTGAAATATGAATGACGATGCTTAAAACCCAAAGGTTCTCAGTCACATTAGGTCTCTCAGTCCGTCTATTAAAAATGCAAGTCTTTAGGGTCAAAACACAGTTTTTCATAAAGCATCCAGGTGTCATCATCAAGAGGTCTTCAGAGTTGCCTTGTTTAATCCTTTACGCACATTTTCAAATATTTTAATCAGTTCTTGGTTGTTATATATGTATGGATCTCTTCTTCCAATAGCTTGAGTCAAACTACTGGCACTATATTACAAAATCAGAACACTGAAAAAGATGACTATATTAAGTACTCACTCATTCTCAACACTCACACCCACCACCTAAATATTGTGGACCAGAACCCCATTCCCCTTTATCTTTTTTGTTTACTATTATAATAGGTTCAGGAGAAAATCACATATGCTATGTTAACTTTTACTATAGTTGAGCAATGCAGTTCATGGGCCTTTTAATCACATTTTTCTCTCAATGGCTTTTATTTCATTTCATGGACGTTAAGATATTATATTTCTCATCTTCATTACAATTGGGATAATCATAACGATGCAACCTTATATGCACAAAATTATCATCTTGCTGGGTTTTTAAAATATTTTTCAAATACTACAATTTGACTCTTTATTTACCAGCAATATCTTTTTTTATTTAACAGCTCAAATATTCAATTTGAATTTACATTACCAATGTGGAAAATGGAGTTTAATTTACGGTACACTGAGAAAGAGAGAATTACCAACTGTGTCCAAAGTTAACTTTTTGACATTACTTGAATTCATTCATCCAAGGGCTTTCTCTCACTTACACAAGTGCATCCAAATTATGACAATAAATGGAAGTCTTTGTGTGTTTATTCACAGCTTAATAACAATTGTAAATCATTAAAAAGATAATGATAACTCATAGCCTATAAATTAAGACATGTATATATGTAAAATAAACATAGTAAATAATTTGGCACAGTAATCAATATATAGCAATGTAAGGCAGTGTTTACAGAAAAATAGCAAATACATAAGCTTCTGTATATTACATGCCTATTTAATGCCGTTTAAAACCGTGAACAATTGTACCCGAAAACCATAAATTTATATACGGTACAATGTTTAACTTGACAAATTTCAGGCATATGATTAAAAATAAATTATTAATAAGTGAGCACAAATCATTCAAGGAACCTTTAACAGTCGGAATTGGTCCTGTGCGAGGTTTCTTGAGTTTGATATTCTTCATCAATACAAAAACCATTTGTAAGTTTAACAATACAACATACAAATGATACAATGTACTCAGGAAATGATAATGAAATAAACAGATTTTGCCAAACCAAACAACATACATTTATAAAATACTTTACTAAAAAAAATTTCATAAGAAAATAAGTTTTAAAAATTGTTTGGTGAGGCAAAAAAAAATTTTCCTCTTCACAAAATGAAAGTGCAGGTACAAGTTGAATGTATGAATTTTGCAAAGATTTTCTACATGTAAATCAACATTTCCCCCCTCATTTTATTTTTTTGTGAATACTTCAACAACAAAAGTTGATAAGCCATAACATACGACAATTGAGTTGATATACCACACACAAATGAATAGATATGAATGAGCAATGAGATGTAAACAACAAAGTCCATGTTCGGCAAGGTTCCCGCACGCGATTAACAGCTCACACGCGTTTTGATATCACTCAATGTCTATTACTGCTTTGCTCTTCTTTTAATCTTCTTTCTTCTGAAGTTTTGCGCAATTTTTGGTGACAAATTAAACAGACATTCATTGTAGAATTACACAACTTAATTTTTACCTGTTCCTTTCAAATTTTGAACATGACAATAACAAAAGTGTTAGACAATATCAATATCTGACAAAGAATAACTGTTTTTTTTTAAAGTACTAAAACAACAAAACAACTTTTAGTATTGAAATATCAGGAAATATATAATCCTATGAAAATCTAACAGATGAAGCAGCATTTCCTTCTATTATTTAACTGTATTGACCAGAACATATACAAGAAGCACAATCAAAATGTTGCACATGTGGCCAACTTTTAACAACATTTCAATACTGTATTTGACATGAAACATAAGATTTCAACAGATTTCAGTAAAAAGAGGTTGCTACTGGCGAGTACATTCAATCCAATAATCACTATTCAACCACAAATCAGCATGTGCAAAAAGCTCATTTGAGTGATATTTATATCCGAGATCATGTAAATATCAACAAAGCGCACACAATTACAAACAAAGTCAAAGGTTATGTTCAGACAGATTTACAATACAAAGTTTTCAGTAGTGTATGTATCATAGATTCATGAAAATTGTAGAACTTTGAATGATATTTATGTTTCTTTTCAACAGAGGTTAAATTTGCATGATTTATATAATACCAAAGATTTATACATACTGGTTTAGGGTCCTCTTTGTAGGCATTGGGATGATTGCTGAAAGGTAGAAAAAACAGAAAATAATTTTCCAACCAACTTCTATAATTTAGCTTCATGTTAATTGCAAATGGAAACCCCATACAATCTTCATCAAAAAGTAAACACAAATTTTAAGCTTCAACATTTTTACGATGATTGGAACTAGGCCCTTACAGTGTTTTCGGTCCATTCCGTGGAGCAGCATTAGTTACAGGTATCCTTGCAACAATGACTGAAGAATTCTTTGGAATCATTTCATCTTCGTTTGTGTATGCTGTAAAATAATAATCCATTAGTTATTTGTAAACACCATCATGAATTTCCAAATTTAAAGGTAGAAAATGATAAAAGATCAATCTTATTAGTTGATTCAAGACAATTCATTGCGTTAAACTTCTAAAAATTGGAGTTCAACAAAGATTGTAACATGTGTAAACCAACTTTTATTCGCGACACTTTAGTTATTGGAGATAAACAGGTTGGTGATGACTAATTTTTTCGTTTATGCCTTAACAAAAACGGTGTTGTCATTTACATCCATCTGGCATGGACTTGTTTTGCTCCTGTGCACCTAGTGAAAATTTCTCGCTCGGGAATAAAAGTTGATTTACAGTACTGATGAAACCACAGTTTACCAATTTGGGCACCCTGCATACATTGCATCATGCTTTCTATATGAAATAAATCAAATAGTCCAATTAGAAAAGAAAGGCTGATTTTCTCGGTCCACAACTCTAGACTTCATCAGACTGACCTTTTTTGGTGATGGCATTGATTATCTGTAGATCGTCATCAGTGTCCCTGAGCTTCTTTCTGTTCATTATCATCCTTTTCAGATCCCGCAGGGCGATATGCAGGCCATCAAAGGTGATGGAATCATAGTCCAGGCTATTCTTAAACTTGAAGTGGATGCAGGCCATGGCTGCTGATCCAACTGTTCACCCAAGTTCAACAAGACCCGGCGGTTCACCAATTCTACAAAAAAAAAAAATAAAAATAAAATAATAATTGTGGAATCATGCAATATTTCTATAAATTTATATAAAAACCAAAGCTACCAATTAATTTAAGCCATATTCTAAATATTGAATATTCCTAGCCCAGAAACCCTAATAGTATAAAAAGAAACATCATATCTGGTCTTACTAATGAATGAAATATTTTTTAAACTATCTATTTTGTTGTTTATCAAAGTTAATGACGAAGTGACCCACAGTGCGTTGCATGTATACTCATCTTATCTATAGGGAAAAATGTTGTAAACTTGAACATTGATGTCAAATGAATGTCATGATTTATTTTGGTGAATAAACATTAGGACTGAACAGGTTGGGCACAGTTACCCTATTGAGGAATGATTATGCTAAACGGGAACTATTCCCCGTTTCAGTAATAAAAACATTCCCGCAAATGCAGAATTTTGACACGTTTTTCCATTCATGTCTTGTTTTCTTTAAACTGAACAATAAGTGCAAGAATATTTTTACATTTTATTAACAACAAGGACCCACTTTCTATGTGTGTGCATTTCAAACTTTAACATGGACAGATGCGTTTCAGTGAAATCCAGTAACAAAATCTATTCAGCAAATTTCTTACGGTAGCCTCTACGGATAATAAATGCGGTTATTCTGTACACATGTTAAGTCGTACATAGAATTATGCATTCAATATTTTGTTCATTTTTATATTGAAATATGGAACAATAATTTCTTCTAATCATTGTTGGATTTGGATTGACGATTTTTCTAAATAAACAGTTTTATATCATTTTTTTAATGATCTTAGTTTATGATATGTGTTTAAATCATTTCTGGTACAAGCTTCCGTGGTTTTAATGGTCATCCCGAGATCAAAATATTTAATCCAATAAACAATTTCTACCTGTATTATTAAATTTCTCTTGCATGGCCAAGTTTTGTCAACTCATTGAACACAAACTCTGAAATTTTGTTGGTTTTAGGCAGAAAAAGCTAACTATCAATGGAAAATTCACGATCAATGCAAGAATACTCACGATTTCCATGAGTTCAAAATCGTCTGAAATTCGTTTGTAGCAGTGGAGGACTAATCAGTTGTATAAAGTACTTTTGCACCACACTGCATTTCTCATGCCATTATTTTTACTTAGTGGGATTTTTTATTTATTTGGCATACATCGAGAAAATTCAGCATTTGCAGGAGATTTTTTATTACTGAAACGGGGAACAGTTTTCATTTAGCGTAATCATTCCTCAATAGGGTAACTGTGCCCAACCTGCTGAATGATTTAATGCTTATGTATTTATGGTTTAGTGCTTAACACAACAGATAGATAACAATTCAAAATTATGAAATTATTGGAATAAATTAAAATGAATTTTAAATATATCAACATAATATCAAAACCTGAGTATTTCATTCGTTTTTTTTTAATAATAAATGTAAAATGTATTTCTTTTTAAATAATAAAATATGTTCTGTAAATCAAGCATCAAGGCAAAAATTATGCCATTTACCATGTTTATTTCAGATTAAATACTACTAACAATATTAAAATAGTCATCTTTCTACAAACTTAAATAAACAAACCTTGATAAAACGTTCTTTTATGCTAAGGTGACCTACGAAGGCATGTTTTCTCCACAAAGAGATTTATTCAAGATGGCTGTTCAACCTGCTCAACAAAGCGGAAGTTGATTAATGCGTAGAGAAAATGATTTTACTAATATACGAAAGGTTGGAAGATAGAAGTGTCAGATTTTATAGAAATAAATCATGACAGGTTTTTTATTTCACTGATAAATCATGTAACTTAATATTAAGATATTGCTTCTACTTTTTTTTAAATGAAAAAATAAAAATAGTATGACTATATTTAAAATTGATTTATATTTATTACACCTCAATGTATTTCAAACATTTATTAAACATTGACCAAGAAGGAAGTCATAAATACGTTTATTGAAATGGAATGACTAAAGCACAGATGATTGTAATTAAACTTACTACTCATATAACAATCAAAAGGCTGCAGAGTGATTACTAGGAAAATGTTCGGGCGCAAAGGGAATGTACCCGAAAGAAGAAAGGGGGCTAATCTGATGGATCAGGTACAAATAGAAATATTACAATATTTCGAATTTTCTCTACAAAAATTTTCAACAATATTGGTTTCATGTAATCATACAAAAAAACAGGACGACAATAAGTAAATGACACAACAACAGTGTGAATTGAAAATGTTTTAAATGCACTGAAAACAGCTTGGCAAATTGTATGGTAAACAATATACATCTATGTACATGATATACGGGATTTCTGTGAATAAAATAACTTCATCAGGCTCCGGGGCCATAAAACTTAGACTAGTTCACTTTTGATCTCAGTCTCACTTTTCCACTATATGTTCCTTTTGTAAAAGTGAGACTTAGATCAAAAGTAAGCTCGTCTTAGTTTTATGGCCCCGGGGCCAGGTCACAGGGGCTTGTGTAGAAAAAAAAAGCATCGTTAAAAAAGTGGGTTCCTCGGAGAAAAAATAACAAGGGAGGATGCCATCTTTGGTACCGCCTTGCTTCATCAACTAATTTCTTATTTAAAACGTTATACTAGAAACTTGTGCCAATTCGTATTCCTTCATAAATGATTCTTCTTTGAGATATAACCTCATTAACAATCTTGTTAATTTCTCGCATAAACATTCAAAATCAAAAACTCCCTGGCTTCTGCAGAAAGTGAAAGTACGGCACATGAGATCTCTGTCATACGATTGGTTATGGAAAAAGCCAGGGAGTTGTCGATTTCGAATCGGCGCATATGTCTAGTAACTAGACATATGCACCGATTCATATTCCTTCATAAATGATTCTCATAGTAGTTTAACAATTTAAATGAGAAATAAGCTGATGAAGCCAGGTGTTATACAAGATGGCATCCACCCTTGTTATCTTTCTTCCGAGGTACCAACTTTTTTAATGATGCTTTTTTTTTTCTACACAAGCCCCTGTGATCAGGGCACATTCACATGATTTTTTCTGATAGATATAAACATGCACTGATAAATCCAAAATGTTTAAAATGTGAGATACATATATATACATGTTTGTCTTTGAATGTTGTCATCACTCAAATAAAACGTTGATAATAAACTTTATTAAGACATAAATATTATGCTGAGATTTATTTGTCTAAAAGTTTGTCATGTGTTTGTTGATCTAGTTTATTGAATATAATAATATCTTTACACTGTTTATACATTTTCCTTTGATGTCACTTTGAAGATGGGCTATACTAGCATGGGGCAGATAGAACAGGAGTTGTATGGAGATTTGGAAAATGATGCTGAGTTAGAGGCAGAGTTATTGGCCCTGCAGGGAGAGGACGGTGGAGGAGGGAGTCGGTCCAGACCCGCCCCCAGAAGAAAACACAGTGAGTAAATGAATATATAGTCAAAGACCCGTACAACTGTTTTACAAATGACAGTGTGAACTTCCTACTGTAGATAGAGAGAAACATTTCTAATAATGGTTTCTTTGTATGAAAATTGAAATTAATGGTATTTACAATTTTCAGATCTATTTATTGCGCAATATCTATATTGTAATGTACACTGTATATACATGCTTAAAAGTCCTGTAAAAATGTCCTGAAAAACCCCAGATCCTTAAATGGAGAGGGATGGGGTTATCAATCCTCCTAACCATACCTCTTTGGGTCTCTAGAAACCTAATCTACCCCCACCCCCACAATCTATACTTACAAATTAAGACATTTCGCCAATAAACTACGAAACGCCTTTACCAGAGTAACTGCTTACACCTTAAGTATTTCAACAGGTGTAAATTGATCTCTGTAAGCTATAATTGAATTTTATCTGATACATAATTATTGAGAAATAAATCCAAAACCTACTTTCATTTATAATAAACATGCTCGAAATAGCAAAAATGAGAGTAAGGTGGTGGACACACTTCGCGGATCCAAGTCAGTGGGAGTTTGCATCAAAATATATGCTTGCAATGAAATAATATTGAATGATTACGCAAAAAGTGAATATATTTACTAGGACTTTATTTAGGGTATACATAGAAATTAAGATTTGACTAATGTTGAATAAATATCAGTCATTTCGTTTCTTGAATGCGTGATTTTAGTTTTGTTGGATAGACGCATGCGAAGCACGACCTCTGATGAGAAAATTGGATAGAACTGTCAGAATGGGGTAACCAATGACGCCTGATGACAGGACGAGTTCATCATGCTTCGCAGGCAGATTACTTTGATCGTCCAACAATGGTTAATTTAAAAAAAAAACTTAATAAATAAAATGGATTAATTTGATGGGAATTAGTTTTGATGGAAATAACTTTCCAGAAAGGGGTGCCAAGGAGTGCGGGTAGACTAATTAACATAATGGCGGAAAAAGAAGGGCGGTTTAACCATTGGGCAGATACTTTATATCTGACAACTTTGGTTTGTTTAAAATATGCAAATAAATATGCATACACTAGCATTTTTTAATTTAATACATTTATTAACATGACAGATTGGTAGTTAGCCTTATACATGAATTTGTAAACAATGAAAAGATTGTGTTCTACGTCTATATTAATAAATGATGTATGCATAAAACGGGGAAGTTGAATTGGGAGGTGGAGGGGGGGTGGGGCCCCCCAATTATTTTTTCAAAACAGTCTTTTATCTGAAATTCTTATTTGGAACAGTGATAAAAATTATAGTGAAATTTGACCTAAAGAACAATTTAAAATATAGAAATTTAGAATGAATACCCACCCAATGGTTCGAAATAAAATAAAAAAGTTTGAAATTTTTTTCCAGTCAGCGGCAACAAAGAAAAATAGAGCCGCATACATGTATATATCAATCTGATTAAAATCAGCAGTTCTGATACGCTACCACTCTCGATATATGTCAAGAAAGCAATTTTTGTGGACACAGTATATACAAAAATGAATAAAAATATGGTTCTACATATTAAGCATTGTATCATTCTAAAGTCGGGATATCATCTAGTTAACTTCTAAATATCTGCTAATCATGAATTAATTCACCTCCTCAATACTGAATACCATCCCATGTCACTGCGACATACATGTACTTATAGCTGATACTTCTTATAATATATTAATGATATTTTTTGTTTTCACTTTGGGTACCATAATAAATGGCATACTTGATGGATAATAAATGACAAACTTTAAAAAAATGGTTGATATTAAAAGATAAAAAGAAAGAAATCATATTGCAGATAATGGAACAGCGAACATTGAAACGATGGCAGCAGAAGCTTTGAGGGACATTAGGAGTGATGAAGAAGTTTCAGATACAGAGGACCCCGACTTGCTGGCAGAATTACAGGTAAAATAAAATACATGGCTACAGTATTACACAGGTAAACTGTCATTGTAGAAATTTAGGGAAATTGTATTTAGCAAATGTACAAATAAAATTCACAAGTCATTCTAAGTAAATTATGAGTTAATTGGCAACCCCTCCAAAATACACCCCAAGATACATTTACATAAATTTGGAGTAGATATAACTTGATGTAAAACAGTAAATATTTGTTGTAAACTTGCTATAACGGGCATGATAAGTGATCTTACATGTCACCTTTTTTCCTCTATCTTTTTTAGCTCACCTGAGCTGAAAGCTCAAGTGAGCTTTTCTGATCACTTTTTGTCTGGCGTCCGTCTGTCCGTCCCTCTGTCTGTCTGTCTGTCCGTAAACTTTTAACATTTTCGACTTCTTCTCCAGAACCACTGGGCCGATTTCAACCAAAGTTGGCACAAAGCATCCTTAGGTGAAGGGAATTCAAATTTGTTAAAATGAAGGGCCACGCCCTTTTCCAAGGGGAGATAACTAAAAAATCATTGAAAATTTGTTGGTATTTTCAAAAATCTTCTTCTCAAAAACCATTTGGCCAGAAAAGCTTCTTCTCTGAAAGTGATCAGCCAGAAAAGCTGTAACTTATGTGGAAGCATCCTCAGGTAGTGTAGATTCAAGTTTGTTCAAATCATGATCCCCGGGGGTAGGGTGGGGCCACAATGGGAGGTCAAATTTTTACATAGGAATATATAGAGTAAATCTTTAAAAATCTTCTTCTCTGAAAGTGATCAGCCAGAAAAGCTGCAACTTGTGTGGAAGCATCCTCAGGTAGGGAAGATTTAAGTTTTCTCAAATCATGATCCCTGGGGGTAGGGTGGGGCCACAATGGGGGGTTGAATTTTACATAGGAATATATAGAGAAAAATCTTTAAAGATCTTGTTCTCAGAAACTGATTGAGCAGAAAAGCTGCAACTTGTGTGGAAGCATCCTCAGGTAGGGAAGATTTAAGTTTGCTCAAATCATGATCCCCAGGGGTAAAGTGGGGCCACAATTGGAGGGGGGGTGTAAAATTTTTACATAGAAATATATAGGGAAAATGTTTTTAAAATCATCTTCTAAAACAAAAACTTTGTCTAGAAAAGCTGTAACATTTGTCAGTTCAGATAGTGTAGATTAAAATTTGTCAAAATCATAATCTTCAGGAGTAGGGTTGGGCCACCAGGGGGGAAGGGGGGGTTACAATTTTTACAAATTAAAAAAAAATTTCAATTATTCACTTGATTAAAACTAAAAAAAAAAAACAAAAAAAAACTGAACTTTATTTATTTTACAACGATTGATAAACAAGTTCTATAACTTATATTAATATCTCTCGTTGGCACGGATGTTAGCGCGAGGGGGTCATTGCTGTGGGAGGAAGCCGGAGTGCCCGGAGAAAACCCACGTGTCCAAGCGGGCGACCACCATACCCTGTCACATACAACCACTGTCGATCACGGGGATCGAACTCGGGTCGCAGCGGTGAAAAGCGAGTGCATTGTCCACTGCGCTACTTGGACACCCTAAAACTCTAATGTTATAATATACGGTTTTACTTTGTGCAAGCATTTTGACATATTATTCTTTAAAATTGTTTAGACTGTGGCCTCTTAACAATTCTTCAGCCTCATAAGGGGTTCAAAGTTTGATGTAGGTTTATAATCCATGTATAAACAGTTGTTTAAGTCTGATCATTTTCTCGAGAACTGCAATGCTCAATATGTGATATGACTGTAAAATCATCCTGTTACAAAGGATCAATGATAAACATAAGAATATGCAGGGGAATTTTTTTTATACAGGATCTATTATTTCAGATATTTTGTATATGACTACGTAAAGCTGATTTTATTATGTCTATTGTTGCTCAGGTGAGCAATGTGGCCCATGGGCCTCTTGTTTTAAATGGTGTTTTGTTTCTGTTTTTTGGTTGTTTGAAAATCTTGTAATCATTTTCTTCCCAGGAAATAGCAGGAGATGAAGAGGATGAGGGGCCCAGCAAATCCCATACAGTCAGCTCTGTCCCCCAGATCAAGCATCCGGAGATGGGGATGGTGGAGCTACTGGAGGGTAGACTACAGATGTACACCACGGCGGCAGAGAACGCCCGGGCCGCGGGGGACACCAGCAAGCAGAGGAGGCTAGACAGAGGAGCTAAAGTGTGTTCCTCCCCAACAGATTTGTTGATATACATGTACACCAAGTTAAAGTTTGGGGGGAGGGGGGTTGTTGGAAAATTTTAATTTTCTCTCAAAGTTAAAGATACATTTCATGAAGTATTTTAATTTTCTTATGAAGTTACAATTAAAGACGAAGTTTTTGTGGAGAATTAAATTTTCTTGTTAAGTTTGATAATTTCACGGAGAATTTCAATTTTCTCAACCATTCTTTACTAATTAATAACACTTATTTTAATGTAAAATTATTCATACAAGTAAGCGATAATTTTAAATGAAAATTTTCCTTTTCTCAAACTCTGTTCTTTTCTAAATGTGTAAAGGTTTGCTATGTTAATTTTTTATATTTTGATAACAGACAATACAAGATCTACTGAAGAAGGCCAAAGCTAACAAACCGGTGGCAGAGGATGACATTCCACCCCCTGTCTCCCTGGGCTCCAATTCAAGGGGAGCCTCGCCAGTAAATGTCTCAGGTATTGCACAGCATTCCAATTAAGTCATTAGGTTTTAACCTATAAATCTTATATGTTCTCTGTGGTATGTACAAATTGTAATCTTGTGCTTGAACTTTGGTACCAGTGCATACTAATTTTTTGTTTTTGATTTCATGTATTGGTAGCATCAGAACCAGAGAGGAAACCAGCCGTTTTACAGCCAACTCTAGAGCCTGTCCCTGTTTTACCAAGACCAACGCCAAAACCGGCGCCAGCCCCTCCAAAACCAGAACCAGTGTCCCCATCAGTTTCTGCTCATCTGGATTTGTCAGACAAAGGTCTGTAGTTGAAGTTTTTGGCAAATGAAGGGACTTATGGGGATGAATATATTTTTTAAACTGATAAGCATTTTTTAAAATAATTTTTGAATTTTGCTTTTTTTTTAAAGTACAGTTCATGACCATTGTTCATTTGAAATAATAAAGTGACATCTTTGCTACCTAAAGGTCACCTGCTATTCAATATTTTAAAAAGTCCTTTGCTAAAAAAAATGATTTCTGTCAAATATTGCTTTACAAGGTCTGCTGAAAATGTTTGCATCAATGTTTTTCATATCTTTTCTTGAATTATTTTGGCATAAGCAAAATTTCACATGAAAGTACAGAGAGATAATGCACCTTTGACTCTGCAGACAAAGAGACGTACAAAATGTTAATGGCCCGGAGAGATCAGTACAAACAGGCTGCACTGAAGGCTAAACATACAGGGGACATAACCACTGCCACACAGCATGTCAAAGTTGCCAAGGTAACTACTTCAACATAGAGCATATGTTCTTGTAATAGTTTATCTTGTAGGGGTTTAATTGTTATGTATCTATTAAATAACAATGTTTTAATTTAGGTATCAGTGACTTTCAATGTTAAAACTTGGTATCAGTGAAATACCGTATAGCTGGTTACTTTGGCGAGGATATAATTTTGGCCTATTTTGGTGATTTTTGAAAATTCACCAAAATTAAAATCACCAAATTTGAGTACTTCTATGTAGATTTTGTTGATTATTTTATGTATATTTTTTTTTCAAAGTCGGCGAGCTTGATAAAAAAGGACAGTTGTTACATGCATTCAGTGTTACGGATACAGATGTACATATACTCGTAATCAATGCAAACCTAAATCAGTGTAAATAAATAAAAACTAAACATTTCTATAATTTATAAGTTAATTGTTAAAATAAACACCATATCACTTTTCCCTGTGAAATTGTGTAATTAACCCCATTGACAGGGGTGTTAGGTTGTGTTGCTTTAGTAGACACATGATCCATTATTGACTCAGGTGCAGATAATTGTCTGATTAATGGTTTTTTCACTAACAATGATATTAAAATTGATTGTTAATAAGGTATACTTTTCTAATACTTCTAATATTTTTATAAGTGCTATTTAGTGATATTTTTTTTAAAATATAGAAGTGTGTGAAACCAGGATTTACCACCTTGTACATGTGATCATGGTGATGGTGACAGGGTTTTTGCTCAAGTTCATATATATTAACTTCTCAGCTATTAAAAAAAAAATGACAGTAGAATTTTTATGAAGGAAATGGGATTTACCAAAATTATATCCGCCAAAATTAATGGTATACCTTGTAGGCCCAAATCCGCCAAATTTGTGTCCCGCCAATAAAACCGGCTATACGGTATGTAATGTTCAAACCTAGCATTAGTTATATATTGTATACTGGGTTATTTTCGCCCTGTGTTATTTTGCCCTTTTTCACTTGCAAACGGTTTTGCCCCATCTTGAATTCGCCCAGACAAAGTTGTGAATAAAGAAAGATAGTTTGAGACATAAGAATTTGCCCAGTCTTAAATTTGCCCGCTGACAACGAGGGCAAAAGGGGCGAACATAAATCGGCGAATATTTCCCTGTATACAATATTTTATATTAATTGTTACCAGTAAGTCATGCATCCCACATACTTTATCTAGGAAAGCAAGCCAATTGTGCATTTATATTAATAAAAATATATAATTATCGAATTATAAAATGTTCTTGTTAGAGTTATAGTAACTTCACAAACTTACATTGCATATACATGTATATTGATTTTTATTTGCAGCAATTTGACAACGTGATTAATGCCTTACAAGAAGGAAAGGAAATAGATCTTTCCCAGATGCCACCTCCTCCGGAGGCCATTTCTGGTATGCTCCAAATTAAACACTAAAACAAGAGTATCATTTATAAGGGCACTGTCAATTGACAGAGGCTAGTTCTTCTGTGCTTTAAATTACAGGCGAATACTGGAATGAGAATGTCACTGTTTAAAGACATTATCAAATGATGCCATATTAAGATACAAAGATGCCAACAAGTGTCATTTCAAGGCAACCTAATAGAATTTTTTCAACTCTCTTTCCAAATGACCAAAACCATATGTTGAACTGTTTGTGCACATAAATGCATGTCCATTTAAAGAAATGTATTCAATGTATACATGTATGTATTCAAATGTGTAAAATATTCATTTGATTCCTTTATAAATGATGTGGTTTATTTCAGTGTCCTCAGGCACTGTGGTATCAGCCAAGTCCAAACCTCCCCCAGAGTTGCCCCCTGAGCCCACTGTTGAAGGTATCAAGATATGTCTGGAAATCTTTTAGATAATTATGTTTGACATAACAATATCTTTAAATTAAACAGTTCACAATACTTATCAATATGTTTTGCATGGTTAAAAAACAGAGATCCTAATGAAACAGACGTATACTCTTTGGAAAAAAAACCCCACTTTTAATTCTTTGTTTCTTGATTTCTTGACTTTTGTTGAAATAGAAGCAAAATCCCTCTTTGGAGCCCCTGATCCACCAAAGACTGTTTTAGAGGCATTGGAACAACGTCTTCAGAAATACAAGCAAACAGAGGTTGAGGCCAAAGAAAAGGGGGAATCATCAAAAGTTCGCCGATATGGAAGAATTGTCAAGGTATTGTGAAATCATATTTTACAGATACAAAACTCAAAATATATTTCATCATGAGTACAGGTACATGCTGTTTAAAGTTTTAGAAAAAAAAATTGTTTTGGCATTTTTCTAACAGCAATATCAAGATGCCATAAAAGCTTACAAGGCAGGAAAGCCTGTGGAATATGATGAGTTACCTACACCTCCTGGTGAGTTCAAAAACCTCAAAAAAGTTCAAAAAACATTTTGTGCTCAAATACAACTTGATTTAAAATCATCAACAATTATGGTAGGAATTTCCTTCACATTTTTATATCAGGAAACTAAAGAGAAAAAAACCCCACCTTATTTCATTATATACATTATTACGGTGTACCTGTTGACTAGAATGTTATTTTAGATTCTGCCTAAGATTCAAAGCAGAAGAATTTACACAGCAATAAAAAACTATTTCAGGATATGCACCAATACCTGTTGGGCCTCCCCAAGCCTCTCCATCATCGTCATCCTCATCAGCCAATCAGCTGCAACCAAATGTGGATCAAAGATCACCAGCACAGAATCAGAGAACACCCTCACCAGCAAAGATGGTGGCAGGAGCAACACAGCCACAGAAGAGTCCCTCACAACCAAATGCAGCAACACAGCAACAGCATCCACAGAAACTTACTCCAGACAGACAGACATCTAGACATTGTAAGACTAAAGATCATTTGTTTTCATGTATGTAAATGGCACTTGAGCTCTGTTTAGCAGAAAAATAGTGTTGCTGGTGTAGGAAATTCTAGCAAGGGCCTGTGAGCACCTAACTCTACTGAACAGGCCTCAGGTTTTGATTGTTTTTTTTAAGGGATAAAAATGTCTTGTGATTGTTTTGAGGGATGAAAATTTCCTGGGATATCTTTTACAGCACTAAAGAGGAGCCCCACTTCTCGTGCTGAACAACAGCTGAACTTCTTGAATGAGAGAATGAATGAGTACAAACAAGCTGCTCTGAAGGCCAAGAAGAACAAGGACATAGAACTGGCCAAGAAGTATCTCAGAATAGCAAAGGTGGTCATTTATTTTATTCTTTATCTACTTTAATATACATGTATCAGTGTTTAAAGATTGATAGAAATGATATGTGTATATAATGTATGTGATATGATTGAACACAAGGTCAAGATCTGTCTTTATCCACCTATAATTTTTTCTCTCAGGGATTTGAGCCAATGATACAGGCTGCTGAGTCAGGACTTCCTGTTGACATGTCACAGGTAGTGTACAATGCTTTTGTATATATCAACATCTACATGAATAACTGTAACATTGAAACTTGTAAATATCTAATACCGTAATCTACACATATATCAGATTCTACTTGTAAAGTTGTATTTTCCACAATGTACATGTATAACATTTAATGTTGTACCTGGTAAATATATATTTCAACAATAAATACTGGTTGTGAACCAGTAAATCAACATCTGAGGAATAGAAAACTTGACTACTGTAAATTCCCATTTAAACACCTTGAATTAATATCCACGTAAATTTGTGAGAAGCACCATTCAAGAAATTATAACAAAAGTTTGTTGCTTACGATTTGATATTCTCCTGATTTGACAAAAAATGGTGGAATTGCAGAATTAAGTACTCATGTACCCATGCAAAGGAACAATCTACAGTATTTCTACATCTACATTAATATTGCTGCTATGATTCTGAACATTTTTCAGATTCCCCCTTCTCTAGACGAAGGAGAGGAGACGTCGTTTGTGATGGTTCAGAAGGAAGATGTGGAGCTGAGTGGAGACAGGACCGAGGTGTATCAGAAGCTGGAACAGGACCTCATTAATCAGATCAGAGTAAGTGACCAACAAGCATGAGATATAGATAGAAGTGGTACTTCATTAAGTATATAGGGTAGAAATTAGAGTAGGACCTCATTAATCAGATCAGGGTAAGTGACCAACCAGCACCATGGAACTTTTTGAAATAATGAAGATAGAAATTGGAACAGGACCTCATTGATCAGATAAGGGTAAGTGAACAAACAGCAGTTTAGAGCAAAATCACGTACAGAGAGCAATGGAACTTTATGAAATATTAAAGATAGAAATTAGAGTAGGACCTCATTAATCAAATAAGGGTAAGTGACCAAAGAGCACCTCAAACAGCACCTCATCGCCAAAATGAGATATGGAGAGTAATGTTACTTTTAAAGTAATAAGAACAGGAATAAAAGAGCTAGAAGCAGCAGAATTGTGTGTACTGTAGTAAAGCAACCATCATGATTTGAATGACTCAAGAGATGAGTACTGTCGTACTTTCATATCAAATCATTTTTCATTTCAGATCTCTGCAACAAACGCCCAGAATTTTACTAAACTTGGAGATGTGGTTTCAGCTGCCAGGTAAAAAAAAAAACATTGTTAAAATGATACCGTTATCTTTTTATTGCCCCGAGTCTAAAATCTCCAATTTTTTACGTACCGGTGTTTGTATTTTAGCCATATAGAACATTGGTTTACCATTTTTTACTATGTTGATATTGTTATTTTTAGGTTTGAGAAGATGGAGAATGGTTGTAGAAAGGATTTAGATGCGCTGAAAAATGCCTTCAAACACAATGACCCAGTGCCTAAGTTTCATTATGAGAATAAGACTTTTTCTTTAGTGCAGTAAGTAACAAGTGGAGACTTTAGATAAGTTACCTTGATATCACTAGTATTCATTGAATTCATTGCCCCCCCCCCCCCCCCCCCACCCATCTATTTACATCTTTAATGAATTATGGAAGTTTCCATGAACTTGGGGAAAAAAGTGGCAAGCCAAGAAAATTGTCATCCTAAAAATTGATTGATTCCACGGTACTTAAGCGCAAAACAATTGATTAAACAATTATACCAGCTATAAAGTGGCATGATGTTAAAAAATTTACTGTATTTTGTCATGTGATTTCACTAAGATATCATAATCATACAGTTTGATCTTTCATGATTTAAAATTGGTTTTCAGATGTAATACAGATTTAGGAGATAATGATTTAGAAGTAACAGTTATCCGAGGATTACAGTATAATTTACCTGATAGTAAGTACATTTGTACTCACTAAATGTAACCATCAATGTTTGGAAAAAGTAAAATAGAATACTTGGTTATTGTTTTATATTCTGAATGTGATCAACACTGCAGTTAAAGATTTATGTTCATTAATTTTGCAATTTCAGTTATCTAGAAATACAGCTTCAAATGTGCAAGTTCTTTCATCCATTTAATTAATTTCAGAATATTCAGAAAAAGATGTTGATACGTACATAAAATTTGAATTTCCTTTCCCTACTGTAAGTATGACATACTTATCCATGCATGACTATCGTTCTGTCTGATTTGGCAATACATGTACTTTGTGTACAATGTCTTATGAAGATTTAAAATAACTACTACATGAAATACAATTAATAAGTATGTTCACTTTGAAATAGATATTTATGATCCACCCTATACTTGCATAACAACATGTATAAAAACCATTTATAAAGATATCCAGACATCTGTATTTTCTCCCATTAGAAAGTTAAAAAATGTGCTTTATTAAAGCAAATCTTTTTCCACCAGAGAATTCTGTTTCAATTGTAGTTTTAGATTTAGACAAAATCTTTGACAGTAGTTTAAAATTTCAATGGTGTTTCTATGGTAAGGATTTGTGTTTTTAGCTCACCTGAGCTGAAAGCTCAAGTGAGCTTTTCTGATCACATTTTGTCTGTCGTCCGTCTGTCTGTCTGTCTGTCTGTCTGTCTGTCCGTCTGTCTGTCTGTCCGTAAACTTTTCACATTTTCAACATCTTCTCCAGAACCACTAAGCCGATTTCAACCAAACTTGGCACAAAGCACCCTTAGGCAAAGGGGATTCAAAGTTGTGAAAATTAAGGACCACGCTCTTTTTAAAGGGGAGATAATTGGCAATTATTGGAAAATTTTGAGAAATTTTCAAAAATCTTCTTCTCAAGAACCATTTGGCCAGGAAAGCTGAAACTTATGTGGAAGGATCCTCAGCTAGTGTAGATTCAAAATTGTGAAAATCATGATCCCCGGGGGTAGGGTGGTGCCACAATGGGGGGTCAAATTTTTACATAGGAATATATAGAGTAAATCTTTAAAAATCTTCTTCTCAGAAACTAATCAGCCAGGAAAGCTGAAACTTACGTGGAAGCATCCTCAGCTAGTGTAGAATCAAAGTTGTGAAAATCATGACCCCCGGGGGTGGGATGGGGCCACAATGGGGGTTGAATTTTTACATAGGAATATATAGAGTAAATCTTTAAAAATCTTCTTCTCAGAAACTAATCAGCCAGGAAAGCTGAAACTTATGTGGAAGCATCCTCAGCTAGTGTAGAATCAAAGTTGTGAAAATCATGATCCCCGGGGGTAGGGTGGTGCCACAATGGGGGGTCAAATTTTTACATAGGAATATATAGAGTAAATCTTTAAAAATCTTGTTCTCAGAAACTAATCAGCCAGGAAAGCTGAAACATATGTGGAAGCATCCTCAGCTAGTGTAGAATCAAAGTTGTGAAAATCATGACCCCCGGGGGTGGGATGGGGCCACAATAGGGGGTTGAATTTTTACATAGGAATATATAGAGTAAATCTTTAAAAATCTTCTTCTCAGAAACTAATCAGCCAGGAAAGCTGAAACTTATGTGGAAGCATCCTCAGCTAGTGAAGAATCAAAGTTGTGAAAATCATGACCCCAGGGAGTAGGGTGGTGCCACAATGGGGGGTCAAATTTTTACATAGGAATATATAGAGTAAATCTTTAAAAATCTTCTTCTCAGAAACTAATCAGCAAGGAAAGCTGAAACTTTTGTGGAAGCATCCTCAGCTAGTGTAGAATCAAAGTTGTGAAAATCATGACCCCCGGGGGTTGGATGGGGCCATAATAAGGATTGAATTTTTACATAGGAATATATAGAGTAAATCTTTAAAAATCTTCTTCTCAGAAACTAATCAGCCAGGAAAGCTGAAACTTATGTGGAAGCATCCTCAGCTAGTGTAGATTTAAAGTTTTGAAAAGCATGACCCTCGGGGGTGGGATGGGGCCACAATGGGGGGTTGAATTTTTACATAGGAATATATAGAGTAAATCTTTAAAAATCTTGTTCTCAGAAACTAATCAGCAAGGAAAGCTGAAACTTTTGTGGAAGCATACTTAGCTAGTGTAGAATCAAAGTTGTGAAAATCATGACCCCCGGGGGTGGGATGGGGCCACAATGGGGGGTTGAATTTTTACATAGGAATATATAGAGTAAATCTTTTAAAATCTTTTTCTCAGAAACTAATCAGCCAGAAAAGCTGAAACTTATGTGGAAGCACCCTCAGCTAGTGTAGAATCAAAGTTGTGAAAATCATGACCCCTGGGAGTAGGGTGGTGCCACAATGAGGGGGGGTCAAATTTTTAGATAGGAATATATAGAGTAAATCTTAAGAAATCTTGTTCTCAGAAACTAATCAGCCAGGAAAGCTGAAACTTATGTGGAAGCATCCTCAGCTAGTGTAGATTTAAAGTTTTGAAAAGCATGACCCCCGGGTGTAGGGTGGTGCCACAATGGGGGGGGGGGGTCAAATTTTTACATAGGAATTTATAGAGTAAATCTTTAAAAATCTTCCTTTCAGAAACTAATCAGCCAGGAAAGCTGAAACTTATGTGGAAGCACCCTCAGCTAGTGTAGAATCAAGATGTGAAAATCATGACCCCTGGGGGTAGGGTGGGGTCACAATGGGGATCGAATTTTTACATAGGAATATATAGAGTAAATCTTTAAAATCTCTAAAACTAAGTAGCTAGGAAAGGTGAAACTTATGTGGAAGTATCCTCAGGTAAGGACTAGGTAGATTTAAGTTTGTTCAAATCATGACCCCCAGGGGTAGGATGGGGTCACAACGGGGAGGGGGGAGGGAGACACATTTTTGACATAGGAATATATGGAGAAATATCTTCTACAAAACCATTTGTCTAGAAAATCTGTAACTTTAGTAAAAGCAACCTTGGGTAGTGTAGATTCAAATTCGTTAAAATAAAAATCTTGAGGAGTAGGGTGGGGCCACATTCAGGATCCAATTTTACAAAGGAAAACATTTTTAATTCACAAAAACTGAAATGTTATAATATATATGGTTTTACTTATATGCAAACATTTTGCCAATTTGAGATTCTTTAAAATTGTTAAGACTTTTGCCCCTGGACGATTCTTGGGCCTCACAAGGGGTTCAGAGTTTGATGTAGGTTTATATCCCATGTATAAACAATTGTCTAGGATCTTGTTGAGAACTGCGATGCTCAACATGTGATATGAATATAAAATCATCCTGTCAAAAAAGGGACTTGATTATAAACATAAGAATATCTACATGTATAACTACATTGTCCAGATATTTTGTATTATGTCGATCTCCATTAAGCTGATTTTATCATGCCTATTGTTGCTCAGGTGAGCGATGTGGCCCATGGGCCTCTTGTTTTGTGACAGGATGATCCCCAGACGGCCCAGTCAGAGACCATAAAGGGATCCTGTAATCCAGGTGAGTGCTAATTCTACTACCTGTAGTAATCGGTAACTCGGCGAAAATTAAATCAGAGAGAGATGGAGAGAGAGAGAGAGAGGTGGCCCTGTCTCTCTGAGTGTAATGTATTTTCAACTGTTGAAAAAAATTCCTTTTCAAAGTAAAACAAGCCTGTTCAGATCTACATGGGGGATCCAAGGTTTTATATTTTGTCAAATCCTATCAAATAGAACATTATCTATCAAACTACCGTATTACTGGTAAATGTGATTTTTTTTTACAGAATACAAAGAATCTTTTAAAGTAGAAATTAATCGGAAATCCAGAGCATTTGCTCGCATCATAGAAAGAAAAACTGCCAAGTTTGAAATATTTCACAAAAGGTAAGATAATTAAACATTCTGATTCGATGGCAGCCATGCTGGTGTAAAAAAAATTTACAATACGCTAATGCAAACTTCTAAAGACATAAACAGTCATAAACTGTTTTATCACGTCTTTTTATTGTTTGGTATATTATGTATTTAAATATGGATATTGTGCAACAAATATTAACTTCTATATTAAGTTGATGCAGTTTTTGGAATAACAAAAGAAATTCCAGGTTATAATATTTACTGGTAAATGGGATTCTGAAAATCTTGACCATGATTCATTGTTTGCCAACTATAGTAAAATCAAAATGATTAAACTTTTTTTTTCCAATTCAGATATTTATTCTTTCCATAGGCTGTCTTGCTCTAGAATTCCAGGCTTGAAATTTTGCTACAATAATATTATGTGTATTTGAATTTCATTTTCTCAGGGGATTTTTGAAAAGTGATAAGCTGATTGGTACAGTAAATGTCAAACTACAACCTCTGGATAACAAGTGTACAGTCCATGACAGTTATGATGTGAGTCTTTTAATGGAAAATAAAGTTTACTGTTCATTAAAAAGAACTATATTTAATTTCCTCTGTTATAAACATAAAGATAATCTGGATTCCAGACTCTTAGGCTATTTTACCATTGATTTTTGCCGCAATATGTGTGAATAAAGAATTGTCTGTAATAGAAAGCTTAAAGAAGATGTGCATTTTTTAAATGCAGAAATACATATATGATATTGATTAGTGTACATGTAGATGTTGTATTTTTCTTCTCTCAAATCAAAATATTTTCTTAGAAGTCTAAATAAGTGTAAAAATATTGTGATTGGCAGGTAACTGATGGCAGAAAGACAGTTGGTGGGAAACTAGAGGTAAAGCTACGAATACGAGACCCATTCAAAAGTAAGCAGGTGGAAGAGACGAAGGAAAAATGGCTGGTCATCGACCAGTTCTTCAAGACAATTGACAAGGTACAGTGTATTAGTAAATTACTTGTATTAGGAAAGAAATTGAAATGGAATTTACCTTATTGTGATAAATTTTACATAATGATAATTTAAAATCATCAACGTAATTTCATCATATATCAGGAAATAAGATTGCATGATGGGATGCTAATGTTTAAACACTCAGTCTGTTTGATACACATTAAAACTGACTGTCACTATCAACACTTGAAACTTTTAAAATCTTTTTTTTCCCTATTCTTTCAGACATCTAAAGGAAGAGTGAGTATTTACATGAATGTGAACATATCAATTCATAATTTTTTTTATCAACTCATTATATTATTTAAATAAATCAATACTTAATTTTCTTTTCAGGCACCTGCTCCACCAAAACAAGCAGTGAACAAAAGGTAAATAATCTATTCATGAACATATATTTTATCAACACTTTAAACTTGCCCCCCCCCTCTCTCTCTCTCTCTCTCTCACATACACATTTTGTAATGGGCCCTGTATAATGCTTTCTATTAATATTTACTCTCTGTGTGCCAGTACTTTAACATTATATTAATTTGACTTTCATATAAAACTGTAATGGTGTTTTGGTTTTATCAAAATTAAAAAAAAGCTTTCTGTTAACCTCATGTACTGGTAGTCAGAAAACAATTCCATTCAACATGCAGATAATTAATAATAATGCACTTGACAGAGGTTTATTTCAATCAGCTGATGGATCAATGCTTTGTCTTTTGCAGCAAAGTAAAATCAAGCATTTGTACCATCAGTTGAGGTTAGACCCGCTGTCATTTCAAGATATGGATCCTTAGTTTGAAAAATGAGAGAAGAATTGTGATTAAAGTTTTCTCATAAACTTTCCGTCCAAGTGGTGACATTTTTCTATGAACTCAATTTGTGCAATAAATCTGTGATAGTCAATGTGATCCTACATGTATATTCCACGCATCTATTTTTTTTTTACCTCTCTTGTTAGCTCACCTGAGCTGAAAGCTCAAGTGAGCTTTTCTGATCACATTTTATCTGTCGTCCGTCTGTCTGTCCGGACGTCCGTCTGTCCGTAAACTTTTCACATTTTTGACATCTCCTCAAAAACTACTGGGCCAATTTTAACCAAACTTCGCACAAAGCACTCTTAGGCAAAGGGGATTCAAAGTTGTGAAAATTAAGTTTCACGCCCTTTTCAAAGGGGAGATAATTAGAATTTATTTTAAAAAATTGAGAAATTTTCAAAAATCTTCTTCTCAAGAACCATTTGGCCAGGAAAGCTGAAACTTGTGTGGAAGCATCCTCAGGTAGTGTAGATTCAAAGTTGTGAAAATCATGACCCCCGGGGGTAGGGTGGGGCCACAATGGGGGGTCAAATTTTTACATAGGAATATATTGAGTAAATCTTTAAAAATCTTCTTCTCAGAAACTAATTAGTATGGAATGCTGAAACTTGTGTGGAAGCATCCTCTGGTAGTGTAGATTCAAAGTTGTGAAAATCATGACCCCCCGGGGTAGGGTGGGGCCACAATTGGGGATTGAATTTCTACATAGGAATATATAGAGTAAATCTTTAAAAATCTTCTTCTCAGAAACTAATCAGCCAGGTGATTCTTTAAAATTGTTTAGACTTTGGCCCCTTGATGATTCTTGGGCCTCACAAGGGGTTCAGAGTTTGATGTAGGTTTATATCCCATACATAAACAATTGTTTAGGATTTTTTTGAGAACTGCAATGCTCAACATGTGTTATGACTATAAAATCATCCTGTTAGAAAAGGGACTAATGATAATAAAAATAAGAATATCCAGGGGGGGAAATGGATTTTCATTGATACAGGATCTACATGTATTATACTACATTGTCCAGATAGTTTGTATTATGACTCAAGCTGATTTCATCATACCTATTGTTCCTCAGGTGAGCGATGTGGCCCATGAGCCTCTTGTTTTAATTTTAGTTTGAAGTTCTACACATGTTTTATTTTACATGCATATATACCATGTACACAAGCGTTTGTTTTATATAAAAAAAAATTATTTACATATATACCAGTAACATGTATTTCCAATGACCTCAATATACATGTGTATTTAAAATGAATGATTTGCTTTTCCATTTACATATTTTTTAGTCATTTTTAAGAGTCTTGATCTAAATGTATTGCAGTGTTGATTGATGCACAGTATGGTTTTATTTAACAACAAAATATATCAATATATATTTATATATTCATATACATTTTATATAAGATGTAGAAATAGAATTTAATGTTTTCCAACCAACTCAATTTTTCATGTAGATTTTTGAGTTATTGAAACTTAATTGTGATTAAATTAAGTAATTTCATAATGATCAGAAAGGAAAAGTTCAAAATAATTATTCTGGATGAAATGCAATATTCTACAAATTGTATTTTTGTTTCATGTACACTATATTGGGTTGTGAAAATAAAGAACTTGCCATTTATACAATAAAAAAGTTAATCTGATTGATTTTTATAAGCTTGAAAAATAATTCAGTATGTAAATGTAAGTAATGGATTTATATGGTGAAAGTCTAGAATCAGTATTGGATTTTTTAAAGATACTTTATACATTGAAAAAAATAAACAAAGAGTGAAAAAATAACTAAATATAAGTAAAATGAACAATCATTAATAAGACATTTGCTTAAATGTTATTTCAGTAATCAAAATTTCTCTGAAAATGGTCCTTTTTAAAATTTGAATACATGTATTACTGTGCATTTGGAATTCATTTGTGAAGAGAGGTGGTGGTATCTTTTTTTTATTGATGGCCTAAGTTTTTACAAGTAATTTAGGACACTGGTTTGGCAATGTGCATGTACAGAGTATTGACAAAATATAAATGTACACATATTAAAATTGTGTTTCATGAGGATCCTAGTTTGAGCAACCATAATCATTTTAATTCCTGAGTATGCAGCAGAACATAAGAAGGAAGGGTTTTTTTTTTCTGTTTAAGTAATCTTGAAATTTTCCTACATGGAGCATTTACTTTGATTGTCTGAGTATCAATTATCCCAGCAGTATAAGGTGTTGGCCATTTTTATGCTGCACAGTTTTGCTTCTATTTTCAGCCAGGGAACCACATCATTAGAAGTGTTGAAGTATGAGAAACAACAGCTAGATCTACAGGTATAATTGATAAAAAAAAATGTACAAAAAATATAGACAGATTTGGTTTGGCATATATACTACACATCAGTGGTAAGATCACTAAAATGAAACTTTATTTTGTATTCACATACATGAATGTATATATATAGACAATTAGTGATGTCATTGGTGCTTGTTTCATTTATAGATTGCAAGCTTAAGGGACCGACTGACTGTGGAACAAACAAAGGCATTAATGCAGAAAAGTAAGCTTATCTCTGAGAAGATGGAGCAGCAACAAGAGGAACTGAAGAAAGGAGGGGCTGATGGACTCATAAGTAAGTGGAGATGGAATGGAGGGTGATTTAATCTCTCAATCATTGAGAGTAAGCAATCATGTTCAACATGGATGATAGGAACATATAGTATAAAATTTTGAAGGAAGGCAAATGTTGATTACTCATTAAAAAAGGTTTGTAAAGGTTATGTCATCTAAGGGCACATATTGATTTACAGTGAAACACTGTTACACTGCATGAACACATAACGCTTTCTGCTTACAGAGAAGTATGCCCCCCCTCCCCCCTTTATCTAAAACGTGTCAAAGACTAATTTGACTTGATATGTTTTAGATAAGGGGTAGGAGGGGGACTAATAACCTTCATAACAGATAAAAACAGCTTGATTTAAGGTTCCTTTCTGTCTTTTTAAAGAATATATTGAGACTGTGATGGGAGACATGGCTGCCTATGAAGAAGAGGCTCGTCATCTGGCAAAACTTGGAGACATGCATAAAGCTCAGATTATCCTGACCAAGAAGAAACATGCAGAAAGAGAGGTACATGTAATATACTATCAAGCATTTTTTTTCTAATGAAATCAAGTTTCATAATTTATATTTTCTAGCTCTGAGTCATCAAACCACATGTAATTAAACATTTAATGAAATAGTTTTTGTGATTTAACATGTTTAAGAAAGATGACAATGCTTTGAAAATGATATACATGTATGTGCATTCCTTATTTGGAGCCATCACAATTTAGAGAAAAAAAATCACTACATGCATGAATAATGTTTAAAAAATAAAATGAAAATTAATGTACATGTATTATAAATCTACATGTATAAAAGAATAAAATGAAAATTAACATCTTACAAATTTTTATTTCTTTTGTAGATAAATGCTATAAAAACCAAATACCCCCAGCTTTTTGGATAAAGCTGTTATACCACAACTGAATTGTAGCAAAAATGAATGTACAGAGTGAATGGGAAGTCTACACCATCAGTAGGGATTAACAATGCTTCTTTGCAAAGTCCTTCTTCTTTACACTGGAGGAACAAGAACCATTTTTCAGTAGTATAAGGATCCAGGTTATTTGGACAATGCAAAACAATCATATTGCTGCCAGTCACTGTTGTTATTATATAATTTAATTAAAAACATACAAAAAGAATTTTTGAGGGGCATTTGTTGTGAGGATAAGTGAAAGATAGCTTGAGTTGAATATGATTTGTTGTTGCTCAAAACTACATGTATGAAATGAATTTTACATGTTCATTAAAAAAAGGCTTACTATTGTCTGGGTATTACAAATAAATGGTATCATGACATCATTGATTGCTGTATATAATGTAAATTACAGTTATAAGTTATACGTAACTGCGACAAACCATTTTGATTCATCATGAACAGTAAATTGTTTTAAATGTGTTTACTGCATGGATAATCGTGTTTTACCATAATAAGAAAAAGTTTTGTGCATTAATTCAAATTACATGCATAATGTACTCTTGGAAATAAAGACTTATTTATTTTTTTTTATGGATAAAAACTATTGTACTCTGTTCAGTTCTACAAAACAAATTGTCTGCTTCTGAAACTGAATAAATCATGTGATATACATACGTGGTTGTGTGTGAAAACCATGTTTTTTTTTTTCAGTTTACGGTGTAAACGTAGCATATTTTAATTTTCCATTTTGTTATTATGTAATTTTGTTATCATCTTAGTTTTATTGTTATAGAATTAAAATTAATGATAGAAAAAAACCCATTGTTACGCCTTATGCTATATTTTACATCTCTCTCTCTCTCTCTCTCTCTCTCTCTCTCTCTCTCTCTCTCTGAAGCACATTGTGTAAACTCAAAGGATTTGGCTCTTTACAGTTCAATGTGTAATGGAGAACAATCCAAAAGGCAATCTTTTAATCGAAATTGTAAACGTTGTGTGACTTACTTGTGATCAATCTGATTAAAATCAGATCCTTGATCCGCTCCTTATTTTTCTATTGACGCTACACGAGTAGTAGCGACAACAGAGAAACAAGGAGCGGATCCAGGATCTGATTATAATCAGATTGACTTGTGACTTACTTGAGATTGTACAAAGAGGTCAACTCACTGAATGTGGTCCAAGCATGCGCGCATAAAGAGGAGTGTCGGAGGGGGGGGGGGGTCCGGATCCCCCCCCTGGAAAATGAAATATTATTATTAAATTCACAGTAAAATTATCGAAAATATGCCTCGGACACCCTCCCGGCAAACACTATTACTTATCCCTCGGGGGGGGGGGGGGGTTCTGGATCCGCGCAGGGTCAAAGTCAATTATTTGAGGATAGTTGGATAAGAACTATATTCCATATAATCCGGAACAAGCTGAATCAGATACGAGTTCTGTGTGATTGGCATTCGATCAGCCATAGGTTAACGCTTTGCGATATGAGATTGAATGTTAGTTGAAATGTCTTAAGAACGGTATTTAAGCGAATTTCAACTTTCTCCGTACTTGGAAATTGATTACTGTTCAGAAAGACAAGATTTATTGCAATGATGTCGCCTACTCAACCATTTCTAATGATTTCATAAAAAATAATAGATGACATATTTTTTCCTCAGATACTTTGCTTGATTTTTGTAATGGCATTAGTATCGTCCATTTCTTGGAAATTCAAAACTTGATTCTTCCATTGCCTGCCAAAGCAATGTGTGGAATGATTATGCACTCTTTTTTTTTTTTTTTAATTTTTCTGAAATAAAAGAAAATGAAATTCATTATGCAAAAGAAAGAATAAAAAGATTTTGAATTTTAGGCATTGTAATTAACTTTTATATAGAGGCGTATTGACGTTACGACTTATAGTCAAATATTCTTACTACACGGATATTTTTTATTAAAGTAAAAGATTTTCATGTCACGGTTACTTAAAAAAAAATTCCCTGCTTGTATCATTCCCTTTTTATATCATTCATGTTCGATATATTTTCTAAAGAATAAGAAATATAAATTTTAACCGTGACATTGCATAGGTAAATGTCAAGTTCTGCATCATCTCCGCAATACTTGGTAACAATATCATTACATCGCGCCACTTTTGGAATAACTAGGGAATATAACCATGACCCGTATTTCACGTGTTCCCTTATCTTCCTTTACATAAACCCAGAAGCATGGTCGAACATGTGAGAATAAATATAAAAGAATTTATATGATTTGGTAAAAACCTTTTCCGCTCAGATTTTGACGAATTCAGTCGCTGATTGGCAAACATGCATATGTTTCTCCTTATTGCAGCTGCCGTATTGTCTATTGCATATGCCGAACAAGGTGAGAAAGACGAAAATTTTCTTTTTTAAAAGACTCGTTTCAGAAATAGACAAAAATACTGCGAAAGCATAAAAAACCGTTGAGGGTGAATTTCCGTCGATTTTTTGTTTGTTTGTTGCTTCCAAAGATCCACAACGCATTGGCATATTATAGGATAAAACTCTTCCAGTAACATTTTTGCAGCAGATAAATACAAGTTAAGCCAATGCAGGAACCCATTTTTTCCCCCAAAATATTTTCTCTCCACGAAAATTGATGATTTTTTTAAAACTTAAAATATGCAATGGAGAATGTACCTATATGTACATGTTTATTGGTAATTAGTTTAGAGATCTAGATTTTGAAGAAAAAAAATTAATGGTTTACAAGTAAACTCTTTTTAAACTATTGTTAAACTTACATGTAATGTACATACCGGTATGGGATTGAATCAGAATTTTAACATTGTACAAGTCAGAATCGGAGTCATTTTTTAAAAATGATATTAAATGAAAGAAAATGACCAAAATTCTATTTCAATAGCTGATGAATCCAACGCATAATACTTCTTGAATACCTTTTCAAATTTGACGATGTTTCGTTTAGTATGATTTTTATAAAGTTTCTTCCTTTGTTCGTTAAGCCTTTGTACATGCGTACGCATTTCCTAAATTTTGCAGGATGTTTGTTTGACGGCAAAATGTACTCCTCTGGGGAACAAATAGTGATTGCTCACTGCCTAGGCGCCATGACTTGTCTAGGTAACAACGTCTACGACGATTTGCAGCAATGGGGGTAACCATGTATTATTAGTATCATTATAATTTTTCTTCTTCCAAATTCACATTTATTGAATGTTTAAATACATGTAAAAGCTCCTTGTTATAGTGAGGTAATAGAATAAATAGTTAAAGTAACTTGTTATACACTAGTTTTACGAATATCTTTATTTTTTCAGGGGCGTTTGTCCACACAAGAGAGCGGCCAATGGCCAAAGTAAGTCAGTGTAAAAGCAGAACTTGAAAACTTCTGGTCAATTTATAGGTCTTGGTCATATGTTTTATCAGGTCAAGGTCAAATGCGCATTGTAACACTTTTTTTGTTGTTGCTTTCATCAAAGAATTAATGGCAAAAACAGAATATTTATATGAAAGTAAGATATTTTCATTGCGCATTTTGTCATTATGCAATTCATTTTTGCCAAAAAAAAGTCAACTTTGTTTAATGACAGCTGGGTGCCTGTTTGATGGCCGCGTCTATCAGAAGAACGAGAAAGTTGTCATCGCTGGTTGTCTTGGAGAGATGACGTGTCTGGGTAACAACCTCTACTCCAGCATCACTCCTCTGTTGTAAGTCAGATTACAGGGTTCAACTTATTGCCAAATTTGATATCAATATTTCTCATGCACGATTCATAGTTCATGCGTTCTTCACTATTCTTAATTTCCATCTAAACCAAATGGGTATGCATTTAAATTGCGAATGTCCGAATTGTTTCAGCGGTGATTGCTCCAACACAATGACGAAACGTGCTGACGATGGACAAAGTAAGTCTTTCAATCTCGTGTCATATTTATGTGTGGTTCAAGCCGTTCAAAAAAAAAAAAAAATGGCTGGCATGCAGTGCAACATTTTTATTTTAATGTATGATATAGTTAAGATAATAATATATAATTGAGACCTTTTCTCTATGTAGGCGGGTGTTTGTTTGATGGGCGTGTCTACTCTACCGGGGAGGAGATCCTGATCAAACCCTGCCTCGCTAAGATGACCTGTCTAGGCAGAAACAACCTCAGCACCATCACGCCTCTATAGTAAGCAAATCTAGTATATAGGTGGTATATTTACATCTACCGAGTACTGTAAACGTAGTGATTGGTAGCGATCATTGCGGAACAAATATACATAACCCGCTATCGCGGGTTACGTATTTTTTCTGCAATGTCGCCACCCTCATATCCCGCATGAATCAACAATGAAAGCATTTTTAGGTCACCTGAGTAAACTCAGGTGACCTATTGCTCTCTGTTTTCGTCCGTCGTCGTGCGTCGTGCGTTAATAATTTACATTTTTAACTTCTTCTTAAAAAACAACAAGGCCAATTGTTCCCATTTTTGGTGTAAAGCATCTCTATGGTAAGAGGAATGTAAATTGTGAAATTGGTGGCTCTACCACCCCCAGGGTGCCACAGGTGGGGCCAAATATGCAAAAAACAGCCAAATTTTCAAAAATCTTCTTCTCTACTCCCACACATGTGAGGAAAAAACTGATTGCATGATTATGATGTCCATGAAGCCGTCTACCAAAATTGTGAAATTCATGGCCCCTGGGTCAGGGGTTCAGGCTCTAGGGTGGGGCCAATATGGTCATATAGTAAAAATGTATTAAATCTTAGAAGATCTTCTTGTCTACTCCCATAGATATTTGTTAAAAACTAAATGCATGGTTATGATGTCCATGAAGCCCTCTACAAAAATTGTGAAATTTATGGCCCCTGGGTGAGGGGTTCAGGCCCTAGGGTGGGGCCAATATGGCCATATAGTAAAAATGTATTAAATCTTAGAAAATCTTCTTCTCTACTCCCATAGATACTTGTTAAAAACTAAATGCATGGTTATGATGTCCATGAAGCCCTCTACAAAAATTGTGAAATTTATGGCCCCTGGGTGAGGGGTTCAGGCCCTAGGGTGGGGCCAATATGGCCATATAGTAAAAATGTATTAAATCTTAGAAAATCTTCTTCTCTACTCCCATAGATATTTGTTAAAAACTAAATGCATGGTTATGATGTCCATAAAGCCCTCTACCAAAATTGTGAAATTTATGGCCCCTGGGTCAGGGGTTCAGGCTCTAGGGTGGGGCCAATATGGCCATATAGTAAAAATGTATTAAATCTTAGAAAATCTTCTTCTCTACTCCCATAGAGTAAAAATGTATTAAATCTTAGAAAATCTTCTTCTCTACTCCCATAGATATTTGTTAAAAACTAAATGCATGGATATGATGTCCATGAAGCCCTCTACCAAAATTGTGAAATTTATGGCCCCTGTGTCAGGGGTTCAGACTCAAGGGTGGGACCATAATGGCCATATAGTAAAAATGTATTATATTTTAGAAAATCGTCTTCTCTACTCCCATATATATTTGTGAAAAACTAAAGGGCTGGATATGATGTACATGAAGTCTTCTACCTAAATTGTGAAATTTATGACCCTTGGGACGGGTGTTTAGGCACTAGGGTGGGGACAATATGGCCATATAGTAAAAATGTATTAAATCTTAGAAAATCTTCTTCTCTACTCCTGTATATATTTGTGAAAAACTAAAGGCATGGATATGATGTCCTTGTGTTAAGTGGCATCAAATAGTATGTAGGTCATGAGCCCCGGGGATGGTCCTGTCCAACCTCAAACAGGAAGTGCCAGAATATCTTGAAAACTATTAATATCCCCATCCCTAAACCATATATATTCTTGTTCCCTGTGTTAAGGGCCATCAAATGGTATGAAGGTCATGGGCCCTGGGACTGGTCCTGACCCCCTCTCAAACAGGAAGTGCACAAATATCTTGAAAACGGTTAATATCCCTACCCCTAAACCATATATATTCTTGTTCCTTGTGTTAAGGGCCATCAAATGGTATGTAGGTCATGGGCCTCAAGGGTGGTCCTGACCCCCCTCAAACAGGAAGGGCCCAAATATCTTGAAAACGATTAAGAACCCCACCCCTAAACCATATATATTCTTGTTCCTTGTGTCAAGGGGCATCAAATGGTATGTAGGTCATGGACCCCGGGGATGGTCCTGACCCCCCTCAAACAGGAAGTGCACAAATAACTTGAAACGGTTCAGATCCCCACCCATAAACCATATATATTCTAGTTCCTTATGTCAAGGGGCATCATATGGTATGTAGGTCATGGGCCCTGGAGGTGGTCCTGACCCCCCTCAAACAGGTAGTGCCCGAATATCTTGAAAACGGTTTAATAGTCCTTTTTGAAAGATTTCAGGCAGGCAGGGAGGTGGTCGTCATTACAAATTAAAAAATCTTCTATTCCAGAATAAAACTTAATTAAATGCATATATGAGACTCCTTGACAAGTTTGTGTATGGGTTATGCTACTCACGTGACCGTCAAGGCCTATTGGCCTCTTGTATTTTTTAAGTATTTAGACAAAGAAACTAAATGACAAACAAATACATATGCATGTGTATTTTTTACAGCGGAAACTGTGAAACGAAAAGAAGCAGCAATGGCCAAGGTTCGTATTGCTTTTTTTATTCAAAATGCATAAACATATCTACAAATTTTTTTTGATGGATTCCTACTTTATCAGTATTGTCATCTGCTTGAAAGCTTCAAAATTGACAGAATTGTTATGACGTTTCAGACGGATGTTTGTACGATGGCTTCGTTCTGAACGCTGGAGAGACCATCACTATTCAAGGAACCACCACTGAACTCGTCTGTCTGGGACACAACCTTTACAAAGAACTGATTCACTAGTTTAAGGTACTAAATCTGCTTTGTTAAACAAAACATTTACATTTATGTATGACTGTCAAATTGATTCTTTTATGAATAAAGTTATTGTTTTTTTATGTTAGATCAGAGCGGCCCTCTGAGGCAAGATGAGCAAATGACGTCATGAATTCATCAAATCAAACTCCAGTCATTTCATGTGTGCCTATTTTTAAATTAAACATGTTTGTAACAAATACTATCTATTGACTGATAGATCTATGTATGTACTCTCTTAGCCTCTTTTAAAAATTTTTCTAAATGATACCTCCATGCGCGGATCAAGATAAATTTCCAAGGGGAGGGTCCAACGGTTATTTGAGTTTGCCGGGGGGTGGGGGGTCCGATGCATATTTTGGTAATTTAATTAATGTAATTTAAAGAATTTGAATTTTGCGGGGACCCACCCCCTGACCCCCCCCCCCTCTAGATCTGCGCATGACTTCCATCCCGACCAAAATTATTACCTCATAATACTCAAAGAATGATTCCTTATTCTTTAATGAATGTCGTCCGTGTTATTGCTGTAAAAGATTAAACACTCAACGTGGTTCTTTCTTGATCCAGTAGATCGCTTAATTGAAGGTTTGGTCATCTGTACAGGGCCATTCTCTATTCTTTTTTCAATTTCTATTTCGATAATTTATTTTCATTCTTTCTCCTATTGAATCTAAGCGCCGACTTTTTTACCATTTAAAAGGGTTGAAGGCTCTTTTTAATCAGTATAGAGGTCTTGAGAACACCTATATATTTTAAGTAGAAAGGTAAATGTATATATATGAACCGTATAATCCAATGGTGTATGCATTGTTGCGTGTTTTTTTTTTTTTTTTTTTTTTATCAGGACAACATTCATTTTCATAAATGTAAAAAAAATAACTACTACTTTAGAGATATTTTTCCACAGCTAAGTATGTGTATGAAATAGTAGGTAAATGTAATTTATTTATGTTTAATTTACAATCTTCACGTTTGACCGCATATACATGAAGTTACTGTAGATACTTGTACACTGTCACTTTGTTGGTATCACGTTGTCCCATATGGAGATTGCTCTCCTCATCCACACACACACTAATGTGTTTCACTTGTTTTGGGAGTAAAAAGGATATGAACTGACCGTCCTGATCAAGAAGATGAACTGTATCAAAAGCAAAAACTGATTCACAAACAATGATGTGACCGAGGAGATCAGTACAGATACCATAGGGATGAAACACCGACTCCTGACCTGTGTAGGAGAACCTGTGTTGTCCTGATTTATTCACCACCACTACAGCTGGTTTGTAATAGTCTGATGTACAGATATCACCATTGATGTTTTCTGTGATGTAGTGTGGTTCACCATACAGTTCCTGTCCTTTGTTGTCCCTCTGTATGGTCTGTATTTCTTCTCCTATCTTGTTGTACCTGGTGACTTTACCCTCTGCACCCTTTATCATCCCCACCAGTATGTCCCCGTTGATGTGGGAGGAGTGTATGCTGAGTGGTTCCCAGTCTCCTGTTTTAATGAATTCAGTGATTGTATTATCCTGTGTTATCTTATTGATGACTTTATTCTTATTGTCTGTATAGATCAGATCCCCATCCTGTGTGACTGTGTGGTAGCCTTCAGATCCACCACTGGTTTGTATCTTCTGTAGCTGATTCCCCTGTAGATCTGTTTGGAAAAGGTTACCGCTATTATCACTGACCCAGAGTCTGCCTGATTTACCTACTGATATATGGGGTACACTGTTAACACCTGGTATCATGTACTCCCTGACCTTGGTGACAGAGGGAGACAGAGACAGTGTATTTTTCACGTCAGATTTCTCTCTGTCGCGTCTCGTCTCATTGCCTGTAGGTTTCAATTGTGTAGAGGCAGTCTCTATCGATTTTATTTTTCTTTTCTCGGGTTTGGTGTTCGGACAATTGATGTTACCAAGTAACTTAGTGACATCATCTTTGCAGAACTGACCAGCAGTGTACACTGGTAGGACAGGTTGTATTGTCTCTGGTATGTACTGGATTTTCAAATTTTGAAAATCATCAGAAAACAAATTTTTGACATTGCTTGAGGACATATAGCTGTGAAACTCTTTAACAAGTTTATCAAGGTACGTGATGTATTCATCAAAAATCGTTTCCTGGGATTCTAATGACTTTTTAAGTGAATCTTCTATTGTATTGACTTGTTCCAATTTTTCTGATGTCACTTTGTCTATCAACTCTTTTAAAGACTCAGCTTCAGCCTTTATGGACCTCCTGATACCGTCCAATGTGTCTTTTATTCTTGTTACATCTTCCTTTATTTCTATTTTTGAATTAACTGATGTCAAGAGGAAATACTCTTTGATTTTGGTGATTTCATTTCGGCACAGTTTAATCTTTTGCGCATAACCCTCTTCCAAGTCGTCAAATTTATGACCGGAGTGTTCTTCTAAGAAAATACACTTGGAGCATAGAGGAATATTGCATTCTTTACAAAGAATTTCTACATTTCGTGTTGGATGTAGCTTGCATTTCACTTCTGGAAGTTTTGGCTTGCGTTGTTTGTAAGGGACTACTTCATGGTTATTGGTATCTGGACTCTTCTGATGGTCATCTCTGCATTGTTCACACATTGGTTGGTGACAATGATTGCAGTAAAACTGACAATTCTTCATACAGTCTTCAGTGCCACATACCAAGTAGTGCTGGGCTGTGTCATGTATTTCTTCCTCAGACATTGCCATCTCTATAAGAAAGCATAATGATATCTTCGATTATCATAACATGTACTTAATAAAAAAGAGATTTTAGGTATAACTGACATTTTTGGGGGGCATTTCATAAACGCAGAGGTTAGAGTAGGATGAGTCTCGGATCACGCAAATACAGGTAAATTTATATGTACACAGGTATTCTATCTGATGTTTCTTTAAAAAGTCAACTTGTTTTATTCCATATGAACTTGGTAGCGTCAAACTACCCTGATTCAAGTACAAAAGTTTATTCAACCATGCAGGAAATTTTTTAAAATGGTTTCGCTTTGTACTCTTTTTTCGTTTTAATATGTTGTCATTTGACTTGCATAAACGAAGGGTTTGACCAATAAATTATGACTTTTGAATTATATTTTTAACGCAAAATGAATGTTCATATCGTATACTTTCCTATTTATGGAGTAGATAATAAATAAACTGATAAATAGATTAATTTACAAGGTTTTTATATCATACTCATGATCAGATTTTCTAATCTATTATTTTGATGGATCCTTTATCTATTGAACTAATTTCTTTAAAACTTGGCATCAACCATATTGTAGAGGTCTTGGATGAAAACTTACCGTTCAAAACTTCTGTAACTGTATTGCATGAGTGTTGTCAGGCGTTGGAATGTCAATAAGATATAGATCTCGACGAGACTTTACGAGACTTGTTTTATACTTCCTCGTTGTTAAAGGTAGATAAACATGGTCGATCACAGTTCTTTCATAATAAATGTATATACATGTAGTTTGTATTTTGTTTTGGGGGGGGGGGCGTTGTTCGTAATCAAAAAGTATTACATTTACTCGTGATTTTCTAATAAGTGCTCCCCATTTTATCCAATTATCGTTTCTGATGAGATTTACACTAATATTAGCAATGTCTTTCTATCGGTCTGTCTATCTATCTGTCTGTCTGCCCGCCCGACCCCCGCTTATCTATCTATCTATCTATCTATCTATCTATCTATCTATCTATCTATCTATCTTATATTTTAATTATAACTTCTTATAAATTACCAGTTAAATTAAGATAAAACCAATTACTATGGTTATTTCGGTCATATTCTATGATTCAGTTAAAAAATTGAAGAACTTTTTTTTTAAAATTGTCTGAGTTTTTATATGATTTGATTTTACCCAATATTTTCATACAGAGCTCTTCTTTAGGACCACGTGTAAAAAGTATAGAATGGTATATAATCATGACAATCAAACTCTTTCAAGTCAAATGGCTGAGCTCTTCAAAGAAATAAATGGTGTTTCGTTGCATTTTTTTTTTTGATCTCGCAATATGAAGGATTTTTTTTGTGTGCATGTTAACTATTATTAAAATGGAAGTTTAAAGTAGTACGCAAAACCCCCATAACCCCACCCCCCTCCCAATGAATTAGGTTTTTGAAGATTTGGGAAATTTATGGGCTCTTTATTTTTTGGTCAGGATTTTTGATTGAAGTTTTTTTCAAAAACGATGTCCACTGCCTGTAGAAGTACAAGTGCACTGAACATGCAGGGATGACATTTGACCTCATATATTGAAGGTTGATCGATGTAACGATTACACCAAAATGTCCATTGTTTATTCTGTAGCAGGTGCAGATCTACATACATGTATATATATTGTTCCTGCTGAGATTTGAATCCAGGTCATCTGGCTTACTAAACCTTTTCTCAAGTCATCAATCTAAATGATTAAACCACAAACCTGAGGTACATGTAACAGAAATGCTACATACATGTACATTGTCTGCTGTCCTCGAAGTATTATGAGTGCTAGCGCATGAAGGGCTAATCATCAAAATCGTAAAAGACAAAAATGTGTAGGTATAGTTAATAATGACTTCATTGTTTATTTCTAAAAAAAGTATGTAACAATCTGAAAGTTTCCAATACGTCCTTAATATTAATGTCTCAAGATTGATACTATCATACAATATTTACATTTCCCAGTGTCTTTGTCTCTGATACACAACGATTCAAATTTGTAACGTATGATGCATTAATTACATGTGCAAATGGCGTTATGTTGAGGCGCAAGAGGGTTGTGCTTAATTATACGAACTGGGAATACTTATTAGTAACGGAAAAACGGCAATAATTACTGATTACTTTTTAAGTAATAAGAAATCATTTTTAAAAAAATAGTATGAGGTTATTATGGTCACTGCGTGATCAAATCTAATATAAAGCCCTTTATATATACTGATCAACTCATAATAGTCAAAGAATAATTCCTTTAAGAGGTTCGTTCCTCTGATTTTGGGTAGCCATTTTGGGTCACCTCTAGTCTGGAAATTCTGTGTCATATATTAATTCTACTTGTAAATTCCTATTTTACAATGCCAAATAAACTATATTGAATAAAATAGTTAAGGGAAAATTACATATTTACAGAGGAGTTAAGTAAGGGACTATATTTTGTGGCGGAAGGTTTTTAAGAAGAAAATGAACATTTTTCATAACTCAGTTGTTTTAGAGTATTGTAATTTTAGCTTCCTTATTTTCAGTGCAGACCAATTTCCAGCTAGTTTATGCATTGGGTTATCTTCGTGTTGTTTCAAAAAACATATTTTAACAATATTTCAATATTTCTATCGACGTATATTAGCACATTTAACTAATATTTCATAAAAGTCAAGAAAAAATGAACTCCAATTTTTGCCTAAAATTAGCTTATTTCATGCCATATCTCAAAATTTACATCATAGACCCATACTTTTGGTTTTATTTTCTGAATTTGTAAGATATTTTTGACAAGTCTATTAAAATTTGAGAAAAAGTTTGAGACTTTTGAATAATTTTATTGCATGTTGAATTGTTAATGGATACAAACAGCGTTTTATCAGTGCATTAAGGTCAAAATATCAATTAGGGGGAAAAATTGCTAACTTTTTCTTTATGATTATTTTAATTTTATTAATTTTAAATAATATAAATTTGTTTTTGATGCCATAGTTTATTCCGATGAAAAATTATTGAGGAAAAGGCGATTTATGTGCAATTTGCACTTTCAGTGCAGAAAGGTCATATTACATACACTGTAGCACCGAAAGGAGCATATAGACCCCAAAATTTTGTTTTGAATTTTGGTTTAGCTATGTATGTAGATTTTTAAAAAATACTTTAGAAAAAAACTTAAAGACTTATGATCGCAGGATCCAACCTCCTTAATTCATATTGTGTCTTCTATATCTTAATGTGCGTACTTATTATATTGTCGACATCTTTATACTAGCATTACTAGAATCTTGACTTCAAATACATGTATAAAGTTTTTGGACAACTTTAGAACCCTTATACCTAATACATGAACCAGAACATAATCACCCCCCCTTTCTAAAAATAAAAAGGAAAAAAAATATCATATAAATGAAAAACACACAATGCAGTTGCATAATTTTTGTATCTTTTGAAGGAATAAGGAATCATTCTATAAGTATTATGATGCGAAATTTTGGCTGGGTTGTGATCAGATCCATTAAAGCTCAATGGCTATATAAGATAATTATCACACTCAGGTTAATTTTTTATAGAGGAAAGTGGTAAGGCACTATAAGTATTCCCTGCAAATCAGAAAAACTTGTTTAAGTAAAAATATAACCTTTATTGTTGAGACAGACAGATACAACCTATACAAATGTTCACATCCTACAGTAATATAATTTCCCTGTTTCAATCTACATGGGTATACACATACACTTGTGAAAACACTCTTTTGGCACAATGATGAATGAAATTAACAATTATAGTTAATAATTAGCTATACTAGTACACATTACAAGTACAAGTACTCAATACATGTGTGAACATTTACACTGTACCAGTGTAATTAAATTTACATGTATAAAAATTCAATTTACATGTTCCTTTAAGCTTGTACATGTACATCCACTGCAGTTTGACAAAAATATAATTTCCACCTTAATAGTGAAATAAGTTCCTATTATGATAATTCATACATTCAATGACAAAATAACATACATTTAAATGAAATATTGCATATTGGTAAACGAAATGACACCCTTTTTTTATTCTTCCTATTTAATTGCTTTGTACATTTACTGTACAGCATTTATAAGCATTAAAGATCAAGGACATTTTACAATAAGATTATGATTTACTTCTCCATGTTTTGTTAAAGAATTATTGTCTTTGCGAGGTATGAGAATGTGTTACATGTATTATGTGTTTTTGTAATAAAAATACAGATAAGTTATTTTAAAGGTTCTCAATATGATCATTACACAAAGCAAAACAAATATTTGGAAAATGTTCCAAATTTAATTGTCTTATGAAATTTTGAGCCAAATGAAGGCTTAAAACTTTGTCTTTCAGAATTTCAATAAATTTACGATCCATAGTTGGCTTTCTTTTATTTCTTTGAAATGTTTAAAATTGATAAAGTAATAGTATACAGTTTTATATCAAAACTCAGGTGTAGAATATTTACTTCTCTTCAATAAATCCTTTCCTTCTTCCCTACTAAATGATATAACCTTTTAGATCTATATGACTTTTTAAATAAATACAGTATATCCTGTAATTTTCCAAAAGATCCAATTTTCGCTTTTTTCGGGATCACTTTTAAATCGCAATTTATTGAATATGCAGAAAGTATATCCCATAAAACTTTCCATATGAAACTTTTTAAATCGCAAAAAATGACTGACGAAAATTTAAAATGTTCCTCATTTTCCCCATTTTCGTGACATGCAAAAAAACCCAGATATACGGCATAACATCCCAACCCTCAAAATATACTTTATTTAGCTTCACTCATAATTAAGACTCTAAGTTCCACTAATTAATTCTCTGTTCCCGCCTTCCTAAAAGAGGCTTATTTTCTTCGTCTTCATCCTTCTGCTGAATGGATTTCTCAAACTCTTGTTGCTGCCTCTCTTTTCTACTGATGTTCAATATGCCACCCTGGGAAAGATGCAACATTTAAAGTAGAAAGAAAGAAAATGAAATTAGTACACATGTACTAACTACATGTAAATATAGATGTACTTTCAAGTACACAATATACTAACTGCACCATTCATGTAATTTCCATGTAAAATCATCTCCAGATACACAAGTTAGATTTCCAGTACATTTTTTCGTTTGAAAAGGGTTTATGGTACAGAGAGAAAGGGAAACAAGTCGTGCAGTGATGAGGTTGCCCTGCCTCTCTGTATCCATAAACCCTTTACATACGAAACAAATATAACTTTAAATGTTTTGTGTCAAAGTAACGGTATTTGCATAATTGAAACATCAAACTTCATGCAACATAACGTCTTATATGTCCATCATTAGACAGCACAAGAAGGTTTGTGGAAGTGCGCAGTTAGTTTAAGGATGATGAAGTGGAATGGCCGAAATGGGGATAAATAACTTTGACTCTTGTAGAATTCTCGAACAAGATAGATGACATTGTGTTTTCTCAAATTATGTGAGATGGTGTTCAAAGACAAGTACACTATTGGGCACGTAGCATTGTTTTTTAAAGTGTAGGATGGGGTTGGAGGGGATGAATGCAGACCTTAAACTTTTATATTAATTTTTTTTATTTACCGGCACCCTATAGTATTTACATCCACAAAAAAATTGGAGGGGGTGGGTGATATCGCCATGTATATTGATGTGGGAGAATTTAGTCTCAGAATTTTTCGGAAATCTGTTCAAAAAGACTGGGAATCAAGAGTGCAAATATACTAAGGCAAAAACTAGATGGTCAATCAGTGTGTGGAGAAAATGACAGGAGGAGCAAAACGGATTCTGACTATTGGGGATATATCGTTATTCTTGAATTTTGTAAAATATATATTACCGGTACATGTATAAATTACTGTTTGCAAAAATCAATTATGGAGGTTCAAAATCTTTGTTAGTTTTCATGACTGAATAGAATTTTGTTAGTTAAAATGTTTCTAAAATAATGTGTTTATGTGTGTGGCTTAGAAGTTATTGTACAGTACTGTTAAAGTTATTGTATACATAATACCGCCTCCTAGAGGCTACTGTATGTTGGAATTATGCCAAAGGTTTTCTGTCTGATCTTAAGTATTGTTAGCATCAAAGAAAAAAGTACCGCACCGTGACACTATTATATTTAAAAATATTTCTTAAGAAAGGGTCATATCCATTACACTGAACATACTTTCATTTTATCATTAATTTTATGTTCAGAAAAGTGGTTGTGGCCACACAAGCTAACGAATTAGCCAACAAGAATGTCATCACTTATTTCCATCTCTTCAGTGTCTAATCTGCATCCTGGTCTCTGGAATATAGACGGGAACTAGTTTGTTACACTTATCAGCAAATACAATCTTCCACTGGGTCGCATGCTGACTGACGTTTTTCATGCTGATTGTTAGACCATAATCACCTAATTGTCTACGGACTTTTCCGTTTTTTCCCGATTACGACAAAGAGCACACGGCGGGTGTGACCGGTCAGCAGAGGATGCTCACTCCTCCTTAGCACCTGATCCTACCTTTATCTTTTTGGAGGTCCGTGTTGTTCTGCTTTGAATTTGTATTTCGTTTTCTGGATTTTTGAGATGGTTGACGGTTTGTTATTGTCATTTTTCATCCTTACAGTTACGGTATGTAAAATAAACTCTTCAATAGCTTCATTACTGATACTTAAGTCACAATACATTATTAGAGGTGCACTGACTTGTTATTCTTTCCAAGAATCTGGCCCACAATAAGATTGGAGATTCCAATTCCAATCATCTGTATAGACGTGGTCAGTCCCATGCCTGTTCCAACAGTGGCTTGGGAAACACCGACCGGAATGGAGGGCCACAAGCTAGCCTGAAATGGATGAAAATCATCTGAAACAAAATACATTTTTGCAATGTAAAAATTACGAAATATGCCTACAAGGAGACTGTAGATTGTCCAATCAAACCCACATGGTTTTTTTAGCCATATAAACAAAAGGTTGTAGACATTTTTGACAGCTAAGAATCTAATGTATTATATGATTTTATGCACATCAATCATTCCCTCCTTTAATATACATGTAATTAAATCAAGAACTCACAAAAAACACACTCTTTCCTTAAACATAAAACCCCCCTCATGTTCACAGGAGCAAAGCAAATTCACATTCTCCGAATTAACATTGTTAACAGGACTCACAGCTGCAAAGGAGTAAGTGACTCCCAGCCACAGGGTACAGACGAGGGGGTAGACAGTGGTGAAGGCTAGAAGTCCAAACAGCGGTATGGTCAGCAGGGAACAGAGGAGGGCCAGGATGCCCCGCTTCCCGATCACGTCCTACAAAAATACAACAGGGGCAATCATTAAGTCGCAAGTCAATACATGTTTTATTGGGTAAAACAATTTGAAACAAGTTATAGAGAAACTGTTCTTCTGTTAAATTAGGCATGGTAAAATATTTCTTACTTATCTTCATTTCTGTAATAGCATGTTACATATTGTACTAACAATAATCCCTCCTAGAAAGGGTGGCAGCACCATAGAAACATCATAAACCGCCCCAGCTATGTAAGCACTGACTTTTGGATCCATATGGTACTTCAAGTTAATGAATATACTGTAACAAACCAAGTCTTATCTGAGCAACAAAGCAGTATCAGCATAATTTATAGAAACCTCTGCTTTTTGGAAAAAGCAGTAGTGAGACACTGAACTACTGTATACAGGGAAATATATGCCCCTATTTTATTTTAACCCTTTTGCCCTCGTTGTCAGAGGCATTTTTAAGACTGGCCAAATTTCATTGTCTCAAATTATATCTCTTTAATCACACTGTGTATGTATGCAAGTGTAGAAGCGTGAAAAATACACGGGGCAAAAATAACTTTGTCTACAGTATAGTGAGAATACATATTTCAATTAGGCTATATTACATTGAAATGAATTAGAATATTAACTTTCTTTAAAAGTTGAAATTGGCATGATTACTCTAATATAGTTATCCTCTTAACATCTTTACCTCGAATTCTCTTTTTCATTTTGTTTAAAAAATTCATAACAGAACAGATTTTGAAACATTGTAGTTAAAAATATCGGTAAGCAATACAGTTACTCAGTATTCTCTTCATAAAGTTAGAATCTTCTATCGCTTGTATAACCATTTTGGCTTCATCAGATGCCTGCTTTCATGTATTGCATCAATAACAAATACAGGTACCAAGAAGAGAATTATCAAATCTTTACCTAGGGAGCATCTGCCACAAAGGGAAAGACTCCATTGTAGAAGAACACAATTGCCAGGGCCAACAACCAGTAGGACAGGGAGAAATGCTTGATGACCGTTAGTTTCTTTAAAAGATAGAATGAAATGAACATCATATGACATGGACTATCTTACATTTTTTTTTCTCTCACAAAAATGTTTTGTAAATGTCAACAATATTATAAGTGCCTATTAGTACATAGACTTGATATCTTATTAAAAAATTGACATTTTTGGCATATTTTTCATTTGTGTATTGACCATGATAGTTGGGAGATTTCATTCAATATCAAAAATGTTTTGGAAAATTTGCACTTTATGCAGGGGTTTTCAATCATTTAGAAGTGAAGTTGAATTTTAAAACGTGATAAATAATTATTGCATAGTTTGTTTTTCAAATACTCTTTGAATTTAAAGTGCCAAACTCTGATGCTTGAAAATAAACATCAATTAATTCCCTCCTGTCCGAGTGTCGCCCCGTTTTGACCTACCAGCTTCTTGAACTGCATTTTGAGTTTATCCTCATCTCCAAGGGCCCTGACCCCCATCTTGTCTAGGAAGCTGACCACCAGGGCACAGATGCCTGCACATTTCCTAAAATTTTACAGGATGTTTGTTTGATGGCAAAATGTACTCGTCCGGAGAACAAATAGTGATAGCCCACTGCCTAGGCGCCATGACTCGTCTTGGCAACAACGCCTACGGCGATCTGCATCAATGGGGGTAACCATGCTTATACTATCATATTTTTCTTTCTTTTAAATTCACGTTTATTGAAAGTCTATGTAAACATTTCTTGTTATAGTAACATTATTGAAAAAAATAACTGAAGTAACCTGTTATGCATATCTATACTTTTTAAGGGGCGTTTGTCCACACAAGAGAGCGGTCAATGGACAAAGTTAGTATACGGTGTATAAGCAGAACTTGAAAACTTAATTATTTTGAGATTGCAATATACCATTATGACTTGTAGTCAATTTATAGGTCATGGTCTTATTTTTTATCAGGTCAATGTTAAATGCGCACTGTAACAAAACTAGTTCAATTTTTCTTTTGTTGCTTTTATCATAGAAATAATGGTAAAAAGAAGAAGGCCTTTTTGCGCATTTTATCATGCCATTTACATATACTTATATTTCCGCAAAGAAAAGAGTTCAGTTACTAGTAACTTGTAATTTTTCACAGCTGGGTGCCTGTTTGATGGCCGCGTCTATCAGAAGAACGAGAAAGTTGTCATCGCTGGTTGTCTTGGAGAGATGACGTGTCTGGGTAACAACCTCTACTCCAGCATCACTCCTCTGTTGTAAGTCAAATTACAGCGTTCAATTTATTGCCTAATTTGATATCAATCTTTCGTATGCAAGATTCATAGTTCATTCTTCACCATTCTCAATTTCCATCTAAACCAAATGGGTATGCATTTAAATTGCGATTGTCCGAATTGTTTCAGCGGTGATTGCTCCAACACAATGACGAAACGTGCTGACTATGGTCAAAGTAAGTCAATCTCGTGTACGTCTCATTTGTGCGTGGTTCATTTGGCCAAGCCGTAATAAAAAAATGTATTAGATATTAAAGGTATATGATTAAGACCTTTTCTCAATGTAGGCGGGTGTTTGTTTGATGGGCGTGTCTACTCTTCCGGGAAGGAGATCCTGATCAAACCCTGCCTCACTAAGACGACCTGTCTAGGCAGAAACAACCTCAGTAACATCACACCTCTAAAGTAAGCAAATCTAGTATATGGGTGGTATATTTACATCTACCGAGTACTGTAAACGTAATGATCAGTAGCGATAATTGCAGAGAAAATATACATAACCCGCTAACGCGGGTTACGTATTTTTTCTGCAATATCGCTACCTTCATATCCCGCATGAATCATCACTGAAAGCATTTTATTTTTTAAGTATTTAGACAAAGGAACCAAATGACAAACAAAAACATGTGCATGTGTATTTTTTGTAGCGGAAACTGTGCAACGAAAAGAAGCAGCAATGGCCAAGGTTCGTATTGCTTATGTTATTCATAATGCATAAAAATATCTACAACATTTTTGGGGGATTCCTACTTTATCAGTATTGTCGTCTGCTTTAAAACTTCAAAATTGACAGATTTGTTATGATGTTTCAGACGGATGTTTGTACGATGGCTTTGTTCTAAACGCTGGAGAGACCATCACTATTCAAGGAACCACCACTGAACTCGTTTGTCTGGGACACAATATTTACAAAGAACTGATTCACTAGTTTAAGGTGCTAAGTCTGCTTTGTTAAACAAAACATTTACATTTATGTATGACTGTCAAATTGATTCTTTTATGAGTAAAGTAATTGTTTTTTATGTTAGATCAGAGCGGCCCTCTGAGGCAAGATGAGCAAATGACGTCATGAATTCATCAAATCAAACTCCAGTCATTTCATGTGTGCCTATTTTTAAATTAAACATGTTTGTAACAAATACTATCTTTTGACTGATGGATCTATGTAGGTACTCTCTTAGCCTTTTTTAAAAATGTTTTCTAACTGCTACCTTCATTCGCGGATCAAGAAAAATTTCCAAGGGGAGGGTCCGACGGTTATTTGAGTTTGCCGGGGGGTGGGGGGTCCGATGCATATTTTCGTAATTTAATTAATGTAATTTAAAGAAATTTGAATTTTGCGGGGACCCACCCTCTGACCCCACCCCCCCCCCTCCCCTCTAGATCTGCGCATGACTTCCATCCCGGTAACGATGATTCAAATTACCGATTTACTGCACCTATGAATTAGCTTGTTGCCACGAAATGTCTTTCTTACTTGTCACCCGAGTAACGCTGCATCGAGGATTTCATTAGTTTAATACATTTAGTATATATCTTATACTTATTTACATGCATAGTTCATTGTGATTTCAGTGCCTTCGGTTTGACCACAGGGGCTACAGTATGATTTAATCTTGGTTTTTAAATTATTTTAATTATTCCCCTCTTTCCACTAATTAATGCCTCTTTTTCTTACGATGAAATTAAAATACAGTACATAATTCTATGTAAAATTGTATTTCCTTCCATGTGACCTCAATACCACCTTTGCGGAGGGGGTGGGGGGGGGGGGGTGTCAGCTACTATATTTAAATTATTGCTCAGGTTAGCGGTGTTGTTCATGGTCGTTAAACATTAATATTTACATTTTTCAGTGTCTCTGATAGCACTACGTATCGATTTTGTGGGGTTTGCTTATTTATATTTAAATATTTAATCGTACACTTGCTGAAAATTATATAAATATAAGTAATAAGGAATCATTTTTTGAATATTATGAGGTGGTAATTTCGGTCGGGGCGTGATCAAATATATAAAAAAAACCTTCGGGCTTTATTGGATTTGATCACGCCTCGACCAAAATTATTACCTCATAATACTCAAAGAATGATTCCTTATTCTTTAAAGAATGTCGTCCATGTTATTTCTGTAAAAGATTAAACACTCAACGTGGTTCTTTCTTGATCACAGTAGATCGCTTAATTGAAGGTTTGGTCATCTGTACAGGGCCATTCTCTATTTTTTTTTTCAATTTCTATTTCGATAATTTATTTTCATTCTCTCTCGTATTGAATCTGAACGCCGACATTTTTACCATTGAAAGGGTTGAAGGCTCTTTTTAATCAGTATAGAGGTCTTGAGAAGACCTATATATCTTAAGTAGAAAGGTAAATGTATATATATGAACCGTATAATCCAATGGTGTATGCATTGTGGCGTGGTTTTTTTTATCAGGTCAATATTCAAAGGCACTACATGCATTTTTATAAATGTAAAAAATAAATACTACTTTAGATATATTTTTCCACAGCTAAGTATGTGTATGAAATAGTAGGTAAATGTAATTTATATATGTTAAATTTACAATCTTCACGTTTGACTGCAAATACATGAAGTTGCTGTATATACTTGTACACTGTCACTTTGTTGGTATCACGTTGTCCCACATGGAGATTGCTCTCCTCATCCACACACACACTAATGGGTTTCACTTGTTTTGGGAGTAAAAAGGATAGGAACTGACCGTCCTGATCAAGAAGATGAACTGTAGCAATAGCAAAAAACTGAATCACAAACAATGATGTGACCGAGGAGATCAGTACAGATACAATAGGGATAAAGCCCCGACCCCTGACCTGTGTAGGAGAACCTGTGTTGTCCTGATTTATTCACCACCACTACAGCTTGATTGTTATAGTCTGATGTACAGATATCACCATTGATGTTTTCTGTAATGTAGTGTGGATATCCATACAGTTCCTGTCCTTTGTTGTCTCCCTCTGTATAGTCTGTATTTCTTTCCCTATCTTGTTGTACCTGGTGATTTTAGCCTCTTTATCCTTTCTCATCCCCACCAGTATGTCCTCGTTAATGTGGGAGGAATGTATGCTGAGTGGTGCCCAGTCTCCTGTTTTAATGAATTCAGTGATTGTATTATCCTGTGTTATCTTATTGATGACTTTATTCTTATTGTCTGTATAGATCAAATCCCCATCCTGTGTGACTGTGTGGTAGCCTTGAAATCTACCACTGGTTTGTATCTTCTGATTCCTCTGTAGATCTGTTTGGACAAGGTTACCATCATCATCACTGACCCAGAGTCTGCCTGATTTACCTAGTGATATATGCCATACTCTTTTAACACCTGGTATCATGTACTCCCTGACCTTGGTGACAGAGGAAGACAGAGACAGTGTAGGTTTCACGTCAGATTTCTCTCTGTCGCGTCTCATCTCATTGCCTGTAGGTTTCAATTGTGTAGAGGCAGTCTCTATCGATTTTATTTTTCTTTTCTCGGGTTTGGTGTTCGGACAATTGATGTTGCCAAGTAACTTAGTGACATCATCTTTGCAGAACTGACCAGCAGTGTACACTGGTAGGACTGGCTGTGTTGTCTCTGGTATGGACTGGATTTTCAAATTTTGAAAATCATCAGAAAACAAATTTTTGACATTGCTTGAGGACATATAGCTGTGAAACTCTTTAACAAGTTTATCAAGGTACGCGATGTAATCATCAAAAATCGTTTCCTGGGATTTCAATGACTTTTTAAGTGAATCTTCAATTGTATTGACTTGTACCAATTTTTCTGATGTCACTTTGTCTATCAACTCTTTTAAAGACTCAGCTTCAGCCTTTATGGACCTCCTGATACCGTCCAATATGTCCTTTATTCTTGCTACATCTTCATTTATTTCCATTTTTAAATCAACTGATGTCAAGAGGAAATACTCTTTGATTTTGGTGATTTCATTTCGGCACAGTTTAACCTTTTGCGCATAACCCTCTTCCAAGTCGTCAAATTTATGACCGGAGTGTTCTAAGAAAATACACTTGGAGCATAGAGGAATATTGCATTCTTTACAAAGAATTTCTACATTTCGTGTTGGATGTAGCTTGCATTTCACTTCTGGAAGTTTTGGCTTGCGTTGTTTGTAAGGGACCACTTCATGGTTATTGGTATCTGGACTCTTCTGATGGTCATCTCTGCATTGTTCTCACAATGGTCGGTGACAAGGATTGCAGTAAAACTGATAATTCTTCTTACAGTCTTCAGTGCCACATACCAAGTAGTGCTGGGCTGTGTCAGGTATTTCATCCTCAGACATTGCCATCTCTATAAGAAAGCATAATGATATCTTCGATTATCATAACATGTACTTAATAAAAAAAACAGATTTCAGGTATAATTGACATTTTTGGGGGGCATTTCATAAACGCAGTGGTTAGAGTAGGATGAGTCTCGGATCACGCAAATGCAGGTAAATCTATATGTATACAGGTATTCTATCTGATGTTTCTTTAAAAAGTCAACTTGTTTTATTCCATATGAACTTGGTAGCGTCAAACTAACCTGATTCAAGTACAAAAGTTTATTCAACCATGCAGGAAATTTTTAAAAAATGGTTTCGCTTTGTACTCTTTTTTCGTTTTAATATGTTGTCATTTGACTTGCATAAACGAAGGGTTTGACCAATAAATTATGACTTTTGAATTATATTTTTAACGCGAAATGATTGTTCATATCATGGAGTAGTTAATAAATAAACTTAAAAAAATTCCCTGCTTGTATCTTTCCCTTTTTATATCATTCATGTTTGATATCTTTTCTAAAGAATAAGAAATATAAATTTTAACCGTGACATTGCATAGGTAAATGTCAAGTTCTGCATCATCTACGCAATACTTGGTAACAATATCATTACATCGCGCCACTTTTGAAATAACTATGGAATATATAACCATGACCCGTATTCCACGTGTTCCTTTACATAAACCCAGAAGCATGGTCGAACATGCGAGTATAAATATAAAAGAATTTATATGATTTGGTAAAAACCTTTTCCGCTCAGATTTTGACGAATTCAGTCGCTGATTGGCAAACATGTTTCTCCTTATTGCAGCTGCCGTATTGTCTATTGCATATGCCGAACAAGGTCATTAAGACGATGATTTTCTATTTAAAAGACTCGTTTCAGAAATAGACAAAAATACTGCGAAAGCATAAAACACTGTTGAGGGTGAATTTCCGTCGACTGTGTTTTGTTGCTTCCCAAGATCCACAACGCATTGGCATATTATAGGATAAAACTCTTTCAGTAACATTTTTGCAGCAGATAAATACAAGTTAAGCCAATGCAGGAACCCATTTTTTCCCACAAATATTTTCTCTCATCGAAAATTGATGATTTTTTTTTAAATTAAAAATATGAATGGAGAATGTACCTATATATACATGTATATTGGTAATAAGTTTAGAGATCTAGATTTTGAAGGAAAAAAATTAATGGTTTACAAGTAAACTCTTTTTAAACTATTGTTAAACATACATGTACATGTACATACCGGTATGAGATTGAATCAGAATTTTAACCTTGTACAAGTCAGAATCGGAGTCATTTTTAAAAATGATATTAAATGAAAGAAAATGGCCAAAATTCTATTTCAATAGCTGAATCAATCCAAAGCATAATACTTCTTGTATACCTTTTCAAATTTGACGATGTTTCGTTTAGTATGATTTTTATAAAGTTAAAGTTTCTTCCTTTGTTCGTTAAGCCTTTGTACATGCGTACGCATTTCCTAAATTTTGCAGGATGTTTGTTTGACGGCAAAATGTACTCGTCCGGAGAACAAATAGTGATAGTTCACTGCCTAGGCGCCATGACTTGTCTAGGCAACAATGCCTACGGCGATTTGCAGCAATGGGGGTAACCATGTAATACTAGTATCATTATAATTTTTCTTCTTCCAAATTCACATTTATTGAATGTTTAAATACATGTAAATACTTCTTGTTATAGTGAGGTAATAGAATAAATAGTTAAAGTAACTTGTTATATACTAGTTTTACGAATATCTATACTTTTTCAGGGGCGTTTGTCCACACAAGAGAGCGGCCAATGGCCAAAGTAAGTCAGTGTAAAAGCAGAACTTGAAAACTTCTGGTCGATTTATAGGTCTTGGTCATATGTTTTATCAGGTCAAGGTCAAATGCGCATTGTAACAAAACCACTTTAATTTTTCTTTTGTTGCTTTCATCAAAGAATTAATGGCAAAAACAGAATATTTATATGAAAGTAAGATATTTTCTTTGCGCATTTTGTCATTATGCAATTCATTTATAATTGCAAAAGAAAAAAGTAAACTTTGTTTGATGACAGCTGGTTGCCTGTTTGATGGCCGCGTCTATCAGAAGAACGAGAAAGTTGTCATCGCTGGTTGTCTGGGGGAGATGACGTGTCTGGGTAACAACCTCTACTCCAGCATCACTCCTCTGTTGTAAGTCAGATTACAGGGTTCAACTTATTGCCAAATTTGATATCAATATTTCGCATGCAAGATTCATAGTTCATTCTTCACTATTCTCAATTTCCATCTAAACCAAATGGGTATGCGTTTAAATTGCGATTGTCCGAATTGTTTCAGCGGTGATTGCTCCAACACAATGACGAAACGTGCTGACGATGGACAAAGTAAGTCTTTCAATATCGTGTCATATTTATGTGTGGTTCAAGCCGTTCAAAAAAGAAAAAAAAAATGGCTGGCATGCAGTGCAACATTTTTATTTTTAAAATAATGTATAATATAGTTAAGATATATAATTGAGACCTTTTCTCTATGTAGGCGGGTGTTTGTTTGATGGGCGTGTCTACTCTACCGGGGAGGAGGTCCTGATCAAACCCTGCCTCCCTAAGATGACCTGTCTAGGCAGAAACAACCTCAGCAACATCACACCTCTATAGTAAGCAAATCTAGTATATAGGTGGTATATTTACATCTACCGAGTACTGTAAACGTAGTGATTGGTAGCGATCATTGCGGAAAAAATACACATAACCCGCTATCGCGGGTTACGTATTTTGTCTGCAATGTCGCTACCTTTATATCCCGCATGAATCAACAATGAAAGCATATTTAGACAAAGAAACTAAATGACAAACAAATACATGTGCATGTGTATTTTTTACAGTGGAAACTGTGAAACGAAAAGAAACAGCAATGGCCAAGGTTCGTATTGCTTTTTTTTATTCAAAATGCATAAACATATCTACAAATTTTTTTAAGGGATTCCTACTCTATCAGTATTGTCGTCTGCTTGAAAGCTTTAAAATTGACAGAATTGTTATGATGTTTCAGACGGATGTTTGTACGATGGCTTCGTTCTGAACGCTGGAGAGACCATCACTATTCAAGGAACCACCACTGAACTCGTCTGTCTGGGACACAACCTTTACAAAGAACTGATTCACTAGTTTAAGGTGCTAAATCTGCTTTGTTAAACAAAACATTTACATTTATGTATGACTGTCAAATTGATTCTTTTATGAGTAAAGTAATTGTTTTTTTATGTTAGATCAGAGCGGCCCTCTGAGGCAAGATGAGCAAATGACGTCATGAATTCATCAAATCAAACTCCAGTCATTTCATGTGTGCCTATTTTTAAATTAAACATGTTTGTAACAAATACTATCTATTGACTGATAGATCTATGTATGTACTCTCTTAGCCTCTTTTAAAAATATTTTCTGAATGATACCTCCATGCGCGGATCAAGATAAATTTCCAAGGGGAGGGTCCGACGGTTATTTGAGTTTGCCGGGGGGGGGGGGTCCGATGCATATTTTGGTAATTTAATTAATGTAATTTAAAGAAATTTGAATTTTGCGGGGACCCACCCCCTGACTTCCCTTCCCTCTAGATCTGCGCATGACTTCCATCCCGGTAACGATGATTCAAAATACCGACTTAATGCACCTATGTATTATAAGCCTGCTGCCACGAAATGCCTTTCTTACTTGTCACCCGAATAACGGTGCCTCAAGGAATTGATTAGTTTCATACATTTAGTATATAGCTTATACTTATTTACATGCATAGTTCATTGTAATGTCAGTGCCTTCGGTGTGACCACAGGGGCAACAGTATGATTTAATCTTGGTTTTTAAATTATTTTAATTATTCCCCTCTTTCCACTAATTAATGCTTCTTTTTTCTTTAGATAAAATTAAAATACAGTACATAATTCTATGTAAAATTGTATTCCCTTCCATGTGACCCCAATGCCACCTTTGCGGAAGAGGGGGGGGGGGTGTCAGCTACTATATTTAAATTATTGCTCAGGTTAGCGGTGTGGTTCATGGTCGTTTAACATTAATACACATGTATTAAAATTTTCAGTGCCTCTGATAGCACTACGTATCGATTTTGTGGGGTTTGCTTATTTATATTTAAACATTTAATCGTACACTTGCTGAAAATTATATAAATATAAGTAATAAGGAATCATTTTTTGAATATTATTAGGTGGTAATTTCGGTCGGGGCGTGATCAAATATATAAAAAAAAACCTTCGGGCTTTATTGGATTTGATCACACCCCGACCAAAAGTATTACCTCATAATACCTCATTCTTTAAAGGGGCATGGTCACGATTTTGGTCAAAAATTATATTTCTGATTTTTTATTGTTGACATCCTTCAGTAAGGCATTTTTAATAGGCAACCAAAATCTGAGTGTCATTCGTTGAGTTATAAGCGAGTTACAGAGCTTACAACAAAGCTTTTGTTTTTACATTTAATGTTATAGTGAAAATATTCCAGTTTTAGACCTAAAATGAATGTGTTAAACGTTGAGAACTGTTTATGTCTTCTTAAAATGAATAAGCAGATAGACAAATCAGGTGGAAAAAGACTTTTTACTGGTATATTGAACCAGAGACATAAATAACTCTGATTGAACCTATGTAAACAAAAACAGGGCACGAGCCTTGTTTACATGGCAAAGAATTGTGAGCCCTGTATCCTGCTTATAACTCGACGACTGACTCTCAAATTTCATTTGATCATAAGAAATGCATTCCTAAAACATTGTTGCTAATAAAAATAGAAAAATAGAATTTGACCAAAATCGTGACCATGCCCCTTTAAAGAATGTCGTCCATGTTATTCCTGTAAAAGATTAAACACTCAACGTGGTTCTTTCTTGATCACAGTAGATCGCTTAATTGAAGGTTTGGTCATCTGTACAGGGTCATTCTCTATTTTTTTTTCAATATCTATTTCGATAATTTATTTTCATTCTTTCTCAGATTGAATCTGAACGCCGACATTTTTGCCATTTAAAAGGGTTGAAGGCTCTTTTTAATCAGTATAGAGGTCTTGAGAAAACCTATATATTTTAAGTAAAAAGGTAAATGTAAATAAATGAACCGTATAATCCAATGTTGTATATATTGTGGCGTGGTTTTTTTTTATCAGGACATTATTCAAAGGCACTACATGCATTTTCATAAATGTAAAAAATAAATACTAATTTAGAGATATTTTTCCACAGCTAAGTATGTGTATGAAATAGTAGGTAAATGTAATTTATATATGTTAAATTTACAATCTTCACGTTTGACTGCAAATACATGAAGTTACTGTAGATACTTGTACACTGTCACTTTGTTGGTATCACGTTGTCCCATATGGAGATTGCTCTCCTCATCCACACACACACTAATGTGTTTCACTTGTTTTGGGAGTAAAAAAGATATGAACTGACCGTCCTGATCAAGAAGATGAACTGTATCAATAGCACAAACTGAATCACAAACCAGGATGTGACCGAGGAGATCAGTACAGATACCATAGGGATAAAACTTTGACCACTGGCCTGTGTAGGAGAACCTGTGTTGTCCTGGTTTATTCACCACCACTACAGCTTGTTTCTCATAGTCTGATGTACAGATATCACCATTGATGTTTTCTGTGAAATAGTGTGGATTACCATACAGTTCCTGTCCTTTGTCGTCCCTCTGTATGGTCTGTATTTCTTTCCCTGCCTTGTTGTACCTGGTGACTTTAGCCTCTTTATCCTTTCTCATCCCCACCAGTATGTCCCCGTTGATGTGGGAGGAGTGTATGCTGAGTGGTGCCCAGTCTCCTGTTTTAATGAATTCAGTGATTGTATTATCCAGTGTTATCTTATTGATGACTTTATTCTTATTGTCTGTATAGATCAAATCCCCATCCTGTGTGACTGTGTGGTAGCCTTCACGTTTACCACTGGTTTGTATCTTCTGATTCCCCTGTAGATCTGTTTGGACAAGGTTACCATCATCATCACTGACCCAGAGTCTACCTGATTTACCTAGTGATATATGACATACCTCGTCAACACCTGGTACTGTGTACTCCCTGACCTTGGTGACAGAGGAAGACAGAGACAGTGTAGGTTTCACGTCAGATTTCTCTCTGTCGCGTCTCATCTCATTGCCTGTAGGTTTCAATTGTGTAGAGGCAGTCTCTATTGATTTTATTGTTCTTTTCTCGGGTTTGGTGTTCGGACAATTGATGCTGCCAAGTAACTTAGAGACATCATCCTTGCAGAACTGACCAGCAGTGTACACTGGTAGGACAGGTTGTGTTGTCTCTGGTATGGACTGGATTTTCAAATTTTGAAAATCATCAGAAAACAAATTTTTGACATTGCTTGAGGACATATAGCTGTGAAACTCTTTAACAAGTTTATCAAGGTACGTGATGTATTCATCAAAAATCGTTTCCTGGTTTTAATGACTTTTTAAGTGAATCTTCAATTGTATTGACTTGTTCCAATTTCTCTGATGTCACTTTGTCTATCAACTCTTTTAAAGACTCAGCTTCAGCCTTTATGGACCTCCTGATACCGTCCAATATGTCCGTTAGTCTTGTTACATCTTCCTTTATTTCCATTTTTGAATTAACTAATGTCAAGAGGAAATACTCTTTGATTTTGGTGATTTCATTTCGGCACAGTTTAATCTTTTGCGCATAACCCTCTTCCAAGTCGTCAAATTTATGACCGGAGTGTTCTTCTAAGAAAATACACTTGGAGCATAGAGGAATATTGCATTCTTTACAAAGAATTTCTACATTTCGTGTTGGATGTAGCTTGCATTTCACTTCTGGAAGTTTTGGCTTGCGTTGTTTGTAAGGGACCACTTCATGGTTATTGGTATCTGGACTCTTCTGATGGTCATCTCTGCATTGTTCACACAATTGTTGGTGACAAGGATTGCAGTAAAACTGACAATTCTTCTTACAGTTTTCAGTGCCACATACCAAGTAGTGCTGGGCTGTGTCAGGTATTTCTTCCTCAGACATTGCCATCTCTAAAAGAAAGCATAATGATATCTTCGATTATCATAACATGTACTTTATTAAAAAAACAGATTTGAGGTATAACTGACATTTTTGGGGGGCATTTCATAAACGCAGAGGTTAGAGTAGGATGAGTCTCGGATCACGCAAATGCAGGTAAATCTATATATATGTATACAGGTATTCTATCTGATGTTTCTTTAAAAAGTCAACTTGTTTTATTCCATATGAACTTGGTAGCGTCAAACTACCCTGATTCAAGTACAACCATGCAGGAAATTTTTTAAAATGGTTTCGCTTTGTACTCTATTTTCGTTTTAATATTTTGTCATTTGACTTGCATAAACGAAGGGTTTGACCAATGCATTACGACTTTTGAATTGTATTTTTAACGCAAAATGAATGTTTATATCATATACTTTCCTATTTATGGAGTAGTTAATAAATAAACTTATAAATATATTAATTTACAAGGTTTTTATATCATACTCATGATCAGATTTTCTAATATGGATCCTTTATCTATTGAACTAATTTCTTTAAAACTTGGCATCAACCATATTGTAGAGGTCTTGGATGAAAACTTACCGTTCAAAACTTCTGTAACTGTATTGCATGAGTGTTGTCAGGCGTTGGAATGTCGATAAGATATAGATCTCGACGAGACTTTACGAGACTTGTTTTATACTTCCTTGTTGTTAAAGGTAGATAAACATGGTCGATCACAAATGTATATAGTTTGTATTTTTTTTTTGGCGTTGTTCGTAATCAAAAAGTATTACATTTACACGTGATTTTCTAATAAGTGCTCCCCATTTTATCCAATTATCGTTTCTGATGAGATTTACACTAATATCTATCGGTCTGTCGATCTATCTGTCTGTCTACCCACCCGCTCATCTATCTGTCTATCTATATATCTTATATTTTAAGTATAACTTCTTATAAATTACCAGTTAAATTAAGATAAAAACAATTACTATGGTTATTTCGGTCATATTCGCTGATTCAGTTAAAAAATTGAAAAACTTTTTGTGATCGGCTTCGGCCGATCACAGTTGTGTCCATATGAGGCATCCGGCAAATTTTACTATTTGCGCACGCATTGCGCATTGCACTACTTTATTTACTTTGCAATGACAACCTCATTTAAATCTTTAGTAACACGTAGAATACTAAATAAATGTTACTCTTATCCGTTTGCCTTGAAACTAAAACGTTTATAGAGTTACATACAAACTGATTCTAATCACGTTTGTCTTCACATATGCGTAAGAATATTTATCGGAAGTATAATTCGCCTACTAAAAGTATAGCATATTCATGCCTTGCTATTTCGGAACGGAGTAATGTAAAGTCGTACCCAAAATGAGTCGACCCAAACAGAATCATAATCCATTTGTCCGGAGATAAACATGATATTTGGATTGTAAATAAAAAGATATGCTGTTAAGGTTAGGTTTTGAATTAATTACAATTTAGAAATTACAAGATACATGTAATTAAATGTAGAATTTTGGTTATCTTCAAACAAAGTTTAATGTCATCTCCTTTAAGTTTGCCAAAAAGTTTCCTATATCAACATTTGATAGACAACTATTGCAGACACGTAGCATCGTTTTTGAAAGTAGGGGGCTAGAGTCATCCAAAAATCTTGACAAGCAAAAAAAAAAAAAAAAACCTGCCTCCCTGCATCGTCGGAAACCAACGGTTGATTACGCGTCGTTCCTCTCTCCATCACCCGTGGGTCAGTTTAAACTTCAACACTCGTTTAAGTGAGTAAATATTTATAAATATCATCCAATCAAATTAGTCGTTACAAAAGTGGAGCTCTTCTGTTTCGGATACAATACCTTACATGGATAGCATTATTTAACATGTGACAATATTTGCGTCAAACAGATTCTCCAATCCAGTGAATGAGTCGCAAAGCAAGACGGTCTACTAGGTCTTTACGATTCAATGTACACACGTGGTTTTTGTCGGTTTTATACACATTTAATTATTTGCCGGAAAATTTATACAACTTACTTTAAGAGGTAAAAACTTATAAAAAGGATATATTATGTACCATAGACTTTGTTCCATGCTCATATTGAAACATACAGTTGTTTAAAAAAAATCGATCGGTATCGAAAGACTAGCAATCATACGCATACAAGTACAAACAGATTTTTTTAGCAGTTGTAGCAATTTCTTTTTCTCGACTTCAAAATATTGAAGTAATTCCTCGGGTTAAATTTAAATATTTTTATCTAATAGAGACAAAAGTTGAGATTTTGTTTGATTTTTGTCTTTATTTAGCTCAATTTCTTCATCTTTTGAAACTGTATTTTATTGAATTTCAGGGGCTAGGGTATTAATTTACTATTTTTGTAAATTATTATTGTCTGCATAACACTTAGCGGGGAATGAACATTGCTTTTGAAATGGCATTGGAAATATAACGAATTCTAGCACCATAAAAATTTTTGTTGTACGCTTAGCATTTTGATGAGTGTCCCTGAAGAAAATTTCCAAGCGCATTCTACTAATGTTGTTCCAAACCAGGGACATCACGTGAAAAACGTACTGACTGCTTTTAATTCACTAAGACATACATGTACTGCTCTTTTGAACTTTGACAATGGGGTATTTAAATATGTTGATATAAGGCCTCGTAAGCAATATCTTTTTAAAATGTGAGCACAGAAATGATATTTCGGACATTTTTTCCATTTATCTGAAAAAAAAAATGAAAATGAGTTTCCAATGAGTTTGTTTTTTCAATACGCTTTGTTTGTATTCACTGAAACTTGTAGAAGCCCACGATGCCTTGCAACTCATTCACCTAAATGGTCTGTCGATAAAAGTAAACAGATAGTTAATTTAGTATACGAAGATATGTCGACTTCACAAAATCCAGTGGTTTCAATGAATATTGGAACAAACGAGCGTTTAAAAGCGACTTGTTCATTGGACCAATTTACTCGGGGTGTTATATGAGCCACCAATCAACTTGCGTGCTTCAATACGAGCGTCAATGTTTAAACTGACCCACGGGTGATGGAGAGAGGAACGACGCGTAATCAACCGTGGGTTTCCGACGATGGCCCCCCTGCTACGTGCCTGTAAATTCGTTTACATGCAATCTTATCTTTGAAAAAATGTTACTTATATCGGAAATTAAATCAACAAGACGGTGTTATATACAGTTTATTGCATGTACATAATTAACAGAGCTGACCAATGATATTAACCTACATGCCGATCATTCCTTTAAAAGGAATACTTGTTAAAAAAATTGTCTGAGTTTTTATATGATTTGATTTTACCCAATATTTTAATACAGAACTCTTCTTTTGGATCACGTGTTAAAAAGTATAAAATTATATATAATCATGACTATCCAACCCTTTCAAGTCAAATGGCCGAGCTCTTGAAAGAAATAAATGGTGTTTCGTGGCATTTTATGATCTCGCAATATGAAGGTTTTTTTTTTGCGCGCATGTTAACTATTATTAAAATGGAAGTTTAAAGTAGTAAGCAAACATTGTCTGCTGTCCTCGACGTATTACGAGTGCTAGCGCATGAAGGGCTAATCATCAAAATCGTAAAAGAAAAAAAAATGTTTAGGTATAGTTAATAATGACTTCATTGTTTATTTCTAAAAAAAAAAAAGTATGTAACAATATGAGGGTTTCCAATACGTCATTAATTAATGTCTCAGGATTGATACTATCATAAAATATTTACATTTCCCAGTGTCTTTGTCTCTGATACACAACGATTCAAATTTGTAACGTATGATTCATTAATTACATGTGCACATGGCGTTATGTTGAGGCGCAAGAGGGTTGTGCTTAATTATACGAACTGGGAATACTTATTAGTAACGGAAAAACGGCAATAATTACTGATTACTATTTAAGTAATAAATCATTTTTTTTTAATATCATGAGGTTATTATTATGGTCACTACGTGATCAACTCCAATATAAAGCCGTTTATATATACTGTCATTACTGATCACCTCAGAATACTCGAAGAATAATTCCTTAATTCATATTATGTCTTCTATATCTTTTAAAATGTGCGTACTTATTATATTGTCGACATCTTTATACTAGCATTACTAGAATCTTGACCTCAAATACATGTATAAAGTTTTTGGACAATTTTAGAACCTGATATGCCCTTATACATGAACCATAACATAATAACCCCCCCCCTTCTAAAAAATAACAAGAGGCTCATGGGCCACATCGCTCACCTGAGTAACAATAGGCATGATAAAATCAGCTTAATGGAGTCATAATATAAAATATCTGGACAATGTGGTATAATACATGTTGATCCTGTATAAATAAAAATTCATTTTCCCCCTGAATATTCTTATGTTTATAATCAATTCCCTTTTCTAACAGGACGATTTTATAGTCATATCACATGTTGAGTATTGCAGTTCTAAAAAAGATCCTAAACAATTGATTATATATGGGATATAAAATTACATCAAACTCTGAACCCCTTGTGAGGTCCAAGAATCGTCCAGGGGCCAGAGTCTAAACAATTTTAAAGAATCAGCAATATGTCAAAATGCTTGCATATAAGTAAAACCATATGCTTCCACACAAGTTTCAGCTTTTCTGGCCAATTGGTGTCTGAGAAAAAGATTTTTAAAAACTTTAATCTATATATTCCTATGTAAAAGTTTGACCCCACATTGTGGCCCCACCTTACCCCCAGGGATCATGATTTTCACAACTTTGAATCTACACTACCTGAAGAAGCTTCCACATAAGTTTCAGATTTCCAGGCTGATTGGTTTCTGAGAAGAAGATTTTTAAAGATTTACTCTATATATTCCTATGTAAAAATTCAACCCCCATTGTGGCCCCACTCTGCCCCCGGGGGTCACTATTTTCACAACTTTGAATTTACACTACTTGAGGATGCTTACACAAAAGTTTCAGCTTTCCTGGCTGATTGGTGTCTGAGAAGAAGATTTTTAAAGATTTACTCTATATATTCCTATGTAAAAATTCAACCCCCATTGTGGCCCCACCCTACCCCGGGGTCATGATTTTCACAACTTTGAATCTACACTACCTGAGGATACTTCCAAACAAGTTTCAGATTTCCTGGCTGATTAGTTTCTGAGAAGATTTTTAAAGATTTACTCTATATATTCCTATGTAAAAATTCAACCCCCCAATTGTGGCCCACCCTATCCCCGGGGGTCATTATTTTCACAACTTTGGATCTACACTACCTGAGGATGCTTCCACATAAGTATCAGCTTTCCTGGCTGATTGGTGTCTGAGATGAAGATTTTTAAAGATTTACTCTATATATTCCTATGTAAAAATTCAACCCCCATTGTGGCCCCACCCTATCCCCGGGGGTCATGATTTTCACAACTTTGGATCTACACTACCTGAGGATGCTTCCACATAAGTATCAGCTTTCCTGGCTGATTGGTGTCTGAGAAGAAGATTTTTAAAGATTTACTCTATATATTCCTATGTAAAAATTCAACCTCCATTGTGGCCCCACCCTACCTCTGGGGTCATGATTTTCACAACTTTGAATCTATACTACCTAAGGATATTTCCAAACAAATTTCAGATTTCCTGGCTGATTAGTTTCTGAGAAGAAGATTTTTAAAGATATACTCTATATATATTCCTATGTAAAAATTCAACCCCCCAATTGTGGCCCAATCCTACCCCCGGGGGTCATGATTTTCACAACTTTGGATCTACACTACCTGAGGATGCTTCCACATAAGTATCAGCTTTCCTGGCTGATTGGTGTCTGAGAAGAAGATTTTTAAAGATTTACTCTATATATTCCTATGTAAAAATTCAACCCCCCATTGTGGCCCCACCGTACCCACGGGGGTCATGATTTTCACAACTTTGAATTTACACTACCTGAGGATGCTTCCACATAAGTATCAGCTTTCCTGGCTGATTAGTTTCTGAGAAGAAGATTTTTAAAGATAGACTCTATATATTTCTATGTAAAAATTTGACCCCCCATTGTGGCCCCACCCTACCCCCGGGGGTCATGATTTTCACAACTTTGGATCTACACTACCTGAGGATGCTTCCACACAAGAATCAGCTTTCCTGGCTTAATGGTTCTTGAGAAGATTTTTGAAAATATCACGAAAATTTTCAATAATTTCTAATTATCTCCCTTTGTAAAAGGGCGTGGTCCTTAATTTTTTACAACTTTGAATCCCCTTTGCCTAAAGGTGCTTTGTGCCAAGTTTGGTTGAAATTGGCCCAGTGGTTCTGGAGAATATGTCGAAAATGTGAAAAGTTTACAGACAGACGGACAGACGACAGACAAAATGTGATCATATAAGCTCACTTGAGCTTTCAGCTCAGGTGAGCTAAAAAGGAAGAAAAATATCAGTGTGTTGCATAATTTTTGTATCTTTTGAAGGAATAAGGAATCATTCTATGAGTATTATGAGGTGAAAATTTTGGCTGGGTTGTGATTAGATCCATTAAAGCTCAATGGCTATACAAGATTATTATCACACTCAGGTTAATTTGTTATAGAGGAAAGTGGTAAGTCACTACATGTTTAAGTATTCACTGCAAATCAGAAAAACTTGTTTAAGTAAAAATATAACCTTTATTTGATAATATTGAGGCTGACAGACACAACCTATATACTTGTTCACATCCTACTGTAATATAATATTCATGTTTCAATCTACACATGGGTATACAACACTTTGTGATAACAGAATAACACTCTTTTGGCACAATGATGAATGAAATTAACAATTATTATACTAGTACACATTACAAGTACTCAATACATGTGTGAACATTTGCACTGTACCAGTATGTGTGTAATTATATTTACATGTATAAAAATTCAATTTACACATTCTTTTAAGCTTGTACATGTACCGGTACATCCACTGCTGTTTGACAAAAATATAATTTCCACCCTAACAGTGAAATTAGTTCCTATTATGATTATTCATACATTCTATGACAAAATAACGTACATTTTACATGAAAGATTGCATATTGGTAAAACAAAATGCACCCTTTTTTCTATTCTTTCTATTTTATTGCTTTGAACATTTACTGTACAGCATTTACAAACATTAAAGATCAAGGACATTTGACAATAAATTCATGATTTACTCCTCCATCTTTTGTTAAAGAATTATTGTCTTTGCGAGTTATGAGAATGTGTTATTATGTGTTTTTATAATAAAAATACATATACCCGGTAAGTAATTTTAAAGGTTCTCAATATGATCATTACACAAAGCAAAACAAAAATTGGGAAAATGGTTCCAAATTTAATTGTCTTATGAAATTTTGGGCCAAATGAAGGCTTAAAACTTTGTCTTTCAGAATTTCAAAAAAAAATTACGCTCCATAGTTGACTTTCTTTTATTGCTTTTAAATGTTTAAAATTGATAAAGTAATAGTACAATTCTTGCATCAAAAGGCAGGTGTAGAGTACAGTATTTACTTCTCTCCAATAAATCCTTTCCTTCTTCCCTACTAAATGATATAACCTTTTAGATCTATATGACTTTTTTTTTAAAAATACAGTATATCCAGTTATTTTCATGATGATCTAATTTCGCTCTTTTCGCGATCACTTTTAAATCGCAGTTTATTGAATATGCAGAAAGTATATCTCATAAAACTTTCTATATGAAACTTTTTAAATAGCAAAAAATAACTGACGCAAATTTAAAATGTTCCTCATTTTCCCCATTTTCGCAAATTTTGTTACACATGAATAAAACCCCGATATACGGCATAACATCCCAACCCTCAAAATATACTTAAATTAGCTTCACTCATAATTATGACTCTAAGTTCCACTAATTAATTCTGTGTTCCCGCCTTCCTAACAGAGGCTTATTTTCGTCATCTTCATCCTTCTGCTGTATTGATTTCTCTAACTCTTGTTGCTGCCTCTCTTTTCTACTGATGTTCAATATGCCACCCTGGGAAAATACAACATTAAAAGTAGAAAGAAAATAAAATTAGTACACATGTACTAAATACATGTAAATATAGATGTACTTTCAAGTACACAATTTACTAACTGCACCATTCATGTGATTTTCTAGTAAAATCATCTCCAGATACTCAAGTTATATTTACAATACATTTTTTTGTTTGTAAAAGGTTTATGGTACAGAGAGAAAGGGAAGCAAGTCGTGCAGTGACGAGGTAGCCCCGCCTCTCTGTATCCATAAACCCCTTACAAACGAAACAAATGTATCTGTAAATGTTTCGTGTCATTGTTACCGTATTTGCGTAATTGAAGCAATATACGCAGTTAGTTTTAGGATGATGAAGTGAAATAGCTGAAATGGGGATAAATAACTTTGACTCTTTTCGAATTCTCGAACAATCTCGATAGATGACATTATGTTTTCTCAAATTATATGAGGTGGTGTTATAAGACAAGTACACTATCGGACACGTAGCATTGTTTTTGAAAGTGTAGGGTGGGGTAAGATGGGGGTGGGTGCAGACCTTAAACTTTACGTCGCCATGTATATTGATGTGGGAGAATTTGATCTCAGAATTGTTGAGAAATCTGTTTGAAAAGATTTAGAATCACAAGTGCAAAATTACCAAGGCTAAAATTAGATGGTCTTTAAGCCTGTGAAGAAAATGACAGAAGGAGCAAAACAGATTTTCGGATACTGGGGATATATCGTTATTCTTGAATTTTGTAAATAAGATATTACTGGTACATGTATGAATTACTGTTTGCAAAAATTAATCGTGGAGATTCTATATCTTTGTTAGTTTTCATGACTAAATAGAATTTAGTTAGTTAAAATGTTTCTAAAATAGTGTGTTTATGTTTGTGGCTTAGAAGTTATTGTACAGTACTGTTGAAGTTATTGTATAGCTGATACCACCTCCTAGAGGTTACTGTATGTTGGAATTATGCCACAGTTTTTCTGTCTGATCTAAAGTATTGTTAGCATCAAAGAAAAAAGTAGCGCACCATGACACCATTATATTTTTAAAATATGTTATAAGAAAGGGTCATACCCATTACACTGAACATACCTTCCTTTTGTCGTTAATGTTCAGAAAAGTGGTTGTGGCCACACAAGCTAAGGAATTGGCCAACAAGAATATCATCACAAACTTCCATCTCTTCAGCGTCTGATCTGCATCCTGGTTTCTGGAACATAGACAGGAACTAGTTTGTTACATCCTCACAGTTACGGTATGTAAAATAAACTCTTCAATAGCTTCATTACTGATACTTAATGCCACAATATATTATTAGAGGTGCACTGACTTGTCATTCTTTCCAAGAATCTGGCCCACGACAAGATTGGAGATTCCATTTCCAATCATCTGTATAGACGTGGTCAGTCCCATGGCTGTTCCAAGAGTGGCTTGGGAAACAACGAGCGGAATGGAGGGCCACAAGCTAGCCTGAAATAAAAGCAAATCAGCTGATACAAAATACTTTTCTTGCAATGTAAAAATTACGAAACACGCATACAAGGAGATTGTAGATTGTTCCATCAAATTCACATGAAAATTTTTGAGCCATATTAACAAAAAGTTTTAGAAATTTTTGACAGCTAAGAATCGAATGTATTATATGATTCTATGCACATCAATCATTCCCTCCTTCAATATACATGTAATTAAATCAAGGACTCGCGAAGGATAATTACACTCTCTTTCCTTAAACAAAAATACCCTTCATGTTCACAGGAGAAAAGCAAATTCACATTCTCCGAATAAATATTGTTAACAGGACTCACAGCTGCAAAGGAGTAAGTGACTCCCAGCCACAGGGTACAGACGAGGGGGTAGACAGTGGTGAAGGCTAGAAGTCCAAACAGCGGTATGGTCAGCAGGGAACAGAGGAGGGCCAGGATGCCCCGCTTCCCGATCACGTCCTGCAAAAATACAACAGGGGCAATAATTAAGTCCCGAGTCAATACATGTTTTATTGGGTAAAAAAATTCGAAACAAGTTATAGAGAAACTGATCTTCTGTTAAATTAGGCATGGTAAAATAATTCTTCCTCATCTTTTTCACTTCTGTAATTATAGTACAGTGTATGTTACATATTGTACTCACAATAATCCCTCCTAGAAAGGGTGACAGCACCATAGAAACATCATAAACTGCCCCAGCTATGTAAGCACTGACTTTTGGATCCATATGGTACTTCAGGTGAATGAATTTACTGTAACAAACCAAGTCTTATCTGAGCAACAAAGCCGCATCAGCATGATACACAGATACCTCTGCTTTCTGGAAAAAGCAGTAGTGAGTCACTAAACTATACATATCTGAGTTTTGCTTATGATTTATGTCACATTTATTAAATTTCTTTGAAAGTTAAAATTGCCATGATTACTCTAATATATTTATCCTCCAAACATTCAAATAGTCTGTATTAATTTTGAGACACCCTGTATATTTGGAAAAAAAACTCTGTACCAGTTAACAATTGGCTTATTCAAATACATTTAACTTTACTTTCCATATTCTCATTTTTTCATATTTACACAAATTGCTAAAAAAAAATTCATAAGAGAACAGACTCTGAAATATTGTAGTTGAATATGAGCAATACAGTTATTTCCTTCATAAAGTTACAATCTTCTATCACATGAACCAATATAACCACTTTGGCTTCATCAAATGCCTACTGCCATGTATTGCATCAGTAACAAAGTATGTGTTCCAAGAATAGAATTATCAAATCTTACCTAGCATCTGCCACAAAGGGAAAGACTCCATTGTAGAAGAACATAATTGCCAGGGCCAACAACCAGTAAGATAGGGAGAAATGCTTGATGTCTGTTAGTTTCTTTAAAAGATAGAATGAAATGAAAATCAAATGACATGGATTTTTTTTTACTTATTTTTTTTTCTTCACAAAATGTTCTATAAATGTCAACAATATTATACATAGACTTGATATCTTATAAAAATAGTGACATTTTTGGCATTTTTTTTTCATTTGTGTATTGAACATGATAGTTGGGAAATCTCATTCAGCATCAAAAATGTTGAGGGTGATCAAATTTATCATAAAGCCCTTCGGGCTTTCTTGGATTTGATCACGCCCCGACCAAAATTTTCACCTCATAATACTCAAAGAATGATTACCGTACTTATTCCTTAATTAATGGCCTCCTGTCGCCCCTTATTGAAAGCCCTGCTTTGACCTACCAGCTTCTTGGATTGCATTTTGAGGTTATCTTCGTCACCAAGGGCCCTGACCCCCATCTTGTCTAGGAAGCTGACCACCAGGGCACAGATAAAACCTAGTCCACAGAGCATGGCTCCTATCATAGTGATAACAAAGATATTGGGTTAGTAATGCACTGGGTGAGGAAATTTGCCATCATAATGATAGATCACGTAAACATTTGAGGCTCTAGGTTCATCTGAGGAGCAACAGTTATCCAGGTTTTTTTGTGTTTGTCACAAAATTTGCGAAAATGGTAAAAATGTGTCAAATTTTTATTTCATTTATTTCAGTCATTTTATGCGGTTCAAAAAGTATCTTGAAGCAAACAACACCAGGTTTAATATTTTCATATTGAATATTTTGCATTTTAAAAGGTGATTGCAAACAAAAGCAAAAATTAGATCACTGCGATAATAACTACATGTAGATATACTGTAAAATGTTTTAAAGGAAAAACTTAGGTTCAAACCCAGTACACTGTCTCAATATTTTCTTTCTTTTTTTTAAAATTTAGGTGCCATTTTCTGCTAAATGAACGAAGTTGAGGCCTTCATTTAAAAACTATAGAATTTTTCAATATTCAAGTTAATTTATAATATTGGAAAAAGTTTTATGGCACATCATGACATCCTACATGTAAATATATTTTGGAAAGTCCTTACATACAATTAATCTGATCGCAAATAAATATGTGATTGCAATTCAATATTTTGTTCACTGAAAACAAACTGAGTTACCTCCCCATAAAGTCCACGGTAAACCATGCACATCTTTAAAACTCTGAGTAAGGAAGAAATTCAGAACACTTCCGAGTCTAGAAAAAGCCAGAGTGATTCCAAATGCCAGGGCCAGCTCTTTGTTTTTGAACCAATAGGCTGTAATTCTGGTCTGTACAACTGAAGAGAAAAGGTTTCAATTGTGACACTACCGTACATCTCATCTCTGCTCAAAATTATCTATAAAAGTAATTGGTAACTCTATCTGCATTGATACTTATTTTTTCAATACAAGGTTGAGGATTTCTTACAAAAACTAAGCAGAAATTTTAGTCAATGCAATCAAAGTAATTTAATTTTCAAGCCATTTCAAAAGTCTCAAGACATCTTATAACTACTAGTACACTCTTTCGAAGATAAAATTAAAAAATAAATAAATCGAAGAACTGTTTACTTGCGAGGGAGCCACTGCCTGATCCGAATAATAATCTTCCCAGCAACATGACTGGCAGCATATATGATGTCCCCTTTAGGAAGGCACCAGCAGCAAATGTAGATGATCCCAAAACGCAGAGGAAAGAAAACAAGAAAACACCCACTGTAATCCAAATCAATTGAAAAATTACAATTATTTTTAGATTGTGCATGTTAAAATTTTATACATGTAATACTATATACATGTAGTTGATTAATGAATAATTTTTATCAATCTACATGATGAGCCTTGTTTGGAAAAATTCATTTGAATCTGTAAAGTTTGATTGTATTTTTATACCCGCACTTTCTAAAGAAAGTTCGGGTATATTGTTGTTGTCCTGTTCCGTCCGTCCGTCCGTCCGTCTGTCACGTTTTACTTTCTCAAACTGCTCTTACATCTTATAAACCAGCAAACTGAACTCTTGGAGTTTGATTTGGGGTATCATGTTGTTTTGTAAAAAGGTTTCAAAAATTCTCTGGTAGTCCTGGGGGTCAAATAATTGGTAAAAAATGACGTTTTTTCACAAAAAACCTTCTTCCTCGAACTCCTCCTACATTTTCAACAATAGACAAATCATCTTTTGGAATATGTTTTGGGGTATCCTATAGATGCGCAATAAGGTTTCGGAAATTTCAAATTTGCCCTGGGGGTCATTTGGTGGCTGAAAAATGACGTTTTTTTACAAAAAATCTGATTAAAAAAACGTCATTTTTTTTTGGCAGTAGCCAAATGATCTTCTAGAATATGATTGGGGGTGTCATTTTGAAGTGTGATCAGGTTTCAGAAATTTTTTTTTCAACACAGGGATCAGTGGGCAACAAAAAACGACGTTTTTTTGCAAAAAAAAGTATGGTTCCCAGAACTCCTTTTACAACTTTTGGAGTAGCTCTGTCATCTCTTGGGATATGATTGGGGCTGTCCTATAGATGTGCAATAAGGTTTTAGAAATTTTAATTTCATCCAGAAAGTCAAATAGTAGCAGATAATTGACGTTTATCTCTCCTAAACAAAACCTACATCCCAGAACTCCTCTTATGATTTAATGAATAGACACATCATATCTTGGGATATGATAGAGGCTGTCCTAAAGATGTGCAGTAAGGTTTTAAAAATTTAAATTTCATCTAGGGAGTCAAATAATAGCAGAAAATTGACGTTTATCACTCCTTAAAAAACCTAGATCCCAGAACTCCTCTTATGATTTAATGAATAGATACATCATATCTTGAGATATGATAGGGACTGACCTATAGATGTGCAATAAGGTTTTGAAAAATTTAATTTAATCCTGGAAGACAAAAAGTATCATGAAATTAACATTTATATCCCATGTGCAGATCTAGAGGGGGTTTACATTTAATTTAAAAAATTGCCCACCCCCCCCCCCCCCCCCCGGCAAACTCAAATAACTGTTGCCCGCCCCCCCCCCCCCCCCTTCCCCTGGAAAAATTTTCTGTATGTATGTATCCCTACTTAGACTTTAAATAAAATGACGGTTTTTTCTCTTAAAATAAAAAAACCTTGCTTAAAATTAAAAAAAAACCTTACATTTACACTTTTCTTAATTGTTGAATGATGTATTAAAATTAAAATATAATTTGCGGTCTAAAAGTTTTATAAACTGGTAAAAAATGTTTTTCTTAAAAAAAATATCACATTACACCTTGCATAATTGACAAATGATCTATTGAGATATGATCAGAATTAGTTAAATGTTACACATGGAGAGAGACTCATCACAAGAAAGCATGGAAACACCAGAAGGAAGGAGAGAGAGAGAGAGAGAGAGAGAGAGAGAGAGAGAGAGAGAGAGAGAGAGAGCTAAAACAGATAACATGCAATGGTTCGGACTGGGGTGGTGTGGTTGATTATGGGTGCTGATTCTGATATGTTAATCAAAGTAACAAAAATTATAAGATATACATGGATAATTAGAAAGATAAAATGATTAGTATTGTAATAGGGTGCATTTTATGATAATAATTAAATTCATGCATTATTCATATTTCATCAATATCATCATCTTCATCCTCCATTTCATTTATATTTTACATGTACATATTTAGAAACAGACTATTATCCCTATAACTCCCTGTCTTTTATGCACCTATCAAGTAATTATTATCTAATTATCTATTCTAGTGGCTTCTGATATTTTATAGCCTTAAGGCATTTCACCTGTATGGTCACTTTAATACATGTGCACATGATCAGGTGGTTTACTATAGCCAATAGAATCCTTTAATCTCTATATCTGAATAAATGAAGAACCCTTAAGTGGACTTGTTAATCTTTGGGACAACCCACTATCACAGTATCATTCACCTTGGGACTTAAAATTGAGTCTTTTCGATATAAAAAGGTACTAAATTACAGCATACTAGTATATATACATGTAATACATGTTGTTGAAAAGTAACAGAATTTTAAAAATGACTGAAAACTGCAACATTGATTTAGGTTTAAAAAATGTGTATTACTACATTTATAGAAACGTGCATTTATTTCTTCTGAATTTATGCTAATTTAACTGATTAGGGAATCCAGGTGGACACAGGTACATTCTACCTGTAACCCCTTAGAGGACCCCATAATTGCCTAAAATAATTAGGTGTTTGTTTTGGCGAGTAGCCGTTCGGGGAATAAACCATCAGAAGTCCTTTTTTCTGCCAATTATACAAGTTAAAATTAATAACAATAAATGATTAAAATTAAATGTTTATCCTCCACACCCCCCATCGGATTCAGAGTCTTCTTTAAGGTACCTCACTACACCCAGACTTATAATTTTTAAGACACTACGTCACAAGATGGCGATTTAAATGTTTTGTTAAACTGTTAATATCGTTCGATTCGGTTGTATATTGTCGTAGCTCAGTGGTTAAAGTATTGGGTTTCTGAACCGCAGATCATGAGTTTGAATCCGCCTTTAGCTTTTATTCAAGTTTACTGAATTAAATTTTCTAAAATGTAATTTTTCATCCAAAATTGCACATTTGTTTGCCTATTTGACTTAAATACTTCTTATCCATTATGATATCTATCATAATCAAGTAATTTTCTGCTGATTTGAGAAAATATTTCAAGGTGTAGTGAGCCACCTTAATACGTTCTAACATGTGTACAGTAGCAAATTTTAAATCATTTCTTGATTGGTATTTTTCTCTAGATGCACATAAAGATTTTGGAAATTGCTTTTTAATTCTTATCGATAAGATAAACAAAATGTTATATGTATTCGGGGCAATTGTAATCCTAAACAAAGCAGGGTCATCAATAGGCTAGAAATTACCAACATGGATCAAACACTATACATATGAATAAGATAAAATACTTTATTATATCCAGTTCTGGAAAGTCAGGGTGTCTCCAAGGGGGCATAACCTATATACAATTTGATGCGCACAAAGAGCAAGAATAAATATGGGGGATCTCAAAAGTTTAAAATTATCAATGTTTATCATCATTTCCTATTTCAGAGGGGTGGGGGTGGTTTAAAGACAACTCCTGGGGGTCATGTACTTGCACCATTTGATGCATCATAATGATTTTAGAAACAAGAATATAGTTGGTTAAGTGGTGGGGATCTCAACAGTTTTCAAGATTACCGGTAATGGTATTTTCCTGTTTCATTGGGTCAGAACAATCCCATAGGGTCATGGCCTACATTTTATTTGATGCATCATAATACATTAAGAAAAAAGACCCTTTCCTCCCAATTAAATAAAACTCATATAGACATGATAAGTCTCTACACTTTAAATGTAAATGTAATACACAAATTTAATACAAACTGTCACAGGGTGAATATGGGGTCAACTTAATATTTAAATCTGACAAATGAAAAAATAACTCTTGCAATTAAAATGACAGAAACTGTACAAATGTGATAGGATATGTTACAATGATGAGCTTATTTAGATATTTTAAAAAAGATGATGATACAGTATGCTGGCAAAGGGAGATCACTTATTTAGAAAGTGAAAGTAATACATATGTATACCGGTGTCTCATAATATTGTGCGAGTACTACATGTATTATGCTTACCTATATTGGTCAACATCATAATGATAATCCAATTAGAGCACAATATGAATCCATTAATTAGCTGATCATCACAAAAGAAATGTTATGCATGTTAATTAATCCTATTCTGCACATGGAAAACACATACCGTTATGTACACCACGTGAAAGCCATCTAACTGAAGAGCTGGGTAAAACTAGTACCCGGTAATGCGACCTGTAGACCTGTGTTGTGTACATAACTTCGGACAAGGATCATTTTCTTGTAACATGCATGTATTTTCATGACTTTATTCTTTTAAACCCCTTGTACTGTTTTATTCGGTAAAAATATGTAAAGCACACATTTCAGCTTTAAGGTGGTACGTACAGGACACCTGCATATTGTAATGAACTCCCTATTGCAGAAATAAACAATAAAGTATAAATATAATAATTCCCCCCAAAATAATGTTACCTAACAGTGAAGTGCAATGGGTTAGAGCGTTAACTACATGTCTGTATAGAGTTCAAATGCTGCTGGGGCTTTTCTATATTTTACTTCAGATTCCAAAATTTTAAAAATTAATCTTTTTTTGCTACATACCTGTATTGTAAAAATTTAAAATTATAAAACGTCACTGTGAAAGAATTTTGATTATAATGCACTTTACTACATGTACAGGCTTTCGTTGTTATCAAAATATTCTGATGTTTCTTTATCCATAAGGAGTGTGTGTGTGTGGGGGGGGGGGGTGGCAAAGTAGTATGTAACTGTGTTTGCAGGGGGTGGGGGGATTGGGGTCCGAGGTGTATTGTTTGGTAATTTTACTACATGTATTAATATAATGTATTAATATAAATTATTTTTTTCAAGGGTGGGAGGGTCTGGACCCCCCACCCACTCCAATCCCTTCTCTAAATCTGTGCACGCGATGATGTTGGCACCTAGAAGCAAATCTAAATTAAGCCGGCAACCGCCGAGGGAAGGGGGCATAATTTAATTTTGTTTGTAATAATTATATAGACCATACTTTCTATGAAATGAAAAGATTATTGATTAACTGAAAATTCACATGCAAACAGTTCAACCACAACTGTACATAAAGGGCTGCTCATGTGTATTATCATCGTCGGAACCCACAGGTTTTCTATCCGTTATACTGCATGCAGTGTAACGGATAGAAAACCCGTGGGTTCCGATGATGGTGTATTATGTGCACGTGGCCTTTGTTTTTACTAAAACTGGTACAAAACAGTGTTATTTAGGGGCAAACACTTGGTGCGGGTATTACTGTCTAATGACAGCATCTAGTTCATTTTGTAAATCAAATTATAATTTTCTTCAGAAAACAGAAACGTGGGTGCATGGGTGCACATACAGTTATTGACTATTTTATTGCTGAAAAAAGAGTCAACTCACATCTGTTTCCCAATTTATCTATTAAAAAGCCTGCTCCAATAACCACCAAAGCATTTCTGTAATGGAAACAATGCAAAATAACATCAAGTCTAGTTTATATGGATAAAGAAATCTTTTTCAGAAAATTTCCTTATGAATTAAACAAAAAATCAGAATAAGACTTTTGAGGAGATGAAATATCTATCAGTTCAAGATGATTAGACAGACAATTACTGGAAATTGTTATTTTACAATCAAGAATAAAAATTAGGAAAATTAAGGTCATTCCAAGTTGCGCTTTAATAACAACATTAATTGTTATCTTGTGTTCTCAGTATCAATTTTTTTCTTTACACTGGTTTAATTCTGAAAGAAACAAATACTAACGTCCAGGCATAAATGGCATAAAGCAGATTGTAGTCATCGTCAGACATTCCCAGACAGCCATCACAGTCACACACTTGGTGGCTCATGTTTCCAAGGGTAACATTGGTACAATTCTGTTATAGATGAAATATATAGAATATGGATCCAAATCTATTAACTTCCTTTATTGCACAAGTAAGAAACAGTTATAACCTGCATTATTATATACATTTAAAAATAACTATTTTTTTCAATTTTTATCTTTCAAAAATGAGTTTATACTCACTTCACTGTTGGTAAAATCGTCTTGCAAAACACTTGGCATGTCAAAACAGAAATAACTACCGAATGTCAGCATGCAGTTGAAGAACAGGACGAGGAACCTGTAAGGTGCTGAAAATGCACAAAATATATACTTTGCAAAATCTGAAGAGAGTAAAATGACTTATGATTTTCATGTTTACAACCTCCTGAATTGTCAAACTGTGAGATCATGTTTATTTTTCAGAATTGTGTTAAATGTTTCTTTAAAACTAATGTTCAGCCAACTCTTACACCTGAATATTTACATATTTATTTTAACTGTATTAAAAATATTCCAAATGCATGTGGCTTTTATCAGTGTCACTTGCAGCCAATTACTTGTCCAACAGCTGTCCAAGATATCTGCTGTTATTATTTAATTCCCAAAACAAATATCTTACCCCGAGAAGGATCCATACCACATGGGCCTTCCATTGTCCAATATTAGGGAAAACTCAAATATAGCTATACAAAAAAACACTAAACTAAAAGAAATAGTATCTGGAAGTGGAATGCACCAGTGAAAACAGTCACATTGCCTTGGAATCACGTATATCAGGTCCAGTACAATCTCCAGATTTAGATATATACCGGTAGTTTGAATAAGCTAAATAGCTTTATTAAGCTATGCAGAGTAGCTTCATTTAGCTATTTTGTCATACATTTTTCTTAAATGTGTAATTTTTTCAGTATGTATAAAAAATCACACTTTAGTGCAGTGATAGTTTTCAACTTTGAACTGTTCTGTAAACAATGCATATAAAGATTACTTATGACTTTAATTGTGTCTCCTTAAGAGACTTTGCGCTTAAAGTTCTAAAAGTTTTGGGGCAATTGATTCATGACCACACAGTTACTTCTTGAATGAAATATAAAGGAGGTCAGTTATGGTAAACAAGATAATTGATTGGTAATAATTCAGCACAATGAGAAGAAATCATGCTTATCCACGCCTCATTGCACACAAAGTGGTGGACAGTTACCCAAACAATGGAAATATATTGTTTGCTTAAAAGTGTTCAAAAGCTGCAATGTTAAAACTATCTTTAATTAGGGTTAAGTTTTTAAACGGCTCAGTGTTGCAAATATGAGAAGCAAGTTAATTGCGATTTTTTTGTCTATTTCTTTTAATAGCGAGCGCAGTTCGCCGGCGCGAAGCGAGCTCTAAGAACCAGTGCGCGCGGGAAAAAGAACGGGCTAAACCTATAGATTCATCAAGAAAAAAATTGTGTCTACGTCCCATATAGCTGCAATAATGTAGCCCTCTCCCGATTTTTTTTTTTTTGGGAGAGGGCTACAACTCCATAGGATCTCTGTAATGGTGCAAGTGCGGGAGTGATTCACTCCCGCAACGATTTCGTCTCAAATCGTATATAAATGACAATAACATTTGTATTTCTTACCTGAACTCAAACATTGTAGATGTGTATGGCATAAATTAATCCAAAAATATCAAGTATAGTCCATATATCGGCTATTTTTTGTGTATGTCAACAGCGCAAGTTGAATTTGTCCGCCATGTTTACTGACCTTGACCGGTTTTATATGAATGGTCAAACCGGCACCTGGTAAACCCGGCACTTGGTGAATTCGGCACCGAGAATAGTGAATTCGGCATCCGGTAAACTCGGCATCTAGTAAATTCGGCACCTGGTGAATTCGACATCTAGTAAACTCGGCAATTGTATATTATTCATTTATCTCTTTGTTTCTAGACACACATTTTTGAAAAATTCGACAATTTTTATTATTTTTACACAATGTTACATGTATTATGAAACTGTCAGCTGTTTGTGAAGAAAGGGTAGTTTGAAGTGACTTATTTATACTTACTACCCCATTAATCAATAGATAAAAAATACTTCATAAAGTCCTGCTTTAACATTTATCTTTGAATTGAATGAATTGATATAATTTATACTGTAAGAATCTATCTTTCTATGAAAATTTTATGCTAATTATGGAGAAAATAGTTAAAAGATGAATTGAGACAATTAATCCATATAATCATATTACCATAGGCAGAAATAATTTAAGGAGAGGGATTGAAATTATCATTAATGTGGTTTTCAAATCATTTTCTTATCTGCCATGTCCATAATTTCTTGCAATTTAGTATAATTTTTACTATATATTTCTTGTTTACCATTAAAGATCAACATTTTTCACTTGTCATTGAAATTATTGCAGATACTGTGCGAGATATATTGCTCGTACTGGTAGTTGCATGTAGTCAATTAACTCATTTTGCAATTTTGTCTAACTTACTTCATTAAAATCCTTTTAAGACCAACCAAGATTATGATAATATTCTTTGCTACATTCACCTTTTTATTCACTGTAGATTTTAAACATAAGCAGATCAAACATTATAAATAACAGTAAAGGCAATTTTAATTCAGTAAAACAAATCAAGAGAGTGAGTCGAGAGAAAGTCCATTTTGTGATGTCATAGATGAACAGCTATTGGACAATGATGACTTATATCAAGATGAATGTGATAGACATCCTCTGTATAATATGTTTATGAAGATTTGATTTTGATACGATACTATTTATTAATAAATATTGGTTAAAATTGAGGGGCAGATATTTAACAATACCCACTATGAAGTCCTTTCAAAGGTATCAATAGAAATTAATTTGGGTTTTTTGGTCTTATTGAATGGAATAGGATTAAAAATGGGAAAAGAGAATGGCTCTGAGAGATAATTGGAAGAAAGAGAGGGAGATTACAAAGCATTTTTACACTTGCCTTCGCGGGTAGGTTAAGGCAACTCAGAGTTTAATGATCGCCGATATTATGGTCATTTTAAAAATTGTTTATTTTTATTAAAACAGTGCTAAATATTAATATCAAGTGAATGTATTCAACAAGATATTATATTTTTACTTCGGAATCAAGTCGATCTTTAAAGCTGCCGTGCCATGGTATCACGTGACAGTTAAAAATAGATCATTTTTGTACCTAACAAAAAATCAAAAAGTGTAACTCTACCCCGAAGTTTATTTGTATGTATGATACAATAATTCAATCGGCAATAAGTTCATGTTTATTAATATTGCTGCTAGAATCCTATAGTTAATCGCATAAAATAAATATTGTCATTATTTACCGGAAACCTCCTCAACTTTTTCAATTTCATTGAAAATACTACGTATTTTTCATTTACAACAACAAACCAAAGGATTCTAGCAGCATTTTTCAAGTATTTAAGGTCATGTGCTTTTGATATTTGCCAAATTCATCTTTCATAATATTCGGGGTAGTGTTACACTTTTGTCTTTTTTGTACACACTGACAGAGGAAAGGCCGGTCAAGCCACATAAATGTCTATCTGCTTACCTTATAACACTCGATGATAAAACAAAATATCCATGCCTGTATTATCCTGGTTATATCCTAACTGACACTCATCTAAATCTTGGGTATCTGTATTAAATAAGTCTTATGTCGGCATTGTTTACACTGCATTCCGATCATTGATCTTCTCTATTAAACATGCTTGTGACGTCATCAATGTTAACGATACGTAATACAGAGAAATCGAAGATATATTCTGTTAAAAGAGCTCCTATATAGTGACATTTTACGCCTGTAGTTTTCATAATTTGGACCAGAGATAAAGTTAAAATTGACAGATTTCTTGAGTAAAATATGAATCATGCTGCTTATTGTGACGTCATATCGATCAGAGGAATTTTTACTCGATTTGTTGCCTTATCATACCCGCGTTATGGTCAAGATCTAGTAAATGATTCCAGAGTGTATATTTGGTGCTAGAACCATTATGACGTCATAATTGATTTATTCTTTTTCTTGTACTTTACGGCTTTAAATGAATTATGTAGAAAATGTAACAATTTCTTGACATGCTATTATAATATCAAAGCTGGGAAAAATAATCCTGGTAACTATTTTCAATTTGACACCATTTAAAGAGGAGGACAACAGCTTCATTTGTGGTGTACTTTTGTTGTTATTAACTTAATTGTTATATATAAGGACCTAATTGGAAATAAGCTTTTTATCAAGGCTTTTATGGGCTAACCTTAGGTAATAATTTTCATTTGTATGACATGTAATCTATATGAACAAATTTATTCTTATGAGGTACTTGCATAGTGCTGAGATAATGTCTGTATTTCTATTTGTTATATTTTATATGTGTACGTAATCGATCATGGCATTCTGTGATTTATTTACCTGAATAAAATGAAATGAAATAAAATACATGTAATGCTTTTTCAGGTATGAACAGAATTCAATACAGTATTTTTTTCGCAGCATAGGTAAGGCTGTCAATAAATTCTGTTCCGACAAAAAGTACGGGAAATGTGCATTATGACATCACAGTATATGACAAACCTCGAAAGTACTACAAAAGTTTGTCGCGAGCGCTAGACATGGTATACACAGGACGAGTAAATGAATGTCAATCATTTTCTAACATCCAATCTGGGGCCTCAATTCAGTTGATTGACAGGGGCACACTGACCAGGTAAATTTGAAGGCGGTGCTTATTTTCTCGGTTTGCGGCTTGCATTTTTTAGGAGTTGTACCAAAGTTACATACCATTTTTGACATATGGTTATGTCCTTGCAATATTGAATTTTTTAAATGACCTCAAAACCACAAATTCATCCGCTTGTATCATGCGACTGCCATATCACGTGACCACTATCAACATAAAATATTGTACTGTTATATATATATATATATTTCTGAAATATATTACATTTGAGCGACTGTTATCTATACTACTATATTAAAATAATACTAGACTCGAATATTTGGGCTTTAATACCGAAAAATCGGAGAAATACTGTCTTTTGTTTTATATATTTTAAACATCATTGGTACTTGAAGATTACCAATTTGTTTTTATTTTTCCTCAATCAAGCTAATTAATAAACAACAAAAATTCCTTTAAAAAATCCGGAAATCACCTGGATTTTTTTTATTTTATAATCTTGCGCATGCGCATTACATTCACGCTTAATTACGGGAGGCTCTTTAGTTCATGTTTCCACAATATCACATTTGCATGGATAAACTCAGAAACGATAATACAAATACGTGTAAATTTTCATTGGAAATGCTATATATTCTGTTCATCAAAGAAAATACGGGAGATAACTCTAACTCAGTGCATTTAATATGAAAAATCCCGAGAGTTCCGAATGTCAACATGGTAAAAAAAAAAAAGTTGGTGAAAAAGTGTTGAATTCTTCATTAATGAATTTGAATTAAATTTTCAGATGAAAGGTATTTACAGCCTCAAAATGGTTTCTTGTGAATAATTTGACTGTTATTTTCAAAGCAGCTTATTAATTTTCTCCAAAATCGTTTCGGAGCGATTCTGCAATTTTTTGCTACATTACGGGTATATGGGAGGCATTTTAACTGTGGTGAAGGCCTGTCCCGAGACACAGTTACAATGTAGATTATTCTAACTAAGCAGAGTGTAGTGAAATTAATAGCATTATTGTAGGCCTAAAGCTTGGTTATGTAAATGTCAACAATACGGTATGTCGATGTATCTATTTCGTTAATTTCCGATATCATATGCAATTTTAACCCGTGCACGCCTTAATTTTATAGTTAATTATTAAACATAATTTTATATACTTTTTGTATTTAGTTGTTTTTAATTGTTTTTATTAACGCATTAGGCAATGGGATATGTAAAATTTTTTATTTTTCATAAGCGCATTATGGTTATGTGTTTATTTCTTTGTTTTTCTATCTTTAGTTATCTAAAAGTGTCGAATTCACCAGATTCATAATGCCGAATTCACCAGGTGCCAAATTCACCAGGTGCCGAGTTCACTATTTACGTAGGTGCCGAATTCACCAGATGCCGAGTTCACTTGTTACCTTTTATTTTGGGACAGCCAATGAGAATTCAGGAGCGGATCTTGAACTGAATATAGGAATTCCCCTATTTTAAACATAATTAACGCGGTAAATATGAATTTTTCATTATATACCATTTCCTTGAACGATGTTTTAGTGATAGAACGAGGTAAGATCGCTTATTTACACTGAATTTCACTTTATCAAGCCCATCAAAACTCCAAGCGTAAATCCCACAAAATCACGCGAGAACTGTCATGGCTGCTGAAAAGGACGACTGGTTAACATGCTGATGTGTTTTATCTGGTTTTGATTTATATACGGTTAGTTTGTTCAACCTGAATTAAAAAATCATTTTTTCTTAAGGAAGTTAATTATAAAAACGATCTTTTCAGACCGAAGTCAGACGCATTAAAAAATTAATTTTGCACCATTACGGAGATCCTATGGAATTGTAGCCCTCTCCAGTAAACATCAGATATAAAAAATTGGAGAGGGCTACATTATTGCAGCTACGTCCCATGGTACTCTCTAATGTTTTTTCCCGTGGTGCTATGCCAAAAATGGCTAAAATTTAACTTGTAATTAACGGTGCCTTGAGGTTTAAAGACACGTTTTGAGTAGCGCACAAGCTTTGGTGAGACCCAAGAGATTTTTTTACACGTATTGAGTCGAGATGAATTTAGATTTGAACGTGTGACGTCACAGTGATTTCCCGGGATAAATTTAGAGGTGGATCAAACTTCATTATCTGTAATGCGTCTTTTATAGCTATTTCAGTATAAACTTCGATACCTGCCTTAGATGATTTGTGGGGGTTTTTTTGTGTTTTTTTTTTATTTTGATAGAGAGATCATTATATAATTATATAGGCTTATACAAGAAAGAGTTAATCTAATTTTTTCGTGCATGAACAATAAGTGTAACGTTAAGTAGGGAAGAAATTAAAAAAATTTAAAAAGTCATTTTGAACTAAATAGTAAAGAATGCAGAGAAGAAATAAACAGTTAAAAAAATATATGCAGATATTGCATATTTTCTAACCATTAATTTTGAAAATGGGAAATTACACACCTACAAACAGGGACCGGGGCACGGATACAACGTATGCCAAAATAAACTTCAGTAAAAAAAAATATGAATCAAGAAAAAAAAACAAGGTACAAAAGAAAAATAATACATATGTACTGTATTTACACTTTTGACTAAATTAAACAGAAATTTCACTTTACAGACTGATCAATTTTCTCAAAAAGTAAAGAACGATTTTAGGGAGAAGCAAGTCTATGTATTTGGTAGGATATTTTTTTTAACTTAGAAATATTATATTATTCTCTCTCTCTCTCTCTCTCTCAAAAAAAAAAAAAAAATTCCTTTGATGTTAAATGATAACTGTCAAAATATCACCAAGTTGACAATGATGCAAGGTATGTGTAATTCTTGCGGCTGCGCTCGCCACAACGGTAGCACCGTAAAACATATTAATTATTTTCTTTAAAAAACCTGAATATAAATAGCTTTATCAAGCTATTTTGAATAGCTTATTAAAGCTATATAGCTTTTTCAAGCTATATAGCTAAATCAAGAGATTGTACTGGACCTGTATATTTCGGCGTTTGTTGATTCGATTAGAATAAATATGCTCTCTTACGGTTTTTAGGTCATTGTCCTTGTGATCTAAATTATCAATATGCAAATATGATAGTTATGGTATTTACGTTCCTAGGTTAGACTGTCAATTCATAGTCATAGTGGAGGTACTTCCAAAAATAACAATCAGCTGACTAGATATGACCAACTCGTACATATAACTGAGTTTATATTTTGACAACTCGGTTACAGGGTTATTCGTGAAATCACATTCAGATTCTCGTGAAGTCAATTCTACAATTTCATTTGGCAAGATATAAAGCAATTTAGAAAAATTCGGACACAGTATATACAACAATTAACAAAAAATATGGTTCATGGTTCAACATAATAATTTCATTGTTTATTTCGAAAAAATAAGTAGGTAACAATCTGAAGGTTTCCAATACGTCCTTAATATTAAAATCTCATTTGATACTAGGGCCCATCATAAATATTTACATTTCCCAGTGTCATTGTCTCTGATAACACAACGATTCAATTATGTAACATATATGAATTAATGACTTCATCAATTATTACATTTACGCAAATGGCGTTATGACGAGGCGCAAGCGGGTTCTGCTTAATTATACTAAATGTGAATACTTATTAAATAACGAAAGAAAGGTCAATAATTACTGATTACATGTACTAAACAAGTAATAAATCAATTTTAATATTATGAGGTTATTATTGCGGTCACGGCGTGATCAAATCTATTATAAACCCCTTTATATAAACTAATCACCTTATATCACTCAAAGAATAATTCATTATTCCTTAATTCATATTGTGTCTTCTATCTTAATATGCGTATTTATATTGTCGACATCTTTATACTAGCATTACTAGAATCGTGACAATATTTCCAAATATAAAGTTTTTGGACAATTTTAATTAGAACCCGATATGCCATTATACACGAACCATAACGTAATCACCCTCCCTCCCTCTTTAAAAAAATTACACATGCATGTCAACCTGATTAAAATAAGATCTTTGATCCGCTCCGACAAATTCGATGTCGCTACACATCGTTAGGTGCGTTCAGAGTTGTACCGTTGGTGAAATTTAGATCTACCGCTGGCAGCATTTGGTTGCCATCGGTGAACTATGGTAGTCATTGGTCACCAAGTGCTGCCATTTGTAGCAATTTTTATAGGTAGAACCATGAACGATTTTTGGTCAAATTCAAACAAATGGTAGTCTTTGGTTACCTTTGGTTACCAACTGTAACCATCTGAACATATAAAACAGTGGAAAAATTTATCCTCTTGTAAATTTACTGCAGTAACTGTATTTCCCCGAAACAGTTATCAAAAATGCTTCCTTTAATGATTTATTCTACTAAAACATTGAGGTCAAAATACAAAAAATTTACAATTTTATTCCTAATTATATTACAAAAGACGTCATTGATTACTACAATATGACTATCAAGCCATCATTTATGCAATGATCGTAAAATTGTAAAAGAACTGGGTACATGTACATTTTCAGTCATATTTTGACCTTTTTTAAGTGATTTTTAAAAATATCACAAACAATGAAAATATAGCATTTACTCATACAATGATACCAAAAAAAATCTCAGGCTATAAATAGTAACCTGATTGGTAATTGTGTTATCATTAAAAGTGCATTATACCGTATTTTTCTTAAAACTTAGCAGTAGACTCAATTTTACAATAGTTTATTGAATAGAAAGCATATAAAACATAAAAAAGTTTCGTTATGGGCGACGACGACAGGCACATTTTCTTTATCAAAAAACTATCATGGGAAAATATATGCCATTTTGTATTATTGTTTTACTACATCTAACGAATATGACAAATTTTTGAATGTATTAATTATTCCCTCTTGTAAACAGAATAAAAGTGTATAACTTGATACTTTATAAAAACACGTTTTAAAGATTGTATATTTGTATTTTTATAAGATTTGAACAACTTTTGAATTTTAGGGCATATAATGAAAGAAGCTGTACCTTTTTATTTACAATCATATTTAACACGAGCAAAAAGTATATCACATATATTGGTGACGGCGGGGCCTGGGTACATAGACAGACTCTAGAAGCCCTCAGTTGTCTTTCATTGTATTCAAGATATTTATGCAACGAGATGTTTACATATTTTATACAACGAATCATTATTTACATAAGTTTCTATAGATTTCTTATAGCTCGCCATATTGAATTAGCATATAGTGACGTCACCTACCAAACTTGCCTAAGCTCTAGGCTGCTGGTAGATTTGGTGACCTCATTTGAAATTGAAAGTACACCAATGGTCAACATTGGTAACCAATTGCTACCATTGGGAACCATTTGTAGACATTGGTGACCGAACTTGCCGTTGGTAACAATCTGGTGAACCCTGAACGCACCTGTTGTGTAGCGACATCGAATTTGTCGGAGTGGATCAAAGATCTTATTTTAATCAGATTGGCGTGCATGTAAAACACAATGCAGTTGCATAATTTTTGTATCTTTTAAAGAAATAAGGAATCATTCTATGAGTATTATGAGGTGAAAATTTTGGTTGGGGTGTGATCAAATGTTCAATGACTGTTAGAAAATTATTACACTCTGCGAGGTTTTTTTTTTCTTTTTTAGAGGAAATTGGTATGGTACTATAAGTATGCACTGCAAATCAGAAAAAACGTGTTTAAGTAAAAATATAACCTTTATTGTTGAGACAGACAGATACAACCTATATACATGTTCACATCCTACAGTAATATAATTTTTATGTTTCAATCTACACATGGGTATACACATACATTTTGTAATAATATTCTTTTGGCACAATGATGAATGAAATTAACAATTATAGTTAATAATTAGCTATACTATTACACATTACAAGTACAGGTACTCAATACATATGTGAAAATTTACACTGTACCAGTATGTGTAATTAAATTTACATGTATAAAAATTCAATTTACACGTTCCTTTAAGCTTGTACATGTACATCCACTGCAGTTTGACAAAATATAATTTCCACTCTAATAGTGAAACAAGTTCCCATTATGATTATTCATACATTCAATGACAGAATAACATACATTTACATGAAAGATTGCATATTGGCAAACAAAATGACACCCTTTTCTTCTATTCTTTCTATTCTTATATATTGCTTTGAACATTTACTGTACAGCATTTACAACCATTAAAGATCAAGAACATTTTACAATAAATTCAAGATTTACTCCTCCGTCTTTTGTTAAAGAATTATTGTCTTTGCAAGTAATGAGAATGTGTTATTATGTGTTTTTATAATAAAAATACATATACCCGGTAAGTAATTTTAAAGGTTCTCAATATGATCATTACACAAAGCAAAACAAATATTGGGAAAATGGTTCCAAATTTAATTGTCTTATGAAATTTTAGGCCAAATGAAGGCTCAAAACTTTGTCTTTCAGAATTTCAAAAAAATTTACAATCCATAGTTGACTTTCTTTTATTGCTTTTAAATAATTAAAATTGATAAAGTAATAGTACAATTGGCAGGTGTAGAGTATTTACTTCTCTCCAATAAATCCTTTCCTTCTTCCCTACTAAATGATATAACCTTTTAGATCTATATGACTTTTTTTTTTAAATACAGTATATCCAGTAATTTTCATGATGATCTAATTTCGCTCTTTTCGCGATCACTTTTAAATGGCAGTTTATTGAATATGCAGAAAGTATATCTCATAAAACTTTCTATATGAAACTTTTTAAATTGCAAAAAATAACTGACGCAAATTTAAAATGTTCCTCATTTTCCCCATTTTCGCAAATTTTGTTACACATGAAAAAAAAACCGATATACGGCATAACATCCCAACCCTCAAAATATACTTAAATTAGCTTCACTCATAATTAAGACTCTAAGTTCCACTAATTAATTCTGTGTTCTCGCCTTCCTAACAATGGCTTATTTTCGTCGTCTTCATCCTTCTGCTGTATGGATTTCTCTAACTCTTGTTGCTGCCTCTCTTTTCTACTGATGTTCAATATGCCACCCTGGGAAAAATACAACATTAAAAGTAGAAAGAAAATAAAATTAGTACACATGTACTAAATACATGTAAATATAGATGTACTTTCAAGTACACAATTTACTAACTGCACCATTTATGTCATTTCCTGGTAAAATCATCTCCAGATACTCAAGTTATATTTACAATACATTTTTTTGTTTTTAAAGGGTTTATGGTACAGAGAGAAAGGGAAGCAAGTCGTGCAGTGACGAGGTTGCCCCGCCTCTCTGTATCCATAAACCCCTTTCAAACGAAACAAATGTATCTGTAAATGTTTTGTGTCATGGTTACCGATTTGCGTAATTGAAACATCAAACTTAATGCAATATACGCAGTTAGTTTTAGGATGATGAAATGGGGATAAATAACTTTGACTCTTTTCGAATTCTCGAACAAGATAGATGACATTATGTTTTCTCAAATTATATGAGGTGGTGTTGTAGGACAAGTACACTATCGGGCACGTAGCATTGTTTTTGAAAGTGTAGGGTGGGGTTAGATGGGGGTGGGTGCAGACCTTAAACTTTTATTTTAATTTTTCAAAAATTTACCAGCACCCTATAGTATTTACATTCTCCCAAAAATTTGGGGGAGGGGGGGGGGGTACGTCGCCATGTATATTGATGTGGGAGAATCTGATATCAGAATTTTTTAGAAATCTGTTTGAAAAGATTTAGAATCACGAGTGCAAAATTACCAAGGCAAAAACTAGATGGTCTTTAAGCCTGTGAAGAAAATGACAGGAGGAGCAAAACGGATTTTCGAATACTGGGGATATATCGTTATTCTTAAATTTTGTAAATAAGATATTACTGGTACATGTATGAATTACTGTTTGCAAAAATTAATCGTGGAGATTCAATATCTTTGTTAGTTTTCATGACTAAATAGAATTTAGTTAGTTAAAATGTTTCTAAAATAAGGGTTTATGTTTGTGGCTTAGAAGTTATTGTACAGTACTGTTGAATTTATTGTATAGCTAATACCGCCTCCTAGAGGTTACTGTATGTTGGAATTATGCCAAAGTTTTTCTGTCTGATCTAAAGTATTGTTAGCATCAAAGAAAAAAGTAGCGCACCATGACACCATTATATTTTTAAAATATGTTATAAGAAAGGGTCATACCCATTACACTGAACATACCTTCCTTTTGTCGTTAATGTTCAGAAAAGTGGTTGTGGCCACACAAGCTAAGGAATTGGCCAACAAGAATATCATCACAAACTTCCATCTCTTCAGCGTCTGATCTGCATCCTGGTCTCTGGAACATAGACAGGAACTAGTTTGTTACATCCTCACAGTTTCGGTATGTAAAATAAACTCTTCAATAGCTTCATTACTGATACTTAATGCCACAATATATTATTAGAGGTGCACTGACTTGTCATTCTTTCCAAGAATCTGGCCCACGACAAGATTGGATATTCCAATTCCAATCATCTGTATAGACGTGGTCAGTCCCATGGCTGTTCCAACAGTGGCTTGGGAAACAACGAGCGGAATGGAGGGCCACAAGCTAGCCTGAAATAAAAGCAAATCAGCTGATACAAAATACTTTTCTTGCAATGTAAAAATTACGAAACACGCATACAAGGAGATTGTAGATTGTCCCATCAAATTCACATGAAAATTTTTGAGCCATATAAACAAAAAGTTTTAGAAATTTTTGACAGCTAAGAATCTAATGTATTATATGATTCTATGCACATCAATCATTCCCTCCTTCAATATACATGTAATTAAATCAAGGACTCGCGAAGGATAATTACACTCTCTTTCCTTAAACAAAAATACCCTTCATGTTCACAGGAGAAAAGCAAATTCACATTCTCCGAATAAATATTGTTAACAGGACTCACAGCTGCAAAGGAGTAAGTGACTCCCAGCCACAGGGTACAGACGAGGGGGTAGACAGTGGTGAAGGCTAGAAGTCCGAACAGTGGAATGGTCAGCAGGGAACAGAGGAGGGCCAGGATGCCCCGCTTCCCGATCACGTCCTGCAAAAATACAACAGGGGCAATAAATAAGTCCCGAGTCAATACATGTTTTATTGGGTAAAACAATTCGAAACAAGTTATAGAGAAACTGATCTGTTAAATTAGGCATGGTAAAATAATTCTTCCTCATCTTTTTCACTTCTGTAATTATAGTACAGTGTATGTTACATATTGTACTCACAATAATCCCTCCTAGAAAGGGTGACAGCACCATAGAAACATCATAAACTGCCCCAGCTATGTAAGCACTGACTTTTGGATCCATATGGTACTTCAGGTGAATGAATTTACTGTAACAAACCAAGTCTTATCTGAGCAACAAAGCAGCATCAGCATGATACACAGAAACCTCTGCTTTCTGGAAAAAGCAGTAGTGAGTCACTAAACTATACATATCTGAGTTTTGCTTATGAGTTATGTCACATTTATTAAATTTCTTTGAAAGTTAAAATTGCCATGATTACTCTAATATATTTATCCTCCAAACATTCAAATAGTCTGTATTAATTTTGAGACAACCTGTATATTCGGAAAAAACTCTGTACGAGTTAACCATTGGCTTATTCAAATACCGGGTACATTTAACTTTACTTTCCATATTCTCATTTTTTCATATTTACACAAATTGCTAAAAAAAAATTCATAAGAGAACAGACTCTGAAATATTGTAGTTGAATATGAGCAATACAGTTATTTCCTTCATAAAGTTACAATCTTCTATCACATGAACCAATATAACCACTTTGGCTTCATCAAATGCCTACTGCCATGTATTGCATCAGTAACAAATATGTGTTCCAAGAATAGAATTATCAAATCTTACCTAGCATCTGCCACAAAGGGAAAGACTCCATTGTAGAAGAACATTATTGCCAGGGCCAACAACCAGTAAGATAGGGAGAAATGCTTGATGTCTGTTAGTTTCTTTAAAAGATAGAATGAAATGAAAATCAAATGACATGGATTTTTTTTACGTATTTTTTTTTTCTTCACAAAATGTTTTATAAATGTCAACAATATTATAAGTACCTATTAGTACATAGACTTGATATCTTAAAAAAACAGTGACATTTTTGGCATTTTTTTTCATTTGTGTATTGAACATGATAGTTGGGAGATCTCATTCAGCATCGAAAATGTTTTGGAAAACTTGCACTTACAGGGGCTTTCAATCATTTAGAAGTTGAATTTAACCATTTTAAGAGGTGATTCACAATTATTGCATACAGTTTGTTTCTCAAATAACTGTGTGATTTTGAAGTGGAGAATTATGATGCTTGAAATTAAACAGCTATTAATGGCCTCCTGTCGCCCCTTATTGAAAGCCCTGGTTTGACCTACCAGCTTCTTGGATTGCATTTTGAGGTTATCTTCGTCTCCCAGGGCCCTGACCCCCATCTTGTCTAGGAAGCTGACCACCAGGGCACAGATAAAACCTAGTCCACAGAGCATGGCTCCTATCATAGTGATAACAAAGATATTGGGTTAGTAATGCACTGGGTGAGGAAATTTGCCATCATAATGATAGATCATGTAAACATTTGAGGCTCTAGGTTTTTTGTTTGTTTTTTTTATTTGCCTCAGTCATTTTATGCGGTTCAAAAAGTATCTTAAAGCAAACAACACCAGGTTTAATATTTTCATATTGAATATTTTGCATTTTAAAAGGTGATTGCAAAAAATAGCAAAAATTAGATCATTGCGATAATAACTACATGTAGATATACTGTAAAATGTTTTAAAGGAAAGACTTAGGTTCAAATCCAGGACAATGTCTCAATATTTTCTTTCTTTTTTTTTTAAATTAGGTGCCATTTTCTGCTAAGGTGGCACGGGACAGTTTTTTTGATACATTTCATTGTAGCCAGGGGATGTGTGTCTTCGGAACTCTGTAACTAGAATTTCCTCAGTTCCCATTGAGCACAAATACCTTTAATTCACTTGTTATAGGGTCAATCACTAATTTCTGAAGAAAATCACTAGTCAAAACCTGTAAAATTTTCTACATACTGGATTTTATGAGATTTTGACCCTTTCATATTTTGCTAATTTTTCATGATTTTTCAGCTTTTTAGACCTCCCCCAGCTAATTCCCTGCAAAGGGTTGACCTTCCGTACCGTGTGCATGTTGCACCATCGTATGTCAGAAACTTACCGGTGTATAGTTTACAATGTCCCATCCACCTACTTTTCGTGTTATTTTACCTCCCGTCTGTCACTTGCAATTTCACTGTGCAAAGTCAACACAACAGTCATAGCCGCGGTTTCGCATTTTACTTCTGATTCTCGTGTACCTAACATATGGGGCCTACATATTGCATGTCAATTTCAACAAGAGACATCCCTCTAACTAATGATAATCATTAAAAATCATTTCATGAATTTTAGCAACACTCATAAGCCTTCAAGTACAGCAACTCTCAATTTTACAAAAATATTGACGGTTACTTTACCCGAAACTGTCCCTTGCTACCTAAATGAACGAAGTTGAGGCCTTCATTTAAAAACTATAGAATTTTTCAATATTCAAGTTAATTTATATTATTGGAAAAAGTTTTATGGCACATCATGACATCCTACATGTAAATATATTTTGGAAAGTCCTTACATACAATTAATCTGATCACAAATAAATATGTGATTGCAATTCAATATTTTGTTCACTGAAAACAAACTGAGTTACCTCCCCATAAAGTCCACGGTAAACCATGCACATCTTTAAAACTCTGAGTAAGGAAGAAATTCAGAACACTTCCGAGTCTAGAAAAAGCCAGAGTGATTCCAAATGCCAGGGCCAGCTCTTTGTTTTTGAACCAATAGGCTGTAATTCTGTTCTGTACAACTGAAGAGAAAAGGTTTCGATTGTGACACTAGGTTAATATACCGTACATTTCATCTCTGCTCAAAATTATCTATAAAAGTAATTGGTAACTTTATCTGCATTGATGCTTATTTTTTCAATACAAGGTTGAGGATTTCTTACAAAACTAAGCAGAAATTTAGTCAATGCAATCAAAGTAATTTAATTTTCAAGCCATTTCAAAAGTCTCAAGACATCTACTACTAGTACACTCTTTCGAAGATAAAATTAAAAAATAAATAAATCGAAGAACTGTTTACTTGTGAGGGAGCCATTGCCTGATCCGAATAATAATCTTCCCAGCAACATGACTGGCAGCATATATGATGTCCCCTTTAGGAAGGCACCAGCAGCAAATGTAGATGATCCCAAAACGCAGAGGAAAGAAAACAGGAAAACGCCCACTGTAATCCAAATCAATTGAAAAAATACAATTATTTTTAGATTGTGCATGTTAAAATTTTATACATGTACTACTATATACATGTAGTTGATCAATGAATAATTTTTATCAATCTATATGATGAGCCTTGTTTGGAAAAATTCATTTGAATCTGTAAAGTTTGATTGTATTTTTCATTTTGTAAATCAAATTATAATTTTCTTCAGAAAACAGAAACGTGGGTGCATGGGTGCACGTACAGTTATTGACTATTTTATTGCTGAAAAAAGAGTCAACTCACATCTGTTTCCCAATTTATCTATTAAAAAGCCTGCTCCAATAACCACCAAAGCATTTCTGTAATTGAAACAATGCAAAATAACATCTAGTCTAGTTTATATGGATAAAGAAATCTTTTTCAGAAAATTTCCTTATGAGTTAAACAAAAAATCAGAATAATAAGGCTTTTTAGGAGATGATATATCTATCAGTTCAAGATTATTAGATAGACAATTACTGGAAATTGTTATTTTACAATCAAGAATAAAAATTAAGAAAAATAAGGTCATTCCAAGTTGCGCTTTAATAACAACACTAATTGTTATCTTGTGTTCTCGGTATCAATTTTTTTCTTTACACTGGTTTAATTCTGAAAGAAACAAATACTAACGTCCAGGCATAAATGGCATAAAGCAGATTGTAGTCATCGTCAGACATTCCCAGACAGCCATCACAGTCACACACTTGGTGGCTCATGTTTCCAAGGGTAACATTGGTACAATTCTGTTATAGATGAAATATATAGAATATAGATCCAAATCTATTAACTTCCTTTATTGCACAAGTAAGAAACAGTTATAACCTGCATTATTATACATTTGAAAATAACTATTTTATTTTTTCTTTCAAAAATGAGTTTATACTCACTTCACTGTTGGTAAAATCGTCTTGCAAAACACTTGGCATGTCAAAACAGAAATAACTACCGAATGTCAGCATGCAGTTGAAGAACAGGACGAGGAACCTGTAAGGTGCTGAAAATGCACAAAATATATACTTTGCAAAATCTGAAGAGAGTAAAATGACTTATGATTTTCATGTTTACAACCTCCTGAATTATCAAACTGTGAGACTAAGTTTATTTTTCTTAATTGTGTTACATGTATCTTTCAATCTGACTAAAGCATAATCTCAGCGAGATTCGTCGAGACTGAAAAATTTTGAAGAAACGTCCATCAAAATTTTTTAGTCTCGACGAATCTCGCTGAGATTAACTAAAGCACAGACCTCTATTATACGCTATCGCATAGAGGCCTCTATGCGATAGCGTATAATAGAGGTCTGTGCTTTACTCAGATTGATGTATCTTTAAAACTAATGCTCAGCCAGCTCTTACATCTGAATATTTAATATTTATTTTAATTGTATTAAAAAATATCCCAAATGCATGTGGCTTTTATCAGTGCCACTTGCAGCCAATTACTTGTCCAAGCTGTCCATGATCTGTGTTGTTATTATTTAATTCCCAAAACAAATATCTTACCCCGAGAAGGATCCATACCACAAGGGCCTTCCATTGTCCAATTTTAGGGAAAACTCAAATATAGCTATAAAAAAATACTAAACTATAAAAGAAACAGTATCTGGAATGCACTAGTGAACAGTCACATTGCCTTGAATCACGTACATCAAGTATATTTCGGCGTTTGTTGATTCGATTAGAGTAAGTATGCTCTCTTATGGTTTTATGCTTTTTAGGTCATTGTCCTTGTGATCTAAATTATCAATATGCAAATATGATAGTTATGGTATTTACGTTCCTAGGTTAGACTTTGTCAATTCATAGTCATAGTGGGGGTACTTCCAAAAATAACAATCAGCTGACTAGATATGACCAAGTCGTACATATAACTGAGTTTATATTTTGACAATTCGGTTACATGGTTATTCGTGAAATCACATTCAGATTCTCGTGAAGTCTACAATTTCATTTGGCAAAATATATATAGACAACTTGTAAATGTGATGTCATAATAATAATTATATCCTTCATTTTAGTTTTGGCATTGTTTTCAGTGAGTTTTTCGAGTACCTTGAATATTTATTATAAAACGTCAATATTATATATATATATATACTATACGTATATATAATATAAATAGGCTACGCGTATTGTATAAACATACCTCGTAAACAACCTCTTTTGTTTTGCATCCCTTACAATATTTCTTATAATGTTGACAGAAAAATTTTGATTTTGCTCTTAAAAGTGATCATTTTTAAAATTGTTATGTATATTATGATCGCATTGTAAAAAGGTTTGTTTGTTCATGCTAGTATGAATTTTATTATTTTAAGGTAGCGAGCATTGCAGAAAAAAACAGAAAGATATTTACAATTCAACCAACTCACTTCTGATCTGAGTATCACTTCATGTATATAAATCATATCGGGAAGCTAAACTGCATTCCATTGCACTGGATTCAAACCATCGAAATGTGCCGGGAACTCATGCGCGGATCTAGGGGGGGGGGGGGGCAATGGGGTCCAGACCTGTAAATTCAATTTTCTTTAAATTTACATTATAAAATAATCAAAAATATGCCTCAGACACCCCCCCCCCCCTGCAAACCTCAAATAAACGTCGGACACACACCCCCCACACCCCCCACCGTGGAAAAGTTTTCTGGATCCGCGCATGGAACTGCTAGATGCACAAAGACGTACATGTACTAACTCATTTTCCCCAAAATAGCATCGACACATTAAAATTCGTAACATTGTTAGGTTCATTTCTTATTTCAGCATGTCTTAGATTGTTGTACGCTTTCTTCATACGAACATGGAATATTGACTGATAACTTATCGCGTCACAAGCCATGGTCCGGAATTTGCAGAGCAAAAAAGAGTCTTAAATATTACCCACGGAATATGCAACGATGTTTATATATATATATATATATATATATATATATATATATATATATATATATATATATATATATATATATATATATATATATATACACACAATTGAATATCTATGTTTTAGTCCTCGTTCAAGATCAATGTACATGTATTGGGAGCGTACGGTCAGCTAAGACTAACAGACACGTGTATCTTATTTTGTCATTAATGTTCATTTTCTTAAGATGCATGGGGCGGGGGGGGGGGGGGGGGTAGGAAAACGTATTTTCCCCGAAAAATCATAACGAGTAAATAAAACACAACGTTTTAAAGACAATATGTTTTTAATGAAAAGAAACCAACAGGCTCATTTCAATATAAAATCAGTTTTACATCACTTGTTCATTTAATATCAAAATCAACTTAACGAAGTAAGAATCGTCGATGTCATTAATGTTCATTTTCTTAAGATGCATGGGGCGGGGGTAGGAAAACGTATTTTCCCCGAAAAATCATAACGAGTAAATAAAACACAACGTTTTAAAGACAGTATGTTTTTAATGAAAAGAAACCAACAGGCTCATTTCAATATAAAATCAGTTTTACATCACTTGTTCATTTAATATCAAAATCAACTTAACGAAGTAAGAATCGTCGATGCGATCTTTTAAAGGCAGGTTTCCATGTTTGCATAATAAAGATTCATTTCCCGGAATAGCAGTTTTGCAGCTTCTCGGAAAGTAGAAATCAATTCAGATTCTCATCTGTTCTCGTGAAATAAAAAAATAAAACATTCTGCGATGTTCTAGCAGGAAATGCACTCCAATAATTCAATCAAATTCCTTTACAGCTACGTTTACATTTTATTCAGAAACTACTTTGTTGAGCAACTGGATAAACATTTGCCAATGGCAGGTAAAAGGAATGTAATCAGAGCCCAGTGATATGACTTGTTTGGAAACATTGGAAAATAATGCCTTGTTTCTTGGTCTCTCTCCGCTGAGAATACAACCACATGCAATGTTTCTTCACTGACGGCATGATAACGAATTGATCGATACTTGACTTAGGGCCTCCCTATCAAGCTTTGAAATTTGTTTAAAGTGGGCCTTTTCAGGATTAGCTCTGATTAATTTCTTAAGCAACGGCAACGATTACATGCTTCTAGGGGTAATTTTGCAGAAGTTTTGGGGCTTAGAGAATCAAGTTGAGGTTTTTCGGGGAATGAGGCACTAACGATATTATAAAGCACGTCGTCCCATTGCCTTCTTGCCAGTTTGTTGTGAATTTTGCAGTCAAAACGTAAGTTTTAATATTTTTTTTTTCAAATTAATCTGAAAATATCTCAAAATTCACAAAAACGATTCACCTGGTTTGTACATCTGACCCTCACTGTCTGAGTGACTATACATGAAGGTTCACACTATGTTCCCTCAGCTGTACCAATAAATCGTAAAGATATTAGAAAATTAGAAATAATTTCAGCTATGGAAAAAAAAATCAGTGAAAATTCGCATTAAAGATATGTTTCCTGTTTTGAATATTTCAATGGAGTAATACATAAATAATGCGTCAAATATTGATTCAAAAACCAATCAACATCGGAAAAATTGACAGAATGATTTATTATAGCACAATAAATGTTAGATCTGACAAAGGTTATAGTGACCTAAAGGTAGTATATTATGCATTTTAAACTGGGGTGGGGGTGGGTGACAATTACTTTGAAAAATATTTAGTTGAAAACAACAATAATCAAGGGTAAATAAACTTACAGACTGAATTAGTGTTAATTTGATTTAAAATTCATGAACTGCACCCTATTCCAAATAGTTAAAAATGACAGACCAATCAATTTACAGTATTTCAATATATTTTAAATGATTTTAAATAACTATTAATATTCTAAATGTTTGTCATTGGCTAGCTAGCTTATTTTTTTTGGGGGGGGGGGGGCGCTTTCATCAATATTGTAAACAATGATGTAACAAAAACACCCCCAACCCAACCCCCACCCCCCCCAAAAAAAACCTCAAAAAACAAACAAAACAAAACACAAATAAAAACGGTATAAAATACAAGTTCAACGTTGTGTGGCAAACTGAAAACAGTCACAAAACATCAAATTCTTCTTCTCATCTCAGTTGGAGTTTAAAAGATAGTTTTAAAAAATAACAAAACAAATACATGTATTGTATTAATTGTATTCGTAGTATTCTTAAAAGGAAAAGGAAAATTTGGCATTTTCCTCACCACAGGAATATCATTAGCAAATCGAAATTTCAATCACAAAAAACAGATTACCCTCCCTGTGTGTATTTTCGTACTACATGTTCATGTATAAACACGTTTGTCTGTCAACGAAATAGTATACAATAAAAACTCTGGGACATATAAATTAAAAATAAAAAAACCTCTTTTTAGAATTTATCCAAGACTACACTTGCCTAAAACTTTCATATTGACAAAATCAATGTACATTAATTGATCACTCAAACGGTTCTATTTTTATGCAAACACCGTATAAAAGAAAACAATACTTTACATATATATTAATATACGTTTAGCATAATCATTTTGTATTTTTGTTACAACATTATCTGTATTTGTTTATGTTTATTCACTAATGAAAATGGTTTTGATTTCACCAATTTCTCTCTAAACATTGCCTATAAGCGAAAGCCTCGTAGATTAGCAGGTCTTGGGTTCAAATTTTTTACTCCCTCCTTACTTTTATTTTTCGATTTAGAAATATTGTTATTCGCAATGTCTTCTAATAGTTTTTTAGGGGAAAAAAACCCGCTGACAAGTCAAGTATACAGGCATATAATACTGACATTATCTACCCTTGTTTGAGAGAGAGAGAGAGAGAGAGAGAGAGAGAGAGAGAGAGAGAGAGAGAGAGAGAGAGAGAGAGATCTGTATTGGCAATTGCATCGAGACATAACTAACAGTTACTAGAATTCGTCCTGAATAAAAAAAAAATGTTCCGTTTTTCTGGGTACGACATTTTCATTCAAGTTGTCCTTGTATCAAGCATGCCATAAATTATTCATTTTATGGCAATAAAATGCATAGACACAATGCGAGTTATAAAATACGTACTTAGCAATTCAATATACACCACCAAACTCTGTCAAACTAAAACAATATGACACAAACGAACAAAGACCCCTATCGATCGCTGGAAATTATATTTTTTTAATGTAAAATTTAAATTTTAATTGAATTTCGAGCACATCGTTTAGCGACCTTTTCAAATCAAAGTTTACAAAGTTTAGAGTCCTTGTAGGAGAATTTAAAACGAGGAGGGATATATCAATAATGTTTTAATCAATAGAAGATCAAAAGCGATAAGCGAGATTGATAACCCCCCCAAGTATCGATTTCACACTGATTTCTAAAATTTAGAGAACCGCTACACAAAGTTTGGAACGATTTAAAGGACCTGTTTTTCAAAAATGTGACAACCGCTTCTAACAAAACTTGACGCATGTTGTCATTAACTCGTAGTTAAAATATCGCACAAGCCCAAACAGTTTTAAGAAAAATCCCCATAAAAGCTAAACAGTACTTAAGTTATGGACTGTTGCCTGGAAATTCGGGGGCAACATGCACCTTTCTTTTACTGGACGATAACAAGCACATGCAATAAACATAGACATGTGTGTTGATAACACTGCTTTATTACATACAGGTTTAAGAATAAGCTGAACTATTTTCCCAAATTAATGTTTGATAAAAAGTTTAACTAAAAGTAACATCTATCTGTCAGTAAATACAAGTTTTTTACCCAAACCAATTTTTTTCTTTAATGATTTTGCAAAGCCCGGAAGTACAGACATTTACAAGTTGACTATACTGTACTCCAAGACAATCGCTTTCAAAAATTTTAAAACGTCTCCTTGAAGCCAAAAGAAACCATTGTTTGTCCGTTTTCAAGATATTGATTCAATGAGTTGTGTATCTGAAAAATCAAATATTTGCCAAAGATATTTGCATTTCCACGTTCTCCTAAACGTCAAGATCACTAGATGCGATTTTTGGGGTCGATTTTTGTTTTAAAAGTAAAGTTATCAAGCAGGTGTTTAATGCTTATTTAAACTTCTCTCAAATCGACTTTTATTCTGATCATTTTAAATCGACATGATATACGACAAAAAAAGGGTCTTAGGAGGAACTCCTTTTTCGCTCGTAATTCCAAGGAATTTTTTATACAAATGTTAGTTCAGTGGTCAATTGTGTATTGTCTGTGCATTTCAACAAGTGTGATTGCATTTAAACTGACAGATAGCGACTAGCAACTGAACAATGTACTAGTAAGCTCTCGGGTCAAACAAGGGTTGTTTGGGAAAAAGGAAAAATCCATTTACAAATACGGCCACTCGAAGAAACCCGAAACCTTTACGACGTTTGAGCATTTCGTTGGTGTTCATCAGAGGATAGACATCCGGAATAGTATTTTTATAAGGATAGTGTTTTTGGATATGAAGGATATTTCAATGTCGCTGACACGATCTCGAATTAAAACACCTCGTCCTAAAACGGGCAGGACTAGAAGAATAAAAAATGAGCAAGTAAGTAGGTAAATACAAATAGAAATCGATAAAATCAAAATCAACCCCCTCCAAAAAAAAAAAAAAAAAAACCAAACCCGCAATGAATAGTTACATGTATGTGTTGGCAATTTGTTTGCCATTATTTAGTTATACGACGGTTGATTAATTATTGTAGATAACTAGTAACTAATAGTATTTATAAAATCACTACATGGAATTAAATACGAAGTTAAGGTAATAATATAGCAACAGAACAATTCTAAACTTTTGATCGGGATAATTTATTTCGATATTAATATTTTCAATTTAAATGTCTTTTCACATGCGATGCACAATTTGATGAATAATTTGAACGTTTTAAACCTACAACCATTTATTATCAAACTTCTGGAAAAATGAATGCTTAACAATTACTTTAAATTGAACAGAACTTAAGTACACGAGAAGAAGTTTCAATGAAATAGACATGTGAGCAGATGATTTAGCCATTTTGTAAGTAAATTGGCGTTTCCTTAGGTAACGAGAGCGCACAGAATTAACGAAGTGACGAAAACCCCACAGTTCCCTTTGTTTGAAATTGCCACTTAAAAAAGATAGGGATATTGCATGTTGACTACTTAACTGCTTTTGTGAAGATGTTTTTTAAGTCCTTAAGAAGCCAAGCTTGTATTTTTTAAATAACGATCTTATGACACAAGACGTAGAAGGAATATTTTGACAAAGCAGATCATGAAAGTTAAATAATGAATGTTTGTGTAAAGATTTTTTCATAACAGATTAGACACGGTCCGCCATTAGAAAAAAACCGTGTTTAAATGATCGGCGTTATTGCTTTGAAGATATTTCATATGTTTAGTTAAAAAATAAAGACAAAGGTAATTTGAAGTAAGACTGGTTGCCTCATACGTGTACATGCACACCAGTTCTCCATTACAACGATTTATCACAAAATCAACATACCGGTAAAATACAATTGCACGAATTTCACGATTACATAAAAATGATAAAATTTAAAGTAGTTGGAAAGAGTTGATTCATTACCAAAAAGTGTGAGGACTCATATATACATGTATATATAAAAAATGCAAGTCATATAAATTAAAAAAAAAATCCCCTCCCCGCCTTGTCGCAATAATGTTAGATGATAACTACCAGCTGTCAATCAAAGTGTCCATCGATATTATCATAGGAAAAACACTGACGTCTTAACTATTGAGTTATATGCTGACACGTTCTCTATATACACGCAAAATCTGTCATGATGAAGTTTTCTCTGTTGTTCATAAAAATAGGTAATTTTACCTTAACTCTTTAAAGCATGTGACATACACATGCTAGGATAATGAGCCTCATATGAGTAATCAATATCAGTAATGTGCCAATATGGTTGAAATACATTAGTCCATTTGGTAAGACAGAATTTAAGAGGGCTCGATGGTCGTGGTCATTTTTAGACTGCATTGATCTCCTTTAGAAAAAGAGCTAATATGTATAAATTAATATATAAGAAAATACCCAAATTTAAATGGCAAAGTATATGGATTTTTTTCACTAAATAATAGTTTATTGCTATAAATAAATCATATCTTAAAATTTTAGGCAGATCTGATGGTTTATTTGTTGACCATCCAGCCTCTTTAAGAAAATAACTCCCATAGTTCTAAGCATGACGTAGGGTCTTAACGGACACATCTTGATAAAAGTTTTTCAAAGGTTATTCATTACATACTTTTTTTGAATTTGCCAGAAAGAAGAAGAACAAGAGTCCCCAGTGCCAATAATGAAGGAGAAAGGTGACCACAAAACAGTGAAGGATAAGAAGGATCATCACCACCACCACAAGGATAAACACCCACATCCCGAGGATCACCACAAGGCCCCTCACCATGGGGACGGACACGGAAAAGGCGCGAATACGAGTCCCGCGCACGCGGCTTACACCGGACGCCAGAGGACTTTCTCACACAGGGATACCTCGCATTCGATCTCTTCCAGTAAAGGTCACGCCAAGCATCCTACCAAAGACCACGACCGCCATAGCGTGGCTACTTCCGGTGACCAGTTGCCACAACTAGATGTCAAGTATGAGAATACTTTCAAAATGAGCCCTGATGCCAAATTCAGGGAATCGTCTATACGAAGCATTATATCGGAGGTTTTAGAAGAAAATATCAAATCCATTACAACTTACGATTCTTCAGTTTTAGGGGGAAAATGCAAATTAGCCTGTGACGTCATCAAAGAAAGAGTTAAGCAGCTGAACATTACGCGATACAAGATAATCGCTTCTGTGATTGCGGCTCAGAAAGGAAGCCAAAGCATGGTGGTGACGTCACGATGCCTGTGGGACCAAAAGAACGATAACTATGTTTCTGTCAAAGTAGAACTGGGTGAATTCTATGTCGTAGGAACGGTTTATGTGGTATATGCAGAGTAATGTGTTCATCTAGCTCCTTGATTGAAACAATTGCTTGTATAGAGTTATAACGCTAACATTTTACAATTATTTATTGAAAGTGCTATTTGTTTGAAATATTTTATATAAAATATTCCAAAAAACAGTATCACGGCTTCGTGAAAATTATTATCATAAAACGGACAAGGAGATCCGAGCTTCATAAAAGGCAACAAAATATAAAAAAACACACGCATATGCACTGAAATTAAACGACGACAAATATAAAACATTTAAATATATCTGAAAATTTTATTTAAATCTCTCTATTTTCATATTATTTTATTATATTTAATGTTCGTATTTCTTTTTCAACAGCAATTCTATAAAAGAAATATTTTGTAAAAAGAATTATCTTGAAATATGTTGATTCTGAATGGAAAACAAGTCCATGGTAAAGTTCAAATATAAAGATATACATCTTCATGCAAACATAATAATGATAATAAAATATCATGTCAAAAGGGAATGGAATAAGTGCTGCTCTTGAGAGCAAACAGCAATTTTCTTGACACAATCTTTGAACTATGGTCCATATAAACGGGACAACATTCAATACAGGGGTTATTAAACTTTAAAAAGCAAAACAAACTTAGCACAGAAGTTTAACAAATTAACAAGTTAAGTAGTTCTAAAACACGCTTTCTACCAATTGACTTCAAAATGTTGATTTATGACAATTTACTAGAATAAACAACAATTGATCGCAAGCACTCGTACATTAGGCGAGTTATAACTATGTTACCCATGTTAATTTGGGGAATGGAAGGGGGGGGGGGAGCCAAGAAAGATAAATTGCAAAACAAACATTTTTAGTGATTAAATACTTCTTATATCCGTGAAGCCTCAATCTATCTTTTTGAGACTACTAACAAGTTCGAAGGAAAATGACATTTTTCAGTGATAAGACAGACCATTGGGTCGTCTTGGGATCCACCAGCGATTTTTGCAAATAAACCGTGTTTGCGTTTAGAATATCGACCCCAATTGGATGATAGCACGTAGTAATATATCGTTCTTCTAATTTTTCAAACATTTTATTATTGTCAAGTAACGCAAACACCGAAATAATGAATAAGACAATCTTTCACATAACATTGATGTGTGTAAACTACTAGTGTGTGGGTTTGGTACATGGGTAGCAATTACATCATTACATACATCAGAACAACCAATCAAATTAAATTGCATAACAACTACATTACATGTACAACATTTTTTTTTTTGGCAAGTTGAAGCCCCCCCTAAAAACAACCAAAAACCAAAGACGAAAAATACCAATCAAAAGCACTGTTAATAAATCTAAACACACCTAGCCACAAAAATGCCAGGAATTAGAAGTGTCAATAGATGTTCTGCTTCCGGTTTTGCTTGGAATTAATTTGCAGCGAATACCATAAAAATGCTCACCTCTGACAAGAAGGTGGCTTTTTAGTTAAAAACTGCGACAGGAAAAGATATATCATGCAACATAATGTATGTGGTTGTGTATTCTATTAAGCGTTATATGGCGAAATTTGGCATCTGCTGAATTAAGTTATGCATATATCTATATGAAAAGGAACACTCAAGAATACGTCAATTCAAACCCACGCCAACTTGTTGAAAACACCCCCTTATTTTCCGCCAAATATTTTTTACGTCAACTATAAAGTATAACGAGTTTAAAGTGAAGGCATGTATATACGCGATTCACAACATTATTAAATTATTAAGACAATAGTAAATTCAGAAAAGGTATACTGAGAATTGCAATTTGATCTTTAACCTAGGCTTAAAATTAATCGAATGAGTACAAATCCTATAAAACTAACAGTGTTTAATTTTGATGTAATACTTGACTTTTAATAATAATCTTAAAAAGCGTTGGTGTTTTTCCTCCAGTCTTCTAGTATCGAACTACCATAAGGTCAGTTTAAGAGGGCTGGGTGGTTGTGGTCATTTTTAGGCTATATATATCTCCTTTAGACGAAGAGCTCCATAGAAAGATATAGAAAAATGTTCAAATTTTAAATTCAAACTGTTTGGATTTTTTTTATAGTTATAATTAGTTTATGCCCAAAATATAATATTTTTAAAAAGTTTAAGGCAGATCTGATGGGTTATTTGTTGGCCATCTAACTATAAATGGTTAACTTTAATTTGTAAGTTATCGAGATGATGGAAGTCTTTAAAAATGACCTAGGCGTTTGATTTGAAATTTTGAACGAATAGCCTATTCCTTAAAGGTGTATGTGGCGTATTTTTAGTGAATAACAATAATAAGATCTAATTATTTGCTTCATTTCTTTACTTAAAGATAGGACTTTCACACAAATTACGCTTTATAAGTCAATTGCATAACAAAGATACAAGAAATCAAAAAAATATTTTTTATTTTTTACCGGCACGGTAAAAAATACAAAAGATTTGAATAACCCCGCCTTAAATGGATCACGTGACATCCATCTTGGTCTATCAACAAGAATGGCGACGACGAGAATGATAGGTATACCGTTAAGTTTGACAGATTTGGCAATGAAAGAAAAAAGAGACAGACTGACAAGGATAGGAACAAAGGGAAGATTGTCATCGGAGATCATGTAGATTGATGGAACAGGAATTAAAGCCGAATTAAACTTAAGTTTCCATGATGAAGTTGTAGGGGTTTTGCTATTCAGGTTCGTGCTCCATGTGTCCCGTGTCTTTACTTTGTAAGTTTTAAACCACAAGTGGATTTTCGTTTAGAGGAATTTTTGAATAAAAAATAAATAAACACTCTCAGTACATGCATCCCTCATGGAGAGGGGTATTTACTCCGTTTACCGTGTCGATGATGCTAAAATCGTGCTTCGTCTTTATTACACTTAATAAACAATTTATATCGTTCTACATTAATGAATATCGGAATAATAATGCTTCGAGTATCATCTGATATAAGAATTATTTAATATAAGACATGAAAAACGTGATTCTAATTTGTAAACAAACTCTTCTTTCATCGTGTTTTCAATGCTAGGTTTTCCCGCACTCATGCGCAGTGGCGTTGTAAATGGCGGATCACATTAAGGTAACTCCAGTGTTTTAGAAATCCGTGTCAAACCAAACATTTTTAAATTTTAATTGTTAAAACAACTTATAAACTTACTATAGATACCAAAATATTTATACCTTTGTACATTTGTTTTCCTACAGTGAGCTTCAGCTCACAAGGTCCAAAAATTCAACAGCCAAAATTGAACACCATGATGCATGATCTCATAATTTATTAAATTATGCACCAAAATACACCATAATAGGTTATAATTTAAGCAAATCAATTGATTACCATTAAATCATAAAAATTTTATTAATTTTCTACAGAAAATATAAAAAATATTACATTTTTTCTTGCCACGACCTTCCCCCCCAAAAAATCACAAAATTGCATATTTTTGAAAAATTCTAAAAAATTATTCAGTTTACATACATTTTTTAAAGAATATTTATTAAGAGTTACATATCGTGTTAACAAAAAAACATAGTTTATCAAAATTGGCCATCTAATTTTTGCATGATAGTCTCTTGAACATGTGTACCCCCATATTGAAAATGTAAATTTTACAAGTTGTTTTTTGCAAACTTTAGAAAAAAATAAAATGTCCAAAAAAGACACAATCTAACAGTCACTTAAATTGATATACTCAATGAAACTGTATTATACATATAAAATTAAGGTCGAGACTGCCAAAAAACTCACATAGTTGAGTGCAGTAGTACCCCCTCCCCCTTTCTGTCAAACACTTTCTATCCCAGTTTTTTAACATATTTATCTGTAGATTAACACCAATCAGTGTTATGTAGTTTTAATTACACAAGTACTTACTTATCCTCGCCTTGTCCCGGAGGACACATGAGGTCGTCAAGCTACATAAACGCAGTGTAATTGTTGGAGGAGAATGCATACAATACGTACAATTATATTACATACTCGTTTATCGTTTTACATTTCGCTGCTTTCCTTGCTTTCTCCGATCCCTCTAAACGACGGAGATGCTATATTTCAACAAATTTTCCACTTTTTGATCAAACCATAATTATTTTAAAACACTTGTTGTGTGCCAAAATTATAACCGGAAATTTAGCACGCCGTGTAAAAAAAGAACCGGTTCCGAAAGACACTGGAGTTACCTTAATATTCATCAGACATGTAGCAACGTTTAGAGACAAATAACTAAAGACAGTACATGTTTTATGGGCCTAGAGTTTGTGAAACGTCTAATTATAAGAAGTATGATGTATATTTTTACTCAAACTCATGTCAAAAATTTTACTCCAAATACGCCACATATACCTTTAATAATGAAATAGGCCTAGATCTGACATTACAAACTTCGATGGGTCCTAACGTCGGACGACCGATTGAGGAAGACTCACAGTACAATAACACTATATATATATATATATATATATATATATATATATATATATATATATATATATATATATATATATATATATATATATAAACAATAAAATGCTTTCTTTGGTGATTCATGCGGGATATGAAGGTGGCGACATTGCAGAAAAAATAAATAACCCGCGTTAGCGGGTTAAGTAAATTTTTTGGACGTTCTTCTCACATTATTCGTAACCACACACCAAATAGTGCTGGGCTGTGTCGGGTATTTCCTCTTCAGACATAGCCATCTTTAAAAAAAAAAGATGGCAAAAGTTTATTGACGATAAGCATTACTGGGATATTTCTGTCCAATTTAAATATTTCTGTAGAGATTGATTTAGTTACGCAATTTATTAAGATTCTAGTTAAAACAGGTATATTTACTACATAATTAAATCTGACAAAATTTTATTACATGTACTTAACTTTAAGGATAATAAATTTTTGTATTTTTCCCTTGGTTAAATCTTTAAAAAACTAATTTTTGAAAGTTAGTTGTTTCCTTATTTCATCAAAACTTATGTTTTGTTTTGATAACTTAATTCACCATTTTGATTGACACCATCTCTTTTGTATTATATGTATTGATAGTTACTACTTCTCCCCCTCCCTCTCTCTCTCTCTCTCTCTCTCTCTCTCTCTCTCTCTCTCTCTCTCTCTCTCTCTCTCTCTCTCTCTCTAACGGATTGATGAAAGAGTTACTTCTCTTTGATCTATACGAAACCGAAACTGCAGTAAAAGATAATAAAGAAATTTGGCGCACAAGATTGCACAGGAATCATCGGTTAAATGACTATAACATCGAAATGATATGTACAGGTTTGAACGAAAATAGATTACTCAAACTATATTATGTTGAGAGTTGAGAGCTCACAAACTATCTAAAAAGGGCAATAGGGGGGGGGGACCGATAAATAGTAATTATAATATTGATATTGCATGTTAATAAATACACGCACCAAAGTGTACTCTGTCCCTTTGAAAAAGTTAAACAATATTCTTGAAAAAGTCAAGGAAAAGCCGCTTTTTGATTTTTCTACACCGGAATACAGACTCGGATCCATGATTATGGATATTGCTTATCATCGGCTTACACAAACAGAAAATAGTGCTCATGCACCACGTAATTTTTTCAAACTGCAGTATGCCAACAAGGGAATCGATGCCGTTAATATAAGCAATATTCTTAATCACAAAAAGTTCAGTCCTGCATTTCGCCATATTTCAAGATAAAGTCAACTTCTTGTATTTCCTACAATTATGCTTCAACCCTTGCTACCAAACTCTTCAATTACAAACAAACTCTACAAGACCTTGATATCGAACATCTGAAAGATAATCCTCCAACGTGTTCATGTTCTTCTTCACCCTACAACTATAGTCCTGCCGGACACGTCATTACTGGTGATGTTGATTTAGTTAATAACGATGACCTAAAATCACTTATTACGAAAGGACCAAAATTTAGGGAACCTAGATCCTTCACATGGCATCGTAATTTTATACCTATCATGAATGCTGTTGAAGATTACGCCAAGCGATGGGCAAAATCTGAAAAAGAAGACCTTGATACCTTGTCAGAGTGGGTTAAAAGCATCAGATGTATATTAAAATCTCGTATTAAACGACTGAGAGGTCAAATGAAAACCATATATCATTCTGTTTTTAATAATGCAGAAGTGAGAAAAGAACTTGGTAGATTGCATGATCAGTATGTACTGGTCCCTGCTGATAAGGCAAGTAACAACATTGTCTTTGTTTGTAAGGCACATTATATTAATTGCATTTTTAAAGAACTAGGTTTCGATTCTACACATGGTAATCCTACTCACACCCATAGCAGCCTTTCCAAGCAGGAAATACTTCAAAATCATAAATCGGTTATGAATACCTTTAATATACCCAATAAACAAAATGAATTTGATTTACCTTATTTGTACTGGATTCCAAAGCTTCACAAAAGTCCTTACAAACAGAGATATATAGCAGGTTCCAGTAAATATTCTACCAAACCTCTCTCTTTACTCCTTACTAAAATTCTTACAGAAGTTAAGGAGAAGCTTCAAGAGTAGTGTACAACAATATACTCCAGAAGTGGTGTGAATCAGATGTGGATACTAAAAAACTCTAAAGAATTATTAGAAACTTTGAGGTCATAAAATCTTACCATAATCAATAGCATCAAAACGTACGATTTTTCAACGCTTTATACAACCATTCCCCACGACAAATTAAAATCTAGACTTTTTGATATCATCGTTGTTTCTTCAATAAAAATGGAAGTCGTAAAAATGCTTACCTTGTCATTGAAAATCTAAAAAACTATTTTGTTAAAAACCATTCTGATTGCACACACAAGTACTCTGAAGTTGACATTAAAAAGATGCTTGAATTTCTGATAGACAACATCTATGTAGTTTTTGGAAATCAAGTCTTCTAACAATCTGTTGGAATTCCCATGGGTACCAATTGTGCCCCATTGTTAGCTAGCAGACCTATTTTTGTATTCTTATGAAGCAGAATTTATTCAAAAACTTGTACGTGAAAAAAATAAATCACTCGCTGTGGCCTTCAACTCAACATTTAGGTATATCGACGACGTATTATCAATTAACAATTGTTATTTCCATACTTACGTCGACTCGATATATCCCAGTAAACTTGAAATAAAAGATACCACAGAGTCAGCGTCATCTGTTTCATATTTGGATATTTTACTGGAAATGGACATAGATGGTAACCTAACAACAAAACTTTTTATTATACTTTCATGTTAAATACTGCAATCTGATTGGTTTAGACGCAGTTGACAATCCGTTCTCTCTCCCTCGCACGCTTAGCAACGGGCCGATAGAACGAATTGTTACATGCGCGTTAATTATGCGCGTACGGTTCGCCGAAGAATTCACGTCTTTTCTATATAAAAGCAGTAAAATTTGCTATAAAAATTAAGACATTCAGTATAATAAAATAAATAGTGCCTGTTTGGGAGGGTACCAGTTGAAATTGACACCCCTCGAAAACCATTGTCAACCTCCGCTTCGCGTCGGTTGACAATGGTTTTCTCGGGGTGTCAATTTCAACTGGTACCCTCCCAAACAGGCACTATTTATATAATGATAAACGCGATGACTTCAATTTTTCTATAGTCAACTTTCCTTACTTATGTAGCAATATACCTTCATCACCTGCATATGGTGTTTTTGTCTCTCAGTTAATTCGATACGCAAGGGCATGCTCTTCGTATGAACAGTTTCTAAGACGAGGCAAGCTACTGACAAACAAGTTGATAAAACAGGACTATCAACAGTCTCGTTTAAAGTAATCTTTTCGTAAGTTCTATGGTCGATACAACGACCTTGTCAGCAAATACAATCTTCCACTGAGTCGCATGCTGACTGACGTTTTTCATACTAATTGTTAGACCATAATTAATTACCTAATTGTCTCCGGAATTTTGCGGTTTTTATTTTCCCAATTACGACAAAGAGCACACGGCGGGTGTGACCGGTCAGCAGAGGATGCTCACTCCTCCATGGCACCTGATCCTACCTCTATCTTAGAGGTCCGTGTTGCTCTGCTTTGAATTTATATTTCGTTTTATGGATTTTTGAGATGTTTGACGGTTTGTTATTGTCATTTTTTCATATTCTAATTCAGTTATATTGCATATCATAATAAACTAGTAATTATAAGAACAGAAAATAGTGTTCATACAGTAGAAATCAATAACGACAAATTAACATATACCGGTATTCTATAATTCAACTGGAATAACAAATACTTATCCGTCCGAAAAAACCCTAATTCGTCCGAACAAATCCTAATTCGTCCGAACAAATAACTTATTCGTCCGAACAAATAGCTAATTCGTCCGAACAAATCGTAACTTGTCCGAACAAATAGCTGATTCGTCCGAACAAATCATAATTCGTCCGAACAAATCTTAATTCGTCCGAACAAATCCTAATTCGTCCGAACAATTAACTAATTTGTCCGAACAAATTACTGAATTGTCCGAACGAATCCTAATTCGTTCGATCAAATAGCATATTCGTCCGAACAAATAATTTTTTTTTTCATCTGGCCCTTCCACGCCACCGTAATATCAACATACATTTAAAACAATAAAGTTAAAAAAAATACAAAACACTGCGATCTTGTATTCACTAATCCAGGACGAAACCAGTGAGCCATGCGAGACTTAACACTTCGTGGTATAAAGTAGTGCTTGAAACAACTTTGTCATATCTCTGGACTTTGTTTTTTATCCTCCAAGAATATTTTGAAATAGTACATAATTTGTCATCTCTCGGTCTTCTCGCCATCTTTTTTTAAAAAGCGACATTTTTAATGTTGAAATATGACATCTTTACACGTTTCAAATTTGTGGAAAGACCCAGAGACAACAAAATCATTTAAAAACAGCTGTAAATAAGTAGGATCAAATATATCAATAGAAGAAAGCAACATTTGATTAAAACTTATACTAATAAAACACTTATGTAAACAATAACAAGGCTTGAGCTTTTGTTTACAAAACAAAGAATTCCGAACTCTGTATCTTGCTTATAACTCAATATCTGACTTTAAAATTTTGACAAAGCATTACAAATACCCATATTAGCCATTCTAAACATTAAAAATTGAAAAATAAAATTTAAAATTTTGAACTCAAATCGTGTCCAAGTCCCTTTAAAGATATTACTATATTGTCATTTACCAAACTTATATCCATACTTCTAGCGTTGTTCATATTTTAAAATCAGTCATTCGTTGGTTACATTTCCAAGATCGAAGTACTGTCATCTGATTACCATTGACCTATATATAATATAACAGGAACCACATTTGAACATTTTACTTGCAACTGATTCCATGTTAATTTTCTATCGTGATCCAATAATTCGGTGGCGTTTTAAAACTTATCACGATAATCGGATTCGAATGCTTATCCTCTGTCTGTGTATCAATTATTTTTTTTAATTGATGTGATAATGGGTAGGCCAGCAAAGTAATCTTATTTATAACAATTTTATTTTTAAAAATATAACTTCAAATAAATAAAATCATTTGGAAACCAAAAAACCATGCACTTTATCTATTATAAGGTTTAATGGATATACTTACCGGCATTTTATAGTAATGCTTGTGTACGTATATGTATCATTTCAAACATAACATATTTTGTGACATGTAACGTTAGGAGTAAGGAATCATTCTTTGAGTATTATGAGGTGATAACTTTGGTCGGGGCGTGGCCAAATCCAATAAAGCCTGAAGGTTTTAAAAAGTGGAGTATCGACCCATAATGAGTCAAAATTTGCATTTTGGTTTCATTTCATCGATAACTATCAAACTACACAAGGTATTACTTACTAATAAAATGAATGTACATGTATATACGGTAATGCGTCTCCGAAGGTCGGCTAGGTAAGCGGAGGTTGATATACACTGTTTCTTGGCTGAAAGAGTGTTCGAATCCTAATGGAAGTTTTATTTATTTTAACTCTGAGGTTGAATTTCTTATTTACTATTCAGCTATAAGTTTTTTGCTTCATAGTCTTAAAATAATAGGATAGATTTGAAATATCATTTTTAAAACCCATCAGATAATGACAAATATGTACATATTTTTAAGTATACCTTGTCAATTGCTATAGCACTGATCCCGAGATCATATGGGATCATGCTGTGATACATGGATGTACAAAATTGTTGAAAAGAAAATAAAGGAGAAAAGTTATAATAAAATAAATTTGACGCAAGGAAAGAGAGGGGAATATAATGCACCAGTGCAGCCTCAAAAATTTCTTCATACCACTTTTGTCGTTTTTTGACAGGCATCGTACACCCTTTTTCACCGTACCAACGACAACTATGAAAGACAACTTAACAAATCTGATTAGAAAAGCTTACATGAGCTCGTGAGCTTTATATGGATGGTTTACTAATGTTCGCTTAACGTCGTATCTAAAACATGATTTAAGATTCATTTAAGAGGGCTCGGAATTAAAAATATCTCCATGTTCACCCCTACCCCCCTCCCCGAAAAAAAAACCCAAACAAACAAACCAAAAAAAAAAACCCTTAAAACCCTTTACGCCACATGTAATTCATGTCATTATAAAATCGAAATATTCTCAAATGTGATGTTCCTACGTACGTCGTATAATTAAATGTACATGTAAACGTCGATTATGTAATCATAAATATGCTGTTACGCACACCTTCCATCAGTGGCTAGTCCCCAATAGCGGCCAGTTTCAATTCCACCATTTTTTTTAAAAATATTGTTTTTTATTCAACACCCACATCGACGCAAACAATGGCAAATAAGTACAAATCCCTTCAATCTGATCAGGTATAAGAGAGCTATAAGGAATCCGACATAAGACAATACAACACATTTAGCATACTCAACAAAATTTATACATATAATTTCTAATTATAAGGTGTGTTTTTATCGGGACAAACTGTTGGTTACTACATGTATATCTAAAATGTCAAAGATTGACAATTTTTATAATGATATTTTATGAAGGAAATATATATTAAAAATATACAGTTATACTAGTATTTGAATATATATGTATAGATATCATTGAGTTAGTGTAATTGGTTGTGCACTATCACTGTGTTGGTTAAATATAGTCCAACATAGAGATAGCTCTCCTCATCCATACACACACAACGGGGACAACTCACCAATTGTTGCTGTGTGAGTTTGATTACATACAAGAACTGACCGTCCTGATCAAGGATGTCAATCATGATTTTTTCAAAATAATTATCACAAACAATGATGTGACCGAGGAGATCAGTACAGATACCATAGGGATAAAGCACTGACCCCTTACCTGTGTAGGAGAACCTGTGTTGTCCTGATTTATTCACTACCACTACAGTATGAGTGCGTAAGTCTGATGTACAGATATCACCATTGATGTTTTCTGTGATATAGTGTGGATAAATATACAGTTTCTTTCCTTTGTTGTCCCTCTGTATGTTCTGTATTTCTTTCCCTGTCTTGTTGTACCTGGTGACTTTAGCCTTTCCATCCTTTACCATCCCCACCAGTATGTCCCCGTTGATGTGGGAGGAGTGTATGCTGAGTGGTGCCCAGTCTCCTGTTTTAATAAATTTAGTGATTGTATTATCCGGTGTTATCTTATTGATGACTTTTTTCTTTTTGTCTGTAAAGATCAAATCCCCGCCCGGTGTGACTGTGTGGTAGCCTTCACCTCCACCACTGATTTGTATTTTTTGTAGCTGACTCCCCTGTGTAAGATCTGTATGGACAAGGTTACCAGAATGATCACTGGCCCACAGTCTGCCTGATTTACCTAGTGATATATGGGATACACCCTTAACACCTGGTACTGTGTACTCCCTGACCTTGGTGACAGAGGAAGACCGTGTTGGTTTTACATCAATTTTCTCTCTGTCTTGTTTCATCTCTTTCCCTGTAAGTTTTAACTGTGTAGAGGCAGTCTCTATTGATCTTAGTTTTCTTTTATCGGGTTTGGTGTTTGGATAATCGATGCTACCAAGTAACTTAGAAACATCGTCTTTGTAGAACTGACCAGCAGTGTACACTGGTAGGACTGGCTGTGTTGTCTCTGGTATGGACTGGATTTTTAATTCATCAAAATCATCAGAAAATAAAACTCTGAAATTGGTCACGGACTTGTACCTGTAAAACTCCTTCAGAAGTTTTTCAAGATATTCAGTGTAATTCTCATAAGTTTTTTCCTGTGAATTTAATGTTTTGAGAAGTGATTCTTCTATTTTATTGGCTTGTTCCAATTTGTCTGATGTTACTCTATCTACCAACTCTTTCATTTTCTCTGCTTCAGCTTTTATGGAATTTCTGATGCCGTCCATAGTCTTCTTTGTTCCCATGACATCTTTTTCTATCTCTTTTTTCAAACCTTGTGATGTTGAGAGGAAATACTCTTGGATTTTCGAGATTTCTGATCTGCAAAATGCGATCTTTTCCGCGTATTTTTCTTCTAGATCGTCAAATTGATGGCCGGCGTGCTCTTTCATGAGGATACACTTAGCGCAAAGAGGGACATTGCATTCCTTACAAAGGATATCTATATTTCGTGTTGGATGGAGGTTGCATTTCACTTCTGGAAGTTGTGGTTTGCGTTGTTTGTAAGGGACCACTTCATGGTTCTTGGTGTCTAGATTCTTCTGATGTTCGTCTCTGCATGCTTCACACAATCGGCTGTGACAAAGATTGCAATAAAACTGGCAGTTCCTCTTACAATCTCCAGTGCCACAAACCAAATAGTGCTGGGCGGTCGCCGGTATTAATTCTTCTTCTGCAGACATTGCCATCTCTAAAAGAAAGATTTTTATTTTAAAAAAAAATTAATATAGCCGGTAAATACGCAATTAATCAGATTTAACCCCCCCCCCCGAAAAAAATGATGGATTCGTGCATGATTAGTAAATTAAAACACATGACCATAGTGAAGTTCTTTATCTTTGGTTTCCGAAGATAACAATGATTAAAATTAGTAATGTTATATGTATTTCTGTGTATTGCAATAAAAACATCCACTAAAAACCCCTGTTTCATTCATGTTAAAAAAAAATGATGCTTTTATTGCAATACACAGAAATACATATAACATTACTAATTTAACTGCAACTGATAAGAACTGCAACATCCGACAACCAAGGCACTGTGAATTTGATTCTGAATCTCTAGCTCAGTCCGGCACTTTATAAAATATATAAAATCAACATTGATTTTATAGTATAGAGGGTAAACATATATTGACTTATCCATGTTATCATTCGCGGGAGCGACCATGGCTAATAAGGAATTGATGAACAGAGTTACTTCTCTTTGATCTACAGAATAAATGAAACCGAAACTGCATTCACCTTCATTTGTTTTCTTTGAACAAAGAATGAACTTTGCAGATGGGTTTAAATTAATATTCTCTCTGTCGATTTTAACAACGTTTGTAATCTTATACTTTTAATTTGCTTAATTAGTTCCAGAGTGTCATTCTTCCATGATGAAGGCTTTGATTGCGCTTGTCCACTTTTTTGAAGAAATCATAAATCATATGCTTTCCATCGTCGGAAACCCACGGTCGGTCTCGCTTTTCTTACCTCTTAGGTAAGAGAAGCGAGACCGACCGTGGGTTTCCGACGATGTATGCTTTCTTGATGGTCGCTTGATCAAATTCATTTGTGAACTTTCAAAATGAATTCCACACCTGTTAAGAAGGTGACCTTAGTTAGCTCTTATAACACACTTAAAAAAATATTCTTTTTTTTTATGTCTATAACAAAGTTCTTATAGATAATTATGAAATACATGAGATCGAGATATCTTAAATTTATCATATATTACATGTAAATGTTCTATGCTTACTGTTTCCTGTGATAAATATGTAACGACAAAGTAGGTTGGAATGTCGATGAGAGAGATTTCAATGAGATTTTACGAGACTTGTTTTATACTTCCTCGTTCTAAGAAGCATACATATGGACCACAGGTAAATCTGGCGCGGATTTAATTTTTTTAAATGGTATTATATAAGTAATAAAGTTTTTTTTAAAGTTTAATTATAAAATATTGCACGCAAACAAAAGGTACTGTCGTTTATGTTAATATAATATCATGTAACTGTTTCTCTAAAATATCAAGTAAAAATTTGTTTTTATCATTTAATATCCACATACAAGATTTGCCTTTTATTTACCTATTGTTTTGAATCCACCATCGCATGCGCGGATCCAGAAAAAAATTTCCGGGGGGGGGGGGGTCCGAGGGATAATTGTGTTTGCCGGTGGGGAAGGGGTCCGAGGTTAATATTCGGTAAATTTAATATTATAGATTTGAATTTTTGGAGCCCCCGACTCCCGACTCCCCCCCCCCAGAACCGCGCATGCATCGGCAAACAGATCTTTAATACATATTTAAACATTTTACACAGGTTTTAAAAAATACTGTTTTGTCCTTATACCAAAAAAGTTTATCATTCCAAATTGATTCTTGAAAATTTTTATTTACGTTTTGTACAGATGACGTTCTTAAGATTAATATAATTCATTTTCAGTTGATATTTAAAGTTAAAGTCATACAAATTCAGTAAATTATCAAGATGAGGGTACAGAAAATTTTAGCCATCATTTTTCATCAGGCGTGTTGAGTCCATGCAGTTTTCACTGCTTGGAATTAGAATATCTACTATTCCACCTTCCTCTATTTTACCAATCGATATCTCTCGTATAATTCTGTCTTTATAGAAGCATCAGCATAAAGAACATATTATACTCTTAAGCTTAGCTATTTTCAAACAGTTTGATTCCCAAAAATTTGATCGTTAGTTTTTATTCTTAAGGATAAAATTTGATTAAGCGACCAATAGATAAAGTATCGCTGAAGTGGGGCACCCTGTCGGATTTTTTGAGACTCAACCATCACTTTCCGGGCAAAAAGGAGTTTGACTATGAGTAACTGTACGTGTAAGTGACTGTACATTAACTAATATTTCAATCAAATTACCGAATTTTTATAAAGAATTTTTGAAATATTTTGTTTGAGATAATATTTTTCTAGAGTTTGAAATAAGAAGTTTCACTCTATCAAATCGAATGCTAATACAAATATTTTTTCATTTTTTTGTTTCTTCACAGTATTTGAGGATTTTTAAAAATTATGATAGCGTTTCGCCAATATATTTTGATATATGCTGATTTATGAGCGGATCCATAAATTTTTCCGGGGGGGGGGGATTATTTGCTTTCCTGGTGGGGGGGGGGGCGTATTTTTGATAATTTTACAGTGTGAGTTAAATCAATCAAATACTGAGTTTATAATTTTTTTTTTTTAGGGAGTCCGGTTCCCCTACACCCTTTAGATACGTGCATGTGACTTTTTCCCACAACAAACATTATTCAAAATATAATTTTAAATTTACCTATAGAAAATTGAATTTTGAAGGAAATGCCCCCCTCCCCTTCATTAGAGTATGTAAAATATTAAAATGTTAAAGAAAAATTAACAAAATTGACAGTAAAATAGACGTTTTACATACTTTGAAACCACTATTCCCCCACGGATTAGAAGATTGGCGAATATTCATTTTCTTATAATTTTTTTTTTTTTTTTGCCTTTTGCAAAACGATGCTGCATGCCTGAAATATCTGCTTCTAGAAAAAGTGTGTGTGTGTGTGAGGGGGGGGGGGGCTCTCCCCTTCCCCAATGCTACGTGTCTGTGAGGTACAAAGTTACTATATGCCATCTTTTCATAAATTATATAAATTTTAAATTTGTTACTTTTTTCTCAGAGAATACATTCATTTTATTCATTAAAAATGTATGTTTTGATTTGAGGGGGTGAGAAGGATTTATTCCGGAATAAGATTATCCAGTTTTGTTCTCTACTTACACTAACATTTATACTGCGTGACACATTTCCTGCAGACGGCACAGAGAGGTGACTGTCAAGGCCAGCTTCCACGATACTGTGTGCGGCAATGTCATACTCATCAACAACAGTTTCATCTTCCCCGATAGAGGGACAGAAGCCGGGGACGAGCGGGCTGAGGAAAGCTGTCAAAGTCTACTTGCAAAAAAATTACACGGAAAATTTTGTGCAGTGTATATTGGAAGGAGGGTTAAGTAAAATAGAGGGTTCGACTCTAGTTATCGGCGGCGATGGACGATACTATGAAAAAGAGGCAACATTGCTCATCATTAAAATGTGTGCTGCAAATGGGGTATGTCTTGGATATAACTGACAAAATGCAGATTTATTTGCTAATTGGAATAAAATTATTGATTACGGAACATGCATAAGCATATTTACCATAGATCTTGGGATTTGGTGCTATTTAATTATTTCAAATGTATTTTGCAAAAATAAAGCCTATTAAAGGTAAATTGAATTAAATTTTAAAGTAAAGAAAATTAGCAAGCATTAAAATACATTGTTTTACTACAAGACTATTTTAAAAAGTTATATTTTGTCAAAATTAAAATTGATTGTAACATACAGAAGCACATTTTAATATTTGATGTATAAACTGCAGACATACATTTATCTGTTAATAGAATAAAGATAAGAAAAAATATTACACAAAACTGTATTACACACAAATACTTGGTGTACTTGTATCATGAGTTGAAAGATGTGTCTTAATTTTTAAATTATTTTTCTCTGTTATTTTACATCAGGTATCTAAAGTGATAGTTGCTCAGAATGGTTTGATGTCAACACCATCAGTATCCTGTGTCATCCGTAAATACAAGACTAATGGTGGAATTATTTTGACTGCAAGTCACAATCCTGGGGGTCCAGATGCTGATTTTGGCATAAAATTCAATACTGAAAATGGAGGTAATGCATTCTAATAGCAACACAATGTATCGAGACTTATCCGAAGACCAAGTAATTTTTTCTACATCCAATATCAAAATAGCCTTGAGTTAGAATCAAATGAAGTCAAAATTAGAAAATGCACTTAGTATTTATGGTTTAAAATGTGAAATGATATCATTTTTTAATTGTATTTAGACCTTCAATTTGTTTTTAGTAAAGATTTTGATATCTTCCGGCATTCATGAGATATTAGAATGATTTAACCTTGAGTTGAAATATATGGTCAAAGTTTTATTAGAACAATAGTACACAAAGAGGGATAAAAGTACTCTTGCATAGAGGATGATTATATACATGTATGAACACATGTCTTCAAGTGTGGAAGGAAAACTGAGTTCAAGAATTTTGAAATTAGTTTTGATATGGCTTGGCTATTTAATATACTGATCTTCTTTAATAATCATATATGGGATATAAAACTATTAAATCGAAGAAAAAAGCTTGATGAATTTTATCTATTAGAATAGAGATATGAAGAATACTCCAATGGAGTAACTCCATGCATTGTTGTGGCCATTCTTCGTCCACTCAATGTACTAATCTTTGTCACATATGATTGTAAATTTGAGGGTCATTCTTTTCTTCATGCATTTAAGTATTTCATATATCTCTAACAATTTATGCTTGTTTGATTAAATTGTTCTTTTTAAAGAAATAATATTTTATTAATTTTATTACAGGTCCAGCTCCAGAAAATGTAACAGACAAAATATTTGAAAGAACAAAAAGCATCAGTCAGTACAAGATTTGTCCCGATTTGAATGCTGATATCTCCAAAGTTGGTCTTTCTACATACACTGTTGATGGTAAAGAGTTCAGTGTTCAGGTCATAGACTCGGTGTTAGATTACATGGAGTACATGAAGGAAATATTCGACTTCCCTGCTCTGAAAAACTACCTGTCCACAGGGAAACAAGTGCTCATTGATGCAATGAATGGAGGTCAGTTCTGAATTATCATTATATAGAATGATTGTTCTTACTTAAAATGCTATCCATAGACATTGAATCAATAAACAGATACCCTAAAACCTTGAAAATAAGCCGCGGCTTATTTTAACTTTTGGTAAGAAAGTGGGGGCTTATTTTCAAGACCGTCTTATTTTCAAATCGTGGCTTATTATCAATGCAAAAATCCCGTAAACGATGAGATCATAATGTAGGCTTATTATCAAAACAATATTAATTGTAATTGATTGTTTGACTATTCTAAAAATGGTATATCCAGGTAAACACCTGCAAGAGTAAAATGAAAAGTGGTAAAGTGTTTCTGATTCAATTTTATATCATGTATCATAATATTTATGCACTCTGACCACTGTTCATTCCATCTCACAAGCTCTAGCCAGTGTATTCGCCATTACGTAACTAGCCACCTGTTGACTCGTCGCGTGGTCAATGTTTGTTTAACAATTTCCGGTGTCAGAAGCATGCACTGCCCTGTCGGACTTCACAGTTTATATTAGTATAGGAAGATGAGCATTAATTACGATTTGATTAAAAAATTATTTATTTTATGTCCCTTTATGCCGTAATTGGTTTGCATACTGATGGACACTTTAAAAAATAGACCGATCATTTGTACGACTTGATAATGACGATAAACGACACATACAGACGTTTCTTCACAATGTTTATTTTACAATAATTATAATAATTGGATTAATTATTAGATAAAGAATTACCGTTGTTGGTTGTTTTGGTTTAGATTAACAAACGTTCGTTATTACTTGTAAACGAATTGAATACATTATGTACGCATGCATATCGATAACGTTGAAAAAAAATCCTCTTTTTGGGGATGTATATAATGCATAGTAACAGCGGGGTTTTTTTTAGCATGAAATACACAGGTGTATGCTACACATGAGACTTTACGGTCGTCTAAAATCTTTCCAAACTGGCATTGTCATGACTGGCTTATTTTCAAAACAGGCTTATTTTCGAGTAATTTTCAGTGCAAGAAATAGGTGGCTTATTTTCAAAACCGGCTTATTATTAAATCCGGCTAATTTTCAAGGTTTTAGGGTATTTCAGATTGTGAGTTAATTAGTACATGTAGTGGTATGCTTGTAGTTTTTAAAAGTAACATTTTTTTATTTTACCTGTTTAGTATATTTTACAAATATTAAATCATGTAGAGCATGAAAGAGGGTCAATGTACATTGATGAAATTATAAAATTCAAATCAGAAGCTTTTAAAGTTTATTTCAGTTTCGTGCAAAAATATTTCATTATATGCATTGGTCTAGCTGATGTGTCAATTTCAAAGATATTATGCCACAGAAAATTAAATACAGCTGGATGTCTTGCATATAGATAGAGTTATCTCTCTTTGCTCATGCTTACTGTAAAACAATATTCTGCAGCAAGGAGTAATTGTGCATTTTAAGCTTGAAGAACATCTTAATGTAGCTTGATGTGGCTAAAAATGTGTAATTACTCTGAAAAAAAAAAAAGGAATTACCACAAGAAACATAAATAATTGTGCAATCATGGTAACAAGACAGCCGGCAAAATGTTACTTGAAATTAAGTATTTACATGTACATGTAATTTCATAATTTCAAGCCAATTAGAGTAGAGCACATTGCTTTATATACAATAAGAATTAAATAAAAACCCTGTAATAAAATATGGTGGAATCTTTTCTGGGAATTTAACTCAAGGAATAGTATTGATAGTTGGGTTGCCAATTGTATGCATGGAACATGTACTGTAAGAACCAAAAGAATGATTGCACTATTTAATAAAAACCTATCTTTATTAAACCAATGTTAAATGTTTACTTATTGCACAGAGCAATTTTTAATACAGACTCTTTTAAAATGCGCTATTATTTATTGTGTACAATGCCATCAGTTTCATGGAGGGGTGATATGGATTTGGAAAACCACAGAGTGGTGATCCAAAAAATCGGATCACACTCTGTAGAATTAACAGTATAAAGAAAGGAAAATTGATTGGTATGGTACAATATATAATAAAAACAGTTATTGACTTTATAAATAACTAGATAAATATTACATGTATTGCAACTTTCATACAAGTTAAAGATGAAATAAAATATTAACCTCTGATGGAAGTAAAGTCATACTTGTCATTCATGTACCTTTAAAAGTCAATAAAATTTTGATTCATATATAGATAAATATATCTACGCTACATGTAATCACATGTAATCACATGACTTTACAGATTTAAAAAAATTAGTATATGTACTTATCAACTAGAAAAGCAAAGGAGTCCTAAAAACATTCATGATTTTCAAAAATGAGACAGTTTAATATTAGAATTTAATTAATAAATTTTGTCTAAAAAAATCTTTGAGGTCATAAAAAGATGAGCCTACAATATTTAATGCTATAACTATAAGTCGTTTGTCTTAAAGGCTTTCTGTTAATTAATTTTTGGTAATAAATTAATTTTTTCAGCATAAAAAATATATGTCAATCAGTATGTACATGTATAGATCTGTCACTAAAGTGATAAGTGCAGGTGAAGATAAATCTAGATTATGTATCTTATCCATACAATGATTCAATGGTGTGTAATTTTCCTGTACTTGTCAATACGTATAAATGTATTAATTAATCAGTATATATATATCTCATCAGTGATCCAACTATTTTTTCTTCCTAAATGCCACAGGGATGTTGTCCTGTGCGTATATGTCTCTCTCTCTCTCTGATTGGCTGTTTGGATGCGCCACATAGTATTTGTCGTACTGTGGGTACAAGACTGTTACTGTACATTATACATGGTGGTTGAGTAACAGTTTACTCCAGCGTATGTACATGTAGTATGGAAAAACCAGAAGAAAAATGACCTCACAAGTGTGAGACATACGTATCACCAGAGTTATATGCATGACAGAGATTTTTCTATTGGTCTTCCTGGCAGCTTAGTGTAAAATGCTTTACTCTGAAAACCTTCACCCACCACCCCACCCACCTTTCCTCCTTGAGTATTACACATCCTAGGCCCAGAGTCTAGCAAATGAAAAGAGAACAGTACTCATGCATTCAGTTTTGTAATAGGTATGAGGTTTCTATCTTTATTGCTCCTATCACAAAGAAAAAAATCCATAACTCCCCCTTCTCCCCCCCCCCCAAAAAAAAATCCCAATAGTACTGAGAAAACAAATCTAGCCACCCCACCCACACTATGAATAGTACCTTTGCACCCAGATCTATAAGTTTTGTAGTACTTGATTGAGATGTATATTGTACAGAAATATGATTTCTTGTTGTTGACCAATAAGGTGTTGGTGCTGAAGACACTGACATTTTAATCTTGTTTTTCTATACCTCACGTTTCACACTGCTTTTGTGATACGGAATTGATTGTTACTGTAAGATGATGCTTTAGTCTTCAGATTAATGATATGATCTGTAGAAATTTTCAGCCAATTAGTTATTACTGGACAGAAATTTGAGTCTAATGCCAACATTGTATTTATTTTATATTTTACAATAAGCAAATTGTAATGTTTGGTCAACATGCTTATACATAAAATTTGAATTTTGAAAATCATGAACTGTCAATGAGTGATAAAAATATTTCTTTTAAAGATTGTTATTCATAGTAAAACAACTTTAAGCAATAGGTTCAAGTACTGTAATCAGGTTTTGAAATCAAAGCAAAAATAAAGAACCTAAACTTTTTCTCATGAACTTTGGAAGCACTGGGGACAGCTATTTGTCTGTAAAAAGATGTCAAATTTTTGTGTTGCAATTGTGTGTCATTTTATGATACAATATACACAAAACTTTTTAACATACCTGTTTGATTATATATAAAAAGCATTTTCCTTGTTAAACAATTAGCACCCAGCCTTGTTTCTATTATAACTTTTTATGGTACATGTGTTACTATAAGGTTAACATTTAGTTGGTATTATTACCTGTACAAAAATTATCTCTGTTTTATTAATTTCACTATTGCAGTTATGGGTCCATATGCGAAGAAGGTGATCTGTGAGGAGCTTGGAGCCCCCCAGAACAGTGTGGTCAACTGCACCCCTCTGGAAGACTTTGGTGGCAAACATCCCGACCCCAATTTGACTTACGCTGCAGACTTAGTGACAGAGATGGCCAAGGGGCAGTATGACTTCGGTGCTGCATTTGATGGAGATGGAGTAGGTTTATTCTAATATTTTAATTTGTTTTTTAAACTATTGTTTTTTTTAGAGGGGTTTGGCGGGAGGGAGGGGATAAGAATGAATATGCTGGTTAAGGGTTAAGCATTGTTTCAAAAGAGTTTTATGAAAGTTTATAACATTAGAGTGCATTTTATTTCCTCATTTTCTTTTTTAAATGTTTTCTTTTTCGAAAGATTAATGTTTAATTCATTAATTAGAATGTCTATTTTTCCAGCGATGCCAATAAAAATTGTAAAAGTGCAAATTCTTTGGTGATGCCAACTTTTATATGTTCTTGTGTCATCAAAGAGAGGAATTTATCAGAAACTGCATGTTCACATTTTAATGACTGTCAACACCTGTACTTATCCATAATTCACTAATTAGAAATTAATTGCTGTGCTCTGATATTACAGGACAGGAACATGATCCTGGGAAAGAATGCCTTCTTTGTGACGCCATCAGATTCTCTGGCCGTTTTAGCACATTATCTAGAATGTATTCCATATTTCAAAGAGACTGGGGTCAAAGGTTACGCCCGGAGTATGCCAACAAGTGGAGCAGTAGACAGGTCAGTGATAAGGCAGAGCTGTCCAGAAATATTGGTCAAAAGAAAAGAGAGAGAGAGAGAGAGAGAGAGAGAGAGAGAGAGAGAGAGAGAGAGAAAATGTTTTTGTTATCCCCAGTCTAAAATTTTTGAATAAAATTTGTTTATGAATTTTATCTTCCAATAAAGTACTTTTAGTCTCAGTTTAAATTCAAATATGAAACCTATATTTCAGAGTAGCTAAGGTCAAGAATCAAACTTGTTTTGAGGTTCCAACAGGATGGAAATTCTTTGGAAACTTGATGGATGCGGGTCGCCTGTCCCTTTGTGGGGAGGAGAGCTTCGGAACCGGGTCAGACCACATCCGTGAAAAGGACGGCTTGTGGGCGGTCCTAGCCTGGCTGTCGGTCCTAGCCAATCAGAACTGCAGCGTGGAGGAATGCATAAAGAAGCACTGGCAGACCTACGGGCGAAACTTCTATACAAGGTTTGGAGAGTTCTTCATAGTGTGATACACATAGAAAAATAGTTTAAAGCAAAAAATATCCCATATAGTAGCTTTAAAGGTGTGTGGACTTGAGTAAGAGTTGTTTTACAATATGCATGTAAAAACAGCATACTACACAACCCAAGGTTCCGTTTGGAGTGTTTTTCACAGTAAATAATACATGTACAAATACACTGTAAAACGCATTTTCTATTCAATCATTTTTGAAGAAGTGCATGGTGCTTAGCAGGAGTTGTTTTACAATTTACAGTTAAACTTGTTTAAAACATGAATATAGTGAAAACTTGTTCCCTACACAATTCGTAACAAATTTTTTAAAACTCTTACGATTTTAATGTACATGAATTATTTAAAACAAAATTTTTGAATATAAACAAACTGATTTTGAGCCCTGCATGGGAAATATAAAATTGACATAATTTAAATTATTACAAATAGTTTTCTATTATTAAAAAATTATCAATACTTAAAGACATAATTGTTTTAATGAATTTATTATCATTGTAATACAAACAGACTTGATCTACCATGTATGCTTAAAAATCTTCAACTAAGAGTATGGTGATTTCTTTCTTATTTTCCACTATTTTTCCCTGCATGTATTGTGAGAAATCTACATGTCTTGAATATATTTTTATTTTTATATGCCGGGTATCTTTACCATTCTTGGATATAAAAAAATATTTAAAAGAAATGTTGAAATAACAGCAAGTTATCCTTGTTAATTAATTAAAACATTAATTATAAATATACCAGCCCAAGAAAACAAAAATAATACACAAAGACAATAGTAATTTAACATATTTAATGCACAAATGCATCTATGTCATATGAATTTGAGAACTGTGGCTATATATGCAAATATTTGTGGTTTATGTGATGGGTTGTAGGTTTTGATAAATGTGTATTTTTGAACCCCTTGATAAAATATTACTATTTATTAATATCTCATAATGTGTTGGAAAAACAAATGTGTAATGAAAGAAAGTTCATTTGTACCCCAATTCTTGATGATGACAATGAACTCTATTCTCAATAAACTGTGTTTACATTGTAGGGAAAATATATTCAAATTACATTGTGGAGAAGGATTAGTACATTAACCAAGAGAGCTATGATGAAAACTGCCAAGTGCTGTATTCATTAGTCCGAAGATAATTATCTGATGAATTAAACACAAATCTCATGTAGCCATTTATTGTCCATGTTATAGAGCTTGGAGGCATATAAACTCTAGCCTCAGTTTAATTTATCATCAAAGAGATTTTTATTTATCATCATATGACCCTGGTATGTGTGTCAAAATGCCTGGGAGATATTCATTTAGTGAACTCTGGCAGCAGAAAAATAATTATACCTGCTCCACATGGTTTGGAGACAAGAGCAATTATACCGATCTCACTGGGATTGAGAAAATAAGAATGTACCAGCTAATACTGTTGGAAATAATTGTCTTCCTTTTTTTCTTGGTAATCAATCTTAACAGGCTATGATAATTATGTGCTGTGAGTTTGACTTGTAGAAAGCTCATCCCCTGCTGGGTCAATGATAAGATGGGGGGGGGGGGGGCTGAATTCTGTTCCTATAACAATGGATAGAGAGAGTGTCAGTGTCATAGTTCGCTGTTATCTGTGATTGACTTTTGACAGAAGTAGGTACTTCTAAACTAATTGTTCTTTAGAATGTTAATGGGTAGTATATTGGTCACCCCTGATATTTACAATGTTTTACATAACCGGTAACTAATTAATATTTTTAAAAGACGTATTATCTCTTACTTGCTTTAACTATGGATATATATCAATTTGGAATTCCCATTTACTTATTTAGTCACAATTGCAGCAGGGACGTATATACTAACGCCAGTTAGTATATACGTTCCTGATTGCAGTGAATTTATTTTTTACCTACTTGAAATTTTGGCCATAAAGTACATGTAAATATACTTAATGTTAAGGAGAAGTGTCTTAAAATAGCAAACACTTAAGAACTCATGGATACTTGCTTAACAATGGAATGTTCTAGATCACGTAAACATTCTATTTCTAATATTTTTCTTGGTTATCTGAAACTGGAGACAGATAGAATCTGAGAGAGAGAGAGAGAGAGAGAGAGAGAGAGAGAGGTCTGTTTTGGCAATTGTATTGAGACGAAACTAATAGGATATGATGTCATATATCTCTAAATTGTTTGCTCTTCAATCATATGGGAAATTATGAAAAAACATCACATGTATATTTGTACAACGAAAAAAAAAAGAATTGTGGTAAAATGATGTTCATTTTAGGGGGCCATTTTAGGCTCAAATCATATATAGTCCTTTACGAACATTAACTACCGGGTATTCTCCATTTAGATATGATTATGAAAACTGTGAATCAGAACCAGCCAATAAGATGATGGCAAATCTAAATGCATATGTTGCTGACCAGTCCAACATTGGAAAAGTATTTACCTCCGGAGACAAGTCTTACACATTAGCCAAGGCAGACAACTTTTCTTACACAGATCCTGTGGATCACAGCGTTAGCGAAAACCAGGTGAGAAAAAAGAGAGGTTTCAGTGTACAGGAAAAATTACCCATTTTATCAGAGTACCAGCTAGGGCACAGGAAAAAATATAAATTTTGAATGAATCAAGCTGCAGATACAGACAAAATGTAGATTTCTTATGTACCTGCCAGGAACAGACAAGCTAAAACATGGGTTTCATTGTTATAGTTTTTGCAAAATGATGATTGCATGTTTTTAAAGCAACTAGTATATCAAACACATTTTGAATCATTATAAATACATGTACAAACACACTCATGATAAGAATTGTACTGAATTTCAAAGGGAAAAAATTAAGGTTTTAAATTATTTTTAAAAATTATATTTGTTTGGGTAATATGCATATCTGCAATTTCATGGATGAAGAAAGACCATCTTGTGTTATTAATAATATATTTTTAAGACAATATGAAGAGTACATTGTACCAGATACATTTCAACATCAGAATTTTGATCAGTTTTGGTTTCTTTATAAGGAATATAGCCCAACGTTTTGTTGTCTTCCCCAAACCCATGCAGTCGCTCCTGATACACCTTCTCCCTCTCTTCATCAACGAAAAATTGCGTCATTTCCTGACCCTCTCATGTATTTCATCAGAATCTCGTTCGTGACATTTTACCACATTTAACTAGGTTACCATCAATTGGGTTGCATCACTTCTTTGCGGTCAATTGCTGCATGAAGAAGACCAAATACATGCCGTTCAACATACTCCCACTTTCATCAACATCCTGCTTTCTGCGACTTCAGTCCGCGGATATTAGAGGGTTTCTTGTGACAATTATAGTCTTGGCGCTCCTTAAACACTAGTTCCTGTTTCTTACTGAGCTACTGTGTTTAAAAATTCAACTTCTTAGACCCAATACATGTATAAGAGAATCATATATAATAGTACATATGTACATGTATTAATGAAATTCATTTTGATATAAAATTAAGTTATAGTTCACCGACCAACAGTTCTTTTGTTATAATTTATTGTTTCTTTTGTGATGTACATAATTGAAATAATTAATATACATTTATTTATATTTAGGATAAAATTTCATATGTTTGAGCTTAAGAAATTAACAGAAAAACCAGCTTTGATAAATATTTTTGCATATTTATATATTGATACATGTACATCGTACCCTTATTTGATCAGAAGTTAATTCTTTCTTATACATTTACCTTAAGTAATTATATGCATTTGAATTCGAAAACAAGTTTACCGGTACATGTACATGTATCAATGTTAAACTGAATGAATAGGGAGCTACTATCGGTATATTGGCAAAATATCTTGATCAAGTAAGAAATCTATCATTAAACTTTTATTGTGCGTTTTATATGTGTTTGCACTTACACCGTGTTTATGCTGCAGGGTATTCGCCTGATATTTTCCGATGATTCTCGCATCATTTTCCGCCTCAGTGGAACAGGAAGTAGTGGCGCCACCATTCGGATGTATCTAGAAGGGTACGAGAGTGACCCAGCTAAATATGAAATGGATCCACAGGTACATATAATTATGAATAACTCAATATATAATTCAAACTCTACCCCCATGCCCTCTCCGTCCAAAAAAAGCCTTAATTAACAAACATTACGAGAGTTTTGCATATTAAGCAAGCATAAGCATTACATATTCCCTTCCAGCATCCCCAATTTTAAAACAATTGTCATTTTACGTGCTTACCGATACAGACTAAAAACCCTGTCTGGTATATTACATTTATATCTTTGCTTTAATTACAACAGAAACTGATCCTGTTTTTTGGTGACAAAATTTGAAGAATAGTATATGTGTCTGATGAATAAAAAACTTTAGTACAGGTGTACCCAATTTTAATGGTACATGTATTTGAGTGAGTGGGAATATATCTGTTTTTAATATCGTAAAGAATATTAATAAACCAAAGCTATCAAAGTGGATTATAAAGTGGCTGCCTTTAAGAGAAGAGTTGGGAGATATTGCAAAAATTAAAATGACCATGTAAACATATACTCTGTAGATACAAATAGTTCTGTGTGTGGATTAGACTGTGGTCTCAATTTTCATGTGAGAGATGTGCCAATGTTTCTAAATCCATTTTACATGTACCTGCCAGGAATAGAAATAAACAGAATCCAAAGATCACAGTTGGAGAAAATCGGTCTGTGCGGACAATGATCTAAGTGGGAGCTTAACCAAGTTCTACTTTAATTTTGATAATCCTTTCAAAACACATTTTAAAACATATGCACCTTACATAAACAGGAGTTTATTTGGAGAGCTGTTCTATTTATTCAGACAGCATTAATTAAAAATTAGACAGTTTTTGAAGACTTTGATTGTTCTACTGCAAATTCTCTAAACCAAAATAATTTGAGAAAGGAAATGAGATGCGTATGAGCTATTAATTCAATTTAATGCCTTTCGTATAATCGCTTTGTTTATCTGTTGTATTTTCTAGAATATTTGTCAGAACTGTCAGTGCTTAATAACTTTAAAGATTAATCATACATCCATGTTAAAAATGAAAACACCAATGAGCAATTGTCAAATTTGTTGATGTACACAGAATTTTTACAATGGTGCCTTTTATTAAAACAGGAATTTGACTATACAAATGTATAGACTATGTCTGGGCTTTTTTCCTTTCTTTAATCATGAATCAACTTTTATTAAGACATTTAAGAGCAAGTTCTGTTTCCATAATGTTATTAAAGCTAATTGCTATGATACCTTTACAGTTTTTGTGGTTAAAAAAAATATTTTTTAAAAATTGATGATAAACTGCAGGAAAAAACAATACCAGCGCTACGAAAAAAAACTATTTCTTTAAGTTGTTCTTTCCATGATAAAAACACACTTGTGTAAATACCGGTACATGCATGATTTATATTTTTGTTATACATGTATCTCAGAATTATCTTGAAAAAGCATTTTAGGAGCTAGAATAGCTGTAGATGCATGTACAGGGAAAGAAATGATCAAAAAACAAAACATTCTTGCACACCAAGCAAAGGTTTATCAATTGTTTTGACTGAATTCGTTTCAGGTTGTTTTGCGGCCCCTGATAGACATTGCACTCAAGTTATCCCAGCTGCCTGAACTGACAGGGAGAGATGCACCAACCGTTATCACATAGACCAGGTTCTCCTGGGTTTTTCTTTAAATTAAGAAACACAGTTTTTGAACAGTCATGAATTTTATGTATATGTTATATATATATATTATATATAGCTTTAAAGTATTTGTTACACACATATAGTTTTTATTATGCATAATACACTGTACCTGTATAAGTTGAACAATTAATATAGGTAATACATGTATTTGTTTGGTATTTCTAAATTATATGATTGCGAACAGAAATAGTAAATTCTGCATCTCTGATTACAAATGTGACACTCTTCTTTTGCAAGAAGAGTAAAGTGACTGTACTTTATATTTTTTCACTGTGTTTTGAAATAAATTTATTGTTTGTTTGATTGGCCTGATAACCTATTTACGACAATATCAACTGACCCGATCTTGTCTGTTATCTCCGGGTTATATGTCTATATACACCAATATATATATACCCATTGTATAGACAACACTCTACTTAGTTAATAGGGATAGACATATCTGTAAGCTATAGGGTCAAGTGTAGATATATAGGTTGGACAAATGTTATTCATGGAGACCCAAGATGTCCTTGGGTCTGTGCCATCTATGTTTATTGACATAATAACACAAGTGTGCTGACAATATTAGCTGATAAAGGGGATCATGGGGGACAGAAATCAGGTGCTATAGTCAGAGTGACTGTGTCAAGTCTTATGTCACCCCCCCCCCCCACAGTTAAGTTGGTCCACTTAAAAAAGATTCGTCATTATTTGGGGTATATAATGGGCATTACTGTATTGTGTATATAATTATCTATATTATTAAATTCTAATAAACTAAGACTCAAAACTTTTATCCAGCCATCATTGTTTTGGTCAGTTTGAACTTTAAGCTGGATTTGATTAAAAGCTGAGGTATATTAAATTACATGCAACTCCATTTTTCTCTATGATGTTTGGCGAACCAGGAAGGTGTGAAATACTAACCCACCCTGTAGAGGATTGATCTAAGAAACCGTTAACCAAGTGCTAAATACCATCAAAGAAAATGTGTTAATGAACTTGGACAAACTTCCTCATCAATGAATGGCACCCTTCAAAGGGAAATGGTGAGACACCATGCAGACTGGAAGGAATTTCTCACCAAGCACACAAAGACTTGATACTCTGATTGCCCCAGGAGTTTATTTTGTGGATGGTTCATTAGCACGGCCAAAATTAGTGGGGGGCCCTTAGGGGACTAATTTTAAGGATGATGGGAGTTAGCTTGTGACAATAACAAGCTTTCTCCATGGTGCTTTGCTTTTGATTGTTACTGCTTGTTAAATATAACCATTTAATCAATACTGTTGAAATAAATTACTATGATGATGTTCTCTCTGTGTTGTCTTTAGTTGGCAGAACACGAAGCTGAGGTAGATTTCTATTTATAACTACAGACAAAGAGGTCGTGTCTGCTGCTGTAGCAGTGTTGTAACTTGGATGATCTCCATATATACAAAGGGTGTGTGTTATTAAGGTGAATGAGACTCGGTTACCGGTACATGCTTTTTTGCCTTATTGCAAGTATAAACCTTGTAAAAACTTTGCTGAAAACCTATCAGTATTTCTGTATTATTAAGAACAGAAAATATGCCGTTTCTAAAACGTATGAACTTTTTGAACTACATTATGTTTGGCTATATATACATTTGTATATCTGGCAAATTTCCAATTTTTTAAGTCCTCCAGTACAGTTTATGTTGATTGTTCTCCAGCATTCAATGGAACAATTTATATCATTGCCTTTGTCACATAACCTGGAAAAATGCAATTCCCTTCACATTTAATTAAAACCCAACAAGTGTGTAAAATTTTATTCCTTTTATTTTGAAATGCATCATGACTGAGTTTTACAAGTCATTCTATCAAGCTTCAGTTGGTTGACATTTCTGGTTGATTAACCAACACCATCAGACAACATCCGCTTCATAAAAACTCAAAACAGAACAAGCAATTATCATTTCACAAAGATTCTTCACCTTATACTCTGTAAGCGAAGCCATTTGAATAGTTTTCTAATTAAAATTTCCTTAAAACATTTTTAAAAAAAGAAAACTTTTAACAATTTGAATATTCTTTGATATAAAAAAACACCCCAAACATTGAGTTCCGATAAATATTAAAAACAATCTTTTGATTTGTCTTATTTCCCAAATTAATGATTAACATACAGTTGAGTATGGAATGGTTAGCAGAACACATAATTGTTTGAGCATTGCAATAAAAAAAATTTTGTCAACATATTTCCTTTGGAAATTATTATTGGACAGAATGATTTGAAATCACAAAAAAATATAGCACAGAACCGACTTCCTTTCACGTGTGGCACAAAGTGTTTTGTCATTGGCTCTGATCCAAGCTCAGCAGCACTTTTCATAATCTGCGTACATAATATAAAACCCGTTCAGCATTCAAAATTTGCCATATCCTACAACTTCATGCAAGTCTTCAAACAATAACCACATTTTGAGATCCATGGCTTGCATGAATGAGGAATATGGCTAAAATTGGGATATGTTATTCCAGATCTTAACATGCCAAATTAACTCATCATAAGAGATGGTATAAATTCCAATTTCCATGTATCTTTGACACTATACCAGATGGTGTCATCAAACTTTTTTTTTTATAATTTTTTTTTCCAGTAGTATTTTGTACTAAGTACTAGCACCCCCTACCCACCTTAACATGATTTATAACCCAATGACGATTAAAACTGACAAAAATAATTTTTATGATAAAACAAGTGTTCCTGTTTTGAAATATTTTTTTTATAACTAGAACAAATATAACAAGCTCGCATAATAAAATGCATTTGTTTTAACAAAGATTGGCAACAACAAGCTCAAATATAAGGCTGTTTTCAAACATGAATTTCTCAGTTTTAAACATCACAGTTGCACAATGAGTTATCACATGGAAATCCTGTTGCCATTCAGGAATTCCCTTTTTGACTTCTTTTTAGCACACATGGACAAGGACAAGAGGTAATATATTGTATAACAACAACGGATTTCAACTTTTTCAGGCCATAGCTTCCTAGACATATTGTGTCTTGCCTCTAGCTTGTATATATTTCTCTCCTTCTCTCTCTCTCTTTGCATGTTAAAATGGCACTGTTTCAAAACACAAAACTTATGTTTCACATTTTTGACGAAAAAAAAAATTAAATTGCTAAGGGTGTATTGGTATCAAAAATGCGAAATGGTTTTGTTCATATTTGAGAAAGAGAGCAAATTACCGGTTTTTAGTGGTTATCAAAGTACACATATAGAATGCATCTTCAACAAAACTGTCGAAGAAATTTTGGAAATCATTGATCGATTATTTACACAATTGCTTTGTCCTAATATCAAGACTGGCTCAATTTGAATTCAATTCTATGAAACAATTGTAAAAAATACAAATGGAAACATTTAAAACAGATAAAATCGAACACATGGACAATTAAAAAATATAACAATGAGAACATTTCTGAACAGAAATGCATTTGAAAAAATACTAATCTCATTTTCACAACCATCAAGTACTCGACACACTTATCTTTTCTCATTCTCAATCACACACATTTACACCTTCCACATTTACACATCACATAGACTCATGAACATTGATTTCTTTGATTGCTTAATGTTCTTTAAGAGCACTCGTCTATTTGTTTTTTTCAAAACTTTCGTGAATCTTTCCCCTCTCTCACAATGAAGACAATATGTCTCAATTTTTTTTTTCCTATAAAGACTTGAAAGACATTCGGATATCTTTTTTTCAGAAAATTGTTTTTAAATGTAGCTATATATACTCTGAATCGATATACACACAAGATCCCTGAATATTTTCTAAGCAAGAAATGCTAGAATGGAAATGATGAAATGACTACACACTCACACCATAGGTGGAGGAATGTGAACTTGGAAGCGAGTCAATACCGTCACTCTGTTCTCCCGAGGTGTTCATGTTCCTCAGGGTCGCAAAGGTGCGTCTCTTGGCAAGTCCAGAACAGGGAGGAGAGAGTTTGATGGAGGGCATAAAGAGATCGTCCCCAGAGTCTGTTTCCTCTAACTCCTCCAACAAGTCTCCGTCGCGGTTGCCAATGAAAAATGAGGTTGGCTCGGAAATGAGCAAGTGTTGCTGCATCATGCGGTTCATGGATATTACTTCGCTGGCATAGCACTCCAAGTCTTTTGTGCTGTTGTTCCTGTAAACATGACACAATACAGTCATTAGTCACACTCTATCTAACCAGTTTATCTCCAGTGAATGCTATACCAAAAGACAAGCAGACAACCAGATTTCTGACAAAACAATAATACCAACCTGGTGAGTACTCTGGGTGTTGCCAGAGGAGTGGGAGCTGGAGATGTCTCCACCCAGGGGTGGTGAAGAACCTCCACAGCAGAGAGCCTCTTTCTAGGGTCCCTCACCAGGAGTTTGCGGATCAAATCCTTGGCATCTGGTGAGATGTTGCACCACTCGTTATCAGGAAAGTCAAAGATGCCCTCCTGGATTCTGGTGAAGAGGCTGTCCTGACAGTCCTGGCATGGCTCTCCCTTCTCCCACCCACAGTCCTCTCCACACTGACCGTAGAAAGGCGGGTATCCACAAAGCATGATGTACCTGCAACACCACATAGAAAACACCTCAGTCATCAATTTTATAACACTGGTGAAGGTGTTGATGTAAAGACTGGCGTTTTCTATTTTGTACCCTAATTATTATCACATCAGTGATACTTACAGTATGGTTCCAAGACTCCACAGATCACATTTTTTGTCGTACTTGAACGACTCTCCGACCCAGGCGTCCACCACTTCTGGTGCCATGTACTCAGCAGAACCAACTGGGGTGAGTAGTTCAGGGGTGGTGCAGTTGTCATTCTGACTGACCGGAACACCACTGGCAAGGTCAAAGTCACAGATTCGGATTGGAACCACCTAAAGATAAAGTTACACTTTTTCATTAGAAAAAAACCCCCATAAGTTAGCATTTGCTATTTTTTTCAGCAAATTGCTATTTCTCAAGAGATTCATTGCAACATATATGTTTGAAACACCTACCTCATCTGTTTTTTCGCACAAAATATTTTCAGGTTTTAAATCCCTATGGGCAATTCCTTTACGGTGAAGAAAATCTAAAGCTCTGGCTATGTCACGAACCACCAAACTTGCTTCTCTCTCAGTCAAGTGGCCTCGCCTTTCGATGTTAGCAAGAAGGGTACCTGAAATTGATATTAAAAATTCTTAATCCTTTTGGTCTCTGCTGTTCATCCAAGCAGTCAAAAAAGAGGGGCACAGCAGTGCTCATTTACATAAATTTAAATGTCCCGAGGTAAACACAAACAAAGCACCTGCCTGACCTCAAGCACAGAATAAACACAACTGGCCTATTTTTTTTTTTTTTTCATATTATTATCAACAAACAGAATCTAATGCCTTTTGTACGGAGTTGTGATTTCAGCACTGTGGTTAACCATCAACCGATTTAATTTAAACTGAGATGTGAAAAATTTTTTCTTACCTCCTTGCATTTTATCAAACACAAGGTAGAACCGCTCCGCCTCTTCAAAATACTCATAAAGCTGCAGGATGTTCTCATGTCCTTGGCACAAATGGAATATCTCAATTTCTTTGAAAACTTTGCTCCTAGATCTTCCATTATTCTTTTCAATTATCTGTGTAAAAATTTAATTATACAATTTTAAAAATTTAGAATAACAAGCTGTTTTGGAATAATTTAAGTAAAAAGAATTAGCAATACTGAATCACTAAGTAAATAATATAAAAAAATGAAAATGCTTTTGGAATTTTTATTTTGGAATTATTCAAGTTATTAATTACCAGTAGTAATAATGAATCAATAAATATATAATCACCTTTACTGCATACTCCTTGTTGCTATGGTTATTTTTGTAAGTTTGAACAGAAGCATACGATCCATTCCCAAGCATTTCTCCTGTTGGTCTATAAAGGTCTGGAATAATAAAAAAAAAAAATAACATCAATGCAACACGCATCTATTTTCACAAGAGGAATTACATATGTTTGTAGGCAATATACATTCATGTGCATTCCTAACTCATAACAGATTTTCAGACTGTACTGGAGTGCCAGTGTATCTCTGGCATCATGCTTTTCTTTCTTTTTTATGGGTTATCTAGAGGAGAAAAAAGCCAAGAACCCAGAAATGAAGCATGATTCATCTTTACCAGATGCTGCCAGCAATTACTTGCAGCTTTATTGACAGGAAAAAGTCACGAGGCTTTGACACATCACTACAATGACCTACATTTCTTACATCCTATATATATATATATATATATATATATATATATATATATATATATATATATATATGAATGCTCAATCAATATATATCCTAAAGGTCAAACCTGGAGAGTCACTTTAAAAATTTCAGTTATTGGCAATTGAAATAGGAAGTAATGGATTTTAATCTATTTTTAGACACAAAATTATCTGATGACATCAAGATGATGTAATTCTAAAAATAAATCTTGGGTTTTTTTAATCGCTTCCACTTTCGATAAGATGTAAATCCCCAAACCCTTGGCTATTCCTAGAACTCAAAAAATATATATACCAGTAACCAATAATCTGCTACATTTATAATCCCTATATACATAAAATTGACCACTTACCATTAAACTGTTTTTCTGGAATGTCAGCTGCCTTTCTCCTTTTCTTTTTGTTCCGAGACGAGTTGTGATTTCTGTTGAAGGGACTACTGTTGTCTTCATTGTTGTTGTTGTTGTTGATGGAATTGTTGTTATTCTCCAGGTCGTTGTCCATTTCCAGGGTCAAGCAGCTGGTCAATTCCAGGCTGTTGGGTCGTCTCGGGGAGGGGCAATACTGAGATTCCACCTGAACAGAAGAAGGCATGTTTCAGGGTGATGTTTTGTCAAAGTACTGCTGGGCACCGAGTGGCAGATTTCACTAGTCAAACCCCCCTTTTTATACTGACTCTAATTTACATAGCTCAAACCACTTCTGAACAAACAATTAGTTCTGGGATCTCTATGTGTTAAAATTACTCTGCCTCAAATCACCAATTAAGCCCCAATAAGCCCGACTCTTAGTCTGGGTACTGACAGCACAGCAGGTATATAATTAGTCCGATGTTGATACACCTGTGCTTTAAATCACTTTTACTCACTTCAACATATACAAATTATGTTTTATCCTTTAACTCTTAATTAATCATTGTAAAGAGAAATGTTCCTTCACTTCACATTTGTCAAATCATCCTGACTGACAAGTTACTAAAATACAGTTAGGGAACAACGAAATCTGGGGTAAGATTAAGAATTAATTTACTTCTGAATAATTTTCCCTTTCAAATTTCAAAATTGATTATTTTTAATTTGTATACAAATTTCAATCACTTACTGATTTCTAAAACTACGGCACAATCTAAACCTGAATGTAATTTCCTCCACATTGCAAGAATGGCTTTAGACAACTCTTAGTTCTACCGAGTTCTCAGAAAGAGAAGGAACCACAAAACCTGCACTGATTTATATAGAGATACACCCACAGTATGTATGATACTCAGGTTGCATCATGCATAGGCAACTGGTTACTATTTATAGAACCTGGGGTAATTTCTGGACGATTCCACCTTTTAAATTTACATATCAATAACCCATTGAACACACACTTCAGAATGGTTCCATTTAAATATCCTGGTTCTGTTTATAAACTCTTTCTAACATTGGCTTACTTATTTACTTTGTCTGATATTTTCTTTGTGTGGGTTTGGAAATTTGCCAGTTTCATGTTCAGAACATATAATGCTGTGTATATAAATCAGCTAATTCATTAAAAACTTTTTAATAATTCTAAAAATCTAATCAATTTGGGTACCTATCAATTTCACCTACAAATGATGTAATGTAGATTTTTAAAAATTCCTTCAATTTTCAGAAATCTGTTTAATATCAATAAATTTTAAAGGTAGTTTTATATATTTTTTTTAAAGTCTGAAACCTTATAACGAAAGAACTGATTAATTTTAAATAAAATTTGATTATATTAATAACACATTAAATTATTATTTTTTTGGTTAATTCATTTGAAAATGATATATGATATAATTCTTATATTTACAGTATATATAAAGAAGCTAACCTCTGAAAACAGTGACAATCTTTTTGTTCATTCATTCATACACACGACACATGACTGTCACCAATAGTAAATACACTGGGAATCTACTATGGGCCAAAATGCAAGGTGTGGCAGACTGACATTTTTGAAGGAATTTGCTTTGTTTACAGTCATCAACCCACAAACTGTGCACTTCAATACATTTTATCAACAAGCTATCAATTTATTAATTCTGTTTTGTGACAAACAAACCTTTAAAATTAATTAACCCCTCGGACCATTTTCTTTGTTTGCAAGTATAAACAACACTGAAGTTGTACTTACGTCGATCATTATTCCAGGCATTGAGGTGTTTGGGTTGGTATCAAAAATCCAAATAAAAAAATATTGCACACTTATATGGCTGCCTTAAAACTGTCTTCGATATGAGACCGCTATCCAAAAAACTTTATAGACCCTTGTCTAATTTCTGTAAGGTCAATAGACCTATTTCCGATGTTATCACTCGTACATGCTACCTATCCAACTACCAACATTCAACTGAAGATCGTTCGACTACCTCAAGCTATTTATATCCAGACTACGTGGCCTCTCCGATGAGTGGCTGAGTCACATGAGAGTGGCCCAATCGATCAGCCAACACCGATGACGTAGTAAGTTACACGTTCGTACGATTGTTTACATCCGCCATGTCTTAACACACTATGAAGGTCATGGATATAAATAAAAACAAATCACTATATGCAAAATTCTCGCTTTGTTTCTTCATTATGAAACTAAAAATGTAATAAGAAATACAAAATAAAACTATTTGAAGGGTTAAAAACAACAGTACTTACTTCCTTCATTGTGCAATTTAGTTATTTTCATGTGCGACGTTTCTAGAAGTTCTCCCGCGAAATCCACCATTTTTTTCACAACATTGCTCTTCGGGGTTTTCCGTTTTCCGCGAAATCGTATTTTGATGGGTCGATCCTATCGGTTATACAAAAGTTTTAATTGAATAATGATAATGATTTTTATGTAAAAATGCAACATAAATCATGTAAATGATGATATGTTTTGTATATTTTAACTTTGTAAAATTCCTCTTTGGTCTTTGAAACGCTTTCCCTTACATACTTTTTACACGTGTTTAAGAATAACTAAAATTACATTGATTTACCAATTTTGAGCGAGGATGGATCTCCCCAAGCCACCAGAAGGTATGCTTTTTTGCAACTGTTTATTGAATTATGTTTATGTAGTATGGTTTTATGTATAGAAATGAGTATGCAGTGCTTTGTAGCCATTAGCCGTCAGGAGCTACTGGTGCCAATGTGTCGGTTTACTTGGTTTACTTAGAAATATGATAAATGTACATTGTAGATATATTTTTTGGAAAAGTTATGGGTTTTTTTAAACAGTTTTAAGACATTTTAACATTTTCTCATGCATTCCTAAGTTACCATTAATTTCATCTGATCTAATGCAAATAGCATTCCCTACCTATCATTGCTGTCTTGAAATTGCATGAAGAAAAAGAAAAGAAGCAAGTGGATTGTAAGTTTATCAGGTCCAGCACAATCTCCTGATTTAGCTATATAGCTTGAAAAAGCTATATAGCCTAATAAAGCTATTCAGAATAGCTTGATAAAGCTATTTATATGCAGTTTTTCACAAAAATGTTAATTATCAGAAATAAACAAAAAATTGCAAGTTAATTACCGATCATATTTATAACATGGACCATTAAAAATGCAACCCTTATTATATTTAGTTTTAACACCGCTGCTTCTGAACACTTTTAAGCAAAAACTATATTTCCATTGTTTGGGTAACTGTTCACCACCTTGTGTGCACTGAGGCATGGATAAGTATGATTTCTTTACATTGTGCTGAATTATTACCAATCAATTATCTTGTTTACCATAACTGACCTTCTTTATATTTCATTCAAGAAGTAACTGTGTGGTCATGAATCAATTGCCCCAAAACTTTTAGAACTTTAAATGCAAAGTCTCTGAAAGAGACATAAATTATTGAGTAATCTTTACAAGCATTGTTTACAGAACAGTTTAAAGTTGGAAACTATCACTGCACTAAAGTGCGATTTTGTTTACATGCAGAAAAAAAATACACATTTATGAAAATTGTATGACAAAATAGCTAAATAAAGCTATTCTGAATAGCTTTATTAAGCTATATAGCTTTTTCAAGCTATATAGCTAAATCAGGAGATTGTGCTGGACCTGTTTATTACTGTAGTGTAAGTGACTGTGTAACCCTCACATATAGATAGTTCCATTGTTTTTTGAACTTTAAGTATTTTCAGTTTAGGATTTTAATGCATATGCACTTTTCACATATTTATGGGGGAATTTTTTTAAGGATTGAACATCATACATAAAATGATATATCTTTATGTTAATTTGTAACGCTTATTTTGCATTTTTCTCATTGATATATTTTTAAGATATTTAGAATATTGTTGTGAATTGCAGCCTTTGGATTTGGAGTATGATATATAGATATTCTTAAATGTGATTTAAGCATAAATATACATCCATGCTGGACAATTCATGTTGAGAGAGTTAACATAATATTTAGATTGAAAAATTAGAAAGAATGCCTTTAAGATTGATATGAATTAATTAAAAATATTCAGTTTAGCATATCATTTAGAGAGACAGCAATTTGATAAGTTAGATCAGTAGTATATTGCTCCACCCTCAACCAATTCAAGATTATTTTTTTTTGTCAACAGATCATGACTTGAAGAATATCATTGATAAATTGGCCCAGTTTGTTGCCAGGAATGGACCAGAGTTTGAACATATGACAAAACAAAAACAAAAAGATAATCCCAAGTTTTCATTTCTCTTTGGTGGAGAATTCTTCAATTATTATCAGTATAAAGTCACAACAGAACAAGCAGGTAAATTAATTGATATTTTCTTGGTAATAAGAAAAGTTGACATATTCTCACATTTATAAAAGAAGTGGTTTTAAAATGGAAAGTTTCTTAATTTAAGTGGCTAAAAAACAACAACAACAAATGATGCAACAGCAACAAATGGTGCAGCAAGTTATGACACAACAGCCACTTCCGACAGCACCACCATGGCAGCAACCTCAACAACCTAATCAGCAGGTTCAGAACCTCCAGCAACAGATTGCACAGCACCAGGCAATGATGGAACAACAAATAAAGCAAAGTGAACAGAACCTTGCAGCACAATATCAAAGCCTGATTCAGCAACAACAGGTAAGCACAAAATTACCTGAGTTTGTATTGAAATTATATTTCCCTGCACTTATTTCTTGTCTTACATGTCTTAGAAATTTATTTATGTAATTTATCAGCTCATCACTCTTACATGATACAGAGGTAGTGAGGATCTTGTTCTATTTGATAGTATTGTTTTAGACGGTAATTATATATTGAAACACTGAACCAATTTTGATATGGCAATCCATTTGAAATATTTTATTCATGCAATAAAAGCATGACTATTATTGGTTTAATATCTAATGAATGTTTTTTTGAGATTTGAGAAGTAAAAAAGAAATCGGATATAGATTTCACACCTACGATCATGGAAAAACAACTCCTGTGTTTAAATGGCTTGTTTCATGTTTTTCATTTTTGTTATGTTGATGATTAGATTACTGATTGAAGTCATTCCTCACACTAAGCACTGTGGTCAAATATTGGTAGATTGAATTCATGATTAATATAGTGGTTCTGTTACACAATAAATGTTTTTTTTCTGGGGGTTTTTCAGTATAAACATGTTTTTTCAGTATAAACATGTTTGCTTTTGTCACATACCTGTAATCCAATTGATGACCAATCTTACTTTATTACGTCAATTGCTTCAATGATGAATATCATAATAGTTCAAAAAAAATTTTTTTATTAAAAATTAAGAATTACAATTTTCAAGACAAGGTTAAGGTTACTGTAACTAAAGGTAACAAATGTACTTACCTGAATACCAAGTTCATGACGGATAGGTAGAGAGATTAAGAACCTGATTAACATAAATGAAATCTTATCTACTATTTTAACTAGCCTAATGTAAAAATGTACCTTTATATATGCATGTTCTAAAAAAAAACTATACATTTTGCATTTATTCCCAGTTTTAAATGTGATTTACAGAATTGTGTAATCGTTTTGCAGCACATGCATGTATATAATTGCATATGCACCGTGATATAACATGTGATTTGCTAAATATCATTGCATTAATTAAATATTTAATTTTGTTTTCTGTAAATAAATTGAACAAAAAGTGCATGTACAGCACCAAGTGGCAATGAAGGCACCATAAATTTCACAGATAGAAAGAAGGGTGTAGCATAAATCCTCTTGTAATTGTCAAAGTAAACAATTTATCTAATGACTTTATTGCCATTGCATTAAGTTATTCTGAATTTCATAATCAACACAATATTTTCTGAAATCTCTGTGATGAATGCTAATGAATTCCATCGAACAGAACTTCAAGGATGTTTGACATGATCGGAAGACACCTGACAAATTTATTGAAAAACATTTGTTTGAGTAGGGCAAGGAGCAATCAATGTTACTTATTTTTTATGATAATTACAGACGCAATACTAGTGGGTGGAAATTAACGGCTAACATGTTGGAACGTAAATTGCCATAAACAGTATACTGAAAACAACGTCCTGCAAATGTTGTTTAATGTGTCACATCCTAATGAGAAACAACAAACTCGATCATAAACTGGCCACTAGTGTCTGCCAATAAATTGAGCATTCCCAAATTAATTTGAGCATGTGTGGTTTGCACATTGCAAATCTCTCTGCCCAAATTGGCATCATATACATAGTTCAAAAACTTGGTCACATTGCCAACAGTATTTGAGCGGATATTTTTTGACACTCAAGTTTTATTCACACCTTAATTAGGTGTATCTATATGTGTAAAATCTATGGATGTCAGATACATTTTCCTATAAGAGATGAGCATTTATTTGTCTTAATGCGGGACATTTGTCCATGCAATGCCAGTATTGTTTGCTTGTTTTTGTTTAAACAAAAAAAAAAGAAAAAGAAATCTTAATTTATTTCTTGGCTGATATGGACAGATATCATTACTACCATGCACAGATTTTCCTGCAAAGATTACATAATGTGCATATAATGGCATAAACTCTCGTTAATCATATTGGGTGGTTTTTTGTAATCATTAAATCATAGGAAAAGAAGATTAATGTTTATGGCATAATACTTCATACACTTTGCAAATATACAATTAAGAAGATAAAACCTCATAGAATAATAAAATTAAACATCTGAATAAAGGATATTTCACAATAATAGTCTATGCAGTACTTCATTTACTTTCTTTTGATATGTTTCTTGCATCTTCAGTATATAGTAATGATGTTTCAAATTTTTGTTGATATTGAAGAACTTTAACAAAATGATATTCTTCAATCATTTGTAACTAGAATTTTATAAAGTAATATTAACAGACAAAATAAAAGTTTGGTATTCTGTGAACACAGCCAGGTTTACAAGTTGATCTGTCTTCTGCACTAGAGCAAATAATGGACATTAACAATGTCTAAATCAAAAGGACTTCAGTAATGAAAATTTCAAAGCGAATAGCAACCATTGTACTTTATGGACCATTTGACGATTAGCAAGAGCTAGTCCATTGTCCTGCTTTCCCATGATCCTCTTTGAGGGGATTGCGTGAGATTTATCAGCATGTTCCAGGTTAAGGACCATGTTTATCCGAAGACCAGAGCATGATGCTGTGATAAGCTTAGTTTACCCTGAAAATAAGGCCTCTGTCCTATTGGATATCAGCCAAGCAATGATAGCACAGTGGCATTACAGTTTTGAGTTCATTAATATGGCTGCCTGTGGCAAATAATTTGACTCCCATCCCACCACAAAGAGATAGTGAAACAAAAACTTTTAAGTATTCCTAATTAGCTTTTTTTTGGTGTAATTTGTAAATGATGAGCCAAAAAACATCAGATCTTCCTTAATTTATATAATTTTTTTTATGTATGTAGAGAAATGACTTAGAAGTGCCCATATTTAAATGCAAAATGATGTTAAAAGAACTGCCTTATATACATAGTGTTTATAAAGATGTTGTCTAAATACGGTAAACTAACTTTAATTTGCAACAACTTTATTTCACAATTTATCAGTGATAAATTGGTTAAAAGTGAATAAATGAGCAAACCTTTTTCAGTAAAAAAAATATGTATACGAGGAGCATAAAAAACAGATGTAGATTTCACAAGCCTCTTGAAATTTTCTTGCACAATGTTAAAAGTCGCCTTTACAGTTAAGTGGTATAATAAATTTTTTATATATATATATATATATATATATATATATATATATATATATATATATATATATATATATATATATATATATATATATATATATATTGTAAACCTGTAATTTTTTTCTTCAAAAAAGATTCAGATAGAAGAAGCCATTGTGAAATCCAGAAATGAGCAGCTGGAGAAACTGGCAGCAGAATGTGATGTCAACATGGAGGATTTAGATGGTACAGTTCAACCAATCATTGACTCCTGTACGAAGGACGCCATTCTGGTAAAGTACTGCTGCTCGCCTGTTCACTATTTTTTTTCTTTTTTGTTGAATCTCCTCCGTTCGATCAGATTCATTGATTCTTCCTTGTCATCTTGCATTGGTTGTATTGGAGAGAAGATTTCTTTAGAAGAATTAACGCGAAAGTTCAAACTTTTGTCAATGGGTCGAGATCTTGGTAGAGGTCAACGCTGAAGGTCAAACATTTGTTTTTTTTTGTAAAGAAATGAGATATCGGCTTTTGTTGAATTATCTGATTTGCCGAACACAGACTTGTTTCAGGAAAAATAATTATTTCTGGTTAGTTTTATTAAAGTTTTTGATATGAATATGACAGGCTACAAGTTTTAATTGTGTAATTATGATAGCTTACAGAGAAACAGATTTAAAGTTCATAAATCAAGGAGAAAAAAAGACATGGTCTTATCATTTCATTGACAAAGCATTTACTAACTAGAACAGAATAGGAAAATTATTTGATACACATTGATTGACAATGTTAACATTGACTTTATTTGAGAACAAAAGAAATAAAAAGTTCCAAAAGTGCTTGCAAGTGCTAATTCTTGCTTATCAAGATTTTCCTTAGATGGACAAAACACTTGTTAAATGAAGCCTAAAAAGGTGAAAGAAGTGTCCTTTTTATGGGCACTTGCTGTCTAAGTATTTTGACTTCCGGGAGTGTAGGTGTTGTCTATTACATGGTGATCAGGGACAACTAGTGGCAAGCATAAAGTCATTAGCGCTGACCACGAAAGAGCCCCATAAATTCAGTCCCCTTTTGTCAACAAGTCCATAAAGCCAAAAAACCTCTGGCCTTCTTGGTGTTCAAGGTGAAGGTCATTGATGGCCCAGGTTTATTTATTCTTTATGGGGGAGATTGATTTTCCCTCCGCCTACTGATTTACTGCAAGGGCAGATGGCCATGAAAGAAGAAGAAGAAACGTGTGATAACTAATTTAATGTTGTTTTTTTTCTCCCTAGCTTGTTTTGTTTGTAGTGTTAGCAGCGAGAGATAAGGAGATTAATTTGATACAGGTGACAGAGTACAGTTGAGAAAATACTTTGAAAATATTTTGAAAAACAGCTAAAATTTACAAATTTGATATGAAAGATTAAAAAGTCAAAAGAATCATTGTCCTTTTTTAATACAATATCATTGTATTGTATCACAATTTTACTGCTGAAGTGGGGAAGCAAGATGAAAGCTATGTGCAAGTTTGCTGGTTTGAAAGATTATCTCTTTATGTCAGAATCAGGCTTGTTTTGTCTAAAGAAATGGCTTTAGTTCATCAAAATGGAAATTTATAAAGAAGCAATTAAGTTATGAAATTTTATAAATATATTGTAAGCCTATCAATATTTTTTTGACAAAAGTAGATTAAGGAACATTGATGTAGTAGCTATAGCTAAAGTACAATGCATTTTGATCTAATACATGTAATATGTTAATAAACTTTTGTTAGGGAAGTATATGCTTGAAATGTGTTAATCAAATTTTCATTATTACCTTATTGATCAACAGTGAATTAATGAATACCTATAATGTTTTCTGTTACCTCACCTCCTTTAGCTGTGATTGGGTAGGAATTTTGATATATTATTGGTGTAAATGTCCTTATGATAAAATTAATGATTTTGATCCAGGGTAATATCTCATTATTTTTCTGACCAATTTTAGACACATACGTTGCATTCATGTATCAGTTTTTAGGAATCTGTAAATTTGCAAAATTTCTTGATCAAACTTTTGTGTTTTCCATTCCTAATATAAGTGTTTCAGTTAATGGGTTCATTTGACGTGTCCTTGACATGTTTGTCAAGACATCTTCCTTTTTGTGCAAGAGGGTTTTTGAAAACAAAGCGAGATGTCTGAGCTAGGCTTTTGTACAAGGAAACAATGCTAATTACAAAGATAGGCCTTATATAATAACCCTCTCTTGCTTTGGAGCTGTAATCACCTCAGCTGTTCATTTCTCTCTTCAGTATTCAAGTGACAGATTCTCTTTCATATTTTTTTTTTTATCTTTCTTTGTTTTTATAGAATGGGAAGAGCTGGATATTTCAGCATTGCACTATTACAGAAAAACACTGTGACCTTGTTGCGAAATATTTGCAAAAAAGGTTGGTACAAGCCAATGTCAGCCCAAATAGGTAGGTGTCTTCCAGAAATCTAGTCTACATCTTAGTGTTGTATTTATAACTAACATCTTCATCCACATGACATAAGGAACTGTAAGGGACTTATACTGTTATGCTATTAAGATTTCATTTAGTTTTTTCTTTTGGTGAAATTTTTACTAAAAATTAATAATTTCTAACCAAGCTAGGCTTACTTTGTCCAGTTCAAAATTTTCCATATGCCTAAGTTCTTATTTGTTGAGAAATGGTACCAATATATATATTTTTTAACATCATATTTGATATTGAAATTTGACAATGCATGTATAAACATTTTATTAATAAACACAGTTGAAAAAAAAGGAACATATTGACATATGTTGGAATAAGGTTCAGGTCGTAAGCAGTACTGCGATTTTCAGTAAATGACAATGCACCTGTAATTTTAACCAAGGGCTATACCAGTTTGTTAAATATGATGTTTTGTGAGTATCCATAGTGAAAATTGCAAACAAACAAAAAGAAGTACCGGTATATTGAATTTTTGGCCACAAAAACATCCAAGGTCAACGTCATTGAACTTTTACTTGAAGTTAAAAAAAAATCCAAGGTCAAGGTCATTGAACAAATAAATTCTAGGGTTGTACTTTTACTTGAAGTTCATGCCGCCATGCCTAGGTCATAAAATTAAGTAGCAAAGATACATGGTAAGGACGTTACTTTCCCTTATATGGACAGAATTAGATGTGTCCTTTTGAGCACAACAAATGTTTTAAATTTATGTTTGGTTTCTTGGCTAAACATTTCTTATGATATGCATTGTTTATATTAAGATGAATTTTTTTTATCTAACTTTGTGCAACTGATCTCAATACATCTTCAGTGCTTATAACTCTATGACGGGCAACATACAGTTTTAACACAATACATCACTATCATGGGCGAAATACAGTTATATTTAACACAGTTAACGCAATACTGGCTTTGCTTGGTTTTTGTATTGTATATTATATTTTTTTTCCTCGGTTAAATTAACTTAAAATTCTTTAATGTGGTGATTCAACTCGCCCTATAACGATGTTGGTTTATGTCATGTTGATGGACGGTTCTGCTTTAATCAGTGCACTGCTTCAGTTTGCATGAGATAACATTTATCATTAAAAAAGAAACCTAGCCACCATTACTTATTTTTGTTGATTGATGTGGATTGGTCATTTTCTTTTTTCTTTAATTCAATTGACTTCATATACTGTACTGTGTTTCTATACCATTTTTGCACACTGGTTGAACATCAGATTTAAGAATGCTGCCGTAAAGCTTTCTCTATGTAATAAAATTGTTTATTTACTGTTTGACTATCTAGCAAACATAATGTACTCCATAATTAGCACACTAATAGCAATTTATAATAATAAATTATTTGGGGGGGGGGGGGGGGTTGGTGGTGAGGGGGTTATAAATGGACCATAAACGGAGAATAATTGTAAGGAATTTTTTAAAGCTCGATCATTTGAATCTGTTTTATTGAATATGTAATTAGTATACAGTTGTAATAGGATGCAAAAAATAAGTGTAAATACATTATAGTCATCAAATCTTTGGTCTGCAGTTTTTGACTTCTGCTTCTATATTGTCATAAGATGTCTGACAAATATATTATGTCAGCAATGTAATTTGAGTTGTATAGTCATTTTTCTCTCTTTTGTTTTCAGTTTTTCCTTAAGGCGTAAATAAGTAGTTTTGTAAATTTTGAAAGTTGTAAAAGTAAGGACAGTTCATAGAATGACGTCGTAGTTCATAAGCTGGAGCATTGTTTTGGGAATAATTTATGCAGAATTGTTATTTTAGCTAAAAATATGCAAAATTTATAGACTACAAATGTGATTTATCATGTACATAATGAATATTTTTCCAAATATATTTTGTCTTAATTAGTACTTTCTGGTTTGTTTCCTCAAAAAGTGATTAACCCAGCAATGAATTAATGTATTGAAAGAAATTACAAAATTTTGTAATGTCAAATTTTGATTGCTTCTTTGTTGTTCAACAATTAAAAGCAACATATCTTATCAAATAAATTCCATTTATCAATACATGTAGTATTTTTTTTTTTCTAATCCTAAGATTTAGCACACTCTTATGTATACCGCAATATATATAAACAGGATGTTGGGGAGTCTCCTTATCCATAAATGATAAACTTAATCTTGCTTTTCTTGTGCAGGATTACATCGAAGGATGCTGTATTTGAGTTGCGATTACACTTGATCTATTTAATGAATGATCTTCTACACCATTGGTGAGTTATCATCAACCTACAACTATTTTACAGCAGTTCTATCCCCTTTGTTTTAATTGAATACACAACTTTTCATTTCAATTTTTCTGTAGAGTCTTACCATGTATTAACATGAAAATTTATTGATTGTGAACAAAATATATCAGTAATTGTTTTTCTTCAAGTGAATTCATTTTCCTCCATACATGTAGCTTTGCCAAGTCAGACATTCCTTTCAGGTCAAAGATTTTCCTCCTTATTTTTGATCTATTCCTGACGAAATTTCATACTACCTAGTGACCACAATGGTCACTTAAGTTCAGAGCTATTTTGAGAGATAATTTAGGTCAAGGTCATTAAATAAGTTCAAGGTCAATTTGATTATTTCAACCAGAATTGAGGGAATTCAAGGGCAATGTTTTAACATGTGACAACAAGAACATATTCGACCTGATTTATCCTGGAAATAATGTAAAATAATCATCGATGAACTGCCACTGGCATTGACTTCTTGCCAAATAGCCAGTGAAATAAAATATTTTGACTATATATTGAAAATTCATGTGATAAAATAATTTTGATGCATCATTGAAAATAATTTCTGTATCTTTTTTGCAGTGTGAGGAAAAACGCTAGTGAACTAAGGATAAGTTTGGAGAAAGTTGTGGTTCCAATCTTCTGTACAGCCAGTGCAGGAATAGAGGAGGACAAGAGACAAAAACTTGATAAGGTAAGAACACTTCCCAATATATTTCAGGCAGAAAACAAGAATAATTTGATATTTTGATCTCCGAAAATCTGTTTTATTTGGTTACTGGATTTCAGAGGGAAATGTTTGTGGCATATGAAAACACTTGTTAATACTTTTACTTTGGTGATAAATATGAAAGTCTGTGAAGCTTACTGAACTATGCATAGCCTTAAGCTGTTTTTAATAAATGGTCAGTCAGGGACTAATGGATGTAATCTGTTTGCTCTACTTTTTGTAAATGAAGCAGACGCCAGGGCAGATTGCTATGAATCTGGATTTTTAAGACACGTTCCTTTCAAATAATGAAGCTGAAACGTTATATGAAAAACGGAAAAAAATTACACATAGCATTGGCAATTCCTTTAATTTATCGAACAGCCCTAAACCCATCACTTCATAAAGAAAGAAATGAATTTTAGCGTACTACATTTACTACATGACCTTTGAGTACCCAGGGATTCTTAACTGTATATGTGTAATATCAAATGATGGAGACTGGAAAAAAATTGGTCCTTATTTTCAACCCGGAAATCTAGTGAATGCAGTATTTATAAGTATGCTAACTACATGTATATCATAGTGCGGTTACTGATATCATTCTACAAATGATGGCTGAATCAGGATAGTTTGTGGTCAATTTACTCATTATCATTTACGTTTGCATGAGCATTTGTCATAATTTCTCTTTATGCAAATAAAACATTTAGAGATAAATATTTCTTTTCTCCAAATTTTTACCAAGTTGTTACTATTTTCTTGTTTTCTTAAAGGTCTTAATCCCTTAAAAAAATAGTAGAAGGCAAACAATGCAAAACCGACCTGAACACTGCAACAAGTACACTTATGCAAATTTGGGTGGTTACTCTGAAAGTGACATTTATAACAGTAAAAAGCTCCGTATGTTTTACATAAGGTCTAATGTATGAAAATGTTATTAATGGATTCCAGGAGAAATTTCTTGTCTTTCACCGCCGCAAATTTGAAAAGAGACTTGAATATTTAATTGCTATGGTAAGAACCTAGCACACGTTTTTTAATGAATCCCGATTGTCTGTGAAGACTTGACGGAGGTCGGTCAGAGCCCAGAAGGCATAGCGTTACATAACAACAAAGTTCAGTGTGCGCGTCACAACCACCGAAAAAAAATAGGGATTCGCTGCTTGCAATATTAATGATATCATCATCACATGCTTCTGAGTAGCACAAACAAAATCGAGAGAGATTTGATACTAATATGGTTCACGTTGTCAATGAATGTTCAGCGGAATTAGTTATTTTTGTAAATATTTATCACTACGAAATATTTTATGCATGCAACGATATGTGATAGTCTGGTACTACGTCGGAAAAGTAATGTTATCTGTCCACCTTTGATTTACTATTCCATATATTTATCATAATTTTTTTTTTCTTTCCTCCAATTGATCTGCTAATGAGTACAGACAATTTTGACGTTTATATTTGCATGATGACCACAATTGTATTTGAATTTGGAAGTCAGTTGACTGTTACTGATAAATTTGTCTCATACTAACCTGGTCACAGGCGGTTTTTCTATGTATATTCATAGGTTTAGTTGACTGAGAGCCATTGTGCATTGAGAGAGATTACGCATAAAACCCAGTATATCAACCAGAAACATGTTTGATCTAAACTTTCCCAAATTCAAAAAGTCCCAATTAACAATAATGTATCACTTTTGAAGGATTAAAAAAAAATCCTAAATGGCTTGAAATTTTCAATGATATGTGTTATTAAAGAAGGGATTTTGAATGACAAAATTTTTTTAAACTTTAAAATAAAATAATATGAGCTGGAATTATGATGGAGCACATGAATCAGTGGTCATAGGAATTTGGTCAGTAACCAAATGGTTGCTGGTTCGAGCCCAACTGCAGTCTAAGGTGTTGTGTGTTGTGTCTGTAGACAACACAGTTAATTTGCATTTTCTATGTCCACCCAAGTGTAATGGGTACTGGCTTATGCAGCAAGTTACTTATTGGGTTAACATGTGATGGACTGGCGGCAATCAGAGTCAATGACTCTCATCTGCCAGCACCACAAAAACTGGAGATAAGCAATGGCCGCCCGTATGAGTCTCCGGGGCTCGAAGAAGAATTAATTAATTTAGATGAGAATGATATTATAAAGATCAAAACTATGTAACTATGTTCCAAAAGATATTATAGACTTGATCGAATGTTTAAAAAGTTTATCAATCCTTTACATAGTTAATATATGTCCTTCTTAAGGTTATTTTTTTTTACTTGATGGACATGCATGAGTAAAGCACTTTTGAAAGGGGGGACGATGGTGTTCTTTTTGTAAAACTTTGAGGAAAACCCTGAAAACTCTTATTGATAGAGTTACCGGTAATTAACATTTGATCTCTGATGTTCCTTTTATTTCTTTTTTTAGCTATTAAATCTTTGGGAACAGAACAAGTACTTTTCACCAGAAACCATTGAGGTAGGTAACAAAAAACCCAAGCTCAACCTGCATCTGATCTGCAAATGAATGTTGATCGAAAGGAACACATTTGGAAAACCACAACAATAATAAATTGACACATCTTGTTTCAGCGGTGTGAAAATGAATTGCTCTTCTCATGCGATATGCATGGAAAAACATTGTCAAATATGCGTACTAGCCAAGGTTGTGAAAGTTACTATTGATCACATGTTTCCGACTTGTCAAGCACAGCTTCCGATTTAGAAAACTTTGAGAAGTAAAATTGAAAAAATTGCAAGAATTTAAACGTCACCACAGACTGATATAAGCATTGAAGAAATAAAAATACTGAGTGTATGATAATGCTTTGAATGAAAATGAAAGATTAATGGTATGTATGTAAACTTTGGATTCAGAGAGGGACTTAAATTTTAGTTTCAGGGAATATATGTTTTTTTTTGGACCAAAAAAATTAGTATCAATAACAAATTTCAGTTAATTTATAACAATTTATTATTTATTAAAATAAGCTGAAGGAAAATGAAAAAAAAAATACGAAAGGGATACATAGTTCTGATGAAAACTTGACAATTGTTTCTTTTCCTTGTTTGCGTAGTCAGAAGTGTTGATATAGGTCCAGCTATTTTATCTTGTGTGATTAGTGGCTAGCAATTTATCAGTGGACATTTTGACCTGGCATGGACTGGCCCAGTTGTGGTCATCTTGAACACATGTGAGAGTTTATAAATGTACATGATAATAGTACATACTATATATACTATGTACTGTCCGCTAAGGAATCTGTTGCCCTCAATAGATAAATTAGAAAACTGGCAGACAACTTTGAAGTAATATAAATCAGAGTCATGAAAGCTATGCAAATTCAAACTAATTTCTCTCACCTTTATCAAGATTTCTTCTAGTTGCCAATAGTGCTTTTTTGGGGGGTAATATCTTCAAAGGTGTTTTAACTTTTATAATATCTGTTCAATGTTTTCATCTGTGATGATTTATTGACTCATGCAGAATTACCTGTTATATATTTTTTTAATTCCACAGGGGGTTTGAATCATGATTTAATTCGCAGGTTTGCGACAGGGGTTCTCAATTACTTCTTTTTCATTTTAGTTTAATTGAAGTACAAAAAATAAAGATCATCATTTTATTACTAGCAAAGTAAAATGAAAAATCATGCTTTGATTATCTTTAGTACTCTTGTTCATTAGGGCCATTTTCACAAGAACTTGGACTTTGGGTTTGTGTCAAACAGAAATGAAAAATCATGCTTTAATTATTCTTAGTACTCTTGTTCATTAGGGCCATTTTCACAAGAACTTGGACTCTGGGTTTGTGTCAAACAGAAGTGTATATAGACCTGCATTTCAATGTCAGCTTTTCAGTTATATGGTACATTAAAATCAACTTAATTTGTCCTACTCTTAAGGCAATACCTACGTAATTTGTACATAGTTCACTTGAGACTAGCGTCATAGGAACTTAATTTGATGCAAGAGGCTGATAGTTACATCCTACTGAAAGTCCAAGAAGTCTTATTAAAATGGGTCTGTAAGATTCTAACTTATTACTATATGTAGAAGAAAACCCATAAAAAGTAAAAAAAAAAAAATAAATAAAATTAACATCAAAAATACTACTAAAAAGTGATAATAAATCATAGTGTTTAAAATGTGGATGGATATAGATATATTCAAGGAAAGATAGATAGATATGCTGCTATATTTAGTGGTCAGATTGATATGTGATTACCCATGCAGCTGTATGGAAATGTTGAAAGGAAAACATCATTTCCAGAACCTTTTACTTGTTAAGTAGTGCAGAAACTTGACAGCAGAATTTGTGTTTTCCCCCCTCATTAAAAGTGTTTGACATGGGAGTATTTATGTCCTGGGTTTCTTGATATGGGAAGTTCTGACATACTTTGGAGAAACACTTAATTTTGTCCGTGAAAGGTTGTTTTTGGCATTCTGTCAAGAAACACATCCATGGAATTCCAGGGCAGCAGATGACGGGAAGCATTGCCGATGATAAACAGCAGAAGGGGGGACTTTTCCTACGTAACTTGTTGATAAATAACTTAAAACTTGCATGAAATAAAGGTGAATTCTATGAAGAAATATAACACAAGCTCGATGCTTCTGAATGAATAGATAAAGAAAGATTGTCAACCAGTAAACGGATGTTTATAGTTTTACTGCAATCTCTTGACCTTGTGGATACAGATAACTTTTGTTGACAGATTTTAGCCGAGTGCTATATATTTATGTATTACTTCTCGGGATAAGCTTATTTTATGATTACCTGTGTTATACATGTACTGTAATCTGTGTAATTATAGTCAGTGGTGATCTAGTCATTACTGGATAAAGTCATACGTATGCATATATACACTTTCAATTTCTAAACGCAATTGAAAACTATCTGTAATGTACTTGTTTTTGTCAAAAAGAAAAATTGAATACTAATATTTTCATTTTTTCTTATTTTTGTTTATGATTTTAATTTTTCAGTTAATATCCTAGCTATTTTATCTTTCAATAATCGAAATTCCAAATAAAGCGTAGATGCATAATCCCTCTCAAATTTCCAAACAACAGATTAAGCAAAACTTATTGAAGGCAATTTTTACCTGATCCTAATTGATAAAGCATCATTTCGAATCACAGTGCACCTTAAGTTTTTTTCTGCATGATTAAAGAGAATTTTTATTGTTGATGTGACATGGGCATTCAAAAAGGTAAGACACAAACAAGTGCTCAGGAATTTGATTGCGATAACCTGAATTTCTGGGTGGTATGTTGATCGACCGTTTTTTTTATTTTATTTCTTCTCTCTTTTATTTCCCCCACAAACTGGAATGTAGTTCCTGTTTGCAAGGATTGATGTTAAGTGACTGTCATCGAGATTAATCTTGAAATGTATACATGTATGTATGGTTGGACTGTCGGGCACAGTGTTCAGTCACAGGGGGTGCTTAATCTGCCACGTGTGACACTGTTATGGTTGTGGGGGAACCACCGTAGTCTTTCCAATAATGTTAGAGGCTATATTTAGCCTGAAAAAGAAGGACAACAGAATTTAGTTCTGCTACAAATTTTCGATTTCAACTTTAAAAATTAAGTTTATATAATTTGTGCATATGAAATTAATGTCTTCACCATATTCATAAACTTTGAAGGAAAGTAATTTAATTAATATGTATATCGATGTGGCAGATTTATCACAAATATAAAAGGATGACTTTTTTTTTTAAATAGAAAGAAATGGTATGGGGAAAAGAGGGGGAAACTGGGTAGGAAAGATAATTATTATCATAAGTCTCCATTAATCTTGTAATTGCTTACTAGATTCAAATTGGAAAAATTGTGAAAACCATGATTAGAATATTTATCATCATAAATGTAAATTACTCGTAAAATAAAATTGATTGGGGTTCTTCATGTTCAAGGCTTCTTGCATTGATTAATTACAGCTTTTTTTTAAACATAGCAGAATTTCATAGATCACGCATCACAGATTTTGAATTCTAGAAACGTGTACTTTAAAGTTGTTTTGTTATTTGTTTGTCGTATGATATGAATATTTAATTTTTGATTATCTTTGTTCTGATCCTGAGATATGTGTGATGCCATTGGAAGTGATAAATCTCGAGTTTGAAGTCATTCACATAAATTTAACTCAATTTTCCAATACGTAATGACCCAGTTGTCTACATTCTTGCATACTAATGAAGTTTGTGAATACAATATATCACCTTTTCAAATTTTTTTTTTTTTAGAACACAAGTGATGAGCTTTCTTTGTTATTTGGTATTTTTGGGTTTTTCTGTTAAATTTGTTTGTCTAATACAGTATTCACAAATTCTTGCATAATAATTTTTTATTTTGTAATATATACAGTAAAACTCGTTTAGTACGAAAACGGATATAGCCAAATCTCAGAAATAGCGAAGTTTTTTTGAGTCCCGGGTAAAATTCTTAACAAATCTTTGCTAAAGTTTACGGTTATAATGAATTCGGATATATAACGAATTTACGGATATAGCGAACTGATTTTGAGTCCCGTAGAGGTTAATTATAACGAAATTTAAATTTTTTTTTATGAATTACTTTACAGTTTAAAAAGTTTGCACTAGCATTTAACGTGATAGTTTGAATGATTTTATTTTCACATAAATTCTTCAATTCACAATCCGATTATTAAAGGTATCAAAAGAATGTACAGTCAAACTTCGTTATCTCGAACTGGATGGGATTCTTTTAAAACTTCGAGATATCCAAGTATTCGAGATATTGAGGGTAAAATACTTAAAAAATAAGTGGTTGGAGCTTACAAATCACTTCGATATGTACATTGTATTCGAGATATCAGTGTTCGAGATATCGAAGTTCAACTGTATTTTCATTCTAGGTCTTAATTAGCAAAAATTGTAGTCTGGTGAAAGAAAACATATAGTAAATTTGTTAAGTTATTATTACGAATTTGTTATATGGATATAATGAATTACGGATATAATGAAGTAAATCCATCAGTCCCTAGGACTTCGCTATAAACGAGTTTTACTGTATATATACTACCGGTACATGTGATACATTACAGTCAATCCATCTGGTAAAAGTTCTATAAATCAACAATATTAATTAACTATAATGTTTGATCTGTGCATGTGTAGAGTAAACACCTATTGTTCACGTCAATTACGTCAGTTTAGGTTTTTAAAGCATCCAATGTCATACAGTATGTGCATGCATGCTTCTACCGCAAAACTGATTTTGTTTTAAATTGAGTTTAATCATTTGTTGCAACTTCCAACTGAAACCAAATTTGGACAAAATGCTCATTTCTTACTGTCTTTTTCTCTTTCATCAAGCCTCCTCTTTTTGTTAGAGTTTGAAGTGATTAGTATAAAACATTGATGATTAAAAGTCAACCAGCCATGTTGTTTTAATTAATTCTTGGTTTAATCCTTCACAATATTTGTTGATGGATGATAACTGAAAACATTAGGATCCTGTCACGATTTGTGTATGTTGTGCTCCAGGGATTGGGTTTCTCAACTCTAGCTGTTTCTGTTGTGAGACAGAGAGGACATTTGTCTTACTTACACATAATTATTGTAGTGAGGTAGTTATCTATTAGATATTGCCTCATTCAATCTTAATCACTGTATATAGCTGTAATCAGCATGAAGTTGTGTACTACTTGCACATTTTCATGAAGTATCTTACTAGATTTAAGCTTTTAAGGCAAAATATTCTAGATTCAATAGGGCCTCCATATTGCAGATTACCTTTGCTTCAAGTGATTGACTTAACTGAATCTGCTATGATAGGTAACAAGGATTTGAATTAATGCCACATGATTTTTGTGGCTCAGTTTTAAAAATATATGCCAATGAAGGTAAAAATGTGAAGATTAAGAAATACAGCAAGTTGAGAGTAATATGCAAGGAATCTTGCAAGGTTAAAATGTCAAGGTTACAATGATTTCAAGGTGAAAGTCATTCAAAAAACATTTGAATTTGAATCTAATTAGTTTTTAAACTTCAATTAATGTTTTCATAAGAACCCTAAAACTTATATGATGATGTATGTTTTTCAAGGTCATTTAATGAAGGTCATTGTTACCAGGCCTCTGTGCTATTTGATTTATAATCAGAAAGCAAACAGAAAAACATCGGCCTCGTACTCACAATCTAACAGTACATGACTGTCGCAAATAAATGATTACAAAAAGGATAAATAAGTCAATGCTTATAAAACACTAGAGTTTGTTTTTCACCAACTTTAAATCTTGAATTTTTAACTATAGTGCTTTGTTACATTTATTTCTGTCAGGCATCAACAGTTACGGTATTGATTTTATAGTCCTTGTTTTAGTTAAATTTTGAGGATTTTGCGCATTTATTAAAAAAAAATTTGACTAGAAAAAAAAACCCTTTCTTATTAAAAATTGATGTATATAATATTAATTAATATATACATTGTATATAAAGATGGATATCATCTGATGAATAAAGCCAAAAGAAATTTACTGTTAACAGTTTGTTTTAGTGTTTGTTAAGCATAAATTTGCAGGATCTAAGACTGTCCAGTAGAGTATGTGTGACATTTTGATGAATGTTAACAGATTTTAAGTTACAGTGTAATGAGAATGACCCTTGACTCTGGATCCTTAATTCACTTTGATGAATCTGTAGATATTGCCTTGAAAAACGCATATCCCAATGGAGAGTTCATTGACACTTAACACACTGAACCAGTTATCTCCCTAATTAACAGTTGTTAATTGTAACAAATTGGTGGTTTGCAAAGATATCTCCATCATCTTAGTTTCTCTGTGACGCAAATTGCCTTTTTTTCTCAAAAATAAAAAGTCCCTTTAGATCCGGTTTAAGTTTGCAACCTTTGAAAGTGTTTAGTCCTTAATATACCAAATATGAAAAATAGAAAATAAATTTTAATATGAAAAATGTTTTTTTAATATTATATACTGGCATGCTGCCTGCTTTTTGATCACATGATAATTATAACAGTATTTTCAATTATTTTATTTTTTATTTTTTAATTATAAATTCAGATTTTGTCTCATGCAAACTTTTTGATACTTTATAGGTAGTAAGTGTGTATAATTGACAGGGATTGAAATGATAGTGAAACTGGTTTGTAGTTTATCTACAAGTTGATATTTATCGTCTTCATAGATCAACCACTCGGGCTAAAGGTGTCTGGTATCAGCCGACTAAAGGTGAACAAATACAGCATTAAAAAAATAATGTTACCAAAACATTTTTCATCTTGATTTGGTTTTGAAATAATAAGTATTGCGTCTCTTGTGGTATTAAATCAAATCAATGATAATTCGAACCTTTTCGCCAAATCAGTGTAATATATCAAACTGCATGTGGTTTTGAAAAGTCAATTGATGTAAAGCAATTGTTCAAATTTCAAACAAATGGCCATGCCATTATAAGCAAGCATCATTAGTATGCATTTCAGGAATATTTGGACATACCAGTATTGATCTTAAAAGCTAGAGCATCAATTCTTGATTTGTGGGTTTTTTTTCTGTACAGGTGATCAAAGCATTAGTCTCTGTGTTAAGTAATTGTTTCAGCTTTTGATACCTGTAAGAACCAGGGGGCGATGAAGATGACGACCCCAGACGTAAGATTACATGCTTTGAACTGACCATGTTCTGTCTATGTCATCATTAATTTACCTGAGCATGGACTCCCCGTGTGTAATATGACTTGGACACTGACGTACATGCACACTACAGTGCCTCCTTCAGGTTATATAGGCTGTTATTATGGGATCTTGTCACCAAGGCCAAATTTGGCCAAAAAAAAACCCCCTCCATTGCACTTGTCACCATAAAAGCCCTAATCTGTCTGGACTAGATGTGTATTAGCTGATATACTGCTCAGATTGAAGAGATCTGCTGACTTGAGCAGAGTTTCCTTCTAAAAAGTTCTTGATAAATGTCATCTGCCCAGAGAACTATATAATAAAAGATGCAAATATCATGAATAATATATAATATGTCAAAAATCAACTTAGAATATTGATCAATTCTTCCTTATTGATCAAAGCTTCATTCTGATGGCATTCAATGTTCTAAGTTAGCTAAATGATTCTCTCCTTTTAAAAAAGTTTACACTTTTATTAATTTGATGTCATTAAGCAAGAAATAAGGAGAGGGAGGGGCAACAGTGAAATAATATATACCGGTATATGAAATTTGTCGTTCTCAAAATATATGTTTTTTGTCAAATCAGAGACTAGCTATCATCTTGCGAGCACTTGTACGAGATTTGTTGCAGTGAATGCCCTCCCGGCTGCTTGTTGATCGGCTGGTTTAATCAGGAGCAGGTGCTATTGGTCCATGATAAGCGGATCCCAGTTGATTGTCCTCGGATAGTTCTGTTGAGTTCTTCTTGTCTTGCTGTTTATGATAATAAGTGGTTTTGTCCTCATACTTCCTTATTCGAGCCATTGATGTTAAGGAGTTGTTGAATATTTTAGTGGTGGAATGTTAGTGGCCGTTTTTTTAGTTGTAATATTTTTTACACGCACCTCAACAACCAGCTGATAAACAAGAAATAATATTTGATTTCTCTTTGTATGGTTACTTGATATATCAAAATTTCCGATAAGCATGAGCTTGCTAGGTCAAGTGTAGAGTAAACATGAAACTAGATAAATTTATTGATGTATTGACTGTGATTTTCGAACACCCCTTATTGGAGGATATCTAGTTTTTAGATTCTAATCCGGTTTTTTTTTTTACGCATAAATTGCCTTTGACAAAAATAGTACAGTAATTGGATGATGCCTTTTACCTATATGAGATGAATATACACAGAGACTATTTCCATTGACTGTCCGATGGTTGAACCTGTTAGATCAGGCTCGATCAACTTGTTTATCCTGGCTGGATATCAAATTTACGCAGCCATTTACTGCCAGGACTCATGGGTTTAGATGTATATGTTCTTTATAAATGTATGAGTTGTGAAAATTAGGAGATGTTTGGCCATGAACTTCGTTGTTTAGAACTTTTCAATGCCTTGTCTTACAATTTGAATTTATGGAATACCGGTATTGTCCCTCTAGATATGCTTGACAGTAATAACTTTATTATGTGGAATTTGATTTCATATACTTATAATTTGAATAGGTCAAATTAGAGTCTGCAATTCTTTTCATGATATGAATTTATGATCAAGAGAGTTTTACCAAAAAATTTATGAGCAACTTAATAATTTCATTTAGTTTCAGAAAGAAATTTAAATGAAAGAGCTCTAAGCATGGTATTTTGACTGTAGCAATTATTCGTTGTGATAAAAGATTTTTTATTTGTTCAATTACTTCAGTTAACAAATGAGATGTTATAGGACTTAAATTTGCAAAATTTATACCAAGGTCTGACTACTTGTTCTTTGCTTATAATTGACAGATAGTCTATGATATCGAACTGGTTTTTGAAGCAAACATCCAAAGAGTTATGTACATGTACTACATACAAGATACACAGAAAACTATTGTCCGCACCAATTAAAAGATGCACGCTGTGAACAATAGAATTTTATCTTTGTGACTTTCCAAATTAAAAAAAAATAAATGTAAATGCGTTCCATATACCGGTACATTTGTATTATACCGATCAAGATGGAGATTTTTTTTCAAACAAAGATTCTAGTCAAAACATACAGTATTCACAGACCCGGCCATTAGCTAGTGTCTGTGTGTGTGGGGTGATACGAACCAAAGTGCAGTTTTTACAACAAAGGACAAACATATAATGGAGTTTGGCCCCCTTCAGGCCTCCGTTGAATCTGACATGCAGGTATTATTTACACCAATGCGCTGATCTCAGCACTTTTAAGAAAAAGATGACATTAAGGTGCAGTGTACTGTTAAACAAGGAGGCAGTTTAAAAAAAAAAAAAATCTGTGTCATCCATAAGCTGTAAAACAAATAAATGCACTTAACTTGTCTGTTCATTTATCAGTGAACCATTTTTATGAAGCGATCACATGCCATTAAGTGCAACATCGTCCCTTGATATAACATGGTAGTAAACGCAGTCTTACGGACCGACAGCTAGAATTACAAATTGTCAGATGTAGCCAGGTAATATCAGTATAGAGGGGGAAAAAATCGCAGAGTCAAATTTCCAATTGACTTGTGTTTGCAAATTAATTAGAGGTTTGCTTAATCACTTTAATTACAATCACTGTAATGGTGCTTAGAGCTGTCTAGTACTAAGAAAATTTAGGTTGCATGGTGTCAAATACAAAGTAGAACTTCATTATTAGTCAAGCAAGCTGCTAGTGAACTAAAATTTCCTAGCTGACACATATGAGAAGGCACACAGATGTTTATAACAAATAGTACTTCACCTTTGGACAAAGAACAGTATATTATAACCCAGAATTTGGCCTTTTTGCGAACTGTCCGAGGGAACCCTTATACATGTACTATTAGACTTCTATCTAAATAAGTTATATTGCAAAATAAAGTTTGTGGATTTGTAAATTAAGATTTAGGTGAAAAATAATCATATAATTTGTAATTATTTTCATTTTTTTTTATTATTCCTTTTTTTTTTTTTTTTTTTTTTTAGAGATATATGATCATTTCAATAGATTTTTGGTTTGTCAAAAAAAAAAAATAATAATATGTTTACTCATTCTGTAGAAGATTGTTATCTTATTTCCTGAAATGATTACATGTATTACCATATCTGCATGATTCAAATGAATTTTTCAGGAAATGACAAATTCAATGGGAAGAAGTTAGAATTTCAGGGAATTATCATTATTTTTTTGGATCTCATCCATAATTATTTTGAGAATTATAAAAACAGCAATATGATAATTAACCCCCCCCCCCCCCCCCCCAAAAAAAGGGAAGAATTTTAAGGTAATACACAATTAAATATACATGTGGTTAGAAACATAAATATTGAACTTCATGTCTGTATCTGTATTTGAAAACCATTGTCATAAATTAGTTGTAACCTTTTATTTTACCTAAATCTAGAAAATAATCATAATTTTTGTGAATTTTCATGTTATTTATAGACATTTAGGCTATTTTGATTATTATTTTATGCCATTTTGCATATATATGCTTTATAAATATTGTGTTTCCTTTAAGGCATATATGTATTAACGTACCTTAAAATTGTCTACACCCAATATTGCAAGCAAAGGCTAAATTTGACGTCAGGATGAATTGCGTGGATATTAATATATTGTTACTATATGTATATTGAACTACGCCCCTTGCCATGGGAACTCCTATGACCACTGAATTTGTATATCATAATGCAGCTATTCCAAGAATGATATTAAGAAAAGCATTAGGTTCCTTCGTTATAACAGATAGGACTTAATCTCTGTTATTTCCTGTAAGATATTGTATTATTTAACAATACCACATCATGTTATATTAGAGATTTAAAACAAATATCCCAGTTTATATGAAAAGAAAACCGCAGTGCCTGGTCTTAATGTTGTACTTTAGTATGCATGTAAAGGTTATTAGATAGCAAAAATTTGATAATTGAAAGTCAGTCAGTCATATATTATATACAGTTATTTGATAAGTCTTGGTGAAAGTTTTTCCCTGATGGAATGATGATAGCCAAGTTTCTTTTTAGATTTATGTATCATCTGATCTAACAAAACATTTAATAACATAAATGGGGTTTTCAAAAGTATATTTAGTTTAATGCGAGAAAAAAAAAAAACAATGACAGAAATTTCCTACATGAAAATTGAGAAGTACCGGTAATATGTTGCAGTACATCATGCATAAGTTTTGATATGGATCTTTTTTTACAAAAATGTCAAAGTGACAGTTTTTGATGTAAAAATTGCATGATGACATTTTTTGATGAAAACTGAGCTGAAAATATAACTTAATTTCCATTTCCAATTGTGTTAATTATCAAAGATTGATTACATCAAGCAGGCAATGAAAGCATTAAAATGGAAAATATCCCTTCTTGTTATTATGGGTTTTGAATATAATTTGAAGGTAAAATTCTTGATCCATCGTTCAAATTTACAAAAGCAAATTGTGTATGTGTATTTATGGTAGCAGTTCCGTTTATAAATGTAAATCATTGTGAGACATCGATGTCGATTCTTAATCTGTTCACTGTTGCTGATTGAAAGTAATTTGCAGGTTTTGACACAATAGACTGTCTGTTACTGATTTTTCAATAAAAATTAAAAAAAATTAAACCACATACAACCTAGTTTAGTGCCTACCATAGCCAAGGAAGCTTTGTTTTTTGGTAAACTATTTTTAACTAGGTCACAGTCTCCATTGCAAAGACTTGCCAGTGGCAGCTGAGTCAGAGTTAACCGGTGCTTTGAAGATTGTATGATATTTATATATCACAATAGAAAATGCGTCAGAGACACCACTATCAGATTGGAAACAATACATGTAAGCTAATAGTAGAGGGGCCGCCATTTGTTGTTTGGATCTGCAGTTGACAGAACGTGATTCTTGAATTTCAAAGCTTTGCCAAAATCAAGTGCAGAATGATAGGGGCACACATTAGTCTGCTCAATTATTTTAGCTCTATCTGCTACAGTGTAATAAGCTTTCAAGAAATCTGGAAGTGCTGAAATTTCTCGCAAAGGCCCCAGCAGCTAGTACAAAGAACTGTAAAATGAAATTCCATCATGGAGGTTCTTCTTTTCTTTGTTTGTATATGTGTTGGAAAGATGACAAGATGTTGCCCATTGTTGTTGCTCTTGCAAAGTATTGGCCCACTTTAGTGAGGTGCCAGAAATTTTTAGCACAAATTATTTTGGTGAGAATAGGTGCAGAACTCGGGCAAACGAAGTCTTTATAGTTTATGTTATATCACATGCATTTAGGATGCAAATATTGGTAAATGATTAAGATGTTGGACAATGGTATTCTACCGGTATAATTAAATCCATCAATCCCCAACATGATGAGTGGAATTTGAATCCTCAAACAAATTTTAATTGTTGAATTAAAGTTTTCATGGTATTGTCAACTTTAGTGAATTCTAAATTCAGAAGTATATAAGTATGCAATATTGTGGTTATTAAATTTTAGTTAGAAGAATGTCAGGGTTTGTTATGATGCCCAAATTTAGAAAATTTGTTTATATACCAGCTGCTACGCTTTCATTGGACTGCTCTCAGGACATAGAGCCTTGGATGATTAGTAATTTGCATAAGAAATGGCTGGATTAAAAATTCAGACCGTAATTAAATGTGTAAAGAAGATTTATTGGATTATATGTGGACTGATATGCTTCTTGACATGCATAACAAGTTGTTTAAAATTTATGTTATGAAATAAATTTTTCTTCAGACTATATCACGGTTGAAGGTCTGGTCACTTATTACATTCTCTTAATGAACAATGCCAGAATCACAAGTGAAGAAACTGCTCAGTTTGAAAAGCATATTCTGCAGATGATATTCGTGTCCATGCATGAGCAAAAAAATAAAATAAAAAATTAAAGTAATATTTAAGTGATTATAATATAAATTGCAGTTAAATGACTTCACTTTTAGTTTAACTTTAAATTTCCAACATTTATAACTACGTGCTAGGTAAAAAAAATAAATCATCATTGTTATTTAAAATGAAATGTGAAAACTGGGACAATTTATCAATTTTGATTGGTTGAAGTCATATATATCATAACAATTAAGACATCAAATATCTATTGAAATGTCTGTTTAAACCAAAGCTAAATAAATATTATGTGTACTTATGTCACATTAATAGCATTTACCTATTAATTAGCATAGTTCACCCCAAAAACTATTGAATGTCAATTTTCAGAGAAATTCTGAGGTAAGATGAAATAAGTTCATAAGCATATATACATATATATATATTCAATCATATTTGATCAATTTTTTGTCGATTAAACATTCACCGACAGCATTGACTTTGAAAAAGTCCTACGCCATAAATCAAATCAAATAACATCAAGTTTGCTGTACTTCTGCTAGCTGGCGACCTAAATAAAACGTATTCACGTGAAACATTGGTGGTCTAGCTGTTTCACCTGACTGAGTTCTCAACGTTATCAAGGTAAAAAAAAAAATAAAAGAAACCAATGTCCATCGTAAATTACTCCATGTAAAGTTGTAGAAATCATACTCTTAACTTCATACTAACAACCTTAAACATTGATATGTTGCATTTCCTCTTGCATAAATTCCATTGAGATGGACTTCATTTATTTTACAAACAGTGCATGCATGTGTTCGAACATGATGGTCATGTTGCAGCAATGTTTTTTATTGCCTGTTTTAGTGTAAAATTGGTCATTCATAAAATCTTTGTCATCATAGACTCGATCATCGGGAGTGTTTGATTTGCATTAAACAAATTGATTGACATTGCAGGAAAAGGTAATAATGGGGCATTTGGTTGTTGAATTGTATGGTTGTACAGTAAAATGCAGACGAGTAATCGGCAATGATTTTTTGAAATGGTTCGGCACTTCGTTAAAACAGATTTAGGAAATAAAAGATACTTTTACAGCTTTGATGTTAGAGAGACGGGTATTTAGAATAACAGCAAAGACCAAACTACTTTAAGTATAGGTCTTTTGGAGATTGTATAGACTGAAATATTTAGACATATTTAGACCATGCTTTTGTTTGCAGAACGAAAAAATATACAGCATTAAACAAAAAGCTGCATGCTCACAATCGGATTCAGTTAATCAAGTTTATATGGTCTAAGAATTTTTTAATAATTGAGTGTGCATCAGGCTAACCACAGTCTGGTATCAGTCAGACATCTTTGGTTTTTCATGTTGTATGCATGCATATATGTTGCAGATCATTCTGTTCAGAGATGCATTTAACTAATAATTGAGAAGATCGAGTCTCAAAACCTTCACTGCATCAGTTATGTAATTTATTAATTGATTTACAAATTAATCAGCTGATTTTGCTTTGTAAGTTAAGGAAGTAAAAGTAAATAAGTATAGCTGATCAGTAAATAAAGGGTTGCATGTACATGTATTATCATACTATTACACTGTCGTTAACCCTATTTGTTGGTATCTTAATAACTGAAAAGGTATACCGGGTATATAATTAAGGTTTCAAAGAAGAAGAACGTACGTCCGTTACCGTAATTGGCAAACAAAATCATGTCACGCGATTAATTGGCAGTCTTTTGCATCCAGACACTAAATGTGTCGTGAACTAATTATTTCATTAGTATTAATTAGCTGTGGGCTTTATGTTGTTTCGTTGTTGCAAGCCATGTCGTACCAAACACATTATGTTAATGTCTACATAACCATTGACGTCCAATGTAATTTGCTGCTGATGACAGGAAATTTGCTGCTTTCCATGGCTATAGGGCTGGCCAACATGGTTTTTTTGTTTTTTTTTTACGATGTATGATCGCCTACAGAAATTTGAATAAAGTCAGTACTTGTCTGTACTGAGCACAGATATTATTTGCTACAGGTGACGGGACTTGAGCCAGCCAAAGTGAATGTTTATGCATGCAGTATGTATTAAAATGTATATGCAGACCAGTACTGCAGTGATGTACTATGACAATATTAAAACAAGCACAGGTACACAGATAGATTTGTTTACAATTGGGTGTTGTACTGATCGATGTAGTTGCATAGCATAGGACTTTTGTATTGCATACGCATATACATCTCTCTCCCTAAAATGCTGCAGCATCAATTTGTCTGCAGATCTGAAATTGTTCATTTAATTTTTAATGCTAAAACAGAGGATTTTAAAATATATAATGTAACAAAGCATTTTAATTCAATTTTTCATCTGCTGAAGATTTTAATTTCATCATTTTATTACACAATTTAATATGATTGACACATTTTGACAATAATGAAAACATCTAGGTGTATTTATTTTTAAGCACTTATAATAAAATGGCTGATCACTGGAAGGCTTTCATTGCCTTCAGTATATTCCACATCTTTGAATGCAGTGATAAGCTCTGACAGGAAATTTTGAGTCAATTCAGACTACAATGATGAATATATAATTAGATATTTTGTAGTATACTTTCATTCAGTCACAAGACCGTTTTGCACACGATTCATTTATGTTTCAATATTCCCGGCTGACATGAACTGCGTAAATTTGTTGGCAAACGTTCGGCCATTGGCGTCACTGATGCATATACAACCAAAGTTCCCAACATGCTGGCATTCCAAGCAGTTTATTTGATATATATCTGCTCTATTTTCCTAAAAGAATGCTTCTTGCACTCTTAATTACTGTGTTTTTTTTCTGGAATATTAATGAATGAGATCTGATGTTTGTTTTTGCCATGCCAACGTCAGGGATCTGATTTAACATGGCCGCACCTCTCCGTATTTACATCAATGACAAGGATCCTCAAAACAAAGTTTCGTACTCCGACAATGGAAGATCACCTCCATTTACATTTTGATTGATAATTTACTTCAGAAGTTTCCTTTTGTTAACAATTTACATATTTGTTTTTCGAAAATCAATTAATGTTTTGTAAGTTGTTTCATAGGATTTGAATTGAAAAGCGATCAGTTTTCACCTATGTTTTTATAGAAGCAGTGCAGATTGCTACTTCGGTTACTCTAAAAGTACATGTACATAATTAATAAAATGCAGTACCGTTGTTGTTAACTTGCAAGTTTGCCCTTTGCATAGATTAAAGATGCAAGAAAAATTCCTGAAATTGATTGCTTTTTGATCTTGATGAGCTTTTTTTTTTCTCTTCTAAATTTTAGAAGTGATGAATTTTGAATTTAGGTCTGGTAGACAAACTTGAGGAACATGTGGCTGTACTTTTAATTGAATGCACTACAAATGTACTTTTTTAAATTCTAAGCTCAATAAGTATGAAAGTCTGATTTCTTTTGCTTTGCAATTGTATGCTGCAAATTACTTGGTGATCTGTGCAAAATGCATACTCTGTTTAGTGCATTTGTTCTCAGAGTCGAACGAAACATTAGATAAGATAATGCGTGCAATTGTTGTGTTTTGCTTTTAACTTGCATGTGATAAACATTGTTTGTGGTCTGTGTCATGTTTATGCTTGTAACACACCCAGCTATGAACGCCAGTGTCTTTACGTTATTCAGAAGCTTATATATATACTTGTAATTAAGACAGACAAGATTTTTGTATAAACTCTGTCCCATGAAATCGAACACTGCAAAACAATGTTGAATATGTTAGATAAAAAAGTCTTTTTTACTGTGGGATGCAACATGGTGAAAGTCAACAATAAACCGAGATATTAACAATGCACAAGATCATGGCTGGAATTGTTGTGCATCAAGTTGGGAGCGGAGTTTGTCCCACTGATCATTCAGGTCTTATTATTCAGATCTGTTTGAATGTCCTGATCATTAATAATTATATTTTTCTAAAGAAGAAAGGGCATGGTCTGGCCAGTGTTCAGTACCTGCATGTTTCCCGGCCTGTAGTCGAAATTATTTGTTAAGAATAAAAATGTCATGTGCTTAATATATTAAGCTCGAACAAACATCACATACATTGAAGAAATCAAGGATGGCTTTGGTGTGAAAACAATGCCAATTCTCATCTTTGGAAGGACCACTAATTAGCTGCTTTAATAAAGATTCTTTAAAAGTTTTGAGCAATGACTGAGATTGCGAGTATCAGGTTTTTCTAGAAGCAAACTTGAAAATGTTTTTTTATCACTAATTTAAAAAGTTTGTACCTAATTGTAACAATGGTAAATGAGGTTAAAGACTGTAGAAGCTTTTAGTACGTGATTTTATTCAGGCTCGCACTATCGCCCCCATACAGCTCACCCACAGAAGTGAGGCGACAGAGGAAGTTCACTGTAGGTGCAGCTCATGTTGCAGTACGTCAAACTGGTTCATTAGTACAAAGAAATATAATTATTCTTTCTTCCTGATATTGCTACTGCATGATGAGGTCAAAATAATTGTTGTTTTTTAGCATGTAAAATAACACATACCCACTCTTAACCTATACTTTCACTTTGAATGGATAGATCATTGTACATACCTAATTAGATATTAAAAATAATTAGTACAGGCACAGGTATATAAATTTCGTTTATGAGTATTTTACCAGAAATTGAATGGGGATTTATGATAATAGTGAAATATAAATTAGCATAAACTACTTGTGGCCCTCTGAAAGATTATACATTATTATGCTTCAAAACCTGCATAATGTATTAGTTTATCAAATTAACTTGCATGGGCATATATAATTCCATTTATTAAGTTTTTTTTACAAGGAATTTACATATTTTCTTAATTTTCAGTCACACAATAATGACTAAAATGTTCTGACATTTATTATAAATTCAACACTCAAAGAAGAAATTACTTCATTTTATATTTGGTATTATTGCTGATAAGCTATTTATGCTAATCAAAGCTTATATAAGTTATATGTTTTGCTTCTTTATAATTTAAACACCTTGGGGCGTTAAAGCTTTATTTAATGTACAAATATGTCACAAAATGACACATCTTCTATGTGTAGCAGACATTTGTTAGAAAAGCAGGTGGAATTATGTCAGATATAGCCTAGCCTGAAAATTATTCCATATTTCATTAAAAAAAAAAAAACCAAAACTCAAAACAGCTAGCTTTGTATGCAGACAATGAAAAATAGCTGCGCAGGATTTCCTGTTCAGATGTCTTTTTATTGAATTAAGGACATATTATCTGGAACTTTAAATCAAACTATAATAATACAATTGTACCAATTCTTGCAGCATCATTTTTGAAGGTCCAGTATACATGTATAGTTGATGTAGAGAGATGATCAGAAATTATTGGTACCATTTCTTTCAAATTTAAAGGAAGTACCTGGTACATGTAGTACATGTATCATCATTGCAAACTATTATCTACAAGATTATTTGCAAGTCATGGAAATTTTCGGTTGGCAGCAGATACAACCCACGGGTTTTATTGATGCTGATTTGAAAATAAATTTTTCAGATCATTTTTTTTTAGACGTTGGTTGATCAGCATGCATGAATCAGACATAAAAACTGATATAGTTTTGTATTCTTCATCGAGGAAAATTCTGCCATGTCAGTTGTGCTGCCAAGATAAATAGACCTCATTCAATTGATTGTGATAAGGTATTTCCTTCTGTTAGCAGAAACTTAATTTAAAAGAATCAATATGTTTAAAAAGTGATTTTTATCTCATGGTGATGCAAGTGTATGAACATGTTTGATATTGATCTTGAAAATAAATGCATTTTCAGGCTTGGGAGCAATGAGTAATACTATAAAGATGTTGTATCTGCCGGTTTTATACCCCAGAAGATACAAACATGTATATGACCGAGGGTTTATGCTAGATGGACTTATTCTGACCAATTATAAATTAGTGCTCTGACAGTTCTTTTTCTTGACACTCAGTCTATTCATGTTTGCACACCATTTCTGAAAGCCAGCTGGCCCCACCGTCACTAACTTTCTTCAAGTCAATACTCGGTCTCAAGTCTGAGTTTTGACCTCAAATTTATGCACTTTTCATATAAGGATTTGAGTTCAGGACTGAGTTGAGTTATTTGAAAATTTGGGTGACGGCGGGGCCAGAACTGTCAGATATTCAAAATGCATAAAGATCAATGGAGAAAAAACAAACAATTTTGAAATGTGGTGGTGTCCAAAATAGACATAGGACGTGTACGTACTTGACTATTTATGATAGTCGTATGGAATGTGAAAGTGTCTATAATTATAGACACATTACCAGCCACTGTTGTCCATTTACCGGTATGACGTAACTTTCTATTTGTTTCTTTTTAACTTCAGGCATTTATGATAACCTAATTTGGAATGTGAAAGTGTCTATAATTATAGACATATCACCAGCCAATGTTGTCTATTTATAAAACTTATTATTTTGTCTATTTAACTACATCGGACTATGTGTGGTGCGATCCTTGGACCATGTGACATGTTGAACATTGAAGGTCAAGGTTAATTATAGACTTTAAATATTATAAAGAAAAATAAATGCATCATAAATAAAAATAAAAATGTGTCTTATCGAATAAATCACATTTTCAAAAATGTGCTTTTCACCTGATTGTTTGATCTAGTTGTAACTTATGTAAGCAGTGTCTGTTCTCTAGCTTACAGAACTGCGTCTTATAATACTGATAATCTGATCATAACTTGGTAGCTGGCAGTGTATACTGTATTTGTTATGAGAAGTGGTCATTTCGCAATGTGGAGAATGTATGCAGATTGCAAAATCATTTTGTCGTACACAGTAAAATAAAATGGCAGGGTCGCTAGCTAGGAGAACTCTTAAACAGAATCAAATTTTATGTCTTCTTTGAAAAATTAGGTTTTTAAATTTTTTATTTTATTTACGTGCAAGTCTACTGGTTTTTATTTTAAATAATCTACTTGTAGTTTATATATGAGGCAGTCATGAACAAAACTAAGCTGCATTCATAATTAAAATGTATTTATATTTTGCTCAGTTTATGCGATGACTGTTTGTTATTGTTTACATTTTGTGATTGTTGACCATGCAGGATTTAAAATTTTTACCGGTAATCTCCTTCTATTGACTTGTTTACGAACATATAAACTCCTTTATTCTTGCCTGACGAGCAAGTAATGGAGAATGACTTCACAGAATGATGCAAGAGGGAATATGTTTCTTTCTCAACAAAAGATAAGGATTTTGAAATAGGGGTTCAATGGCTTTGGAATTCTCAGTAAATTCATGACGTAAGGAATTTCTACTCCACTGGCTCTAATCACGTTTGCACAATTATATACATCATACGCAGATCTCTCGACCTTGCTGTGCTAGAGTAGGGATTTAAACAAGATATTGTAAAACTAGGCCACGTAAATATGTTTTGGTTTTTGCTGGCTCGCAGATCTTAGAGTCCTGCTGGATTTCAGTAAGGACACACTACCTTGTGTACATATTATGTCCAGTAATGGGAATTATAATCTAGCTTTCTTAAAAGTTGAGAATGTAGAGGCATATAATTTGTTTATAAGCATGCAGAGAAATATTATGGCAAATAAGTTCATACCAGCGAGTCTATAAAACACATAATACACAATATTATGTGTGTGTTTTAAATGACATTCATTTATCAATTTGATAATATAGCAGATTCTTACATAGTGAAAATTAAATGAAAGCAAACTTCAAACTGTTGAAGAATATATAATATAATTGTACTTAATTGCTCAATATGAACATTTATAAAGATCGATTTTCAACCTACATAATTATAAATGACCTCTAATTTATATGCAAATGAAATCAATTATCATATTTTTGTGCCAAGTGGTAAAGCAAAAACACGTTGCATTATGAAAATTAGACATAATGGTATTCATAATGGGAAAAAAAATTTTGGAATTGTGATCAAAGGGAGGTAACTCATTCCTGTTCTTTCTTTTGCAGCAACTAAAGAATCCAACAATAGCATTAGCTAATTATCAGGTATGATTCTATAATTTGCTATTTATTCCCAACTATTAAATTAATGTTGTTAATTTTAAATCAGATTAAAGTACTTAATGTATCTTAAGACAATTTTTTACCTTTCAAATGTTGCAAACTTTGTAAAAAATCTATTACTGGTACATGTATTATTATTATTCTGTTGGGATCTTAACCCCCCCCCCCCCCCAAAAAAAAAAAAAAAATACAAAAAAAAAAAAATAACCAAAAAACTCCCAGAACACCAGTATTTGGTACATGTATATTGTCATATATTTTCAGACAAACCTGCTTAATGAACATGGCGGGACTGTTGCTCAGATATCTGCCACCACTCAACAGAAGTACGGCCACCTACAGAAGCAGCACAATGACTTCATCGCCCACCTCAACAACCAGCTGCAACAAATGCAGCAACAGTTACAGATACTGCAGCAACAGGTGGTGCCACAAGGGCCTCCCCCACCCCAGGGGATGGCCTCCATGGTGGAGGGGCTACCACCAGGTGGTGTAACATATCTGACCAAGGGACCATGAAACATACTTATGCTTAAGTCAAAATTTCAATTTTTTAAAAACTATTTATTTCTTATGAACTAAAATCCCTTAATTTGCAGACAGTAGCAGTTTATGATGCAAGGTTAAATTGTATTTTTATTTTGGTCTGTTAATTGTTTTTAAGTCTAAATAAGTAAATATTAATGTATTGTATGAAGATTTTGACCTAAGCTTTAAAAGGTGTTTCGATCATGATTTTGAGGGCAGTACAGTATTACAACATGTATTTCATCAACAGTAGTTAAACAACATTAAAAATAAAGTCAGTCATGATTTAAAATAATATTGAATTTCTTTGGAAGCAAAATCAATGCCTTATTACAATACCAAAGTGTCAATCAACCTATATTTAGAGCACTATACTTTTATAAGAGGCATATATATACTTGATTTAGAATGCACTTTCCCTGGAAGCAAAAATAGAGTTGCGTCATGACCAGCCTTGATCTACAGTATTGAATTAACAATTTTTATCAAAAAGTACAAGTTATATGAGATCTGTCATTCATCTTTATTTAAACTTTTCACCTTGATGAAACTTTACTGGAAGCTTACTGCCACTATTCCAACATTAACGGTTACTGATATTTCTAGATAAAAAAAAAGAATCATAACATTAATGATGATGAATTTCAAACAAAAGTTATTAATTTTTTTGAGAAGATAACGTCTCAAGGCTTAAATTCTCATGATTTATGGTAAACGTTTTTCCTTCTCGATTGTACTCATCAATTGAATAAGTATCAACACCAGGTAGAGGCAAAAAATATATATACAAACTGATCTGATGGTCTCAGGAAATATCAACCGTTACTATTTTTTACTTCAGCAATAAATTTTTTAAGGCCATAAGCATTTGATAAATTACACCTCCCCCCCCCCCCCCCCCAAAAAAAAAAAAAAGAGAAAGAGATTGATTTTAATTGTGGTTGTGACAGGAAAAGAAATTTGATCTGTAAATCAAGAAACAAACTATGTCATGAATTGCCCTAAAGACAGCTCAATTTTAAAGCTGTTTCCTGCAATTGGCACCAAATTCCCTAGGGGAAGTTGCTTTAATAGAAAACAGAACATTTTCCCATTGAAAAATTTGAATGAGGGGTATAAAACACATTTCAGGGTATTGATTTTACGTTAAGGAAAACAATAGGATTCTTTAAACTCTTTTCTATTTTCCTCTTTCTTCGAACACAAATCCCTTTCGTAATTTCTTAATGTAATGTTGTGTTGCATTGATTGGAACAGGGAGTGGTATCCCTACAGGAATCCCAGCATCTGTTCCCCTCTCTGTGTCCATGGGACCAGGTCCCTTACAGATCCCATCCTCCGCTCCAATGGCAGTGCCTCCCAACGGCCTTGGGGACCCCCAGGTTGTACAGGTCACACAGATGATTCCAACGCCCTGTGTTGTGGGAGACCAGCCACCCCCTGTATCGGCAGAGCCACCCCCTCCTCTCATGCAGGTGTGTTTTCATCCATTCATACGCTTTAAATTATGAATACCAGTAATAATGATAATAGCTGCAGTGGAGAAATGCAAAATTCAAAATTATGATATATGGTGATGGATTTCAGCACAGATTAAGGTGTAGCTGCAGAACAGCAGCTCTACAGTCAAAATAATTTCAGATGGGTGACCATAGATTGATCAGATGAAAGAGCTGTAGTCAATAAGCTAGGGTGTATCTTTAATCATACACTGACTTATCATTTCAGCAACAACTTGGCCCAATGCCAGGAGCACAGCCCCTCCAGGGTCTTCCTCCTGGGGCCGCCCCTCAGCAGTTCGGACCACCACCTGGGGGATTTGGGGGACCCCCTCCTGGATTTAGGGGACCACCTCCTCAGAATGTTGGTAAGGAAGGTCTACAAATATTAACATTGTTCATGAGATCCAGTGAAGTTGAATTGAAGAAACAAGTTCATATCTAACAAACATGTACAGTAAAATTCAGTTATAGTTAAGTTCTAGGGACCAGTGGATTTACTTCGCTATATCCGTTATTCATAGTATCCATATAACAAATTTGTAATAATAGGTATATCAAATTCGCTGTACAGTAAAACACGGTTATAGCAAACACGCTTATAATGAATTGACGCTTACAGCGAAGTGATTTTTATTCCCTGTGACTTTATTACATGTTGTAAACTTGATGGGTATAACGAATTATGCTTATAAGGAAGTAAAATAGCCCGTCCCTGGCACTTCGTTATAAGCATGTTTCACTGTATACATGTTTTCTTCCACATGACTATCATTTTAGCTTAATATTAGGGCATAAAATAAAATACCTCCTCTGAAAACCGAAAATGAATGGATGGAATATTGAAAGATTTATGTAAAAATAACATTTTGTCAATTGATATAATTAAGTTTTGAATAATAAAACAAATTGCTGTAAAAGGTGTAAACTTTGTTATTTTTCATCTCCACCATTATTTGTTATGAATCTTGCCAGGGACTACACAAAACTTTGCTATGCCCGAGATTTCGCCATTTCCATGTTCGTAGTACGTATACAGGGTACTTCTCTTGCAATTTTCCATTTACCAGGTATAATTCAAATTCCCTTGCCTTTCAGGCCCTGGTGGTCCACCTGCAGGACTACCCCCAGGTTTCACTCCTGGACCCGCAACATCAGGACCAGGTCAGAATCAGTTTGCCCTCCCGGATCTGAGTAAACCTCCCCCAGGCTTTCCTGCTGGGCTCCCCCCATTTGCCCCGCCTCCTTCTGATATCGACCTGACACCATCAGTACCATACTTTGAGTTGCCAGGTGGACTCATGGCACCTTTAGTCAAGGTAAGGGAAAATTTATCTTTTTATGGGAAAATTTATCTTTCAATGATTTGTTATCTTAACATGCATGATCAATCATTTAAAAAGAAAGGCCTATATAGAATAACCTCTAAGTTATTTGAGGACTGGGGGAAAATATTAGAGAATTTCATATACTGTACAAATGCCAGAATATGATGCATTACATATATTATGATGTAGTTGGAAGACCATGAATATCGCCCATTGGATCCTAAAGACATCCGTTTACCTCCTCCAATGCCACCAAGTGAGAGGTTACTACTAGCCGTGGAGGCTTTCTACAGTGCTCCAACTCATGAGAGACCTCGAGATAGGTATTACACTGATACAAAATAGTGATTTACCATAATAAAATCAAAATGTAAAAATTATCAAAATTAGGGTTTTTTTTGGAATTTCAATATTAATATTACTTCTGTTGCAGTGAAGGATGGGAAAAACTTGGTTTGTACGAGTTCTTCAAAGCCAAACAAAGAGCCAGAAAACTAAAAGAGGAGGAGAAAGAAGCAGAAAGACAACAGAGAGGTCGAAGGTCAAGGTCACATTCAAGATCCCGCTCCAGGTCAAGGTCAAGATCACGCTCCAGATCCAGATCCAGATCCAGAGAGAGGGAAAGATTTAGAGACAGAGAGGAAAGAAGGTCAAGAAGTAGATCAAGGTCACCTTCTCCTTCACCCAGAGGTCGCAGGAGGCAAAGTGGAAAGAGAAGCAGGTCAAGGTATGAAAAAAAAGAGAATTGCATTGCTCTGAAAGGATCTTAAAAAAATAAAAATTTATTGATTACAACAATCTAAATTTACTTATTGTGTTTAAAGGTCAGAGTCACCTTTACCCTATCAAAGGAGCAGCAAGTCACCCTCTCCATCACCACGGCGACGAAGAGTGTCCAAGAGCCCCTCTCCAACTAACGAATTGTACGCATAAACCTCGTGTTATCAATTGCGATAGAATATATCAGAGTTTCTGTGAATTGCATGATGAGACACTCTTTACTTGTTTTTGTAGTGTTGGGATGGGAGCACAACAGACTCCTGACTCCAAGTTGGGTTACGACAACAAAGGCCACCAAATGCTGATGAAAATGGGTAAGTTCACATAAAAAATAAAACCAAAAATAAATATGCTTTATACAAATTACATTTATCAAATATTAATTTATCATGAACTTAATTAAGATTTACTGATATGCTCCTTTGATATGGTCTAGAAGACAAACAATATTTCATAGTTCTCGTTTTTGATCCTTTGGGAATTTTCTCCTCAGGCTGGGGAGGAAAGGGATTAGGAGCCAGTGAGCAAGGAATAGTGGATCCCATCTCTGGAGGGGATGTGAGGGACAGGCAGGATATGTTCAAAGGTGTGGGGGTGGATCTCAAAGATCCCTTCGAACAATTCCGTAAGAACAAGAGTCATGGATTCATTGCAAGGATGAAAGCAAGGGATGAAATGAGAGAGAAAAGTAAGGTTTTTACTGACATTGCTGATTAACTTTGTTATAAAAGATAGATATTGTAAACTCTTATGCATTTTAGAAAGTCTGCTATTATAATTAGAAGCTTACCTAACAAATATGAGTGATATGATTAAAAATATCTCGTATAGATTTATCAAGTTCTTTTATTCAAGGTTGTTGTTTTTTTCTAATTATATACATTCATTAAATAATGAAAATGTGTTTTATTTTTCAGGTAAAAAAGACAAAACTGAAGACAGCTGATTAAATGGGCAGCCATATTAAAAAGATTTACTTTGTAATCGTGTGTCAATTCATTGTCTCATTAAAATTACATGTATCATAAACCAAATTCCTGGTCTTTGTTTGTTCAAAATTAATGTATGCTATCTTATTGAAAATTGAAGTAAATTTATAGTCTGCTTGTCTCAATTCTTAAAGATTTGCCAAATTTTCCCAGTAAGCAATTATTTAGATACTGGAATTTTATATCATGGTAAAAGTATTACAAATAAAAGATTTGTGAAACACAGTCTAAAAATGAGGCTGAATTGGTCATTGTTCAACAAATCTAATTAGAGAGGACCAGACTTGAATGATAAAAGACCTAGTAAAAAAATCCAGTTATGATATTGTATTTTCATTTATATATTCTTTTCCTTTAAACCCTTTGTTTTTCTTTTCCTTTGAACAATTAGTATGACATTCCATTTCTTTCAAAAGAGCTGGGATTAAAATTAAGATATTCATTCAACACAAGTTTGGAAGTTGGACATTCTTTATTCATAATTAAAATAAATCAATCCTGTATTGAATGCTATATCAGAAAAAAGCAAAAGTATCTTCTGAGATGATGTCGCACTGAACAAACATGTCAAGAGATCCTGTGATGTACAAGCATACAGAGTTCTTCCAAGTGAACAAAAAAATGTCAAAGGGAAAACAATGTGCAAGTCCTTATTTTGTGACATCCTCATAAGATTTCCAGTACAAAGGAATGGATTCTTTGATCTTCCTCTTTTGAGCTTTCTTGAGTTTTGAAGTTAATGGTGCCAACACATGTTGGGGAATGTTGACCTGCAGTAAAAGACAACATAAGAAAGATAACTCTTGATGGCAGAATTAAGGCATTTTCAGTGTTTAAAATGAAACTGTATAGAATAACTTTGATAGAAAGAATAATGTACAGAGCAGCTGAATTTGTTTTATACGTACATGTCTAGGATATGGAGTCTTGTAATGCAGAGCTAAAATACAAAAAAAAAATTTTTTTTAAATCATGCCAATCATCTTTTTGTCAAATGCAGAACATAAATATTGGTTTGAAAGTCCATTCATTTAAAAGTGAAAGAACAATTGAATGATGATTTGAATTTATTTCATATCACATTCACTTGTTTCATAAGTAAAAGTTAATCAATTGTATAATAAAATTACACAAGGTATTGCCTCCCTTATTATATGGAGTGAGTACAACCATTCTGTGAAAATTTTGCATCCATCATTTTGTGCTTTAAGAGGAAAGGTAGCAAACAGAGTTTACTACAATTCTCTTGTTACAGTACAATGAGTTATCTACCAAATTTGATGTACGGTTTGACTGCCTGTATAATCTCTATCAGTTAAATCACATCAAAAATTGCTTGTTCAATGGCAGGGAAAGTCGTTGCACACCATGAAGTGCATTGTCGAGGCTCAGCAAAATACTGGTAAGGTGTGCAGAGATTGATTTTTAGACCCAAAATTCAGAGAGAAAAAATAAATAAGAATTCTAATTAATAGCCTGTTGTCCATACCTTTCTACACTGCAATGCACTGCAAAACACTGCACACAAAAAGGGAAAGCCATGGTAACAATCTAAATTTTGCCAAAACAAAACTTGAAAAAAGAATCATTTGTTTTGATTGACAACAACTTAATCGCTTACCCATTTCAATCCTTATATTTGCTTCCTTGATGTGTTCTCTTATTTCATTTTCTTCTGTGATCTACAGTTGTTTTATAGAAGTATTTACTATTGATTGTATTCTTTAGCATCAATTTTTGTTCATCCTTAGTTTTAAGGATTTGTTTCACTCAATGACAAAACTCACAAAAATTGGTCATTAAAAATTGATAAAATTACAATTAAAATACAATTTAAAAAAATATGATATATATACACATTGCCAATTCATCAAAACAATAAATTTGAGCAAAATTCTTAGTCAATCATTTATAAGTACATTTATATCTTCCTTTCCATCATATTGTGGGATATACATGTTAAACATACTTCTGCCCTTACATTCTGATTTTTTCTGAAGAGAAGCCTGGCTTCATCCTTTATGTACTGTTTTTCTGCTGCAGTTTGGCTGGAGTCTCCAGTTGCCGACTGCCAGTTTCTGGATAAGCGGAATATTTTCCTGTACAATCCAAGAACCTCCTTACGGACACTCATGTCCTTTGTTCATGTAGTCTGTACCTTGTGGTTTTACACCATCTGTATGATTCTACAAGATTCAATCAGAGAAGATTCATCACTGAATAAAAGGCATTAAGTGAAATTCATATTGCCTTAACTTCATACATATAGTACCTTAATGACCAAAAGTGTGTTCGTACTTTAGACCTTCTGATAAAAATAACAATGCCCTACCAACTGAGCTAAACGGCTCACCCTAATGATTGAACCACTATCACAATACAAACTGTATCTGGGTAGTGATGAACCTCCCCCTTTTTTGACAGTTTACATAACACAGACATAACCATAATACCTAAAAACCGAAAAGATGGATCTACATGTGCTGTGTTGTACGTACGTTGGATAAAAATAAACAGATTTGTTATTATGCTTTTAACGTACTTAGCTATTTATACAACATTTTCCCATTCATGATTCTTGAATTGCTGATTGTTAAGATAACAATAAATTATATATGAGAAAAAAAAACTGGACATTTTTCATCACTGTTCATGTGAAAAAAAAAACCCTTGCAATATCAAAAACCTGTAATGCCAGGATAATGTCATTGATTAATGATGAAACATTCCCCATGCTAGACATTAAATTACACTGACAAGGTTTAATTCTCACTTACAGCGTTTGGTTTTCGTTGATATGATTGTATTATGTGCACGAAGATTCTGGGAGACAAAATGAAAATAACCCACGTCCTTGTGAAACGAAAGCGGAAGTGACGAAAACTTCCGGATTTTCCCTGTTTGGGGAGAGAATGTCGAGCGGGTTGCTGTCAAATGGTGTTGTTGTAGGATCTCCTCCACGGATTGGTTCACACGTGTGTAAATTTGAATCTTTTGCATTCGTTTTTTTGTTGTTTAATTAATTTGACAAAAAGTATTGTCATTATTTTGGAAGATAAAAAAGGTTGGTTTATAGACATGTACTTGTAAATTATTGTATATATTTTAGATAAATACAGAAACATTTTGATCATCGATATATAATCACTGATATTTGCTTCCATCCTGTACCTTCAATTTTTACAAGTGCGCGCCTCTCTCTCTCTCTCTCTCTCTCTCTCTTCTCTAAAACAGCAGAAATGGTCAGCTGCATCATATCTAAACATGTTAAATGTGGGTATCTTAAATATGTATGAGGTGATATGAGGTTTGATCTTGGCTTAAAATCATTGCCTAAAATTCAAGACTATACATGTGTATGTGCTGAATGTGGTACATACAATATGTTTAACTTGCCATATTTTTCACGATTAGAATGCTTCATATGCATGCATGGTTATGTATGTATGGTTTTATACAAATTTAGAAAATCCAATGGTCTCTGTAAAACTTAATTTCTGTTGCTTCATCAGGGACATGCACTGAGCTGGACAGATGACCTGCCTGTGTGTCCACTATCGGGGGTCGGGTTCTCCACCAATCAGATTTACCGGGAGGATGGCATCAGGAGGGAGGAACACGAGTTTGAAGACTGCAGCTTTCATTTCAAATTTAAAATGTAAACATTTTATGCTTGACATTTATCTGCTAGACTAATATTTCTTGAAAGTTTTAAGTTTTATGGTACAATTACCGTATTCATGTAGAAGACTTGTACCAGCTTTTACATTTAATTATGACAAATGGAATGCTATTTTAATACTTTCGACAAACCTCATTTTGTTGTACAGGTCAGAAAAACAATACTTGTAATGTGCTAATGTTATTTACATTGGCACGTATGACATATTCCTCAACTAACCTTAAATCTTTTCATTTTTCACTACTGTATGACATTACTTGATATTAGACTAAAAATTATTTTTGGTTATCAAAATCATAATTGATTTCTAAAAAGAATAACCATTATATCAAAGATTGAAAATAGTAATCATTTTATCAACAGAATCAAACTTAGGTCAAATTGATAGTGATAAAAAAATCTGTAGTATAAAATTAAAAGTGAATAATATTAAAGCTTAATGTTATGTTTGATTGGACTGTTTTTTCAGGCATGATGAGGACTGTTATCTGTACGGAGTATTTGACGGACATGACGGAAGCAGGGCTGCTAACTTTGCTGCCCAGAGGATGCCAGCAGAACTGTTGCTAGGGCAACTGTTGGAGAAAACAACAGATGAGGACATCAAAGATGTACTTAACCAAGTAAGAAGACATAATCTCTCTTTTTATCATCTTCTCTGGAATCATTACTGGTATCTACATGTTATCTAATATACGTATACATGCTGGTATATTGTTCATGAAATACTTGTGAGATGATTTTTAAACAAGATGAAAAAAAAATTTTTAACAGTATTAAACTGTTTAATTTTCTGTTTGCACCAGAATAAAATATAAGAGGATTTTTGTGATTTCTTTTTAAAATTATTGTGTTATCAATTCCAGGCCTTTATCGCTGTGGAGAAGAGTTTCTTTGAGTCCATAGATCATATATTTGCTGAGAAGACAACAATACAGTTACAACTGCCAGAGGTACATGTTTGAATTATTATTATTAGTCTTAAAAGTTATGCCTTTATATAAATACCAAATGCATGCCAGACTCTGATAGACAATGAGCAATAGATATAAGTTATTTGGCTAGATCTCTGCATGTCTTTCGCAGCATATAATGTATTGAATTACTATAATTGATTAATGTTTATCCTATTACACACTGTATTCAAAAAACAATGAATGGCCTGCGTCTATAGAAAAAGATCATGGTTTTAATATGCTTTAAAAGAAACTCTTCAAAAGAGATAAATATACTGTGGAATCAGAGTAGAAAAATTAGAAAGATTATTTTTTCTTACTGAAACTGAAAACTGACGCACCCACAAAATTACATCCCCACGAAAAGCAAAAAACCAACAATCCACGAAAATTGGCCCCCACAAATTTAAATAATTCCACAGTACTTAAAGGGGGCGTGACTTTATTATACATGTATATAATTAATATACTCGTTTAGGGTATAGGGCACTATGAGGCTCTGAATCAATTTCCTGATGTGATGAAGAAACTTGATGCCTTGGAGAGGGAAATTACAGGGGGAACCACTGCCACTGTAGCTTTGGTCTATAAGAGCAAATTATATGTAGCCAATGTCGGTAAGTTACACATATGATAAATTGATTATTTTTCTAAAATGTTAAAAACAAAAGTGCATACATACGAGGGTTGTCCAAAATAGCGTAGACAGGACACATAACTTAAAATCTGTTCACTTCTATTTCATTAGACTTCTATGTTTTCTTTAATGACCCATTGGCAAACAATACTGAAAAATTCAAATCTGTATTTTATTAAATTCTTGAGAAAATGAATAATTAGTAAAAACTGGTTTTGTCAGGCGGCGCAATGTGCGACGTTGAAAATTTCCATTCTCTACGTTGTTCCTAACCCTCGAGCCACATCGTTTACGATAACATTTACGTTTTATTTCCGAAAATGTCTTGGAAAAAATATTTTCTTTGAAGATGTACCCTGAGTGCACATTCAACATACATTTCGATTTTTTAAAAATATTTTATATAATATTTATAATTTAAGTCTAAACGATCTGACGACTCCAAAATTGCCTTGTATGACTTGTTGTCTAACGTCCGTCTTACCACAATGTGTCGTTCAACATTTGACGTCCATTGATATCGTTCGGTGTTTCTTTTTTCCACCTATTGTCATCATACTCGTCCAAATATTCTCAATGCTGTTAAGCTACTTATTCACAAAATGCATTTTGAATCAATTTTGTTAATTTAATTTAACTTTAAAAGCCGCGTAGGATTTGTTTCAATGTCTTTACAAAATTTGATTAGTTACTGCTGCGCCACCTTAAACGCTGACGTCGTGATTTTATTACGAGTTAACACTTCAACTTGTCACAAAATGCGCTATAAAATATTTAAAAGTTACATTATAGCCAAAACATTTTTGGAGTAAATAATATAATTATTATCAAATATAAATGTATGTTTTATTTTAATTTTTTCATTCAAAAAGTACTTTTCCTCACAATTTTCATTTCATCATTTTGATTTTAACTTTTTATTTCTGACATTGCGCCGCATGTCTAATTTCTGATCTAACATGCTTTTATTTCACTAACTTAATATCAAACAATATATGATTTTAAAACATCATTTGAATGCAAATTACTTTAAGCCTTTGTGGCACAAATTTCATCTTCCTGTGTCTTCGATTAACTGAATAACGCCACTTGTCTATGCTATTTTGGGACAACCCTCATAAGCTACATTGTCTCTCATACAGTAAGTATGCATGAACATTTTCACAAAATTTCAGGCGACACTCGGGCCTTGTTCTGTCAGACAGACGAAGGCGGGGTCTTCAAGGTCGCTCAGCTGTCCGTGGACCACTCAATATTTAACGAGGAGGAGCTTAATCGACTGTCTCAGCTGGGCTTGGACGTGGACAGACTGAAACTGCACCGAAGAATCGGAAGCTCTGATAGCACCCGTTGTATAGGGGATTACCACGTCAAAGGAGGCTACATGGACATAGAGATTCTACAGTGAGTGGTTTATTTAAACAATAAAATGCATTCTTTAGTGATTCAGGCGGGATATGAAGGTAGCGACATTGCAGAAAAAATACCTAACATGAGTTATGTAAATTTTTTCTGTAATGATTGCTACCTTCATAGTCCACATTTATTAGATAAAAGAAATAGCGAAGTTTTCATATGTGGGAATTTGAGTCTGGCATCATCAAGACTGTTTTTTCAGTCTGTTATTTTTACTTAGGCTGCTGAAGGTTTCGACAAATCGATAAACTGGTTAATAGAACTCGATTATGTAGATTTCAGACCTGTCAGTTTCTATAGCACTGTGAATTTCAATCGGTTTGCTTAAGAAATAAAGGTGAAAATACACAGTGAATGTAAATATATGACAATGTATGGACAAAAGTGGTTCAAAATGGAAAAATTAGTTTTCACATAGAATCAAAGTTCACCTTTTTGTGGGTACCACTTGCCAATAAATTTAATCAAAGGAATATTGATGTGCTGTTTATACATGTAGTTGGAAAAAAGTTATGTGCTGATGGACCTGTAATTTTTTTGACAATTTATGAGAATGTGTCTCCATGATTTATAAGGTTCTAAATTAGAAGACTTTGGCTGGAAAAATTTTTTTAAAAAATGTAACTAAGCCATGGCGAAATTGAATTTTGTCAAGAATAGATTCCACAGAGGAAAATGAGGGGAAAAAAATATTTGATATAGAAATAAGGTGATAAAAGTTGTATCCTATAAAAAAAATCCTTTAGTATATACTTAATGTAGTACACAGTTCTTTGACGTATGTAATTTTAGGAATGCCACTCGGGAGCCAGTAATAGCTGATCCCTATGTACATGGAAGCATTGAGATAGGAAATCGGCCTAGCTTTCTGATTATCATGTCAGACGGACTCTATCAGGCTCTACAGGCAGCCACAAATACAGACCGTGTGAATATTGACATTGCTCGTATGGTGGCAGCAGAATTCTCCCAGCAATCCACACTAAATGGTGTAGCTCAAGCGGTAGTCGACAAAGTGGTACGAATTCACCATGACGCCTTCATTGGAGGTACGCCAGAAATGAAACAGATTTGTCAGAAGCGGGGAGACATCACCCTGTTAGTGAGAAACTTTAACTACCCTCTTGCCAATGCAATAAACAGCCCCACTGCAGGTGGTGCCTATCACCCAGTGTCTGTGCCATTCTATAGCCCCCGGCCAAACCTACCCCCAACTGTGACGATACCCACACTCAGCACGGCAGAGAGGGTGGAGAACCACAGCGAGTCTGGGGCATCCACCCCAGGCACCCCCACCCCAGCACAGACCCCACCCAGAGATACCCTCTCATCCACTTTGGAATCCACCTTTCAGGATACCAACCATACGTACACCAGTACGGAATCTTCCACTCAGAGCAGTGGAGAAATGAGGTTCCCCACTAGGTTTTACAACCCAAACAAGTTGGAGCTGGATGAAAACGGCCGAGTGGAAGCCTACGTGGATTTTTCAGAGTTTTACGATGCAATTAAAAAACTGACCGACTCTCAGATTGAATCTCTGAATGCAGAAACGAAGCCCAAATCAGCATACGAACCAATCACAGAAGAAGTTGATTCTCTGTCAGCACCCGAAAACTGAAGCATCATCTGGTTATGATGAAGGTTGACAATATAATGTACATGTTTCAATACAATGTTCTGGTACTGTAAATTGAATTGATGGGTTGGTGAAGGATTTTGAGGGAGCTTTGTTTGATGATAGGCTCCAAAACACAACTAGCTGTTCATTCAGTAACTTAATAATGATTGATAGTATGTGATACTGTCTTACAATGGCACGTTATGACATTTTGTTTAGCATTGAAAATTATGTCCAGATTTTTAGCAAGGATGAACAATGTCAGTACATTTTGACATGCTGTAAAATTATGACTATGACTTGAAAAATGTATCATTAAATTCAATTTGTTAAAAAGATCTGTCATCTGTGTTTATTTAACAGATTCTCTGTCTCCTTTAATATTTCTCTTTTAGTCACCACACAATCTGAAGTTGGTGGAATTATTTTAAAACCATTACCCGGTACTAAAAACTTTTGGCTATTGCATACTAATATAGTATATATATATAAAACTTTCAATTGGTCTGCTCAATGATACAAATCATTGAACCTTTTTCCTCCCCCCTTATATACTGGGTTTTAAAATTTGATGTTGCATTGTTGGACTAAAAACCCTATATTTTTAATTTTTTTTTGAGAGGGGGGGGGGTGAAGATGTCGGATGAGTCACCCCCCCCCCCCACCTCCCAAATTTTCGAAAACGATGCTACGTGCCTGTTTAACAAGAGCTCGGTGGGATGTAACTATGCATCTAGTTTGCTCATGAAAAATCAAAACAATAAGCTGTTAAAAACTATTTCATTCGCTTAGAAAAGCTCATCATAGATTGTCGAGTTCAGAAAGTTTTTTTGAAATGTCATCTCTGTGAAATTGACGCTGTTTCAAATTTCAAATGAAATATACAGGCCTGGATGAAGTCAATGACTGGGCAGATTCTCATAAGTAGACCCCTCGGGCCTTGCTTACGTAAGTTGCAAAAACTGGACTTATGACATATATAAAACATAAGAAACCCTATGTTACATTATTAAAAAAAAGAAAGTCATAATATAATTTTGAAATGTTTAATTAGATTAAATTGTCGTCATTTTCCTAACTTGATATTTTCTAATGTACATAAAGCTGATGGGAATCTATGTAAGTTTTCGAATTTTAATTTGACTTTCCAGTTATCTAATTTTAAATTTAAATGCACCCAAAATGTTTCAAATATTCAAAGAATTTAATATTGTAGAACCATTTTCTACGGACATAAAAGAATAAAATTGCCGTTTCTTGTTTAAGAAATGACTGTAAAAATTGTAGTTTCAGGACGACTCGCCCTTTTTCATGACAAACAATTCAATTCCAACGAAAAATGATAACTTTTTATCAATGTCTTTCGCGGGAGAAAAAAAAAGAGAGATAAGATAAGGAAAGACAACCCCGCCTTTTACTGTAAACATAAATATTGTTAATTGAGAACGGTATTCATGGCAGGCTTAGTCACATGGTTACTTCGTTTATTCCTCAAACAATTGATTTTCACTCAGTCTGGTTGGTTCCGACCAAGAACCACGGACGGTTTATTCCCACGTAGCTAAAATTCTGAAATTCTTATTCCCACCTAGCTAAAATTGTGATTTTCACACCTGAGTGAGCGCTGAGTATAGTCTGTTTTAGGTGTGAACTACCTGTATAAAATCACCTGTGATATATATATTGTTAGATATTCTTGATAATATGGATTTACAGTGTTATAAAAATTTCAATTTAAGTACTATCAATTATTGAAAGGTTTAATATTTATAATTAAGAAAATAAAATAAAATAAAAAAACCCAATAAATAATAGTAATAAAAAAATAAATAAATTCAATTCAATAGACTTGGCAATATTATTCCTAATTACTATATATATTACGTCGGTCATCGTAGAGATCGGAATCTTCATATCAGACTTATACTTAATTAAATGCAGCACTTTAAAACATCACCTTTTCTGTCCCAATGTAGTATATATAACTCACTCTGCACATGCGGTCAATCTGATTAAAATCAGTCGTTCTGATACGCTACCGCTCTCGAACTAACGAACTAACGAACACTATCTTTTTTTTCGAATGGGGCCCTCTATAACAATGCAAGGTTCACCCAATGCAATAATGTTGCACTTGGATACTACACCTTTTACTACTGACGTCAATATTTTACTATATGGGGATACAAATCGTTCTTCAGCAAACAATGAAACAATTTTCAAAGCAGTTCACAAATTTATTTCAGCATCAAAACGTTTTCAAACAGAAATTTATCACACATCCTACATCCATTCTGTTATTTTACTCACCTGGCATATTATTTTTTCCCTTAACGCATTTTTTCAAACACACTGTTAGTTTAGCCTTTAATTATTCATAAACATGTTTACAAAGACATTCCAACCTGGGCACATCGATGATTTAAATTTTGTAAATTATATCTAAGGAAACGGATTAATATAAGTGTTTACTTGTGTCCGAATCCTTGCTTAATTATTTATCATTGTATATTTGTTCTATGTTGTATTCATTATAAACTATGGTTTACACTAAGCAATTGCCTAAATAAACAACACATGGCAGTACATGTGTATGATATTCAAAATAAGTTATAAATGCTGAAAAAAACTTTTTACGGTATACTGAACCAATGTAAACAAAAACATGGCACGAGCCTTGTTTACATAATAAAGTATTGTGAGATCTGTATCTTTCTTATAATTCTACCACTGATCTCAAAGTTTGGTTGATCATTAGAAATGCCTAGAAATTTTTTCCAAAATCGTGACCATGCCCCGTTAATGCAACGATGTGTGTGATTACTTTCTCATCGCTCAAAATTTACCTAAGATTAATCATAAAACAAACCTTTTTTTAATTATTACAATTTCCATATATAACATTCAATTAATTTTTTTTAACATAATCTTTAAAATCTGTTATATTTTCTTTTTTAGTATATATTTACCTATTAAGGTCAATAATAGAACAGACTATAATTAACCTGTAATTAATTTCCTTTGATCTTTGACACCCTTACCTGTGCACCATTCCCACTTAGCTAAAATCAGTCACCCATAGAAAATTCAGAATTTTAGCTAAGTGGGAAGACACCCCACGGACGCTGTCCTGCTTTTTGCGCCCGCTGGGGTCGAAACTTTCGAATTATAATAAAAATACATAAAGTAAAGCCATATTACATGAAAATTCCCCAAACATGTTGAAGATTCAGGAAAGATAACTGCATGGAAAATCTCTCCATCCCAATCCAATCTGAATGATACTTTACGAACACGTATACATACACTGATGATAAACGTATATATGGCTTTTAATTAAGGTGGTATGGGACATTTCCATATTGTGACGTATTGTTTATCGAAATAAACAATAAAAACAAATGTAATGTTATAGATATTTTCTTACAAAATGTTGTTACCTAACAACCTGGTGCAATGGGTTAGAGCGTTCACTACGATCATGTAGGTCACGAGTTCGAATCCCGCTGGGGATTTTAATTTTTTTCTTTCCAACGATTTTTAAAACCTATTTTTGGGGTCAAATATTGTAAAATTTTAAAATTCTAAACCGGTTAAAGTATTTTGATTAATATTATGTACTTTTTAATATCTACATTAATATCGACAGATGTTCCATACCACCTTAGTTCTCCACGCCCCTATTACCCATTTTGCAGTAAATGAAATTCTTACAACACATTAAGTGTCACAAGCTGTCACAAATACCCTCTTATTTGTTTTGTTTTTATAAATGTGTTTAAATAAATTTAAATAAGTTTGAGCAACTTTTTAATAAGATCATTGTCATTGTCGCAATATTTTTCATCTCATAGTTGTTTACGATTGGGAATAGACATTTGCTAGCTAAGACATTGACCATGGCTGCGACTACAAAGAATTTTGTTGTTAAACATACAGGTAATGCATTGTTGAAGTGGTACTCGTCTTTAACTTCACTGAGGTAGCATGCCTGACTGAAATATTAGGTTTTAAAAGTTCAAACTCTGACAATGTGACGACCTTGCTGTACAGTGAACTAATAACTTCAGAGATTATGAGATCCAAACAAATACATTGACATTAATTAATTGAATCTCATCACCTTAAGCCTTTAATTTATAAAAGATATTTAGGTATCATAAATTAGGGGAAGTTAGGAGATTATTGATAACACTACCCCCCACCCCCTAAAAAAACCCCAAAACATTAAAACTGCTCTAGCAATAAACAATCTAAGATGTAAGTTGTTTTTTTAACTTTGCTTAATTTATTATAGAAGTATGTATTTAGTTTGGTTAGTTTAATTTGGAAAGCATAAATAATTTATTATTTTTCTATAAAAATTAATCCCGATTTAAAAAACAAACAAACAAATTTTCAGAATTCATCAACTATCTATACACTGAAAGGTAATAATATTTGTATGAGTAATTAATATGTTTGATTGGAAGTAACGTCTAATTTCATCATTACCCAATGTCTAACACATTTTAAATTCATCGCCAAATTCGTTCAGTTAACATTTAGCGCACATTCTTTTCTTCTTTGACTGTTTATTTTTAGCGATCAATACAATAGATAAATACGTGTACTGATTAAACATTCTAAATTTACAACGTGTTACTACGATACATCTTTCTTCGAGAGAACATTCTAGTTTTACTTTTGTAACTTGTATATAACTTGACAGGCACATAGCTGGCGACCCCCCCCCCCCCACTTTGTCTTAATGAAAGCTAGTTTTGTTTGAATTTATCAATCAATTCTATTTTTATTCTACTTGTATTTGCTAATACATTTAATTATTTATATTGTCAAAGGTGTATATTAATTCGAGTGTTGTCTATCCGATGAGTAGTTTTACAGTATGTTTAAAACATACGTTTCTTTAAGGAATAAATAAATCCGTTAGCCCATGTTTATCCACGTTTGAAAAAAAAATATATCTATGTTTGACCCTGACTGTAAAAGTCGCGTAAACCTAGAATAATAAAGCGTTAAATTTGAGAACACATGAGTTGTCTGAATTGATTCCCAATCCTATGGAAATGTCTTAATTAAATTACTCGTGTACAATCATTATTAAAACAGTCGAAACAGAATACAATGAAAGTAATTTATACTAGTGTTTCTTAATACTAGTTATTTAAAGGCCGTAACAGACGATTGTAGCGTACGTCAATCAACAGCTGAGTTTTAAACCTGTCCATATTTTTTTCTCTGTCATTCCACGCAGGCTTAGTCATGTGGTTACTTCGTTTACCAGAAATAAACAATTGACAAACATTCAATCGGGCTAAAACCCAGGACCACAAACGCTGTCCTGCGTTTTTGCACCCGCTATCTTATCAATTATAGTCAGGATGTATTCGTGTTTAGAAAAAACCAGTGTTTCCATTTTTTTTTTACTTTTTATGTACACATGAACAGCTGCTGGTCAATACCATATATAGGGAAGTTTTAATAGCTTTTTATACTTGATTTGTCCATAGCGTGTAATATACATATTGGAAAAGTCCTAAGGAATCATTGACGATACATACCAATTCACTGAAAGTTGTATAAATTGTTTTTCATTTTTTGCATACAAAGAGCAAGCCCCTACATGCCTGCAGAAATTGTATTTCGAAACGGACTTTGAGCAAAAATAGCTAAGCCTGATGTTTTGTGCCTTATATGGTGGATATTTAAAGGATATAAACGTGCAGGCTTGATCGTGTGGTTACTTCGTTACTTAAACAATTGTCCGTCACACAATTTGGTTGGTTTCCAACTGTACCACTGATGCCACCCTGCACTTTTCGCACCCGCTGGAGCGTCAATTTTCAGTTTCTCAAGTAAAATACCAGAAACTGAAGAATTTGACTAAAAAATTCTTGAAAACGATTGTAGAATCAAGGAAGACAACCGGAGCAGGCCAAGTGTGCTCGTTCGAGTAACACCTATCATCCCACGATCGGCAGTTCGAACCAAAAACTTAGACTCCCATATGTGTCAAGTTGAAAGTTTTATACGATAATACGTTCAATATTACGATTTAAAGTAATAGTGCCACCTGTCACATGCAATAAAATTCTTCATTGGCTGACCAGTTATAGGAGTTTGTTTTAGGTGAAAAAACTAACTACATGTAGTTAAAAATTTTAATTAAAATATAACGTTGTCCCTAATATTTTCCACCTCAAATAGAAATCTAAAAAAGAATATTTAGATTGTTAAAAAGATTTAAAAGAACAAATACGATTCCATATAAATATATGAGAATGAAAAGCCCTAGAAATGACCAACGCCAAGATCAATGAAAATTCTCAAAATTTCGGTACAATTCGTTATCAAATTTAGATATTCTTCAAACTTTTGTGTATAAACAATGATGAATATAATGAATACTAGTTCTTGGTTTGCTTTCATTTTCGCCGATTATATTTTTGACCAATATAATCTAAAGAATAAAATTATTTCGAATTCTAGACTTGCATTCCCATTTTACTTTATTAAAATAAACATTAATTTTTTGTTTTCAAAGCTGAAAACATAAATACATTATGGATTTTCATTGTAATGAATAAACCAAAATATGAATGTCTGTTGTCCAAATACATGCGAGAATAGCTCAAAATTTTGTTATGTAAATAATATAAGGGTCTTTACTTTTTCTTAGACTTGCTTTAATCTCTGTGTTTAATAATCAGCGCTCTGCTCGTAATATCTCTTTAATATCTTTTAATTAGGCCATTGCAAGTTTTTTCTTTGTTTAGCGTCCACCCAAAACTCAAAAACCTATCTTTCTATCAGGAAAAAACCACAAACCTTAGAAAAAACACAGAACTTTAAAGGTTCAACAAAATGAAATTTATAATATATTTTTAAGCCACAACAACATAACAAAAATACAAAAATAACAAATAACCACTATGGTTTCCATTTTGAATGTTGTTATCATGAATATTTGATCTTCGATTCGATTTAAAAATACGATCCAAAGCCCGACATATACGGAAGCTCATTGAGGCCAGTTCAGTAGAAAAATTAATTTTCATTGCGTTTAAACGCAGTGATTTTTGCGTTTAAACGCAATCTTTTGCGTTTAATCGCAATGGGGTTTGCGTTTAAATGCAAAAGATTGCGATTTAACGCAAAGGGTTTTGCGTTTAAATGCAAAGAAGATTGCGTTTTAACGCAAAGTTTTGCGTTTAAACGCAATATTTTGCGTTTAATCGCAAAAGTATTGCGTTTAATCGCAAAAATTATTGCGTTTAATCGCAAAAAACTATTGCGTTTAAACGGAAAGTTGGTTTTGCGTTTAAACGCAATAATTTTTGCGTTTAAACGCAATTATCGTTGCGTTTAATCGCAAAAGGTATTGGGTTTAAACGCAATAGTTATTGCGTTTAATTGCAAAACTGTTTTAATTTGAACATGACTTTTTTTTTATTCAGACCAAAAGAAGAGGTTAATGTTGTTAGGACATACTTTTGTTATGCCACAATCATCCGTCAATCTGTCCATCAGACGTAATGTTAATCATTTCTCGCTTTTCTCGTCGTACTCTCTCCTCTATTTCTAACGGTTTTTCATATTGTTTCTCATAAATCGAATCTTAATTATCCAATAAAATCAAACAGTCCGCACATACACTGTACAACTGCGTCCATAATGCTTCACATCATTGTCAAATGAAAGTGAAAATGTTTATTCAATATTACGGACTGATTTGGCACTTTTTGTAATTAAGTTATATCACTGATTTGAATTAGTGATATCACCTGTTCAAAAAGTGATAACATTTATTAGAATAAGTGTTATCACCTATTAATCACCTATTTATCTTGTGATTTGAATGAGGGATGTCACATATTTGAATAAGTGATACATGTATCACTCTTTCAGTTTGAATAGATGAAATCACCTATTCAAATAGATGATTTTACTTTTTGAAAAGGTGATATCACCTATTCAATTTGGTAATATCTTGGAGACAATATCTACTAAAAAGGGCACTTCATAGTTCAATTACATGCACCTATAATAATATAATTTTCATAGTATAGCCATCAATGCAACTGTTGATGCAAGTTCCATTTGTTTTAATTTGTCACACATGCTTCCATTAATAAGACCCCTTGGCATAATGCTCTTTGCGAAGAAGTCTTTTCTGGGTTTTTTTTTAATTCAACTGTTTCTCACAGTCTAGATACCCAGTATCCGGCCAGCAAACATCACTGGTGCATCCATCAACAGCCATTCAGCATGCCATCTTTAAGGAAGAATTTGGAAACAAATATAAGCAAACACTTATTCTTTCTCTTGTATTTATTTATAGCGCGATCCTTCTTTTCAGGATACGTTCGCTTAGAAGTACCTGATGCTTGCAAGTTATTACAACTTACTATTTCATTATAAGTTAATCCAAGTGAAAACCAGAAATTGATCAGAGCCTTTGTGATGTGTCAAATATTGTCATCAAATCAAAGACTTGGTACATATACTAAGTGTATATAAGTAAAGGAAATAATTGCGATTTAACGCAAAAATCATTGCGTTTAATTGCAGAAACTTTTGCGTTTATTCGCAAAATATATTGCGTTTAAACGCAATAATAGCTTTGCGTTTAAACGCAATATTTTTTGCGTTTAAACGCAATAATTTTGCGATTAAACGCAATACTTTGCGTTTAAACGCAAAACTTTGCGTTTAAACGCAATCCACTTTGCGTTAAATCGCAATACTTTTTGCGTTTTATCGCAATCTTTTGAGTTTAAACGCAAAATACATTGCGAATAAACGCAAAAGATTGCATTAAAACGCAATAATTATTGCGATTTAACGCAATATAAATTAATTTATTTATACTGAACTGGCCTCAATGAGCTTCCGTAGACATATGAAAAAGCGATCTAATTTTATGAAAAATGATTGTGGTTTTTTTTTTTAAATTTTTCTTTAAAATTTTACATCTCAAAACCAATCCGTCCGCGGACGCTAAACATAGAAAAAACTTGGAATGGCCTTATGCCAAACATCTATGTTTAATTAAGTTAGCATAGTAGAGATAAGAAATTTAATTAAATTGAAATTCAGATTGAAATTTAAATTTGAAATGATAACGCATTGATAACGCATTTGAAATTATCGTAAAACAACACATATATTTGAGAAAATCTATGATTTTCTTTACAGTTAAATTTTTAAGTTTGATATCATTCAAGCATTAGGTAAACCATAAACAAAAATGGTACAAGATTTAATCGTCGTTATTTTCTTTAAAATATTTTCTCAATAACCCCCCCCTCCTCCTCCCACTCCCCCTGTACATAGACGAATACATTTTAGAATTCTGATATTTGACACAATTTTCTATGATCAATTGAGTATACTTAAGGCAATTTCTTATATGTGAAATATGGGAATATTAATTATATAACCATAATGAAAATCTTAAATAAGATGAAGAAAGACAACTCGCCTTCATCGTAAACATAAATATTATTTATTGGTGGTTTATTACTTTGCAGGCTTAGTCACGTGGTTACTTCGTAATTGATTTTCACTCAGTCTGGTCACCACGGACGCTGTCCTCCTTTTTTCGCCCGCTGGGGTCGAAACTTTCAACATTACATGTACTTTTAAATACAGGATGTATAGCCTTTTTTTTATAGAAATATTCACAAAAACATTCATGCTGTTCAAGAAAGATAATTGAAAAAACCTTTAATTCTAAATCCGGACGATATCTTTACATATATGTTTGTCGAAATAATTTAGGGACTAGTAAAAAAACAAAACACAATTAAGAAAAAAAAACCAAACAGACAAACAAACAAATAAAAAATGTAAGTATTGTAAATTTCAAATTTATTCCCCATCCAAATTTAAGTTGACATTGTTAAAAGACAATGGCATATGTTACCAAAAAAATATTTCTGTAACAATGAAAAAACCAACTTCATCCAAATGCACTACTCTCCTAGCAGAATTGTTTTGGCTGGAGCTGGGGGTAAGTCTCAAAAATAAAAAAAAAATAAAAAAATTAAAAATTCTTCCTTATCCTTCCTGGGTTACCCATCTTCGCTAGCCAAGGGTGATGATCCACGGTGTTTCTCTATTCACCTAGAATAGAGAAAACACCGTGAATCGTCACCCTTGGCTAGCGAAGATGTTGGTTACCTAACTTCTTTTGGGGATGCTAACTTCTTTATCGTTTGTTTGATCTTTTAAAGCTTCTTGGTCCTATTTTATATCAAATTTTGTGCACGCTTTTAAACAATGATTATGCTAAGGATGTGTGTAATAATAGACATTTCAGTAGCTTTCCCAGTCAAATAAGCCAAATTTCAATGAAAAAAATTATGTACAAAATTTGTTAGAAAAACAAACGACATAAAAGGATATCGCGTTATTTCGCCTTATGTTAAAATTCACATCTGACGTCGAGACGGGTATGGTTGTATAACGACTTTGACATCGCTATAAATAAAGGTCGTAATGTTCAGGCAAATTACAAATAAACCTGTGTACGTTTTGTTCGCTAATTTTTCTGAAGTTTGCTTTGTTTACAATCGATGCATAGCATGCGGGTTGAATAACCCCAATCATCGGGGGACGAAACCAAACGGTTCCCTTTTCTAAACATTCCCATGATGCATTTTGGTTTGTTTTTTCGTTTGCCAAAAAAGAAATTATTTTTATTTACTTTGAATATTTCTAACTTTGAAAGGAGACCGATTCTGCTGGTGTAAATAGGAGAAAGTCCATAACTTTCTAAGATAAATTGTTTGTATGGAAAATTATTTGATACTGTAATAACAAAAAAATCGGACCAAGCAGCTTTAAAATAATGATGACTGAGTTGATGCGTATTAATAGATTTTGACACAAACAATGATATCATTATTTCATTATTTCTGTATATATTGCACGTAACACCAAGTGAACACAATTCAAAAAAGACTTTAAAAAGCATCATATACTATAGTTACTGTATATTGTATCAAAAGCAGAAGTTGACGTCAAATGTTATGTGTATATCGACATAGACCAATTATTTCTTAATTATATACAGATAACGATCCTTAAAAGTGCAACTATAGTACATGTGTGAGGAACTTAGTTTACGACACCCACATCTGCTTAAAATTCAGTCTGATTATAGCCACCTCTTCTCTTTAATTAAGGAGAGAAAAAAAGGGGGGGGGGGTCATCAGAGTGCAAAGAATACACATTCTATCTATAACCCTTTGTTTACATGCAGGCTTAGTCAGGGGGTTACTTCGTTTACCAGAAATAAACAATTGACCTACCTTCAATCAGGCTAGCATCCAGGACCACAGACGCCGTCCTGCAATTTTGCACCCGCTATCTTATCAACTTTAGTCAGTATGTATTCGAATTTAGTAAAAGCCATTGGTTCCAAAGGTCTTTGATTTTATTTTACAATTTGCCTACTTCTAATGCATGCATGGTCTTATATCTTAGTACAATGTATATTATAAGTTTCGATAGCCCTTCCAAATTTGATATGTTCCTAGCGTGTGATTATATGTGTGTATTAAAAAGAAATTTATTTAAACACTAACAATAAATTACTTTTTTTTCATAAATAGTAGCCTTTAACAAAGTTAGAATTTTGCGGTAAAATATAATATTAACCTAATTTTTCTTCAATAGGCCAATGAAAGAATTAATTGCTCCCGGTGTGTACAAATGTGAACGCAAAATGAAAAAAAAACTCCAAAACAGTTTACCACTCCTAGTAAAAATGTTAACTTAGTAAATTGAAATGTATTTAAAAGCTCATTCTTTTTACAAAAAAGATTTTTATTTCGAAACGATTTAAGAAAAGATAACTCGGTCTTATATTTAGTATATATAGTGTATATCTTAATCTGTATGACGTGCAGGCTTGATCGTGTGGTTACTTCGTTTACTCAAACAATTGTCCGTCACACAATTAGGTTGGTTCCTATCTGTACCACTGATGCCACCCTGCACTTTTTGCACCCGCCTTAGCATCAAATTTCAGTTTGTAATGTAAACTATCAGCAAATCGGAACAATTTACTTCAAAATCTTGAATATCATTTGTAGAATCAGGTAGAATCAGGAAAGACAACTCGACCCATAGAAAGTATCGACAGCTTAAATCGTAAGATTTTACTGCTTTACAATCTGTGTTTGATTCTTGCCCCATTCAATAATTATCTTAATGTTTACATATTTTTTTCGATAACTTTTTTAAAACATATAAAGTCAATATATTGCTGCTGATATTTGTTGGATTCTTTCATTTGGTGGTGTTTCGTACAATGAATACCGGTATATAATGATTGATAAAACGCAGGGATGATTTGGAGAGCCCAAAATGATTATAACCTTTAAGAAAAAACTAGCGATGGACGGACACCTATTCCTCTTTCTGTTACAGTATGTAAAAATGTGATCCTTTTGACATTATTCAATGAAGAAATAATACATTGAATATGTAATTTATTAGTACAATCATACAATTGAGAAAAAAGAAATGTTACATTATAAAAAAAAAAAAGAAAGTCATAATATAATTTTGAAATGTTTAATTAGATTAAACTGTCGTCATTTTCCTAACTTGATATTTTCTAATGTACATATAGCTGATGGCAATCTATGTAGGTTTTAGAATTTAATTTGACTTTCCAGTTATCTAATTTTAAACTTAAATGCACCCAAAATGTTTCAAATATTCAAAGAATTTAATATTGTAGAACCATTTTCTACGGACATAAAAGAATAAAATTGCCGTTTCTTGTTTTAGAAATGACTGTAAAAATTGTAGTTTCAGGACGACTCGCACTTTTTCATGAAAAACAATTCAATTCCAACGAAAAATGATAACTTTTTATAAATGTCTTTCGCGGGAGAAAAAAAAAGAGAATGAGATAAGGAAAGACAACCCCACCTTTCACTGTAAACATAAATATTGTTAATTGATGATGTTATGCTTGGCAGGCTTAGTCACGTGGTTACTTCGTTTATTCCTCAAACAATTGATTGTGACTCAATCTGGTTGGTTCCGACCAAGAACCACGGACGCTATCCTGCTTTTTGCGCCCGCTGGGGTCGAAACTTTCGAGTCAAAAAAAAAATACATAAAGTAAAGCCAGATCACATGAGAATTCCCCAAAAATGTTGAAGATCCAGGAAAGATAACTGCATGGAAAATCTCTCCATCCAAATCCAATCTAAATGAAACAACTTGTTGTACATATACTGATGATAAACGCACATGACCGACCCCCCCCCCCTCCATCCCCCACCCCCAAGTATCTAGACCCCCGGGACTCTATTCATTTTTTAAAGATTATCTTTTTATGACATATTTACAATCTAATGTATACATTCATTGAACAAAATTACTTAAAACAAACATTTTGAAAAAAAATCATATCCCCTCTATGTAGTTGTATTATATATAGAGGGGATATCATTTTTTCAAAATGTTTGTTTTAATTATAAGTAATTTTGTTCAATGAATGTATACATTAGATTGTAAATTTTGCAGTAAATGAAATTCTTAAAAGACATTAAGTGTCACAATATTAAATACCCACTAACATGTATTTGTTTTGTTTTTATAAATGTGTTTAAATAAATTTAAATAAGTTTGAGCAACTTTTTAATAAGTTCATTGTCGCAATAATATATATCTCATAGTTGTTTACGATTGGGAATAGACATTTGCTAGCTAAGACATTGACCATGGCTGCGACTACAAAGAATTTTGTTGTTAAACATACAGGTAATGCATTGTTGAAGTGGTACTCGTCTTTAACTTCACTGAGGTAGCATGCCTGACTGAAATATTAGGTTTTAAAAGTTCAAACTCTGACAATGTGACGACCTTGCTGTACAGTGAACTAATAACTTCAGAGATTATGAGATCCAAACAAATACATTGACATTAATTAATTGAATCTCATCACCTTAAGCCTTTAATTTATAAAAGATATTTAGGTATCATAAATTAGGGGAAGTTAGGAGATTATTGATAACACTACCCCCCCCCCCCCCACATCAAAAAAACCCAAAACATTAAAACTGCTCTAGCAATAAACAATCTAAAATGTAAGTTTTTTTTTTTAACTTTGCTTAATTTATTATAGAAGTATGTATTTCGGGTTAGTTTAATTTGGAAAGCATAAATAATTTATTTATTTTTCTATAAAAATTAATCCCGATTTTAAAAACAAACAAACAGATTTTCAGAATTCATCAACTAGCTATACACTGAAAGGTAATAATATTTGTATGAGTAATTAATATGTTTGATTGGAAAGTAACGTCTAATTTCATCATTACTCAATGTCTAACACATTTTAAATTCATCGCCAAATTCGTTCAGTTAACATTTAGCGCACATTCTTTTCTTCTCTGACTGTTTTATTTTTAGCGATCAATACAATAGATAAATACGTGTACTGATTAAACATTCTAAATTTACAACGTGTTACTACGTATACATCTTTCTTCGAGAGAACATTCTAGTTTTACTTTTGTTTCTTGTATATAACTTGACAGGCACATAGCTGGCGACCCCCCCCCCCCCCCCCACTTTGTCTTAATGAAAGCTAGTTTTGTTTGAATTTATCAATCAATGCTATTTTTATTCTACATGTATTTGCTAATACATTTAATTATTTATATTGTCAAAGGTATATATTAGTTCGAGTGTTGTCTATCCGATGAGTAGTTTTACAGTATGTTTAAAACATACGTTTCTTTAAGGAATAAATAAATCCGTTAGCCCATGTTTATCCACATTTGAAAAAAATATCTATGTTTGACCCTGACTGTAAAAGTCTTGTAAACCTAGAAAATAATAAAGCGTTAAATTTGAGAACACAGAGTTGTCTGAATTTATTCCCAATCCTATGGAAATGTCTTAATTAAATTACTCGTGTACAATCATTATTAAAACAATCGAAACAGAATACAATGAAAGTAATTTATATTTGGTTAGATGTTACACCGATTTGGAACTAGTGTTTCTCAATACTACATAGTTATTTAAAGGCCGTAACAGACGATTATAGCGTACGTCAATCAACAGCTGAGTTTTAAACCTGTCCATATTTTTTTCTCTGTCATTCCACGCAGGCTTAGTCATGTGGTTACTTCGTTTACTAGAAATAAACAATTGACAAACATTCAATCGGGCTAAAACCCAGGACCACAAACGCTGTCCTGCGTTTTTGCACCCGCTATCTTATCAATTATAGTCAGGATGTATTCGTGTTTAGAAAAAACCAGTGTTTCCAATATTTTTTTTACTTTTTATGTACACATGAACAGCTGCTTCTCAAACATGGTCAATACCATATATAGAGGTTTTAATAGCTCTTTTATACTTGATTTGTCCCTAGCGTGTAATATACATATTGGAAAAGTCCTAAGGAATCATTGACGATAGACATACCATTTCACTGAAAGTTGTATGAATTGTTTTTCATTTTTTGCATACATATCATTACACACCAAGAGCAAGCCCCTACATGCAAGCCTGCAGAAATTGTATTTCGAAACGGACTTTGAGCAAAAATAGCTCGGCCTGATATTTTGTGCCTTATATGGTGGATATTTAAAGGATTTAAACGTGCAGGCTTGATCTTGTGGTTACTTCGTTACTTAAACAATTGTCCGTCACACAATTTGGTTGGTTTCCAACTGTACCACTGATGCCACCCTGCACTTTTCGCACCCGCTGGAGCGTCAATTTTCAGTTTCTCAAGTAAAATACCAGAAACTAAAGAATTTGACTAAAAAATTCTTGAAAACGATTGTAGAATCAAGGAAGACAACCGGAGCAGGCCAAGTGTGCTCGTTCGAGTAACACCTATCATCCCACGATCGGCAGTTCGAACCAAAAACTTAGACTCCCTGTGTCATGTAGAAAGTTTTATACGATAATACGTTCAATATTACGATTTAAAGTAAACCCACCCGTCACATGCAATAAAATTCTTCATTGGCTGACCAGTTAAAGGAGTTTGTTTTAGGTGAAAAAACTAACTACATGTAGTTAAAAATTTTAATTAAAATATAACATTGTCCCTAATATTTTCCACCTCAAATAGAAATTTAAAAAAGAATATTTAGATTGTTAAAAAGATTTAAAAGAACAAATACGATTCCATATAAATATAAAAGAATGAAAAGCCCTAGAAATGACCAACGCCAAGATCAATGAAAATTCTCAAAATTTCGGTACAATTCGTTATCAAATTTAGATATTCTTCAAACTTTTGTGTATAGACAACGATGAATATTATGAATACTAGTTCTTGGTTTGCTTTCATTTTCGCCCGCCGATTATATTTTTGACCAATATAATCTAAAGAATAAAATTATTTCGAATTCTAGACTTGCATTCCCATTTTACTTTATTAAAATAGACATTAATTTTTTGTTTTCAAAGCTGAACACATAAATACATTATGGATTTTCATTGTAATGAATAAACCAAAATAGGAATGTCTGTTGTCCAAATACATGCGAGTATAGCTAAAAATTTTGTTATGTAAATAATATAAGGGTCTTTACTTTTTTCTCAGTAAATTTTCTCAGACTTGCTTTAATCTCTATGTTTAATAATCAGCGCTCTGCTCGTAATATCCCTTTAATATCTTTTAATTATGCCAAACATCTATGTTTATAAAAGTTAGCGTAGTAGAGATAAGAAATTTAATTAAATTGAAATTCAGATTGAAATTTAAATTTGAAATGATAACGCATTGATAACGCATTTGAAATTATCGTAAAACAACACATATATTTGAGAAAATCTATGATTTTCTTTACAGTTAAATTTATAAGTTTGATATCATTCAAGCATTAGGTAACCCATAAACAACAAGAGGCCCATGAGCCACATCGTTCACCTGAGTAACAATAGGCATGGTAAAATCAGCTTAATGGAGTCATAATATAAAATATCTGGACAATGTGGTATAATACATGTCGATCTTGTATAAATAAACATTCATTTTGTCCCTAAATATTCTTATGTTTATAATCAAGTCCCTTTTCTAACAGGATGATTTTATAGTCAAATCACATGTTGAGCATTGCAGAAGATCCTAAACAATTGATTATATATGGGATATAAATATAAAACTACATCAAACTATGAACCCCTTGTGAGGTCCAAGAATCATCCAGGGGCCAGAGTCTAAACAATTTTAAAGAATCAGCATTATGTCAAAATGCTTTCATATAAGTAAAACCATATGTTTCCACACAAGTTTCAGCTTTTCTGGCCAATTGGTGGCTGAGAAAAAGATTTTTAAAAACTTTAATTTATATATTCCTATGTAAAAGTTTGACCCCCCATTCTGGCCCCACCTTTCCCCCAGGGATCATGATTTTCACAACTTTGAATCTACACTACCTGAAGAAGCTTCCTCATAAGTTTCAAATTTCCTGTCTGCATGATTGATTTCTGAGAAGATTTTTAAAGAGTTACTCTATATATTCCTATGTAAAAATTCAACCCCCATTGTGGCTCCACCCTACCCCTTGGGGTCACTATTATCACAACTTTGAATTAACAGTACCTGAGGATGCTTACACAAAAGTTTCAGCTTTCCTGGCTGATTGGTGTCTGAGAAGAAGATTGTCAAAGATCTACTCTATATATGCACATTCCTATGTAAAAATTTAACCCCCCCCCCATTGTGGCCCCATCCTACCCTCGGGGGTCATGATTTTCACAACTTTGAATTTACCCTACCTGGGGATACTTCCAAACAAGTTTCAGCTTTCCTGGCTGAATGGTGTCTGAGAAGAAAATTTTTAAAGATTAACTCTATATATTCCTATGTAAAAATTCGATCTCCCTACTGTGGCCCCACACTACCCTCGGGGTCATGTTTTTACAACTTTGAAACTACAGTAACTGATGATGCTTCCACATAAGTTTCAGCTTTCCTGGCTGATTGGTTTCTTAGAAGAACATTTTCAAAGATTTACTCTATATATTCCTATGTAAAAATTCAACCCCCCAATTAATGCCCCACCCTACCTTTGGGGATCATGATTTTCACAACTATGAATCTACACTACCTGATAATGCTTCCACACAAGTTTCAGCTTTCCTGACTGATTGGTGTCTGAGAAGATTTTTAAAGATTTACTCTTTATATATTCCTATGTAAAAATTCAACCCTCCATTGTGGCCCACCCTACCCCCGGGGGTCATGATTTTCACAACTTTAAATTTACACTACCTGAGGATGCTTACACATAACTATCAGCTTTCCTGGCTGATTAGTTTCTGAGAAGAAGATTTTTAAAGATTTACTCTATATATTCCTATGTAAAAATTCGACCCCCCCCCCCATTGTGGCCCCACCCTACCCCCGGGGGTCATGATTTTCCCAACTTTGCATTCAGGTGAGCTAAAAATGGTACACGATTAAATCGTCGTTATTTTCTTTTAAATATTTTCTCAAATATATTATATTCTCAAATTCCCCCCCCCCCTCCTCCCACTCCCCCTGTACATAGACGAATACATTTTAGAATTCTGATATTTGACACAATTTTCTATGGTCAATTGAGTATACTTAAGGCAATTTCTTATATGTGAAATATGGGAATATTAACCGTAATTAAAATTTTAAACAAGATGAAGAAAGAAAACCCTGCCTTCATCGTAAACATAAATATTATTTATTGGTGGTTTATTACTTTGCAGGCTTAGTCACGTGGTTACTTCGTTTACTCCTCAAACAATTGATTTTCACTCAGTCTGGTCACCACGGACGCTGTCCTGCTTTTTTCGCCCGCTGGAGTCGAAACTTTCAACATTACATGTACTTTTAAATACAGGATGTATAGCCTTTTTTACAGAAATATTCACAAAAACATTCATGCTGTTCAAGAAAGATAATTGAAAAAAACCTTTAATTCTAAATCCGGACGATATCTTTACATATATGTTTGTCGAATTAATTTAGGGACTAGTAAAATAAACAAAACACAATTAAGAAAAAAAAACCAAACAGACAAACAAAGAAACAAATAAAAAATGTAAGTATTGTAAATTTCATACATGTACGTACGTATTCCCCCTCCAAATTTAAGTTGAAATTGTTAAAAGACAATGGCATATGTTGGAATTTTTTTTTCTGTAACAATTAACTTCTTTATCGTTTGTTTGGTCTTTTAAAGCTGCTTGGTCCGATTTTATATCAAATTTTGTGCACGCTTTTAAACGATGGTTATGCTAAGAATGTGTATAATAATAGACATTTCAGTAGTTTTCCCAGTCAATTAAGCCAAATTTCAATGAAAAAAATTATGTACAAAATTTGTTAGAAAAACAAACGACATAAAAGGGTATCGCGTTATTTCGCCTCATGTTAAAATTCACCCCTGACGTCGAGACGGGTATGGTTGTATAACGACAAATAAAGGTCGTAATGTTAGTACAATGTATATTATAAGTTTCGATAGCCCTTCCAAATTTGATATGTTCCTTGCGTGTGATAATATATGTGTATTAAAAAGAAATTTATTTAAACATTTAAACACTAACAATAAATTACTTTTTTCATAAATAGTAGCCTTTAACAAAGTTAGATTTTTGCGGTAAAATATAATATTAACCGAATTTTTCTTCAATATGCCAATGAAAGAATTAATTGCTCCCGGTGTGTACAAATGTGTACGCAAAATGAAAAAAAAAACCCAAAACAGTTTACCACTCCTAGTAAAAGTGTTAATCTAGTAGATTGCATATGTATTTGAAAGCTCATTCTTTTTACAAAAAAGATTTTTATTTCGAAACGATTTAAGAAAAGATAACTCGGTTTTCTATTTGGTATATATAGTGTATATCTTAATCTGTTTGACGTGCAGGCTTGATCGTGTGGTTACTTCGTTTACTCAAACAATTGTCCGTCACACAATTAGGTTGGTTCCTACCTGTACCACTGATGCCACCCTGCACTTTTTGCACCCGCCGCAGCATCAACTTTCAATTTGTAATGTAAACTATCAGCAAATCGGAACAATTTACTTCAAAATCTTGAATATCATTTGTAGAATCAGGAAAGACAACTCGACCCATAGAGAGTATCGACAGCTTAAATCGTAAGATTTTACTGCTTTACAATCTGTGTTTGATTCTTGCCCCATTTAATAATTATCTTAATGTTTACATATTTTTTTCGATAACTTTTTTAATACATATAACGTCAATATATTGCTGCTGATATTTGTTGGATTCTTTCATTTGGTGGTGTTTCGTACAATGAATACCGGTATATAATGATTGATAAAACGCAGGGATGATTTGGAGAGCCCAAAATGATTATAACCTTTAAGAAAACACTAGCAAGGGACGGACACCTATTCCTGTTTCTATTACAATATGTAAAAATGTGATCCTTTTGACATTATTCAATGAAGAAATAATAATACATTGAATATGTAATTTATTAGTACAATCATACAATTGAGAAAAAAGAAATGTTTGATAGTGATATAAGTTGCAATTTTTAATGATTTATAAAAGGAGTGATAATGGATACACAAGAGATAAATTATAATACAAGATTTGATGAAGGTCATCGTAGATGAGTAAATACATGTATATATAATGAAGTAATAAATGTCGATAAGAAGACTACTATATTCATTTAAAATAAAAGATGCAATATAATTAGATAATTCAAAAATATAGTAAGGGATGAAAGCAAGGAATGATTATACTCACAAAGAAACCTTTTTTACACTAAAGAACCGTTATCATTTTGAGACATATAGGTAAAATGCATTAAACCTATCAAAATACGTTAATGATAATCCTTTTTTATTATTACATGCATGCTAGACTAGCTCAAGTCTCTATTTTTTTATTCTCTTGCAAATTTTTACTCTGTTTCAGAAATTTTGAAAAATCCTTTTTTATTATTTCATGCATGCTAGATTAGCTCAAGTCTCTATTTTTTATTCTCTTGCAAATATTTACTCTGTTTCAGAAATTTGAATTTCTGTTCTCTACCATTATTAAATCTATGTTTGGCGTCATTAAAAAGTATTAAAAAGAGCACTAATTACTAAACATAGAGATTTGAACAAGTCTATATGCATGTAATTACCTTAGTAAACGCAAAAAAAAAAAAAAAAAAAAAAAACCACTTTCCTAATCCATTTCAGAAACTGTCAGGTCTGCTGTAGAGGTAGGGGAGCTTGCACTTTTGGGTTTCATAAACAATGACCTTAAGGACGTTAATCTGGTAGACAAGGGAGGGAACTTTGGACGAACAAACATATGTGTAGGCTTTTCATTCGTATCCTGTTTATGAAACATTGAACAGAAATAATCATATGTGCTTTAAGGATTTTTTGACGCCATAAAAAGTAATCTACTGTTTTCAAAAGTATAGAAGTATTAATAATGTAATTCAATAATAGGTAAACCCAGATGCACATAAGTTTTCTACATTAAATGTAAGAAAATCAGAGAGAATTTTATTATATAAATAAATCATTATATTTATTTTAAAAATTGAACTTGATATTGTACATATCATGATCATATTCCTGATATTTTGAAAAAAAAACAATTTGATTTAAAACAATGAAGTTTTACCTTTCTCTTTTTCCATTTGAAAACAATGCATTCAATTCCAAGCATTAAAAACCCCGTGGCAAACCCCGCTCCAGTAAGAATGAACACCCCACTGAGATTTTTAAAGGGAAGACCAGTGGAAGAATCGTCTTCTTTTGGACAAGACACCATCTGTGACCACCAAACTTCTTTCCGCTGTTCGAAGAAAGCATCTGCTTGAAGGTCAAGAATTCTGAAAATCAAGAAAAAGATAAATATATTTATTAGTCAGCCCGCGGGCTGACTAATTAAGTTAGGATGAAACTTCAATTGCGCTTGCGTAAATTGGAATTCTGGGAAAGAATTAGACAGTTCGTGTTAGAGAAATTCGAAGAAGTTATGAAACTGGTCAGTTTCTAGGTCAAACTGCGCATCGATGTATTGAAAGACTGTCAATGGCAATCTTCTGCAGCCACACTCTGGAGTTCCCGTATATCTTCCCGACTCTCTTAATGAGGTTGGAAAGTAAATATATTGGTAGTGGTTTGTGACGAGACCACTATGTTTGCAAAGTAACAACTTAAAGTATGAAGTGTGCAGTCATACATTGTTGTACTCCGCTACACGCTTATCTCATCACCTACATGTACAGCCATAAAAATAAGGGTGCAAACTAAATGTGCCCCCGCATATCTACATGTTTTATTGTTCTGGAAATTATTAGCTTGTTTTAATAGATTGCGTATTCACTTTTGACCTAAAATGAAAATTCCGCTGGCTGACTTTCTTAGCTTTTTAAAAAGCTAACCTTGTTTCCTTTAAGTTGGAATCTATTTTTCTCGTTACAAGTACATGTACATGCATATTCATACATACTTTGCATCGAATGCCTCTTTCCACGGCGAGTTTTCTTGCAAAACAAATGCATAGGGTTTAGCGCTGAATACCTCTCCAACAGTTATCAGGTTGCAAAACTTGGTCATTTCGTATTTAATCAGCGGTGTTTCTTGAATAAATGCAAATTTCCCCCCAAGAACACGGCTGATTCCTTCTTCCGATGACTTGAGAAACCCGGTTTCGTTAATATGACTATACATTCTGGAATAGAGGTCATCCAGAGGATAGTCCCAAACAGAGAGGTCGTTTCTCCCATCACTCTTTTCGTAACTCATGTTCTTCCACAGCTCAAAAAAATTTTCTTCGATGCCTTTCATTCGTGAAAAATATGCCTGGCTGACGGACCCGGCAAGAGACGAGTATTTGATAGAATTTTGTGATGCCAACTCGTTAAGAGAGTTTATTTCGGTTGTCAGCCTCTTAGATGTCATAAAGGCTGCCAGATTTGCCGTGTACGTTGCCATCATTATTTGACAGAAGAACCAGAACCCTATTACCAACACCCGACCTGCAAATGTACCCGGAGTTTTGTCTGGTCCTAAAAGGTAAATACAGATATATTAATTTTATGTTTTAAACCTATATAATAAAAAATTCGGAGATTTGGACGTAAAATAAAATCTGCGCACATACCGTATATTGTAATGGACGAGATGAGAAACCAAAGCGTATCACTGATGGAGAACACTTTGTCCTTGTCCTTTTCTTTCTCTTTGGAGAACACGCGGTAGACCAGGATATGAAACACGTACAGCATTATTCCTGTCAGCCCCAAAAACCCGAACCATGCAAGCCAAACAGGACCATCAAAGACGTCCACGAATCCAAACATGGAACTAGAAGCAATGGTGCCGCTCATCAGGATCTGCAGACCGGCATAGTCGTAATAAGGGTGGGTAAAATCAATCACTTGTTCTCTCTCTGCTGTAACAGACACAGGGGCTGCTGCAAGATCTGCTTCCTGTTACAAAGACAGTGGACAGAACAGTTAACTAAAGTAATGACAAACAAAAAAACATACAGTTATAATGTTTCTCTTTTCAATTGGTTTATTTCGAAATACTTGCACAAAAAATGTTAATCATTATTTTTAATGTTTATATATTTCATCTGTACTTGTAATGAAAAATTAAATTTAAAGTCAGTATTAGGTAGCATTGGTAAACATTTTTTAAAAATCCCCAAAAGCATTGATCACTTGCCCCTCGTTGAACCTCCCCGACTAAGCCCGTCCATGACCCATCAGGTTTAACTAGTCCGTACTGCTTGTCGCTTACTTCACGAATCACGTACGTGAATCCTATTTTTTCTGCAATTTTGTCTAAAACATCAATCGTGTAGCCTCGAAAAAATGTACCGCTCTCATTGGTAAACTTTTCTACGAACGGCGGTTCCTACAAAACAATTCAAACAATTACGTGAACTTCATATAATAGAGTTGTACAAAAATATATGAAAATAACTAGGAGACGAGATGTTGTTGATTTAAAAAGGAAATACACTTGATGTAAATGATTGTAAAAACTTAAGTTTTGATTCGTACATGCATAGTAACGACGTTCAGTTGTGAAGCTGGTGCGCTTGTAAATGGCAAAGTTGTCAAATCGACATCGGTGTCCTTTGTCCAATTCCCTATCTAGAACAGAACATTTATACTCCTTGAGTATGATCCTACTAATTATTTTGTAAAAAAAAAAAAACCCACAAGAAATCAACAACAAACAAACAAACAACCAACCAAAATCAAAAACCAACAGTTGCAGTTCTAGTATAGATATAACATTTTTTAAAAATCCAAAACCTGCAATTAGTGAGATAATGCTTATGATGACTCTTGTATTACCTGGTCATAAAAAGTTGAGGCAAAGCAAACTCAAAGTAATGTTTTCCTAATTTTACCCTTAAAATTCAGTTCATTACTAGTACTGTTATATCAATTATGGAAAGCTCAACTGAATTAATGAACGTTTGCAATTGAGAAATATTACTGCACTGTTTTCACGAATCAGTGACGACCTTGAACCATTTGCATTAAGACAACCAGGCTTATCACCAAAATGAAGACCAGAGGGAATTTACAGCATGGAGCTCTACCATTCAGTCAACTGAATTTTAAATCAAAGGTCTGGAAAGGTGACCGAATGGCAGACCTATGTCAGTCAATCACCTTTACGATTTAGTCACTTCTCAGTTGACTGAATTGCAGAGCTTCAGTCTATAAAAATACAAAATAAAGCAAACTAGGCTTTCAATTTGAACAGGATTTACCTTTGTTACTTTATCCCTCTTAATTGTTTCTATCTTTATCACATCGCTATCAATTTTCAATTCTTTGATTGAGTTGTAAATGTGCAACGCCAACTGCCTCAGAGGCGACAACTGAAACGATGATTTGCAAAAGACGATATTTAACGTGTTTAATTTATTTATCCATATATTTATTTAAAACATAACATGTTCCTTAGCAAATAATTCATGTTTACTTCATTTGTTGATGGGGACGACGTGAAATTCCTGGCCAATGTCTCAAACAAACCAAGGGATCGAACAAGGAAATCATCAGCGAGCTGTAAAGGATTCATAGAAAATATTTTTTTAATGAATTCTTGAAAAAATAAGTAATATTAAAAGAGTATGAGTAAGTACTTACTGATATTAATTTGTTTGTAACATCGTTAGCGAAATCATGTCGAACACACACTACGGAAAACTCCAAATTAGTGATTTTGGGACATTCAGCGAGGTCAGATGGAATCACCACCCAATTATCAGTTCTTTTATTCGTCAGATTTGTCGTCAGATTTGAACACTGAAAAACGGTTTTGAGTTGTTAGTGATAGTGTCCATTTGAATTGAGTCTTATTGGGTCAATGATGCACACAATAGTTGTCGATATACTTACAAACTCAAGTGTGTTCTTTATGGCGTCACTCGAGGCATACATGATAAAGAAATCTGTTTTGCCATCATTAGTAAATCTTTTCACTTGGTAAGGTAAACTACCATTATTTAGTGTGAAAATCATCGTCTTCAAAGTTGCATTGAATCTCTTTTGAAAGATACTAAGATCAAAATCTATTTGAAAAATGAACATGATTTTTTTTACGAAACAGAAATATATTTCCATTGTATGAATTCATGCCAAAAGAAAAGGAAAACAAATGTCAATCAACTTTTTCTCTAAAAAACTTTACCATAAATGTAATCAGTAATATAAACAACTGATGTAAATTCGGTGTCGTTGAATTTGTAGATCTGATGAGCAATATCCATGTAATCGGTCACCGAGGGTCGCAGTTGAATGCTTGATTGACAAACACTCCGTGTGGATGGGTGTAACCTTACATAAGCCACGCCTATGCTATTTGATAAAATGCAGAGGACGTCGGAAGGGTTTCGTTTTAAGTCAATATATACAGACGATGTGCTATTTTTCACCGTTATACCTATGAAAGAAAATAAATTAAAAGATTTATTAAGGTCGGAAAGAGAATAAACTTATAGCATATCTATGCGATGTTTTTCGAAAATGTGGTTGTTGGTGTCTTTTTCCAAAATTTTTATTCATGAATGTCATGTTTAATGAGTATAGAAGACATTCCAACTTACTGTCTATTCCCGGAGTCTTATTATCTGTATGAACTGCAAAAGTAACAGGGCTAATATTCATTGATGCCAAGGCGTCAAGTCGATCCGTATTAAGGAAGTTTTGGGTTATATTCCTAATGTGATCTGCATCATCCGGATTCGCAAGAATATCTACATAAATAGAATACAGATTTATTCACATCACCAAGCATGATAAATAACATCACAAGATACAAGAAGTTTTTTTTGGAAAATAAATAATATATATATATTTTTAAATAATATGTAAGGATGTTTAATGCTGCAGTGTTTACTGTACCGAAATTTACATATGAAAGAAAGACTTCTTTCTTACTTCAAGAACTATTATATTTCAACATCGCCAAAAGCCTTGCATACATTACGATACATATCCAAGAATATGGTTCTTTAAGACATACGCTAATTCAAATCCACGCTCCCTCAAACATGTGATCGAGTTCACATAGCCACTAACAACTTTAAATGATTTTATCAAATTTGTCTAAATATGAATATTTACATTCCTTAAACCTCATAAACCCTCCAAGTGTTTAGTTTTTAAAGCTAAAACATTTATGCAAATAAAACTACAATACCTTCAATAAATACATGTAATGTTCAAATTGTAAAATTTGTAAAATTGTAAAATACGTTTTAGGGTTTCTAAAACTGAGTTATTTCTTTATTGATCAAAACATTAACTATGTAAACAAGAAAACGGACTGCACGGACTCTACAGACTGACGTCAGACTTCCAAAAGTTAACTCTTTAGCATCCAGCAAACCACGGTTGATTCCGTTTACGAGATATACATATCGACCGAGGTGTGTCGAATAAACCTTAAAAAAAAACCCCTGCTGTTCATTATATGTAACGTAAATACGATCTATCGACAATAGCTAAAACTTTTATATATATAAACTTTATATAAATAATTAGAGAGGCTGGATTAGGTATTTCGTGTTTTGAGTGGACTATGAAGGATTCTCGAGCCGATCATTGCACAATGTGTTAAAAACATGATCGACAGGTTATGTATTTTTTTTAATGCAATGCTTGATGCCTTTATACCCGCATGAAACACAATGTAATTTATTGTTTAAGTGGTTTTTGGATATATATTAAATCCACACGTGTATTAATAATATACTCACCGAAATGGAATGGATAGGACAGAGCTGACGTCATTGATATGAATTGAAAAAATGCGGCGATGCTGCAAATCATTTCTTTTGTTTTCTCTTCCTGTGGTATTAACAAAAATTTTTTTTCGATTAATTTAAATAAAATTAAAATGTCAACTCACCAAATCTAATCAAGAGAAACAGAAGAATTGGTCAATATACATGTTTATTTTGCAAAATAGTTTTTATCGGTAATTCGGGAGAATACTTGACAATTTGGTGTGTAATTCTTATACCCATTCGTCAAAGGTTTTTTAATCTAAAAAAAGTAAACTAGAGTGTGTTCGATATCTTTAATATAATTACTACGTTATTGATATGTTTTTTTATTTGATAATGCTATTGGTAAAAAGATGCACTGGAACCATAATCATTTTATTCGTAAGTCATGCGTTCTGAAAATGTAACATGTAAAGGAAACACATTGTACGTGACTATATTATGTCCATTTCTTTTATTGTTAAGAGAAATAAAAACACATAATTATACATTAAACCGGTATTGTCATTTATAAACTTATATCATCAATGAGGTTGTTTAAGATTTGTGACTTCAGATGATTTTATTTTCTTGTCCCTCTGACGACGAATGAAAAAATAAAAAATCAATTCCGAGACGAAAAATATCAGTGCAAGTCCAGTAAATGCGGCATAAACGATGAATATTCCCGCCATGCTGTCGATCTGTAGCGCTGTCGCCGACTTAGGGGAATCCTGGCTACACTCGCTAACTCTCGGCCACCATTTTGAGTGAAATTTGGCGATTAATCCAGCTTCTATCATTCTTATCATACTGTAATATATCACAAAGATAAATGAGGAACTGTTATATTGTTAAAGGGAAACAATTTTCGTGAACAATAAGCTTTGTTAAATGCGGTCTGTCAAAAATATAAATTTTTAAAATCATAATATTTTTCAATGACATCTCATACATTAAATTTTTTTTATAGTAAATGATTAGGAGTATGGTATAATTATTAATAGACCGCATTTATCATATAAAAATAAACATACTATATGTTTAATATGTAGCTCTTGTATTAGGACAATGAGAGAGAGAGAGAGAGAGAGAAAGAAAGAAAGAAGGAGAGAGATTCTTACTGTAAATTGAATGCAGTTTTGAATTCAGCATTTTCTCTGATAATAAATGATAGGCCCGCCTTATTAAATGTCTCCTCAGCTACCAGTAAATTATGACAGCTTTTTAGCACTTTATAAGTAAGCTGTGATACATCTGTCATGTAGGCATATTTTCCAGTCGCCACCAATTCATAACCGGCTTCAGTAGTTGTAATCACAGGCATCTGGTCCATTTTCTCTTGAATTTGTTTGTATAGCCCACCTTTTGCCCTCTAATAAACCGAATAAATGTAATGTTGAAACATTTGCGTGCTTTGTCTAATCAAAAATTGTTTAAATATTTACCTTAAACAGAAATGATATAAATATTTAGCCTATTTACCTTAAACAGAAAATCAAGATTTGATCCAGTTTTGACTAATGGTTTGTAATCAGACGATGCTGCCAACTGTTCTAGATTTTTGATAGGTGATTTGGCTGGAGGAATTGTCAAATATGCTGCCAGGTTTGCAGTGTATAATTCTAGGATTAGTATTGTGCACATCCACCATATTCCCAATATGATTCGCCCTGATGCTGATGTATGTGTGGAATCTCCTCCAACTGAAGGATAATTTGTTTTTGATCAAATCACAGTTTCCTTTCTCCATCCAATTGTTAACCCTTAACAGTAACATTAAAGTCAATGCTTGGTTTACTGTATTGTAGATACCATGATTTTACTGACAAAATTGTTGATATCAAAACAGTTGAATGAAAATGAAATGGCTTTATTACAGATATTCATTTTAGAAACAAATTTCCGATAAAATGCCTTTTTTTTCCTTCCAACTAACTAACAGTAAAACTTATTTCTAAATGTCTGGCATTTTCTTTTACAATTTCAAGAAAACATTTCCTTATTATTCTAATATTGCTCCATTGTTAACCTATTGTACTGTATTTAACACAGTCATGTCCTTTAATCATTACATATAGAATCTAATAACAAACACAACATACGTTGCCCGAAAAAAGCACCAAATGCAAGCCAGAAATTTTTGTAGATAGGCTTATCCGCGTTATTGGTGTAGGGACTACATCTTGAGATGACGAAAAGAATGATTCCAGTTATCACAATTGAGACGCCAGTGGCAATCCAGGAAGTGGATTGGAACGGCAGGAACATCCGGAACATCCGATCGTTCTTTTGGTCCTTCGTCTTCATTATGATCCCCACGCCCTCTTCCTGGAACGGAGTCAGAAAGTCCACCACTGTTTCTCTGGCAGCGGTAACGGTAAAGGGTCCGACGCCAATGTCCGCTTCCTAAGAACAAAAAATAAAAAATAATTCAAAGCACTGCTTCCGAATAAGAAGACTAAATAATTGATTGTTCCTTACAATAAGAATGACAATAATAGTCCACCTTTTTCTAAGAATATACATACGTATTTTGTGAGTTTGTGATCATTTCATGTTTACGAGGATAAAAAAGTCGCTATGCAGCAAACTATCACTGTAGTGTCGTTCACCCTTTTACTGATATTGACCTTTCGAATTTACCTTTCAATAGATAACTTACGCAGTTTTCATGTTTATTGTATTGATGACGACAATGTTAAAGCGAGACGAAGGCATTGGGCGAAAAATATACAGACTAGCATCAAGAAATTTCGAGTTCGGGAATAAAGCAAGGATTGAAAAACGAAAGAAAAAACCCATTTCAACAAATAAAATATATTTGGTTAAACATAATTATTATGTAATGTAAGTTTATGATTTTAATATTCGAAGTTTCAAACAGGAAACCATTGGTTTGCCTCAGCCGACATACGAATACATGTACGTACCCCTCTCATCACCATCCCAACCATTCCAGTTCCATTTTTTCCGTCACTGGTTGGTCCTCCATAAGTTCCATCTACTGAATCTAGCATGACATATCTATAATGGTAAAACCCCCCACATGACTTGGACGATTCAATTGCAGGTAATGCCGTAAGAACATCAGAAAGAAAACAATTATAGAACAAAAGATTAATAGTATTTTTTTGACGAAACATATTCTTATTGAATTATAATGAAATCCTATCTAGCCAAACAATTTGTTTTTCGACAATATAGAACTACTAGTATTGTAATTTCCTTTTTAAAATATTGATGTAGGTCATTGTTTTAAAAAAGCTACAACTAGTAATCCAAATTTTAAAAATAAATTAAAATTTTTCAATATCTAAAAATAAATTAACATTAAAGGGAACTTTAAGTGTATTATAAAAATTTAAAAGGGGTAGGAGATTTGGGAGGACATAACAATAAACAAAGTATTCTAAAAAATATTACCTAAAGTTGAAAACCTTAGCGAATTCTTCAAGGATATCATAACAGAACCCTTGGTATTGTACTTGATCATTTGTTGATTGTTTTCTTATTGTAAAGGGCGTGCTCTGGAATAATATTAATCATCATCATCATCATCATCATCATCATCAATTTACTATTTGCAAAATCAAAATTGATATAAAAAAGGCTTATTCTTCTGAGAGGAAATCTTTGTAATATTTCAATCACAATACGTTATTAAAAGATTAAGAAATTTGTTCTTGATTTGCGGGATACGAATATATAGCAATCTTTGAGTGATTCATTTGTTAAGCATTTTTATTGATTCAAAATACAATCAATAATTTTAATTACGAGTCAATGCAGGAAAAAACCCCCCAAGATACAATAGTCTTAGTTTGAAAAAGTAATGATTAACAGCACTGCACTAATGAACAAATATTTGACGATTATTGATCTCCATTAAAAAAAACGTTTAAAGTACATATCAACATGAAATATTCGTTTACAAATAGAAACTGTTGTGATAAAAATTAAACAACGGCAAAAACACATTATTTACTAGCAAATCCAAATCTTTGATTATTGGCGGTTAGAACAAATTTAAAATTTCTTTTTTGAAGGTGGATTGATGAATTTCTTTTTTGAAGGTGGATCGATGAATCTGATCCACCTAAAGTCAAAAATATGACTTTTCCAGCCAAAAGATATTACTAAGCAAAAACATTCAACACGCTCTAACATAGAAATTCCATCTTATTTGAGTAAACTCATGCGTTTCTATACAGAGGGGTTTTTTTCAGGAGGTTCAAATAGTGGTAAAAAAATGACTATGATAAACAAGCCCTAAAAGATAATGAAATATGACTTACAGTCCAAGATACAACTTTAAGCGTTCTGTTGGCGAAATCCTTAAACAAGTTCTGGTACAATCTGTCATCCTTTACTCGGAACCCGTCTGTGTAGTTGTAGGTTGCTACTTCTGCTAATGTACCATTTCTTTCGACTTGAGTGCTGGAAATTTGTACAGTTGCATCCAGTACACCGTCTTTGGTCCATTTTATATTTTCTAAATGTTCATGCATAGAACTCTAGAAAATGAAAATCATAACTTATATGAAACATGATGATGTTGTTGATAAAGTACGTACACAACATATTTAAAGATTAAAGCATCTAGTCTATACATGTAGATATCTAATGTTGTCAAACTTGTTAACAATGTTAATGATAAGGAAAAAAGGTCAATTTTCATCAACTTAAAAAACTTAAAACAAATATTATAGATAATATACAAATAACAAGCAAGTATAAATGAAAGCAACCTTGTCACTGGTGAAACCATGTGACTTTTTATGTTATTTTTGTTAAGCGTAAAATCATTCGTACAAATAATACTAGAAAAAAAGACAAAAGCACTCTACAATCAAACAAATGTAAATATAAGCCCTGTATTTAAACATTACACCTAACATCGGTGATTAACCTACTCACCCGTGTCATGATCTGAAGAAGTCCAGGGTCCCCGGTCGTGGGCTTTTTGTCATCACAGTCGTGTTTCCCAATGGAAAATGTCGTATTGTGATTCAACATAAACTCCAATCCATGCCCATAGGCTGATATAATATCGCTCAAGATAACATCAGGAAGCTGAAACATAATTGTCATCGTAATTTAACCACCTCCGAAAAGTAAATGAGACGTTACAAAGAGGGCGTCAGAAGCTAAAATTTTATTATTGAAGTCAGTATTTGATTTCATTTTTTTCTGCAACTCTTTTACAGTACAAACACTATGGCCTAATTTAATCACAATTTTACTATGTATTTTTCAGATATTAGACATCTTTACAATTATATATGATACCTATATGTTTACAAAACATTGCGCCATATAGAGACACTTTCTGATTTGATGATTTCAAACACAAATAATATCGAGGGGGAGGGGTATAATTTGAAAGAGATCCATTAAGATTTATAAATTCGTGTTCATGGATGAAAAGGCTTACAAAATCACACAAACCATGGATGGATTTTTTACTTACCATTTATGGAAATTATTTTTTACAGAAATTGTTTGATTTTGGTAATGATCACCCAAAGGCAAAAGATAATTTTTTAAAATACTCCAGTGTGGTACAACTCAAACATACACATAGCAAATAAATATGTTTTCATAAAAGTCTGGTACAAGAACGGTGTAAAGGTCATACAGGATTTTTATGCTAAAAATTGTAATTTTTTAGGTTTTTTTAAATTTAAATGTAAATACAATCTCAAGGATATATGTATAATGCAATACAATAGTGTATAAACATCAATTGTTAAGTGTTTCAAAATGTCTAATATTGACAGGACTTCTGCTTAAAGAAATCCTAATCCATGTATACCATTTTTTTTCCAAACAGTTATACCCATAAAAATTGCACAAAAATTATTTACATTGTTATGAATGAAAATGTGGTTATTCCAATAACTGTAACCAAATGGAAAACAGATCTGACTATAATGTTGAAGATCTTGCTGTATATGACATTTTAAAGATTTTTTTTAAACTACCAAAGATTCTTCTGTACAATGGCTTCTATTTAGAATTTTACACAAAATTCTTCCAGTTGGATACTACCTTAAAAAATTAATATCAAAACTAATGATAGATGTGGGTTCTGTAAAAATAATGTGGAAAAGATAATACATTTTTTTATTTCTTGTGAGAAAATACATTCCCTGTGGAGTGAACTTAGTTTAATATATGTTTACAGAAAGATCTATGAAAGAGCTGGATTTAATATGTCCAATATTATACTTGACCAACTTCCATTGTCGTTTCATAACAAAGTCATTAATTTTATAGTTCTTTATATGAAACAATATATATTTTGTTGTCTTATGTCAAATAAGATTCCATGCTTGATTAGTTTCCTTTGTCACTTTGCTGACATCTGATTTACTTTCAATATGATTATTTATTCTATTTCTTTTTGTTTCTTAAACTTTTTTTTTCTCATGCAGGCACGTAACCAAAAAATAATACAATTAGGTGTTGATTCATAAGTGTGTGTGTGTGTGTGTGTGTGTGTGTGTGTGAATGTCTGTTCTGTGTGTCTGTTCTTTGAAAAAGAAATAAATTATTTTTTTAAAAAATCGTGTTAGTAGCGCGGTCTTATAATTTGTTATAACAGACAGGTTGAATAGAGGGACCTCAGAAACATATACTTACTCTGTGTTCAAAGGACAAAGTGAGAACATTTCCATCTTCCATTGCAGTTAGCAAATGGCTACTTTTTAAAAACTTGGAATCATAATGTATTACCCAATAATATTCCCTGCTGAACATACCAACCGATGATGCCTGAATGAAAAATGTAAATGATCTTTAATAATCTTTGAAGGGACCTTGACTAAAATTTGAATGTTAGAAATCAACTTACAAGCAAGGTACAGAAGTAAAAAATCATTGTTTTGTAAACAAATCTCGAGTCTTATATTTTTTTGTAATGTAAAGTTAAGAAAATACCATTTCGTTAATAAAATGACTCGTCGCAAACAAGATAAACTGATAAACAATATCATCAACAAAAGAAAGCAACATTTGACTGAAACTTATACCAATAACAATATTCGATCTTTGTTAACATAACAAAGAATTTTAAACTCTGTATCTTACTTGAACTTAATATTTGAAATTCATGCATTTAAAATAGTCATGTAAACCATTTTAGATAGTAAAAATGGAAAAATAAATTTGAACATATTGAGCCCAATTGTGTCTATGTCCCTTTAACACAATTATAATCTTATTGATGGTACACAAAGTAAAACAAATTAAAACTTGGGATGGGGTTAAGTTTACAAAACAAAGTTGATGAAATTAACATCCACTATTACCCTCGCCCACAACCCTAAACTATCGAACAGAAATGAAAACAACGTGCTGAGACCATGCGTTAAATATCATCAAAAAGCTTTTTATTAACATCTTGACGAAAATCTCGTGTATTTTGCCGCTTGGTCGATTTTGTAATATTAAGTGACACCATTGAAATGCGTGACAAAGGAAACCGTTGTGACAATTTTATAGCTCTGTGTCTGGTGCAAGCTTTTAACTGATTGAATTCATTCGAGGTACATCATTTTAACTTTTTTTAAATCAGCGTTTTATCATCGACCAATGAAAACAATCCTCGTGGAACATTGAAAAGATTGTTTTTTAATATTCGATGATAAAATAGTGATTGCTTGTGGTAAATTTCTAATAATCAGTCCCGGTTTGGCTTTTAAATCATTGCACTAAGGGTATCTCTATCGAGGATTTCACTGTCTATGTACACTTTCCCGTTTGAATTCCCAAAGGCTATGAATAGTTTGTTAAATGAAACATCACTAATTCAGAAGTGATGTAAAATCGATAACATTAATTTGACTTCTTTCTCTGTTATCTGGCTCATATGTTTGGTTCTCATAATTAAGAAACGGATGAATTAATATTACACAATGGTTACAATTTACCATCATAAGAAATAAAAGATTGGAATATCGACCATAGCCAAGCAGTGGATATAGAAGAATAATTAAAACCTAACAGATGAAATGCTCATACATGCAATTATCGAGAACAAATGTATGAATACTATTCAATGTCTGGTATAATTATAATTAATAAGTTGATAATTTCCTTAATATGAAACAAACACTACACCGGGGAGGTAGAGATATGTCATTTTCTCTTAATACATTGTTAACATTCATATATAGAGTATGAGATTGGCTGTCTGACTTTCTTTTGAGTACCTTTTTTGATAAGTTTTTCACAAAAGAAATTTATGAATGTCAATGTAACTACATTTTCCAAATAAGAAACTAACGAAATATGCTTTATTACATATCTTAAGACATTTTCTTGAGTTGTAGTTAATAAAGTTACAAACTAATTATTCATCAATATATCGATATACTTTTAATCAAAGAGAACTGTACATTTGGTAGAAAATTGGTAGAAAAGTGTATGATTACAGATAAATAAATGATTCATAAATCGTACCTGAAGAAGTAAGTCTTGGGTTCTGTTGCCATTCAGTATGGTAAAGAGTTTTGTATCATTTGCTCTGACTAGTAAAGCCAAGGAAGTATCGGCATCATCGGTTTCTGATATCTTGATTATGTTTGATGAAATAGACGATGCGCTTAATTGGCATACCAAGTAATTGATGCATGATTCTCCTGAAATACAAATTTGTTTTTCATAGTTTAAGTTATAGTTGTTCTGTATAAAAAATATTAACTAATATGACATTTGATAATAATTAGTATATAAGCATCCAATTTCAATGATAAAATACAATTTATGTCTATTTATTCACAACCAATTGTAGAGCTCTGAAATAGCAAAACCATATGTAAGGATATTATTTTGATATACTTTTTTTAATTCATTCGGCCACAATTATTAATTGATAGAATTAAGACGGATATCCTAGATTCAATTAAATGTTCATGCATGAAAATCTAACCGTAAGTTTCATCATAGATGACGCTAACAGATCTCCAGGCCTTGTGTAATGTAATAGATACGAACGCTTTGATCAGCAGACGACAATCTGGGTAAACCATTAACGTTTGATGCGATGAGGTGGATGGCGGGAAACCACAGTGCTCATGATCTCTGGCGACAAGGACATGAGGTAAGTTCAGCAAGTTTGTTTGATGAGCGAGAATGGTAGCCTTCTCACATGTAGTAAATGTGACCATTCCTACCATTTCCTTCTCCGACATGTTACATACTGTAATAAAGAATTGGTTTATATAGGCGTTATGTATTGTCAAATCTTGATACCATTTTCAAATTAATCAAATAAGCAAATTAAATTCATGATTAAAATTTATTGAAGGTGATTTAAATGTGAAAATGATGCGATACCCAAAAATTAGATAAGTTTTAGTTTAAACTATTTTTAAACGATTAATACCTGTTTGAGTGATATTAAACACTTCACTTCCGTCAAAATAATGTTCATAAGGAATAAGTGTGGCGGTGCTTCCAATGTTGAACACCTTGGCGGAAGGCAGGTCATCAGTCGACCACGCCGACAGATCATAGAATATACCTGATAAAGATATTGTTGTTACCTTTATTGACGCTAAAAAGCTGTTTGAAATATCTACAAATATTATTTGAAAATGAAATAAAAAAATGCAACATTATTAAATTTCTACTCTTTAATTTGAAGTTGCGGCGGTGCATCAACAAAGAATATAACTTACACGAATCCATCACATACCTCGTCATCTATGACTAAATATTTCACATAGGAAAGGGACAATTGCAAATTAACCAGAATAAAGTTAAAGTTTCATTGAAAAACAAAAGATATTGATCGACAATATATATATATATATATATATATATATATATATATATATATATATATATATATATATATATATATGTGTGTGTCAAATGGAGGGCAGAAACAAACGCTTACTTACCTAAATTGAATTCTTCTGTACAGACACCAGTTGGAATGAGAAAGAAAACGATAATTCCACAAATCATTTTAAAATGTACATATTCGGTAAGCCACGTTCGTCCATCAGTTGGTTCGCGTAGTTTTAGTAATAATTAATTACATCGTTCGCTTGTTTCGCTTCTAATATTGTAATAACCAAAGTGCATTGGTCCTTTTGGTAGAGACCGCTGTCATTGGAGAGAGAACGAGAGGCCGCCCCGTGAGAATAAATTGAACGAATCGATTTTTACCTTTTCAGTAGCATTTGGTTAGATATTCGTCATTAAAGTTATTTGCATATTCAAACCAAATCATACAGAAAAAAATTAGGAAATCTTCTGAAGGTTTATTAATAAATTAGAGAATGTCATTGACTACAGTATTTGTGTATTGATTCGATGTATGTAAAATAATATTGTTGAACTGAAAAAACAACAATAAAATTAACGATCAAAGGAAATTATTTAGGTGTAATATTTTCTCGATCATTGTAAAAATTTGCTCATAATCAAATAAAGCTATTAGAATACAGCCAACAGAACTAAACCCTATAAAACCCAACAGTTAGTTATTCATTGAGCCTCTCGTGATATAATATTCATAATTAGTTCGAGGTAGAGCATTTAGTCCAAGAGGGAAGACTACATGTAATTTCATATTTTAAAGATAGGTCGAAACCATATTTTACCATGTCAATCTGTTTTTTTTAAAATTCCATTTAAAATGTACATTTTCCTTGTTAGTCCATATTATGCACTAGACTGTACTGATCTTCATTTAGAAGTAGAACTCTATATAAAAACAAAGGAAAATATCCAACTTTAAAAAGGTAAAATATATGGGTTGTTTCTTTACCAAACTACTGTTTATAGCTAAACAAATCATATCTTTAAATTTTACGTCTATTTTATGGTTAATTTGTTGACCATCCAGCCTCCGAAATATATATATATATGTACATGTATAAGATAAAATAAAATTCTGGTATGTAAAGTTAAGATGGGGGAAAATAAAACATTTAAACGTATGGTTTTTTACCCATAGTTCATGAGGAGTCAAAGAGAACATTGCATTGTATTGCGCGTCCTAGTTTCTGGATTTGCCAATTAGTGTACATTTGATTGTTTATGAATTCATGAAAGATCAATAGGAAATAAGAAAGCATGGATTAGTCAATACTAGCAAGTTCTGAAATGTTTTTTTCTCAGTTAATGCCACGTTTGAAAATTACATTTGTACAGATACGAGACAAAAGTGTAACAAATATTTAATATGAAAAACCCACCAAACTTTGTGCTTTAATTATATAATATAGGCGATGATGCATCGGCATTCAGAGCTAGGCATACAAAACATCCATCGGAACTGCGAACCAAGTTTATTTTTTCTTCCAAATATAAAATAAAAAACAGAATTTTATTATCTATATAAAGAGTTATACTATTTCATATCCAGTTTTCAGTTTGCTCCTTTGTTTATTTTTAGGTTGACGTCTTTCAAATAATTTGTCATTAAATCCGAATTGAGAAGGATTCTTTTGACAAACAGTTTGCTAATCGCAATCTCGTTTTCACTTTGTGTGTAATAATTTCTATGACCAAAAAGTCAACAAAGAACTACCTAGTATCAAAGAATATATAGAATCAAAGGAACATGGCGTACACAAGGCCGATCTTACTAACGTACGTAATGTCTGCTACATGTACCTAAATGGTTTAACCACTGGCAATTGTTTAGAAATATCCATTATATATACATATGGAATATTTTTTTATAAAGTTGCTTATAGTTTATCAATGTTTCAAGAAGATTTGAGATGAAATATACAAAAATGCAATTCAATTATCCTACCTTGATATGGTGACTGTCATATCACGAATAAATAAATGATGCAAACACGGTATACGTTCTATGAAATAAATCAATATCATTTACAATCGTATGAATTTCGCTTGATTAACTAGGAAATACAACTCATAACCGAATGTTTCTGAGTATTGATTTTCATTCAACAAATATTAATTATGCAGGAATATTCTACATGCATTAAATTAAATGATAATAAAAGAAATATCTATTTATAAGTTACTGTAGAGACACTTTAAATTTATAAAACGCAAACCTTTTATGCTTCACAGCTATGCATGTGGTTATAAATTTTGAATAAGTACCGTAGTGAAAACCTGTCACATCATGTATATCTTTTTGCAATTACTTTTTCCCCCCAGGTTTTCAAATATGAATAGAAAGATTCAAGGCAGCTGTCCTGGCCTCATCAGAACCCCATACCTAGTCTTACAAAACCATTACTGACGGTGGCCATCATCTTGAAAGTTTAAAAGAATATTTGTCTAATTTTTAGAAGTTTTTTTTTTACATTCCATAAAAATGGCGTAAATACTTTGGTATACAGATGCAGATGTTTCCGTTCCTCCAGACGCTAATTCGTTTTGATTTCTAATTTCGGGAATTAGCAAAGAAAAATAATCGAGACATGTCCACGGTCCTTAAGTTTACACAGAAATGAATTTCCGACGAATTAAGGAAGTTGCATGCATTCTAATCAACACTACATATAAACATAAAGTTCATACATGTACAAGTCTTAAATTCAAACAACTTAACACACTTCTCTTAACAAAGATAGAAAGAAAAGCAATCAAATATGAATCTTCTGCATATGTGAACGCGCAATATTCACTTAGCACTTATCCAAAAATGTGATTTGTTTTATTTTAAAGAGTCATCTCAGGGGTATCTGGTGGCTCACTCTACTAAGAATAAAAAGGACTAATAGTACTATCCTTTAAAACAAAATTAAGTGGTATCGGATGTATTTGGGAAAATCATATACTCTATATAGAATAGTATTCCTTGGGTGCAAGTAAAATGTTATTTTACGCACAACCGGTGTAACGACGAAAAGTGACCCCCGTAAAATATTGAGCGAGGGTCAATTTTCTACGTAGAAAAATGACCCACTCAGTTGTAGAATACTTGGATTACATCCTAGAAATTATGGCCTTAGAGTCATTTTTCTCCGTGCGGGTTGTAGAAAAATGACCTCGTAGATTATTAACTGAATTTTATTACATATTCTATATGTTTACTTGTTTAGGTCCATTCTTTTTCCTTAGGGTGGATACATACAGGGAATAGTGGTGATGGGGGGGATTACATTGCCTGCTTGGTGCTTAGATTTTTTTTATCATATAGCATTGTACGAATAACCAGCTTGAGTTAGCTTTTCTGATCACCTGTTATTGCCTTTCATCATCATTTCAGTCTGGTTTTTTTAATTTTTCCAAAAAAAATAAAGGAAAGATATATATTTCTTTAATTAAAGTACATTGTCCAACCATGACTGAATAGGAATGATATCAATCTCAATGAAAAAAGACTTGTACAAATTGTAAACAGGAACTGATACCAGTATATTTACAGGGGAAGAGAAAATTATTCACCATGGTCTCTATCACAATGAGGAATTTATTATTAACCATGGGTCTGAGATAGGCACATCTCATCACATGCGTGAATTCAGAAAATTTTATCCACGGGGGGGGGGGGGGGGGGGGGGGAGGGGGGAGTCCGATGGATATTTATGGGAAGGGGGGTCGAGGCCTATTATATTTAAATTTAATAAGTGACCTTAATAAGTTTGAATCCCATCCCTTAGATCCGCGATCGATTGCATGCGTCATCTCATTTATAAATTTTTAACAATCAATTTTTTCTTGTTACAACAGGTTCAAAATAAATGTATTCTAAACAAATTTTAAAACCATATGAACATCACAAATCTCAAAACATCGAATTTAGAATTGAACACAAGAAACAGAATACTTTTCAAATGATTCTGCATGAATTTAAAATCGTTATCTGATGAATCAAATTGACATTAAAAATGTACTTGCAAACTTCGGTATAGAACAGTGAAAGCAAATTGCAAAGAAACAATGACACTAAACAGGGCTTTGGCATTGACTCTGACTCCATTTGAATATAACCCTGGTATTTAAAAACGACATTTGAATCTAGTAATTGATACGGGCAAATTCTTACATAACTTTAAACTTTACTTGGATTTCCCATATAAGTGTTCCAGGCAATCACACTCTTCTTTAGTAATTTCTAAAAGTAGAAGCAACAGCTGTTTTTTATTACCATTCTCGATTGAGATATATTGAGATATATTTGTTGATAAGTAAAAAAAGGAAGTATAAGAACTGCTGTAAGGACCAGATTGCATACACAAGATTTATACATACCAAACTTAAAAATCATAAAAGAATATGGACCTGTTATCCCTAATCATATCCTACTGTTTACTAATAATTGTAAAGGTTGCAAACTTATGTACACCTTATTATTAGATAAAAAGAAAGAAACATGTACATCTATTTCAAAATGGAGAGCAAAGGGTCATAACTATGCACAAGAAACCTGGAACAAAATTTTTTGAACTCCGTTTTAAATCTACACAAGAATCAAAACTACATTGGTTACAGTTCCAAATTCTTCATATAATTTTTCCGACAAATATATATCTTTTTTTTTTAAAAAGCAGAGTCTCCTGTATGCACTTTCTGTAAAAGAGATGAAGAGAGTATTGGACATTTATATTATAAATGTACTGTAGTAAAAGAATTATGGACTGATGTTGAAGAATTGATTTTGAGACAGTTTGATTTGTTAATAGCAATTGATCTTTTTGGAAAATATAAAAATAGAGAAATTTATAATTTTTTAACTTGGTAGTTCTTATTGTGAAGCAATATATTTTTTTTTAGGCTAAATATAAACGTAAGGCCAATCCAAATATACATGAATTAAAAACGTTATAATAGATAGGCTTTTGATCGAAAAATCTGTGCTAATGAAAAATTGTAGATATAAGGAGTATGAAAGCCATTGGAAAAAAATATGTGATAAACTGTAGTACTGTAGTATATATGGTTAAATTGTTTCTTTATATATGTGTATTTTTTTTCTATTTTGTTGTGAACTTCGATGGTTTTTTTTTTCATTTCTCTATCCTCTTTCAAGCATCCCTGTAGAACAGGGACCTATCACGTGAATATGGTTTATATTTTATATACACATATAAACAATGCCCTAACCCCTTTCCCTTGCTCTTTCCTCTCTCTCTCTCTCTCTCTCTCTCTCTCTCTCTCTCTCTCTCTCTCTCTCTCTCTCTCTCAAAATTTACTTTCACTATATAAGGACCGTACAGTATAAAATATTCAAATAGTCAAAAGTTTTCCAATATGATTTTATAAACTAATGTACGAGATATGTCACGTATGTACATATATATGTTGTAAAAGTGGAAAATTCAATTAAAAAAAAAAGAAAAAAGTAAAAAACGAAGTCAGCGTCAACGTGTTGCATACTGCATACAGAAAGTCGAGAAGGGGGTCCTTTACAGTATTGCAGAGTACTTGACGATTCGTTATAGATCTGATTAGTTATAAAGTTAAATTATACAAAATCCATCTGTCAGGTAAACATCATTCGGTCTAATATAATGTCATTTTTGAATGACTGCAGCATTGCATCCTCCAATAACTTGATTCAGCGATGCCATTAATCATTACACTTCTGGTTAGGGTAGAGTGTTTCATGCATGTGTTGTTTGTATATCTAGGAAACAATTTAGGAACTTCAATATCAGAATTTGAACAACGCAAAACGTTTTGTGACCTTTAATGTTGGTAGGAATAAACAAATTGGTCTCTGCAATTACTTTTTTCTCAAACAAGTATTTGATATAGGTATTGTCCGATCCTGAGAGAAGTTTGAGAGAAAGTACAATGTACATTGAAAAAAAACCATGCCATGGTAATACAATGGCAGCATTACATTCTTAAATTACTTTGTAATTTAAAAGCAGGCTTGATAAAAATCTATTAGAAACAATCACTCATACCTGTAGTCATAAATATGTTTCAATAGAACTATCACTATAAGACACTAAAAGCCATCTAGTGTGACGTTTCATGTGTATTGCACTTAAATCAGTAAAAATCAATAAACTCATTAAATATGTAAATAAAATATGTCAGTAAAAATGAGGCCAAAAAGTTTTGTAGAGGCCAAATTTGAGGCTAGGCCAAAACTTGGGGTCAAGCTAAATTTGAGACCAAAAGTCCTCATTCAAAAAAGTGTTTGTATTTTGTTTATTTGTTTTATAAGAGCTGGCCACTTTGTTTATGGTAAAAACAACGCAGTCGAATTCCAAACCTCTACTCCCATGGGATTATTTTTAAGTTTACAAGTAGAAAATTGAATGTATAAGGAGCCTCCCCCACGTCTTTGGAAGCAGATAAAAAATTATAGAAAAAAATTCCTAACCCCTCTCCCTCCCGCATTAGCATTTTGAAAACTGGCGAAAAATGGTTTTCTTTTTCTTTTCTTTTCACTTGTCCTGATTTCGGATTAGTCTTTCCCATCCCCTTTAAAAACGATGCTGCGTGCCTGTACTTACATAACTTTATTGAGCATATAATGGCGGCGATGCAGAGTTTTAAGTTAAAAGTTATCAAACATTGAGTGTAACGTTAGCGCAATCGTGATAAATCCAAAATTACTAATTTACACGCTGTCTTATGTGTACCTGTAACATAAGTCTGTTGGTGTGACGGTGTTTTGTTTGGTATCAGACATACAGTGCAGCTAAATAGAACAGATACTAAAAGATCCGCTTTATCGGTCGAAAATTTCACATCTGGCTTCTGTGGGTTTTTTTTTCTAAAAATATGCAATACGTAGTCATTACTTAGGTTCGTCTATGAAATCATCTACTATAATAATGGGGCCTATTTAGCAAAGCGAGAATAATGCAAAAAGGGAGCGCATGCAAGCACATCATAATGCATATACCTCGGGAGGTGGGGGACACAATCCTAAAAAGGCTGAGCGAAGGAGCTCCACAAGGCAAGCTGACAAGTACTTCAAGATAAACACAGACATCGCTTTATTTAAACTGATGCTATATCTAAAAGGGTAAAACGGGAGGCGCATACTTAGTTCTGTCTATCTAATCTGTCATATGCTTTCGCTGCCCTCCCCCCCCCCCCCCGGAACACTCGCCAAACATGAATGCGACACGTATCGCCTTAAATTTCTATAATTTCTATGTAGTTTATAAGCGAGGTCAAAATTCTATGGGGGTCAGTTTTCAACGTGTGGGAGGTCGTTGATCTACAGGTCTTAAATGGTTTTCTACTGTAGAAAAAGGACCCTACTTGTCATAAAATACTGACCCTGGGTCAGTTTTCTCCGTAGAAATTTGACCCCCGGGTCAATATTCTACGGGGGTCACTTTTCGTCGTTACACCGGCCCCTTTAAAGAAAATTCTACCCAAAGCGGGTTTTCATTTAGGGGAAACATCACCCCAACTGCTATTAATATACATTTAAAACAGTTTTTGTTTTCTTGTTTATATTAGTAGAAGCATGTTTTATATCGTTCACAGTGTCTCAATATTTCTTCTAATTGCTATCGTGTTTCTTTACATAGATTTACATATTTTACACACATGATAACACCAAATACTTTTTATTACGTTTTATTCACGCATTGATATGCACATTTAGTTGGCTTGTTCATTCGGTGAGAATTATGTTTACAAAATAAAGCAACGAAACATAACAGAAATGGTTTGAATGCTTAAGCTATGTATAGGCACAACTGTGAACATTACAAACGTTTTGAAATAAAGAAATCGTCCAACATTTTGTATGAAAACAAATTTCAACTTCTCATAATAAAGAGGTTAAGTTCATTGGTGTTGATCATTATAAATACAATCACTCTCATGATATGTTTTTACTGGCCTGTTCACAATAGTTGTGAAACCTTTCTCTTTTAAAAACTGCAGAACCTCTGCTTCGTAGTCTCTCTTAAACACTTCCGGGTCACGTGCTAAAACGAAGAGGGTGGCCTTGAGATTGTCGCTTACTATAGCATACTGGTACTTGTTTTCACTTCCATAAGTAGCAGGTCCAAGCTTAATCACCCAGTCTGTTATTAAGAAAACATAATTGTTAGTTATTAGGAAAAAGAATTATATCTTATTTTCTTCTCGAAGCATTACAGAATGTGAATTTTTAAGGAATAAGGAATCATTCTTAGAGTATTATGAGGTGATTATTTCGGTCGGGGCGTGGTTAACTCTAATAAAGCCCGAAGTGCTTTATGATAGATTTGACCACGCTCCGATCAAAATTATCACCGCATAATATTCAAAAAATGATTCCTTATTACTTATATTAATATTATTTCCAATTTGTGCACTTTAAAACAATATTTTAAAACCACTATTTTTTTAAGGTAACACATGCTATATGCAATACTACGCGGCGCTGCAAACACAGTGTTTTGGTTATTCTATGAGACACGCCCATTTTGTGTCACTCATCATTTATGAAGTTATTGGGCTATGGGGTTCAAAATTGATTTGTAATGTTAACACAGACAAAGACATTTGAAAATGTAGATATAATGAATTAAAAGATCACGGTCTTTAAAATTATGCAATTGTTTGGTCTTTAAGTCAACTTGAAACGCAATACATACATGGGGCGTCAAATATAACGGTCTCCAAGTGAACGGTCAATTTTCCTGGGGTGTCACTTGGAGTGGCGTATCCATGAATGACCTTGATTGGACCAGTGCCAGAATTCAATCGTTCAGAGTTTAGTACATTGATGTGGTTGGTTCCGTCATTTGCTAATGTGTCTGTAAGAAACGTTTTAATGTTTTAATGAAAATATGAAACTAACTTCATATGTTCATCATCGTTACCCTGTTTCAGAAAATAATAAACAAGACAAAACCAATATGCCGTTTTATGCCCCCCTTTCCCCGGTAACGATATCGCACCCCGCACTTTTCATATAATTTAAATTTGAAACCCACTTTTGTGACATTGTGAAAACCCAGCTATAACGTCTTCCTCTGAAATTTGTTGAAACTCAAATGACAACGTTTAGTAGAGACCAATCGCAATTTTTTAAAAAATGAAATCTAAACGTACTCGTTTTACATGAATTTATTAAAAATTGTCATCGTCACTATTATGATATTTAACGGTCATTATGAATATTCTACAAAGTTATCAAATATTTTGATTATGACATTCAATGATGACAGTTTTAAAAAAATGAATTGAAAACTTACAATCGGCAGTGACGCAGTAAGCACCTCTTTCAAATGTGGCATAAATGGACTGACTGCCATACATCTAAAACATCGCAATAAAAAATTATAAAAACAATGAATTCGACATAATGCGAAAACAAAATAACCAATGACATATTATTACATTTCTTGAGTAAAAAAACCTTTATCTTATTATTCATTTTTTAGAGTCCAAATCAAGTTATAGTTCCACGGGGTTAATGCAAATTTTATTGTATTGTAATTAATATAGTTTTTTTCATGAATTATGTTTTTGTTTTAAAATACTAAATCAAAAGGATTCAACGGTGAACTACTAAACTTCAGCTATATGTTATCAATTTAATATCTATAAATATATACCAGAATAAATATAACGCAATAGCTACTATTAAAACAAACATTAACAGAAAATTAAGCGTTATGTTATTTAAAAAAAAACAACTTCAATGATAAAAACATGATAAAAATTATTTTCTAACAGCCGAATTTTATAACGTAACCAACCTGAAACCATCTTCCTAGATATTTTTGAACATCAAGTGCTGATACGGGTTGAACTGCGCTTCCCAAAAATGTATCAAGAATGAAAGCCGAACTTAAATTAACCACACACAGGCATCCAAAAATTACGTTTCGTAACATTTTGATTTTCTTTTTCGCTGAATACCTTTTAGGGAAATGATACAATTCGTGATAGTTGGACTCTCCTTTATATAGACGCCTATAAATCTTATATAAATTCTACAGAAACGGGCAGATGGACAAACACGTGAAGGGATTTCTTATCTTGGACTCCGTGTTGGCCATGTGGAATGAGGGTAAACGACATCGAAAAAGGTCATGAGGAATATGAATTAATGTAATTATAAAAGAGAAATATACCACTGGACGTTTTGTAGTTTAAATCATGCGTAAAGATAAAATCTGAGATCAATTCTTTGCATATTTGAAATGTTTACGAAGCGATCCATATTACTTTGATCTTTTATAGTTAATGTTGGCATAAATGTAAAAGACAATTTGAAGAAAATATACAGAGACCGCTCACGTGAGTTTTATATTTTGTCTACAGTGCTTGCAACAATCGAAGACCGTAAGACCATAAATAAAACTTTAAAATGTTTATTTTTTTAAACATTTCTTTCTGATATTTAAAATGCCGTAATTTTGTGTTTTCAGTTGAGGGAGTGTGTATTGACCACATTAGAAACAGCCAGGAAGGACAGAGGGTTCGGAGCCCCTGGCCCCATCTAGAACAGATCCTGCGTAAATGAACGACAACTGATCATTTACGATCTCCGATCCTCAGCAATGTCCGATAACTCTAAATTATCCGGAATATTTTTTATTCCTACCATAAATCTGCCTTTTACATAGACAATTTTAATTAGTTCTCTAATGTTAATAGTTCAATCAGATATTCAACGAAATATTTGGCTAATTGGGTCCACGGAGATCTATAGATTCGGGTAAAAGGGTTCGGGCCACCGAGGTACCTGTATAAACATTTTTTAAAATTTGATCTCAGTCTGTATATTTATTTGATTATTCATCTATGGTACACATGTAATAACGTTGTCAAATGCATGGATACCATCGATAATTTCTATTTGTTTCATTTCATTTATTATTAAGTTTGAAGGACGAATAACATTTTCATGATGAAAAAAATATTTTGAGGCTGAGGATCGGAGAACCTAATTTAGAGGTTATATCAACCTGAACAGTAAACGGCAACTTTTAAGGCTTTCAGTGTATAAATCAGTTTACAAAAATTGTGCCTCCGTAACTGCCCTCTTTTAGAAAAAAAACATATTTGTTAAACATAAAGATAATTGTTAAACAAGTGGAAAAATAAATATTGGAAATAGCGGTTACTTATTGATATCTGTACACTTATTATGATATTTTATTTTTGCAGTAAATGTAGAGTTGTGTTTCTTATGTCATGATTGAAGTAAAGTAAAATTGCCGAAACGTGTTTAATTATAAAGGTATAGTTATGAAAGACGGATTAAGAAGACTGAATTGTCGTGGTCCTTTTTAAATACATACATGTTAGTATCAATATCATTGAGAAGGAAAGCTATATATAAAGATATAGAAAAATACAATGCTAAACACTTTAATTTTTTCTTTCCTAAATTCAAATGTTTAACTAAAGATATCAACTTTGATGAAATTTTAAGGTAGATCTGATAAGTATTTTGTTGACCACTTAACACCCATAATTGTTAACGTTAAGTTACATTAATCTCACAATTAGTGTTTTCATTTTTGAGACCTACCATAATGCAAATGGGTCTCATTTATTTGATAAGTTCATATCTGAATCTTATTAGTTTTCAAATGATTGTTTGTAAATTTGAACAAGAAATACAATGACTCTGATTACGTTAAGAAGGGAAAAGAGAAATTGACAATTTAATTCACAACCCAGTTTTGATGATATTAGTTGATTATGGGCAAATTAAGTAAAATTAATTAAGTATACCAAAGAATTTTCAGTATTTATTTCTATATATCAACTAATCATTCAGTTACATTTAAGAAAATTGGTACGTTTAAAATATCAACAACTTAAAAATGCTTAATGTTGAAAATGCTTTTTAAAAAAAGCTATTTCTCAACCATATTTTTTAGCATTCTATTCAAGTAACTTTTTAAAATTTAGTTAGCTTATAAAAAGTGTTTTTGAATATGATATATTCCTATAAAATAATATAATATATGAAATGAAAATTATGTGTTCATCTTTAAAGGGGCATGGTGTCGCAACGCACTTTGAAAAATTACGCACTTTGGGACCAAATCAACGCACTTTGAATTTTTTTTCAAAGTGCGTTAAATTTGGTACCAAATTACCGTACGTTGAAAAAAATCATCAAAGTGCGGGTACATCAACATTTTTTATTATGGAGACACTTAACGCACTTTGAAAAAAATATGTATAAATCACAAATTATGGAATTGAATTTCTAAACTGTTAATTGTGTGATGATTTGTTAACACTAGCGATGCTCATTTACCGTCTTTGAGAACTGGGGTATGGTTGGGGGTTAACCAATGATATAGGTCAATTACCAGTACATCATTTAATTGATTACAGTAAGAAGGTGCCATACCCTCATCTTTCCCTCCGAAACAAGATATTCAGCAACTTGGAGTAAATCTTTTTTTGTAAATTAAGTACAGTGATATTGAAAAAACGAGCTGGCGAAACATAAATGTCTCCAATGGTATGTTAAATAATCTGTAAGTGTATCAACATAAACCCCTTTTTCAAATTCTAATCAAATAACTCGCTGCATTATTTAAAAAAAATTATTTAAAAACATTCAATTATTTTTAACTAAAAAATAAGCATTAGGGTGTGGGTTTTTTCTTGCACTGATGCTCTAAAAGATCATATTGTTTTTGATAAACATAACTAACGTGTCCTTTTTTCACACCATGTTTGTTTATAAGCACATGCAATTGAGGCCAGTTGAAATATGTTATGCATTGATCTCAGAAATCTATATATATCAATCGTTTTCTTTTCTGACATAACCTAATGTACCAGATAAGAAGTAAATACACAAATAAGGAAAAGACAGTTACTAAGCGATTCAGTTTATTTCATATTTGGATAATTCAAATCTCCCGAGTTGTTTTTATGTGTAAATTGTCAAACTACTTAAGCTTATGGGAAAAGAAAAATATTTCTAAGCGAGAAACTGTTTATCAAGATTGCTGAGAATGAATTGGTTTTTTTAAATGTATTACTTTGAGCTAAACAAGGTTGAAACAATCATTTATTGTATAAAAAAGTATCCATTATTTCGACCAAACCCCAAACAATTTTTTTTCAATGTGCGTAAATATCGACGATATCAACGCACTTGGAAAAAAATATTGTTTTCAAAGTGCGTTGAACTGGTCCAAAAATTAACGCTCTTTGATTTTTTTTCCAAAGAGCATAGATTTTCAAAGTGCGTTGTAATACATTGTCACGATTTTGGTCAAATTCTATTTTTCTGTTTTTATTATTTACAATGCTTTAGGAATCCATTTACAATGACCAAATGAAATTTGAGAGTCAGTAGTAAAGTTGTAAGTAAGATACAGGGCTCACAATTCTTCGTCATGTAAACAAGGCTTGTGCCCTGTTTTTGTTTATATTAGTTTAATATACCAGTAAACGTTCTTTTTCAAGCTGATTTGTCTATATTTTTTTTTTATTAATTTTAAGATGAAAAAATGACAATAACAAACCGTCAACCATCTCAAAAATCCATAAAACGAAATACAAATTCAAAGCAGGGCAACACGGACCTCCAAGATAGAGGTAGGATCAGGTGCCATGGAGGAGTGAGCATCCTCTGCTGACCGGTCACACCCGCCGTGTGCTCTTTGTCGTAATCGGGAAAATAAAAACCGCAAAAGTCCGTAGACAATTAGGTAATTAATTGTGGTCTAACAATTAGTATGAAAAACGTCAGTCAGCATGCGACTCAGTGGATGATTGTATTTACTGACAAAGTTGTTGTATCGACCATGAACATACGAAAAGATGACTTTAAACGAGACTGTTGATAGTCCTGTTTTATCAACTTGTTTGTCAGTAGCTTGCCTCGTCTTAAAAACTGTCCATACGAAGAGCATGCCCTTGCGTATCAGGTGCCATGGAGGAGTGAGCATCCTCTGCTGACCGGTCACACCCGCTGTCTTAAGAATAAATAAACAAATCCTAACGTATACCACATTCATTTTAGGTCTAAAACTGGAATTTTCACTTCAATGTTTAAAATGTAAACAAAAGCTTTGTTTACATAGCAAATAATTGTAAGCTCTGTTACTTGCTTAAAACTCAACGAATGACACTCAAATTGTTGTTGCCTAATAAAAATGTCTTACTGAAGCATTGTAAAGATTAAAATTGAAAAAAATAATGTTTGAGCAATATTGTGACCACGCCCCTTTAAATCATAAAATCATTTCTTGATGGCATGTTGTTTCCTATTTACATTTATGCATATTTATACTGTATGTGTTACTTAATCTTGAATTGAGAACTGTTGTAAATCCTATACATATATATGTACTTCTATTACATATATGAATTATTGAAATTGAAATTATTAACGCTAGTCTTATTCAGAGTTCGGACAAAATTGATCAAAAATGTACCTCTGCGAAGTACATGGTAAACACTGTAGAGGAAAAATTAGAAGTTTAACGAAAGCTCAAATATTTTTATTAAAACAATTGTTGATGCCTAGCAAATTTAAACAGTTATTGTGTAATAATTGTTTACATCAGCAGTAATTTTTCATGTTTAAAATTGAAATGCATGCACTTAAAACAATACCAGCATCAAAATTAAAAGCTTTTCTAGCATTTATTAAAATTTGATGAGAACCTTGCCTTAATTGAAAATATAAGTACATAACCATTCATATATTTCTGAAGAATTTTTTAGTAATTTCATCAGCTCCATATTATTAAATATCGGTACTATAGACTGAAATAATTACAAAACAATACAAAAACATATTTGAGGGATTGGTTAGGTTTTTATTTTTATCCTGTAAATCAATAAAGACATTCTAATTGGCAATTTAATCAAATTTATTTAATTCCTAATATGTACATGTACCTTATTGTATATAGTCATTCTTTTCACAATGAAATATTGATTAGATAATAAATATATATACATTGTATATATATAAAAGAGAATGTTCTTGAAATCTCAAATGTTGGGGCGCTTATCCAACAAAGGATTCCTAATTCTTTATCATGAAAGCCGTATTCAGAAACTTCATTTTATATTTGCTGTTTTTTGTAAAGGTTTTTGTACAGGAACAGTACCATGGCTATTTTGATTTCGTCGGGTTTATCAACAGTCCTCAACTTTCATCTATAATAAACGAAATTCATAACAAATCTATGTTTGAATGTTCATCGAAATGTTTACAAGATAAAAACTGCTACATTTTCGATTTTTGCGAAATTGGTAGTGCTGTCTCTTGCTACTTTTATCACAACGACTTTGCTAACACCCCCGATGTTGAAAGTGAAGCATGCAGACGCTATGAATTGGTAAGTGAAATTTTACTTCATCAATATTGCATTTCATAATATTTCTTAAGAAGTGTACATAACACGTGTATCTATCTATCTATCTATCTATCTATCTATCTATCTATCTATCTATCTATCTATCTATCTTTTTTGGGAGGGGGTAACAAAATTTAAAAAATCCTTCTACGAGTTGTTGTTATTAAATTGTTTAGTTGTATTTGATATAATTATCCGTATAAATTTATCTATCGGAAAAAAATCTTGAAAAAAAGATCAACTTTTTAAGAAAAACTATGATGACATTTTATTAAATTTTATTTGTTTCATATTAAACTGGGTGATACTCAATTATTTTGAAGAAACAAGCATGTAAAAGCGGATACACCTCTCCCTGCCGATGTCCAAAAAATATGGGCTTTGAACGTTGCAACTACAATTATGGTAAAAACATTGTGATAAAATCACCATACTTTATTCTATTGTCTTCAAAATTAAAGAATGCATGTAAAATTGTGTTTCTTATTTGATTTGTTTAGATTGCAGTATAAATTTGAGTGGCAAGAATAAAACTTCACGCAACTTTTATAGAAAGTTCCCAAACAAAGCAGTAAAGGAGATGTGGTGCGAGATGGAAATAGAAAACGGGGGTTGGATAGTTAGTATAAATATATGACGCAAAAGTTAAACTGAAACGTATACTAGTAACTTGGTTGTAACATTAGAGTTATTTTTTTCACAACTTGCAAGATTCATAGCATTAGAGTTATTTTTTTCACAACTTGCAAGATTCATAGCATAAATACATTATTGAAATGCATGGAAGTCTAAGGGTGGATATAAAAAAATCTAACGCAAAATCAAATTTTAATCACAATAAAACACAATTTTGAATCAAAATACCTTAAAAAAATAAGTCAATTTGGATAATAAGGATAATTTTATTTTAAGGTGTTCCAGCGCCGTGTGGATGGAACCACAGATTTCTACAGAGGTTGGGATGAATACGAGAACGGGTTTGGAGAACTTGACCGCAATTTCTACATGGGTAGCTTACTATTTAAAAAAAATTAAAACAACACTTTTCACGGATCATTATCATTGATATATTCACAAGTTTTACAACGTAGTACTAGTAAATGACGTAAAACATTTCAGGAAATTATTACCTTTACGAACTTGTGAAATCGGGTGACTACGAGCTTCGAATTGACTTGGAGGATCAGGCTGGTGAAAGAGCATATGCCGGCTACACGAACTTTACAATCGGTGGACCTTCTACATCCTACTTGTTAAACGTATCAGGCTTCCACGGAAATGCAGGTACGTACACAAAGCATGAAATATTCAAGTAACATGTACATGTAAATTTAGTTACAGTGTTATTACTTAAATTGTAAAACTTAATATGGTATAGGAGCGTACTTACATTTTTTTTTTACATTTTGGTATCGCAAATGCTTTATGATTTTGTAGTTTAAATAGCGTTTATTTGTAAAGTCCAATCATAACCATGTTTCTTAAGCAATCATAGTTTTGTTGTTGTTGAATGTCTATTTACCAGTAATTCATACAATGCATAATGCACCTAAGAATATCATTCATTTGAATCAGCGATTAAAACTTCTATTACATGTATGCACAACAAAATATTCCATTTCGAGGGTTGTTCAAACCTCTCTTTAAAATCGGTGATTGAAACTACTACAAACGCACATCCTGCAGGCATGTTCACGAAGCTATCTTAGGACTATGGTGGGTCCTAAGTACATCTTAGGATACGTCTTAGTCTTAAGTCTGTTTCTCGAAGCTCTCCTAAAAATTAGGAACCACTATAACTTTGTCCTAACTTTAGGACATCACTTACCTTGTCCTAAGACCATCATAAGGCTTTAAATTTACGTTTTTGGGGATATTGGGAATGCTGTGAAGGTTTTTCTTAAAACCGGTAGAATAAAGCAGTTTCAGCATTTCCGACAAACCTCAAATTCCCAATCCGGGAGGGGGGGGGGCGGGTTCATATTCATTTATTCTATCATGTATGTTCATTTTAACAAAATTATTTAGAGAGGGGCCCCGAAATCTCACCCCCTTCCCCGTTAATACAAGCCTGCCAGAAGCTGACAAATTAAGCATTTTAATTTTTTTTTCGCGAACAACACTGTCTCTGTTTGGCGAATGAAAATTATTCACTTATTTTAAATATCTACATTTTACATTAAGTGAGTTACATTCATTGTTTTGATTACTTTAGGATATTATTTAAATGTCCTTGGCTAAAAAGTAAATTTACATCGGTTTATATAAGTCATTCGTGATCATTCTTAATTTCTATAACTTCATTCTGAAAAAAATAATCTTTAAAAAATTCTTAATGTTAAATAAACTGTAATATTAATGTATTTTCGAGATATATTACAACTTATTTCTTATTTTAAAAAATGTTCGTGTATTTTATATATTGCGGATTAAAGGGAAATTAATTGTTATGTTTGTACGTGTGTGATTCTACTTGTAATTTTAAATTCTATGAAAAGTGCGTGTTTATGTATTACATGTGCTTGAATGACAAGATTATCAAATGTTAATCTACACTCAAAGAATGCACACGTGTTGTTTAAATAATTATTCGCTTGTAAGCCAATTATGTCCTGATACATATTTTCTTTAAAAAAAATAGCAGTCATTTGGATTTCTAGGGGAGGGGGTTATTTTTTCTTGTGTTTTTTTTTCTTTTCTGTTTTTTTCTAATTGTTTTTGGACACTGATATACATTTAGGTAAATGTATTTTTTAAAATTAATACATTAAAATTACTGGTTTAAGGCCTATTATGTTAACTACCGACACGTACCATTTTCTTTTGCAAATGGTTAATCCCTACAAAAGTCTCTCAAATTCGATCTGTACGAATAAATGTGAAAAATAAGAATGGTTGTAGAAGGTTGGGATATCCTAACTTAAGATGTTCCTAAGTTACCGTCGAGCTACATGTTAAGACGTGTCCTAAGTTGATCTTAGGATGTTCCTAACTTTTTTTCCTAAGTCATATCTTAGGAACACATTTAGGTCATAACTTAGGAAAGTTTCGTGAACATGCCTGCTGGTACCTAATAACTATAGATTGGTTCTTTGCTTCAACAGGTGACAGTCTAGACTATCATAGCGGAATGATGTTCACTACTTACGATAGAGATAACGATGGACAGCCGTTTAATTGTGCTGTTGCCAACAAGGGCGCCTGGTGGCACAGAACCTGTTATTTTAGCAATCTGAATGGTCAATATGGTATCGACGACCCCGATGGCATAATTTGGTACCACTGGCGTGGCTATTATCATTCTCTAAATCGAACTCGGATGATGGTTAGGAAAAAAAAAGAATAGCATTTTATCTGTTACAAAGTTCATCCGATGAACGGTAACTTTCGAAAAACTACTGATTTTACTATGTAAAATTCTGTTCCACGAGGTATGAAGAAAATGTCTGAAAATTCAATGACCATTTAAATTTCAATTAAAAAGTTAGTGCCTCAATTTGAGTGATTTAAAAGATGTTGCTCTTTAGGTATGACTTCAAATGAATGGGTTGCAGCTGTGATTAATAATCTATACTTAAAACAATGTTGTATTATATAATGTGTAAGTATATTCTATAAGAACGAACTTTAAAACCTCCCTTTAGACATGACAATGACAATGATTGTTACTTTGGATGAGGTAATTTGGAAACGTAACGGATGCCTTTATACAAATAGTGCCTGTTTGGGAGGGTACCAGTTGAAATTGACACCCTGAGAAAACCATTGTCAACCGACGCGAAGCGGAGGTTGACAATGGTTTTCGAGGGGTGTCAATTTCAACTGGTACCCTCCCAAACAGGCACTATTTATTTTATTATACTGAATGTCTTAATTTTATGGCAAATTTTACTGCCTTTATATAGAAAAGACGTGAGTTCTACGGCGAACCGTACGCGCATAATTTACGCGCATGTAACAATTTGTTCTATCGGCCCGTTGCCAAGTGTGTTGCTAACGCTGAGGGTATTAGAACGGATTGTCAACTTCGTCTAAACCAATCAGATTTCAGTATTTAACATGAAAGTATAATAAATTACATTGTAGTTCACAAAAAGACGCCTTTTAGATAATTTATTTTTTTAACTACATGCATATAGTGTTACAGATTCAAAACTCTAGTTTTTAGACTGAAAGTTGACTGCAGCTTGTGATTAACGCTTTAATTATAAGGGAACTTTAGATAACAGAAACCTCTGAAATATTTTAACGTTAAAAGTCTTTACAAAAGTCCATATTCAAAATATGAGATTCGAAATTCAATATCTTATTAATAAATTAACTAATCAAATCATACATATATGTTGTCATGTATCCAAAAGAACATTTTATATGTTTTGGATCTGCTCATGCAACTTCGTGGAATTGATCAGGTCACATACATTCAACATAATTCAAATATAAATTGTGCGTATTTTCAATCACCGAATTAATATTTTTTCATAATCAATTTTATCACCGGTAATGCTAAATATTCAATGTTTAACCCCCCTTTTAATACATGACGGAAGATATCAAAGATAACGTTGTTAATTGCTAGTAAACAGAAATCCGCGGACCTGGACAGATCACGCTCGGACGATCACGTCAATCAAACTGAGTGCTATTGTTTTTAAACTTGATTGACAAGCGGCATCATCTTGAAGTTTGTACAGGTGAAAAAGGGGGCGTTTGTAAAATGTTCGGCCTTTAAGAAATGAAAAATGTATGAAAATTTCACTGTAAAACACTGTTACGTTTTAATTAAATCGTTTTCCATCGATTTTGTATGGATTGTCAAAAATGTTTGTTTGATCATTATGGTAATATGCAACTTCAAAGTTTTATTCGATTTTTTTTCCAGACATAAAATAATGCATAAAGTATAATTCAGCAAACGCGGCAATCGATCCATTAACGGAATAGTGTCGATTTAAAGATTTAAATAGACATAATTCAAATAGGTTCGGTAAGATTGTTCCAGATTTAGATTATCTAGGGTAAACTGATCGTGAGTCGGACACATAGTTTTATAAACATAATCTGTATTCAATTCTGTGAATGTATTATATAAGTAATTAACCATGTTCAATGTGTTCCACCGGGACCTCTCTGGCATTTATAATTTAATAAAAAATGATCTGTGGGGGTCTGTGACTCCAACACTTGAAAAATATTTAGGATCGAAATGATTATCAGTATATAAATAACGTTCATACAACAAATCTTAAGTTGTCTTTCTTGTGCCTTACTCTCAGCAAAGTAAAACCTCCAAAGCTGTATTACCTAAGTGCAATGAAATAAAGAAAATCAACATAATTCATTGAACTATTGATACAATATTATTAAATTGTGGCTTATTATCATTTATTTAGAAATAAATTCTATTAAAAACAAAACTAAGTTAACGTAGCGCATGTACGTAATTCATAAATGTTTAAACACTTTTCAGTATAACCATGTCACCGAGACAATGTTATCATGATAGAATATACACATTTGTCAAAATAAGGAGAAATTTTTCAGTAAAAATTGAAATTTTCAATCGATTTAAAAATGTTTTTGGAGTTAGGCACTCTATACGAATCTATAAGGGAACTTCTTGATGTGGAAACAAGAACACGACAATTATGTATTTGAATTTCTTTAACTCGATGTAAAACTCTAAATGCTTACAATTTTAACAATGATGGGGCTATAGAATTCCCTGGCTCCATAAATTCAAGACTGATCTTTAATTAACCCTTTCTTTATAAAGTGTGCATAGATTAACATTTTTGTTAGATTTTTGTCGTTTTTGCTTTTACGGCCTTTTACATTTTGGTTTTTTAAAAAATAATTTTTAATTATTAATTTTGACTACGAGAAAGAAAGAAACAATCAAAATTTTAATTTCACTTAGAAACAAAATATGTCATTATTAAACGTAGTGGTTTATTGAAGATCAAGGACTGCGCATCGCGAGGTGGTGTCTTACTTATTTAAAGATGAAAATACGTCCGTTAACTTTTGAATATCAATAATGACAACATGTTCCACTCTGACAATATATACAATGACTCAGCTCAGAAAACGTAACAAATATGGCTTGAATGATTGTATGTAGACATTTCTTTATACAGTATTTATAGCGTTAAATGGAAACATGCACTCCTTTAAGTTTTTAATTAACTTGAAATTTACTTATGTGCATCAGCGATTGTACTTGTCAACCAATGGCTTTGAAAGCTTTTAAACATTAAATGAGATGAGCACGCACAAACAAATGAAAAGCCATGTGATAATTGCATATGAATGATTAAATGGAATAGCAGATATAATGAAAAATATCACGAATATCTACCATGCACTGACCTACCTTCTAACAACCTCAAAATGACAGTATTGTAGAAAAATAGAGCTGTATCTTGCACTATGCTGTTTTTCAAATTTTGATTATCACTTTAAAAGGATTGTAACACATTAGTTTTTATAAATTTGTAAATAATTCTTAAAAGATATAAGAAAAGAAAAGCATTGATAACCCAGAAGACCTTTTTTTTAGTTAGCATATTTGAATAATTGGAAAAAAATCAACTTCATTGAAATAACATTTTTAAAAACATAAACCCAATAAGAGCAATGACGAGAGATGTATTGAAGATGCATATGTAAGAGGGCTTAATGGTCGTGGCCATTTGAAGCTATATTTACAATGTGCATTATGTATACGAAAAGCCTTGTATAAAGATATAGGAAAATGTTCAAATATTTAGATTTTCTTTACTTGATAATTGTATATGGTCAATAATGCCATATTTAAAAGTTAACGGCAGATCTGGTGGCTGAATTATTGCCCATCTAGCATCTTTAGCACCAAAGGTCATGTATCCGGAGAAGAAATATATTTACCTGATTTTTTTTTATATTTTATAAATCACAAAATTCAAGGTGTTAAGACCTTCCTACACTACATGTAGTAAAGAGTGAAGATTATCAACAATTATAGTAACTTGTTATTTAACACATATACATGTATGTAAGATACATGTATGATCGTAACTAGTAACTATTAAGTACATATCATTACATTTTCTAAACTCTGCAAGTGAGCACTTGTTCATACGGTACATATACATCTATTTTTTTTTAAATTTACAATCATTATTTGGCATTGGTAATTTGTACAGGAAGGAAATATAGGTATTAATTTGATACAAAATCTTGAAATAATTATGGATTTCACCGTTCAGTGTCTAATCTATAGTCATGTACATATTTACGTAGCACCGAATCAGGTTTGTATGATTGGGCAGCATACTACAGTATCTGGCCCACTCTGTATGAATTAAAATGCGATGAAAAGTTTACCTCAATTTTAGACAACTTACATAAGGGCTTCGAGTCTTGGGAAAAGTAAACAAGAAGAGTTTTCATTTAAGCGAAAAATGTATACAAAACCAACATTCTGTGTAATGTTGTTTGCCAACATTAAATTGATCACATTTTATGAGTGACGAAGATTGATACGCGCGTAATCAAACTAGTTCTTTTTTAACTATAAACAATATTAGAGATAACTTCGCGTCAATTAAAACTTATGCTTTTTTAAAGTTTATTAATATTAAAACGGTTTAGTTTTACAACCATTGTGCAATCCTGAATAAAAAATAAGAAATAGTAATAGTTTTTATGTATTCAGATTCTTTATGTTTTTTTTAAATATGTATGCTTGATTTTCCATTTTTGAGGGTTCGGAGTATACGATGTGTGTTAAACAATAAACAATATACATTGTTCAGAATTCAAAAAAATTGAAATTGGCCCATTCTTTAACGAACACCTGAGTTTTAGATAATATTAATCTAAAATATAAAACATAAAATATTATAAAATTATACGGGAAACTAATGCAAGTTGCTGAAAAGCAAGATAAATTGTATAATCGAGGATCAACAACACAAGCAGAGGATTCAAACTATTTAAATACACTTAGAGGGAGTAATCTGACTTTGTAAGTATGTGACAAAATCTCACAGGAAGGCTAAATTCATATTATTGAAATACCAAATGACTTGTAAACTTAATGGTTCAGCTTTATTTATCAAGAGTTTTATAAGTTGTGCAAAATATATTCTACCGGATTCATTCATAACAACCGTTGTTTCTAAACAGCTATATTTTATCGCACCTCCGTTCATCAATATATATTCAAGCATCACTTTAAGCTGCTTGGTCCGATTTTATATCAAATTTTGTGTACTCTTTTAAACGATGGTTAAACTAAACATGTGCATAATAATAGACATTACAGCAGTTTTCCCGGTAAATTAAGCCATATTTCAATGAAAAATTAACGTACAACATTTCTTTTACAAAACAAACGACATAAAAGGGTATCGCGTTTTTTCGCCTCATATTAAAATTCGCCCCTGGCATCGAGGCGGGGATGATTGTAATTACACCTTTGAAATTGTTTTCAATAGAGTCTAAATTTGAGTAATGTTCTGGCAAATCAAAAATAAACATGTGTACATTTTGTTCACTATTATTTGTGTAGTTTGTTTTGTTTACAATCGATGCATTACATGCGGGTTGAATAAACCGAAACATTCGGGGGACGAAACTAAACGGTTCTCTTTCCTAAACATTCCCATAATGCATTTCGGGTTTTTTTTTGTTTGCCCAAAGAGAAATAATTTTTATTTACTTTGAATATTTCTAACTTTGAAAGGAGACCGATTCTGCTGGTGCAATTAGGCGAAAGTTTATAACTTTCTAAGGTAATTGGTTTGTATAGAAAATTATTTGATAGTTTGATAGCCAAACAAATCGGATCATGCAGCTTTAAAGTTTTGTAATGATCCAAATTATACTTTAAAAATCGAATTGCTTTGTGAATTTTTGACGTACATTTTAAAGCAAATATTTGCTTCATAGACATTGATTTACAACATCAGTATATAATCTTATGAAATCCTTCTTTTTGACATTTTTTTAAAAATGAATTCTTTTTTCCGAACCTCGTTTTTATTTTTGCTTACTTTTATTGAGGTTTTTGGTCATGTACATTTCAATGGCTTCTTCAAATTCTTTGGGTTTATCAATTATCCGCAGGTTTCTTCTGCAATAAGCAAAATTGATAATAAATCTAGACTGCAATGTTCATCCGAGTGCTTAAAAGACGAGAGCTGCTATTATTTCGACTTTTGCAAGACCGGTAATTCCAGGTCTTGTTACATATACTACAACAACGTTGCTTATACCTCTGCTGTTGTTAGTGGGGCGTGTAAACGTTATGAATTGGTAAGTGTCATTTTACTGTCTATATTTACGTAATGATTCCTAATCTATTAATAAGCAGAAACTAGCGATGTTTAAAAAATTTAAATCAGTATAAATTAATAAGATATAAGCTGAAAATATTTTAAATCGTTAAGTAGTGTAGATAACTTATGTATTTACGTTTCATAAAAAGAACTAAAAAAAGTATATGGTTATCATTTTTTTAATAAGGAAAGAACATGTGGCACCGGGTACACTTCTCCCTGCAGATGTCCCACCAATATGGGAGGCGAACGCTGCAACTACAAATATGGTATTTAAAAGCATTATGTTTTCATGCAAATACAAGTTGTTTTAAAAAACGTTTTAATTTGCGATTCGTTTAGATTGTAGTGGGAGTTTAGTTGACAAGAATACGCCTTCACAGAGTTTTCATAAAACGTTTCCAAACAACGCAGTAAAGGAAATGTGGTGTGAGATGGAAATAGACAACGGTGGGTGGATAGTAAGTACAATAAACCATTGGAATAACTTAGACTGAACACATCAATTCGTGATTTGAACTTTTTGTATTTGGTGGGTTGGTTTTTTTTGTTAAATTGCATTTTCTACATTCTTTAAACTTAAGATTATGCTATGCATATGTTGACATATGTTTGACCTAATTTAATATGACAAATATTTTTGGTGGATGTAAAATTCATTTTGAATCATGGTGACAAAGATTTCATATATAAACCTAAAAAGTTGATATATTTTCGAATTCAGGTATTTCAGCGTCGTGTTGATGGGTCTACTAATTTCTACAGAGGCTGGACTGAATACGAGAATGGGTTTGGAGATCTTGCAACAAATTTCTACATGGGTACTATATATATATATATATATATATATATATATATATATATATATATATATTTGAGTACTCGATTATTGCTCGGTCACACCGATCATTGACTAAAATTTTCTTAGTCGATTAACCGAAATAACGTGAATAGAAGTTAAAATAAATTTGTTTTTCTTAAAGCGTCAGTTTTTGGGCTACGAATGTAAGAAAAAAGTTTTTAAAACTCGACAAGTTTGATACGTAAGTTACACTCTTTTCCATAGGTGTCCCTGGTGTATTTTTGAAGCGACTAATAATTGATCTCTTTTGATTTACTTAGGCAGACATATATTGAGAACAATTTGTGTTTCTTCTAATCAGTTATTTATTGGATTAGATGTTTGCATAAGTAAAAAGTTAATCATATAGATAATTATCTCAAGGCATTTGTTTTTTAAATTATTAATCTTGATATTTGATTAGACACGGACAATTATTTAATTAACATGGAACAGGTCACATTTGATTTGCCTAGGATGATATGGAGCTTAATTATGTGTAAGCGTCACATGAAAAAAAAGAAAACCAGGACTAACGGATATTTAAATAAAATACTTTCCAATTTATATAAAATCAAATACAGTAAGTATACATCATCACAAGTTTTTTGATGTTTTTTTTTTTTAGTTTAAGATAAGATGTATTTGGTAGTGGCAATAATTGGATTGAAAAGGACTCACAGTTTCAAATTAATCATCTAGTACTCGACTATCGCTCGACTAAAGCCTCCGATTAATCGACTAACTGAATTGGTAAAAATTATTTCAGGAAATTATTACCTCCACGAAATAGTAAAATCGGGGGATTACGAGCTTCGAATTAAGCTGGAAGACAAAAATGGGGTATGGGCGTATGCCAGTTACACGAATTTCACGATTGGAGGACCCTCAACATTATACACATTAGAAGTATCAGGCTTCTTTGGAAATGGAAGTAAGGAGCAGTGAGTGTATGAATAAGAGTACAAATAATCTTTTTAGTATTAAGTAAAAATCACAAGATAATGGCAGATTCGTCTTCATATCTGCTGCATGCTGTAAACAACACTATACTGCAATTACTGCATCTTGCATATATATTGAGTATGAACCAGATTAGAGAGATTGTTATCTTTTTTATTCATTTTTTTTAAAATTTATATTAAGTAAATGAACGTCGGTAAAAAATGAAACGCCATAGCGGCCTTACTGGTTATTTCATGAGCATGTGGTACATTATTATATTATGCTGTGTTTATTTTACGTGAAGATGATGCTAAATTATGTGAAGATGATGCTTTTTCATGTTAAGATAGTGCTTTATTTTGTGAAGATGGTGCTGTACTACGTAAAGATTGTGATTTGTTATATGAAGACGGTGCTTCATTATATGAAAACGGTGCTTTATTATATAAAGATGGTGCTTATTTAATTTTTTTAATGATGGCGCATTTCGGGAGTTGATTTTACGAAACCCTTCTACATGTATGCATTTACTCTTGCAAAACGGAAATGTTTGAACTTAAGCACACATCATCACCGCTGACAAGACATAGCACTTGAAGATATTTATTTAGTAATCGAAAAATTTAATGTGATTTATTCAGAATCATTGTTTTGAAAAAAAAATGTTATTCATAGATGCCTTGAAAATAGTCAGATTTTAAATGGTACGAACCAAGAATGATATTTTTTGTAGTCGTATGTATGTACTATAGTTCATTACCAAAGAGCCATATTAACATGTGTAATGGTAGCGTTTTAAATCAATAACAGCCTATTCACAACCAATCAAAGACATGGTTTTATCTGTTTTATAAGAGGAGTAACGGTAACGGAGTGAAGGTTGCAAAAACCAGCATTATTTATTTTTCTATCTACTTTTAAACAGTACGAATATATTTTCTAAAACAGTGATCTTCCTTCTTTGATTAGACAGAAGTAATAAGGTCGTGTGAAGATGACCTCCTATCGATACCTGTCTGACCCTGACAAGTCTAAGGAGAATTGGTGGTTTTTATCAGTGGTATATCTGGTGTACAAGATTTGAAACTATTAGAATTTACGGCTGAATAGTTTTAGAGTCTAAAATATGCTTTTAACTAATTCCATTCCTTTGAATCCATGAATGCTCAGTCGATAACAAGAATGAATTTTCCATTCTGGAATAATCCCTTAAAGTTTCAATTTTTCCTAAAATGTAACTCTTAAATATTAAAAACGATCTCAAACTTTCGCTTATTTATTTTTCATTAGCTGATTGTCTTGACTATCACCACGGAATGAAGTTTACGACTTACGATAGAGATAATGATCTGTATTCGGCAAATTGTGCCGTTTCCTTCATTGGAGCATGGTGGTACAACAGCTGTCACTATAGTAACCTGAATGGTCAATATGGAACCGATGGTGACCAAGGTATTATATGGAACTACTGGCGGGGTGTTCACTATTCCCTGGCTAGTACTCAGATGATGGTGAGAAGAAAAATAAAACACCAATACTGATTAATGTTACAATGTTGCACAGCTAAAGCACAATGTGGTAATTAACCGATAGCGGGTGATTTTGTAAAGTTTCACCCCGCAAGGTATGAATGCATTGTATCGATATCAAGTTTTGTTTTGAATTTGTTTTGAAGTAAAGATATTTCATTTTTATACATGTATATATGTACGTTTATTGAATGTTAGGCCACTTTGAAGACGACTTTAAATGATATATACTAGTAACCATGCACTTGCAAAGCTTTTATTATTATTATTTTTTACAAAAGAAAAACATATATCTTCTTCAAATATATTAAAAGATATCAACTTCATCACGATTTAGTATTTTACGTCTGTTGGAGAAAATAACTATATTAATTACTTTTTCGGGCCAAAGTCCAAATTTACTCCTGTACGTTTTATCTTCTGCGGACTGCATTCTCTTTATCAAGTTATTGCTAGTATCGTCTGTTCTCCAGTCAATGTACTGATGAACTAGTGATCAACGGTTTAAATATGGGTGATTTTAATCGATAATTCAGCAAACTCTAGTACCGTCTTGTCAGCAGAGATTGAATAACACTGTCAAATAATAAAATATTTCCTAGTCTTTTCATACTTTTGAACTCAATGTAGATCCGACGTTGTAATGCATGCAAATTTATAACATGTATTGTGTTTGGAATGATATATGGTGATAACTAACAGTGTTCAAAATCAAAAGTGTAAAGGAAAATTACGAAACAGGACCAGAGCAAATCTGTAGCATGTACATATCAAAATCAGCGAGTTACACTTTCAGCGTAAAACAATGCCAGTTTATAGAAAACGTTTTTAAAATATAAGCAAACTTTTGCAAGATTTTACCTTTGAAGCCTTCTCTCTCTCTCTTGGAAGTAAATTTCATAATTCATTTATTTCATCATGTTAATTGCATTTTGACGACATGTACAGACAAATTTTAACCATTTATTTTCAAATCAAACTGTAACTATTAAAGAATTATTAGTTAATTTTAAATACGGGTCATCAACATTTTCCAATTTTATCCATATTTTTCTGTTTTTATATAAAGTCTTTTCATTCTTGATAATCTAAAAGAATATAAGCAACAAAATCATTGAAGCGCAAACTGCATTTCATGAGCAAAAACGTCAAATTGAATTCTTTAAAACTCAAGGTGAAAAATCAAGTTGCACTTATTTTCTCCCTCGTTTAGTTCCCTTTTAACGAATGTTTTCTTGTCTAAATTAATGTACACAAAATTAGCTTATGGTTAATTAAGTTAGATGCGTTCGTTACAAGATCTCATTTAGTACAATGAATTAATTTTCAAGTACACAAGTCACAAAGCAAGCTTTTACATAACAGTGTACAAGGTTTGTAGGGAAAGAACAGTATTGGTTCTTACAATCGTCGCAATGACCAATAATCCATCAGAAAAAAACATTTACATTGAGCGTCAACTACCTAGTGCATGACGAAACTACTAAAAACAGATTGAGCATTTCCGTAATATAAAATTAAAACACCCTTATATGGAAATGATGCAAGAAGTTGACAAAAAGAGATACAGCATAAATTAATCACTACGTAAATGTATTTACTATGATGAATTATCTATCATGCATCTTTACTTGTTGCAATCTTAGGGGCATTTCTATACAAAATATGCCATATCACACAATTATATTCACTATTTACAAATGACTGCGTACAAATGATAGCTTAAGAGTTTATTTCAGACTCTGTACATGTAGCCTTATCGTCGAAAACCACGGTCAATATGAACGACCCTCTTTCATCTTTCCTTTGTTACATGAGACAAGAATACTAGCTAGTATATCGTAGTTCATTAAATATTAAAATGACCAATGCAAGTAAAGCGTTGTCGGAGATTAACCTTTGATGTGACCTTTTATCATCCAATCGCAATTTAGATAAAAATATGTTCTTTACTGCTGATGCGGTAACAGCGCAGTGGTGGGTAGAAAATGTGACGCAACAGATGACGCGTGAACATTCAGCTTTAAAATATTTTATGTGCTCAAGCAGCCATGGGTAGGAGAGAACTATGCGGACATCGGACATTGGCATGAGACGATGATGGAACTCAAGATTCATAAAAATAAGCAATGAAACCTCTCTTTGGTGTAAGTGTCTCTGTGTGGGACATTACCTACTAGGATTATCAATTAAAAACTCTTTACAGATATCGATAGTCCAGAACAATTCTCTATTGCCTGCATGTATGTAACTGATAAGAAAAGAGAAATAATTGATATTCAAAATATTATATACTTGATATGATGAATTTAATTTTCCAATTTAGGATTTTAAAGTTTATATGTTAGATATTTACGAACATTTAAGACTAATCGATAATATGTCAAGGATACACATGTACATTGTGTACTTACAAGAAAGAATTCAAGATTCATGTACAGATTTATGTAAAAAAAAATAAAACAGCATGTCTCTTATCAACCAATGAAATGCTATTGGCCAGACCTTAGCTTTCTACCTATAAAGGGCTTGACAAAGAAACAAAAGGGGTATTCAGACGTTGTAGGCTTGTGTAACATGTACTTTGCCAAAATACAAAAGACATGAATCAAAAATATTGTAATATCGCTTCAATAGGTCTTTTAAAGACATTGTATAGTTTGACGTTATAATACATATACCTATTTCCTGTATATAATACAAAAGATCAATTTTTGTGATATTTCAAAATTGAGCCAACAAGGCCGTTCTTTTTTACCAACTTCTCTGACAACCGTAGTTAAGTTCTGTTTTATAACCCATCATACGTAAATAAAATAATATAAAATTCAACAAAAAAATTGAAATATTTTTCCTGAACATCTGAAAGAAATATGTAATGGCAAATCAAGTAAAACAAGTGTATATGTACAATTTTGAGAGTTTACTTTATTCTTGTTATTTTTTGTCTTTTAGTTTAGCAATTTTTTTTATTTCTAGCTGTATTTTACAATATACTTTAACTGAGTGAGCTTCTACATTGTAAACCACGAATATATATTATATGCCAATATTTTGGTTGCAAATTGTTTAGCATGAGGTAATTGAAAGTTATTCGATTTATTCAGAGTTTAGGATAAATATCCCAATATCTCTGTAGAAACGACATCCTTTTATTTTTATAACATTAAATATTTCATTACATTAAACAAAAATTAAACATTTTGTACAATGCATGTGAAAATTTAAAAAAAAACCCACTTATTTTGCACTCAGTGAACATAAACATTGATCTTCCAACGAAACCAACGCGATTTTGTGCAGCTCTTAAAACCTGATTCGGAACAATGTTTACTTAGTGCTTAAAATTCTTGGGAAAAATAAACAATTCTACATTAGGCGATACAATATTGACGTTATTAAAACAAGAAATTGTGTTGCAAATCCAGAAAGTTTGTATAATGTTAGTCTACAAACTTATTATTGATCCCGTTTGATAAAGGTGTCACCATGTGAAATTCAATTTTTGACTATTTTTAATTATTGTTTAAATTAACTTTTTCAGACTTTGTGTTGATTGCTATAAAAGTTTTTTCCTTTTTCGACAACTTTTAAAAAAAACGTTCTTAATTCCGCACAACTGGCTTAATCTCACTTGAGGCACAGACAGAGATGGATAGTTAATTTTTAATAATTGACTTCTGTTTATGTTTATTGACACTTCATCTTTCATCTAATTAATCCTTTAATGTACATGCTGCTAACATGTCATGAGTTACTCAATAGCTGTTTAATAATTGATTTCCTTATATCATAATTATTATGTGAATCCTTCGTTGTGTTATTCCATTGTTCATTATATGTAATTTTGAATTGTAAATGTTCGTCAATTGGAATCAGACCCTTGGTTCTGATGCATATAAAACTCACGTAAATTCCATGCAAAGTCTATATAAAAGTCTGGCTTGTTGAAGGTTTCATGAGGCTGGGTCCAACAACAAGGGAATAGAATAATCTCAGGGTTGTCCCAGTATTAGTCGTGTACGGGAGAGAGCGCCCCGTAATAAAGGTATCATGCGTACTTTCTTTTGGTGTTTACTTGAGAACCTTTAACAATTCTAGTTTTGTTAACAATAAATGTTATGGAATAAATCATTCATTACGTAGCATGTTGCCCATTCTCATCTTTGATTTTTTTGGATGAGCTTCTCCTTGCTAATGTCTCACCGATATGGGAGATGAAAGCTATAATTCATACATCTATATATACATGTATATGCTACTTTGGAGACATTTATAACATTCTTAAAATAAAATTTTGAATAAAAAAGCAACTGAATACATTGGGACATTACGCCAATATAACTGAATTCGGTATAATAATCTTTTAAACATTCCGATTTTCAACCATCACATCTCTATCTTGGAATTTTTAACAGATATTTTTTTCATAAGTCAAACATAGGTTATAAAATTAAAAACACAAAAATATAAAATTCGATCAAAACCATCTTTTTTTTGTTGCTCACTTGCAAACGTAGTATAAGACAAAGACAATTGTTTAAAATCTGTTTGACTGGATGGAAAACACTAACTTTTAAACAGAACTTACATATAACTTACACTTTTGAAAATTGCAAAATGATTGACTTTCAGAACAAAATAAGTTCTAAAGACAAAATATATATTTTTTAAACCTGCATGGTCCGATTAATTTGGCTATTACAGTATCAAATAATTTTCTATACAAATAAATTATTTTGGAAAGTTATAGACTTTTGCCTATTTACACCAGCAGAATCGATCTCCTTTTAAAGTAAGAAATATTCAAAGTAAAAATAAAAATAATTTCTATTATGGGCAAACAAAAACCCAAACCAAATGCATCGCGGGTTTGTTTAGAAAAGGGAACCGTTTGATTTCGTCCCCCGAATGATTGGGTTTATTAAACTCGCATATTTTGCATCAATTGCAAACAAACTGAATTTCAGAAGTGTTTGTGAAAAAATGTACAAATGTTAATTTTCGATTTGCCAAAACATCATGACCTTTATCAATAGCGGTGTCTAAGTTGTAACACAATCATACCCGCCTCGACGTCGGGGGCGAATTTTACTGAGGCGAAATTATACGATACCCTTTTATTTTCGTTTGTTTTGTATTCAAATTTTGTACATCATTTTTTCATTGAAATATGGCTTAAATGACTATGAAAACTACTGCAATATTTATTTTTATACTCATGCTTAGCATAAAAGCATACATAAAATTTGATACAAAATCGGACCAAGCACCTTTAAACCTTATTCGTTCGTTAGGCTACTTCTGTAATGTGCTCAAACAAAATAAATGGAAATACATAAAAAAAAACTTTTGCGTCCGGTATATTTATATAATGAGCCAAAACGTTAAAGCTTTTAGAATCGGATCGCTCTATGTTGCTATACATATGAGTGTCTTTATGATTTTGTTTTCAGTACCACCGTTAATCGATAGATATGCTGTAGATTCAATCTGATCCGTTTATAACTATTTATATAGATTTTCAAAAGTCTGTTCAATACAGTTTGAAGAATCCTTTATAAATCCTCGGAGATGTAATGCAACTATTTGCTTTGTCTAGAAATTGATCAGCAAAATGAATACATATAGGGAAAAAATTGTTTTAACATTAAACGGTTGGTATACGGTTAGGATAGACGTGTTTTTTTTAATCCTTCAATATGAATGTTGCAGTTGGGGCCTCAGTTTTTTTTTGCGTCTTTCTTGCGAAAGTCTTTGGACTTGAACAGTTTCAGGGTTTTTTTGAATTCGTTGGTTATACAAACAGTCCAGAAATAACCTTTGTAAACGATCAAAGATATATTAAATCTAGGAGTGAATGTTCATCCCAGTGTTTACAAGAAGAAAACTGTTATGTTTTCGACATATGTCAGACTGGTAGTTCGACATCATGTTACTTCTATGACAACAAAGTTTCCAGCTCTGTCGTTGTTGAAAGTGGAGCATGCGGACGTTATGAGTTGGTAAAATATTTTTCTTCAATAATATCTTTTTTTTTTCTAAAACCGAAAAACTGGTACATGCATAAATAATAATATTTATCTGAAAATATTTCAATCTTTGAAATCATTGTATATAAATTAAAAACTCTCAAAGAGTAACCATATTTTAAACCATATTTTTAAAGAAAATAGATTTTGATTACGTATTATTTGAAAAAAAGTTTTAATGTTCACGGGAGTTTTCTGAGTTCTTTTTGCAATGATATTTGTATTAATCTAATTTCCCTAAGAAACAAACATGTGACACAAGGTACACTACTCCCTGCCGGTGCCCCACCAATATGGGAGATAAACGCTGCAACTACAAATATGGTAGGTTGATAACATTTGGGGATTACAATGTCCTGGAAAATGACGTTTTAAAAATGTGTTTTACTATATATTTCTTAGATTGTAGTGGAGACTTGGTTGACAGGAATACACCTTCATACAGTTTTTATGAAACGTTTCCAAACAGCGTAGTAAAGGAGATGTGGTGTGAGATGGAAATAGACAATGGGGGTTGGATAGTAAGTACAACAATTCAACGTAAGTACATAGAAACACTTGATCCCCTTTTCATACAAACTCAAAACATTTTGTTAAGCCCCGCAAAAATATGTAAGAGCCCTATAGGAATCACATACATGAAGTACATGAACTGTCCGCCCAACTGTGTATCTGCCAACAGTTAATTTTTAATTATGATGTGTCACGATAACTCACTTAATTTTCGACGTCATATTTTAAAAAAAATATACAGAAATGTTTAATATAAGAAAAAGAGGTAGACGCTTTCAATTATTGGCTTTATTTCAATAAGTCTAGTTAGTAGTATGAAATAAAAATTCAAATCAAACGGTATACGATTATTAACATTGCATCCTGTTGCAATTTATAGGAAAAAATAAACCTTACACAGTTTACTTCTTAAAATTGTTATTAGTAGAAACAACTGAAAGTATCATGGCCACACGGTACTAAGATAATAAGTGAGTTGTTTGGCAACGCACTTGCAAAAAACAATGAAACAGTTTTAAAAAAATTGGGACGAAGTCAAAAATGTAAATGCATTGTCCGGGCATTTTGGGGTAAAAAAAATTTGGGGGTTTTCAGACTTAATGCTGTGTTTGTCTACTCTTAAATAATTACCGAATAATTTTTTATTAAAAAAATAAATAATCAAGAAATTAGGTACATGCATAATAAGGAATAATCTTTATTTCCTTCACAGTTCTCAGCGGGGGTCCCTCTTTCTTTGTCAAATTTCCATATGCACTTCTAAAAATCTAAATTAAAATTTAAATACCGTAATACAACCCTGTTTAAAGGACATATCGCATGTTTCTAAAGTATTGGACATTTTACATTTTTTTGCTTTCCTTGTGTATATATTAATTACTTCTAATAGTTTCTTAGCTGTATAAAAGCGGTAATTAGCCATAATATCAATTTAAACTAGATGCTGTTATTAGACAGAAATACCCGCCCATGTGTTTGTCCCTAAATAACGCTGTTTTGAACCAGTTTTAGTAAAAATGAAGGCCACATGCATATAATACACATGAGCGGCCCTTTATGTACAATTTGAATTACAAGTTGAACTGTTAGCATGTGAATTTTAAGTTAATCAATAATCTTTTCATTTCATGTCGTAGAAAGTATGGTCTATATAATATCGTGTGCACGGATTTAGAGAAGGGTTGTGAGTGAGAAGTCTCAGACCCTTCCCCCTTGAAAAAATCATTTATATTAGTACATGTAGTAAAATTACCAAAAAATACACCTCGGACCCCAATCCCCTTAACCCCCTGCAAACACAATAACATGCATTACTTTGCCCCCCCCCCCCACACTCCTAATGGATAACATCAGAATATTTTGATAACAACGAAAGCCTGTACATTTAGTTCAGTGCGTTATAATCAAAATTCTTTCACAGTGACGTTTCATAATTTTAAATTTTCACAATACATGTATTGAGCAAAAAAAATAAGTTTTTAAAATTTTTGGAATCTTAAGTAAAAAGAAAAGCCCCAAAAGAAAGTATAATATTTATACTGTATTAGTTATGTCAATATGGAGTACATCACAATATGCAGGTTAAAGCTGAAATGTGTGCTTTACATAGTTATTTACCTAATAAAATAGTGCAAGGGTTTTTGAAGAATAAAATGATGAAAATACATGCATGTTACAAGTAAATGATCTTTGTCCGAAGTTACGTACACAACACAGGTCTACATGTCGCATTAGCGGGTACTAGTTTTACTCATGATCAGCTCTTCGGTCAGGGTTTCACGTGGTGTACAAACAGGTATGTGTTTTCCATATGCAGAATAGGATTAATCAACATGCATAAAGTTTCTTTTGTGATGATCAGCTAATTAAGGAATTTATATTGTGCTCTAATTGGATTATCATTATGATGTTGACCAATATAGGTAAGCATAATACATGTAGTACTAGCACATATTATGAGACACCGGAACATACATAAGTATTACTTTCACTTTCTAAATAAATGATCTCCCTTTGCCAGCATACTGTATCATCATCGTTTAATATTTAAATAAGCTCATCATTGTTACCTATACTATCGCATTTGTACAGTTTCTGTCATTTAATTGCAAAAGTTATTTTTTCATTTGTCAGACTTACACTATTAAGTTGACCCCATATTGACCCTGTGACATATTGTATTGTTGTGTATTATATACTTGTAAATAAGTGTAGGGACTTATCATGTCTGTATGAGTTATAATAGGGAGGAAGGGGTCTTATTTTCTTAATGTATTATAATGCATCAAATAAAATGTAGGCAACTATGGGATTGTTCTGACCCAATGAAAGAGGAAAATAGTGCTAAATATCTTAAAAATTGTTGAGATCCCCACCACTAAGCCATATATATTCGTGTTTCTAATGTCATTATGATGCATCAAATGGTGTAAAGTACATGACCCCCAGGATTTGTCTTTAAACGAGCCCCCACCCCCCTCTGAAATAGGAAATGATGATTTACTATGATAATTTATTAACTTTTGAGATCCCCCATCCCTAAACCATTTTGTGTGCATCAAATTGTATATAGGTTATGCCCCTTTGGAGACACCCTGACTTTCCAGAACTGGACATAATAAAGTATTTTATCTTATTCATACGAAGTGTTTGATCCATGTAGTGTTTGATCCATGTGGGTATTTCCTAGCCTAATGATGATCTGCTTTGTTTAGGAGAATTTACAATTGCTCCGAATACATATCACATTTTGTTTATCTTATCGATAAAAATTAAAAAGTAATTTTGAAAATCTTAATGTGCATCTAGAGAAAAATACCCATCAAAAAATGAATTTGCTCCTGTACACATGTAAGAATGTAATAAGACTCTGAATCTGATTGGGGTGTGGAGGATGAACATTTAATTTTAATCATATATTGTTATTAATTTTACTTGAATATTAGGCAGAAAATAAAACTTCTGATCAAATCTCAATAGATCATTTGTCAATTATATTAGAAGTAATGTGAATTTTTTTAAGAATAAACTTTTTTACCAGTTTATAAAGCCTTTTAGATCCCAAATTATATTTTAAATTTAATAAATCTTTCAACAATTAAGATGAGTGTAAATGTAAGGTTTTTTTTTTTTAATTTTAAGCAAAAATAAATGCAAGTTTTTTTTTATTTTAAGAGAAAAAACCATTATTTTATTTACAGTATATTAAAGGAGGGATACGTACATGTGTGGATTCAAAAAGTTTTTTCCAGGGGAAGGGGTGACCAGTTATTTGAGTTTGCCCGGGGGTGTTTCTGATGCATATTTTTGGCAATTCTATAAATTAAATTTAATTTAAAGAAATTTGAATTTTGATGGGGGAGGGGGGAATCTGGACCCCTGACCTTCCCTCTATATCCACGCATGGGAAAAATGTTAATTTCATGCTACTATTTGTCTACCAGGATTAAATTAAATTTTTCAAAACCTTATTGCACATCTATAGGACAGTGCCTATCATATCTTCAGATATAATGTGTCTATTCAGTATTCATTGAATCATAAGAGGAGTTCTGGGATCTAGGTTTTTTGGGGAGTTATAAACGTCAATTTTTTCTGCCACTATTTGAGTACCAGAATAAAATTGAATTTTTCAAAACCTTATTGCATATTACATGTATCTATAGGACAGTCCCTTTCATATCCCAAGATATGATGTGTCTATTCATTAAATCATAAGAGGAGTTCTGGGATCTAGGTTTTTTAGGATTATAAACGTCAATTTTCTGCTAATATTTGATTCCCTGGATGAAATTTAAATTTTTAAAACCTTCCTACCCATCTATAGGACAGTCCCTTTCATATCCCAAGATATGATGTGTCTATTCATTAGATCATAAGAGTATTTCTGTGATCTAGGTTTTGTTTAGGAGTAATAAACGTCAATTTTTTGCTACTATTTGACTTTCTGGATGAAATTAAAATTTTTAAAACCTTATTGCACATCTATAGGACAGCCCCGATCATATCCCAAGAGATGACATAGCTACTCCAAAAGTTGTAAGAGGAGTTCTGGGAACCATACTTTTTTATTTTAAAAAATCGTCATTGTTTGGTGTAAAAAAATTCTCAAACTGATCATACTTCAAAATGACACCCCAATCATACTAGTAATCTAGATCATTTGGCTACTGCAAAAAATGTTGACGTTTTTGAAACTAGATTTTTTGTTAAAAAAAGACGTCATTTTTCAGCTATCAGCCCAGGACAAAGTTGAAATTTCCGATTATTGCGCATCTATTGGATACCCCAAACCATATTCCAAAAATATTGTCTATTGTTGAAAATGTAGGAGGAGTTCGAGGAAGAAGTTTTTTATGTGAATAATGTCATTTTTTAGCAATTATATGACCCCCAGGACTACCAGAGTATTTTTAAAACCTTTTTACAAAACAACATGATACTCCAAATCAAACTCCAAGAGTTCAGTTTGCTGGTTTATTAGATGTAAGAGCAGTTTGAGAAAGTAAAACGTGACAAACGGACGGACGGATCAGGGTAACAACAATATACCCGAACTTTCATTAGAAAGTGCGGGTATAATCATTGCCCCGAACGTATAAAAACTCGTTAATTAGATTGCCTATCATGTGGTACGGTGACGTCACATGCGACCTTCTTCGAACAGCTATTTGTAAACAAATTGTAGGATTAGCATTTTCTTCTATAAATCTGAGACATTTTTTCACCATGTACGATTTTTTTTTTCATGTTGACTAAATTAAAAGAATGTTATTATTCAGTCGTACATCTTTGAGCCACCAGTACGGGTAAAAAACGATGAAATAGTCGAAGAAGTGACGATGAAGTCGGCAATTACGATCAAATTGAACGACGTGTTAACATGGAAAACACAACTTCCTAAGGAATTTAGCTTAAAGAAATCGGTTATAAGTGTTTATTTTATCAAAATCTACAATATTTTTGGGGTTTTTTGGCTTCTTTACGACTCAGAATGATCATTGTTGTAAAGCTGTGGTGCACAAGAAATTTGTTTCTTCGGTCGTAACTGGTCACAACTTTCTAAGGTTCTTTACTTCATATTACACTGTATTTATAAATATATATAGCAGGAAAAAAAAAACCGTTTTCCTAAATTATTGTTTTTTCTGTAGGATCCGATTTCCGTTTTCTATCTATTTACGTAAAAATGTTTATCAACAAACTTTGTCTATTTCTCGCTTATTAAAACATTCAATATCAACAACTCCTTGACTTCTCCCACAAGAAATAAACTTACAGAAATCTCACATACCGTACTTATGATTTCTGCAGAGGTGAGCCTTAATAAAGAAATCATTTATACAAAACCTACGCATACATTTATGTATAATTTAACAATATCAATAAGAAAACAGATAATCAAGCGAGGCGTTATCCAAATTTGCGACCTCTCTTGTTTTCCTCCAAAGAAACGTGTACAGAAACTAAAATTACAAAAATATACCATATAATTAGTAATACAAGTATTAAATGTTTATTTATAAATTCTCTCGTCGACAGATAGTCCCCTATTTGGTACAAGATTTCCGCATACTTTCGTTAGGGAAACTAAAAAAAAAAAAACTACAGTCCAAATCCCCATTATTTACGGCTAGAACACCCGCAGGAGACACAAAACACCATCATGTCCCGTTATCGGTATTTTCATATGTGATAATTTGTTTCTTATCCAATTACAAAGATGGCTAACAGCACCTTCTCGCTCAATGTCGCATGTGACGTCACACATAACTGCGGGTAGATCGAGAGAGAAAATATGCATATCGCACCATTTGAATTTTATCGCCTTCAAACTAACGAATTGGCCAGATTATTTTGCGTAAACGATGATAACCTTCATTTTTAATGAGTATAGAATGATTTTATTTAAAAAATTTCGAAAACTGAAAAACATGCGATATGTCCTCTAAACATACACATAACAATACTGACTAACTTCAGGTATTCCAGCGCCGTGTGGATGGGACAACCGATTTCTACAGAGGCTGGGTTGAATACGAGAATGGATTTGGAGATCTAGCCAACAATTTCTATATGGGTAACAACATTATTAATCAACAATCGATAACATTCATTTAATATCAGTCGCATTTGAATCATAGATAATATTCAAAATTTTAAAGGAAATTACTACCTTTACGAAATTGTAAAATCGGGGGATTACGAGCTTCGAGTTGACCTGGAAGATCAGGCTGGTGAATGGGCTTACGCTGGCTACACGGCGTTCATGATTGGGCTCCCATCCTTATTTTACAAATTAGAAGTATCGGGATTCTACGGAAATGCAAGTATGTAGAAAACATTGAATGATAAAACTGTCCACATTGTTTACCTGAAAAGTAGGTCTCAAATCAAATATATAAAGTATTTTGTTTAAAAATTAATTTGGAACCTTTCCAAAAATCGGTGAACCAGATCAGATTTATACGTCTTGGCAGTGAGCAGAAATATAGGACTCATTCAAATTTTAATTATTTAACAGGTGATAGTCTTGATCATCAAAACGGAATGATGTTTACTACTTATGACAGAGACAACGATGAATCGGCGTCAAATTGTGCTGTTTCCTTCAAGGGCGCCTGGTGGCACAGAAGCTGTCATTTTAGTAATCTGAATGGTCAATATGGAACTGACTCTACCAGTGGTATCATTTGGTTCCACTGGCGTGGCTATGTGCATTCATTGGTTAGAGTTCAGATGATGGTTAGAAGGAAAATTAAACACCAGTACTAATTTCAAAGTCCCTAAGTTTAAAATAAAACTAGTGAAGCATATTGGTATAAAAAGTTAGTTATCTTTTTGCAACAAACTGTATTTTTTAAAAGAATGAGTACATTTTAAGAAAAATTGATATTTGAAAAAATTCTGTCAAAGCAAGTTGTATTTATGCTTAACGTGTAAACATTTATTCAATTTAATCAAATTACTTGAAAATTAGATATTTCTATAATTTTTAGTGACATTTTGAGTATGAAATTCATATTCTTGTTCATAAAAAAATTAATTTTTTTTTTTTTTTTTTTTTTTTTTTTTATTTATTCAATCTCATATATATATAACAAAACAGAAGGCATTGCCTGCGCAGAGGCTTAGAGCAGCATACAATTCAAGTAAATTTACGCTTATAAAATATTTACTGGCTATAAGGGAAAAAAAAACCCTGGTTGTTACAGCAAAATATATGCACATATACATACATATATACATACATACACATACACATATATATATATATACACATACACATATACATATACATACACACATACATACATATACATACATATACACATCTTACATATACTTAGCTTTGTCTATAAATTCATAACTAGTGTATGCAACAACAGTATACATTTTTTTAGCTGCGTAGGTATGTAACAACAGTATATATATATTTTTTTTCTTTTTTTAAATGCGTAGGGGGATATCAGTAAAAAAAAGTCCAGAGAATCCCCCTACCAATTTGATAATCCAAAGGCCTGGTCACCTTTAGAGTTATATTATTTCGTAACAAAATATTTCAGGCAAAATAGTATATATTTACAATCAAATTGTTATTGTAAAGGTGGAGAAAAAAAACCCCAGGTTATTACAATCTTTTAAAAAATATACATAATAATATTTATATTTGTTTATAAATATAGCTAATACATGTAACAGCAGTACATTTTTTCTCGTAGACATGTGTAGGGGAAATCAGTATAAGTGTCCAGAGAGTCCCCCTACCAGTTTACTAAATCTAAAGGCCTGGTCACCTTTAGATAAATACATGCACAATTTGAAGTAATATTACAATTTTTCATTCAATGTATTCAGAATTTCGAAATCAAACATAATACTTTTTGCTGATTTTGTTGTCATATAAAACTGCGCAAGTGCACTTTTCAAGAAACATAATAAACCATTATATGCTACAATGTCGTTCAAAACTCTGCATTTCATTTTATATTTGTATATTTTATAAGCCACAAAAGATAGAACATTATTAAATATAAAAGTGTTTTTGTTGCAATATGCTGGAAAACCAATAACAATAACTTTCCATGTAACATTTATATTTAAGATCTCAGATACTTTCTTCCAAATGGGATTTGATAGACAACATTCAAAAATTAGGTGTTTTATGTCTTCTTCTACATTACAGTTCGGACAATTTTTGTCTAAATTTTCTTTCCATTTACTTACACATTTATTGCATGATAAAATATTGTGAATTAATTTGTAATTAAATTCTGAAACATTTTTATCAAAGACCTTTTTGACTTTTTCTTGGTAGATATTACCCCATATTTGACGGTCATCAATACAAAAAAGTTTAGACCAAACACTTTCCATTCTAGGCTCTTTTGAGTTTTTTTGTAGTAAGATCTTGTAAAAAAAACTAGATTTTTTCCCTTCCACAGGTTCAAAATAACCAAGAAAATTAAAGAGCAACTTTGTACTTCTATTATGTGTTACATTCTGTAAGTCCGTTTTAGAGGCATATTTTCTAAGGGCACTTTTTAGAACTAAATATTCACATAGATAATTTTTTGAAGATATTAGGCTATCTTTAATTTCATTTACTGGTTTGAATCCATTTGAATTGTATAAATCACTCACATACTTAAAGCCGCTTCTAATCCAATTTGTAAAAAATACTGTTTTTCCTTTATATGTTATGTTTCTATTGAACCATATGGTCTGAAACTGAATATTTTCTCTATCAATGTATTTACACTCATTAAAAGCGCATATTACTTCTTTATAAAATTTTGGAATGTACTTTATATTTAGGTCTTGCGTATTTGTAATATTAGTGTTTAATAAATAAGAGATATCTACATTATATCTTTCTATACAAGCGCTCAAGAGTTGATTTAAATCATTTTTAGACTGAATAAGTTTTGAAACCCATGATGCTTTTAAAGCTTTTACCTTAGTTTCAAAATCAGTGATACCAATCCCTCCATCTGATATATGTCTTATCAGAGTTTTGCGTTTTATTCTTTCTCTTTTCCCCCATAGGAATGAGAAAATAATTTTGTTTACTTGTTTGAATATAGCTTGATCAGGGCTTTCAAGTATTGTTGCGACGTAGATAAGCTTAGAAACAATTAAAGAATTAAGTATCTGGCATTTTCCGAAAAGTGTTAGCTTTCTTGTTCGCCAAGAATCCAATATTTTTTCAAACTCTCTTAGCTTACATAGCCAGTTTTTTTCATTACATTCTGTTTTATTATGCCCTATATAAATACCTAGACATTTTACTGTATTTATGTTTATTTTGATATTTCTTATCATTGTATCCTCTTTGAGAATGTTTCTAAGTTCCCCTAATACTATACATTCAGTTTTTGATAAGTTTAGTTTTGTTCCTGAAACCTTTCCAAATTTTTCTATGATTTGAATTGTTTTATCTAAAGAGTTAATGTCTCTTAAAGGAAAGGTGCTATCATCGGCATGTTGTATACATTTTATTTCTTTTTCCATATTTTCTAATCTAAAACCTCGAATTGAATTTGAGCTATTTATTTTTTCATTTAGGATTTCCATTACAAATAAAAATAATATTGCTGATACGGGACATCCTTGTCGTATTCCTCTGTACATTTTACATTTTTTTGAAATCCAACCGTTATTTTTGATACAGAAATTTGGATTGGTATACAAAATTTTTATCCATTTAATAAAATTATTCCCAAAATTGAATTTTTCTAGTGATTTTATTAAAAAGTTCCATTCAATTGAATCGAACGCTTTTTGGAAGTCAGCAAATAATAGAATTCCCTCTGTATTTGTATTTTCGCAATATTCGAAAATATCTAATATAAGTCTAGCATTGTTGCCAATATATCTCCCTTTTATATAACCTGATTGATTTCTGCTAATTAACTTATCAATTATTTTTTGTAATCTTCTGGCAAATATAAATGCAATTATTTTATAATCACAATTAGTGAGACTTATTGGTCTGTAGTTTCCTAACTTATCTACTTCCCCCTTTTTATGTATAAGAGAGAGAACTGAACATTTTTGTGTTGAAGTCAATTCTTGTTCAATATAAATCTGAGATATAGCTTCATATAGAAAATTTCGTATATTTTTCCAAAACATCTTATAAAATTCAACAGGTAAACCGTCCATTCCAGGTGACTTATTATTTTTCATTCCATTTACAGCTTCTGCGCATTCTTGTAATGTTGGGAAATTTTCACAATATTTTTTATCATTTTCTGACAACACGGAAGATGTATTAATTTGGGAAAGATATGATTCAATTTCATTTATCGGTATATCTTTTGAGGAATAGAGATTTTCATAGAACCTGCATAGCTCATTTAAAATATCGTTAGTCTTTACGTAGGTCGATTCTGCATTCCTAACTTTATTTATAACATTTTTCGATTGATGTTTATTTTCAAGTCTTAAAAAGTAGGATGAATTTTTTTCCCCCTCGTCAATCCATTTGGCTCTTGACCTTATTTGTGCTCCTTTTGATTTAATTTCATATAATGTGTCTAATTGATTCTCTAATTCTTTTTTCCGTATCATATTAATATTTAAATGATGTTGATGCTCTATTTGCTCTAATTCACTCTCAATAAGTTGTATTTTCCGTTTCATATTTTTGCTTTTTTCTTTGCAGTAACTGATACTTAAATTTTTTACTTTAAGTTTGATCAATTCCCATTTCGTTTTTGGATTCATCTCTAGCTTAATATCATCTGGTAAATTCAATAAAAGATCGTTGATCATTTTACAATATTGTATATCAAAAAGGACAGATGTATTTAGCTTCCAATATCCTTTCCCTCTGCTATTAGAAGAAATTTCGCATTTAAAAATTAAGGCAATGTGGTCGCTCATTCTTACGTTTGAGACGGATGGCGGCCTACGTAAGTAAACATTTTCCGGTTTATAACAAAAATTATGCGTTAGAAAAACATAATCTATTCTGCTTCTTGCTGTGTCGCTACCGTCACACCAAGTGAAACCATTTTTTTCCGGTTTAAATTTTGCCCAAAGATCAACAAAATCGAAATGATTTTGTAAATTTTTAAAATTATTCAAACTTTTATCTTATCTTTTAACAGAGAACAGTTGAAATCTCCTACAAGAATTACATTTTCGTTATTAATAGAATACTTTGAAATCCATTTTGAAACCTTTTTAAAAAAATCAACTCGATCGTTCTCAGAATTCGGTGCATAAATATTGACAAGTGTAATAATTTTACTATCATGCTCTATATTCAACAGAATAACTCTGCCATCTGCAGATCTATGCTGGTTTAATAATGTAAAATGAAATTTGCTACTTATCAGAATCGAAACACCTTTACTATGCGAAGAAGTAGAGAAACTATGAAAAGATGTACCTTTCCACCCTGAATTAAAAAGATATTCTTTTTCAGATATAAAATGCGTCTCTTGTAAAAATACGATATCACAATTAATATCATTAACCCAATTGTAAAGAATTACTCTTTTTTTATAATCATTAAGTCCACGACAGTTCAAAGAAATAAGTTTAACAGAAGTCATTGTTGTGTCCAGTTAATAGAGTTAGTAGAGACAGATTAACACGTGTACTTATCCATGCCCTGCTGCCTGGTTTTCACCGCTCTGGACATGGAGACGGAACGCGGCTTCGTTCGTCGTTTGTCCGCAAGGCGCTGCAACAGTTTGCCGAACTTGTTCTGACCGGGCCATGCATCTGGAGCGGTATGAGCGGTCTTTTCGGAGTCCAAGCCTGTGCCCCAGTAGATGTCGTATACGGAATGGGCGAAGATGGTATTGGGCCTGGATGAAGATAAAAGATCGCTCATTTCCCTAAGCTGATCGATCTTTGTACATAATATTTTCTCCATGACATCATCAGCTTCATCCCTCCACTGCGGGGTGTTAGTAACAGTGTTGCCAATAAGCTTGCACTCCAAAGCTGACTTGGCATCTCGAATTTTGTCTGCAGCCACAAGGTTTCCTGTACGAATAGCTTTTGTTAGCTGGTAGGCCTGCTCGGCAGATTTGAAGTTTTCTCCGAAAACTTTGAGATCGCATGGATAGAAATTTGATAGCACATGTTTTCCGCCTTGGACGGTAACGACATTTTTTGGATCTGCAACATATTTTGCGCAAATGCTTGAGCCGGGTTCGTGCCCGGGTTTTTGCAGGCTGCGCAGCTTTGCTCATTTTGGCAATTGCGGGTGAAGTGGTCATTCTTCCAGCATTTTGTACATATGACAGTAGGTTTTTCAGAATTTTGCCCGCGGTGCAGGATCTTGCACTTCAGCCCAGCACAGTAGCTAAAGCGTGGTAGAGGTTTTGATATAAGCGGTTCAATATATATAAAACGATTGCCATTTAAAACGTTTGTCATTTTATTGTTTGCAGGGTTTCTAATTTTTTCATATTTGAGCTCACTTTTGGGATGCGCTCCTAACTTTGACAGCATCTCAAGGATGGCGGAGTCATCAACTGAGAGGGGAACCCCACATATCCTAACTTTTAGCGATTCGTCAGTGGGATGTTCTAGGCCAGCGGAGTAGGGGTTTGAATCGTATACTGAAATATGGTGGTTTTTAAAGTCAAAGCCCTCACATAGGACAGAATCTCTACTTTGCTTATCAGTGAAGTAAATTCTCCAAAGATTTCGATCGAGCTGGATGCATTTTATCGTATCAGCACTTACACAATGACTGACCGCCTCAAGCAGATCGAAATTTGAAATACGTTCGTTCTCTTCTTTGTACAATTCACTATCCTTTATGTAGATAGGTTTAATTAATTGTGCCATTTTGCAATGACAGAAAAGGAAGTCAAAATGAATGGTATTTACAGTTATTTACAGGCGCGAATCAATATATACACAATAGACGACTGGTAAATAGAACTGAGTATGTACTCACTCTTCAGTGCGATTAAGAAAATCCTCCAATAAATCACATGAAATATACAGATTCGAACAAAAGCAAAAACTTCCAAGGGGTATTAAATCCTAGTCAAGCAACCAGGCGAACTTTGGAAGCACACAATTGCATCAAAGCAAGAAAATAAAGTCAAAATAACAGAGGGCAGTGAAAACGCGTCCACCTTGCTCAATGTCCCGTGAAAAAATTAATTAATACGTTGAAAAATGAAATGGATTATATTATTTGCGTGAAAGCATATTCAAGCATGTTTGGTAACTGAATTGTACTAGTATTACCAATGGCACCTATCATTGATCATCCTTTTATCTTTATATTTCTTAAATAATACATGTTTTGTGATTTGTTCAAATCCATGTTGATATTTTACAGTGGTTTAATCTGTTTACATCTCTAATCATTTTCCAACTGAATTCAACATTATGATTAGGTCTCTTTTTTCTTTTTTTAAAATGTATGTGATTTATCTGATCATTAATTTTTTTTATGCAATTTGTTTATGTACTAAATGTGCCCAGTTCATCTAATGTACGTTCCACAGCAGTGTAAATATATTTCAATGATGATCGTAAATTATTTCTTCTCATTGCTCATGTGTTTTTAATACCTTACAAAGAAACAAAAATTAGAATTGCATCTTTTATTTACAATTGTTTAAAATTCAAGGTATCAACATTTACATATTCGCTTTATTCTTGATTTTTTTTAATTGAGTTATTTCTAAGCGAAAGTCAAATAACTTTGAAATGTCTCCTAAAGTCGTTCTGTGTACATATTTCAGAACTGTTGACATCAGTTAGTGTGTAAAAAGTATTTGATATTTAGTCCTTTTGTCTTAATTATAGTTAAACAATCAGTGAAAAAAACAAGAGGCCCATGGGCCACATCGCTCACCTGAGCAACAATAGACATAATAAAATCAGCTTTATGGAGTCATATACAAAATATCTGAACAATGTCGTATAATAGATCCTGTATATAAAAAAAAATCCCCTGCATATTCTTATGTTTATCATTAGGCCCCTTTGTAACAGGATGATTTTACAGTCATATCACATATTGAGCATTGCAGATCTCAAGAAGATGATCAGACTTAAACAACTATTTATATATGGATTATAAACCTACATCAAATTTTGAACCCCTTGTGAGGTCGTAGAATTGTCCAGAGGCAAGAGTCTAAACAATTTTAAAGAATAAACAATATGTCAAAATATTTGCATATAAGTAAAACCATATATAATAACATTTGAGTTTTTGTGAATAATTTAAATGTTTTCCTTTGTAAAATTAGAATCCCCCCCCAATGTGGCCCAACCCTACTCCTGAAGAATATGATTTTGACAAATTTTAATCTACACTATCTGAATTGACTAAAGTTGGAGCTTTTCTAGACAATTTGTGTTTTAGAAGATGCTTTTTAAAGATTTTTCCCTATATATTCATATGTAAAAATTTGACATCCCCCCACAATTGTGGCCCCACCCTACCCCCGGGGATCATGATTTGAACAAACTTGAATCTTCCCTACCTCAGGATACTTCAACACAAGTTGCAGCTTTTCTGCATGATTGGTTTCTGAGAAGAAGATTTTAAAAGATTTTTCTCTATATATTCAAATGTGAAAATTCAACCCCCCTCTCACTGAAGCCCCACCCTACCCATAAGGATCATAATTTTATCAAACTTGAATCTACCCTAACTGAGGATGCTTTCACACAAGTTACAACTCTTCTGGCCGATCGGTTTCTGAGAAGAAGATTTTTAAAGATTTTTCTCTATATATTCCTAGGTAAAAATTGGACTCCCCATTGTGGCCCAATCCTACCCCTGGGGATCATGATTTCAACAAACTTGAATCTACACTACCTCAGGATGCTTCCACACAAGTAATAACTTTTCTGGCCAATCAGTTTCTGAAAAGAACAGTTTTAAAGATTTTTCCTTATATATTCCTATATAAAAAAAACTCAACCCCCCCCCCCAATTGTGGCCCCACCCTTCCCCCAGGGATCATGATTTGAACAAACTTAAATCTACACTGAAGATGCTTTCACACGAGTTACAGCTTTTCTGGCTGATCAGTTTCAGAGAAGAAGATTTTTAAAAATTTACTCTATATGTTCCTATGTAAAATTCAACCCTCCATTGTGGCCCCACCCTACCCCTGGGGATCATGATTTGAACAAACTTGAATCTACACTACTTGAGGATGCTTCCACACAAGTTAACAACTCTTCTGGCCGATCGGTTTCTGAGAAGAACAGTTTTAAAGATTTACTCAATATATTCCTAGGTAAAAATTTGACACCCCCCCCCTATTGTGGCCCCACCCTACCCATGGGGATCATGATTTGAACAAACTTGAATCTACACTACTTCAGGATGCTTCCACACAAGTAATAACTTATCTGGCCAATCAGTTTCTGAGAAGAACAGTTTTAAAGATTTTTCCTTATATATTCCTAAAAAAAAAAAAAAAATCAACCCCCCCATTGTGGCCCCACCCTACCCCCAGGGATCATGATTTGAACAAACTTAAATCATCACTACCTGAGGATGCTTTCACACAAGTAACAGCTTTTCTGGCTGATCAGTTTCAGAGAAGAAGATTTTTAAAGATTAACTCTATGTGTTCCTATGTAAAATTCAACCCACCATTGTGGCCTCACCCTACCCATGGGGATCATGATTTGAACAAACTTGAATCTACACTACCTCACGATGCTTCCACTTAAGTTGCAGCTTTTCTGCACGATTGGTTTCTGAGAAGAAGATTTTTAAAGATTTACTCTATATATTCCTACGTAAAAATTTGAACCCCCCCCCCCCATTGTGGCCCCACCCTACCCATGGGGATCATAATTTGAACAAACTTGAATCTACACTACCTCACGATGCTTCCACACAAGTTTCAGCTTTCCTGCCTGATCAGTTTCAGAGAAGAAGATTTTTAAAGATTTACTCTATATCTTCCTATGTAAAAATCGACCCCCCATTGTGGCCCCACACTACCTCCCGGGATCATGATTTGAACAAACTTGAATCTACACTGCCTGGGGATGCTTCCACACAAGTTTTAGCTTTTCTGGCAAAATGGTTTTTGAGAAGAAGATTTTTGAAAAAAAAAACAAACAAATTTTCAATGATTTTTTATTATCTCCCCTTGAAAGAGGGCATGGCCCTTCATTTTAAGAAACTTGAATCCCCTATACCTGATGCTTTGTGCGAAGTTTGGTTAAAATCGGCCCAGTGATTCTGGAGAAGAAGTCGAAAAAAGTTTACGGACAAACAGACGGACAGAAGGACAGACAGACGGACGCCGGACAAAAAGTGATCAGAAAAGCTCACTTGAGCTTTCAGCTCAGGTGAGCTAAAAAACCAATAAACTGGTGTTTTTTTTTTCCAAAATGTGAATTTGACGGCAATGTATGGAAAGGAATAATGATAAAATAAGTCGTATTCGATAAAGAAATTTTTGTCAAAAAACACCGAATAAACAAACAAAACTAATTGTTATTTTTTTATGCAAACAAGAACTTAACGAGTGCAATATCAAATGGTGATCATATCAGGATTTAGAACAAAAGCAATAGAAACATATATTCGATTAATTTCTTATAAACTAATACTACAAAAGTTTAAAATATATCAGATTGAACAATTCAATTCAGTAGATAAGAACATAAGCCTTAGGTGGATCTGCGATTAACAAGCCCGATACTGTAACCACTGAGCTTTGACAATATACAATAAAATCAGTTGGTACAAGCAACTGTCAACAAAACATTTAAATCGCCATCTTTTGACGTAGTGTCTTAAAATATAAGTCTGGTTGTAGTGAAGTACCTTAAGTTATAACACCTTTCCCCACACAAAATAAGTAGCCACATATTCAATTTCCAAGTAAAATAGGGGGAAAAACCCCGAAAAACAATAAAGAGCCGAAAATGTTTGAAGTAACTCTTTATATAGTCATGGGAAAGATGTCAAATAAAGAAAGCCATTTGAAGCTTTGAAAGTCCGCATTTGTTTTAACTTAGAAGGTTAAATTTTTTGTTTCAGTATATTCACAAACTGTTCACAATCTATATGAAAGAACATATACATATTTGATAATATTTATTATATTCACCGGCAGGATTTTTACCCAAGTACACATGTACTTGCAAAATTATCAAAAAATTTAAAACTTTGAAATATCCATGTTTTAAAATTTCTAAAATAGATTCAAAATACACCAATCACTATGTTAGGTTGTACATTCAAACATAAATCTATTTGAAAATCCACGAAAATTCCTCATCATGTTCTGGATTTGGTTGTTCTTTTCTTGTTCCTGTTCTTTTTTTTTTGCAAGAGTCTCCTACTACATGGTAGACACATCTCTACGAGGGTCAATTAAAAAAATACTAAGACTTTTGCTATAGTTTTGTTACTAAACGTTATATTATTATTAAATTTAGTAGACAGAATTTAGCAATAGTTTCAAACAATTTGAAATCCAAAAATATTCATTTATTTCTAACAATTATGTAGAATCTAATCCTGCAAAAATGAGATCACGGCGCACGGTGTTTTTGTGCTATGTCAAGAATAAACCATATTATTTTGAAAGTAATATCTCTAACAATTGGGCTTAAAACCAAATATTATTAAAACTTCGAATTAAGAATTGTCATGATATTCTATGTACCAAATAACGAAGGGATATATAGTTTTGTTGAACAGATATCTGTAACTAAAGACAGATAGTCCTCTTTAAAATTGACTAAAAACAATGACGTCGCCGGACTTCACGGCGCAGCAATAATGATAAACAGTAGGTATTTGACTCGGGAAAAAGCCGATGCAAACAGTAATAATGCTCAATGGTGGAAAAAATAAGTCAAAAATTATTTGCACGTTATTACATTTTTTTGGGGGTGGGGGTGGGTGGTGGTATTTGTATTTTGAACATCAAAAGTACGAAAGAGATTAGAATATTTGTAAATATTTGGTCAAAAGAATAAACAACGTCATCTGACATTCAGAGTTTTTCTTACAGTAAACGAAGAGACATGCGGTAAAAAATTTAAAACTTCGAGGAACTAGCTTATGATTCTCGAACAATTGTGAACAAATTAGATGTCTGATATAGTGTCGATTTTAATTGTATGGTGAAAAGCAGAAAAGACTCAGGATGAGAAAAAAAATTGGTATTTCTATAAACTGTGCGTGCGTCATCTTGACGTCATGTTTTTAACGTTACCGTGCGCGTGGTGACAAAATATGTTGTTTTTAAAATTAGGTACCAAAAATACCCTTTCATCAAATGGAATGAAACTTAGTGCTTAACATAATATGTTAGTTATGACTATTTTGAAAAACATATGATAGACAGCCACATTGTCTTCGTATTTTTTTTTATTGAACCTCGTAGATACCTGGCATCTAGGCTCTCTTTCACATGTTTTCATGTGAAAGAGAATACGTGCGTTAATTATTGAATATCAATAATGAAAACGTGTTCCACTCTGACAATATATACAATGACTCAGCTTATAAAACGTATAAAATATGGAGTGAATGATTTCATTTCTATCTATTTATATAATTAAATAGAAACATGCATTCCTTTAAGTTCTTAATTAATCTGAAATTTGCTTAGTGCGTCAGCAATTGTACTTGTCAACCAACTGTCAACCAATTGCTTAGAAAGGTTTGAAACAATAAATGAAATGAGCACAAACAAACAAATGAATGGCCATGTGAAGATTGCATATGTATAATTAAATGGAATGGCAGATATAATGAAAAAGATCACGAATATTCACCCTCTCACAACCTCAAAGTGCTAATAGTATAGACAAATAGGGCTGTATCTTGCATTTTAATGTGTGTTTTTTTAATTTATCAACATTAAAAAATAATTCCTGTATGTTTATTTTATAAATTTGTAAATGTTTCTAAATAGATAAAAACAATAAAAAAAAAACGATAGAAAATGATATCAGAGAAAGTAATACTTATCCCCCATTTCATATTTAGTTTTATAGCGTTTTCATAACATTATATTCTAAATGTATAAAGGTTATCAGAAAACATTTCTATATAAAGGTTTTCATAACGTACCTACATTTTTTAACGTTTTCATAACGTTGCGATAACCTTGTAAAATAGATTACGTAAAAACATTTTAAGCATATTATCAGCAGTGTAAACTTCCTATAGCATTACTAAGTGTCTGTCTGTGAAGGGAACAAAGTACATTTTACTGCAATTATCAGTAGTTTTTACATACATGTAACACGTTCGGAACATTTTGAGAAATGTTTTTCAAACGTTTGAATACGATTTTAAAAAACATTTCTGTGAAAAATCAAAGCTGAAATGAAAAATACATAATTGTTGTTGATTTGGAATTCCTGATTATGCTGACCGACTTTCCGATTTCGTATTTAATTGAATCGAATATTTTAGGCAGTCATAAATGTCCATAGAGGGACCGCGTTATGCACTTTCGCCGTAACATTTGAATACAGTTACTGTGGTTGTCAAAAGTTTCAATATTTAAAAACATTGACCAGTTGCAGAAAGAGCCAGCCAGCAGTTTAAAGTGAATTCAGGTTTTTATTGTATTTGTGAGCTCGCCAAATCATATTTGCATTTTTCTCTATGCCACTTCTCATTCCGGAAATTATAGATCCATTAGAATTTGGTAGGTGTTTTTTTTTTTTGGGGGGGGGGGGAGGGGGAACAAAGACACCTCCCATTCTTGAACAATCCTTAGAGTGGTACCGTGGTCATATTCAAACGGTTTTATTTCATTATTTGTGGCAAAATACTATCATGTGTCTTTTTGTGTTGTTTGTTGATAGACAGGAACAGCCCTCAGGTAGCCCTGCATTTGAATCACCTCGGCTAGATATGCCAAATAAAAATTATCTCGGAGATCCATGATTGTAATGTGTCGTTTTGTTAAACATTAAATTTATTATAACATACCTAAAAAGGACTTCTATTGCATCGTAACATTTTACATTATATTTATTTTTTCTGAAGATAATGCACATTGAGGCATAAGTGGATCTGTAGAGAGCGGGTTTTCCGGTCCGGACCCATCCCCTCCCTGAAACTTAAATTCGCATTGTAAAATTAGTGGTTTTATTTACTGAATAAGTTGTTACCTACAATAAGTATCATAACCTTCATGACAAACATATTTTCTCTCGGACATCTCCTCCTGGGTAACATTTCTTGATCCGCTCGTGCATTAAGCTAATTCAGATAATCAATAAATCGGAAATAAGTACTAGATCATTATTAAGATAAAACAGACCGACTTGGATTGCCTTAATTTAACCAAAATTTTGCCAACTTTTCTTTTTAAGTAATATCAATAACTGTTCTTTAAAACATAGCTTGAACCGAGGACTCCCTATAAATCCAAGATGGCGAGTGCATGTGGTCCCTTTTTTAATGTACATTGAATACACCTCTTTAACAAGATTGAAACAGGGGTTTTCAGTGAATGTTTTAATTGCAATACAAAGAAAAACACATAAGATTATCAAATTTAATCAACTTTCTCTTCGGAAACGAATAATAAGAGACTTTACTATCCGACAACCTAGTCCCTGTGTTCTGAATTACCATATGTAACATGATTTATACGGCATGCCATATAAATAATGTATATACGTTCATTATCAGCTGCTGCTACTTCAGCACCAGAGACCAAGAAATCAGAAACATTTCGCCATTCCTGATTTGTTTCAATAAGGTCTGTGATTAGTTTATTCAGTTAAATTATAAGAATTTAAAGTAAGTAAGAGTAAGTTATATTAGCTGCAATAATGTAGCCCTCTCCCGATTTTTTTTTTTTTTTTTTTGGAGGGGGAGGGCTATAACTCCATAGGATCTCCGTAATGGTGCAAGTGCGGGAGTGATTCACTCCCACAATGATGTCGGCTCAAATCGTATATAAATGAAAAACATATTTGCATTTCGTATCTGAACTCAAACATTGTAGTTCAATTAATAAAAAAATATCAAGTTTAGCCCAAATATCGGTTATTTTTGTTCAACCTGAATTTAAAAAAAATCATTTTATGAAAAGGAAGAAAAATATAAAAACGATCTTTTCCGACCGAGGTCATCCGCATGAAAAAAAAATAATTTTTCACTATTACAGAGATCCTATGGAATTGTAGCCCTCTCCAGTAAACATCAGATATAAAATAAATCGGAGAGGGCCACATTATTGCAGCACAAGTATATATGCAAGGATGGTCTTAATTCAAGCAATGGGCAAAACAACACCTATTAATTTACAATATGTGATCAGTAACTTTATAAGTAAATTAAACCTACGTATATTAATTCAAATTAATTCAAGTTTGACATTCCATGTTCATTCTATATACTTCATTTCAGGTTTCAAAATTATAGTAAATTCTAAACTGAATATCCGTCAACAACATTGCACAGTTGATGACGCTTTAGAATTATTAATACAATGAATAACACTTTACATAGATAGCTGGTTAATTGAACTTTATCTAAAACTATCATTATTATTTTTACTACCTTTCTGAGAGAATTGATATCGCCTTAGTAAAATACTAATAATTAGATTTTATGTTTGTCGCCATTTTTGTATCAATTTGTAAATTCCAACTTTGTAAAAAGTTGTTTCAGATTATTGTATTGCCTTCTTTTTATGGGGATAACTATGCAAAAGAGATGACCAGGGTCAATGATAATGAGTCCAATATGACAAACGTCTATATGAGCCAGTTAATTGTCACTGAAGTGCAAAAGGGAAAAACATGCTTTTATTAGCATACAGATCTACAAAATCATCCTGTGCATGTCACATGCATTATGTTTCTAACGTAAATCTTGACAATTGCAGTGTCATCAATATTCTTGGTCATCACTTTGTAAATTTGCTAAAATTTATATATGGGTATTTTAATTATGTCAATGATTCTTTCAATAAAATTGTAAGAGTTACAAGTATTGCGCTTTAATATAGATATATTTTTATTAGTCTTTCACAATCACATATTGGATAATAAATATCATATAAAATTTTTCAATATTCACAAAATGTGAACGGGTATTTTTATAATATGAGAGAGAGAGAGAGAGAGAGAGAGAGAGAGAGAGAGCACTTTAATATTTTCAATGTATTTAGTTACGATAAACTCAACAATGAAATTCACAAAAAATAATTGTTGTTCATGATATATTGATGAAACCACAGTATTCGATGCTAAGCATGTCCATTCTTAATATTTCATTTTGTTGTTTAAACCTTAATAAATTACTGATTTCTTAACTTTTCTTAAAAATAAGCTGCTGTTCGCAAGGTCTTCAGGAAAACTATACATTTGAGACCATGAATGAGAGGCTTTGGATCAGGATGCTTTGTGATTTGCGTTGAACCAACCGAACGATTTAACTGAAGGTATGTAGATACACATGTAATGATATATATGTAACTTAACTTTATCGTCATAGCTGTAGTATGTTGATGTACTAATAGTACAACCACAGGTACAAATGCTATGTATATGTTTCAGGAAAAGGAAAGAGAAGATAAACCGACGCATTACAACAGAATCAGTCGATTCTTGTTATATTTTGTCAGAGTAATTTGACTTAGGTTTTGAGTATAGCCTTTTTTAAAAAATATATATCATGTGTTATTGCATGAAAATAACAGAATGTAAAGATTTTTAAAGACGTTACGATAGCGTTAAAAACCATACAAAATAACCTTAGCGTAACATTTAAAAGAAAAATGTTAATATTAATGTAATGATAATGTTATTTAAAAACTCATTTTAAATACATGTAACGATATGTTAACGTTTAAAAAAATATACAAATTCTCGTAACTTTTACGTTATAGATAAAATTATCGTAACATTTTGAAAACGCTTACATCTTACATAACATTTTAATAACTTTGTTTTTCTAACTGGGTACGTGTCTCATTTACGTCAATTAATTATTGAATATCAAAAATAAAAACATGTTCAACTCTGACAATATAAACAAATACTCAGCTCAGAAAATGTTAAAAGTATGGCGTGAATGATTGCATTAAGACATTTCTATCTACTTATTGATTAAATGGAAGCAAGCACTCCTTTAAGTTCTTAATTAAAATTGCTTAAATGCACTATCATTGTACTTGTCAACCAATTGCTTTGAAAGCTTTTAAACATTAAATGAGATGACCTCATACAAACAAATGAATATCCATTTGATGATTACATATGTATAATTCAATGGAATAGCAGATATAATGAACAATATCACGAATATCTTTCATCCACTGACACACCTCACAACCTAAATGTGGCAATATTATAGAAATTAGAACTGTATCTTGCATTCTACTGTTTCTTTGTTTTGATTTTTATAATTTTTGATTATCGCTTAAAAAGGGTTCCTGTTTGATTGTTGTTATGAATTTGTAATATTTCTAAATAGATTAAAAGAATTTTAAAAAATGATAGCCGAAAAGGTAATACATATTCCCCGTTCCATAATTTAGCATATTTAAAAATTAAAATAAAAACTATTCATGGTCATTTCATATTTTCAAAATCATGTATGTTATTTAATTACATACTTTTAAAATAAAACCAAAACGAACAATGAAGAGATGTATTGTACAGCTTGTATTGTTGTAATTTTGATTATTACTTCACGATATATGCCATATCACTTAATAATTCTCACTAGTTACAAATTACTGCTTACAAATGATAGCTGTAGAATTTACTTTTGACTATGTACATGTTACTCAATATTCATAAAAATAAGCAACGAAATACCTATCTTTCATGCAAATGTCTCTGTGTGGAACATTACCAAATACGAATAATAATAAAAACTTAAATGTATGGATGGTCCAGGGCAATATTTTTTTTATTTATTTATCTGATAAAAAATGTATAATGTTAGAACTATGATAAGCTTGATACGATAAACTAAATTTTCCAATTTATGATTTTTTTATGTTGAAATGTTAGATCATTACATACATTTAAGACTAGTAGATGATATGTTAAAAATACACATGTACATTGTGTACTTACTCTGGAGAATTCAATATTCATGTAAAAAATATCTAATGTCGCCATTTAATAACAGAAACAAAATGGTGGATTCAGACGTTTAAGTACTGTGTCATATGTTATTTCCCAATATATAAATAGTGCCTGTTTGGGAGGGTACCAGTTGAAATTGACACCCCGAGAAAACCATTGTCAACCGACGCGAAGCGGAGGTTGACAATGGTTTTCGAGGGGTGTCAATTTCAACTGGTACCCTCCCAAACAGGCACTATTTATTTTATTATACTGAATGTCTTAATTCTAGAGAAAATTTTACTGCTTTTATATAGAAAAGACTTGAGTTCTATGGCGAACCGTACGCGCATAATTTACGCGCATGTAACAATTCGTTCTATCGCCCGTTGCCAAGTGTGTTGCTAACGCTTAGGGAAAGGGAACGGATTGTTAACTGCGTCTAAACCAATCAGATTTCAGTATTTCAGTACATGAAAGTATAATAAAATAATATATGACACATTTTAAAAACGTTTTAAAATTACATCGCTTCAGTAGGTCTTTTAAGAACTCTTATTGTACAGTTTGAAGTTATGATACATGTACCTGTTTCCCGTTTTATACAAAAGACTAACTTATGTATTATTTTAAAGTTAAGCCAATGTATCAAACTACTCTGACAACCATTCTGGTTTATGAGCCAACATACGTAAATCATTTTAAAAATATTTTAAAACGATTTCAAAATTTTCAATAAAAACAAAATTTGAAATACTTTTCCTGAACAGCTAAAGAAAGGACCATTGTAATGGCAAAGTCAAGTAAAAACAGGTGTATGTGTATAACGTTGAAATTACTTTATTCTTGTTACTTTTTCTTCTAGTTTACAAACAGATATTTTATGTCTAGCTATATTATACGATATAACATATAACTTGTGTCAGTTTGTGATTCCTAACCACGAATACCGTTAATTCCCTATATAACGCTAGTACCTAATTACGCGATGTATATGATTTGTATAAAACCGCGAGAATAAAAATTTGCGAGCACCAAATTTTGTTAATATTTCATAAAGTTCAAAGCTTTCAGAAAAAACCCCGAGATTTTTGAATCCACGAGGGTTGCTTTTCGCGATTTTACGTGAATAATAATTACTCACGTTAAATAAGGAATCTACAGTATATACAATATGCGAAGACCTCCGGTGTAAATTTCTTTGCACGAGTCTTATTTATACAATATCTCTTTAGAAACGATATTCTTTCCATAAACAACATCAATCCTTACTTTGGACACAGACAATGTACACATATGATACAATGCATGGGATAGATAAAAACGATTACCCATTCACTTAACGCAAGAAAAAATTAACTTCCTTAAAACATGGTCTTTCATCATTTAACGCAAGTGACGCGATTTTTTTTTTTTTTTTTTTTTTGCTGTTCTTAAAACTTAATTCAGGACAATGTTTACCTAATGCTTTAAATTCTTGGGAAAAATAAACAACTCTACATTAGCCAATACAATATTGTATTTAATTTTAAAAACAAAATGTGTTGCAAAACCAGAAAGTGTATGTAACATTGGCTTACAAACTTATTTTTTGACCCCGTTTGATAAGGATATCACGCATACTTTCTTTTCGTGTTTTCTTAAAAACTTTTTATAATCCATATGCTCGTTTTGTAAAACAATAAATGATATGTAACAAACCATACCACTTAAACTATAATCATATTCATTTATAAGCATGTTGCTAATTTTCATTTTCATTCTACTTGCCAATGCCATATAAAAAAGCATTTGAATCCCTTTGGATATAATGCCAATTTGATTGATTTCTGTAATAATGATTTTTTTAAGCAATTCAGATCAATTTCGACCATCAGAACTCTATCATGCAATTTCTTTAAAAAGTTTTTTCATTAGTCTTTTTGAAATAAAATCAACTCTATCAAATTCATCTTATATTTGTTTCTCACGTTGAATTAAAGTATAAGACAAAGAAGTTTGTTTCAAACACACAATTTACATAGCTTTTAAGTAGCTTTAAAATATTAAAAGTTGATTGACATTTGGAACAATGTAAGTAATGGGCACATTACAGAAATAGCCTATCGAACGAATATGGTTTGAAAACATACATCATTTCTTACAAATACATTTGCGTCTCTTAAATAGATATATTCATTCAAGTAGTTAAGGCTTTTAGATTTGGACTGCTCTGTGTTGTTTTATAGACATGGTTGTCTTTACATTACTTTTCAGTACCTCAGTCTGATCCGTAAATAATCTACATTCATTTTTTTTATACTTGTAATACACTTTTGAAGATAAAATATTTATTAACTCCCGAAGGAGTCATAACACAAATTGTCGTCTAGTACAGAAATTGATTAACAAAATGAATATCCATACAGAAAAATCTTCAATTAACATTATATCGGTGCACTGTAATGATAGACGTTTCTTTATTCTTGGCTATGAATGTTGCAGTTCTGACCTCTGTTTTATTTTATTTCTGTCTTACGATAGTCTTTGGACAGGAACAGTTTCATGGCTTTTTCAAATTCATTGGTTATAGAAACAGTCCAGAGATGTCCTTTGTAAACGATCAAAGTAACATTGAATCTAGGAGTGAATGTTCATCCCAGTGTTTACAAGAAGAAAACTGTTATTCTTTTGACATATGTGAGACTGGTAGTTTGACATCATGTTACTTCTATGACAACAACGTACTCAACTCTCCTGGTGTTGATAATGGAGCATGCAGACGTTATGAATTGGTAAATTGAATTATTCTTCATTTATATTTTTTTTATCTAAACGCCCAAAAGTTGAATAACAAAAATTTGAAAATATATTTCATTCTTTAAAATAATGTATAAAATGAAAAGCTTTCAAAGAGAAATCATTTTAATAAATATAATTTGATAAATTATTATTTGTAAAAAAAAAATATTTTAAAGGGGCATGGTCACGATTTTCGTCAAAAAAATTTTTCCCGATTTTAACGTTTACAATGCTTCAGTAAGGCATTTTTAATAGGCAACCAAAATTTGAGCGTCATTCGTTGAGTTATAAGCGAGTTACAGAGCTTACAATTGTTTGCTATGTAAACAAAGCTTTTGTTTACATTTTGAACGTTGAAGTGAAAACTCCAGTTTAAGACCGAAAATGAATGTTGTAAACGTTAGGATCAGTTTATATATGCTTAAATTGAGTAAGAATATGAAAAATCAGCTTGAAAAAGATTTTTTACCGGTATATTGAACTTATGTAAACAAACACAGGGCACGAGCCTTGTTTACATTACAAAGAATTGTGAGCCCTGTATCTTGCTTAAAACTTCACTACTGACTCTCAAATTTCATTTGGTCATTGGAAATGCATTCCTTAAGCATTCTAAATAATAAAAACAGAAAAATAGACTTTGACCAAAATCGTGACCATGCCCCTTTAATGCACTTGAGAATTTTATGCATTCAGTTTTTTGATGATATTTGTATTAATTTGATTTCCTGAAGAAACAAACGTGTGATATTGGATACACTTCTCCCTGCCGATGCCCAACCAATATGGGGGATGAACGCTGCAACAACAAATATGGTAGGTTGATGGCATTTTAACAATTACATCATTATATTGTCCTGAAATTTCAAAAAGTATTTGACTATTTGTTTAGATTGTAGTGGAACTTTGGTTGACAGGAATACGCCTTCATACAGTTTTTATGAAACGTTTCCAAACAGCGTAGTAAAGGAAATGTGGTGTGAGATGGAAATAGACAACGGTGGTTGGATAGTAAGTACAGTCAACACGTCAACGAAATTAAAGTATATTGAAAACAATTGGTCACCTTTCATCCAAACTCAACACGTTTTGTAAGGCCTCGAAAAAATATGCAAGAGCCATATAGGATCCACACACATGTAGTACATGAACTGTCCGCCCAACTGTTTTTGCACAAACAGTTAATTTTTATAATTATGATGTTTCACGATTACTCACATAGTTTTCGATGCCATATTTTAAAATTTTTATTCAGAAATATTTTATTAAAAAAAAATAACTAAACACCTTAAGTATTGGATTTATATTAATTTGTTTGGCTGGTAGTATGTATAATGACTGATAAATAAAAATTCAAACCAACGGTATACGAATATTAACATTGCAACCTGTTGCAATTTAAAGGAAGCTTTAAGATTCAAATAAACTTAGCATAGCTCACTTCTTAGCTAAAAGTAGAAACAACTGAAAGTATCAAAGCCACGCGATACAAATACATGTATATCAAGTGAGCTGTGCGTCGGCAACACGCTTTTGAAAGATAATGAAACACTTCGAAAAAAAACAACATACTTTTAAAAAATGCAGATGCATTGTCCGGGCATTTAAGGAGAGACAAGATGTTCTTTTTCAGGCTTTATACTGGGTGTGTCTACTCTTTGTATAGTTACAGATTTAGAAAAAATTTCGATAAAAAAAAACCCAACAAGGAATTAGATGTGTGTATAATAGAGAACAATTTGTTCAATATACAGTTCTCGGCGGGGCCCCCATCTGACTTCGTCAGTTTTCTATATGCACTACTAAAGATCTAAATTAAAATTTTAATAACGTAATACAACCTTGTCTAAACATAGACATAACAATGCTGGATAACTTTTAAACTTCAGGTATTCCAGCGCCGTGTTGATGGGACTACAAATTTCTACAGAGGCTGGACTGAATACGAAAATGGATTTGGAGATCTTGCCAACAATTTCTATATGGGTACAGTGTAACAAAACAATTTTTAATCATCAATCAATAACAATCATTGAATATCATTCGTAATTGATTCATAGATGACATTCAAAATCTTTAAGGGAATTACTACCTTCACGAAATTGTAAAATCTGGAGATTACGAGCTTAGAGTTGAGTTGGAGGATCAGGCTGGTGAATGGGCGTATGCCGGATACACGAACTTTATGATTGGAGGACCCTCCACATCCTTTATATTAAATGTATCGGGATTCTACGGAAACGCAAGTATGTAGAAAACATTTGGAGGGGGAGGAGGTAGCGTTCTGTACCTTTAACTTCAATTTTAGCATTAGTTTCCTTCCTTTCACTTCAATTTTTTACGCTCCCAAAAAGTGAGAGGGGAGGGGGCAACTCCATGTTAATTCACTTTTTTATATGTAAGTTTAAGTCTAAGAAAAATGTTCAATGCTACATTCCTGCTGTACAAAATTTCTCTCTCTCTCTCTCTCTCTCTCTCTCTCTCTCTCTCTCTCTCTCTCTCATATATATATATATATATATATATATATATATATATATATATATATATTCTTTTCATGTGCAGCAATGATTGTTTTAATTAATTTGGAACCCTCTCAAAAAATGATGTACTTTATACGTCTTGTCAGTGATCTAAAAGATATCACTCATTCAAATATATCTATTTATCAGGTGACAGTCTTGACCATCAAAACGGAATGATGTTCAGTACTTATGACAAAGACAACGATGAAAAAGTTGGGGGAAATTGTGCTGTTTCTTTCAAGGGCGCCTGGTGGCACAGAAGCTGTCATTTTAGCAATCTGAATGGTCAATATGGAACTGATTCTGCCAGTGGTATCATTTGGTACCACTGGCGTGGCTATAAGCATTCTTTAGTTAGAGCTCAGATGATGGTGAGAAGGAAAATTAAACACCAGTACTAAGTCCCTTAGTTTACAATTAAACTAGCTCAGCATATTTAAATGGAAGTTTGTTATCTATTTGCAACAAACAGTTTTAAAAAACAATATATGTGCATATAACAAAAATGAGTGTTTGAGAAACATTCTGTCAAAGATTCTGTGAAAGCAAGTTGTATTCATGCTTAACATATTTTTCTTTCATTTTTATCTGTTTTAAAAAATTACATGTACCCCATTTTCAATTTGCCATCTTGAGTATAAAAGCCATATTCATTTTCATGAAAAAGTTAAATTAATGCGTTGAAAAATGAAATGGATTATATTATTTTCGTGAAAAGCATATCCAGTATCATGTTTGGTAACTAAATTGTACCACCAGGTACACCTTTCATCGATTCATCCTGAAAACCTTTATATTTCTTAAATAATACATGTCTTGTGACTTGTTCTTATCTATGTTGATATTTTACATGGTAATTTTTACGTGTAAAATCTAAGTTATTCCGCCAAAACTTTGAGGAATATATTTGTATATCAATATCACGAGTATCTGACAGTGGTTTGATTTGTTCACATTTCTAATCATTTTCAAACTTTCATCATTTAAATTGTTTTTCTATCTTAAAATTTTTTTATAATTTATCTGATAGCAATTTTTCATTTACTAAATTAAATGCGCCAAACTCATCTAATGTACGTTCCAGAGCAGTGTAAATATTCTTCAGTGATGATCGTAAATTATTTCTAGCAATAATGTACATCGCTTTCTTTGTTCTGATTTGTAGTAAGTTTGTATTTTAGAAATGATGTCTTTCTTTTTTTAAGAAGTTTGTTGAATATAGGATTTGCATTTCGCTTTAATAAATAAAGATAAATGCATTCATTGCAAAACTATTAAGCACCAATCGATCCATACCAACTTGTTTATAAGATAAATATTGTATTTTCAAAATCCTTTTGATAAAAGTGAACTTTGTTTCCTGCAAATCGAAAGTTTTAAAAGTGTTTGCAGTATTTTAGATTTTTATTTGCAGAGGATTTAATGAAAAATTGCTGGTATTGACGTTTACCTACTGAAAACAGAATCGCATATTTTAGCAAAGCAAAATTGTTCTGTTTACAGTAAGTGTTTGAAAATGATTTTCTCATTACAATGCATGTTTGTTAAAGCATATTGTTGTGGGTTTTTTTAAGAACTGTCTAACTTAGCACATGATAAATTAATATTGCATAATAAATACTAAACTAATTTTAATGTGTTGTTTTATAACGGGTTTCAAAAATTAAATAAGAAACATAACAGTTAACCATCATGAAGATCATAAATATATAATATAATATATTGTGAATGGTCATCTAATTGCTCATACAAATCGGGTATTCATTTTTCGAGCCAACTTTTTTTTAAGGTAAAACATCTTTGTTATGTACAGTTTTGCTATTATCATAACATTAAACATAAAATAAAGCTTACCGAGAAAAGGCATCACCTGTATAAGACCATCGTAAGTATATGAAAATCATAGTTAAATATTATCTTCATTATAAAATTGTAATCTATGGTTTAAAACAATATTGTATCGTGTCAAATGTACAATATCGTATTGTATCGTATAATATGTTATTGTACAATACTACAATATGATATAGTATCATATGATATAATTCGATATTATATCATGATACAGTACGATGTGGTATTATATAATATGCTTTTTAGAATATGATAATCTATTTTTCAATAGCGTATTGTATCATATAATGGTATTTTGTATTATAAGAAGTTGTACCTATGTTATGATATTGTATCATATCATGCGATATATCATATCAATGGAGATATATTGTAGTGTATCATATGACTTATGTTCTCTTTCGCTTCGCTCAGCGCTTATGATTGCACGATAAACCTGAGGGCACCGGGATCGAACCCCACACGTACAAACTAATTTTTAAACATATGGAAACGAAAAGAAATATACTGTATATTATTTTGTTTCATACGATAAAATGTTGTCCATATGATTCAACATTTTATCATGTGATATGATATAATATTCTATAATACAATACAATACAATATTGTATTAATATTGTATCATATGATATTATACAAATATTGTATCAAACTTTACAACAGCTGACAATAAAATATTATATCATATCTGTTATGATATTGTATTGTATTATATGACTGATATCATTTTATATGGTATTATTACTTAAAATAAAATACATGTATAGAGATTTGTCGGCGAAAGGTCGGTCATATTGCCGCATTTAAATTCTCATCAGCCGGACATAGAAATATATTCGGAAATCATGTGTCATTTTCAAATCAATGAAAGTGTGACATTTCAGTCCGACTGAAAAAAAATTTGATACTGTACATATGATGCAATAACAAAGGAATATGAATCATATTATTATCAAACACATCCATCATGCAAGTTTGATGAAAGTAGGACCAGATTTTATTAGCATCCTTGAGTATGGAGTTCAGGATCCTGTATCTGAAGCTAGCATTATGTTTTAAATCCAAAGTCAACCGAACCATGAAAGTTGGTCGGGACAGAATTTTCTTCCAATATTTAAATCTGCTTCAAACTACTACAAAAAATAATACTTGCCCTAGCATCCAGATAATCAAAATCGAGTTCTGTACCTGAAACTATCTCTATTTTACACATCTAAAGTTATGTTTACTGTGCAAGTCTGATTTGGTATGAACAGGGCTTACTTCATTAACACCCTAAAAAAATTTAAAAGTTGTTCAAAAATCTTAAACCTGTCTATGCATCTTTATAATGAAGATCTCTGTCCGTATCAAAAGCTAGCTCTGTGATTCATTTACATAGTTAAATCAATCGTGCAAGTATGAATACGTACTTACATTTACTTTAAAATGTGACCTGCTTTAAAAACCTTAACCTCCTCCAGCCTCCGAAACCTCATCTTCGCTAGCCAAGGGTGGCGATCTACGGTGTTTCTATATTCACCTACCCTTGGTGACTAGAGAAACATTGTGGATCGTCACCCTTGGCTAGCGAATATGCCGAAACCTATGGCTCAGATTCAGCTCCAATTGCAAGCCAGTCGAGTGTATCAGTATCACAAGATGCACCCTCCATCCAAGTTTTGTAAAGATAGACTCTATTATAACCTAGATATGGCCATCAAAGGGCACCTGGTCCAAAAACTTTAACTTGCTCTAAAAACTTTAACCCCGACTTCGTCTCGGCGAGTGATAAGTAACTTTGTTAAATTGAAGCCAATTTCATCATGCAATGTGGCAGAATCACTCTTTTTCTATAAAATTTTCTCTGCAAAGAGAGATGAGAGTTATCTATCTTCAACTAACATTTAATTTTTTGTAATTCAAATAATTCAAAACTTTCTATGAAATATATATCTAACAGATATAAGAAAGGTGTTGTACCGAAATATGGATTTTGATCAAATAAAATAATCACAAATCATAATCAAATAAAACCAAATGTGAACCACGTGACTTCTTTCAAGTCGTTCGCCACCTTTGCAATGTCTAGTTAAGTTAAGTTTATCTAAATGGCGACATAATTCTGGAGATACTTAGTTAAATCCATGAGAAAACGTATTCCTATACACACATACTTATCGTTTTCCCCCCTGTTTTTAAACATAATTGTTTATTTATTGCGTGATGGTGTATTTAGTCAGAGAGCTCTCTCTAATTTTTTTCTCTCTGCAAAATGACTGGAATTCTTTATGGATTACAATATATGCATTGGTTATCATAGCTCAGTTTTGTATTTCTCTCTTCTAGGCTTCAATCGTTTTTTTTTTCATTTTCCGCCAACAATAAAGTGAATTTTCAAAGATCATTACAAACAAATAAACTCGCAAAAGCAGGGTTTTCAAATAAATCATAACACGGAAAACCAAAATAAAAACTCTGTCAACTAAGACATAATTTATCCGTATTTATAAACTGGCGCAATTCTTTTAAATCATAAAATCACTTTACTAATATATTTGATTGAATTAGAATATCTGAGGGTTTCTTTATATGTATCGGTAATGTTTCGATGATTTTGTAACATTTGGGAAGGACATTTCAATATTTAATCTTTCCTTAAAATATTCAAAGATGTTCTCGCTGCATTACTTGTACCTTTCTCACGAAATGCTCTGCTCAGTAAAATACTGGTATATTAGAAAGTTTTATCACTAATAATCCACTAAACCATTAAAATTGTACAGCGTTTGATATTTTGCAATGAATCAAGTAAAGAATCAAATTATAAAAAAATAAATTGATATGACGTCAGGGAATCTTTATCGAAGCACGCGAATAGAGAGTCTTGCACTCGAGCAAAAGAACCACACATTTTATCAGTTGGCTTTTATCTTGGATAAGTTATCTTGTAGGATAACGATGCAGTTAGTTGCGTCATAATCTAGTAACTCTATTAATGTTTTCTTTTTGAGACAACTAATTGTCGTATCATACTCATTCAACAAATATAATGCTAGGAACACGCAACAGTTTAACCGCCTGATGATGGGTCAGTTCGGTACATTAGTGAATGGAGGATTTGGAGAGATACCACCAAGGATTGAACGCTGAGTGCAGTTTAACTATGAGAGAAATAAGTTTTCTAATTGTGTAGACATAGAAAGAATAAACTTGATCTAGCAAACAAAGAGTACATATGTACGAGTGCAAGAAACATCATTCCAAGAATAATTTCCTCATTTGAAGAAGCGAACCAACAGATTTAACTAGACGTTTGTGATCAGTGCTATTCGAGCATTACACGTTGCACCTTTAACAAGTAAAACTATTTCAGATATTTTAACGTGAAATTTTAAAGGCCGTTATTTCTAAATAATTAGAGGTAACTTATAAAGACATACTGTTCTATGTTTATCTATGTCTACGTTTTAACCACCAATTTTGTCATTTGTCATTGTGTGTTACTTTAAACTTCACATTATTTTTGTGTAAATTGTGTAAACTAAGTGTACGTCAGATATGACATGCCAAGATCAAAATTGAATTTATTTGAGTTGAAGTTTTATTTCTCTTTTTTATTTTTTTCATTTTAACATTCTATAAATATTACACCATTTTTTTTTCTGTCTATTTCTATGTGAAAAGTTGCTGTAAAAATTTCAACATATTATAATTTTCTTTATCTTGTAATTTTACATCCAGCGTATTAATATTAATTTTAAAAAAGATACTCTTCTATTAATTATAGATTGTGATAATTTATATCTTATGGTTTGTGAAAATTTATATCTCCGTTTTGTAGCTATTTGTGTAGGGAATAAACTTGAGAACTATACCTAAACACACTTAATCTTTCCAAATCGGTCTGCTTTACAAAATTCCATTTGTGTATAAAAGGAGAAAATTACTTTGACATCGGGTCCTCTTTGAGTGTCAGTGTTGGCACCGAAGTGATCACTTAATTACCGAAAGCCGATCTAAATCAATCAGTCCTGGACCCCAAAGATCACAGCCTGATTTTCTGACGCTGCTGGCCGCCCAGGATTATGAAGGGAGAAAAAGGTTACCCTCATTCGGTTCAGATCTTGACAGATTTTTAAGATATATATCCTTTCAGGAATATTAGCTTCACCGATGCGCTGATAAAATTCCTCTACGTATTTGATAGAAATAATGGTATACAATCATTATGTATGTTGCGTCCAAAATTACTCTAGAGACACCGGCGAGAAAATGGATTTAACATCAATGCTAATATTGCAGAACACATTTGGTTCAATATATGTACAGTGTACTTACGGATTAAAAAAAAATTGTGACATAATTTTTGTAACAATATGCTTATGTAAATGTTTTAAATATCGGGAAAAATATTTTTCTTTGCATTCATAAAAATATGTGTATACGTGAAGATGTCAGTGATATTTTTATGCATGAAAGATAGCCCACCCAATTAAATATTTATATGTTTTGATATTAATTATGTCATTTGTTTTTATGACAATAAATGACATATTAACATATGTTGGCTGTCTTAATTTCACAGGTAAAACGAGCTGCGAAATAACAGAATTTCATATTCCTTTTTGTAAGCTTTCTGTACATAAAAGATATATGTACAAAGAAAGTACGTTGACTTCTATTTTTAAAGTTCAACATCAGAGTGGTGTGATGTTTTATGTGTTTGACTAAGATGAACCAATGGTTCCTGTATTTGCGTACAAACTGTACCATTCCCTCCGTGATGTCATTTTTTCCATTTTTTTTAAAAACCCAATATAGAACAAATAACACACCTTGCTGCCCATATTCCTTGTTTGGCTGTCAGATTTCACAACTGCACTCAATTACATACCTGAGTAACTACAAATTATCAATGAAAATGATATTTCAATTACATAGTAACCACATCATGTAGGTGAAATTTACAACTTTGACACGTGGGTTTTGTAAATCCTGTTTTGTACTTCCGGTTAGATTTAACAGAATACATTAAAATTAACGATAATTCTTTTTTTTTTTTTTTTTTTGCTTTTAGATATTTTTACAAATTACTGAAGGCTTTGTTTTACTTCGTTTTGTCTACCAAATTTCATCTTCGCTTTTAGGTGAGTATATGTTATTTATTCCAAGTTAAGTAAACACCTCTGCGTCTTTCAAATCGAGGTCAATTGTCATTAATATTAAACGTCTTTGTTTTATTGGTCCTTAGCACTCCCATTGCACGTACTTGGGTCTGTCAGTTTGATAAGCCGTTTATTTACAAACAGATTTAACCATATTAGAACCAATCCAATGATATTTTTTACAGCATTCCCTTAAGGAGGCTGGGTGGTCAACAAATAGCCGTTGGATCTACCTTAAATTTTTAGACATGATTTGTTAAGCTTTAAACTATTGTTCAGTAAAGAAAAATGTCCTATATTTTAGTTTTAAAATTTAAATATATTCGTATGTCTTTATACAGAGCTCTTCATTTTAAGGAGATCAATATAGTCTAAAAATTGATCACGACCATCCAGCCCTCTTAAAAAAAAAACCCTAGTCTATTCTCTTTCACAAATTGAACTGTGTGTGATATACTTTACTCTGATTCAGTGATGTTATTTATGGTCAGAATAAATTAAACGTCTTAGAAACTGAATGTTTATTTTATGATCGAGTATACATGTAAACTATGTATCTTCTGTATCTGTTTCATCGTGCGAATAAAAGCTTTTAATAATGGAATAGCGAGTCAGTCTTTATAATTATCGATGTTGTTCCTCTTTCTGACACTAAATGTGTTAATTCTCACCATACCGCTATCGTTCTAGGTTATCATTAAATAAACAACTAAACCTTAATGCCGCATCATCAACTGTTTGCTCTAATCTCAGAGCTTTCTGTTTTACGAGAAGTGGTGCAAATCTGTTCCATTCATCTGCTTTACAAATCTCAGAAGATTAGTGCCCAATTTGAATGGCATTGTTCTCTCTCTCTCTCTCTCTCTCTCTCTCTCTCTCTCTCTCTCTCTCTCTCTCTCTCTCTCTCTCTCTCTCTCTCTTAAATTGAACTCTAAATTGTTAAAAGGTTTCTATAATTGATCTAACCTTTATTCAAAAAATAAAGTTTGTCTCTGATTTTTTTTTTCTGAATCCGTATGTATTCATGTACCCTTCGTTCTACATAATACAGTGATATCGGTATCTGATTACAAGTAATAAGTAGGAAACCGAACTTATTCTGTTCAACAGTTGAAATTGACCATGTAATTAATTAACTTACTCCGATATCCTCTCTATCTCTCGGTGTTTCATGATAATTTTTTTTTATAGTTGTGGCTTATTTCCTCTGGTAAATGTAGCACTTGGTGTGCGCTATGTCCTGTCGACTTAGTTTGTGACCTACCACAGTACTACAGTATGTACTTCTCTTCACATCGCCGTAAATCTAGTGTTTATTTAAGACGGGTCCTCTGAACAGCTCACTTAAATTTTCAGATACAAGTTACTGTAATTTATTCCAGTTTCTGTCATTCCACTTATTGCCTACAGAACAATTACTCATTTTCATAGAGAGAAAAACAGACTTTTATTAACATATTAATTGATGCTTTTTTCCTATGACTGGTGAACACGGCACCTAGTAGGATCCTAATGTACATGTATGCTTTAACTATCTTCTTCTTCCTCATCATTGCATGGCTACCAACAAAATGATACCACTCGATCATACATGTAACTACACATGTAGTGAACATGTAACTACACATGTAGTGACATGTAACTCCACTGCATCTCTATCTTTCTTTCTCTCAATCTTTCTTTCTCTCTTTATCTGTACATTCATTCCGTAATCTATCTCAGGTAAACATGCTTTTTTTAAACTCGTATTTTGATTTTAATCTAAAAAAAAAATAAAAAATAAAAGATTGCAACTGGCTACGGACCTCTTTGCATGCTAAGGCAAATCAAGTGCACAGGAATGCGATAAGACCTAATCAATTGTCCTCAGTTGAGAAATTCGGTCTTCAATATCACAGAACAATACAGGAGCAATTCAATGTTACGTCGTATAGGAATGGCTTCTTTCAAAACCTGAAAAGAGGTAAGTAAAGTCAGTGTAAAGCATTTGAACTAAAGACAGTGTTATATTTCGACATTTTCCGTTTGTTAACAAGAATAAAAACACATATCCTGAAGGGAGAAACTAATTTTAAAAGGGTTCTCTAATTACCACTTGATTAACACGTACACAATGTGCTCCTAGCCTTATTGAATTTCGAGCAATCACAAGTACAGACAAAGGCAGCTGTAGCTATTATCATCCATGTGTTTTAATATATATTCAGTTTAATAAAAGCGCATACATTTCCAGTTGGAGAATTTAATTACAAAAGTAAATTCAACGGCCAAAAAATCTTTAATTTGAGCTGTTTCTTAAATACGCTGGGCTAATCATTCAAAACTTCTTAGAGGGATGTTAATGCTAATGGAACACACTCTTCTTGTAGATAAAAATCTTGAGAGTATTTTTCTTAGAGATCCGTTCTATCAGAGTGTCTTGGCATATGACCAAGTTTATCTGGTCAGCGGAAAGAATTATTATCATTATTATCAAGAAAGTTCGCCTTCAGGTTTTCACCACAGGTAAGCAAAAAAAAAAAAAAAAAAAAAAAAAAACCCCAAAAACCGATATTAACATGCATACACAGGTGACCGTATTGTACAGGTGTCTTTTAATGTTTGATTGGATAGTATAAAAAAACCGGGACCCATCGCCAACTAATTCATAAACTTCTTATCTAGCGCAAGTGTTATTAAATCACTGGGCCGCTTACGCCTCTTATGTAAATATAATAATCATTTCAATGAGTTGGTGTTTTCTTAGACTTCTGTTTATTTTTTAAATTTCGTCTCGCAGGCGGAGCTTGAGCTGCCCTCGTGGAAATTGACCTCCGACGTCAGTGAAAAAAAAAACCGGAAGACAAATCGCAGTGGAGTGTTGTTCATATATAAAGTGTTTCCCCTTCATCAAACATGGAAGACCGTAACATTCGGCAGACGACAACTGACTGACGAAACTTAATTACCATCTAAAAAAATAAAAATAAAGCAAAAATTAAAATGACGAGAGAAGCAGAAGACAGCAATCTCTGCAGAGAGGAAAATAGGGGACGGAGTTTATTCATTCAAATTGTTGTGGATTTTATTTTACTGTTAGCAGGTAATTACATTTATTCATTTATCTTAATATTGTTTTTAATGTTAATTTGTTTACGAAATTATTCTTGCCTACGAAAGGAAAAGGGATCAATGTAATGTTTGAATGGCGTTCAATTTATACATACATCATGTGATGCATTTGTTGAAGCAAAGCGAATATAGACAATCGTTTTCAAAATGAAAAAAAAAAATTGAAGGGAGATAAAAATGCAGCTGGCAGATAATGTCAAATAATATCATCCTATGACCTGCAATCACAAGTGGGAGAAAGCGAGAGAGAGCTCTCCCCATCAAATTTTTATTGACCTTTTTTATAACCCAATGATTGTTTATCGCTATCACGCAGTTATAAATGATAAAGGGTTGAACATTGTTGAATAATGGAGGGAAAAGGGAAACGCTTACGTTTTTACACCATTAAATACATTAATTTTTCATATTATTCACAAGGATATTTTTGTTTGCTTATAGATATAAATACAGGAATGAATAGACTCGGTAATTGTTATGCGTCCACAAACTACATCCTTTCTATCTATTACTCACTGACAAAACAAAAAACATCAGAGGCCAAAAGGTTTGATGTTAATGAATGCATTGGGCGCACGTGGGTCGTCATTAACATTCGTACAAGCGGATTTTCTGTCTTTGGTGTTCTTGAATTGGCACACACAGCTGAATCAGCAGCGAAAAAAAAGACATATGATTTTAATTTTGACTCGCATTATAAATCATTATCATTTCAATATATTCGTTTTACAAGTCCTTTGATAGGCGCATTGCCACTGTATTGCGTATAATTTAAGCGACTGGATTTTATAAAATATTCTGGTATAATCAGGAAATGTAACATTGTAAAGGACTGACGGTTCCTAAGTACTAATGTAAACATCACAAGTACTGTTCATACAGTGCTTAGTATAAGTACATGAATCATCCTACATATATGTACGCACTCATTACAGAACAATAGTCCAACTTGAAGCTGCCATGCGCCATGGTACATTTTAACTACATGTACATACTTTGTGTCCACATCCTTCGGGTCATTGCACTTTCCATTGTGTAATTCCTACTCATGACATCAGATTATATATACATCAATCATTTTTTTTTTTAAATTTCAGTTTGCAAAAGTTAAAAATGAGCGGAAAAATATACCAATTAAAACGAACACTGTACTCCTTATTTCCATTATTCTCTCAGTGCTTCAATCAAAAACATCTGTGTATGAATTATTATTTTTCCACATTTATAAACAAACCCCCAAAAATTTGTTCCATCTGGTTTTGTTTAGAACGGACAGGCAGCGTAAAATGTTGTATTAATTGAAAAAATAAATAGAGAAAAAAGTACGAAAACTGTGCATAAAGTACAAAAGGAATAGGGTTAAAATCTCTCTCTCTCTCTCTCTCTCTCTCTCTCTCTCTCTCTCTCTCTCTCTCTCTCTCTCTCTCTCTCTCTCTCTCTCTCTCTCTACATACACTTTATAAGTAATATATTTTTGGTGTTTTGGCACAACGACTTATGCCCACCTGTTCTCGTCATATTCTGCCCTATGTTCAGTTAATGGTTCACGTTGGCCGAGATTAATAACAATGTTAAAAGTTTGTGTCATCATAACATATGCACTCTCGTCAATTGTATACAATTAACACATAACAGAATATGTGCATTTTTAAACACATATTACTTGCTGATAGTGCTTGCATGATTATTTTGTTAGAAAGGTTTTGAATTATCCTAACATTTTTCTAAAAATAATATGTAGATCTAGAAAGCTTGGATTTAGTTTTTCAAAGTTTGTATACTTATATTCTTAAGAAAAGTTTTGCAAAGTTAAAACAACTGAATTTTAATTGTGTTTTTTTCTTTTAAAGAAGAAAAAATAACTTGTAAGCAAAAGACGCAGTATTAACGAGATTAAATCAACTTTAAGATACAGTCCGCAACGAACGCCCAATGGGTCTAAAAGAGAAAAAAAACTCATCTAACTTCCGACTCCGATAATTAACAACGTAATACATCGTTATCTTTTAAACTGATAACCATGCCAGCGATTTTTGGCAATTCATGCAGATATTAAATTATGTATTTTCAAGTTCATAACCTCAATAAGCACTCGGAAGCGCGCATGCTTCATTTGAATTACGAAATATGATTTTTGTTTGTGTGCTTTCTATCATACAAGGCGCGGGACATCGTCTGATATTTGACCTCGTTTGGTTTTTACCAAATTAGCTACACGTTAGTCGCTCTGTTTCACAAACATATTATGCGCCGTTTGTAAATGCGCTCTATTCTATTTAAAACAGTGGTTTATTCAAAATCATGTAAAAATTAAAACTCTTTTTGAAAACTTTTTTGTTCTCTCGATACAAAACGAAATAAAGCAATTTTCATGAAAATATCAATATAGGGTATTGTTTCCCATTTTTTGTATGTTAATTTAAAAATTTGAAAAATACCAATCTTGTTTAATAAATGCTCTGGAATTGAAAGATTATATCAAAATTCATAATAAAAGCCAACAAATACTTCATATTGACATTCATTTAAAAAGAATGACACTTTCAGTTAGGAAAGTACTTGATTATTAAATTCAAAATATTTGTGATCATGAATTCGAATAACTCGAAATATAATATGACGTGTCTTTCCATTTCAGTGGGAGTTCCTGTAATTGTTTCATACAATGGAGGAATTCCACCTTTCCGGCGCGGTTTTTTCTGTGACGACAACTCCATTAAATACCCGTATGTTGAGGACACCATTTCTGACGCAGTGCTCATGGGTGTCGGGTTCACAATGGCGTTTATTTTGGTGAGTGAGCCTACATAGCACGTCAAGCCTCTTGAAGATTTTGACGTAGAAGTCTTTAAACGTTTTTGAAAGATTTTTATCAGAAGTTGAATTTTTGTCACACTTAATTCCACTCTTCTACTTCCGCGCAAAACCCTTTACCACACAGCTATTTGCACGTTTTAAAAACCTCAACATTAAGGATAATGCTTCAAACACTTACATTTTCGGAAACGATATGCTTCTATTGGGTGCCAATTATGCCTGCTTCGGGGTTTTTAAAAAGATTTTTTTGTAAGAGCAAATCGATCTTAAGTAAAAGGTTTTCATGCTGGAGGTCTCTAAAGAGTTGCATAATTCTCTTATCAATGAGTAACTAAAAAGATAAAGTAGAAAACATACCTTCTGTTCTAACCGTGTGAATATTATCTTTCCTTTTTGAAGAAATAAATCAATGGTTTGAATAAAGAAAAATAGACTTATGATCGGAAAATGCTTAGTTGTATATTGCACCTGTCGACGAACGAACGTAAAGAATTTGGAGATTTGGCAGAAAAGTCTAGCTTTTGACCACCTAACACGAGAAATGTGTTTACTATCAAAGTAAAAACCATGTTGTAGCCTTAGATAACTTAAATTTTCATGCAATACTACACAATTATCAAAAAGTAGAACAATAATTATTGGATTCAATTTTGATTTGAGAAAAAAATGATTAACACAATGCAGATAAATCAATTTTTGGTCAATCAAATTGAAGAACTTTAATGGAATCCTGTTTTTATAATCAAATTATCAATTTCAAAAATTCTGGAGCTTGAATTATTTTATTTTATTATTTTATTTGTTTGCTCTAAACTAAATGATCATTTTAATATCGTATATTCAGATTATTGCATCAAATCTAATGCTATTTACAAACTGCTTTTAAAAAAATAATCTGTACACGGTGTCGATTTGAATAAACCGCGTGTTACAGAAAATAGTTGTTTCCCTTATTTAAATTACAAAATTGGTTAGGTTTTGTTTCATTTTGTGTGTAAAGTGTCGAATTAGTTACAAAAATTGTTTTACAAGTTCGCTAATTGTAGGCAATTGTGTTTCATGAAGATGAACAAAGTACTTTAAGTTTTACAACAAATATCGAACAAGTGCCCGCAGATTATTACACACTACAAAAAGGTACTCGAATCCAAATTACTTAGGGATTCAAATTACATGGTACCGATAGCTTTGCGCAGTGGCGGTACCATAGCCAATGAGGTTTATCCGAGGCGTGGTTATTGCTAGTTGAAAACTATACCCAATACCCCGCGCAGTGGCCTGAAACATGGCCGCTAGCGCAATTTTTGAATGCTTCTACGGGGGCTGAAATCAAACAAAAGTAGAATATAATGCTTAGGTATCGTGTACAAATTGATGCAAGACCGAGCAATTTTCCCCTTTTTAGTTTAAAAAAAAGGTGAAACTTAGACTGATAAATGGTTATATTGAGTTCACATTTGTCGGCAAACGTTATGAATACATTAAACATACTGGAAATGCTTGAATTATACAATTTCAAATAAATATGAAACAATATTTTAATTTTTCTTGATAGGTGATCTTTGTTGAGGTTCCCAGGTACATGTCCTCTAAACTGCCAATGGCGAAGTCTCGGGAACTTGTTATTTGTGTCAAGTCCTGCTGTGTCTCCTTGCTTGGATTTGCAATCACAATGGGATTTGTCCAGTCTCTGAAATACTCGGTGGGCGCTCTTCGTCCACATTTCTTAGATGTCTGCAAGCCGGACTTTTCGGCATTAAATTGTAGTCAAGGGTAAGCTAACTTTTGTTGATTTTAATTAGAGAACACATCAAAATATGTAGTAATATAACATTATTATTGAATGAAATAATGAATTTTGGAGGGCCAATGCTTTTTTCTGCTTTAACATGTCTAACTTAAAGTTAAATGCCTTTACTTGGTTTCATACATATCGATGGATTGAGTATTTTTTTTTAAAGAATTATCAGACTGATGCATTCAGTTTTTATAATTTATATGTGGTTTGTCTATTATATTTTTCTTACATCAAAAATGTAATCTTTTTTTTAATATTGACAATTTGTTTCATTTCCATAGGTATATATCTCAATATACGTGTACTGAAACCAAATTCAGCGATTCCATTTTGAGGCGAAGTAGAACGTCATTTCCGTCTGGGCACGCAGCTTTCTCGATGTACATAGCCGTGTATTTGTCTGTAAGTATAAACACATTTTAACGCGCAATTTTTTTTAATGCATTTGTAATATAGGGAATTTTATATTTGTAATTCAAATATTTTAATTTTTTTTTTCTTTACAAATTTTCATTCTTTATATATAGAACAATAAACCCTAATCAAAATTACATTTTGACATTCAGTGAATAAAATTCGATAATTCAACAATGAGTTCATGAATACTCAAGTGGGTAAGATGGTTAAAAGTGAATTTCAAAGAAACCCCAAATATTTATCACTTAAGAAGGTTCTTGACCTTCTAAAGAATGAAACACAAGAGGTAGTTAAATGGTCATTTCCTTTGTATCCTACAATACTACATGTATTGCGCCTTTTCCATACAAGGCTATAAAAACTCGAAGGTTTGATCTCCCTACAAATGTATAACATTCATTACAATATACTGGATCATACTTTGATACTTATATGCAATTTCTCTTGCAAGGTTTTTTTGTAACAGCTCTTTAAAAAGTCTTTAAGTCACTATATTACATTTACGTGTAATTAAATGCAATCATTACATAACATATTTTTTCATACAATTCATTTTAGATATTTCAACGATGGCATGGCTTCTCCTATTTTTTGTTTATGATTTGATACTTTTTTGTAATAATTTATTTATTTTGTTTCATATAATTTTTTTTTTCCTTGTAGCTTTTCTTTGAGGTGCGATGTGCGTTCTGGTTTTCGCGCTCCCTGAAGCCCCTCATGCAAGCAACTCTGTTCTTGTTCTCCGTGCTAGTCTCTGTGACCAGAGTTCAGGATCATAAACACCATCCTCATGACGTCATCGCAGGATCGATCCTAGGAATCCTAGTAGGACTTTTTGTGGTAAGTTTGCTTTTTCGATTTTTTGAATGAACAAAAAAACCTTCTTACCTTTTTTTTTTAACCTTATTCCATTACACATGCTTTACGCGAGATTGGCTTGCAGATGGTTTCGAGGCTGATTTTTATCAATGAACGACTCTTGCCTTTTAATGATGTGGAAAGTCTGTCTGATTCTTTCGATATCATTGTCTATTGGAAGCCTTTTTTTTAGTTTAACATGCGTCAAAATAAAGCAGGATTGAGTTGCTTTTTTGATAAAAGGTTCAGATTAAGGACAAGGTTTAAAAAATAGGAAGAGAGATAAAAAATCATTAATTATTTTCTTATATAAATTAAAAGTGTATTGGATGTATACTATTTGTAATGTTTTGTGCACATAAAGTTACTATAATACATTCAGATGCACGTTTATATATACATTGAAACAAACTTAACTTCTCGTTGGGTTTTTTCAAAAGAGGTATATAAAAAATTATACGTATTTTTTACATTTTTTAAATTAAATTATTACAAAAGGCATCTTTGAAGTCTGTTTAAGCACGCAGAGATTTTAATGATTAGAGTTATCTAATGTTTTAATCCTGCTTCATCAAGGCCGATAGAAAAAGTCTATTTACTTCATCAGTAGATTAAAAGGAATGGCGATGAAGACAAATGCTTCTCGGAAGATTTACAGATGTTCTCTTGCGTTTGAGGAAATCTAATTACAGAGATATAAACACGTTACAAATGATTGCCAGTCCCACGTGCGAAGCAAAATGTTCTATCTCTCTCTCTTTTTTTAAAAAGATAGAGAAAAAAGTGTGTATGGATCAAAGTATACTCTTTCGCATGAAATTCATATATCTGCTAAGATGAAATTTCACGCGTTTTCATTTTATATATCAGAACTTTTTGGGCAGTTATTTTTGGTCTTGGAGCGAGTTCAGATTGATAAAGATCATTTGCAGAAGGGGTCTTCCTTCACTAAAGTGTCGGTATATAATCTTTGTCGTAAATAAACACTCGTGGTGGCACTACATCAACCTTTGGTTGCTGAATTCAACTTTTTCTTTGAATTCAACATCTATCATGACCCAGGTTTATCTTTGAAGTTTTTCGAAAAAATTCGACGATGGTTAATGGTTGTTTTCAAAATGCCTTTCGATAATGCATATTGGCTATAAAGTGTCAAAGGATGAGCGAGATGCGGTGATTCATATTGACTTAAAGGATGTTAAACGTTCTTGGAGTTTTTACATAAACATGGAAAGTTAGTTTCAAATCCTATTTAGTGCTCTGAAAAAAATATCAAAATTTGTAAGCAAAAATTTTCAGATATCACGATTGCATAGAAAATATGTTAGCGAATTAACTAATATCTACCTTTTCCAATGCAATATACTATCGAAATTCTAGAGACATTTTTTCTTTATTACTTTGGGAAGTAAACACTATTTCTTTGTTGCGAATAAAATTTTCTTTGATTATGATAAAAACAAATAATGTTTCTCGAGAAGAATGGCGAATTTCAAACTCGTTGCATTAAGTTTATTCCATTTAATTAGAAAGAGAACAAAATATTAACATTTAGGTATACAGAAGACCAACCATTCGTGTATTAATAATTAATATTTTTTATTACAGTTCAAAACTCTTGGAGAAAAGGCAGCAAGGTCACGTGAGATCAATTTGTTTGTGCCGTTTCTAAGGAAACAGGATACAGATTCTGAACCACGGACGCCGACCCCTCTATTGCAACAAGACCGAACTTCGTTCCTCCGACTATCAAGTCAAAAAAACGAATGCAACGGCAACTACAGTTTCAACAAATCTTCGTCAAGTCCATCACTGACCAATGAAATCATAGGTCGAGATGGACTTCCAGTTTGATTCGAGAGTGCGCACGCAAACTTATTATGAAAACGCTTTGTAGGTGATTCTGTAGTTTCCTTTAGGTTTGTTGCAGTCCCTGCATTAACATTCAGAAAGTTCAAGATAAGCATTTCCAGAATCTATATTATTCAGGGAAGAGAGAAGAGGAATTGTGAGTACAAACACTGAACAGGCCTGATAAATCAAGTACTATACCAAACAAGTTCCAGAATCGATTTTCATGAACCAGATACTTACAAAGCAATTATTGTAAACCAAATAGTGTTACAATATCCGTCCTTTGGTAATTGCAAGATGTTTTGCACTTCGTGTTAAAATCGTTCAACAGTATTTGTGGATGTTTGTAGAACACAAAAGAATTTTGAATTACATGCAAATGGTTGTCTCCATGCTGTCATCAGTGTACATGAATCTACATTAAACTGTCATCGTATCTGTTTACCATGTGGAAATTCTCTATAAATCTTTCCAAATATATTTGTCACGGATTTTCAAACGTATGACAGTCATCTATGTAAATTATTATACTGATATGTATAAAACTGTAACGTGTACATGTACTTTAGTATATTGTAAACTGCTACACGATTCTTTTGCGTCGTGTCTGAAACGGGTGTCATTAATGACAAAAAAGAAATTTTGTATTATATTTCTTTTCAACCTGTGATATAAATTTGAATATAATATTTAACGTTAAATGTAAATGCAATAAAATTCAATATATCGATATGTAGAAAACAAAAAGTGTATTTTTTGTACCTGTACTGTACTGTTTCAACATGATACGCCAAAAGAGTAATCACTACTTTCTGTTGTGGGTCAATTGAATTATCTTGGCCCCCTTTTAATTTTAGAAAAAAGATGTTATATTCAAAATGATTTGAATATGGGTATCGTAAAATAACCACGTGATACTAAGAACACTTTTGATAGGATGCTTTTATATTTTAGTTACGTTTTTATTCAATGTTGTTCTGTACAAAAAATGTATTTGTCCCGGGATATAATGGCATTTCAGGGACTTAGAATATAGTAAATTTTGAAAACTCTGAAAAAGTTTGCTGCATGATTATTTTTTTCGAATTCGAGAAGAAGGGAAAAAATCTAGCTTATCAGATAGGTAGTCAAGATAACTACCGACACTTTACGAGTTGATTTTTTTCATCTGATCTGCAGTAAAACATTAAATCGCCCCCGGTTCTACAAGTAAATGTCACTTACCCTGTTTATAGAAATGTCGCTGATCAAAAGAGGAACCTGTTATGCTTATCATTCAGACAATCTGAAGGAATTGTGAAAGGGAGACAACTCGTGTAAAAACGGTTGGGTCGTGAGAACGATGGATTTATAACACAAAATATACACTCAGTTGTAGGAATTGTGATTTTTGCAAATATTTTTGGAAAATCCTTAAAATAGGATTTAGTCACACATGTATCAATATCAGATGTTTTGAATGACAGTTTGTTTCATTTTTGTCATTTTTCTTACAACTTTCTCACTAGTTTGAAAAATTTGGCGGGGGGGGGGGCTTTTTATCATTTCAATCGTTTAAAAAAAATCCAGGAATTTCGATCAAGTACTTGAAAACCCGAGTTTATATAATCACACTGGCTTTGGGAATTAAAACGTCTTGAACAGTTGTTAAAACCCTGCGCTCTCACTCGATCAGAGAAGTTTTCCACATCACCTCTTTTTCTCTCAGCAGCGGACATGCAGTCGGCCCTCGGAGATCAAACAGAGACGACAACATCAGACGAAACTAATTGCCTGATCAGTGCCCAATCACCGTATATTTGTGTATATAATAAACATGATTAACCAGATTATCCAGTTCGTTTACGTTGTTACGCAATACAGAGCTGTGAGATTTGTTTTCTTTGGGAGAGAGAGAGAGAGAGATAGAGAGAGAGAGGGAGTACATTCGCGGTTTGGGGAGGGGGGTCCGGACCCCCGGGAAAATTTCAGTTCATTAATTTTTCATTGTCAATTTATCTCAAATATGCCTCGGACCCCCCCCCCCCCCTCGGCAATAAGTTTTCTTTCGGAATCCACCCCTTAAAATTTTTTCGATCTGAGCATGTTGTGTTATTCTATGAGCAAATAATTTATACATGTTTGCAGAATTTGACTAGACAGTAAATCTACCTTTTAATCATCAAATGTAAGAAAATATTGATAACTTGTAATTCAATTAAAGAACCTTGCTTTCTGAGAATTCTTCCATGAAATTCTCCCGTCGGTGTTGATAGACATAACAATTTTTAAAAAAATGCAGACAACGAGATCCCTCACAACCCCCTCGTTACACCTAATTTCTCACCGGAGGTCTGTCGATCAACATCGGATGTTTCATCGTATGCTTTCAAAAGCATACCAGAGTCAAGGGTCTGAAAAATGAAAAGGTGCATGGCATTTTTTATTATAACGGGAAATTAAAATTCTATGTCATTATTCAAAAGAATCTCGATATAAGAACTCAAATAAGCAATATCTCTGTAATTCTTGCAATATTTAAACAATAAAATGCTTTCTTTAGTGATTCATGCAGGATATGAAGGTGGCGACATTCAGAAAAAATACATAACCCGCGTTAGCGGGTTATGTAATTTTTTTTCTGCAATGATCGCTACCTTCATAACCCGCATGAATCATCAAAGAGGCATTTTATTGTTTATATTTACATCTTTTTATTAACAACTTAATAAATTGATTGTAAAAAGTAAGTAAAATTCACAAAATGACTGTTAATGTTCATCAGTACGTTAGCTTAAAGAAACAGCCAAATCGTCTCCTATGGGAATTTGAGTGACATCATCATGATTATTTCGTGCAGTCCTTGATTTTTCTCAGGTCGCCGTAGGTTTCGACCAATCGATAAACGGGGCGTGTAGATTTCAGTCCTGTCAGTTTCTACAGCTGTTCTATAGAGCTATGAATTAACTATAAGTTTCCGTAAGAAAGAGAGGGAATTATACTCGGTAGATGTAAATATATCATTATAAATCGGGGAAAAAATTATTATAACTGCTGCGCATTTTCAAAACGCAAAACTATTTCATTCATACACTCATTTAAAGCTAAAAAAAATATGTTGATATTAACATTTCAAAATTTCATAAATTTATAACTGTAAATTAAGGTGCGGCATAAACATGCCTTTCGGAGGACTTTGCATTTTTGAGAGGAATTCATGTACGCTGAAGATGTGTTCTTTATCGTCAATTCAGATAGAAAAAAGCTGCGATTCAAGGTCATTTAAAAACTTTTTTTCCGATTACCTAGCGCATTTTTTCTACAAATATATCACCTTGGTTATCTAAATTTGATACAGTACTTTTGGTCGAATATTCAGATAATGAATATTATGTCTTTTGCACAGATGGAATTTGTATTCAATTTACCAAAGGTTAGCAACACCCAAACGCTTCGCACATTTTATTTGATGTATGTCTTTCAAAAGGGTGGAATACAACGTTTAAAGATTGATATATATGCGAATTTTATTTTTATTTTTATTTTTTTTTTCGAAGGAAAAAATTTGATTCAGGAACTCATGTTAAAGACATGTTAAGAAATTCCTCGCCGTTTTATCTAATCTAATTATGTCAATGTTAGATTATAAAAACAGATAAATGTAGAAATATTCGAGGTGTTACATAACTTTTTATGCAACTTTCAAATCAATCCTCATAAAGCAACTGTTAAAATGCATAAAACCTTTCCCCTTTGCAAACTTTAACAGAAAAGTTTATTTAAACTTATCTTGTCCTTTCTCATTTGTAAATGTTATGGATGCTGTTGGGTCGGGTCATGTGCCAACTCTTTCATGTTTTACAGTCGCCTTAGAACATGTTAACTTAAAATTGCATTGATCTTTGTCTGGTTTAGATCTGGCAAGTGAAGAAAGTTTTAGAATTTAAGATAGTACTAGTTGTCAAACAGAACATATCATCTTAGCCTACCCAGCCCCCAACCCCCTCCTCCTTCCCTCCAATGAAAAATGATTTGAAATGAAGCAAATACCGCTGAATAAATGCACGTAAGTTCAATTTAACAGTACATTGGTACTTATTGACCGAAATGTATTTATCATGTAGATATCTCGTATCTTGAATTTGGTAAATTAAAATTCATAACATTATTTATTATATCGTTACTATACATCTGCTGCATGGAATGGCCGGGGAGTGGATATCGTCGCCGAATAATTTAGAGAAATTGTGCCACTTTTTTGATTAGCCTGATTTATGGATCAAATTTAAGAAAAAAAAAGAAATGTGAAATTAATTGACAACTCGATTCGATGATATATACTTCTTCTTTTTTTTTAAACCGAACCGTTCCCCCACATGCACAGACATGTACAATATATTCACGTGCATGAAGGCTATTCTATAAATCGCAGCACTCTAGATAGACATTTGTGTGTTTCATGATATTGATTTGACGTAAATGGTTTCGATTGATTTTGATTGATTGATATATTAGTCATTGATCAATCGATGGGTCAATTTCTAGTGTAGTCAAAATATTGATAACTACCCTATTTAAAAAGGAGTACAAGATCAGTTTGACTGTGAACTTTCAAATTAGCCTTGACCTTTTAATTTGACCTGGCCGAATAAAACCTCGCTTTTATTAAAAGTCCAAAGGTTCAAAGGAAAATTAAAGCTTCAACTACATTGTAAAAGAGACCAGAACGACAAGTAGAGGGTAGTGACGCTCTAAAGCTAATCTCGGTACATTAAGGAGGTTGGGTGGTCATCATCTAACTAATATTGTAAATGGTCTGTTTAGCTAAAAATTTTATTTAAGAATAAAAAATTCTAAATATTTCAGCATTAGAATTTGAATGCTTTCCTATATCTTTATACAGAGTTCTTCTTAAGAAGATTAATATTACGATCGACCATTTAGACTTCTTTTACATGCGCGGATCTAGAGTGGGGGGGTCGTGGGTGTCCAGACCCATCCCCCCCCCCTGGAAAATGAAAAATATTAAATTTACATAGTAAAATTATCGCATATATGCCCCGGACCCCCCCCCCCCTGGAAAACTGGAAAACACAATTATGCTTTGGAAAGGCGTCGAAAGCGAAAATATTAAGATTGATATTGAAAATCGCAGTTATAGTCATAGCCCCCCCCCCCCTCCCCTACGGATTAGGAATTTCACGAATATGGGAATTTTTGGGGGGTGAGGTATATGTGTATAATACATAACCCCCCTCCCCCACGGATTAGGAATTTCATGAATTTGGGAATAATACGGAAGCGTATTAGTGCCACATTGTAAAAATAATTTTCTTTAAAATTCCAACTTTAAAGTTGGAATTTCCAACATTAATCTTGGAATTTCCTACTTGAAAGTTGATTTTTCCAACTTTAAAGTTGGAATTTCCAACTTTAATCTTGGAATTTTTAACTTTAATCTAAGATTAAAGTTGATTTTTCCAACTTTAAAGTTGGAATTTTCAACTTTAATCTTGGAATTTCCAACTTTAAAGTTGGATTTTCCAACTTTAAAGTTGGAATTTCCAACTTTAATCTTGGAATTTCAACTTAAAAGTTGATTTTTCCAACTTTAAAGTTGGATTTTCCAACTTTAAAATTTCCAACTTTAATGTCGATTTTTCCAACTTTAAAGTTGGATTTTCCAACTTAAATCTTGGAATTTCCAACTTTAATCTTCTGTTGTTATAACGATAAGTTTTTCAATTTCAGACGAATTTCTTTTAATAAGTAATCTTTATTAACGCCATGTAGATACAAATTCCAAGGCTTTGTTTTGATCTTAATTGTCTCTTAGTGTTCTTCTTTCTAATCCTGCATTTAATTAACGACACCCTCTTGTTTTATATATTAAGATAACATTTATTTGATTCAAAATTATTTCGATATTTGATATCTGATACTGCATACATTTAAACGTTTTAATCTTATATATTTATATGAAAACTTCTAGTTCAGATATATACAACAATAAGTTTATGCCCAATTTGCCTGTCATATAATGTATCCTGTTATATTTACAAAAAAATAAAGTCAAACAAAAAAGTTGGAAATTCCAAGATTAAAGTTGGAAATTCTAACTTTAAAGTAGGAAAAATCAACTTTAAAGTTGGAAATTCCAACATTAAAGTTGGAAAAATCAACTTTAAAGTTGGAAATTCCAACTTTAGAGTTGGAAATTCCAAGATTAAAGTTGGAAATTCCAACTTTAAAGTTGGAAAAATCAACTTTAAAATTGGAATTTCCAACTTTAAAGTTGGAAATTCCAAGATTAAAGTTGGAAAAATCAACTTTAAAGTTGGAAATTCCAAGATAAAAGTTGGAAATTCCAACTTTAAAGTTGGAAAAATCAATTTAAATTTTTTTTTTGCTTGTCAACATTTCTGATGATTACTGTAGCCCCCCTTCTTTCAATTCGGACCCCCCCCCCCTGAAAAAATTGTCTGGATCCGCGCATGTTTTAAGGTGGTATGGGACATCTGTCGATATTAATGTGGATTAAAGTACATTATAATTGAAATACTTTCACCGGTTTAGAATATGTAATCAAAAGATAGCTTTTAAAAATATTTGGAAAGGTAAAAATTGTAAAAACCCAAGCGGGATTCGAACTCATGACTTACAGATTCGCAATAAACCCTCTAACCCACTGCGCTACGCTGTTAGGTGACAGTATTGGGAAAGAAACTAGTTATAAAATTACACTTTATTTTACTGCTTATTTCGATAAACAATAACGTCACAACATGGAAGTGTCCCATTACAACAAAAGCTCTCAGTTCAAGCTATCAAGAGTTATCTCTCTTTCATCTGACTACTTATGTAATATGTAATCTATTGAACGTCTTTTGGATATCTGGGGGTGGGTGGGGAGAAGAGGTAGTGATTGTTTGATTTTGGATATAGTTTCTATCGGAATAGTTTTTGCAAAATGGGCTTTTTTCCAGACATCTACCAAATTTGTAGTTTATCGAGAATATTTTGATTTCGGCTCTATTGATTACAATATTTTGTTTTAAAATAATTGCAATATGCAAATTTTCAAAATAGTATTATATGTAATACAACATGTTAGCAGCTATTAGTAATATAATATTTTCAAAACGTGAATGGGATTAAAATGTCTTCATGATCACAAGATGTGTTCAGCAGAGCATGCGGTTAAAATTGTGGAAATTAAAACACAGGCTTAAAAACCTCGGCTAATAAACATCCTTTTATTTAGGCAAAATGTTGTTCTGGATGTACAAGTACATGCATAAAAAAGTATCAACTAACCAGTGCATAATCAACAGTTAAAAGTGAATCTGTTCTTAAACAGTTTGTTTAAATAAGCTCGATTCTAAATCCCAAATAGGATCTCAAACATTATGTCTCTATAATATGGGTTAAAGTTACTAAGTTTGAATGTTCCAACCACTGTTTCCTAATAAATTTTTACCTCAACATCTTTAATCCTAGGCCTTTGAATGTTTGATAAAATAAAAAGAGACCGGAGGAAGAAGGAGGGAAAGAGTGTTGAGGGATAAATTATAGAAAGCGAGAGTGGGAAAAAGAGGAGAGAGAGAGAGAGAGAGAGAGAGAGAGAGTTTTGATAAAAGTTTAAAGAGAGAAACAAAGAGAGAGAGAGAGAGAGAGAGAGGGGGGGATAAGTAAGAGTGGGGAGAGAAAATGAGAGAGAGAGAGAGAAAGTGAGAAGGGGGTAATAGTGAGAGTGGCGAGAGAGAGAGAGAGAGAAATAGGAAAAGTGAGAGTTGGGAAAGTGGAAATGGGGAGAGTGTGAGTGGTGAGAATGGGAAAGTGAAAGTAGGGGGAGTAAGAGTGCGGGGGAGATGAAGGGTGGAGAGAGAATGTCGAACGAGAGAACAGTGTGAGTGAGGAGAGTATGAGTGTTGGGACATAGTGAGTTGGAGAAATTAAGAGTGGAAGAGGGTCTGGCCCCACCGTCACCAACTTTCCTCAAGTCAATACTCAGCCTAAAGTCAGAGTTTTGACCTCAAATGTATGCATTTTTCTTTTAGGATTTGAGTTGATGACTAAATTGAGTGATTTAAAACTGTTGGTGACGTTGGGGCCTTTAATTGAAATCTGTCTAGTAAATCTGAAAAAGATGTCGAAAATGTCAAACTTCAGCATATAGACAGAAAAGCTGAACAGTTTACTAAGCTTTCAGCCCAGATAAGATCATTGGCCAACTATTCACCTGAGAAAGAAAAGTTATTTTCAATATATGGATGTAAGAGTAATTAAAACTTCCTAAAAATAATTTGCATGAATATTAATGATTTCACTGGTTTGAAATTCTTTGTTTTCCTCGCTATTCAACAGGGTAAAATATAAGGAAATTGGTATTTTAGGATTGGTTTGATTTGCCAATTAGTTATGATAAAACCCAAGTTCAGAATATTTTTCATGTGTGCTGTCAAACTTTTTCATAACATAAGAGTTTTAAATAAATATTAATAATAAAAAAATAATAAACCAATTAACATATTAATATTGTTGGAACTCTTCAATAGAAGAGGCAGTCATTTTTTTTGTATCAATTGTTCTTAAAAGGTAAAAATCAAAACACACTGAGATTACAACGCCGTCGATTCAGTGGAAGTTTCTTGGTGTTTATAACACACTTGCGGACGTAGAAATCTCTGGAAAAATAAAACAGTTTCTTTTCGGAGTAGGATGTATACCCAGGGGTTAAGAACATTATTTACATACGCCATACGGAGACCAAACACTTCAAATTTCTCCATTCCTTGAAGGATTCCCAGCGGACGCGCAAACACGTTGATCTAAAACGAAAAATGAGATAAATGTATATAATTATAAATGGCTGTTTTTCAAATATTAATGCGTTTCTCTTTATATACATAACGAGCACAGTCAGAAGTCATATTAATTCCACAATTCGGATAAATGCTACATTAGTCCATTCTTCGTATACCAGATGGACAGTAGAACATCTGAATTTTAATTTAATCAAAATGTTTTAATAGGACATTAAGGATGATATATTTTTCACATTTATCTTTCCCTTTTCTAAAAGATTCTGTGTAACAAATGTCAGGACTGGCACGTTAATTTCCCTGAAGTTAAAAATAATGTTCAAACGACGAACAAAACAGACAGCCAATAACTAACATGTGTTGTTTTGTGTGTCATAAATAAAGACAAACTTTCTCACCAACAATGGTACATTGCATACTACAGCCAGAACGACAATAGCAAACAGAAGAACTATCATCAGTTTTCTCTTCTTGTTTAATGCTTTCTGCTGTTTCCTTTCGTTTCCGGTTAAACAATGTTGACGTACAAGAGTAACGATCACTGAAATATTCAGAACGGCAACTAAGCACATAATCATAAAGCCAGTGGAGGCGTAAGCCAAGGAGATGCCTCGGTCAATCCAGGCGTCAGACTTAAAATCTACGAAGCACCAAGAACCCGGATAAAATCTGCGACTGCGTCTTCCCGCCAAATGCGGAATAGTCGACATAAGAAATGAAACGACGCATCCAAATAACAACAACAGGTTAGCTCTGCGTTCTTTTAAAGACGTCCTGTATTTAATCGGAAAAACAATTGCTATGAATCTATCCAGAGACATGGATAATACTATACAAGCCGAGTTCAAAATTCCAAACATATGAATGAAAGCTATGTAGCTGCACAGACTGTCGGGGAAATCAAAGTTGAAGTTTGTGATATATCGAGCGATGCCAAAAGGTGTTGCAAAGGTGAATCCTAGAAGGTCATTAATGGACAGACCCAATACGAATCTGTAAAAAGGACGCCATTTGTGTCCTGCGGAAAACCGACAGAGAAGAAACAGCACCAGTCCATTTCCCAGCATCCCAAATGTAATAAAAAGAATAGTAGGTACAATATTTGCAGTAGGTTTATCCTTGCCAGACCCAAAGTTTGTTGTGCTTGTATTATGTATGAAAGAGCTGTCATTTGTCTGGTTCATTTTGATGTGTCGTAAACCTATCTGCCCTCTTCTTGTATGCTGTTAACAGAAACGAGAAAATACATTTAATATATATATATATATATATATATATATATATATATATATATATATATATATATATATATATATATATATATATATATATATATATAAAAGATCAAACATTGCAATAACTCTGGGTCTGAATCCAATTATAGAAAAAAAAATCTAAAATTGAAATTAAAAGCTTGTTTACCTTCAATAAAACTGTGCCCGAAAGTGACATAAAAATTACATAAGGTTTTAAAGTTTAGGTAATTTTATACTAGACACTTAAACAGTAAACTGCTTTCTGTGATGTATTATACGGGATATATATAGCGATTGCGATAACGACGAAAACATACAGATTCAGCATTCGTGAGTTATGCATTTCTTCCTGACCGTATGATACACAAACGGTTGTGTCAGTATACATAAGATTAGTCCCAGTGAGATGAATCTCAACATGTTGATATTAACCAGCAAACTTTTTCCTTAATTAAAAAGTTCATCAGAGATTCTGGTAGATTTACTGTTAGTACTATTTAACACCGTGCTTTATTCAAATTATTGACCTTTGATACACGTGTATTTATTTGTTTATTTATTTATTTATTTATTTATCAATTTATTTATCTATCTATCTATTTATTTAATGTAATTCAGGAACATTATGTCTTTTTATCATAGTAATAAGGGTATGGACAATTGTATTTAGGGTGAGAACTCCGTAAGTTGAAAGAACTTGTGTTCAAACCTTTTGTATAAATTGTATTTATACAATAAATTATGTTCAAATCAAACAACATGTACCCAAAGTTGGAAGATACTATGTATTTACGCCATACAGCCGAGTTTATTGATTCACCAAGTCCAACATTTTGCCGTTACTGCTTTATACTTATATTTCTGACTGAAATTTGACATAAGTCTAATATGCTTCATAGGTTGCTACTATACCCTCGTCTAATACATCTGAAAAAGGAATGGTGTCGTATAAAGTTATTATGAGAAAAGATACTAAGTCTTGTATCCAAACTACGACTAACTACGACTAATGACATATTTATGTCAATAACTTAGGTTAAATAGGCTGACACTTGGTTCTTGGGGAATATCATTTTGCATAGTTGAAAAAAAGTGAAGTTTTTAAAACTTTACACTAAAGTTACAAAAAATGATGTTGTGATGAAATTGAGTTAGTTTTCTTCAATACATTTTTAGTGTTCATTTAAATTAACACAAAGAATGTATACCAACACAACAGGTAAATATTGTTTTAATGTCATTCGTTTTTCTCTTTTATTTTATATTAAGCCTACTATTAATCTTATGATAAAAAGCTTTAAAGTTGTTTTTGAGTTCTCTCCCCCCCCCTCTCTCTCTCTCTCTCTCTCTCTCTCTCTCTCTCTCTCTCTCTCTCTGCGATAGGTTTACAAAATGTTAATCGTCTCGCTTATCAAATGAATAGCTTAGATAATGTCAAACGTATGTAATTTGAGGTAAAAATGTACAAAATACTGATTTGAGTATGCACTACTGGCTCTAAAAAGTACTGAAAGTGCCATTTTTTAATGATAATTTCTGATATTTACTGATATTGTACTGTTATTGCTGAGAATTTTTGATATTTACTGATAATTTTACTGTTGTTACTGATAATTTCTGTTGTTTTTGATATTTACTGATATTTACTGTTGTTTTTGCTGTGTGTTCTGATAATTACTGATATTTACTGAGAATTACTGATTGTACTGAGAATTACTGATAATTACTAAGAATATTCTTTAAGAGCCTTGGAATTTTCAAGGATTAAATTACATGCAAATTGTTAGGAAATTATTCCAATTTAACAAAAAACAAATAAGTGGCATTTTCTTAAAAGAAAAAAAATGAAAGATCTAAGTTTTCGTTGATTTTATCAACAGTAACTTCTCTTTTACAACCAAGAAAAATTTGATTATTTTTCTTATTATCTGCTTATTTATTTTAATGTATGTTTTTTTTTAGTTCCTGTTCTGATTTCTTTTTAGCTGACTAACACAATTCAGCACGTCGCATGCTGACTGACGTTTTTCATACTGATTGTTAGACCATAATTAATCACCTAATTGTCTACGGACTTTTCCGTCTTTCCCGATTACGACAAAGAGCACACGGCGGGTGTGACCGATCAGCAGAGGATGCTCACTCCTCCATGGCACCTGATCCTACCTCTATCTTGGAGGTCCATGTTGCTCTGCTTTGAATTTGTGTTTCGTTTTATGGATGTTTGAGATGGTTGACGGGTTGTTAACGTTATTGTCATTTTTTCATGTAGAAATTATAGAATGGCTTTGTTTACCCTTCCTTGGGCGCAAATCCACTCGATACTTCAGTGTTATGTGAATAACAATCCATGCTTAAAAATCTTTTTATGAAGATTTTAACCTCTATATGTAATTGATAAATACATCTAATGATTCCCAATTTTGAGCGTTCACTTCATGTATTGGACCATGTTAAATAATCATAAACTTAAGATTTTTTTTTTATCCCGGCCATAATCACTAATTATGTTTTTAAAATAAAAGCAAACACTTTTGTTTCACGGTGTATTTCCCGGCCATTTACATCTGTTTATTCTGAGGCTACAAGACATATAAACAGGTGGCCAGTTTTTACACCAGTCTATAAAAATTGGTGTTTATTAAAATGTTATATCATAATGGTGTTTTAACCTGCTAACTCTCTCTCTCTCTCTCTCTCTCTCTCTCTCTCTCTCTCTCTCTCTCTCTCTCTCTCTCTCTTACAAATACTTGATTTATGCACTAGTACAATGTATGTAGTATTAGGTAATATGACTAGCGGTTATATGTACATATATATGTAGGTTCTAATTTTGAAACAAGGACACAATACACAATTCAACTGATTTTCTTTGATATATCAACGATTATATAATTAAAACCCACGCTAAAAAGAATGGAGAACAATACACCCTGTCCTGTGTATTGTTGATATATCAAAGAAAATCAGTTGAATTGTGTATTGTGTCCTTGTTTCAAAATTAGAACCGAATGTACATATAACCGCTAGACATATTACCGCATACTACATACACTGTACTAGTGCATAATCAAGTATTTGTAAGAGAGAGAGAGAGAGAGAGAGAGAGAGAGAGAGAGAGTTGGCAGGTTAAAACACCATTATGATAAAACATGTGAATAAACACCATTTTTTATAGACTCGCGTCTTTTTTCAAATTTTGGTTGATTGCGTAATGAAACTCCGTATAAACCATGTGACGAGCTAAATATATAAAGTATTATGTTAACGCCTATTGTGGTATGTATTATGGATATAAAGATTTATCGATGACGTTTAATTTAAACGGTACAATTAATTTTTAAATAAGTTTAAACAAAAAATCTAAGATATAAAATCAAAGATAGGTTGTATTAGATTAAGCCAATTTCCTAATCTTTACTATTTGAATCTTTATTACCTTTAAATGTGTTTAGAAATAAGATAATTACAATGCCATAAATGCTAGGAGAGAGAGAGAGAGAGAGAGAGAGAGAGAGAGAGAGAGAAAGAAAGAAAGAAAGAAAAGTTTACAACATAATCTCTGTTGGAAATGGCGGTAGTGATGCCGTGATGGGACTATATCGTGCTTATGTCATTCTTTCTTGACGCCTCAAAATACCTTTTAGTAGATAATCTATGAGAGAGAGAGAGAGAGAGAGAGAGAGAGAGAGAATAAACCGTGAAGTCTAAAAAAGCTTATATCCAAACCTGTGTTTGAATGGCGGTTGTGATGCTGTAATGGAACTTTATCGTGCTAATGCCATTATTCCATTCTGACTCGAAAACTCAAATTCTAGGACTAGATAATATATGCGAGCGAGAAAGAAAGCGAGAGAGAGAGAGAGAGAGAGAGAGAGAGAGAGAGAGAGAGAGAGAGAGAGAGAGAGAAATAGAGCGAGATTATAAACCGTGTAGTCTAACAAACGTTTACATTCAAATCTGTGTTTGAAATGTCAATTGTGATGCTGTAAAAGGACTTTATCGTGCTAATGTCATTATTCCATTCTGACTCGAAAACTCAAATTCTAGGACTATATAGTATATGCGAGAGAGAGAGAGAGAGAGAGAGAGAGAGAGAGAGAGAGAGAGAGAGAGAGAGAGAGAGAGAGAAGCTGATTTAAAATCAAGATTACATACTTAGCCGTGCAAGAGATGATATATTATTAAGAGATAGAAAGATCTGTTGATTAATCTTAGTTACTTATTTTGATTTTAGTAAATGATAGGAGAGAGAGAGAGAGTGAAAGAGAGAGAGAGAGAAAGAGAGAGAGAGAGAATATTAAATATTATATATCCAACTTTATTTGAATCAAGCGCAACTAAAATGATAAATATAAAAATTATTAGGTTTTTATTCATATGGTTGTCAAAAAAATACTCATTTTAACAAAACTTCTCAAAATCATGGACACCTCTTTACGGATATTACGTAATTCTTACACAAGGTGTCAGGCTGACAATTTACAAGGTTGATGATTGCGACATTCACACCTCTTGATCCGCTGAAAGTATGTATACTATACACAGATACTGCCTCGCTAATCTTTCTGTAAAGTAACACTTCAAAGACATTTTGAAGTCCTGACTAGGTATCTTCAAATCTCTATTGTGGAAAAAAAATCATCAATTAAGAAATATGGTTTTTTTTAATTGTTGAAAAAAAAATTGTCCACCAAATTTTGAAATTAAATATTCTTGTGGAGTCTGTCTTTAGTTATCAATTTTTGCCCGGCTTTCTAACATTACATTGTAAGTCTAAAATGTGATCTGTGTGTTTCCGAAGTTCAAAAGAAGCTACATGTATCGAATTAAAAAAAAATAAACTGCCGATTACCGTATATACACTGGAAAATAAATTGCGTTAAATCTGATTTATGTGTTTTTTGATAATTAAATCACAATGTTTTGGGCTTTTAAAAATAATCTCAGTAATTATCAGCAATTCTCAGTACCAACAGTAAATCTTAGTAAATATCAGTAATTATCAGAACACACAGCAAAAACGTCAGTAAATATCAGTAAATATCAGAACCAACAGCAATTATCAGTAACAACAGTAAAATTATCAGTAAATATCGGCAATTCTCAGCAATAACAGTACAATATCAGTAAATATAAAAAATTATCAGTAAAAAATGGCACTTTCAGTACTTTTTAGAGCCAGTAGTGATGGTTTTTTGCACTTGTTTTCCGATAAAATTAAACAAATAAAATATTGTTCCACAAGTGATCTGTTTTCCGTATGATTAAAGTGGCGTTTTTTTTTATCTACAGTTCTTTTGTCAACATCATAGATAGTGGATTAAACTACAACTCATCGAAATGAACCAAACCGACGACAGTTTTTACATGAACTTTACAAACACGACAAACTCTGGATTCAGCGATGAAGCCACAAGTTAGCATTGTACATATCCTTGTATTTCTAATTCTTTGGACGCTCGGAAATGGACTGGTGCTGTTACTTCTTTATCGTTTTTCCGGAGAGCACAAATGGCGTCCTTTTTACAGATTTGTATTAGGACTAGCCATAAACAACTTTTTCGGTGTCGCTCTGTCAGCACCTTTCGGAATCGCTCGTTACGCCTCGGACTTCACTTTTACTTTTTCTCCAAAGCCTTTGCGACTATATGGGTTTTCTTCAGATTTTTGCTATCTTGAACTCGGCTGGTATAGTATTATCAATGTCTCTGAATAGATTTATAGCGATTGTTTTTTTTACTCAGATACAGCGTGTCTGCCAAGGAACGACGAGCTCACTTGTTGCTGTTTGGAGGCGCCATATCACTCCTTCTATCGACCGTTCCACTTTTGGTGGGAAGATACAGTCGCAGTTTTTATCCGGGTTCTTGGTGCTTCGTAGATTTCAAGTCTGACGCCTGGATTGACCGAGGCATCTCCTTGGCTTACGCCTCCTTTGGCTTTATAATTCTATGCTTAGTTGCCGTTCTGAATATTTCAGTGATCGTTACTCTTGTACGTCAACATTGTTTAACCGGAAACGAAAGGAAACAACAGAAAACATTGAGCAAGAAGAGTAAACAGATGATAGCCTTTATGTTTGCTATTTTCGTTCTCTTTGCAGTCTGCTTTATACCCTTGCTGGTAAGAATGATTCACGCATTTTTTCTAAACATCATACTTAAAAAATAACTAGAAATAATACATTCATACATGTATATCTTTTAGTTGTTATCTTCTACTTTGCTTAAACATTTATGCTGACAGTATCTGAACATTGTAGAAAGGGAGCTGAGGTAAGCCATAATTTGAGACATAATTAAAAGAAAATATCGGATAATTTTCAGATCGTATGTTTTTCTTACTTCATGGTCTATGTTCGTCATCTCTTCTAGATCAATGTGTTTGCTCGCCCTTTGCGTATCCTTCAAGGAATGGAGAGTTTCGAGGTATTGGGTCTCCGTTTGGCCTACGTGAATTTCGTTCTGAATCCCTGGCTTTACATCCTTCTTAGGAAAGAAACGGTGGTGTTTCTACAGAGATTTCCCTGCATGCGACAGTGTTGTCAGGGTAAAGGCCAAAATAAAATTGCCACCGAATCAGTGTCACTGTAAACACATTGTTCATTGATATGGTGTATCGTTTATGTAGTCCGCATAAGTTTTATCTGATATGTATCTGTCCAGACCAAATCTATTTGAGGAATAAGAAATCATTCTTTGAGTATTATGAGGTGATAATTTCGAAAGGCTTTATGATAGATTTGACCACGCTCCGACCGAAATTATCACCTCATAATATTCCAAGAATGATTCCTTATTACTTATATTTATATCATTTCCAATTTGTACAATTTAAAACAACATTATTTTAAAACCACTACTTTTTTATGTAGCACATGCTTAAGTATTACTAAGCGGCGCAGCCAATACCGTTTATGCTATAAGACACGCCCATTTTGTGTCACTCATGTTTTGTGAAATTATTGGGTTTTAAGGTTCAAAATTGATTAGTAATGTTATATATCACAGACAAAGACAGTTGAAAATGTTATATACCCGTAGAACACGTGCGTAACATATTCAAATCATCCGCTTGTATTATAATTTGAGATATTTCATAATCATCGTAATTAAAGATATGAACATATATCACTCCAATTTACTTGCTCTTGGCTATTGATCAGTCTTTGTACTTAGTGTATGGATTATTCAAAAATAATGTTGTTGTATATCTTTTAAAGCAACTCAGATTTCTAATCATCATTTAAACAATAGGACATACAGCATTCAGAAGCTTGAATTTCAATGTCATTGGAAGGAAAAAAGGCGCGCATTTTTTGTTCTAAAAACATGCAAAATTGATACAGGTAAGCTGTATATCCGTAACATATATCGATTTGTATATAAAGGGGCATGGTCACGATTATGGTCAAAATCGATTTTTTCTGTTTTTGTTATTTACAATGCTTTAGAAATGCATTTCTAATGATCATATGAAATTTGAGAGTAAGTCATTAACTTATAAGTAAGATACAGAGCTCACAATACTTTGATATGTAAACAAAGCTCGTGCCCTATTTTTTGTTTACATAGGTTTAATATACCAGTAAAAAATCCTTTACAAGCTGATTTGTCTATCTTCTTTTTTATTTAAAGCATAAATAAACAGTTCCTTACGTATAACACATTCATTTAAGGTCTAAAATTGGGCTTTTCACTTCAACAAAAGCTTTGACTGGTAAGCTCTGTAACTCGCTTATAACTTAACGAATGTCACTCAAATTTGGTTGCATATTAAAAATGGCTTACTTCAGCATTGTAAACATAAAAATATTAAAATCGGAAAAAATTATTTTTGACCAAAATCGTGACCATGCCCCTTTAAATTTAGGGCAGATATAATTAATAGGTACAATACCAGTGCTTCTTTAGAGCATGAGGGGTAACTAAGTACATATCCTTTACAATTTATTTACTCAGGTCATTCTTTTATTTCATATGAATGTTTATTGGACATGTTGGATATTGGAAAATTATTCAACTCTGTGTACATAATCTACAAATACGTTCCACTTTGATAACTCCGTTATATAGCGCCCTTCTCCACTGGATAGTTCAAACCTTTTAAATTTAATTACCAAAAATAGGCCTTGGGACACTCTCCCCCTGGCAAACAAAGTTGTTCCTCGGAAACTACCCTCGGAAAACATTTCTAGATCCGCGCATGTTCTCTATCAAAACCTGGTTAAATAATAATTCGGTACTTTGACAAGAAAAAAATAAAGTTTTCTAAGTGACATGTGTTTTAAGTAAAACTGGGAAGAAAAAAGTTTAGGTTGTTAAAAATATAACAAAGTTTCAAAATTGGATAAAAAAAATCTGTCAGCCTGTAATATTGAAAAAAAACCCACATCAGCCTCTGCCTGCTTACAAAAAACGAATAAATGATACTTTTTTACAGATATTTCGTAATATGCATTTCTCTGTTTTGACAAATTTAAGCTAATATTTTTCAATACACAATATGCGTATCACTCAAAAATAGACACTCTAACTCTTAAAATACCGTAAAGTTTGACTTAGAAATTTTCATCTCCAATACGCTAGCTTTTAAATAAAAAAATGTTTGTACTCTTTTAATGTCTTTCGCAGGGTGAAATCCCGGAGACATAATTTCGAACAGTCGAGACATACGTATCAAACATGCTATTTTTGACAACATTTTAACTTTTTAACTATTTTCTTGAAATATAAAGATATTAAGATTTTAGTGTATTCACCTAGTTCGTTTTTCTGTATTTCTTAATAAGAAAAGAAATTCTGCTTTTATGCATAAGATGTACAAGATCTTTCAAACAATGCAACCTGTACATTACAAACTTAAGAAAATAACACATGTATTTTTAAAGATCTAAAAGCAACATGCATATTGTAAAATATATTTTTGCCAATACCTACACATAAATTTTTTGCAACATGCACTCAAAGCAAGAATGTTTTATTTGTAATTAACCTGATTAATTTTGCCGACCAAACTTATCTTGGTAATTTTCTATTAAAAGTAGATATACTTGTTGGTTTTTTTGTTGTTATTTTGTTGTTGTTGTTTTTGTTTTTTGGTTGTTTGGTTTTCTTTTTTTGTTTTTGTTTTGTTTTTGCTTATGCTATATGGATCTTAACAGTACCAGTAAGTGTTTTGATGGAATAAAAATATAATTTTTACACATATTTAATTATTGTATTTACAACAGTTAAAATTTAAAATCCCACAACATGTAACTATATACCGATATTATTTATTATGGCATATTATCAGAAGCAAGGTCATAATCATTGTAGATACGTGTACACTATCACTGTGTTAGTTGAATATTGTCCCACAGGTAGATTGTTCTTATCATCCATACACACATCATGCGGATTCTCCATACCAGTACCCACCGTCCTAATCTAGGATGTAAACTGTGATATTTTTAAAATAATAGTGACGGACAATGACGTGACGGGGGAGATCAGTACATACACAAAAGGGATACAACTTTGACATTGACCTGTGTAGGAGAACCTGTGTTGTCTTGATTTATTCACCACCACTATAGCTTCATTGTATAAGTCTTATATACAGATATCACCGTTAAAGTTTTCTGCGATGTAGTGAAGATAAATATACCATTTCGTCACTCTGTATATTCTGTATATCTTCACCATGTGGGAGAAAGAAAGTGGGAAAAGCGTGAGCGGGGAGGAAGAGAGTAGTGATAGATTAAGAGAGAGAAAGAGAGAGAGAGAGAGAGAGAATAAGTGCGTGGTAAGAGTAGTAAGAAAAGTGAAAATGAAGAGAGAGAGAGAGAGAGTGTGTGAGTGGGGTGGAAGAGAGTGGGGAAAGTAAAAGTGTGAATAGTTTGAATAGGGAAAAAGAGAGTGAGGAGGGTGTGAGTAAGAAGAGTATTAGAACGGAGACTAAGTGACAGTTAGAAGAATGTGAGTATGGAGAGTGAGATTGAGGAGAGTGTGAGTGGGGAAAGTGAGAGTGGCGAGAGTGTTAGTGGGGAGGAAGATGGTAAGGAGATTTAGAGCGGAAGGAGAGTGAGTGATAAGAATTAGATTAATGAGAGAGAAAAGAGTGAAAGGTGGGAGGATGAATGTGGGGAGGAAGAAAGTGGTGATTAGTGAAAATTGGGAGTTGGGAGTGTTTGAGTGAAGGAAGATAAAATTAATATTGGTAGGAGGAGATTGATGTGAGTGATGAGGAAACAAGCGGTGAGAGTAGGGTGGGGAAGGTAAAGAGAATGTGAGTGGAGAGAGGATGAGTGAAGAAAGAGAGAATTTGGAAGAAGAAAGTGGGGAGAGAAGAGAATGAATGGGGTGAGAGTAAAAGTTGGGAGGGAGAGTGGGGTGAATGAGTGTGGATGAAGAGAGTGGTGAGAGTCGAGTGAGTGAAAGAGTGAAGTATGAGAGTAGAGAAAGAGTTGGGACGATTGAAATTTAAGATGTATCGATCGATGCCAAAAAGTGTTGCAAGGGTGAATCCTACAAAATCATTAATGGAGAGCCAATATAAATATGTAAAACGGACGGCATTTGTGTTATGCAGAAAACCGACAGAGAAGAAACAGCACCAGTTAATTTCCCCGTGTATTAAATATCATAAATAAAATATGAAGTACATTTACAATATTTGTAGTAGGATTTTCCTTGCTAGACTCAGAGTTCGTTGTGCTTGTATTATTTATGTTTGTCTGGTTCATATTGATGTGTCGTAAACCTATCTGCTGTCTACTTGAATGCTGTTTAGGTCAAGATCTAGTAAATTCCAGAGATTCCAGGGGGTCTTTTTCGGTGCTAGAACCATTATGACGTCATAATTGATTCGAAGAATCTTTCCCTATACTTTACGGCCTTAAAGGAATTATGTTGAAAATAAAATATACTGTACTAAATCATGGGAAAAATAATCCCGATACCTATATTAAAATTTACATCATTTTAAAAAGCTTGTTTAATTACGTTTTGAAGAGACTGTATGCATTTTAGATATATTTTATTAGCCAAAAAATTAACAAAACTCTAATATTTGTTACAAATTTCTTTTATTATAAAAAGAAAAGGACAGTTTAGAACTAGTACCGGGTATTTCATTGGGTTTATTAACATTTAAGTCCCGATACACCATACCAAACAAAGCTTTTGTTATAAAGAATCATTGAAAGAATTTATATTTTGAATTTCATACACTTGTAGGCACCTTTCATTAACTAGATCTTGACCTTAACAGAAACTTTAAAGTACATTAGCAAAACAAACATGTATATATGTTATATATCCACGGAAATCATCCTCAATACACTCTTGTACGCCGAAAGTGAACAAAAATGACATCAAAATTACATAATGTTTTAATGTTTTAGTAATGTTGTACAGGACACTTAAAATGTAAACAGTAAACTGCTTTATGTGATGTGTAATACGGGATATAGCGGTTGCAATATTGACGAATTGACGATCAGTATATTGTAAAACTTTGACAAATCCCCATGAGATGAATCTTAACATGTTGATATTAACCAGAATATTTTTTCCTCTGTCCGAGAGTTCATCAGAGATTCTGGTAGATCTACTGTTTGTACTACCTATCATGATGCATTTTTCAAATAAATGACCTTTTATACACGTATGTATGTATTTATTTATTCATTTTTTCATTCATTTATCTATCTATTTATTTAATGTAATTAAGGAATATTATGTCAACACAGTCATAAGTATGCTGGCAGTTGTATTTAAGGTAAGAACCTCGTAAGCTGAAAGACCTAATGTCTTGTGTTAAATCATTTTGTATAAAATGTACTTATACACTCAACAAACTTCTAAGTGTTCACCTTAATAAATAGAATACTTTTGAAATAAGGAATTAAAATGACTTGAAATTTCGTAACAGATATGTCTTCTCGTCAATAACACAGATAACATAAAACAACACCGTTTGAAATCATTCATCCGAGACGAAACGTCAAAACATCAAGTTGGTATTTTTCTGCGCATGTTTAATATGATTGTTAATTTTTTGTGATTGATATTAGTCTTTGATGATATTTTTGAAAGAAAACCACTTAACATGGTCAAAACTATCACTGACAACACAGCCAGAGTCTTTGCAATATTGGTGTCTGCATTGTTTCTACAACAGATTCTACTCACTTTATGTTTGCTGTTTATTTTGTCCTCGACATTGTTTTAAATATCAAGCAATCTGAAGGAAACGTTATTTTGATATAATTTTTCTTTGTCATAAGCGTATTCTCATTTTCATCGGCAACTAAAAACAATCCAAAAGCTCTGAACAAAATTCAACCAAACCGGAAGTGATAGGATGTTAGCAAAGGTCAAGGTCTCAGGTCGCAACCAGAGGTCAAAGTAAATGCATTGTTCTTAATAATTTGAAAGTAAAGTGGAAATAAATGTGCTTATTTCATATGGTAAATACTGTAAACGTACTACATTTGGCTGTGTATTCTATTTAGCGCTTTTGGCGGAACGCGGCTTCCGCTAAATCAAGTACATCGCTAAATGCCATGCATATATGTATAAGAATAGTCACATTCAGGAATACGCTAATTCAAATCTACGCCAACTTGTTCAAAAACTAATTTCCGCCAAATATCATACACATTAAATATTATACGTTTACAGTACATTATCCTTGGTGAACACTTGAAAATTTTGTTGAGTGTACAATAAAATAAGTTCAAATCAATCAACAAGTCCCCGAAGTTAGAAGATACTGTGTATTTACGTCATACACCGAGTTTTTGATTCACCAAATCCGATACTTTTTAATACTGTTTTATATCTATATTTTTGACGAAAATTATAAGGAGACCTGAAATTAGTCTTATAATTATATGCTTTATAGAGTACCATTCTCATCTAATATATCATCAGAATTTTTTTTAAAAATGGTGTAGCATGAAATGTAGTTTTATATTAATTAATAGTGGATTAAACTGCAACGCATCGAAATGGAATCGCTCGATACGCCTCGGACTTTACCTTTATTTTCTCTCACGGCCTGTGCGACTATATGGCTTTTATTCAGATGTTTGCTATCTTGAACTCGGCATGCATTGTACTTTCCATGTCTCTGGATAGATTTATAGCGATTGTTTTTCCACTTAAATACAGCGTATCTGCCAAGGAACGGAGAACTCACTTGTTGCTGATGTTTGGAGGCGCCATATCACTCCTTCTATCGACCGTTCCACATTTGGCGGGAAGACACAGTCGCAGTTTTTATCCGGGTTCTTGGTGCTTCGTAGATTTTATGTCTGGCGCCTGGATTGATCGAGGCATCTCCTTAGGTTACGCTTCCATTGGCTTTATAATTCTATATTTGGTTGCAATTCTGAATTTTCAGTGATTGTTGCTCTTGTACGTCAACATTGTTTAACCGGAAACGAAAGGAAACAACAGAAAACATTAAGCAAGAAGAGTAAACAGATGATAGCCTTTTTGTTTGCTATTGTCGTTCTCTTTGCAGTCTGCTTTATACCTTTACTGGCAAGAATAATTCACGGGTTATTTTTTTTCAAAAATTTATGCTTGAAAAATAGCTATAAAAATGCATTCATATATCTATTTGTTTGTAATATCCTCTACTTTGATTAAACAAATGTACTAAAAGTATCTGTACAATGTAGTAAGGGAGCTGAGGTTGGCCAATATTTGCAACATCATTAAAATAAAATGTGTGATAATTTTCATTCCATAGGTTTCTTTTTTTATATTCTATGTTCGCCATCTCTTCCAGATCAATGTGTTTGCTCGCCCTTTGCGCATCCTTCAAGGAATGGAGAGTTTCAAAGTATTGGGTCTCCGTCTGGCCTACGTAAATTCCGTTTTGAATCCCTGGCTTTACATCCTTCTTAGGAAAGAAACTGTTGTGTTTCTACAAAGCTTTCATGCATGCGACAGTGTTGTCAGGCCAAAGATCAAGAAAATACCACCGAATCAGTGTCACTGTAAACTTGTTCATTTATATGTTTTATGTTTCATGTACATGTAGTAAAAATAAGTTTCATCTGATATGTATACCAGTATGTTCAAACCAAATTTATGTACCTGTTGAACACGCGCTTAACTTATTCAAAATGTTTTTTTTATGTTTAAAAAATTTCGTTTATACAAATAAACCAATTTTTTATGTATATATTTTTATTCTTCATGTATGTGTAGTCTCAAGTATTTAGGTTTTAAACAACCATTGCTGCATATTATTTTTTATAGTCAACAATGTAGGATTTTTGTTATATATTTTTTATGCAAACAAGCATGAAGTCACTCTGCAAGAAGATATTTTTAGACCAGACAGCGGGTCTCGAATTATTGAAGACACCTTAATTCCATGTCCATATTGGTAATGCATTGCGTAATAGGCAGCTACATCTCTGATGGTCAGCTGCCACGTGATTCTATTATCTAAGCAGTATCAAGTTTCACTAACTACATGTAGCATCATTCCTTTGTCTAGACCCTAGCTAAGCATTCGCAGTGATTTTGATTATCCCACCCACCATCCCCATGCTTCAACTTTTGTATGCATTAGATAAGACATTTGTATTTTTATTTGTACTTAATGCTGTCGTTTGGGCTCTCACAATCAGTTGGCTAATAGCTTTTATTTTGTTAACTGGTCTAGTTACCCCCAATTCAGATAATTTTCTATGCATTATGTAATTAGATATATCTACCCGCTGGTGTCAACCCGGGTCCCTGCATTTAAACCTGATGGTGTCAACCCAGGTTCCATTCCTTAAATCCCAATGGTGTCAACCCGGGAACCATTCCCAAAATCCCGATGGTGTCAACCCGGGAACCACTTCTTAAATCCCGATGGTGTCAACCCTGGAACCATTATTAACCCGACGGTGTCAACCCGGGTTTCTTAAATTACAGCTAATGATTTCCTGATGATGTCAACCAAGGAGATTTCAATCTTTATAGGTGAGTAGCCCCCGAGAAGGCAAAAATATGTTGTATTTTGATTTTGTGTGCTGTTTTTTAAGCTATCCCTTGTCGGTAGATTTATTTTTGTGCTTTTATTTGTGTTGAATAATTGTAAAGTATTTTCATGTTTAGGTTTAATAAATTGTTCAACTCACAAAATTGATACATGTACGGTTATGTTCATAACAGATATCGAGATATATTTAAATTACTGCCGGTTTGACAATGATATACCTTATAAGTAGAGTTCTTATTTAGTACGGGAGTGGTGCCTTTAGTTATCACATGTCCTTTACAACTTAATCAGTCAAGTAATTCTTGCATCTTATACCGTTACGTAATCAAAAAGTTAGTTTAACTCTAACAGTTTCGTTATATAACGACTTTTTTCTTCCATGCGCAAATCTAGAGAGGGGTGGGGGTGTCAGGGAGTCCGGACACCCCCCTGCTGCCATTGAACATTCAAAATTACTTAATTCACAAAGTAAGATTATTCTTAGGACCCTCCCCCACTGGAAAAATATTCTGGATCTGCGCATGTGCTCTATCAATAACTGCATGCTAGGATGATAATCCGATTCCTTCACAGGAAAAAATATAATTCTCAGAAATTTGGGTTTATGAAGTAAAATTGAAAAGAAAAGAATTTTTTTTAGTACTTGTACAATAACCAGCTGTAGTTGAATGAAGTTTTCAGAAATCGTTTCTTTCTTGGATAAAAAATCCGTCAGCCTATAACATCTTATAAAAACAATCTATGTTCGACACTGACTGTGAAAGCCAAACTTTAAAGGACATATCGCATGTTTTTCAATTTTCCTAATTTTTTAAATAAAATCATTCTATACTCATTAAAAATAAAGTTTATCATCGTTTACACAAAATAATCTGGCTAATTCGTTAGTTTGAAGGCGATGGAATTCAAATGTCGTGATATGCATATTTTCTCTCTCGATCTACCCGCCATTATGTGTGACGTCACATGCGACCTCGAGCGAGAAGGTGCAGTTTGCCATCTATGTAATTGGATTAGATTTAAACGACAATTAAACTAATTATCACCTATGAAATTGCCGATAACGGGACAGAATGGTGTTTTGCGTCTCCTGCGGGTGTTCTAGCCGTCAAAAATGAGGATTTGGACTGGGTTTTTTTTAGTTTCCCTTACGAAAGTAAGCGGAAATCTTGGACGCCATTTTGGATAACGCCTCACTTCTTTAGCTGTTTTCTGATTGATATTGTTAAACTATACCTACATGTATGCGTACGTTTTGTATAAATGATTTCATCATTATAGTTCACCTCTGCAGAAATCACGGTATGTGAGATTTCTTTAAGTTTTATTTCTTGTGGGAGAAGTCAAGGAGTTGTTGATATTGAATGTTTACGCGAGAAATAGACAAAGTTTGTTGATATACATTTTTACGTTAATAAAAAAACAGAGATGGAATCTTACAGAAAAAGTAATAATTAAGGAAAACGTTTTTTCCTGCTATATATATTTATATATATAGTGTAATATGAAGGAAGGGACCTTAGAAAGTTGTGAACAGTTACGGCCGAAGAAACAAACTTCTTGTGCACCGCAGTTTTACAACAGTGAACATTCCGAGTCGTAAAGGACGCCCAAAAACAAATTTATTGTAGATTTTAATAAAATAAACACCTGTAACCGATTTTTAAAAACTAAATTCCTTACTAAGTTGTGTTTACCATGTTTACACGTCGATCAATTTGATCGTTATTGCCGAGTTCATCGTTACTTCTTCGACTATGACATCGTTTTTTTCCCGTACTGGTGGCTCAAACATGTAGGACTGAATAATAAGATTCTTTTAATTTAGTCAAGTTGAACATAAAAAACCCCATCGTACATGGTGAAAAAATGTCGCAGATTTAAAGAAAATAATGCTAATCCTACAATTTGTTTACAATCAGATGTTCGAAGAAGGTCGTATGTGACGTCACCCTACCACATGACACGATATCTAATTAACGAGTTTTTATACGATCGGGGCTATAAATTAAATTTATACTATGGCTAATTGCCGCTTTTATACAGCTAACAAACTGTTATTATATAAATAGGCACTATTTATTTTATTATACTGAATGTCTTAATTTTTATAGCAAATTTTACTGCTTTTATATAGAAAAGACGTGAATTCTACGGCGAACCGTACGCGCATAATTAACGCGCATGTAACAATTCGTTCTATCGGCCCGTTGCTAAGCGTGCGAGGGAGAGAGAACGAATTGTCAACTGCGTCTAAACCAATCAGATTGCAGTATTTAACATAAAAGTATAATAAAGGTAATTGATTTATACAAGTTGATAAAACAGGACTATCAACTGTCTCGTTTAAAGTCATCTTTTCGTAAGTTGTATGGTCGATACAACAACCTTGTCAGCAAATACAATCTTCCACTGAGTTGCATGCTGACTGACGTTTTTCATACTAATTGTTAGACCATAATTAATTACCTAATTGTATACGGACTTTTGCGGTTTTTATTTTCCCGATTACGACAAAGAGCACACGGCGGGTGTGACCGGTCAGCAGAGGATGCTCACTCCTCCATGGCACCTGATCCTACCTCTATCTTGGAGGTCCGTGTTGCTCTGCTATGAATTTGTATTTCGTTGTTATGGATTTTTGAGATTGTTGACGGTTTGTTATTGTCATTTTTTTTATACACAAGGGAGGCAAAAATGTAGAATGTCCCATAGTTAAGAAACATGCGATATGTCCTTTAAGAAAATCTAGAGATCCTGGCAGCACTCTAAAATTATAACACTAATTATTTTGAAACGAGTAAACGCTTCAAAGATGTTTCCTTACATACAGTTTTCAGTTTTGACCAATTTCAGCCAAAATTTTACAATGCACGTTACGCGGAACACTCACAAGGGAGGACACCCTTAACCCGAGTACATTTTGAAGTTTGACCTAGAAATATTTGCCCTCAAACATTTTTTTCAAAATTTGTGTGAACTCTTTCGGTTTCTTTTGCAGAGTGAAATTAAGAACAATCGTTACATACCTATGAAAATTGGTTTATTATTTTCAACATTCACGCAATTTCTTTACAAAATTTCAAACATACATTTCATGCCCTGTATTGAGATAATTTTCTGGGTAGCATTGAATTTAAAAGGATTAAAGCTGTAAAAAATCCAATGTATATGTACAACTTCTAACGCAGGGGAGTCTCCAAATGTATGGGGGAGTCGCTTTCAACGTCTGGGTATTTACAAAAAATATATACCGCACCGAAGACAGCAATCGTCAAACCTTCCGTTGTTCATTGATCAGAGAATTCTATGTGTCTAGTAGTCTCAAACACTTTAGCAATATTTCAAATTCACGGTAATCAATTGGTCAAAATATGCATCATGATGATTTGCAAAATATAAGACTTCCTTTCTGTTACAGACAGTTGAAACAGTCAAATAAATGATAAACCTCTTAACTACAATAGTTAAAGCATAACAAATCTTAGGAAAAATAAATAATCGGGGCATTTTCTGTATTAAAATTTTTCTTGCATGGTTAAGCGGTGTCAACTCATTGAAAAAAAAATGGTTACGTAAGGGGGGAGTCAATTTTCAAAAAAAAAAAAAAATAAAACATACGGGGAAGTAGCAAAATAAAAATAAATGCACTTTATCGCTGAATATTAATTTATTTTGACAGTATAAGAACTCAAGGTTCATAAAAGTCGACTTTATCTCATGAATGAAATGATGGTACAGTGTACACGCTCCCGTAGTTTTCATGGTCTTCACGAGATCAAAATATTAAAGCAAAAATAAACAATATTTTGTGGATCAAAATTTTTCTTGCATGGTCAAGCGGTGTCAACTCAATGAACACAAAACTTTTCACAAATTTTGGGTTTTTGGAAAAGAAAACGCTGAATGTCTCAGTGGAAATATTTACGATCAATGCAAGAATACTCACAGTTTCCACGAGTCAAAAATCGTCTTATTCTCGTTTGCGGCAGTAGAAGACTGATGTTTTAGGATATGAAGGTTAGTTCTGTGAAGTAAATTTGCACCACTTTGCATTTCTTAGGCGGATATTTTATAGTTAAGTGGGATTTTTGATTTATTAGAAATATTAAATCCCGCATTGCCGGGATTGTTTTTATCACTGTAAAGAGGGATAATTCCCGTTTATCGAGATCATCACTCGAGCTCTATAGGTGAGTTGTGCCCAACCTGTTTAAATTATTGAAATTCCTCTGATATTTTGTCTTGGTTACAAAATAATGACGGATTGATAACAGACAGATAGTTATCTTCAAAGATATGTTTAGTGCTCATTTCAATTTACACAAACATTATTATAGCATTTCTTTGTTTGCTCGTTTTTCACTTTAAGGATCATATATATAACACGTCAGGGAAATATGTTTTTAATCTCGTCCCTTTTTTCTCACTCAAAGAATTTATTTCATCAATAAGATATTTTTAAAGTTTTTAAAACTATATTTCAATATGTTACTTATCTCGCTAATAAAATAAGGTGTACTGTTATATAAATATGTTATGAGTTATTCAAACATCAAATAACTCTGCATACTTGTTCTACAAAAGATTGAAATAAATGTAAATTCCATTATGTTTTCTTTAAAAATTAAAACAAATTTTTAACGAACTAGTGTTTAATCCTTCATTTACACACATATGTTACGTTCTATATATCATACCTGTATGTGGCTTTTACAGCTCTCTGTCAACGTAATAGATAGTGGATCAAAATGAACCAAACAGACTGCAGTTTTCATTTAAACTTTTCAAACACGACAAGCTCTGAGTTCAGTGAGGATAAACCACAAGCTAGTATTGTATATTGTACCTCCAATTCTTTTTCTAATTCTTGGGACGTTTGGAAATGGACTGGTGCTGTTTCTTCAATGGCGTTTTTCCGGAGAACACCAATGGCGTCCTTTTTAGAGAAGCAAACTTTTTCGGGGTCGCTCTGTCAGCACCATTCGAAATCACTCGATACGCCTCGGAACTCACCTTTACTTTCTCTCACGGCCTCTGCGACAATTTGGCCTTTATTCAGATCTTTGCTTTCTTAAACTCTACATGTGTTGTATTTTCTATTTCTCTGGATAGATTTATTGCAATTGTTTCTCCATTGAAATAAATCGTGTCCGCAAAAGAACGGCGAGCTCACTTGTTGCTGTTATTTGGATGCTTCGTTTTATTTCTTATGTCGACTATTCCACATTTGGCGGGAAGAAGCAGTCTTAGGTTTTATCTGGGTTCTTGGTGCTTTGTAGATATTATGTCTGATGCTTGGATTGATCGAGGCATCTTTTTAGCTTTGGCATTATAATTCTATGCTTAGTTGCCGTTCTGAATATTTATATTTCAGTGATCGTTATTCTTGTCCGCCAACATTGTTTAACCGGAAACGAAAGGAAACAACAGAAAACATTAAGCAAGAAGAGTAAACAGACGATAGCCTTTTTGTTTGCTATTGTCGTTCTCTTTGCAGTCTGCTTAATACCCTTGCTGGTAAGAATGATGCATGGGTTTTTTTGTGTAAATATCATACTTAAAAAAATAACTAGTTATACATGCATATCTTTTAGCTATTAGTTTCTACTTTGCTTATTCAACATTTATGCTGACAGTATCTGTACATTGTGGAAAGTGAGCAGAGGTTAGCCATTATTTGAGACTTAATTAAAAGAAAATATCGGATAATTTTCAGATCGTATGTTTTTCTTACTTCATGGTCTATGTTCGTCATCTCTTCCAGATCAATGTGTTTGCCCGCCCTTTGCGTATCCTTCAAGGAATGGAGAGTTTCGAGGTATTGGGTCTCCGTCTGGCCTACGTGAATTTTGTTCTGAATCCCTGGCTTTACATCCTTCTAAGGAAAGAAACGGTGGTGTTTCTGCAGAAGTTTCCCTGCATGCGACAGTGTTGTCAGGGTAAAGGCCAAAACAAAAATGCCACCGAATCAGTGTCACTGTAAACACATTGTTCATTTATATGGTTTATCGTTTATGTAATTCGCATAAGTTTTTTCTGATATGTATCTGTCCAGACCAAATCTATATACCTGTAGAATACGTGCGTAACATATTCAAATCATCCGCTTGTGCTATAATATGAGATATTTCATAATCATCGTAATTAAAGATATGAACATATATCACTCCAATTTACTTGCTCTTGGCTATTGATCAGACGTCTTTGTTCTTAGTTTCTGGATTATTCGAAACTAATGTTGTGGAATGATATAATTAATAGGTACAATATCAATGCTTCTTTAGAGGATGAGTGGTAATTAAGAACATATCCTTTACAAATTATTTATTCAGGTCATTCTTTTATTTTTTATAAATGTTTATAGGACATGTGACAGGCATCTAGAAAATTAAAATTATTCAACTTTGGGTACTTCATCTACAAATACGTTCAACTTTGTTAACTCCGTTATACAGCGACCCTCCTCCACTACATAGTTTAAACTTTTTAAATTTAATTACCAAAAAAAAATGCCTTGGGACACTCTCCCCCTGGCAAACAAAGTTGTTCCTCGGAAACCACCACCGGAAAACATTTCTGGATCTGCGCATGTGCCCTTTCAATAACTGATTAAATAATAATTCGATACTTTGACCAGAAAGAAATATATTTTTCTAAGTGAAATGTTTGTAAGTAAAACTGGGAAGAAAAACATTTGAGGTATCTAAGAATATATCAAAGTTTCAAAATTAGATGAAAAATATGCCAGCCTGTAATATTGAAAAAAAACCTTCAGCCTCTGCCTGCTTACAAAAACAATCTGTGTTCGACACTGAATGTGAAAAGCCAAAATATGGAATCTAGAGATTCTTGCAGCTCTCTACCATTATTATTTTAATTATTTTGAAACGAATAAATGTTACTTTTTTATAGATATTTCGTAATATGCATTTCTCTGTTTTAACAAAGCTAATATTTTTCAATACACAATATGCGTATCACTCAAGGATAGACGCTCTAACTCTTAGCTTACCGTAAAGTTTGACTTAGAAAATTTTCATCTCCAATACGCTAGCATTTACATAAAATATTGTGTTCTTTTTCAATTTCTTTCGCAGGGTGAAATCCCGGACATAATTTCGAACAGTCGAGACATACATACCAATAATGCTACTTTTTGACAACATTTTAACTTTTAAACTATTTTCTAGAAATATAAAGATATAAAGATTTAAGTGTATTCACGTAGTACGTTTTTCTGTATTTTTTTAATAAGAAAAGAAATTCTGCTTTTATGCATAAGATGTACAAGATCTTTCAAACAATGTAACCTGTACATTACAAACTTAAGAAAATAACACATGTAATTTCATAGATCTAAATGCAACATGCATATTGTAAAATATATTTTTGCCAATACCTAAACATAAAACTTTTGCAGCATGCACTCAAAGCAAGAATATTTTATTTGTAATTTACCTGATTAATTTTGTCGACCAAACTTATCTTGGTAATTTTCTTTTTAATATAGCTATACTTGGGGGTGGGGTGTTGTTGTTGTTTGTTAGTTTGTTTATTTGTTTGTTTGTTTGCTTGTTTGTTTGTTTGTTTGCTTGTTTTTTATTGTGCTATATGAATCTTAACAGTACCAGTAAGTGTTTTGATGAAAAAAAATTATACATATTTAATTATTGTATTTACACCACATGTAACTATATACCTGTATTATTCATTATTGCGTATTATCAGAACCAACTGATACTTTTTTCAGATACTTGTACACTATCACTGTGTTGGTTAAATATTGTTCCACATGTAGAATGTTCTTACTATCCACACACACATCATGCGGATTCTCCATACCTTGTTGTTGTGTGAGTAGTGGAAATAAGTACCCACCGTCCTAATCTAGGATGTAAACTGTGTTATTTTTAAAATAATAGTCACAGACAATAATGTGACCAAGGAGATCAGTATATACACCAAAGGGATAATCCTTTGACATCTGACCTGTATAGGAGAAACTCTGTTATCCTGCTTTATTCACCACCACTGCAGCTTTTTTGTATAAGTCTCATATACAGATATTACCGTTGATGTTTTCTGCGATGTAGTGAAGATATATATACAATTCCTTTCACTTATCCTGTCCTGGTGGAGGAAGAGAGTGATGTGAGTGTGGAGGAAACGAGCGGTGAGAGTAGGGTAGGGAACGTAAAGAAAATGTGAGTGGAGAGAGGATGAGTGAAGAACGAGAGAATTTGGAAGAAGAAAGTGAGGAAGAGAAGAGAATGAATGGGGAGAGATTAAAAGTTGAGAGGGAGAGTGGAGGAGGAAGAGTGGGGTGAATGAGTGTGGAGGAAGAGGGTGGTGATAGTCGAGAGAGTGAGGGAGTGAAATATGAGAGTAGAGAAAGAGTGGGGACGGTTAAAGTTTAAGATGTATCGATCGATGCCAAAAAGTGTTGCAAGGGTGAATCCTGGCAAGAGCCAATACAAATATGTAAAACGGACGGCATTTGTGTTATGCAGAAAACCAACAGAGAAGAAATAGCGCCATTTAATTTTCCCGTGTCTTAAATATCATAAACAAAATATAAGGTACATTTAGTTGTAGTAGGATTTTCCTTACTAGACTCAGAGTTCGTTGTGCTTGTATTATTTATGTTTGTCTGGTTCATATTGATGTGTTGTAAACCTATCTGCTGTCTACTTGAATGCTGTTTAGGTCAAGATCTAGTAAATTCCAGAGATTCCAGAGGGTCTTTTTTTGTGCTAGAACCATTATGACGTCATAATTAATTCGAAGAATCTTTTCCCCATACTTTACGACCTTATCTTTCCCCATATTTTACGGCCTTAAAGGAATTATGTAGAAAATTAAATATACTGTATTAAATCATGGGAAAAATAATCCCGATACCTATATTAAATTTTAAATCATTTTAAAAAGGTCAAGAGCTTGTTTAATTACGTCTTTTAGAGACTGTAGGCATTTTAGATATATTTCATTAGCCAAATAATGAACAAAACTCTGATATTTGTTACAAATCTTTTTTTATTAAAAGAAAAAGACAGTTTACAACGGGTTTACTAACATTTAAGTCCCTATACACCATACCAAACAAAGCTTTTATTATAAAGCATCATTGAAAGAATTATATTTTGAATTTCATACACATGTAGGCACCTTATATTTACTAGATCTTGTTCTTAACAGAAACTTTAAAGTACGTTAGCAATAAAAACATGTATATATGTTATATATCTACGGAAATCATTCTCAATATACTCTTGTACACCGAAAGTGAATAAAAATGACATCAAAATTACATAATGTTTTAATGTTAAAGTAATGTTGTACAGGACACTTAAAATGTAAACAGTAAACTGCTTTATGTGATTTGTAATACGGGATATAGCGGTTGCAATATTGACGAACACACAACGATTCAGCATTCGTGAGTTATCCTTTTCTTCCTGACCATGACCGGATGATAAACAAATGGTTGTGTCAGTATATTGTAAAACTTTGACAAATCCCCATGAGATGAATCTTAACATGTTAATATTAACCAGAATATTTTTTCCTCTGTCCGAGAGTTCATCAGAGATTCATCAGATCTACTGTTTGTACTACCTATCATGATGCATTTTTCAAATAATTGACATTTAACACACGTATTTATTTATTTATTTATTTATTTATTTATTTATTTATTTATTTCAGTTATCTATCTATTTGTTTAATGTAATTAAGGAATATTATGTCAACACAGTCATAAGTATGCTGGTATTTAAGGTAAGAACCTCGTAAGCTGAAAGACCTAATGTCTTAAGTTAAATTATTTCGTATAAAATGTACTTATACACTCAACAAAACTTCTGAGTGTTCACCTTAATAAAAAGAATACTTTTGAAATAAGGAATTAAAATGATGTGAAATTTTCATCATTTCGTAACTGATATGTCTTCTCGTCAATAACACAGATAAAATAAAACAACACCGATTGAAATCATTCACCCGAGACGAAACGTCAAAACATTAAATTGGTATTTTTCTGTGCATGTTTAATATGATTGTTAATTTTTTGTGATTGATATTAGTCTTTGATGATATGTTTAAAAAAAACCACTTAACATGGTCAAAACTATCACTGACAACACAGCCAGAGTCTTTGCAATATTGGTGTCTGCATTGTTTCTTCAACAGATTGTACTCACTTTATGTTTGCTGTTTATTTTGTCCTCGACATTGTTTTAAATATCAAGCAATCCGAAGGAAACGTTATTTTGATATAATTTTTCTTTTTCATAAGCGTATTCTCATTTTCATCGGCAACTTAAAACAATCCAAAAGCTCTGAACAAAATTCAACCAAACCGAAAGTGATAGGATGTTTAGCAAAGGTCAAGGTCTCGGGTCGCAACCAGAGGTCAAGGTAAATGCATCGGTCTTAACAATTTGAAAGTAAAGTGGAAATCAGTCACCCTGACGGCAAGACAAATAAATATGCTTATTTCATATGGGAAATACCTTATCCTGGGTTATAAGGAGACCTGACATTAGTCTTATATGTAATTATATGCCTCATAGAGTACCATTGTCATCTAATATATCATCAGAAATTTAAAAATAAATGTCAAATGAAATGTAGTTTTATATTAATTAATATAATAATTACTTAATCTTGTATCCAAACTACGACATGATCATGTCATCAACTTAGATTAAATAGGTGAATATAATCTTGCATTGAATAAAGTAAACAATTAAAATGTTCATAATGTAACATGTACATCTGTTTATTTACTTACTTAATTTTTAATGGGTAGTGTATAGTATCATCACCCAAATTACAGTATTTTCGAGGCTACACTACAATATACAAGTCTTATAACTTATAACGTGCATGTACTGAGAAAAATACATTGTGTAATTGTCAAAAAAGTAAAACCTCTACTAACAAAAAAAAAAACACGAAATGTTTAACTGTAAATTAACATTGCGTGGAATGAAAGGATTGAAGTTTAACTGATATTGTTAAATATTTGCTGTACAAAGGAGTGATATGGGTGTGATTTCCGCAATGTATCCTATTTTAAAAATTAAAACAAACAAAATAGTGTTTAGTCTTCAAGTTACACACGTAAGTTATCTTCTATAGATATGTATCATAATTATGTTAGTTTTGCAAATCGTTGACTTGTCAATATCATGGATACAGGATTAAACTGCAACGCGTCGATATGAACCAAACCGACAACAGTTTTTACATAAACTTCACAAACACGACAAAGTATGGGTACAGTGAGGAAAAACCACAGGCTAGTAGTGTACCCACCATTCTATTTTTAATTTTTGGAACGCTCGGAAATGGACTGGTACTGTTTCTTCTGTTTCGCTTTTCTGAAGAACACCAATGGCGTCCTTTTTACAGATTTGTATTGGCGCTAGCCATAAACGACTTCTTTGGGATCGCTCTGTCAGTACCTTTCGGAATCGCTCGATACGCCTCGGACTTCACCTTTACTTTCTCTCACGGCCTGTGCGAATATATGGCTTTTATTCAGATGTTTGCTATCTTGAACTCGGCATGCATTGTACTTTCTATGTCTCTGGATAGATTTATAGCGATTGTTTTTCCACTTAGATACAGCGTATCTGCCAAGGAACGGAGAACTCACTTGTTGCTGATGTTTGGAGGCGCCATATCACTCCTTCTATCGACCGTTCCACATTTGGCGGGAAGACACAGTCGCAGTTTTTATCCGGGTTCTTGGTGCTTCGTAGATTTTATGTCTGACGCCTGGATTGATCGAGGCATCTCCTTAGCTTACGCTTCCATTGGCTTTATAATTCTATGTTTGGTTGCAATTCTGAATTTTTCAGTGATCGTTACTCTTGTACGTCAACATTGTTTAACCGGAAACGAAAGGAAACAGCAGAAAACATTAAGCAAGAAGAGTAAACAGATGATAGCCTTTTTGTTTGCTATTGTCGTTCTCTTTGCGGTCTGCTTTATACCTTTGCTGGTAAGATAATTCACGGGGTTTTTTTTTCAAAAATTTATGCTTGAAAAATAAATATAAAAAATATATTCACATATCTTTTTGTTTGTGTTATCCTCTACTCTTTAACAGCTGTGCTAACAGTATCTGTACAATGTGGTAAGGGAGCTGAGGTTGGTCATTATTTGCGACATAATTAAACTAAAATATTTGATAATTTTTATATCATATTTTTCTTCTTTTATGTTCTACATGTTTGTTCGCCATCTCTTCCAGATTAATATGTTTGCTGGCCCTTTGCTCAACCCTCAAGGAATGGAGAGTTTCATGGTATTGGGTCTTCGTCTGGCTTACGTAAATTTCGTTTTGAATCCCTGGCTTTACATTCTTCTCAGGAAAGAAACTGTCGTGTTTCTACAGAGATTTCCGTGCATGCGACAGTGTTGTCAGGCCAAAGACCAAGAAAACACCGCCGAATCAGTGTCACTGTAAATTTGCTCGTTTATATATCCTGTATTTTATCTTTTATGTAATAAACATGTTTAATCTAATATGTAAACTAGTATGTACAGACCAAATCTATATACAGGTAGAACATGCGTTTAACATATTAAAATCGTCCGCTTGTATTTTTAACATTATTGGATATTTCTTAATCATCGTAATTGATTTGTTCTTGAATCACTCAAATTTACTTGCTTTTGGACATTGATCAATATCTATGTACTAAGATTGACAAAGTTTCTTGATCAAAAAAGGTGCAGAATTTAAATTTCAACTTTTTAATGCATTTTTAAAATTATAGCATTTGGGTAACTTTTAAGTAAATATTTACATTCATTGTATAATATTTCATACAAATAAACATAGAATTAAATATGAATATCAGCACTGTATGTTTATACAGTATATTAAATTTTTGTTGGATATCGTCAGTCCTATAACACAACAGGAGTGCAGACAAAGTATCATACCGCGCTAACACGGAGTATTCAAATTGTCTGCACAGCATTGGTGTGGTGTTATATAGGACCGACGGTATCCAAAGATAAGCATTGAATGCTTAAACAAAATTACGTGTTTTCAACGTCTTTCATAATTGATGAAAATTATAGCCTGTATAGCTTGAATCTAAGGCTTTTGTCCATTTTTTTTTTTATTTTGTACCAACACAATGTGAACATCCAGTGGCTTAAGAAAACTTTTTTCATATACTCTTAGACCAATTTAAAGAGAGACAGGACGTTGATCACCTGTTTTAAATGATCACATGACAATTATTACAGGATATACATAGTTATAGGTAAGAAACATTGTGAAAGTCAATTGTTTGAATCGTTTATATAATCTTTAGTTTTGTAAAGAAGACATCACCATTTTGATATGTTTTTCCATAAAACCCTTTTTTCTCTTCTTCTCTCAGTAGACTGACATATTCTGATCAGTTTTATAATGTAAAATTTCCTTATTAAAATTACATAAAATGGGCGAAATTTAACGTTATTAATTTTAGAGATGAAGATGTACAAAATCATAAGTGATTAAGATAATCAAACATGTATTCTTTTATTATTCCGTTAATGTAAACAAATAAATCCAAATAATGTATTCGTTTTACGATGTTTCAAAACAGAATATGTCACAAAAAGTCATAATTCCAGAAATAGGGGATTCCTATTGTAGTATCTCCGCTGAATGCCAAAAAAAGTAACCATGAAATTATTATACGTTATAAAGCACATGTTAAGAATATATACTTTCATTGAGTAATTGCGTCATCACATTCTGTTTAATTTTAGAATAAACTCCAAAATTTGAAGTGTTGATTTTACACTTTCGTAAATTTGTGATATTGCTATTTTAAACAAAAATTGTAAGTCATCTCTAAATTTATTTATATTCTTAAAATTATATAATAAAATTTGTAAATAAATTCCATCAAATTGATAAATTATTTAAGAAAATTGAAATTGTCCAAAAATTCATAATGCCAGAAAAGGGAGTTCTTAAAAAAAAATCTCCCTTACAAGGCAAGAAAATGGCAGCAAAAATTATATATATATATATATATATATATATATATATATATATATATATATATATATATATATATATATATATATATATATATATAAAAGAGAACATCTTAATGTTGATGTGTCAAAAAAGCAGAAATTTTCATTGACAAATAATTTTACACTGCAAAGTCTTTTTCCCCTTAAGCAATCATGGAATAGTAAATTGTCTAATTCATCAAAAGGTATTAACTATAACTTTTCTAAAACCTAATTTACCTTGGAAAAATGCATATTGGATCTGCCTGTTAAATATCAAAATATTTTTTAACTTTAAGAACTAATAAATTATATAGATACAAAATTGCCTATTGAAAGAGGTAGATGGTATGATACACCTCGTAAAAACCGTGTTTGTACCATGTGTAATTGTAATGAGATAGGAGATGAATTTCATTATTATTTTATTGTACGGATATAACAATTAAAGATCAGAGAGATTTATACATGTCTTTATATTTCAACAACATTAAATTTCAACAACTAATTATTAATAATAATAAAAAAATTGTTGATTAATCTAAGTACATTTTTTTAAACTATAATTAAGAAAGTTAGCTCTCAAGACTAATTGTCAAATTTTTTATTATTGTTATTTTTTTTACCTTTTTCTTTATTTTCTATTTTCATTCTTAACGCATGTATTGTATTAAATGTATTATTGTTTGTTAGATTTTTCTCAACACTATAAATTATGCAGTTAAGAGAATAAAGAAATTGTCAATTGTCATTGCTGATTGAATGAACTGTAGTTAAAATGTTAATAAGTTTAAAGAAGAGAAGAGCGTTTATTCGTCTTATTTGGGATTAATTCAGCTTACTATCTCATTTAACGAGGAAGTAAATGTTAAGAAAAGATCAACTATGCAACAACCCTGGAACTACTAAGATTTGAGATGAATTTCTAAACATGCAATGTAGCAAGCAACAAAATCTAAGAATTCTCGTCGTTAGGGAATTAAAATTGCAAGGTTATCGAAACAGTAATAATATAATCAATCGTTTCTTGAAACAGCCAGCAACTCCGAAAATGTTGTCAAATCGTATTTGTAGACTACGAATCGTGATAATTCACTTATTTATCTGTTTCGTGAATTAGTATAATTACATGCAGGCAAGTAGCATCAGAGAGGCCGGAGGGAGGGGGGGGGGTGTCCCCTCTTTTTGGCGCGGTAAGGATTGTAATTAAATTAATCTATTTAAAAAAAATGAATTATCATGGAATTGTCCCCTCCTCTCCCCCCCCCCCCATTTTTTGGGACCATATTAAAAATTGAAGTGAAAAATAAGAAAATGAACACTCAAATTGAAGTTATATGCATATTAGGTATATGACGCTACAACCAACCAACCCCCCTCATTCCACTAATTAGGATTTGGATGATAATTAAAGGAATTTTTTTCGCTTGTCAAGATTTTTGACCCCCCACCCCATTTTCAAAAACGATGCTACGTGCCTGACATGTGTGTATTGTTTATCTTTTGAGGTGGATCCCCATGGAAAACAAAACCATTCCTCAGACCCTTCTTCCTGGAAAAAAATTCCGGATTTACGCATAGTTTTAGAGTAAAGAAATCCGTATTTTAACTGTTATTGACTGCCGTTTTACAGGATTATGTAAATTCCAGTCATTTGAGTTCCTGTATTAATATCAATTGATTATCTTAATAAATATTCAGAGAAAATACTCAGTGGATGTAAATATTACCCAATAATTTGAGTCAAATGTTCACAAAACCAAGTAGCTTTATGTTTCACATAATCAAAATCGATGAAAGTACAATCTCTGTAAAGTTAAGCCTCAGTTACAACTGGCTCTACGTTTTTGGCGATCGTGCATTTGCTACCGGTTTTGCCAGTAGTGGTTCCCGTGGCTGATCGTAGCGTTAAAAATCGTATTGAAGTGATTCAAGTGCAACGTAAGACAACCCGAAGTTTGATGTGCCAGTCATAGGTGTCACGTACAATTTTCTTTGAAGACGAATTGCCACTCGCAACGTGCGATGTCCGTAGGAACCGTACTTCCGTCTTACGAATGTCGTGCACCACACGTACGTTTGCCTTGCAAACGGCAGTAATAACATTTGCGTCGTACGTCACCTGTACGTCAATCGTACGGACGTCTTTCTGTGCCGCTGAAATCTAGTAGAAAGTCTTTGCAAAAATCGTGTTTTAGCGAATTAATTATCAACTGATAATTTTTGTGGCCAATGTAAGTCCACAAATTCTTTCCTGATACTCGTATTTTGATACAATTATGAAAACATTTTTACAAATTTTAATGTTCATTTGAGATGATAATCAATATTTTCATAATGGAGAAAATACTCTGTATATAAAAACAAAAACTACCATACTCACGAAAAAAACAACTTCCTCTAATAGGATGTGTTGAAGTTTTTTGTGTAGTTGGTTTTTAATTGGTTAAATTGGTGTACGCATGGCGTGATTGTGACGTACGTTTACTGCGCGTTCAATAAATATGTTAATGGTGAGCACTTGCGACTTGCAGTCAACGTACGTATAACGCAAGGGACAAGTGAGATCTCCTTACGTCATTCGTGTAATTCAAATCGTACGGTTATCTTATGGGTTCCTTAACTGCAGCGTTCATTTACAGATCTCGCAAGGACACCGTGGTGATTGTTGTGCATGTCCAACAGTTGCCGTGCGTGCTTACGGGAAGCGTACGTCCTTCGAAAATTGTAAGATCCACTTGAGTGTCTCGCAAGATTGCCATTAAAATCAGCCCTTAGACCACCCGTAGAAGCACGTACGACCAGTTGTGACAAAGGTTTTACTTTCCCGTTTTCCTTTATATATTTTTACTGTTCATTTAAGTAAACACAAATGTTTTATTAAACGGGGTTTTGTTCGAGGGATATGAACACTCCAGGTAAATATGTTTTAATCTGATTCTTTTCTTCTCTTGGAGAAATTGATTTATATTCATCATACTAATAAAAAAGCTTTATTTGAGCACGCTCTTTCTCTCTCTGCGATAATTTTACAAATGTTAATTTTCTCACTTTATAAAATGAAATTTAAATGATACTGGTTACTCTAACATTCGTATATTTGCTGTACAAAATAGTGATTTCAGTGTGACTTCCGCAATGTTTCCTATTTTAAATATTAAAACAAACAAAATAATGTTGGTACATAAGTTACACAAGAATGTTATTTTCTATATACGGTATTATATCTCATATCAACATCATTTAGCTAGTAGATTAAACTACAACGCATCGAAATGACCCAAACCGACGACAGGTTTTACACGAACTTCACAAACACGACGAACTCTGTGTTTAATGAGGAAAACCAAAAGCAAGTATTGCACCTCCTATTTTATTTCTAATTCTTAGAACGCTCGGAAATGGACTGGTGCTGTTCCTTCTGTGTCGTTTTTCCGGGGAGCACAAATGGCGAGCTTTTTACAGATTTGTATTGGCACTAGCCGTAAACGACTTTTTCGGAATCGCTCTGGCAGCACCTTTCGGAATCGCTCGATACGCCTCGGACTTCACCTTTACTTTCTCTTACGGACTATATATGGCTTTTATTCAGATGTTTGCTATCTTGAACATTTATTGCAATTGTTTTTCCACTTAGATACAGCGTATTAGATACAGCTCACTTGTTGCTGATGCTCGGAGGCGCCATATCACTACTGCTATCGACCGTTCCACATTTGGCGGGAAGACACAGTCGCAGTTTTTATCCGTGTTCTTGGTGCTTTGTAGATTTTTTGTCTGACGCCTGAATTGATCGAGGCATATCCTTGCCTTACGCCTCCGCTGGCTTTATAATTCTATGTTTGGTTGCAATTCTGAATTTTTCAGTGATCGTTACTCTTGTACGTCAACAATGTTTTACCGGAAACGAAAGGAAACAACAGGAAACAATAACCAAGAAGAGTAAACAGATGATAGCCTTTTTGTTTGCAAGTATCGTTCTCTTTGCAGTCTGTTTATACCTTTACCGGTAAGAATAATTCATTGTTTTTTTTTAAAAGTATAATGAGAAAAATAGCAATAAAAATGCATTCATTTATTTGTGTTATTCGCTACTTTGTTTAAACAATTTTAGTAACAGTACATGTATTGGCATTTCTGGTGCAGTGGTTCTTAAGAAGATTTTTAATCATTTTTCCTATGTATTTCTATTTTAAAATTTGAACCCCTCCTTGAGCCCCAGTTTTGGTCCGGGGGTCACAATTTTTACAATTTAGAATCTTTACTATATTTACAACCTTTTGTGTAAAAGTGGCATTTTTGTGCAGTGGTCTTGAGAAGAAAATTTTTAAACATTTTTCCTATATATTTCTATGTTAAACTTTGAACCCCGCCTGGGACCCCAGTATGGTCTGGGGATCACGATTTTTACATTTATAATCTTCACTTTATATACAAGCTTTTGTGTAAATTTTGGCATTTCTGGTGTAGTGGTTCTTCAGAAGATAATTTTTAAAGACATACACCATATTCTCACTGTTTCGCAATTATTTCCCTTTAAAAAAAGGTTTAGCCCTTTTTTTTAACAATTTAGAATCCCCTTCCCATAAGAATGCTTTGTACCAAGTTTGGTAAAATTTATCCTAGTGGTTTTAGAGAAGACGTCAAAAATGTTTAAAGCTTACAGACAGACAGACAGACGGACGACAGACAACGGGTGATCAGAAAAGCTCACCTCTACCTGTTCGATACCGAGTGTGAAAGCTAAACTTAAGGTAAATTAGATATTCTTGCAGCTCTCTAAAATAATAACACTAATTATTTTATAACGAGTAAATGTTATTTTCTTCATAGATATTTCCTTACATGCACTTTTCAGTTTTGGCCAATTTCAGCCAAAATTTTACAATGCAGGTTACCCGTAACACACGCAAGGGAGGACACCCCAACCCTGAGTACATCATGAGGTTTGACCAAGAAATATTTGTGTGAACTTTTTCAATTTCTTTTGCAGAGTGAAAATTAAGAACAATCGTTATATACATATGAAAAATGGTTTATTATTTTCAACATTAAAGCAATTTCTTTACAAAATTTCAAACAAACATTTTATGTCCTGTATTAAGTTAATTTTCTGGGTAGCACTGAATTTAAAAGGATAAACGCTGTAAAAATCTATTGTAAATGTTCCAACATATATAACTCCTAACGGTGATGTCGCCAAAAAAGTATGGGAGTCGCTTTCAACGTATGGGGGAGTCGATTTTATCTGCATCGGAGACAGGAGAAATTTGGATCACAGTTTTATTTTTAGGGTATTAATAATTAGTGTTTTAAAATATATATACAGCAAGGCAGACAGCAATCGTCAAACTTTCTGTTGTTCATTAAACCGAGAGTTCTATGCGTCTAGTACTTTACCTATCTGGCGTATTTTTAATTTACGGTAATCAATTGGTCAACATTTGCATGATTTGCAAAATATAAGACTTGCTTTGTGTTACAGACAGTTGAAACAGTCGAAAAAATGATAAACCTCTAAAGTGCAATAGTTATATTGTAAATCATGTAACAAATCTTAGGAAAAATAAAAAATCGGCGTATTTTCTGTTCAGATGTAATGGTTACGTAAGGGGGAGTCATTTTTCGGAAGAAAAAAAAAGTACGGGGAAGTAGCAAAATAAAAATAAATGAACTTTATCGGGGATTATTGATTTTTTTTTGACAATATAAAAACACACGGTTCATTATAGTCAACTTTATCTGATGAATGAAATGACGGCACAAGCTCCCGTAGTTTTCATGGTCTTCCCGATCGCGAGATCAATATATTAAAGCCAATATAAACAATATTTTCTGCATTAAAATTGTTCCCGCATGGTCTAGCGGTGTCAACTCTATGAATACAAACTCTGAAATTATTTTTGGAAAAAAAAGAGCACACTTTATATGGAAATAATTACGATAAATGCAAGAATACTCAGTTTCCACGAGTCAAAAATCGCCTTTTTTCGTTTGCAGCAGTAGGGGACTGATGTTTTAGGCCATGAAAGTTAGTTTTGTGAAGTAAATCTGCACCACATTGCATTTCTTATTTTTCTATTTAAGTGGGATTTTTGAATTAATAGAAATTAATCTATAAAATCCCGCATTACCGGAATAGAATGTAAAGAGGGATGATTCCCATTTAGCGAGATCATCCCTCTATAGGTGAATTGTGCCCAACCTGTTTAAGTCATTGAAATTCCTTTGATATTTGCCTTGGCAACAAAATAATGACGGATTGATAACAGACAGGTAGTTATCTTTAAAGATATTTTTAGTGTTCATTTCAATGTACACAAACATTATATAGCATTTCGTTCTTTGTCCTTTGTTCACATTAAGGTTAACACATGTAACAACAACAGGTAAATATATTTTAAATATCGTTCTTTTTTCCTTCCTTAAAGAATTTATTTCATAAATAAGATATTTTTTAAAGTTTTTAAAACTGCAATATGCTACTTATCTTGATAATAAAATAAAGTGTGTATATGTTATTGGTTAATCCAATATTACATAACTCTGCATATTTGTTCTGCAAACGTTTGAATTGAGTGTGAATTTCATAACGTTTTCCTTAAAAGATTTAAACAAATTTCAAACGAACTTGTGTTTGGTCCTTCATCTACACACGTATGCTATGTTCTATATCTCATCCCTGTATGTGGCTTTTGCAGCTCTCTGTCAACGTTATACACAGTGGATCAAAATGAACCAAACAATCGGCAGTTTTCATTTAAACTTTTCAAACACGACAAGCTCTGAGTTCATTGAGGAAAAACCACAAGCTAGTATTGTACCTCCAGTTCTTTTTCTAATTCTTGGGACGCTCGGAAATGGACTTGTGTTGTTTCTTCTATGTCGTTTTTCCGGAGAACACCAATGGCGTCCTTTTTACAGATATGTATTGGCACTAGCCTTAAACGACTTTTTCGGGATCGCTCTGGCAGCACCATTCGGAATCGCTCGATACGCCTCGGACTTCACATTTACTTTCTCTCACGGCCTCTGCGACTATATGTCCTTTATTCAGATGTTTGCTATCTTGAACTCGGCATGTATTGTATTTTCCATGTCTCTGGATAGATTTACAGCGATTGTTTTTCCACTTAGATACAGCGTGTCCGCCAAGGAACGGCGAGCTCACTTGTTGTTGATGTTCGGGGGCGCCATATCACTCCTTCTATCGACCATTCCACTTTTGGTGGGAAGACACAGTCGCAGTTTTTATCCGGGTTCTTGGTGCTTCGTAGATTTTATGTCTGACGCCTGGATTGACCGAGGTATCTCCTTGGCTTACGCCTCTTTTGGCTTTATAATTCTATGCTTAGTTGCCGTTTTGAATTTTTCAGTGATTGTTACTCTTGTACGTCAGCATTGTTTAACCGGAAACAAAAGGAAACAACAGAAAACATTGAGCAAGAAGAGTAAACAGATGATAGCCTTTTTGTTTGCAATTGTCGTTCTTTTTTCAGTCTGCTTTATACCTTTACTGGTAAGAATAATTCACACTTTTTTTAACTTTAAGACTTGAAAAGTAACCATAAAAATGCATTCATAAATCTTTTTGTTTGTATTATCCTCTACTTTGTTTAAACAATTTTGCTGACGGTATCTGTACAATGTGGAAAGGGAGCTGAGATTGACCATTATTTGGAACACAATTACTCAATTAAAAAAAATATCTGATAATTTCATATCATATTTCTTCTTCTGTGCTTTATGTTCGCCATCTCTTCCAGATCAATGTGTTTGCTCGCCCTTTGCGCATCCTTCAAGAAATGGAGAGTTTCGAGGTATTGGGTCTCCGTTTGGCCTACGTGAATTTCGTTCTGAATCCCTGGCTTTACATCCTTCTCAGGAAAGAAACGGTGGTGTTTCTACAGAGATTTCCCTGCGTGCGACAGTGTTGTAAAGCCAAAGATCAAGAAAATACCACCAAATAAGTGCCACTGTAAAACATTGTTTATTTATATGTTTTTTATGTAATAAACATAAGTTTCATCTGATATGTGTACGAATGTTCAGACCTAATTATTATGCATAGCAAAGCGTAACATATTACAAATCCTTCGTGGATATTATAATTTTGAGATATTCCATAATTATAATAATTGAAAATATGAACATACATGTATATCAGTCCAATTTTACTTGCTTTTGGACATTGATCAGAGTACATGTATATTTACTGAGATTGACAAATTTTCTGAATTACATTGTTTTAGAAACTAATATTATTACATGAAAATAGTTATTTCCGTTAAAACAACTCAAATTTTTAATTATCATGATAATATGGCATACAACATTTATGTGTTTAAATTCCAATATTAATTAGGGGAAATTATCGTTCATTATACCTGCACTTTCTAAAGAAAGTTCGGGTATATTGTTGTTACCCTGTTCCGTCCGTCCGTCCGTCTGTCACGTTTTACTTTCTCAAACTGCTCTTACATCTTATAAACCAGCAAACTGAACTTTTGGAGTTTGATTTAGGGTATCATGTTGTTTTGTAAAAAAGTTTCAAAAATTCTCTGGTAGTCCTGGGGGTCAAATAATTGGTAAAAAATGACGTTTTTTCACAAAAAACCTTCTTCCTCGAACTCCTCCTACATTTTCAATAGACAAATCATCTTTTGGAATATGTTTTGGGGTATACTATAGATGCGAAATAAGGTTTCGGAAATTTCAATTTTGTCCCGGGGGTCATTTTGTGGCTGAAAAATGACGGGTTTTTTTTACAAAAAATCTGGTATCAAAAACGTCAACATTTTTTGCAGTAGCCAAATGATCTTCTAGAACATGATTGGGGGTATCATTTAATTGTGTAATCGGGTTTTAGAATTTTTTTTTAACACAGGGATCGGTGAGCAACAAAAAATGACTTTTTTGCAAAAAAAAAATATGGTTCCCATAACTCCTCTTACAACTTTTGGAGTAGCTATGTCATCTCTTGGGATATGATTGGGGCTGTCCTATAAATGTGCAATAAGGTTTTAAACATTTAAATTTCATCCAGAGCGTCAAATAATAGCAGAAAAGTGACGTTTATCACTCCTAAACATAACCTAGATCCCAGAACTCCTCTTATGATTTAATGAATAGACACATCATATCTTGGGATATGATAGGGGCTGTCCAATAGATGTACAATAAGATTTTGAAAAATAGACAAATAGTAGCATGAAATTAACATTTATCCCATGCACGCATCTAGAAGGGGGTCAAGGGTCCAGATCCCCCCTTCAAAATTAAAATTTCTTTAAATTACATTTAATTCATAAAATTGCCAAAAATATGCCTCGGAACCCCCCCCCCCCCCTCAAATAACTGTTGCTCCCCCCCTTTCCCCATGACAAATTTTCCGGATCGACACATGTACGTATCCCTACGAAAGACGAATAGGGCCACATAAAAAATATTTTTATCTCGTAATTACGATAAAAGATCTCGTTATAACGAGATAATTATCTCGTAATTACGAGAAAAGATCTCGTAATTACGATAAAAGATCTCGTTATTACGAGTTAATTATCTCGTTATTACGAGAAAAGATCTCGTAATTACGAGAAAAGATCTCGTTATTACGAGTCAATTATCTCGTTATTACGAGAAAAGATCTCGTTATTACGAGTTAATTATCTCGAAATTACGAGAAAAGATCTCGTTATTACGAGAAAAGATCTATAGAAAATGGTGCGTTTCATTGTTCTACATGTACTTTCTGAGTCTTTTTATGTAAAATGGATGAACATATATTAAGAAATTCATTAAATTAGTGAAAAAAATACAAAAGGAGCAAATTATAAATTAATTGACCAAATTATAAATATAAAGGATAATTTGACTCCAAAACTCTAAGACTCCAAAATGTTAATATACGAAAACAATTATTTTCAATATAGGTTGTGTATGAATATATAAAACACAATCCGGGGTAAATCTCGCATATTCATGATTGAAACTATATAGTTCTCTGTAACTAATGGAATTGTGTTTTTATGACTAGGACTACCTGGTATTTACTTCGGAGTGGTATTGTAATATACGTTGAAAGTTGTTTTCCACTTATTAATTCATATAAGATAAAATATCAAATCCGATTATTTTATGTAGAAATCAATAAATAATGATCGTTGTTATTTAAAAATAATCAAAATTGAATTAACGTTACTGGAAAAAAAACCCAAAATAGACTGAAAGGCTGAACCAATCGACTTGGAAGTATGGATCTGGTGAACGAGAAACTACGGAAACGTTTAACCGCCTCTCATTGTTGCGTTGGAACGCGATATATTCACATAAATATATTGTCATATATGATTGTTTTAAAGTTTAGCAATTTAATTATGACAACAAACTTTATTTAGTGACACCATTTCGACATGTTTTTGACGTCTTAAGCACTTTAATCCATTAAAGTCGAATTCCGCAATGTCGCGTTGAATTATTGCGTATAAACTATGCCGCCAAAATTAAATGTCGCAGACTTTGTTGCAAAATAATTGTTTGTCGAATTCACCTAGGCGACTTATCTAAGTCAGAGGGAAATTTTCACTAAAAATTTGAACGACTAGAATAACTAATTTACTTATATATATGTTGTGTGTGTGCGTGCGTGCGCGCACGTGTGTGTGATTTCTTATATTCTGTTTCGTTACCATCAAATAATTGAAGTTATTATGGTTCCCTTCACAAAGGATTAATCTCTCTTTTTTACTTTCAAATTAAAGTTTAAGAAATATATATACAGCAATCGGAAATGCATATTTCTTTCAGTAATTTTATATTTAATCTATCAAAAGCACTTCGAATGATATAGAATCATCATTAATTAGGTTTAGATAAAACTCTTCAAATATATATCCATACATGTATTATTTGAAACCTAATTAAAATTTACTAAAAGTTTCTTCGTTTTGTATTACAAATTTAGTTTAAATAAACTCATGTGTTGATTAAAGTATTTACTGAAATAATAAAAAAAACTGTTTAAATCTCGGTGTATCATCTTTGTTTAATTAATTCATTCGTTAATTTACACTTTAAAGCTGTTGGTTTTTTTATTACTTAAGAATGCTTCGCCCTTGTCTCTCACGCTTATGGAGCTTTGCAGTTAGCTATTATGTTTACTGCTCTATATTATTGTGTTTATAATTGCCATTGATTGAGTTAGATTGTTTTTTAAACTTAAGACGACAAACTTAAGTTGACATTCCTTGTAAACAGACAAGAAGTCATCAAAGTATGGACGCGAAAGCCTCGCAAATTGTACAATTTCAACATAATTAATTTTCAATATAAAAGATAGCGAGAAAATTTCTACGTATTTATATAAATACGACAAATTTATAACGCAAAATAATATTATGACTTAATCAAAGTCAACAAAGCTTGAAATGAGAGGTTAAATCATCAAAGATATATCGACTTGTTATTTACTCATTGTATAAGTCGACATAATTTTGACAATATATACATTTTATAGGAATATGGCACTAAATTTAATTTGCCATTAAGAGATTTAAAACAACATCAAGAGGCGGTTATACGTTTCCGTAAGAAACACTTATATTATGTATGTATTTTTTCACAATAATAAATCAAATAACAACTACTATGTATTTTATTATAACAATATATTTTCTCGTAATAACGAGATAACCAACTCGTAATAACGAGATAATTATCTCGTAATAACGAGATCTTTTCTCGTAATAACGAGATAATTAACTCGTAATAACGAGATCTTTTCTTGTTATAAATACTTTATAAGTCTTTATTATATCCAGTTCTGGAAAGTCAGGGTGTCTCCAAGGGGGCATAACCTATATTCAATTTGATGCGCACAAAGAGCAAGAATAAATATGATTTAGGGATAGGGGATCTCAAAAGTTAAAAATTATCAAAGTATATCATCATATCCTAATATTCAGAGGGGTGGAGTGGTTTAAAGACAACTCCTGGGGGTCATGTACTTACACCATTTGATGCATTATAATGATGTTAGAAACAAGAATATAGTTGGTTTAGTGGAGGAGATCTCAACAGTTTTCAAGATATTTGGTATTTTCCTGTTTCATTAATGGGTCAGAACAATCCCATAGGGTCATAGCCTACATTTTATTTGATGCATCATAATACATTAAGAGAAAAGACCCTTTCCTCTCTATGAAATAAAACTCATATAGACATGAGAAGTCTCTATACTTATTTAAATGTAATACACATATTTAATACAAATTGTCAACGGGTCAATATGGGGTCAACTTAATATTTTAAGTCTGACAAATAAAAAATAACTTTTGCAATTAAAATAACAGAAACTGTACAAATGCGATAGGATATGTAACAATGATGAGCTTATTTAGATATTTTTAAAAAGATGATGATACAGTATGCTGGCAAAGGGAGATCACTTATTTAGAAAGTGAAAGTAATACTTATGTATGTATACCGGTGTCTCATAATATTGTGCGAGTACTACATGTATTATGCTTACCTATATTGGTCAACATCATAATGATAATCCAATTAGAGCACAATATGAATCCATTAATTAGCTGATCATCACAAAAGAAACGTTTATGCATATTAATTAATCCTATTCTGCACATGGAAAACACATACCGTTATGTACACCACGTGAAACCCATCTAACCGAAGAGCTGGGTAAAACTAGTACCCGGTAATGCAACCTGTAGACCTGTGTTGTGTACGTAACTTCGGACAAAGGTCATTTTCTTGTAACATGCATGTATTTTCAAGACTTTATTCTTTAAAACCCCTTGTACTGTTTTTTTTAGGTAAAAAAATATACATGTAAAGCACATATTTCAGCTTTAAGGTGGTACAGGACACCTGCATATTGTAATGAACTCCCTATTGCAGAAATAAACAATAAAGTATAAATATATATTTGCCCCAAAAATAATGTTACCTAACAGTGAAGTACAATGGGTTAGAGCGTTAACTACGTGTCTGTAGAGAGTTCAAATGCTGCTGGGGCTTTTCTATTTTTTACTTCAGATTCTTAAATTTTTAAAACTTATCTTTTTTTGCTAAATACATGTATTGTAAAAATTTAAAATTATAAAACATCACTGTGAAAGAATTTTGATTATAATTCATTTTACTACTACCACTACAGGCTTTCGTTGTTATCAAAATGTTCTGATGTTTATTTATCCACGAGGAGTGGGGGGGGGGGGGGCAAAGTAATACATGTAACTGTGTTTGCAGGGGGTGGGGGGATTGCATTGGGGTCCGAGGTGTATTTTTTGGTAATTTTACTACATGTATTAATATCAATAATTTTTTTCAAGGGTGGGAGGGTTTGGACCCCCCCCCCCCCCCACACTCCAATCCCTTCTCTAAATCCGTGCACACGATGATGTTGGCACCTAGAAGCAAATCTAAATTAAGCCGGCAACCGCCGAGGGAAGGGGGCATAATTTAATTTTGTTTGTAATAATTATATATACTTTCTAAGAAATGAAATGAAAAGATTATTGATTAACGGAAAATTCACATGCAAACAGTTCAACCACAAATTGTACATAAAGGGCCGCTCATGTGTATTATCATCGTCGGAACCCACGGGTTTTCTATCCGTTACACAGCAGTGTAACGGAAAACCCGTGGGTTCCGACGATGGTGTATTACATGTATGTGCACGTGGTATGTGCTTCGTTTTTACTAAAACTGGTACAAAACAGTGGTATTTAGGGGAAAACACTTGGTGCGGGTATTACTATCTAATGACAGCATCTAGTTTTCAATAGTTTTTTTTAAGTGTTCAAAATTGCTACATGTAAGGTTATTTTCATAACATATGTATATCGACTGATGTTTAAATCAAGAGGGCTCGGTGGTTTAGACTTTTTTGATCTCCTTAGAACAAAGAGCTCTCTATAAAGATATAAGAAAATATTAAAATTAATATACGTGTATATAAATTTTTACCAAATACAAGTTAATTGCTTAACACTTCATTTTTTTTTTAAATGATTAATTTAAATTGTTGGCCACTCAGCCTCTAAAGCCAATTTGACTACGTCATTCTTAATAAGAACTGTATCGGTGTAGAGCGGAAGTGGTACCTAATTACGTGTCCTTTACAATTTAATTAGTCAAGTAATCCTTGTGTTTCATAAGGTTACATAATTCAATTCTGCAAGTTCAATTCTGACAATTTCGCTATAGAACAAAGATGATTGAAATACGGTCCCCAGTGAATTTAAAAAAAAATACATGTCGGAATTTTTCTTTTTATTTAGCATGTACTTAATCTGTGATATGACCTCTATTAAAGAATTCCTTTCTTATCCTAGAAAAAATGCAATCACATGGGAGAAATAAATCATTATTTATGGTAGGGGTACACTGTTTTTATTCAATCTCCGTAGACTTTAGCTCCGCTCCACATTTGAAAAATACATGAAAGCATTCAGATACATTTTTCTCCTTCAGCTGGTCAATGTATTTTGCTAAAATCTATCTATATTTGAAAGGAGAATAATGTGCCTCACTGCAATCATATATAACTTCGAAAAAATGCAAAAGTCCAGTGGGTCTCCCCTTTTACGAGGGTTGTTCGGAAATTATTGAGACAACTCGAATATTTCTTTTACTAAGTGACGAATTCTGGTGAAAATTGGCATAAAAACTGAACAAACCCCAAGAAATAATTAAACAAAGAAATTTTAAAAAAATATTTAATATTTTGTTTACGACGATAGATAAACAAGTCGGTGGTCGGGTTACACGGCGCAGGTATGAACTCGGAGATTAAAAAACTTAAACATCTATTTTATAAGTGTTCGTAGAATTACAGTTAATGATAAAAGAAATCAAATTAAATATGTTCATTTTGCTATTTTTTGCGACAAACTTTTGATCAAGTTCAACTGATGTTCGAGTTGATACGGATATGGTACAAATATATTTACCAAACAATAGAAATCTGACAACGACTTTACATTGAATTTTGACGTCAAGGCGGCGCAGCGAATACCCATCAAACTGATGTAAATCTCAGAAGAAGACCTTTTAAGGCCACGCAATTGCTTAAACAAAAACTATACAATGGCAACGGATAAAGAGCTTCAGTTCATCATATGTTTAACTAGAATTAAGACAAAGGGATTAATTATCAAGTACTTTTGACACACAAACTGTTGTCAACAGTTCTAAAATATGTACAAGATGACTGCAGGAGACATTCACAGTAATTAGACTTTCGGGTAAAAATAAATCTATCCCCCCCCCAAATATCAAGAATGAGAGAAAATGTAAATAATGACATCTTGAAATGAGCACAAAAGATAAGAAATAAAGAATAATTCTTATTTCCGTCCGTTTGGAATCAAGGTGTTTAAAACACAGAAGCAATAAGAAACGTTAAAATGACGTTGCGAAGAGTTTGCGGTTGCGCCGGGTCACTGGACGAAGGCACGTTCGTCAGCTTACCAGGAATGATCTATTCATGCCATGGGCAAGAAACTTTTCACATTGATAAAATCTATCCTGATTTACGTTTTGTTGAAATCTCAAGAGTTTATCTTTTTACTAAAAGAATAAGAGAAAATGTCTCAATAATTTCCGAACAACCCTCGTATATACTAAAGTTGTTAACCTGGGGCCCGTTTCTCAAAAAGGCCTACGCCCAGGCGTAAGCTTAGTCCGGACTAAATCAGGGACTAAACCCCAACAGCAGACTAAGTTGCGTTTCACAAAGAGGCGGAAACTTAGTCGGGACTAAATTTGCGTTTAAATCTACGCCTGCTAATGGGTAGGCGTAAGTTCTTAGTCTGTACACAAAAATGACGAGTGTTTTGTTTCTAAGGCAAAATAAACAGAGAATTTTAATTTTTGGGTTTGTTTTACGTGTTGTGAAGGAAAACATTCACATTTATTGAAGTATTTGTTCATGTATAACTTTAAAAAAATATACTATTGCTCGATAACTGTTTCTTATTTGCTAAATAAATTAAGATTAAATAAATTTGATAAATAAAGGCTTTAACTCATTAAATAGATGTAAAATACATTACTATAATCTATCTAAGGTATGAAGAATTAAATATGGGTATACCCCGATAACTGATATAAACACAATAATTAAAAAGATGCTATAATTCTAAATTATACAGTACATGTATTCAACAACAACACCGAGTATATATATCATATAGATGTATATAAGTACTGATAGATAATTGATTTTTTAATCAATACACAGTAAGCATAAACTTTAGATTTTAATTTAAAAACCTCTTAAATTAACATTGTTCAACTAAGTCTATATTTATCTTCACATCATTTGAAGAAGTACCACATGTATATTGTAGACGAAGTTTGAAGCCAAAGCATGTATAATGTTTCTAATCAAAATTGAACCCTATGAAACAAAACTGATTTCAAAATATTGAGAAAAACTTATTCAAATAGGAGTAACTCAAAACGTTTATAGTTGTAATTTGTGCTTGTGTGTGATTGTATGTTCCTTACCTACATCTTTTATTATTTCACAACACGAATGTATTCTCATTTTTTTTTACTCCAAAAATTTTTACAAAACTGTATAAAAGCTACATGTTATTCTTAATGTAAATGAACTCGCATTTAGATACAATCCATTTTAATTTGTTAAAAATATGTTTTAGAATGCAGAGTTTTTGTCAATTTTATTGACAAGCGTTTGTCAAGATTCTTAAAGATTCGTAAAATTTCACGTACACGTCTCCTTAAATTTTCGGAAATAAAATTCATTAATCTTATTAATTCTAAGATTAATTACTAGTAATCAATTGCGTTCATATTTAAAATTGTAATTCTTTTAAAATAGGTATGGTTTACTATCAGTTGTCGACTTGCAAGGCAAAATAATCTGTTTTAGCAGTTTTACAACAATGTACATTTAAAAATTTAACTAGCTTGCCATCCTTATTATATAAACTTATATACCCCTAAATAACCCAAAGCAGATAGGAAAAAAGGTAATACCTTATCCGGAGGGGGATTGGAGATTTTTTAGATGCCTTTTCCATTAACCTTTTAGAAACATTTCATTCATAAAACTACCTTCAAATAGGGAGGGGGTTCTTAGCTAATTGTTTTTATATCTATATTTTAATCAAGATATATATTACTTGCAATACTTAACACAAAAACAAACAAACAAAACAATCAAATTATTAGACTAACAACAGGAAAGGGATTTGGGGAGACCCTGGCCTATGATGTTGATAATTCATGTGTTTAAGAAATTGTAGACAATATCTTTCAAAACTTTTATCATTCGACTCGCTAAAAACCAACAATCGTGTCCATGTCATAGTCTGAATTCTCACAGTATTGGAACAGAGGATTGAACTTTCCTTCCTTCTGTAGACATGGACAAGGTTCATGTACATGTTATTTATGCAGTGGAAATGTTCGATTTCAGTACTAAGGTTGCTGTTTAAATCATAGTAATGTCATGTTATTTTCTATAAATAATTCAGTGATATGATAAAATATTATCAAGCCTTATCTCAGCATCTGAAAGTGTATAAATATCTATGAAGTATGACTTATCATTCTGCTGACGTATGCAGGCATTTCTACCTTGCCCTGCACCTGTATTTTATAAATAATTTCATTTTTCCACGATTGGAATTAATTTCTATGCATTCTTTCGTTCAATTATGCACAATTATGCTTCAATATCGTCTGCAATACATTAAATTGTCATATATTTAATTTTTGCAAACTTTTACTATCTGCTTCTTCCATATCATCTGCATTTTCTCTAAAATTACATTATGTTAAAAAGCGTATAGGCATTTTATCTACTGTCATTAATGAACAACTTGAACTATGCACAAACTGTGGTTTACATTCAGTTGTATATGTATAACATGTGTACTTTTTAGTACATGTACTAAGAATTGGAAAATTGATCCACCACATATAATCATAGCCTCAAAGCAAAACAAAAATACGATATGCGCATGCTTAGTACTCAGCGGAGATGTCTAAGTTCTTCGACATTTAAACCCTAACTTACACCTCTTTCAGAAACGCAACTTAGACCCGACTAAATATTGGCGTAACTTCGTTAGTCGGACTAACTTAAGCCCAAATTTAGGCCTTTTTGAGAAACGGGCCCCTGGTGTGAACTCGCTTAACCTTTCATAATGTTACTCGAGCGGCTGTGTCACATGAATAGATTTCGGCAAGCGTGTTCGACTTTATATGCCATTTACCTTCAATATTATGTGAATACATTATTGGTGAGTTGTATGATAACGGATTTCATTTCTGGTCGCTGTTTTAGAATACCAAACACGCATTTTATACCCTGCATTAAAATAATTTTTTGAGTAGCATTAAAAAAATTAAAAGCATAATTCTGTAAAAATCTGTGTTCCATAATTTACACTCTTATGATTTAACTTGCTTCTATTTCTCTAAGCACGGATTTGTTGTGATTAAACTGCCACCTAGTAAGACCTAGAGGCGAATAAATGCTTTTCTTTGCCGAAATAATTCATGATGTGACCTTAAACAAATCAAAACATGAAGGTGTGGGGTTGAATTTTAAAATATACCGATATATCATAGCTCTTGATATAGCTAGGCGTGGCATAGACATACTTGTAGGTACTGATGTGGGTATAAAGAATCGCAGTCATTGGAGAGTATGTCATATTAGTTTTTATCTCTCAATTAAGTTTGCATTTGGTCTATATAACAGTTATATAAATCATCAAAAGTTCAAGATTTATACAAAGGTTCCGTCATTTTTGGTCCCAAGGTCATATCCTGAAGATCATACCTCATAGGCTCGTTTAACTTTATTTATGTCCGAGTGATCAACCACTTTATTTAATTATTTGTATGAAATATTTGCTCATCGTCACTTTAAAGCCAATATTCGTATACGCTCTTCGTCAGTGATATGAATAATAGGTGGAACAACCATAAAATATGTTATAAAGTTAGTCCTGATCCTCACATATTTCTAATATAAACATAAGGGGAAATATTCACCGAGTGTAAATATTGAATTTTAAAGATATATTTGCCAAGTACATTTTTCTGTATTTCTAAAGAAAAAAAACCTTCTGCTTTGATGCATGCTTGTATGTACAAGATCTTTTTAACAATGCTATCTGTATATAATAAAGAAAAATACACATTTCAAAGCATAATAATGACCATTCCAATTCCTTACAAATACGTTGTGTTAATGTTTGAAGTAGATAACGTGCTTTTTAAGTAGCATCACTTTATCAGTTATTCATAAATAATTAAAGGTTAATAATAAAATCATATGCATATTTTAAAATATAACTAAGCCAATGTCTAATTTTGTCTCTATTCATAAAACGTTTGCAACATGCACTCAAAGCTAGAGTATTTTATTTATAATATGCCTGATCAATTATGTCCACTAAAATATGTTGATCATTTTCTTTTTAAGGTTTACGAGTATGTATTTCAGTTTATGCCGTATGAAGCTTTTAATTAAAATTAAATTATTTTTTTCATAAATATTTACTCATTTAAAATAAGTAGTCCCCCTAAATTTAGTTAATTGACAATATAATATTCCATTATTGCATATTATCAGAATCAATGTAATAATCACTGCAGATACTTGTACACTGTCACTTTGCTGGTAAAGAGTTTTCCCACGTGAAGATCATTCGCATCATCCACCAACAGACCACGGGGAGGGACCGATTGTTGAAGTCGGTGTAGTAGAGACAAGAACTGACCGTTCTGATCAAGGATGTCAACTGTGTTATTTTCAGAAAAACCATCACAAACAATGATGTGACCGAGGAGATCAGTACAGATACCAAAGGGAAAGAACTTTGACCCCTGACCTGTGTAGGAGAACCTGTGTTGTCCTGATTTATTCACCACCACTACAGCTTGTTTGAAAAAGTCTGATGTACAGATATCACCATTGATGTTTCCTGTGATGAAGTGTGGATAATTATACAGTTTCTGTCCTTTGTTGTCCCTCAGTATGTTCTGTATTTCTTCTCCTTTTTTGTTGGTCCTGGTGACTTTAGCTTCTTTATCCTTTATCATCCCCACCAGTATGTCCCCGTTGATGTGGTAGGAGTGTATGCTGATTGGTGCCCAGTCTCCTGTTTTAATGAATTCAGTGATTGTATTATCTTCAGTTATCCTATTGATGACTTTCTTCTGGTTGTCTGTATAAATCAGATCCCCGTCCTGTGTGACTGTGTGGTAGCCTTCAAATGTACCACTGGTTTGTATCTTCTGTAGCTGATTCCCTTGTAGATTTGTTTGGACAAGGTTACCATGACCATCACTGGCCCAGAGCCTGCCTGATTTACCTAATGATATATGCCACACACTGTCAACACCTGGTACTGTGTACTCCCTGACTTTGGTGACAGAGGAAGACAGAGACAGTGTAGGTTTCACATCAGATTTCTCTCTATCTTGTTTCTTCTGTTTCATTGTAGGTTTCAATTGTGTAGAGACAGCCTTCATGAGTTTTATTTTTCTGTTCTCTGGTTTAGTTTCAGGCACAGTTACTCTACCCATTAGTTTGGTGACATCCTCCTTCCTAAACTGACCAGCCGTAAATACTGGATGGACTGGTTTGGTGGTCTCGGGTATGGGGTTTATTTTAAGATTCTTTGTACCTTCACTCATCAGTGTTTGAAGATTTTTAGAAGAAAGGTAGCCATGGAACTTTGTGACAAGTTCGTTAAGATAAGAAATGTAATCATTATACTCTCTGTCTTGGTAATTCAACAGCTGAAGGAGAGACTTTTCTTGTTCATTGACATGTTTATATTATCTGATGTCACAGAATCCACCAGACGTTTAAGAGACTCAGCTTCAGCCCTCATGGATGTACGTATGCTCTCCATGATCTTCCCTATTTCTATAGAATCGGTTTTTATTGATTTAAGTAAATCCTGTGAAGTTGGGAGAAAATACTCTTCAATTTTTACTATTTCATTCAGATAAATTGCACACTTTTCAGTGTACACTGTTTCTAAATCTATAAATGAGTGTCCACCATGGTCTTTGGTTGCACATTTTGAACATACCGGAACTTGACATTGCTCACAAAGCATATCTACATCTTTGTTTACATGAATTTGGCATTTCACGTCAGGGAGTTGTCTTTTGCGTTGTTGGTATGGGACTATATCATGATTCTTGGTATCTGGATTCCTTTGATGTTCATCTCTACATTGTTCACACAATGGTCGGTGACATTCATTGCAGTAAAACTGGCAGTTCTTCTCACAGTCTTCAGTGCCACATACCAAGTAGTGCTGGGCTGTGAATGGTATTTTTGATTTGGAAAATGCCATCTGTAAAGATCGTTAATGAAATACAGTTCTATTTTTAACAATAGCATGGGTGAAACAAGTATTTCATACAATCAACTGAATTAAGATTTAAACAAACCACAGCTAACAAATGGATTGATTGGAAGAAATCATTCCCATACAAAATGAGGCCATTCCAAGTTTTTTTATGTTTAGCGTCCGCGGACGGATTGGTTTTGAGATGTAAAAATATTAAAAAAAACAATCTTTTTTTTTATAAAATTAGATCGCTTTTTCATATGTGGGGTTTGGGATCGCATTTTTAAATCGAATCGGAAATCAAATATTCATAATAACAACATTCAAAATGGAAACCATAGTGGTTATTTGTTATTTTTGTATTTTTGTTACAAAATGAAGAAAATGCTTAAAAATATATTACAAATTTTATTTTGTTGAACTTTTAAAGTTGTGTGTTTTTTCTAAGGTGTGTGTTTTTTTTCCTGATAGAAAGATAGGTTTTTGAGTTTTGGGTGGACGCTAAACAAAGAAAAAACTTGCAATGGCCTGATTCGCAATTCCACAATTGTTCAAATTAATGTATTAAATAAAGAACTGAGAGATCATTACAATTCTCAATTTCTCAATTTAATTGGATTTCATGGGTATCTCTTAACTTCTTTATAAACATCTTAACTAACTGTATAACAAAGCAATTTGAACGGTAGTGTATGTATTGAATGACAGATAGAAATGATTGATGTTAAGAAACTCGATTATGTAAAAAGAAGAAAAATGAAAAACGACATTTCTTGGGATAAAAATACCCCGGCTAACCGGGATCTTACATCTACTTCATAACACATATAGTTGTTAGCAGGCAAGTTGAAGCTCGCAAAAAAGAGAAATGATTATAAATGACTACTCTAAAAATCATTTCTATTTGTTCAAAAATATTGATTTGATAAGTTATAATCAAATATTTTTATATCCACTTTAAATTTCCCGAAATTGATAATTATTTTAAGAAAAAAAAACGTCTTGCAAATTTCATTATTGTAATTTTTGCAAGGGGATACATATTTTTGAGATGTGATAACAAAAAAGGCTAGCATGTAAATTTAATTTTTCTTATGTATATGTTTACATGCTAATTGTTTGAACGCATATCTATTATTTAAAACTAGGTTTTCTATGATTGAGCCCATATAGTACCGAGTATAGGACTACCTTAATAACAATTAAACTTCACTGGCCAGTGGTCAAAATAGTCAAAAAGAATTAAAAAATCACCCTACTGTTCTCTCTCTCTCTCTCTCTCTCTCTCTCTCTCTCTCTCTCTCTCTCTTATGAAAAATTGTTTGTTGATGTTGAGAATGATAAGAAAATCAATTGGGTGTCTGATGTTAAAAATTGTTTGATTGATTTAGTTTATAACGTTATTTGGAATGTACAGAGATGCAATAAATGTACATTATGTGTTATTAAACAAATAACACGCAAAGAAATGTTTGCGTGGATTGAAATTTCTAGTAAATGTTTATACTTATTTCACAACTTTGCTTCAGAAATGTATTTCTAAAATCAAATTGTCTTCGCATAACTTCGCTGTTGAAAAGGGTCGATTCAATAGCACCACCAGAAATTAGAGAAAATATGTAAATTATAATATTTATTGTAAGATTTCATTTTTATATTAGTGTGTCCTTTGTATGATATTTTTCGTAAAAAGTTATAATAAAACTCATTTTTAGAGGAGACCTTTTATTTTCAAACATGTGCAACTTTTAAGCTCAGGAAATTTGAAAAATTATAAATAATCTTGGAAAGTATACAAATAATAGTTCAAAAATTACAAAATGATTTGTTACCAAAAGTTTACATCTTGTCTATTCTCCTGTTCCATTTGCCTATTTTTATGGATTATGTATTGTATAATACATAAAGCTTTAAAGCTTAAAGTAAATAAAGAATAAAAAAACATCATTTGGAGTTTGGAGTGAAACAACCATCCTTACTGGCCATTTCTAAATAACCCGCCCCGCATTTTGTTTTCTGCTCTTCAGCAATTTTTTTTTACAATCTATAATAATATGTTAATATATTGGATTTTACATTTTTTACAAAAAATATTTCAATGACACGCATATCCACATTTATACTGGTACCTAGAAAAACTCTCCGTTTCCCCTCTCAGGCCCAAAATATGAATATTAATTTTCAAATTGAGAATGGAGTTCTTTTTTAATATCAACTTTCGTTTCCTATTAATGCATACACTGAGAATTTGAAGGGAGTGCATGTATAGACACGTTCCTCTGACCGTGAGCACCTGTGATTAAATTTCTCTAATATCTCTTATATTTCCGATGGGAAATGGGTTTAGTTTGATTCTTAAATGCCTTACAGGGTTTAATAAATAAATAACTATATAAATTTTACTTTCAATTTTAAATACAAAAAGTTACCTGTGTAATGGACAACAATGCACACAAATGATATGGTTGTATACATAAAGGTTTTAACGAGAATTCACGAGATTTGTAATTTACTTCCTGTTTGTGGATTAAATGTCCTGAGAGAGAGAGAGAGAGAGAGAGAGAGAGAGAGAGAGAGAGAGGGAGAGAGAGAGAGGGAGGGAGGGGTGGTGGGGGTTGGGTGGGTGCGGGATATTATGTTCTCTTACTTATTATATTCCAATGAACTACATGTTATTCACCTGGTATTCACATGGTTACATATTAACTTTATATGCATTTTTCCGGGCCATAATGATTTATTATATTTAAATTATTCTTGACAAAATGTGAACTTGTGCAACTTCTAGGGCGACAACTTTCGATTAGTACAAGTATGCCGTATTGGTCTACCTTGTATCCTAGTATTATAGCTAACGGAAATGTATACGTTACATTATATTTAATATTAAAATATTTAATAACAATTTCGTACTAAATTGTATGTTTAGAATAATTCTGGTATCTATTATAACTTCTATCTTAATATGATAATGATTTAAATATTATATAATCACATTTTTGGAACCTGCATCTAAGGGTTAAAGAATTTTTATAAGAAGCATTTTGCGTTATCTACTTCATACGTAATTAACATAGGTATTGTTTTTAAAATGAACGAAACAGTGAAAAATCACTGCTGTTGTGAATATGACTGCAAATAATTTTGTGGCATTAAAAAATATGTGTATGTTTAATTTATAAAAAGTTAATCAAATTGTTTGTTCACCCCGTTAACTTTCTGGTCGGCCTTCGCAGTGATATTGAACATAAGTAAATACGCTATTTTGGTTTATATACATGTACATGTACCTCGTGTAACATTCCTTGGTTTAAAGGAAAATAAATTGAACCCGGACACAGTCTCGATACCATTATACCATACCATTGTTCATATCCATTTGCATATATCTAATCAAAATTAATTTCTAAGTGATGTGTTTCTCAACAATAACTTTAATAGTAGTTTGCTATATATATATATATCTATTCTTTTTTTAACCAAAACATATTTTAATTGACTAAATTCAATAAGGTTTGGAAAACAGAAAAAAACAACCATTATTATATCCGTGTACAAGCGGTTCAAGTTGCAAATATATCGTAATTATAATTATAATATTTAACATATAATATGTAAGAAGGACAGGACTAAGTTTATAGAGAACCAATATATATATATAGTGTCCAATCCCTTTAACATCTTTATAGTCAATACAATATATGTTCATCTCAACTCATATTATTCAAATGTAGTTGTCGCTGATATTTAAGAATTTTTAGTGCATTTTAGATTTCAGCGGTCAGTTTTTTCAAGTAATGATTAAATACGCAAAAATAGTATGACCATCCAAAATTCATTTTAACAAATTTATACATTTAATCAAATTGATATTGAAGACACTAAATATTATTTAATGAAGTGTCATTACATTTTTTATATATATTTTTTATATTCAAAAGATGAAAGACTGGATGGTCAATAGCGTACCATCAGATTTGCCATATCTTTTAAATTTGGGTGTTTTCCTATATTTCTATATAAAGAGCTCTTCTTCAAAAGAGATCAATACAGTCTAATACAGTCTAAAAATGGTCACGACCGTCCAGCCTTCTTAATAGGATTTTCGATTTTTACATATATTTCTGATTCTTCATTTAAATTAGAGAGTGTAACAATTATTCATTTGAAGGTATTTATATATATATATAGTTACTTGAGAATATACCAGGAATCGAGACAACAATATACCATAGACAAGACAGTTGTTTTCGTTAATAACAATTTATTGTTAATGTCTTCGGATATGAAACCTCGAAACACATGAAGGAAAAAATTCTTTTGGAAACAAAATTAACAAGTGTCAATAAATAATGCTTCTATCATAAATTCGTTCCAACTCAAAAAATTATATACAGTGTATATATTGTACTGTATATCACATTATACATAAATACTCCAAGCACACATATTTTTGACAAGAAACCAAAACACATGCGTTGAAACTAATGTTTACTGTCAATAAATAAGGTTTTTAGTCCGTTCGACATCAATTAATAAATAAATAGACGTTCAACAATCATCAGTCATTCTCGAGTGAGAAATTAAATTCTGCTCACGAAAACTCAAAGGACACAACTAACACACAGGAAAGTTCCAATAATTGTGGATTTCATCCTTGGAAGAATACGGAATGTTTATTTATCTTCTGTCTCTACGTAGGAAACACGGCATAGACTGAGATCTACAGGGTTCTGTTCCTGAGAAAACACACTGCTTCCAGTCATGATGTCATCTGTCGTCTGCGGTTGAAATTGGTTCTGGTAGTTGGTACAGTTCCAAGATGAGAGTTGATGCGGGTATGGGTTCCAGTCCATTGCTTGGTAGTGATGATACGGATATCCGGCGAAGTGCTGTGGCTGGATTTCGTATGCAGAGGAAAATGGATAAACTGGATATGGGTTCATCGATGGTGGGCACTGGTAAGGTTGGAAAGCTGATGGGTATTCGTAAGTCGGGTACACTGCTTGTGGATGGTAATTGGAACTGGGGTAGTGCTGCTGATCTTCGTAATTATGGACATCATACTGAAGATGGTGGTTTGGAAGCTGTGGATACTGAGCAGACGGACAAAGTGGCTTTCGGTCTTCTGTGATCGACTGATGGATGACATTTCTAGCTGCTTTCCGGGCGATGGTTTTCATTACGTCTGTGTTGTTTCTCTTGTTCCATGCTGGGTTGTATCGTCTGGTGTGGCGCAAGACTTTTCCGGATTTCACAGGTCCCACGCTATGGTCGTCAAAGCTGGTGTCAGATAGAAAGGCCGGTACTTCTCTTGATTCGGTAAGACTCTCGTTGCAGGGCGCTGAGATGAACTCCTCGCTGGCTGTAGAAGGCGGGGTAACACTGAGTGGGACTGCGTAGTTCGACTCTGGACTGTTGCTGTACGTCTCGTCACTGTACACACTAGACGAATTGTCCTCCTCGTGTGTTGTGGTCCACGGAAACTCCTGGGTGCTGACGACTGGCTTCGGTTTCTTGGCAGGAATGTGGATTTCCGGGAATCCAATTTGAGCGTGGAGATCTTGCGCCCAGTGTCCTTCACGTGCCACAGGTGTGTCTTGAAGTTTGAAGCAGTTGATGGGCGCTTTGGAGATATCTACGTGCCACAGGTTTCCATTGCTCTCGGGCTTGGAACAACGACCTCCTTTCACAAAGCAGGCATTATGGGACAGGTTGTGTCGGACGGAGTCTTTCCAGCCGGTGTAGCTGCCCTTGAAGAAGGTGAACATCTCCTTCAGTTTGCTGATGATTCCGGTGAGTGTCAGACTCTTCTCTGTGGTTGAGTTGATCGCATGGATGATCATTCCAGTGTAGGGATAGGGTGGTTTAGGGTGGCGTTGATAGTTGGCATGGAATCGAATGGCACTTCTGCTTTTCTCCTTCGAAGGTTTCTTCTTCTTTTTTACTTGACCTTGCTCTGCGTTCTCGTCCGGGCTGTTGGAAGCTGTCATAAAAAGTCTCTTAGCTGCCTCGTTCATGTCGAATTCACTTGTGCAGTTCAGGGGAACATGGTCACTCTGATCCTGGGAAACATCCTCACTCACCAACGCGTGTGTCACTGTAGGCTGTTGACAAGATGTGTCCTCGGAGGAGCACAAAGCGCCAGCAACTGTATTGGACGATGACGTCAAATCTTCAGAAGCAGACGATGGAGTAAGGAGGAAATAAGAAGCACTATTATCTGGGTCCAAATTCACTGTAGAGACGTTGATACTATACGAATCTTTATCTGTTGCGTCGTCTTCTTGAAGTCGCTGTGATGCCGTGCATGGATTTGGCGAAGATAAATCGGGTGAGACAGGGTTGATGTGTGAGGATTGCATTGCGATGAGTCTCTCTGCTTTTTCCTCGAAGTCCAGAGGCGAGGAGGGTTCTTCATAACGTTGGTCCCCGGAGGAAACGGCAAAAAATTTGCCGTACATACTGAAAATATGAAATATATTATTAAGTATTTTTCTAAAATTAGCAAGTTTTTCTAAAAAAAAATTGGTGTGAAAAAAACAGTGTGTTGTAGCTTTTCTTAACTTATAAATAAGTGACTGATTGTATCAGATTGATAAAATTTGTGGTTAGCGATTGTTTAATTTCACATATCGAAAAATAGTTGCTTAAATTGTATGATTTCCTCTTTTTATCTATAATATGAATTATGATTTTTATGCGTTTTCAGACAGTGCTTGTCAATATTACGAATAAGCCCCCCCCCCCCTTGCTTTTCAAAAACGATGATACTCGACTGGTTTTTTTTATAAAAAGTTTAAACATATTTTATTGAATAAATTGAATAGGATTGGACAACAGGCAGCGTCTATGTATATCCTCTTCTTGTACATAATACTAGTAGATCAAGTTACATAAATTTGTCTATTTAATAATGTTTCTGTTTCACTATAATGGCATGTTTATCGGTGTTATAGTTAATTATAGTTGTGATATATGTTAAACTTTTATGCTAAAACATTCGAAGTGTTTACTTTATTATACATTTCTAATTATGTGAATCCATAATTTCAAGGATTGAAAATTATGACTTATCTTTCAAAGGTTTAATTATATAGAAATTATTTCGGTTCACTTAACATTGACAGTATTTGTCTTGGGGTTTTTGTTCTCGGCACCGAATCCGCATAACTTCACGACCAACAGGTTTAAAGCATGCTTTTCTTTTGTCGTAAATGATATTTCGTTTTCCTTCGTTAAAGAAATTAAGCCACCTGATTAATAGCAATAAAACCCTTATTGTGAAAAACTGCTTTTTAGAAAATGAAAACGAGTTTTTGTGGTCATTTTTCAAAAATACCAAGAACACATTATACCCCAAAATTTTATTTTTTTGCACAAAATATTTACACGTAGAATTTTTTCACGGACTGCATGATAGGAAGGATTGATGAAAATACTTTAAAATAGGTAGATATGTGTAATCATTGAACGCTAATAAATCACTAAATTTCTCAAACAATTATCGCGATGGATACAATTACTGATTATGGTCTCTGATATTTATTACCGTTAACAGCATAATTGTAAAGTGTGATATTCCAAGCCCATTGTTTCATTAATTAACGAATGAAAATCACCAGCAATAATATGTTAAGTTTGACTTAAAGTAACTCACTTTTGTTTTTCTATCCGTATGCTTAGCTCATTTTTGTGACTATGCCAATGATTATTAACGTATTCCATGCGCATACAATAAAACTATATCTTTTTTAAAAATTATTTCTTAATTATACATTTCTTGCCTGAATGAAAATGATTTTACTTACCAGGTTAATACATATATATCTATCATCAATATCCATTTGAATTTGCCGAGAAAATAAGATTATTGTGTCAGTTTTATTAGAAGAAACCCTAACCCACCCACCCTCTCTTAAAAACGCGATAAGATAATTTGCAAAAAAGTGTTGTTTTTTGGGGGGAGGGGGTTGGGGTGGGAATGGGAAAATCGTCTTTCTATGGTATTTCAGGGTCGTACACATATTTTTAGGGAAAATGTAGTCGGCTTCACAACTTAATATATATGGATAGCTATATAGGTAAGTAGGTGTACACGGTGTATGTTGTTCATTTTATATTTATATCCATTAAGTATATTTACTTCCCTTCCTTACAGAATACATTGAACATCTAGACAATTCACAAATCTTCATGTTTGATTATCACAATCGCATTAGAGCTGGCTGGGTCGCTTTGCCGGCATCAAAGAAATGCCGCTATCTTAACGATAATTCTATATGACTTTTAAACTGTTAAACTGTTAAAAGAAGGACTGTTTTATAGTATTCATGCAGATAGATATGTATAATGTATGCATGCATATATATATATATGCGTTTACTGACAAATGTTTATATATTTCCTAAGCCCCGTAGGTCACAGGTTATTTACATGTTTGAATTGCTTCCTTACTCTCTCTCTTCTCTCTCTCATTCAAGTCACGAGCGTAAATGTCTTAACTCCGCCTACTACAGTCTGATTGGACAAGGGTCAGTCAACATTTTTCATCAGCGAAGATATTGGCTTTCACACAATTACGTGCATTCTAATTAGCACAATTGGCTGCAACTATAATTAACTACATAAAATATGCTATTAAAAGATAAAAAAAGAGAAACTTTTTTTTGAAAATATCAAAACTTATATTAAAATCACTCAACTATTCCCCAAATCAAATCCTTTTTTAAAAATTCATAAATCTGAGATCAATATTCAGACTTGAGGCTGAGTATTGACTTCAGAAAAGTTGGTGACGGCGGGGCCCGATAAAGCTCTATTCTGTTAAACCAGCTAAGTTTTCTCTCTCTCTCTCTCTCTCTCTCTCTCTCTCGGCATACATGTATAGTTAAATAATGTCATTCCAAACATAAGAATAAATTCAAATATTAGTATATATCAGAAATACATAAGTAGGAACAAATTTAATGATAATAATTCGTGCGGTATGCATCCAGATTTTAGAAAATTCATTTCAAAATTACTTACATATAAATTAAACAAAAAGGAGATTGCAAGGTGAAGTGCTATCTCCGTTTTGTTTAATTTATATGTAAGTAATTTTGAAATGAATTTTCTAAAATCTGGATGCATACCGCACGAATTATTATCATTAAATTTGTTCCTACTTATGTATGCAGACAATATGATACTTTTCTCAGAATATGTTGGAGGTCTTCAGCTACTCCTAAATGAATTGTCACAATTGTTGCAAACTTTGATACTTGTGTAGAAATGTTGAAAAATCAAAAATTGACACTTCACCTTGCATAAGACCAACATTGCTACAAAAATAATCGCTTTAGCGTCCATTCACGACAATACAAGATTTGACGTCGACATCATTAAACAAAGCTTTAATATCATTTAACAATTTACCCTTGATGCCAACTTTAGACAAAGCTTTTTTGAAGTCGATAAATGCACAATACTATGGAATCCTATCCGGATCCTATCCGGATTCCATACAATACAATCGTTTACGTTTGCACAAAGTTCTGATAGAATGGAGAGCAAATCTTTCATCTCGTGTACTTCTAATTAGGTTTGAATCCAAACTGGGCATTACATTACATCGTTTGTTTTCGACCAATCCACCAGTCTGTTATTCAATATATATGTGAACAATTTAGCCATATTACTAACGAGACTTTTACATGTACCTCCATAATTGTCTGGATTCGTACAATCGCCCTTTTTATAATGAGGTACACTGATAGAAGGAAAAAATCCGGTATCTTGTATACAATTGGAAAGATTATATAAGGCAGCAAGTGCTACTGGAATTTAATAAATATTCGTTCAAAATACCATCTTTCTCATGGGATTTTCCCCGCTTCAAATAACATATAGCTTTTCTAATTTCATCTTCGTCGATTTCTATCTAATTCATAAAAGAACACAAACTCGCCAGTTGCTTGTTCACAGTTGGTATCAGAACTTCCATCTACATGGGTGATTTTTTTTTTAAATGATGATAAAAATTTTCTGTAAGAACATTTCCTAAACTGATTGTCACTTTTTACTGAATCTGGCAAAAAATTGTCTAGGGTTGGGTTTTTCTTCAAAATGTTTAACATGTTACCTTCAATTTGTTTATTCGGCTTCTTTAGCTTTGCTTCTAAATTCTTGTATATACGTTTCTTACTAACTAAATTCAAGTGGTTTCGATCATTCTTGCAAAAATTGAATTTACATAACGCTATAATATAATCTCTTTAAAAAGACTTTTCATTAAACCAGGGTTTATCATTCGTAGACAGATAAATGTAAGTAGAATACAAAGGTCAATCAAAAAATACGAAGACTTTTGCCATAGCTATGTTACTTTACGTTATATTAATATGAAATTTAGAAGACATAATTTAGCAATACATGTATTTTCAAACAATTTGAAATCCAAATAGTTGATATATTCCTTTATTTCTAAGAATTATTTAGAATCTAATCCTGCAAAAATGAGGTCACGGCGCAAGGTCAAATGTTGTATTTTGTCAACCATATCACGTTGAAAGTAATTATATCACTATAAATAGGGAATAATACATGGCAAAATCTGTATCACATGCCATATCAACCCGAGACTCCAATATTAGCCCGAGGGACGAAGGCCAGAGGGCTGATATTGGTCGAGGGTTGATATGGGATGTGATACAGATTTTGACATGTATTGTTGTTTTTATTATATATTTGAGTTTAGAAAGCTAGTTTCAATTTTCTCGTTGAAAACAAACATACAAGCATTTTATTACTATCTTCAAACCGCGTATTTTGGACGTTCAAATGTATTGTGACGACAGTTTTACTAAAAATGTCCAGATCATAAAGTCATAGTTTCGACTTCAGATATACAAAGAAAAGTAGAGTATGATCCGAGGTAATCCGAATAAAAAGTACAAAGGTGTTCCGGAAAGGTGTAATAAAGGGTGTGATAAAGAGTGAAATAAAGGGTGATGATACGGGGGTGTGCCACTGTTCATATCAGGGGTGTAAAACCCCTGTATTTTATACCAAGTATATAATAAATTGGGCTTAAAACCAAATAATATAGAAACCTCGAATTAAGAACTGTCATTGCCTGACGTCATGCCCCCCCCCCTCCTTTCACTTTTGTCGCAGCATGTAATAAATGAAACTGAAAATAAGGAATTCTAATTGAATTGAAGTTAAAATTAAGATTTTCTTTTGTGATTTTGAGAATTTTTTAAAATTGTTTTTCAAGATGTTTTGGATGAAGCCGCCCTCACACACTTTAAAAAACAATGCTACGTGTTTGAATATCCTTTCCTATTTCCTATGGTTGGAAATTTAAAAAAAAATGCCTTTCAGTTGATTTTGCATCTTAATATATTAAACAAATACAATTTAAAGATTGACTGTTTTATCTTCCGCTTTCAAACTTACATGCAATTTTTTGATATGTGTACATTTCTAAAATAATTTGAGTTAATGAAATAATTTAATTTCAGATGATATACATGTGCAAGCCCTTGATCAAAGAAAAGACTGAAATTTGTTTTAAATTTCCACGTTCCGTTTTTGAATTTATGATCAGCAGCGAAAACTCAAATTCATTTCATATAAGATAGCCGAATTTATACATGCATGCTTCCACTGAATAATTTTGTTTAGTCATGCAAGCTTTTTTGAAAGCTATTACTTGCGATATTTTATGTATTAAATAACGACGGGATATATTGTTTTGTTGAACGGATATCAATAACACAGATAGTCCTCTTTAAAATTGATTAAAAACATTGACAATGCCGGACGTCACGTTGCAACGAAAATAAAAAACAGTATGGAAAAGCCTATACAAAGTTTGAAAATGATCAATGGTAGAAAAAAATAAATCAATTATTTTAACGTTTGTGTTTAATTGTATTACATTACATTTTTGGGAGTGGTGTTATTTGTATTTTGAACATAAAAAGTACGAAAGAGATTAGAATATCTGTAAATATTTGGTCTAAAGAATAAACAACGCCATCTGACTTCGGGCTTTTCTTACAGTAAACGAAGAGACCTGCGGTAAAAAAAAAATGAAAACGACGTGGAACTAACTTATGATTCTCGAACAAATGTGAACAAATTAGATGTCAAGTGACATAGTGCTAATTTCAATTGTATGGTGAAAATCATATTAGAATCAGGGTGATATAAGGATTGGATATTTCAATTAACTGTATACGCGCGTCATCCTGACGTAATTTTTTCAACGTTACCGTGCGCCGTGGTGACAAAACATGTTGTTTTTAAAATCGGGTAACAAAAATACCTTTTCATTAAATGGAATGAAATGTTGTATATCAATACATGAAGTGTTGGTGCATAAATTAATTTGTAAGTTATGACTATTATGAAAAAGACATTGTCTTCGTATATTTTGATTGACCCTAGTCTTTGGGGCGACAACGCAATTAGTGAAAACAAACATTTATTTTCTTTAGTTTATCGTTATATCAAGGACACAAAAAGATTTAGTTGATGTTTGTACACCATTGGAAATTTTTATATAACTGTCATATGATCTGTTGACCTCACATGTTGTGCATACATTATTTTACTGTATTATATACTTGTATTGGGAGAGGGCGGTCTAAGTTCTTGAACTTGTGCCCAATCCCAGTTGTAATTTTGTACAATAAAAATAAGTTCAAATCAATAGTCATCAGAAAACATGTATAATAATCAACACTAACCTTTAAAATTTAACATGTTAACATTCCGATCTTTGACCCATATATTATCAACAGTAAAGTTGGATATGTCATGTCTTATTGCAATTCATACATAGCACTGCAATTCTCACATAGCACTGCACTCATGCCACATACATGTGCTTTGTCTCAATGACTAATGAGAGTTATCTCGCTTATCCCAAATGTAAGGCATGATACATGTATATATATACCCATAATATATGATGCTTACTTTATGTCTAATTTTTCCCTCGATCTCAACGATGCTTTATAATTTTGGCCATTTCCCAGTTTTGAAACATATTAAATTTGAACTTGTCTGAACGTATGATTAAATATATTAATGAGTGAATATATACATGTACGATATCATCCATGCAATGTTCATACATGTACATACATCAAAATTATGTATAACACGATCAAAGCAAACGGCTTACGGCCGTCTACCCCTTATTATAAACCGTTGTTCATAAATCGACCCGTTTCTGATTTTTGGTTTGTTAGTTAACCTTCCCACGTCAGTGGCGTCGGAACCAAATTAAAAGTGTGGGGGGGGGGGGGCTAGACTTATCAAAAATCTTGACAAGCAAAGTCTTTAGTTTTATTAAACTTTCATGTTAAATACTTAAATCTGATTGGTTTAGACGCAGTTGACAATCCGTTCTCTTAAAGAGGTTCGTTCCTCTGATTTTGGGAAGCCATTTTGGGTCACCGCTAGTCTGGAAATTCTGTGTCATATATTAATTCTACATGCACTTGTAAATTCCTCTTTTAAAATGCCAAATAAACTGTACTGAATAAAATAGTTCAGTGAAAATTACATATTTACAAAGTTAAGTAAGGGACTATATTTTGTGGCGGAAGGTTTTAAAGAAGAAAATGAACATTTTTCATAACTCAGTTGTTTTAGAGTACTGTAATTTTAGCTTCCTTATTTTCAGTGCAGACCAAATTTCCAGGTAGTTTATGCATTGGGTTATCTTCGTGTTGTTTCAAAAAACATATTTTAACAATATTTCAATATTTCTATCGACATATATTGGCACATTTAACTAATATTTCATAAAAGTCAAGAAAAAATGAACTCCAATATTTGCCTAAAATTAGCTTATTTCATGCTATATCTCAAAATTTATGCATCATAGACCTATACTTTTGGTTTTATTTACTGAATTTATAAGATATTTTCGACAAGTCTATTAAATTTTTAGAAAACGTTTGAGACTTTTAAATAATTTTATTGCATGTTGAATCGTTAATGGATACAAAAAGCGTTTTATCAGTGCAAATAGGTCAAAATATCAATTAGGTGAAGAAATTGCAAACTTTTTTTATGCTTATTTTAATTTTGTTGATTTTAAATAATATAAATTTGTGTTTGATGCCATGGTTTATTCCGATTAAAAATTATTGAGGAAAAAGTGATTTATGTGCAATTTGCACTTTCAGTGCAGAAAGGTCATATTAAATACACTGAGCATATAGACCCCAGAATTTTGTTTTGAAATTTTGTTAAGCTCTGGTTTTTTTAAAAATACTTAAGAAAAAAATTTAGAGACTTATGATCGCAGGATCCAGCCTCCTTAACCTCAGCGTTAGCAACACGCTTGGCAACGGGCTGACAGAACGAATTGTTACATGCGCGTAAATTATGCGCGTACAGTTCGCCGTTAAATTTACGTCATTTCTATATAAAAGCAGTAAAATTTTCTCTAAAATTAAGACATTCAGTATAATAAAACAAATAGTGCCTGTTTGGGAGGGGTAACAGTTTCGTCGGTTGACAATGGTTTTCTCGGGGTGTCAATTTCAACTGTTACCCATCCAAACAGGAACTATTTATATAATGGTAATGTATACCTTTGCAAAAAATAAGGGGGGGGGGGTGGTTAAGATAATGATAACTCGGTATGTGTCACCAAAACTAATGTAGACATAGTTATTGATACTTATTTAGTTTATTTGATGACTGCACTAGGATATAAAAAAAAATCAGAACTCATGTATTTGAAATAAAAAGATGGTAATTAAATAAAATCAATTGAAGCTAATACTAGATGTTTTTATTCACTATGAAACTGGATAGTATAGTGGTGAAAAAAGACAGAATATAAATTTCAAATTTAGATCAATAGCAAATAAATATTCATGAAATAAAATGAACGTTTTTAGTTCGTACCGTTTTATCTATTTTTGACCTAATAATTGACCTGAATTACCATATCCCGCATACCGCGGGGGTGGGGGGGGGGTACGGGCGTGAATTTGAAGTCGGTTTCCCGTAACTCCTTAATATTCTCATCAATTTATATTGCGAAGTGTTTTGATAACAACTAGGAGTGGGGGTGTCAGGTGAACAGATGTTGTTTTGATGACACGTGCTACACACATTACGAATATTTACCTGCTCAAAATCAATACTTTAGTTAAGCTCTATGTTTACTTTGAAATGTACCTCTCATCAGTACAAATGGATACTTGCACGGGTCGGAAGGTTATGATAACAGCATCAATTTAATTTGCCATTAGTAAATACTTTCTAGATAGGTATAGACAAGGCTTAGGAAAATATTAATTATAAATTAAGTACGATACCTTTTTTACACATTCATCATTTAACAATGTCCAATAACTTGGAAATTTCCACCAAGATATAAGGCTTTATTATTATTATTATAATTTATTTATTTGTTTACTTTTTTGGCGATAGACTTTGTAAACAGGATATCAATTTAAAGTAAATCTTTCTTTAGTAGAATACGAACACACAAAAAAATAAACTTCTTACCTTTTTCTTTCAATGTTATTAAATTGTTCCCTTTCTATTGCTTATTATAGCAAAGACAGTCGCCTGAATCTTAAAACCTAATACATTTTTTATATTTGAGTATTTTAGGCTTCCAAAAATAATTGTAAATTGCAATAAAATGTTTGAAAAAAATAGGATAATGAATGATTACTACACTCATCTATTTGTTGAATAAAGAATTTGCATATTGCAGGAATGCTGTTTGAAGTCGAATATGTGATTTTTTTTTTAGCTTAACTAAAATTGTAAGATCTTTGAAGCTGTTTTAAAAGTATAATCTTCGTTTCGTAAGATTAAAAAGTAATTTTAAGCGTTTAGGTAAATATAATACAGGAGATAAGGGTAACTGATGTTTTCAAGATTTCATTGAAGTCTGTAGACAATAAAAAAATATAAAGAAAAAAGGGTGGATGACATTGTTTTATCCATCTGAGTTATGGCCCTTCTAATTTGACCCTTTTGCACTTAAAATGCAATTTCAGCCGGATTAGCATTTGTAGCCAGTATTTTTACTCAAGCAAAATTATTTCATTTAATATTGTTTTTGGTAATGCACAATGATCAGACTCAAAATCATATTCGTTTTTAATAAAATGATCATGTGCGCAAGAAAAATAAAACGTGAAGAGTGTGACATTATAAAATAGGGGTGGGGGGTGGGGGTCAGTGGTATCGAATTTAGATAGAAGGCTTTAAAGGTAAAATTGTTGCAAAATTTTGCTTTAAAAATTTCAGGCTTTTCCTATATTTGCACAATTTTATGCTAAAAGTACATCACACATTAAGATTGTAGATTTTGTACATTATATACAGGACCTTTAGAATATGCTACAAACCTATCAAAATGTGCATAATATATAAAGAACACTGTGCCGGATAATTATGCCAGTGCCAAGGTGGCATTTTTGCACCCGCTTAAGATGCAGTTTCGGAAAAATTCATATGTACCAAATGATAGACCACTGTCTAGAGAGTATATAACCACTTTTGTTTTGGTGAGATATTTACCTTTAAAAATTAATCTCCCATAGGAAATTGATAATTCCCATAGGAGAAACGATACTCCTACAGGAAATATTGACAATCCTATAGGATTTTCTAAAAATCCTATAGGAATTATATATTTCCTATAGGAGAAAGCAATTTCCTGTAGGAATTTGACCAAGACAGGTAGTTTTCCTATAGGAAATTAAAATTTCCTATCGCATTTTATCAAATCCTATCGGAATTGAAATTCCTACAGGAAGTTCTTGTATTCCGATGGGAAATTTCTAATTTCCTATAGGAATACTGTTTTTCATACGGGAAAAATTATTTTCCTGTAGGAATTTAGTTTTCAAAGGTAAATATTTCACCTGACAGGTGAGATACAATGATAACAAAGGTGGTTGTAAACTCTTTAAGCAATGGTCTATCATATGGCATATTTGAATTTTTCGATATATGCAGCTTAGACAGGTGCAAAAATGCCACCTTGGCACTGGCATAATTATCCGGCACAGTGTTAAAATATAATCAAAAGAAAAGTTTATTGAAAATTCATTAAATAGCTTGTTTCTGTAATTTAAAAAAAAAAAAAATTATTTCGCTCGAAAAATTGGTTTGCTTTTTGAATGTCGTGTGATTATGAAATAATAATCTTTCTGTGGTGATTAAATAAAATCATATTCATTTTTAAAGCAATGATCATGTGCGCAAGGAAATTAAAACGTGAAGAGTATGATGCCTTAATGTCTTGCGCACCATCAGAATATTTGGTTTAAAAACGCCTTTGTGAACGCGTTAATGCACAATACTAAAACTTATGATATAATTTAATTGAGAAAATGAATATAAAGCATATTAGTTAATTGTACTCTAATAAGTCTAAATGACAGTTGTAGATACCAAAGGAAGATAAATTAATTAAACTAATAAAACAAATAATTTAGAATATGTGTTATCAAATCTTTTATTGAATATTTGATTAAGAGTTGACGCCCTTTGGTTTTGTAAATATTTTTGGTTTGATATTTAGTCTTATTCAGTAAGTTTAGTATAAATTATATATGTTTTATTAAGTCATAATGAACTTTTTGATACGATCGTGTCGTTTTAATTTCAATTATTCTATGTGCTCATTGAAATGCTTAACAAAGATGTAACTTGTATATTTGTATAGATCTATATATACATACATGTATGTTAATTTTATTTCTATGGCAACCAACTAGACATATACATGCAACAACATAATATTACTTGCAAGAACTACCTCGCCCCGACCACTTAGAGTTAATGAAGGTGCAGTTTATATACATGTCCCTGTATCACTTTTTACAACATTCATTTAACAATTTCTTCTACAAACTTGCAATCACTAAATTTCGTTCCCAGTAAAACCCTTAACCTTCATCCACCCCCTCCCCTTTGCACAATTTCATAAAAGTGCAGTATATGCAACTGTACATGTATATGACAACTATATCATGAATTAAATATTTTATTATGATAATGAGATGTCTCATGAGTGGACACCAGTTCCCCATTTTCTAATGAAATATATTACATAAAGAATAATTAATTTTATCAAATGATTATAACATTTGAATTGACCCATGTTCAGAATAAAGTGATCAGGTGAAGGAGCGTAGGAGTCTTATTAAGTGTTGCCATGTTAACGACAATAATCAGACTTCTATATAAAGCAATATGAGCTGTGTAATTTTTTTTCTTTCTATTTTGCTTCAACTATGCTATTTTGACAATTCTGGATGTAACTTAAACCTATATTCTAGTTAAGATTAAAATAAACCATTTTTAGAAATTTCTCTACTAGAAAAAAAACTAGCAAATCAATTTTTGAACAGGACGATAGTAATGTAATTTTTGCTTCAAAAATTCTCCGAATGAATTGTAATTTCCTAAAACATATTATATACATGTATGCTTTAATACTTGTCAAATAATTTTAATCAATTTAACAATTAAAATTTCAGACATGAAATTTGCAGCTAATATTACTTTTACGTTATGTGTTGTATAGAATACTTAACATTTAAGCTTCAACAAATAAAACCTACCTTTTCTTGTGCTGTGTGGTCTTCGAAATTGTTTTCAATGTAATGAAATTTCGGCGTAATTAATTTTAATATAATATTTCGGAACAGTGCAAATGTAGGGAAGTGCGGATTTGAGATTTTGAAGACGACCAATCAATGATCTCCCCGACGGTAGAGGTAGCTGAAGAACCCCCTAATACTTAGTACGTCCCGGAGGGAGACAACTGTGTTGTTTTAGTGACCCGTGTCACCCACAGAAGGGCTTCCAACATACCCCTTGTCTATGGTAGATGGCCGTGGTGGAGATAGCCACTACTGACATGTAGCCCCCCCCCTTACACTGATATTGTCAAAGCATCCCATGAGGATAAAATTTAAATTCTTTCTTTCTTTCCTAATTAATCCTCATTCCGAGAAAAAGTTAATACACATAAAAATTAATACGCGATTAATCAATTCATGATCAATTTCAAAATTTCTTTCTTGCCTTCTTTCTTTTTTAAAAATCAATTCTAATTCCGATAAGAAGTTAATCAACACATAAAAATTAATACGCGATAAATCAAATCAATTTCAAAATAACAGTGTCACAATTTTTTTTATATATCTCAGAGCATACAGTGTATGTTATAATACTGATAGATCTAAGTGAATGTTTTTATAAAGTTGCGAATCATATTATACCTTATACAGTATAAAATGATATAGTCGAGGAAAATTCCAGGTTGGCTTGAAATACTGTTCGTTTAAGAGGAAAAAAAAAGTAATCAACGCATCATGTTCCATTATTTATACATGTATATATTTCATGGCTGAACATACTGAATTTCTTGCTCAAACGAAGTTTAATTACAATAACACTGTATATGCCTGTTTTTTGGTCATGCATAGTTGATGTAGAATACAACTATTGGTCACAACGTATGTTGTTAAAACGCGTTTATCGTCTCAAAACAATTCATAACATGTTTGGTACATTATATACCCGTGTTCTTAATTGTAAAAAAAAAAATTGCTAGTTCAATATTTTGCGTAATTTTTTAAATCGTTTCTGTATTGGAACAGGCAACATTCAGATCGTCGGCGGGTCTGTAACAATTACATGTCATAAAATGTACTAATAGCTGTTCGTTTGTCTTCTGAGGTTATTCAGGGAGCTCGATATTGATACACGAAAGTTTGTAACTGTACGTAAATCAATGGTTCTTTACTTGTATGTAAACGACGTAGGGACATTACGGTACTCTACGAAGTCAGTGACCAACATGTTCTTAATTCCCCATGAAATAGCTAAAAAAATATAAATTCTGATATATTGAAATTTTCAAAGTTTTCAAACTCGAGGTGCAAAATTTATAGAAATTATAATGCATCTGTTTGCATTGCAGCACCGAATAATGGCTATAACACTATTTAAAGTGTGATAAATTCATGCTATTGTTTAATCTAATTCATAACTAAGATACGAAATGACCCAGGTGAATAAAACTTTTTTTTTTAAAGTTTCTATATAAAAAGGATAAATCTGAACAAACATTGAATGTATTCAGATTAATTTTTAAATATCTATATGTCGGGGGAAGGGGGGGGGTCTTATATTTTGATCATAGTTTGCGGCGTATTTTAAGGGAGATAAATAACTCCAATTTTTGTCACTCTATGGTGTCATTTGAATTCTGAGAATCATCTAAAACATGATCAATCTTAACATTTTATTCGTTTATTGTGTATGCTTATTGCGTTATAAATGGAGACGTTGACATTGTTGTAGTTTAATGGCCTTGAATCGTCAGATTAATAATCCGTTATACGCACTAGGCGGGAAAGGCTGGGTGGAAAAGTTTAAGGTGGCTTCATTCTAAGTCAACATTGGATGTTTGTTGAATAGGGTAAAAATCAAATATAGCGGGCCCAGTTTAAAACAGAACCCTAATAATGGCATCGCTACATGTATACGTGTAATCAAATGAGAGAGAGAGAGAGAGAGAGAGAGAGAGAGAGAGAGAGAGAGAGAGAGAGAGAGAGAGAGAGAGAAAACACAGCAGTGTGAAATTTAACATTTAACTCTATATAAGTGAATTTATCGCATTTACTTATATAAGTGATAATAATAACACCAATTATTTGCAAGGTCAATTGGTTTTCATGATGTTAATGGATATACATTAATCAATCAAACATGTCTTTTTGTAAAATGCTTTCCCCCACAGAATAATCAAATAATCACCTTCATAACTCGACAAAATAACTTGCATACACGTTACACCACAGAAAACCCCAGGGGAAAACATCCCAAGCTGCATGTACATGTAAATTACACTGATTTTGATTGCTCGTTCGCTAATGTTAAGGAGCTGGTAGACGATATTTGTCCGATGTAGACTTAACGTGAACGTTTTTTTATGTAGATCATTACCAGACGATCTTTTTAAAAAAAAGAACAAAAACAAATGTATCTGGTCTCTTCTTAAGTAGTAACCTTAATTATGGCTGCATGTGTCTTGTTTTGACAAAAATAATTTAATTTGTAATACCCTTTTTTTATTATTGTATGATGAGAACACCTAAACCATGCACATATGTACACACATGTTGAAGTATTCAAGCAAAATAATGACAAAATCGGACAAAATAATACAGAGGCGAGGTCTTATGCATGCGTGGGAAGTGTGGGGGGGGGGGGGGTACAGTGAATAGTGAAGACTACATGCAAGTCATTTTCTGTATGCTAAAATGTATGTTTTAAACTGACATTCAGGAATGAAATGTTATGAAATATATTTCTAAAAAAACACGGTTTTTGTCTGAAACTTTTTTTTCAAGTTTTGAACGAAAGGGGAGGATATGGAGAGCTTGAAGTTTATATTCATCATTATTGATATCAAAGCGTTATGCATTTCAGAGAACTGAGAATTCTTGACATGTAATGACAAACTCAACAAACAAAAATCTGCCACCTGTAAATCAGGTAAAGAAAACGTATATAGAAAGCATTGAGTCATTCACGTAATAAACTTCAGTCTTGATATGCAAGGCTAAATAAGGGTCTTTTTTTTTTTTATCAGCGTACACCTATTTTAACCTTATGGGTGTGGAGATTTTGACTTCAGTCAGCAGGAAAATAATCAATGGGTTTTTATATATTTAATAGATTTTTAGAATAACTTTAATCTGGCACGAACGTTAAAGAGACAGTCTCGTCAAAAGAGGGACGATTCATGATTTAAAATTTTCAACCCCGATTTTACAGTCCTTTTTTTCTCCCAAGCAAGTGCTCATTGCAAGCGCGTTAGAGGTTTAAAGGTATGAGAATTAAAAGAAATGATTATTAGGTGTAGGAGGACAGGTAAATAAGTTGACTTTCCAAGTGAAAAGGAAAAAAAGCCACATGTTATAGCATGCATGCTGGTTTCAGGTAAAAAGAATTTTCGTAGGAATGAACCAGCGATAGCGATGTTGTAATGTGACGTATACATGTAGTTGTGTCATTGACGCTCGAGTATTTCTCGTGTAAGGATAGAGATCTAGCATGGCAGGCCAAAGGGGAAACTTGACGTTAGTCGAGACATATCTCACGCATGGAGGTAAAATCTTCTTTAGATGTATCTCGAATTCTTTTCCATGTTTTCTTTTTTTCTTTTTTACTCCTACATTGAAGAAAATTATTTTATGATGTGATGTAAATGATGATATTATTAGAATTACATGTTGTATGTATGTAAACTTCATCATGAACATTATTAGTTCTCTGAACAGCCCCGACCTCTCAACATAAGGGATACTGTAAGTCCACATGTTGCACCCACTGGTATATGGACAGGCACGACATAGGACCCGAACGTTTTGGGGAGAGAGAGAGAGAGAGAGAGAGAGAGAGAGAGAGAGAGAGAGAGAGAGAGAGAGAGAGGTGGGGGGGGGAGATAGAGTCCTTCAATGCGACAACCAAATTATGCTTTACATTTTATGTGCTATACTCGTCAATATACACTTTAGTATAAAGAAATTAAAAATATTGATGGATGTCATAGGTAATGAGATGTTCGAAATTTGCGCTGCGAGCTGCAATAAACTTCAATCGTTTTTCTGGGTACCCGGTACCGGTCTGGAAAATAATACTCTGATTCTTAAACATGTTCAAGTTAGACGATGTCTCTGAGGAATTATTCATAGATCTAGATCAATTCTGCTCGAACCTGCACGCCGTGGCTCTTTTGAAATTCTCAAAATTTAATTACATGTGTGTAAATAACTTAGTATGTGACACACATTTAAATTATAATCCAATCAAAATGTTCAATGCTACCGAGATATTGCGAAATTATGCTAGATCGAGTCAGAGTTTACATTTAAACTTAAAATATGTAGAGCACCACTCGTACTGTAATAATTGGCGTCGATGATAAACAGTTCTCTCTCTCTCTCTCTCTCTCTCTCTCTCTCTCTCTCTCTCCATTGTTGTAGTACTTCTTGTTTTCTTTTAATTATCCAGCTATATAAATGTCAGTAAAATTTCTCTCCTTTTGAATTGACATTTTATCTTGCTAACCTTGTAATGAAAAGAAATCAATAATCAATATCTATGATTCAAATTTCAAAAAGTCTTCTTAAAAGTCACATACATAAGTAAAAAAAAAATTGTCATATATTCAGAAATTTACACGATATTAATAATATAAGCATAAAATAATATGGTTTTCTACATATTTCAATGACAAATATTTTACAGATGAGAGGTTGCGAGGCTGGCCGTTCATGGACAGTCCCGTTCCGATCCTAAGCGTGTTTGTCCTCTATCTGATGATGGTCAGGCAGGGACCCAAGATGATGGAACAACGGAAACCATTCCAGGTGCAGGGTGCCATGGTTCTGTATAATCTAGCTGTGATGGTGCTGTCTATTTATATAACCTTTGAGGTAACCGATTTGTCCAGAAAATTAATTAACTATGAATAAAATGCATCTAAAAGCCTATTTAAGAATATGAATATTGTACACCTAGGGAAAAAGAGCGTAGATTTATCAGTCATAAGCCAAAGACGCAGTCTCGGTCATGATTTGGCAATTTTTATTTATTTATTTCACTATCAGTATTTGTGTATTAAATTGTGCTTTCAGAAATTGATCTCCGCCGTGCAGTCTTCCTACAGCTTAAGGTGTCAACCCGTGGATTACTCGGACGATCCCAGAGCATTGAGGGTATATGTTCACCTAATTCTGTTCTCTTCCTCTCCTCTTCTCTTTCTTTCCTGTGTCCGTCAACACTGCTAACCTTCTTATCTTCCTTAGTCACAAGCGACACCCTTATTTAAGAATTATCATTTGAAATTCTAAAACCATATATATATGATGTCGTTAGGAGGTAGAAATGCACCATGAAATAAGTAAGACCACCAAACCTGTTAACGTTATACGTTGAATTACATAATGTACATATAGCCAGAATTCCTTCCGCTAGCCCCCCCCCCCTTCCCCCCGCCCCGCCACTGCCTCCTTAAACCTCTTCTCCGTTACTTCATTGTGTTTGTCAAAAGAATAAGTCGAATCACGTCAAGTTGATCTGCATTTCAATACATTTCCTTATATATCAATAAAGTATTTTTTTTTCTAAATATGATAAGTAGAAAAAAGTAGAAAAAAATTGTTATCTTGTTATATATTATGCAGTTATTATTTTAAGATTTTAGTGAATTTACATTTACATGATAAATATTTGACCACCATTTGAACATCAAATAGTTTGATAGCTATCGTGAATGAAAATATACGCTATAGATACCAGCTTGTAAAGAACAGTTTCGTCATAGTTTAATTGAGACCTCAACTTTGGCAAATAATATAAAGTTCAGTGGCGGATCTAGTTTTGACACCCCCACCAATACGAGCAGAAACGGGAGGGGGTCCAAACATTCATACCATTTGTTTCAATATTTACCATTAATTTATTCTTGTTGTATATTTCTTTTTAACGAATTTAATTATGTATTTAGACAAGATTTAGACCAAGTTATACACGAAATAATGATTTTTCGCTTTGGGCTTTTTAAATCTTTTTTTGTAGATGCTGAATGCGTGCTACTGGTATTTTATATCCAAGATCATTGAGCTCCTAGACACAGTAAGTTGATTCTTTCAGAACGAGGTTTATTAAACGAACATAAACGTATGGACTTACGAAAACAATAAGTGAATCGATGAATTATGTCACTGAAATACTCAATTATCAATATGATGAGTTTTCTGCGATGAAGCTCAAAGTATAAAAAAAAACCCAGTTTTCTGTATTGCATATAATTTTTGTTTTAAAAAAAACCGTTTCAATATAAAATAGATTAGTGCATGCACGTGTTTGTAATTTAGTTTGGTTTTCTTCTATTAAGTGCAGTGGACTTTTTCATTAATTTAGTAAAGAGTTACGGGCCTTGGAAAATCAATGAAAAAGTCCTTGTAAACCTAAAAATGTACTTTGATTTGAAATGTTAATGCATTAAATTGTTTAATATTTATATAACTGTTATAATCTACGCTTGATACATTTTTTTTGCAACAGAAAAAAAACTATCTCTGTATGCGGGATTTTATTTATCAATGTTATTATTTTCTGTTGTAGTTTTTCTTTATTGTCCGGAAGAAAGAGAGACAGATCACTTTTCTACACGTCTACCACCATGCTATAATGTTACTCCATACATGGTGGTTTGTGAAGTTTGTCCCCGGGGGCCAAAGTAAGATATACTTCAATTATTTTCTTTTAAGTTTATAGTCATGTACATGTAAATTGACATAACATCTTTGTCAAAATATTGTATTGGAGGGGGTCATCTCTTTGGGGGAGGGGTGGTGGTGGTATAAATACGCATACTTAAAATCATGAAAAGGATTTATGGTAAAGAATATTCATACCCTGAATATGTATCGCTTTGTACAACACTTTGGGATTATCCCTTTTAATGGCAGCTGTTAGATGTCTTATCTAGCAATTAGCTGGGATTTTTTTAGGCATTTATAGGCATACAAAGCTGTAATTTACATGCGCATATCTTTAAAATCTTTTTGGGGATTCAAGTTTAGTACTTGCATAAAAAAAAATCTTTATTATAAAGTAATAACCCTTATATGGTGTCGATCGATAGATATGTCGAATTCCCAGAAAAAATATATCGAACGGGTCTAAGAGGCAATGAAGTTGACAAGGATTTCAGCCATATCCAAGAAATTGCCTCTGCATGCAAATAAAAACAATTTAGAAAGGTTCAAATGTAGGGGGTGGCTGTTATGAATACCGGGGGTAGGTTGCCTTTAATTGAAACAGTGTAACTTGATACAAAGTAAATTCAGTTTTGAATACAAGTACTTCTAAGATGTGCCGTTGGATTGGGTGGGCATGGATTCATGTTTAAAGCAAAAGGGAGATAACTACTAGTCGCATGCTCTGAATAGTTATCGTTATTATCTCACTATCCCACTTTGTTTTCGAGAGAGATCGTCATCGAATTCAGATTAGATCTCCGATTGATTTTTCCTGTACATTGAAAAAGATATATATGATTTCACATGTATTTGTATTTAATTTCTTTTGAATCGTAATAAATTGGTGAAGCTTTTTGTGCAATTTGAAAATATTTCATCAAATTTTTATTTATTTATTTTTTGAATAGCGTTTGTACTGGGTTTCCTGAATTCCTTTGTCCACATTTGGATGTACGCTTATTACGGGCTGGCGGCCATGGGCCCTCACATGCAGAAATATCTATGGTGGAAGAAATATCTCACTAAGCTACAACTGGTAAAATAATTTCGTTCAGCTAACTCACATGATTACTTAATAAACAAAAGCACGTTCAATGAAAACTTCAATGATGATGATGGAAAAAAATATATGTAAAGGTAAATTGGAAGAAAATTAAAATGAATGCGTAAATGTATGATGCGATATGATTTCTATTTTGAAGACACACTCTCAGATGTGTTATTATTCTGAATTTCAATCTTTTTTCTTAACAGTTCCAGTTTGTGTTGACTAGCTCCCACGCTCTCTATAACGTCTGCTTCGGAGAGTGTGGCTTCCCGCGCTTGTTTTCCTTATCCAGCGTCATCCAGTCCGCAATATTTTTCAGCCTATTTATGAATTTTTATTTACAAGCATATAAAAAGTCAAAAAACAGCTAAACTCAACTCAATTTTACACAAGTTTTAATTTATGCCGGTGTTTTATCTATAATCGCTCAACGATGCTTAAAAGTTTTCGTATTTAAAACATGTATTCTGTGGCGATTTTATACGAGTATATAATGATTTTTTATATTATGTTTCATTGTACATGAAAGAATATATGTGTGTTTGCTCAGTTTTGTGTGCTACCGTTTTGTATAACAATTTACAATTTTGTTGTGTAAAATATATCCTTAAATCGCAATTTTTTTCAAATGTCATTGATACACATTAATTTTTTTCCTCCATGACCCTTAACTATTTGTATACCAATTTGGAAATATATAAAATGGCAAAATTAGGAAGCTGAAAGAGTACATTTATTAAATCCGTTGTAAAAGTTAAAATAAATACATTTAACACATCAGGTGCTCGACTTTAACAATCTATTTTGTTTTTTATACTCTTAAGTCTCAGGAAAAAGATTTTTGAAAAGTTCATCATATGTACATGTATATGCTTTTATGTTTTACGTTTACAATTTTGGTGCATAAATATGAATGACAGTGTTTGCGAGTCAACACAGTTTTGAATAAAATAAGTTACAAAACTAATCTTATTTAAATTTATGTTATTCGAATACATCTATATAGACAAAGTATTTAATATACTAGATCTTTATAAAGGGATTTTTTTTTACATTTCTTTATTTCTTTATTTTGGATATTAAGTGTTAATTACTTCTTAATCAACGGAATTTGAAATCTGAAGAAAAAAAAACCATTGAAGAAAACTATATTGTGTACAGTTAAAGACAAAACTTTTTGTTTCAGCTTTCCTTTATGTAAGCCCGAAAAATACCATGTACCTCATTTTTGGTTGAGTATATGACATAATGATCATATCGCAAACCTATTGACATGTTTTAATCATTTTTCAGAAATCATATCTTAATGATTGTTGTTGTTGTTGTTGTTGATTTTACCTGATATAAAGGTAAATGTCTATTATGAATATAATTAAGGAATAAGGAATCATTCTTTGAATATTATGAGGTGATAATTTCGGTCGGGGGAGGTCAAATCCAATAAAGCCCGAAGGGCATGTATATAAGGAATAGGGAATCATTCTTTGAGTATTAAGAGGTGATCAGATTTGATCACGCCCGACCGAAATTATCACCTCATAATATTCAAACAATGATTCCTTATTACTTATATTTATATTATTTCCAATTTGTACACTTTAAAACAACATTATTTTAAAACCACTATTTTTTATGTAGCACATGCTCTGTATTAATTACTACGCGGCGCAGCCAATACAGTTTTTCGGTTATGCTATAAGAAACGCCCATTTTGTGTCACTCATGTTTTATGAAGATTTTGGGTTTTATGGTTCAAAATTGATTCGTAATGTTATCACAGACAAAGACAGTTGAAAATGTAAATATTTAGTATACACAACAGTTTTATGCCCGCTTTGACCTGATATACAAATTTCCCCCGTTCTTCACAAAAATCAAATACGCCGGGCCCCAGAGAGAACTGGACGTTCGTGGAGACATATCACCAACGGAGGTAAGTGAACATGAGCATTGCGTTTATTTCAAATGAATACGATACGGACATATGTTTATTTTAGAACTTGGTAGAATCAATAGATGATAGTCCTATATTATAAATGTACATTTTCTGTGGAGAGAGAGAGAGAGAGAGAGAGAGAGAGAGAGAGAGAGAGTATAAAAAAACCTGTGCGCAACGGGGGGTGGGGCGGGGAGGGCTGTCCGAGCGTTAATTTGTTTGCGAGGGAGCATAACATATCAGTGTAACGTGATACTTGACAACAATGATAAATATTGATTCGCACTTTTACTAACTTTTTACGGAAAATTCATTTAAAAATTCAGAGATAGATGTAAAAATAAATACTGGTCGTCCATCCATTTTTTTTTCAAACTGGGAGCTACAAGCCTACAGCTAATAACAGATAGATATACATATGTTCCAATACTGTATCACGATGATATGTTTCATTTGGAAATATAAATATTTCACATATACGACATGTATATATGTAATAAGATCAGCAACTAGGCTACTTTTCTGGTGGATCAAAAAGCATGGGTTGGAATCTGGTTAATGTAACGGTAGGCTTTAAATAAGTTTAATGATCATATTCAATAAATTGGTATTTTTATTTCCCCAACCATAAAACTTTTTTTTTTTGTAATGTAAAAATACTTGTACAATGATAATATTTACAGAATTTTAACTGGAATCTTCCGATTTGAAAAAAAAAAAAATGCGCGTTGAATCATGTATTGAGGTTCCTGTACAAAATGATAATACCTGTATGATAATGACTGAAAGAGACTGATATTTTTATATATTGTAGTTGTACATTCAGCATGTTAAGGAGGCTGGGTGGTCAATTAAAAAAAAATACCCATCAGTTCTACTTTAGAATTTCTGTGATGGTTTTTTAGCCATGAATTGTCATTTAGTAAAGAAAAGTATATTGGCGTTAAAATTTGAACAATTTCTGAATCTTGATATAGAGCTCTTATTCTGGAGATTTATATAGTCTTGAAATGGCCAAAACCATTCAGTTCTGTTAAACACTGTTAAAATGATCTTGATATTACAGAATAAGAGTAAATAAGTTCTTCAAACAGTTATATGTATGTATATATATATATATATATATATATATATATATATATATATATATATATATATATATATATATATCTATTTCATTCACTATGGGCAGGTATATGTCAATTTGAGAGTTATTGCAATGTTTGTGCTTATTATATATGTATATATCTATGCAATGTGTATCGTCCCGATCCTCTCAAATTGTCGTTTAACTGTATTCCACCTGTATCTCAAACGACCGTGTAGTGAGCGACCGGCGCGCTAGGTTCCGTTCGTCATCGAAAGCAAGATTTTTTGTCTTGCCTAGATGGCGTAGTGGTTAGCGCGGTCGCCGCTCACTGCTAGGAGAATGGGTTCCAGAGGTCGTGAGTTCAAGCCCCGGCCAGGGCGGAGGTGGAGCTCCAATAAGGTGAATTTCTCTGTGCTTTATATATATATATATATATATATATATATATATATATATACCAAGTATTATTCTCTCTTTTTCTTAAGGAGACTTATAGTTAATTCATAGCTCTACAAAAACAGCCTGACTGAAATCTACACGCCCCGTTTATCGATTGGTCGAAATCTACAGCGGCTGAAGCTGACTAGAAAGTGACAGGACAGAAATTGACACGCCCAGTTTATCGATTGGTCGAGACCTACAACTACTTAAGAAAAATCACGGACTGCACGAAATAACCATGATGATGTCAGACTCAAAGTCTCACAGGAGACGATTTGGCTGTTTCTTTTAGCTAACATACTTATGTACATTAACAGTAATTTAGTGAATTTTACTTACTTTTACGCTCAATTTATTAATTAGTTAAAAGAAAGATGTTAATATAAACAATAAAATGCTTTCTTTGGTGATTCATTCGGGTTATTTGGTATGTATCACCAAAGAAAGCATTTTATTGTTTAAATATTAACATTCAGTGTGTATGTCCCCTTCTGTTTGCATTGGAAATCTGTGACGTTCAATTTCCTATGAATACATATGTTCATGCGCCATGAGCATAAATATAAACGTCACCACGTGTTTAGAGTATATTTATTTTTCTAAGATTAAATGAAACATTCAACCTTACATTTCAGCCTGGTAATTTGATATATACTTTTGAAAAATAATCATTAAATTATATTTTCTCCTTTATTAAAAAGATTTTTCTCTACAAAGTTTCTGACACTATATTTTTAGCCGCGGAAACGTACTAAATAACATGTTAACATGGCTGTTCCATGTATGTTTCATGTCCCTGACTGGAGCGTATATAATGGCTTTACAGCGACGATACACAGATATTTCATACAAAAAAATCCCATCAGCATGAATATAAATTTAGCATTGAATGCTTATTTTAACATACCGCGCTAACGCGCGTTATTCAATTTGTTTGCACCGCATTGGTGTGTCATAGGACCGACGACATCCAAAATTAAGCATTCAATGCTTAAATGTGCAGGTCTATATCATTCTTCATTTATATCGACATTCATGACTGAATTAAGTGCAAGTATATTAATAAACCCTATCGCCCGGGATCCCCTCCCCTTCTCTTCACATTCTGCATCGACTGGATCATGAAAGAAACCATCAATTAGAATAGCAAGCGAACGGGATTCAACCAGTTGGACTATGTCAGAAACGCAGGGAAATCTAGATTTTGCGGACGATATAGCACAGACATGCAAGAAAAAAAACAACAACATCTTGCAAACACTACAGAAAAATTGGCCTGAAAATCAACAACACCAAACCCAAGGTAATAAAGATCAACACAAAATTTAAAGAACCCATATCACTCTAGGAAGTACAAATATTAAAAATGTCACAGATTTTGTCTACTTAACAAGCAAGACCACTACAGATGCGAGCTCAATGGCTGATTTCCTAGCTCAAAGAGGTATAGCACTGCGAAACATCAGGAGACCAGCAAAAATCAGCACAAACACTAAAATTTACAGTAAAACACTGGACATGTATACATATATGGTCCTGAATCTTGGATAAACATAAACATCTTTCAGACCCGACGCTTTGGCATAAATTAATTATGGAAGCTACTGATGTTAATCATGCAGTAAAAAATTTTACTTCAACTTTTTTAGGACACGTCAGCGAGTGCATACCCGAGAAAACTATTGTTATTAGGCCAAGTGATAAGCCATGGTTTGATTCGGTTTTACGTAGAGAAATTCGTATTCGAAATCGTTTACGGAAAAAAGCACAAAAGTCAAATAAATTATGCGATTTACTGAAATTTCGAAAAGCAAGAAATAAAGTAAACAACATGAAAAAGTATGCGATAAACAATTACTATAACAACATTGAATTAAATCTTGCTGATGCTAGTAAAAATAATACCAAACTTTTTTGGAAACTTTTGAAGGATGTATTCAGTGTTAAATCCCCCACAGTTATTCCCCCGTTAGTGTATTCTTCTAATAATGGATATCAGTCGATTGCCTTCTCTAATGAAGATAAAGTAGAAATCCTTAATAATTATTTCTCTTCGATTTCATGTGTTGATGATTACGGAGTTAAATTACCAGACAGGTTTTCTTTATGTGATAGTGTTGTAGATAACATTGTTATCAGAGAGCAAGATATTATAGATATAATTACAATTTTACCTTCAAACAAAGCCATTGGGCCAGATACCATAAGTCACAAGATGTTGAAAAGCACAATACATACAATTGTGAAACCCTTATGCTTACTTTTCAATAGATCATTTAATGACTGTATATTTCCTTGCTCATGGAAAATAGCAAATGTACTTCCTTTATTTAAGAAAGATGACCCGTCTGAACCGTCAAATTATAGACCTGTTTCGCTTTTGAGTTGTGTTGGTAAAATAATGGAACGCATTGTATTTAAGCATTTGTACAATTTTTTTCATGAAAATAATCTATTTTACAAATACCAGGCAGGTTTCTTACCGGGTCATTCAACAGTATATCAACTTATTGAAACTTATGATTGTATTTTAAAAGCCATTGATGAAGGTAAAACAACTTGTGTAGTTTTTTGTGACCCGTCTAAGGCCTTCGATCGAGTATGGCACAAGGGATTGTTATTTAAGCTTCAAACTTATGGAATCAAGGGTAATTTGTTGAGATGGTTTCAAAGCTACTTAGTTAATAGGACACAGAGAGTTGTGTACCGTGATTCATATTCGTCTGTTAATACATTATATGCAGGGGTCCCTCAGGGATCTGTATTAGGACCTCTTTTGTTTTTGATATATGTGAATGATGTAGCCAATAATATGCTTACTTTTTGTAGACTATTTGCTGATGATAATAGTTTACAAGATTCTTCAGAAAATCTAAAAAAAAAATAACATAAATAAGGATCTTTTAGAGTTAGATAATTGGTCTAAAAAGTGGCTCCTTAAATTTAATCCGACAAAAACAAAAGCTATGTATTTTAGCACAAAAAATGTTTTTAAATATCCATCTCTAAATTTTCAAAATTGCAACATAGAGTTTGTGTCTAGCCATAAACACTTAGGATTAACTTTTTCCAAAAATCTCAGATGGACAGCATATATTGATAATATAATAGCAAAGGCACACAAAAAATTAAATTAAAATTAAATCGTAAATCTTTATCGCTTATGTACACATTCTTCATTAGGCCACATTTGGAATATGCTTCAGAAGTTTGGGGAGGATGCTCTCTTGCAGACACAGAAAAGCTTGAACAAGTACAACTAACTGCTGCTAGAATTGTTACTGGTTTATCAATATTTGCTTCCAGAGACTCGCTCTACTTAGAAACAGGTTGGAATTCTTTAAGTACAAGACGTAAAATAGCTAGACTAAAAACAATGTTCAAGGTAGATAAAAATATAATTCCTTCTTACATTAAGGAATGTTTTCCAGATAAGCGGTGTAATTTGTCTAATTATACGATGAGAAATTCTCAGAACTATTCCTTTCCAAAATGTCGATTGCAAGTGTACAAATCTTCTTTAATTCCAACAGTCATTGGGGAATGGAACTCCCTACCTCTGCATATCAGGGAGTTTATTCACTATCAACCTTCATAAATTTAATCACTTCAGATAAAGATATTTTAAATATAAATAAATCTCCGCCATCATACTTCTCTTTTGGAGATAGGTTCTACAATATAATCCATACTAAACTACGTCATAATTGCATACTAAATTGTGACTTATTTCGATATAATATCATTGAGATCCCTTCATGTACATGTGGAAAAGTTGAAGACACTTATCATTATTTTTTCTCTTGTACTAAGTATGCACGCGCCAGAGATGAACTTTTTAATAATGTTTTTAAGATCCGAAATTTGAATATAGTCAACACACATGTGTTGCTCTGGGGCGATGTTACAGTTAGTGATAGTGTTAATGAAACTTTGTTCTCTATGGTTCACCTTTTCATAAAAAAAATCTGAACGTTTTTCGTAATGTACTACACTTAATATATTTATATCTATTTTATAGTGCCATAAGAAACTTTAGTAATGTATGTGATATATATATTGCATCTGTTTTAAATATGTGACCTTTTACTATGCTTTATAACATGTTTGCTAAAAACTTTTGTAGGGAGAGGGCTTAATAAGTTATGGAACTTGTGCCCAATCCCATTGTATAAAAATATACAATAAAATATGTTCAAACCAAACCACCCGACGCTTGTGCAGAATACAGCGCATCTTCTGGCCAAACATCGGATGAAGAGCTGTATATAAAAACTGATACCATCGCTCTATTCTAGGTTATAAGTAAGAGAGAATGGCAGTGGATTGGACACGTGAATGTGAATGCACCCAACGTCCATCACAAGTGTAGCAATGATGTGGACACCAACTGAACAGAGAAATAGAGGAAGACCAAAAGAGACCTGGGAGAGATCAGTGGAAAAAGAAATGAAGGACAACAGCTGGACATGAGGACGGGTCCAGAGATGGACTCAAGATAGATCAGCATGGAGGTCTCTGGTGACCGCCTTAAGTGCTAACAAGCACTAGCTAGGAGGACTTTAAGTAAGTAAGTAACCATTTCGTCGAAAGTATGTCTGATTCGTTTATTGACCTTGCGGTACACTGTCTGAAAAGGAATAACATTGCCTTTGTTTATGAACGGAATTACATACAATCTAATTTTCTTAATTTACTATGAAACATAAATATAAAAAATACCATAAAGTCATTTAGATTGAAAATAGCAATGTGTAGCGAAAACAGAAGTAATCGAAACCAAACGAACTACATTTCATTTTGACCATTTTTTTTTTTTAGGAAAGGAAATCATTTGTAATCAAGTTGATATACATAATGTGTTAGCATCTCTGCATTGAAAAAACACCTCAGATCTAAGGAAATAAAAAAAATCAGAATAGTACATTGTAAACTGGCTATTGATATGTATACCTTCTATAACTTACTTAAAAGCAATCTATTAACGGTACGCTTTCCTTCTTATGCACATTTATAGATAGCTGTCATGCACATCTAGTTTATAAATACATGTATAATATCAATACAGTTGAATATTGTCTTAAGTTTACTCCAGTATCTTTAGTTTTATCTTTCCCAGATGCTGTACGCGTTCAATCTGTTTCGAAAGATAACAGTGACAAAAAGAATATCTTATCATAAGATAAAGGGATGTGACAATCATACATGACTGTTTTGGATTCCATTTACATTATATATGCTGAAGATAACAAAACTTCTTCCACAGATAGAATAACATTGACTGGACAAAAATATGATAAGCATCATTTTTAAAAAGTTTTTCAGATTTATATATGACGTTGCATACAATATACATATATTGTATCCTTTTAAATGCATGATATCAAAGTAGAAGAGTGTACGTACGTCAGGCCTAGAACAATATATTAATCAATCTTTTACTTACATGTACTTTATGAAATCAAATATGCCGGGTCCCAGAGAAAACTGGACGTATGTGGAGACGTATATCACTCACGGAGGTACGTTGATATTATTATTCTTGACTGAGTGTGAGGGCAATATACATGTACATATGACAAATGTTGCCCAAGGCCGAGGGCAACATTGCTGTCTTAAGGTCCAAAACATCATATGTTGCCAATCCCAGTCAACAACTGTCATGCGCGGATCTAGAGGGGAGGGGTCGGAACCCCTCCGACCCCCCTCCCCCTGGAAAATGAAAAATTATTATATTAACATAGTAATGTTATCGCAAATATGCATCGACCCCCCACCCTGGCAAACACAATTATTCTTCTACCCCCCCCCCCCGGGAAAAATTTTCTGGATCCGCGCATGACTGTTTTGTTATACCCCTCACTACAGATGCAATATAGCAACAATCCATTCATGTCGCACTGCCCTCCGTCTATTTCTGTTTCGCCGAGATGAGACTAAAATCAATAAGCTGTGACGTACCGGTCCTACAATTTTTTTTGTTGGACCGGTAAACCGGTCAGCATCGAAATTGTAAGACCGGTTGAATTAACATTCGTTTTGTTGGGCTTTTTTTTTAATTGGAAAAACTTTGAAGAATAATATTTATAAGGGTACATGTATAACAAATAATGTTTATTTTAAAGAAAAAGAGGGTTTGTATATCGCGAAGAAAAAAATAGGTATATATCGCAATGAATCACGATATTTCAGAAAAATATATTGATAAATATTATGAATTTTGATATACCGTGTATCAAATTCTTACATGGTTTGCTTTTTATATATGGTAAATAACTATCATTCCAAGCGAATTTTATACGAACACCAGTATAATTCAAAACCGCTTCAAATTTTTCTTCATGTTATGATAAATGTTACAATGCAGATGAGAGGTTGCGAGGCTGGCCGTTCATGGACAGTCCCGTTCCGATCTTAAGCGTGTTTGTCCTCTATCTGTTGATGGTCAGACAGGGACCCAAGATGATGGAGCAACGGAATCCATTCCAGGTGCAGGGTGCCATGATTCTGTATAATCTAGCTGTGATGGTGCTGTCTATTTATATAGCGTTTGAGGTAAGTTAGATCCATCCACTCAACTTTCCCCTATCCACAATCTTTTAAAATTGCTTTTTGTGCAGTACATGCAAAAATATTTCATTACAATCTTAAATAAATGTATTCCTTGTTAACAAAATTATTCAAATGCCTTCGATAATCAACCGATTATTAATGATTAATTCATCAATATGGATTAATTAGGTCTTCTTGATAAGAACAGTGTCATACTAATATATTTAAATTCGATTTATTTATGTATTATATGGAGGAAGGTATACTTGTAGATGCTGATCTCCGCTGTGCAATCTTCCTACAGTCTGAAGTGTCAACCTGTTGATTACTCGGAAGATCCTCGGGCTTTGAGGGTACGTGCATGTTGGGTCCTCTTTCATCAACTTGCTTTTGACAACCGTCATAGTGAGTTGCCGTCATATGAATTATGACCGGTTTCCTCGAGAACTCGTTGTTATCAGTGGCATTATATGGAATGCACGTGCTTCCTAATTTCATGAAAACAGTAATATGGCATTTCTTATGAACAAGTACAACAATGTCATGTTTGTCACCACTACGATTTGAACTAAAACAAAAATAGTCTGTCGTGCATATATATAAAGCTCAAATTTACTGATATCCCATCTATCCTACGTACTATTTATCTCTTTTATTATATGATAATGTTTTTTTTTGGGGGGGGGGTGTTAAGTTCTTGATGTGTGTTTCATCTTTTATACTGAGAATTCTTTTTGGAATTTTAGATGCTGAATGCTTGGTATTGGTATTTAATTACTAAATTGGTTGAACTGTTGGATACGGTAAGTTTCCGTTATCTTTCCAATCTGATTAAAGGGGTCACGATTTTGGTCAAAAATTATTTTCCCGATTTTAATGTTTGCTAATTCAGTGAGGCATTTTTTATACCCAACCAAACTTTGAGTGTCATTTGTTTTTGTTTACATTTTTTAAAAATGTTGAAGACCTAAAGACCTGAATTCTAGACCTAAAATGAATGTGTTTTACTTTTGGAACTGTTTATTTATGCTTAAAATGAATAAAAAGATCGACAAATCAGCTTGAACAAGATTTTTTATTGGTATATTGAACCTATGTAAACAAAAACAGAGCACGAGCCTTGTTTACATGACAAAGAATTGTGAGCTTAACGAGTCACTCTAATTTGGTCATTAGAAATGCATTCCTAAAGTCATGCCGGATCCAGAATTTTTTTCCTGAGCTGAAAGCTGGGCCGCTTTCAAACAAACTTGACACAAAGCATCCTTAGGTGAAGGGAATTCAAGTTTGTTAAAATGAAGGGCCACGCCCTCTTTCAAGGGGAGATAATTAAAAAATCGTTGAAAATTTGTTGTTTTTTTTTCAAAAATCTTCTCAAAAAAACCAGTTGGCCAGAAAAGCTCTAACTTGTGTGGAAGCTTCCTCAGGTAGTGTAGATTCAAGTTTGTACAAATCATGATCCCCAGGGTTAGGGTGGGGCCACAATGGAGGGTCAAATTTTTACATAGGAATATATAGAGAAGAATCTTAAAAAAATCTTCTTCTCAGAAACCGATCGTGCAGAAAAGCTGTAACTTGTATGGAAGCATCTTCAGGTATGGAAGATTCAAATTTGTTCAAATCATGATCCCCAAGGGTAGGATGGGGCCACAATGGGCGGGGGGGGGGGTTCAAACTTTACATAGGAATATATAGGGAAATATCTTTAAAAATCATTTGCCTAGAAAAGTCAGTTCAGATAGTGTAGATTAAAATTTGTCAAAATCATAATCTTTAGGAGTAGAGTGCACATGGGAGGGGTTTCCAGTTTTACAAAGGAAAACATTTAAATATCCACAAAAACTCAAATGTTATAATATATGGTTTTTCTTATATGCAAGCATTTTGAATTATTGTTGATTCTTTAAAATTGTTTAGACTTTGGCCCCCCTGGACAAATTCTTGGGCCTGACAATGGGTTCAAAGTTTGATGTACGTTTATAATCCATATATAATTATTTGTTTAAGTCTCATCATTTTCTCGAGAACTGCAATGCTCAGGTAAGCGATGTGGCCCATGGGTCTCTTGTTTTTATTCTGTATATACATGTATATAATCGAGCTCCGTATAATCTCAGGCAAATCAAATGTGACCTGTTCACGGTAAGTCATTTTCCGTGCCTAATCAACAATCAAAGGTTAATGATTATTAAAACAAACGCCTAGAGATAATGATTGATATGATTAAATTTTTAATTTTATACAAACATCTAATCCAATATATAACTGATTTGAAGAAACACAATTTATTCTCAAGTACATATATCTGCTTATTAATAAGTAAATCAAAAGAGATCAATAATTAGCCGCTTCAAAAATACACCAGGGACACCGATGGAAAAGAGTGTAATTTACGGATCAAACTTGTCGAGCAAAGAAAACTGATTTCTACATTCGTAGAACAGAAACTGCCGCGTTAAGAAGAAATAAATAATATTTTTAAATGCTATTCACTTTATTACGAGTAATCGACTAAGAAAATTTTAGTCGATGATCGGCGTGACCGAGCGATAGTCGAGTACTCGTTGACATCCCTAATTTGAATAAACCTTTAAGGAGCTAAACAATGCATGATGTGGTATGACTCCCCACAAACAGATTAATGATTGAATTATCTTATAAAAGATCTTATGATGACGGATGTACTTCTTCGTAGTTTTTCTTCATTGTCCGGAAGAAAGAGAGACATCTCACCTTTCTACACGTTTACCATCATGCTATAATGTTACTCCACACTTGGTGGTTTGTGAAGTTTGTCCCCGGGGGTCAAAGTAAGTCAGATCATTATTTGCCCATCGTCGGAAACCCATGGCCAGTCTCGCATGCGCTTACTGACCGTGGGCCATCTCATTGAACTTTTCTCGTTCTCAGGAATAATACATGCTCTATTCCTATTGGCTGTTTTACGCTTTCAAGGAGAAAATCTAACTAATCAGTAAGCGTATGCGATACTGGCCGTGGGTTTCCGGCGACGTAATTTACCAAGTCTCTTGTGAAATCATTTGATAACAGATGGCATCTAGGGTAAAACTCTTATTGGAAATTCATTCCATGATACAACAGTGGCTGCAATTTTATAGTTTAATATAGGGGCCTACCCCTTTTAATTTTTATATTGATGTAATCATGTATTGTGTTTGTTTGCTCAATATTATAAACTTTATACGATATGTTATTCGAATTTGTCATTTTTTTTCAACTTTACTTTTAAATTGATCAACTAAAGCGTTTGTACTGGGTTTCCTGAATTCCTTTGTCCACATTTGGATGTACGCTTATTACGGGCTGACGGCCATGGGTCCTCACATGCAGAAATATCTCTGGTGGAAGAAATATCTCACTAAGCTTCAACTGGTAAAATGCATTTCTAAGATCACCAAATATATATGAAACATATAATTAATATTAGGTAAAGTTGATGATCTTGCTGACACCATGCGTAGAAGTACAATCATTGTCTTTTTCAATTAGTTGCTTATGTTTTTGTTTTATTAATATTTGTAATTTGATTGAAAAGACGATTGTATATTTTTTTAAATGTTAGGCCATCATTAAAACTATCTTTGTTTCCCATAACCCGACCCTAAATTTTGAAGTTTGGTAGGTAGGTAGGTAAATATTTTTTTTCTGCCAGGGCAAAATATAAAATACATTATAAATTCAAAATGAAAAAATTAATCAATTCTTTAATTAATTACAAAACTAAAAAAATATGACCAGTTGTAAAACAAATTTTTATACTTGACTGTACTAATGGAATGTAAAACAAATTTAATATCAAATTCACAATTTGATATTGTTAAACTTTTTAAACATGTTTGATTCAATGATTAGATGTGCATGAATAGATCCATTATCATTTGTATATATGTCGATGTACATGTTAACCTATATTTAAATACCATTTAAATGATATTGTACATACTTCAAAGTATCAATTAATATTTCAAAATTTGTTTAAAAAATGTCTAAAAGTATATTAAAACAATAATAATTATTAATTTAAGGAAATGTAATAAATGTAAATATTTGTGAAGTAATATTTAATGATTCTACAATTTTTTGTTTACACAAAATCACGTACTACACTTGCAGTGAATATCCTTCTTTGACAAGGAAATAGGTGTCTATACAAAGAAATATTAACCCAAATTTGAAACATAATGCTAGGGAAGAAAAAATATTGACCTCGGTAGATAACAACATTTTTGTAAATTCACCCAATTTCACTTTAATTATAGTCATTACCATAACCAACTCTTTTGTTTCTGTCGATTTGAAATATGACGAATTCTTAAGGTAACTCCAGTGTCTTTCGGATCCGGTTCTTTTTTTACACGGCTTGCTAAATTTCCGGTTATAATTTTGGCACACAACAAGTGTTTTAAAATAATTATGGTTTGGTCAAAAAGTGGAAAATTTGTTAAAATATAGCATCTCCGACATTTAGAGGGATTGGAGAAAGCAAGGAAAGCAGCGAAATGTAAAAAGGTAAATGAGTGTGTAATATAATTGTACGTATTGTATGCATTCTCCTCTAGCAATTACACTGCGTTTATGTAGCTTGACGACCTCATGTGTCCTCCGGGACAAGGAGAGGATAAGTAAGTCTTGTGTAATTAAAACTACATAACACTGATTGGTGTTTAATCTACAGATAAATATGTTTAAAAAACTGGGATAGAAAGTATTTGACAGAAAGGGGGAGGGGTACTACTGCACTCAACTATATGAGTTTTTTGGCAGTCTCGATCTTAATTTTATATGTATAATACAGTTTCATTGAGTATATCAATTTAAGTGACTGTTAGATTGTGTCATTTTGGTACATTTCATTTTTTTTCCAAAGTTTGCAAAAAACAACTTGTAAAATTTACATTTTCAATATGGGGGTACACATGTTCAAGAGACTATCAAGCAAAAACTAGATGGTCAATTTTGATAAACTATGTTTTTTTGTTAACACAATATGTAACTCTTAATAAATATTCTTTAAAAAATGTATGTAAACTGAATAATATTTTAGAATTTTTCAAAAATATGCAATTTTGTGATTTTTTTGGGAAGGTCGTGGCAAGAAGAAATGTAATATTTTTTATATTTTCTGTAGAAAATCAATAAAATTTTTATGATTTAATGACAATCAATTGATTTGCTTAAATTATAACCTAACATGATGTATTTTGGTGCATAATTTAATAAATTATGAGATCATGGATCATGGTGTTAAATTTTGGTTGTAAAATTTTTGGACCTTGTGAGCTGAAGCTCACTGTAGGAAAACAAACGTGCAAAGGTATAAATATTTTGGTCTCTATAGTAAGTTTATAAGTTGTTTTAATTATTAAAATTAAAAAATGTGTGGTTTGACACGGATTTCTAAAACACTGGAGTTACCTTAAGAGAACTGTTTAAAATTTTCACAACATGAAGAGTCTTTTATTTCACATGTACCAACCTAATTTTTTGGATAAATTATTTCTCCCTAACAGAAAAGTAGGGAGAAGCTTGAAAAATCAGGGAGACTGACAGTATTTGATACGGCATAACCTACAAAAATGATTATATAATATATACACAGATTCAACCTTAATTAGATTGGATTAAAATTTAAGCAACTTAATAGAAAATAAAAAACTTATCTAATCTATTAAATTAAATCTATTTGATGTATATATCCATACATTTTATAGATGAAATGTTTTGTAATTGTGTTAGCCAAGTTAAAAAAAAATCAGTCTTTTTACTTCTGTGTATTTTGGAGGTATTAGTCCAGCCATATTACCCAATTACAACCATTGTAGAGGATCAATTTAATTTTTAAGATCACTGAAGACAGATGGTTTTATGATTATTTTAGCATTAATTTGGCACAATTATTTACTAATTACAAGTTACCAACTAATTGTAATATCAACACTAAAAGTAATTAATAAACTTCGGTTGTAATTTTCAATTCACAGTAGGCTATATGTTGCATCACCCATATTTACATGTATATCTAGAAAAGATAAGACAATCGCAAATTATTAATCACAACAGTGGTTAACTGAGGCCGTGGAAACGTCTTTGAATTAAATGATTATCATTTTAATGTCTCTGGAGTTAATTTATACGATCATGAACTCAGAATACAGGGCAACTTCAACTTCTCTTTCGGAGGAGTTACCGATCATAAAGCGAGTATTTCGCCCATGTTGATGATCAAGGCTAACAAAATGATTGTAAAACAAAAAAGATGTAGTTCTTCTAAAAACGAATTTGGTTAAAATTAGGTTTCTTAAAAAAAAAATCTATCCATTGTTGTGAAAAAACAATTCAGCCGGCGGGTTTTAATTGGGTCGGTCGCGTTAGGGGAAACATAGATATTTTTAATTTTGGCCCTATCTATTTTCTTTTTTTAAAGGTCCAGTTTGTGCTGATATGTTCTCACGCCCTCTATAACGTCTGCTTCGGAGAGTGTGGCTTCCCGCGCTTGTTTTCCTTATCCAGTGTCATCCAGTCCGCCATCTTTTTCATTCTGTTTATGAATTTCTATTTACAAACCTACGAAAAGCCAAAAAGACATTAACTCGAGACACAAATAAAATTGATTTGATGTACTAAGAGAAATTATTTATGTTCACTGTAATTATGCTTGCACCCCTTTGTTTACGGGTATCTTTGAGAAAACTCTTTACCATTGAGAATACATGTAGTTTGCAAAAGAATACGTGTATATCGATCATTTACGCAATAAAATACTTTCTTTGATGGTTCATATATGTATAAAGCAAGCGATCATTGCAGAATGATCATTTTTTATGGTGTGGGGTTGGATAATGCTCGATACCTTTATAGCCAAATTAACCTCCAAAGAAAAAGAATTTAATGTTTATATATATAAATCTTTCCCAGAATCTATCTTCCCTTATCCATATGTCAACAAAATTACCTATATATTATTGTCGTTTTTGTCGATTTGTGTGTTGCATACAAGGAAAAGATAGACGCTTAACAGTACAGTAAAACACGGTTATAGCGAACACGCTTATAATGGCATTAACGTTTACAGCGAAGTGATTTTCATTCCATGTGACTATATATATTATATGTTGTAAGCTTGACGGATATATGTATAACGAATTATGCTTATAACGAAACAAAATCGCCCGTCCCTGGCAGTTCGTTATAACCGTGTTTTTCCGTATCTACATTTTTATCCTAGAATAATATGAATATACGCTGTCGATACTGCTAAATAATGCATTAGAGCAATTTTGAGGGTTACTATGTTCGATATTAAAGTTCAAAGGATGCGTATTCGTACGCGGACAAATCCATTAAATTAAATTAGCAAGACTGTTATTTATTGTTTTTAACTCTGTCAGTATGAGTACTTATTGATAATATTAGCTTTTAAGCCAACCAGCCTTTTTATAAAGGAAATAAAATTGTAAGCGAATTTTTTGGACAGCATAAAATTGATTTCTATAGTAGATAACATTTATGAAAAGGTTTAAAATAAGTTTTAAAATCTTCATTTATTCCTTTCGGCCCTCCCCTACTCCATGAATATGAATTTGAAGTTTGGTAAAGTTTTATTTTATGGGCTTGTCCAAATGTTGCGGTGAGCTGTAGTCTACCCCCCCCCCCCCCGGCCGCTTTCAAAAGAGTTTGGTGAACACATTACTTCTTTGCGATATCGTTTCAAATGCAAAAAAAAGGTTTAGGCTCCATTCTTTATTTTTAAATATAGGTCATCAATTGAATATTCAGATATCTCAATAGAGGATCGATGAAGTCGCAAACCCATAGTATGCATATTCCGGGAATGAAATTTCCAATCGGTGAAGTTTTCAATTTACATTTTGTATTTCCGTTGTAAACAATGTCTGGCGGTACAAATTTTAAAGAGGTTTGTGTGTTTCAACTTAAATAAATCTAAGACAAACTCTTATTTTGTTGTCAAAATATATTTATGAACACTGTCTTGCAACCCATATTTACGATATTCACCCATATTTTTTTTTGTGTTCAGAAAACAGTACAGAATATTTTACTTCAGTTCTTCAGAGATGAAAAAATAAAAAGTAATGTGGCGTACTCTCTCTCTCTCTCTCTCTCTCTCTCTCTCTGGTTTAGAAAATCTATTATTTTGTTGCGTGCGACCTTTTTTTTTTTATCTTTACCTGTCAGTAGCTTAATCTGTTATAAAGTTATTGTATCTTATTTTACAGTAAATGCAGAGGCATTGAGTCTAATGACAGAACTCCTAAACATTTTTGTTTCAGGTAAGTAGTCTAGATGAAGAGTAGTTCTTTCATAGCAAAGAAAAAAATGTAACAAGATTGATCAAGATGTTATTCTATCTTTCATATCTACAGACATCTGTAATGTGATATTGTAATTAAAAATAATTAAGGATTAAAACTGCCCCCTGAATCATCCAGTTACGTGTAGTTGCTCTGCTAACTGAGCCACAGGAGTTTGACCCAGTCAGTGCAAAAAAAAAAAAAAAAAAAAAAATCATATATTTACAGCATGTACAGTAGTATATTGTCAGTGAATGAAATGGTCTGACCATCACACATATCAAACAAGTTTCTAGCTCCTGCATTTTTAAATTGATTTTGATTTTCTGAAACCCACGACCAGTCTTTCAGACAAACTAAAAAAAACTTAACCCTGGTTACCATTTCCATCACTTTTTGACAATTTGAAGCAAAAATACACATACCTGTCCAAGAAGTACAATTGAAGTCGATAAAAGGGTGAAATTCAATATTTCTGTCATCTCTTTTTGACTGGAACATTTCTGTTAGAGATTTATGATGTGAAAATCTGACATTATATTCCATTCTTCAGCTTGAATTTTTGAATAGTGAATGTAAACTGTTGTGATTGAACTCAGTTTATCAATCTATTTTTAGAAGCAGTACTGAGAACAATCAAGGAAGCAAAGGTAAACTTTGATAAAAATAACATGTCAATCTACATGTAATTAAAATTAGACGTTCTGAATCGCTACCGCTTCGTATGCAGCAATTTTAAGATATGTGTATATGTATTATATTTTCCATAACACTATATTCATTTGGTTGGCATTTAGCATTAAATTTGATTTACTTTGCAACTTAAATTAATATTAAATGGTATGAACTTTCACTATGTTTTAGCAATTAAAATGAACAAAAATGACAGGGTACCTGAAGCTTTAAAATGATAAAATAATATTGTATTAATATGCATGACTATTATCAAACAAAAATTGTAGCCTCATTGATTCAACCTAATATTAATGTAATTTGCCCCAATTTCAAACTTTAAATTAATAAGACATTTGAACACATGCTTACAGTTTGAATCATTTTGATTTATTTTGATCTTACAGAAGGATCACCAAGACCAGATACCAATTGATTATTTTGAAAAGATTTTGCCACAGTTGGTAAGTTGTTCAAACTAACTGCATCAGAACATTAGACTTGCAATGTATTTTGGCAAAAGATTTTCTCTGCGAGTTGTGAAGATTTAATTTTATTTTATATCACACCACTAAATTTCAAGGGCATTTTATGTTGATATTTTTATCGAATGAGATAAAATATCATCATATTATCCTTGTATAAATGAGCATAACCATTTTACTGAATGATGAGATTGAGTTATTTTTTAAGTCGATACAAAACTGTACCTGTAGCACTGATACCAATGATCAAAGATCAACGATCAACTTTGAGTTCATTTTATCATAAATATTTATACAGTATTATAGCAATTTAACTTTGAAAGTTTGCTTTATTTTTTATTTTATTAAGGTCTTCCGTTTCCAACGGAAGACCTTATAGTGATTGTAGTGTTTTTTGTTTCTTTCTTTCTTTCTTTCTTTCTTATTATTTTTTTTTTCTCCTTTTTTGTCGGCAGAATTTCTCAGAGATGGCTGGATAGATTTTCCTGAAATTTTCAGAGATGATAGAGAATGATAATATCTCGAGGCATGTTTTTCATTTTTTCAAAAATCATTTCCGGTCGTCCGTTTTCTGTCCCGCGTCAAAAAACCTTGTTCCCTCGAGATCTCAGAATCGGCTAACAATTGAACGTCCAGACTTTGTGGGATAATAGACCTATATTTGTAGATGTGTTTAAACTATTTTGTTTTGTTCGTCGTAACTTCCGGTCGTCACCGGAAGTACTTCAAAATTATTATATTTATGTATTTAACTTATTTTACATAGAATGAATCTGATAGTATAAATCCTTACATGTGTCATCTAAGCGATGATACATAAACAAGAACATTCTACTTCCGGTGAGATATCTCAATTATCTTAAGTAACTTTTTTATAACAAATTTTGTTCCCACGAGATCTCAAAAACTATAAGTGATGAAGACACGAAACTGTCATGGATGATAAACATTTGATTGAAGATGTGTTTAACTGGTTTTATTTTGTCGACCGTCACTTCCGGTCCACACCGGAAGAGTTCAAACAAATCAAGCTATTTATCAGTTTAACTGTTTTCCTTCGATAGTATTAGTTAGCTCGATGAAAAATAATGTACCATGGGCAAGTACACAACAAATAATAAATTAATTTTTCATTGAGCACTTCCGTTTGTCCGTTTCCTGTCCCGAGACAAAAAAACTGATTTCGACGAGATTTCAAAAACGGTAACGACTTGAACAACCAAACTTTGTGGAATGATAGACCTATGTATGAACATGTATTTACTATATTTTGTTTTATCCGGCGTAACTTCCGGTCGTCACAGGAAGTACACCAAAATTTGATTATTTAATAATATTTGGGTTATTTAGCATGGAAGTTACATTTTAGCAACAGAAATACAAAAGTTCATCTACACATGGATAAATAAACGAAAAAATTCTACTTCCGGTGAGACATCTCAAATATCTCAGGTAATTTTCTTTTATAAAAATTTTGTACCCGGAGATCTCAGAAACTGTAAGAGACCAATATACGAAACTTATATAGATGAAAGACATTTGATTGAACATGTGTTTAACAGGTTTCATTTGGTCGTCCGTCACTTCCGGTTCTCACTCGAAGCGTTCAAGCAAAATAAAGTTTTTTTTTTTAAAGTTTAGATTTTTTTAAACAATTTACTCAGTGTGATGAACAGTAACGTACCGTAGGTAAATGTACTAAAAATATCTACTTTTAATTTCCTTAATCACTTCCGTTTGTCCGTTTCCGGTCCTGAAACAGAAACCTTTTCTCAGCGAGATCTCATAAGTAACAAAAACTTGAACATCAAAACTTTAAGGAAAGACAGAACAATGTATGAGGATATGTTTACTATGTTCTGTCTAATCCGTCGTAACTTCCGGTCGTCACAGAGAGTACTCAAAAATTGACTTTTTGTCTTTTTGTTTTGTTTTACATAGAAATGATAAGTGGGAAATTCCATAACAGTATATGTTATATCCATTTTCGTTTTACAAGACAAATTAATTTTTTTAAGATTAATACATAAGGTACGGAAGACCTTTTTGTTGCTATAGCAACAAGAGTCTAGTTTTTTTAATTTTCAATGCTTGCAAACAGCTAACAAGATTTTGGTCAAAATCTGTTTTATAAACATATCAGGCTATATATTATTGTAGTGACTAGTATTACGAAATGCTTAGCTTTTTTGGTGACTACCCCTTGGAACTGCAATATTTTTAGTTTGTTTCAAAGAATGATTTGATTATAATGACAAATGATATCATTGTTCAGTTTCACATTCTAAATAAGATATATTGCATGATTTACTAAATTTTTTTTTCATAACATGTGAATTCAAAGGGTGCATGCTGTTGGATCATAATAGAACAATGTAGTTAAAATACCCATGCATGACTTATTTTTTTTTTATATGATTATTTTACCGGTACATCCCATACTTCAAACTCATTATATGAGTGCTTTTCAGTTTTATTCCAACAAACAACATTCAAATAATGCATTGTTTCTCCATTTGTTGCAGTTACTGGATTTTTGAAGATTGACACAGCAATTTATACATGTCATTGATAATATTTTAAATAAAATTATGTAAAAACATAAAAATGTTTGTTCTTGATTATAGTCAGCAATCTCCAACTATTTCATTCAGCTAAGTATTTTTTGTTTGTGTGGCTTTATAAAACTATGTACCGTAACTAAATCATGAGATTATGTTTGACCTATTTACCATATATTAAAATTTAATTAAGCCTGAAAAATTTAAAGCTTTAGTATTTTCACATCAATTTTTTTAAATGCAACAGGCAGGGATTTTATTTTTAGCTCGCCTCAGCCAAACTTGTCTGTTGAGTGTTGTCAGTTGTGGTTTTTGTCATAGTTTGCGAATTTTCATCTTCTCCATAACCAAAGGGCCAATTTCAACCAAACTTGGCACAAAGCATCCCTGGGCCAAGGGGATTCAGGATTATCCTAATGAAGGGCCATGCCATTTTTAAAGGGGAAATAATTAGAAAATAATGAAAATATATTGACATTTTAAAAAATATTCTCAAATACCAGTTGGCCATTAAAGTTATAACTTATAAGAAAGCTTCTTCAGGTAGTGTAGGTTCTAGTTTTTTCAAATCATGATCCCTGGGATTAGGGTGGGGCCACAATTGTATAGGGTCAAATTTTACATAGGAATATATACTGAAAATCTTTTGAAAACTTCATCTGGAAAACCATTTGGCCAGAAAAGTTTAATTTCTTGTTAAAGCATCTTTCAAAATAGTAGATTCAAGTGTTTTGAAAATATATACCAGTACTTAAAATTTTTTAAAAACTTCCTCTTGTAAACCATTTGCCCAGAAAAGTTGAAACCTATCTGGAATCATCCTCAGGTAGTCTAGATTCAAGTTTTTTCAAATCATGGTCCCTGAGGATAGGGTGGGGCCACAATGAGGTGGGAGTTCAAATTTTTACATAGCAACAAGTTATATTTGATAAATCTTCTCAAATACCATTTTGGCTAGTAAAGTTGTTTTTTATGTAAAAGCTTCCACAGTTGGTGTAAATTCAAGTTTGTTTAAATCATGATTCCCGTGGTTATGACGGGGCCCCAATTGGGGGGGGGGGGGGGGGGTGGGTCAAATTTACATAGGAATTTAACATATATGGTTAATATTTAAAATATCTTCTCAAAAACCATAAACTATTTTGCCAGAAAAGTTGAAACCTATGTGGAAGCATCCCCAGATAGTGTAGATTCAAGTTTGTTCAACTCATCATCCCTGGAGGTAACAATTCTACAATTTTTACATAGGAATATATTGAGATTTAAAATTATTAAGATCTTCGTTCTTTATTAGGGACTCAATGTCAAATAGTGTTCTAAAAAATTAGAAACAAATCTGCAAAATTGTACAGGTAACAGTATTATAAAAGGTGTTAGTTAATTGGATCAGTTATGTCGGATTGGTAGTGTTGCTCAGGTGAGCGATGTGGCCCCTGGATCATCAATGCATGGGTTCAGAGTTTCCAGTATTTTGTATACTTTGATTTACATCACTGATCTTCTCATGTACAGTCACACAATGCAATTACTAATGATAATGTACCACTACTTTTTTAAAAGATCTTTTTTTTTTGGTAAATCTATTTATCTGGGTTTTTTGTTTTTGTTTTAATATATATATTCAATCATATACACTGTATATCTAACAAAACAGAAGGCAATACCTGAGCAGAGGCTCATGTGCTACATACAATTAATTATTTGGAACTATATTTTTCACGAAAGAAAATTTGTCTACTTTTACAAGTAAATTTCCGGTTATGAGATGTCACTGGCTTAGTTTGTAACTGATACAGTAAAGATAGAAAAAAAACCTAGGTTGTTACCATTTCATCAAAAATTTATCTGATTAAAATTCTTCTGCTTGACCATTCAGTTAAGAACGATGAAAGTAAATTATGACATCGTACGGAACATTGTCATGATCATGACAGTCCCATAGAAGCAGATAATCACACAATATGACCGAATCTTTTGTCGATAACTAAATCATCCCTGCAGCTGCAGAATCCAACTTGACCATGATAATGAGGAATAATAAGAAGAACACACATCTTCCACCCACATAAAAGTATATTTTATTTTATAGTGCATTGGACATAATTCACAGCACCTAAAATCAATTTGTATTGTATTGCGTACTCCTTTGCCATTTAGCATCGTATATTTACTGAGCTATGAAAGGAAAAAAATGACTTGGAGTGCATCAACAGTAATGAAATGAATGATGTAAAAATTGATGCACTTTAATAAATGTACATGTATTGTAATAAAGATAAAATATGCCTAAATTTATGCTCACACATTTCCTGTACTCAATTTAAATATGCCTAAATTGATGCTCGCACATTTTTATGTAATCATGACCATGAAATTAATCATCAAAAGTACACAAGGAATTCCCTCTGGCCTAAAATCAATTCACTGTACACAGTGTCATACTAGCACTTTCATGCTAATCAGAGCCATCATTAAGTAGGTGGAGGAGGTGGCGGTGCCCCGAGCATGCCCAGGGTATTCATATCAAAAGCCCCTGGAGGAGGGGGTGGAGGAACCGCCATGGGGCTGTAACCTTGCTGGCCCGGTGGGGGCGGTGGAGGAGGGGCAACACCACTTGGCATTGGAGGGGGCTGTTGCCATGGCGGCATGTTGTTGGGAGGGGGTGGTGCAGCTTGCCATGGCGACGCCGATGTTATAGGAGGCGGGGGAGGTACACCTTGTGCTGAAAAAGAAAAAGTCAATTGTTGCAGCCATTTAAATGTTTCAGCCCTGATCACCTATTTTGATATTTGTAACACTGTATTTAACATTGGCTGGTAGTTTTTACATATGTAACATTGGCTGGATTTAAGATAAGAAAGCTACATGTACATGTATCTACCTTGCTGCATCCAAGATGATGGAGGCTGGCTGCTTGGAGGAGGAGGGGGTGGGGCCGACAACAAAGATGGGGGTGGTACACCTTAAAATGAAACAAGAACACATTGATATTAATCATTGTAAATGCACACAAAATATGGCCAATAATCTATCTTAGTAATGCATAGTAATAAAATACTACGCATACATGTAGGACGTAAATATCATCATGATAATCTTACCACCACCAGCAGACGACACGGCACTGTTCTGAGATGTCATCGTGTTTGACTGCCAGGGGGGTGGAACAGGTCCTCCCGCTGACGAGTAATGAGACGGGGGTGCCACAGGAGCCGGCATGTGCATGTGTCCAGGCTGCTGCATGCCCACAGGTTGTTGTATGCTGGTGGAAATCCCCATCGGGGGCTGTACACCTTGTATATTGTAACTGACTGGAGGCTGGGCGGTGCTTTGTACCTGCGATGTCTGTACAGGTGAGCTCAGGCTGATATTGGACACCACCTGAGGTGGAGGAGGGCGAGCTGGCTGTTGCCAGGGTGGATTTACTGCCTGTTGATGTACATGTAATTGATATCAGTCACATCTTTATATCAATTTTACATAAAATGTATTATCATTTAAACAATTTGATCTCTAATTCAAATTTTATCACATCGCTTAATGAACTTTGCACAAAATCTATACACTGTCTGAACATTGAACTATTGTTCTGTAATAGAACTTACCATGGGGTTTGGTGGGGGCTGACTAAATGAAGGTCTGTATGTCTGTACAGCCGGGGTAGGCTGTGTCTGTGTTTTGGGTGGGGGTGGACCCTCTCCTAACTCTGCCATCAAGGACATGTACTGAAAAATATAAATACATCACAGGGTAAGTCAGCTCATATGCCAAATCTTCTCAATTTTTATGTTAGATTTTTCATAATGTCATGCTTTGTTTTCCAATGGCTTGTACACACCTCACTGTCCATTTTGGCTTTGTCTGCTTGAGACACAGGGTTTCCATTCTGAGAAAAATTTTTGAAAGAGTCACCAGGTCTGAAAGAATACATGTACATGTATTTTTAATGGTCTGTAAAATGGCATATTTCAGTATTTATGGGATAATACTGTTTAAATTACTATTTTATTTTTGTTCACACATTACAAATACCTCATTAGAGATGTGATTTTATATAACAGGAGAAATAGAGAGTTATACCAGATTCTATCTATTCCATTAAAGCATCAAACATTTTTTTCACTGTTCTTATTAGGAATTTCTTACACTTACTTTTTTGACTTGCAGTCCTGTGCAATATGACCAGTGCCTCCACACAGAGAACAAATAATGGTGTTTGTAATGATGGTCTGAGCCTGCTGTAACTGTTTCAGCTTCCTATAAAACGAAATTTACAAATGAATATTTTATCTACCTAATACATAGAAAGGAAATTCTTTTAAGCATATTTTCTTTCATGCATGAAAATTTACACCGAGGACCGAGGTAGAAAAATTATGTACTTACGCTAATCCATCATTTTCCCTTAAAGTTCCATTCAACAAAGCCAATTCTCGTAGCTGTTGACGTCGCAAGTCATTTTGGCCTTCAGGAACCTCGATTCCTTGTTGAATAATTTCTTTGATCTAAGAAAACAAGAAACAAATTAAAAAAAAAATCTTCAGCTTGTTAAACACACAATTTGTTGCTTAACTCTATCTTTCATTGGCTTTCTGACAACATTTTTACTTTAAAGTAGGAAGAGCTATTACATTGTGCATCTATGTATATCTACAGAATATCTGAAAAGTAAATTGTATCTTTCTTTCACAAATCTTTAAAGTTAAATGGCAATATACATGTATAATAATAAATGACCTTTTCTACTGCCTTTTTGACATTTTCTGGATTGTTGGCTGTCACATACGCATGAAGGGGCTCATCCTCTCCAGGCAGTGGCTGTCCATCCTTTCGACCTATTTTCCCCTCTTTTACTGAACCTTTACCACGTATGATGATTTTGGCTCCAGTCTGTTTAATACATGTATCAACAAATAAAATACAAGATATCAAAAGTAAGCATTTCAAAATGTACAAAACAACTTGATGTATTAAGTAAAATCCATAACAACAGTTGTTTTGCCTCGTGCTTGATCTTATTCTATAATGTTTTTCCAGTTGATTGATTTCATTAAATAAATTCTAAAGGATTGGACACAACTTAAAATCTAAAGGTTTTAGAAAACGATATGCCTTTCTTGAATAATGATTGCTTCTAAAACTAAAACTTACATCTTTTTCAAGATTTTTAAGTGTGTTCCCTCTTGGCCCAATAAGGAGACCCACAAAATTGATTTCCGGGTGTTCATCCTGTGGTATCATCACCTTGTCGTTCACTCTCACAATGGGAGGCCTAGTATTGAATTATAATGAGACTTAAATTAGAACAACTACTTAAATAACAAAATAAGAAGCCAATCATGACTGATTCAAAATTAAGAAATATTTATGTGATAGTATCAGCTCTACAAGTTTTAATATGATCAAAGTTTCTCAAAGCTCTCATAGATTGTCAAAGCTACAATGCAAATTTTACTTTAAAATGTAAACTAACACATAACATCTACAAGTTTTAATATGATAAAAGTTTCTCAAAGCTCTCATAGATTGTCAAAGCTACAATGCAAATTTTACTTTAAAATGTAAACTAACACATAACAGGAAAAAGAATGTACGGTAATGAAAACAAGTCACAAACTTGTAGTCTGCTGGAGGTTTGTAATCACAGTTAAGGGAGATGGCCTGCTGTACCAGCTGGTGGCGTTCCTCCTCCAGGTTCTTACGCGTTCTGTATTCTCTGGTGTTCAACCGCTTGCCCTCGTTGTTGTAGATAGGCTCGGGGGAAGGCGACCTATAAAGTGAAGAACGAAGTACTCAGGCTCTGAGGTATTTCTGCTTACCATATTTGTCCAGCGATAATTGATGAATTTTACTTTTGAAAATTTTGTGTCACAGAACACCCTAATTTTGTATCAAAACTCACAGAACACCCCAATTTTATATCAAAATAACTTATGAAATTATATATATCTGCAATAAATTCTAAGTAAACTTCCCTTCCCCCATTGTCATTTCAAAATACAAAGATTAAAAGTTAACAAAATTGTCTTTACACATTGGGTAGACATGTGTTTATGTTTCAGTCAATACTAGAACTGAACTTCAGCCATTATCATTGGACATCATGATAAGTAAGATTACGTAAGACAGTCACAGTGTGTCATGCCAACAAATGGCTTTCTTTGAGAAGAGACGCTACTCATATACCAGTATGTTGAATCTTTATTTTAGCTATTTACAAAGCAAGGTTTCTAAAACCAATTTTATAAATAAATGTACATGTAAAAGTAATTTACATGTACAAATAAAAGATATCATTTACGATAAACGAAAAAACCATCCATATTTGAACATCAGCCATTGAAACTATTGGTATAGAAAAAATGGAAATAATACCGTAAGTGCTCTATTCAATTGAATTAAAAAAAGACCAAAATTTTATTTTGTTTTTCAAAAGGATAGCTACTAATAAAAAAAATGCCAATAAACTTAAATTCATGAATAAACCTAACTTCAAAATCATATATCTGAAAACAAACTTAGTTAAATCTGAAAAGTGTGAGCATAAACGAAAATATTTAATTCACCTGAAAGACTAGAGATAATTGATTACAGCATTACTGCATAAGCCAGATCTTGTATACAACTGGTCAAAGTATCAACAATTTTGGGTGAGAGAGAGCAATAGAGCAATTAATCATTAAGAACACATATATATATATCAGAATAGAACTGAAATGAAGGATTTATCATAAATTAGTTGTACATGTTTATGAATTTCAAGCTTATTCGAGATATGAACCAACATGCTCTGAAATATTAAGGGAATGTATTACTGCACCTTCTTCACTGAATGACCTTCACACAAAATTGTCATTAGCAAAATAGAAACACTGATTAGAACAAGTCCTAATTAAACATAAACTATACCTGCAGGATTTGGGGCCATGGCACACACAATCAGACATACAAAATGCACAAATATTGAAATTCAGTGCAAATATTGAAACATCAACAGTATATTAACTGTGATTATTTCAGAGAGCAAATTGGAAAGCAAATAATTTGAAAATGTTTTTAGTTATTTTTAATTTCTTACTAAATCAGTAGAATTTATCACCATTTAAAGAGTTTACAATGTTGATAATTTGAAATGCAGTGTGTGATTATTCTATATTTTCATGTTTTACTACATCATTAATAATTCAACATGTTTATATAGTGCAACAAAAATAATCTAAAAATAAGCATTTATTATCTTTTTCTCCAAACAATACATGTATAAGTAAAGGCAGGTTCACTCGGTTATGAATTGAAAAGGGTCTAAACCTATTGAATTTACTAAAGTTTATATAAAATTATTCAAATAATCACTTTAAAATTTATTGCTTATACCTATCAAAGGTTATTTGTGAAAGACATTATATTCAGCATAAATCTTGATCCTTAACAATAAGACGACAATTAATACTTAGAGCATTCTCCTTCTTTTTTAATGTCTTTGAGTTTCTTTAAAATATACACAATCTTAAATATGAATATTGATGAACGATTCTCATTTTGTATACACAATATTGGGATTTTAAATTTAAAAATTGAATTAAAAATAAAATTTTAAAGCATCAAAAGGTGGCACTACAGAGTTCCTATGTATGACCATTTCATCAGGTTCAAATCACAATCTGATTTGTGTGTACCATCCCCCTACATTCTGGTTGTCACGATGTACATCGGCTGGCCTGCGTGAAATGAGAGTGGATTATGCATGTGACCAAACCTTTCTTCGGGATTAGGAGGGATGCCCAAGTCTCCAGTTCGTAGTCTACGACTAACTTCCTCTATCTGAAGATGCACTGGAATGCAATTGGTAATAATCAATAATGATGGGTTATTTATTCAGTTTCATTTACAACCAAAAAAATAAAAAGTGAAACCATACAAACCTGAATGAGCTCACCAGTTACTTCAGTCCCAAAAGAGGAAGCCATAAATTCATTGACATATTATCAAAGGAATTTCTCCGCCCCTACCCCCTTAATTATTATTGCCTCCTTTGAATTCCCACCCATTTCTCCAAATTAAAAACTTATCTTATTTATCTCTTCAAATCACCCCTTCTTAGTTCTCAGCATAAACAAAGGGGTTGAAAAATTTTTACAGTCGAAAAAATTTCTTTTCTCCACCATTTATGTATATTCATCCAACACAATAGTTAGTTTTGTATTGAAACACATTCTCATTTTGAAAGAGACTATTATTCATATTTATACATCAGTAATTGATTATTGAAATTTAATGGATTATTCTTTTATATATAAGAAAAATGTTACTATCTGATAAGAGTCAAACCAACTCTAACCAAGTAACTCTGTTATTCTTTTACTGTTGAAATAATATAACAGAGCTACAAATGTAGACGTGGGAGGTTTGATTGTAATCAGATTGAACATCCTTGTAATGTTCATCAAATGAACATGCACATATATAATGAACATGTAAGTACAGATATTACTATATCTAATAAACATTCAAGAATGCTCATCGGTTTCAACAAAAAAACATCATAAAAATGGAAAAGCAGAGGATTATAAACATTTTTTTAAAATAATGAAATTAATAATCATGTACATGACAGCTAAAATATAAGCTGAAATTTAGTTACCAAAACATGTTAAAATCATATCTTGTCCTGTTCAAAATAAAATATTAACAGGGGGTAAAATCATTTTTAAATCAATATCAGCATACTATAAAATACACACATATATATCAATAAAACTGCCCCAATCTTTCATCAATGGACCCTAAAAGCAAATTCATTAATATGAAATAATTAATAGAGTTCAACTTCTTGACATGAAAAATAAACCACAGTACACACTTTCGAGTCTGGAACTATTGTGTATGTTGTCATTTATAAGTGATACTTACACAAGTACTGTTTTTCTTGATCATCTGACAGTCCATTAGGAATAACAGTTGGCATGCCTGGAATGATTGTTTTGTCGGTGTCATTATCCTGAGCCCAACGACTCTTGCGTTTTTTCTTCCTGTCACTGGTGGAGGTGCCATCCGGGGTCCAGGAGGATGCTGTATAGATTAATATAAAATTAACATAAATGTTAAAATTAACAGCAGATCCTTAAAAGTGAATTTTGTAAATCAACAGACTGAAAATCAAATTATCATCAGTATACATGAATTTTCAATGTACAACAGTGACAAAGACTTAGTCCTAGATCATGTTATTGTGGCAGTATAGACAGCTTATTATTCAATCATAAACACCACGACTAGTTAACTGTTTACTTTTAATGTTAATTAAATTTTTCATGTGTGAGAGTTTCGAAATTATTAACTCATCTATACACAGCATAAAAATGATCATTTATGGCTCTTCGATTTCACAAAAACATTCTTCAGGTTTCGTCATGATTACTTCATGTTAATGGCGTTAATTAATAATGTACTTACGCGAATCCGATCCATAGTTTGCAGATCTCTTCGATCCTGGTGTTCCAAACATTGTAAAATGCTTTCTTCACAGGTCCGGACGTTACGCTGTCGTCCGCCGTAAGAGGGCGATAAATATGACGTAAGAAAAGCCTCAAATCAAAAAGAAAACTGTAAATTTTACAACTTTTTCATTAAATATTTAAGGATTTTAATCAAAATTATATATGAGCAAATAAAATCACTATCAATTTTTATAATTATATTATATATACCACTTTTAACATCTTTCCCGAGACAGGTTTTTTTTATAATCTCGAACCCACAAAGTGAAACTAATGATGTAAACACGTGAAACATTCCCAGATTTTAATTAACCGGCTTCATCATGGTAAAGGAGCAATTTAGGGAAGCTGACGTCGCAAAGAAAATGTAATCTTTATTTATTTAGAAGTATCATTTAAACTTGGCTTTAATATGGTTTATTAAAATGATAAATTATTTGTATTTTAAGCATTGATATGTATACATTTACTTTAAAAATCTAAAGTTGACCTGTATATACAGCCAAGGCATGTTATTATAATAAAATTTAAGTTTTATGAACAATAAGTACAATGCAGGCTTAAGAGTTACAACATGTTCAGCTGTAACATCAAGTATGCAAAATCTCTTCTGATGTATAAACCATTTTATGATTTATTCTTGTGAATTACAGTCAACTCGTAACCAAACTGACTTGTACCCAAACTGACTTGTAATCAAATTGTCGAGTAAAAAAAGACTTCAATTATAGAATTATGCCTGCCTTCAAAGAGTGAGAAGAATATATAAATTTGTCAATCTAATTAATAATTAATTTGGGTACGACTTCACTTGACTCCATTCTTGTAATGACACACAATTCATTGTGCAATGTAAATTTTTTTATGTACAGAAGCCATGTTACATTCGGCTTGCTCAACTCCCATCAAATGCAACAACTCTCGCACCTGCATGTGGTCAGTAAAAACCTGTATAGCCAGGATGGGGGTCGTAAGCCAGTACCCTTTGGAGCCCTGGATCATAAAATGGTAAAATTTCTATTATTTATGATTGCTCTTTAATATAATAATGAGATACAGGTATCACATTTTCCTGTCATTTGATTCCTATAAATATTGAATGAAACTTCCCTAACAATGCCAAAACAAGACTCAAAGCCATCATACTGTTCATACATCATATATTTATAATAAATATCAAGATAGATTTGCATGTATCTGTTCCTGATTTTAGACACACAGTTTTAAACCAAATTAAGCTGCATCAGTCTCATTTTGCAATTGCAGGGAACCAGTGACAAAGAAAATAGCTGTGAGACATGTGGCAAGGGATTGGCTGACTGCACTGGTCACTATGGTTACATAGACCTAGAGTTGCCTTGCTTTCACATTGGATATTTTAGGGCCACTATTCAGCTTCTTCAAATGATTTGCAAGGTACATCTTTTGATCCTCATGTAAAATATCCAATCTTTAAACAAGATGTACTAATCTTGATAATTTCAACTATTATGTGCATATCATGAAATATTTTACTTACTTCATCATCTGCCCACACTATGAATTAATCATTGATTGATTGCTGGTGGCATGCATCATTGACTAAAGATATAATTTTGCTTTGTAGACTTGCAGTCAAGCGCTTTTAAGTCCTGACCAGAAGAAAACTTTCATGGAGAATGTGAAAAAACCCCTGACTTACCTACAAAGAAAAGTTCTAAAGAAGAAAATCTATGACAAATGCAGAAAGATGTCTGTTTGTGTGTCTTGTGGTGCATATAACGGTGTGTAGAACCTTTCAGACAGCTAGATTAAGAAATGATAACTGTTAAGCCCTCTAGTTCATTCATATAGAGAAAATACTCTAAGCAAATCTAATAAAGGTTTGTTTTTTACCAGAATATTGAGGACACATGGTGCAAGATAAATGCTGTCTAGTTTGTTTTTTTTATGTAAAAACATCCTCCATTTGTTTATTCATTCAAAAGATATATATGCAAGATTTTACAGAAAGAAGAGAGTGTAGGGAAACTGACAATACATGTATGTAATAGGGTGATGTGGAAAAGACATATACATGTATATGTGTGTGTTTTAATTTGTTAATTACACAGGAATGGTGAAAAAGTGTGGTCTGTTGAAAATAATTCATGACAAATACAAACAGCGAAAGGGTACCGACCCAGTGATAGAAGAGTTTATGGGGTCGTTCGAAGCGTCCATGGAACACAACAAAGACATAGAGCCTCTGCTGAGTAAAACGCAGGTCAGTTTAACTCTCTCTCCCAGTATACAGGTTTGAAAACCAGCATGATTAATTACAGTGTGACAAAAATTCTGCATTAATATCAAGGATAAAATAAAGAATTTCCATGTATCACACAAGTTGATTCTTAGTAAAAAAAAAAATATCTCTTGTGATTAATTCAATATGCATGATAAACAATGTACATGTAAATCACCATCTTCGCTAGCCAAGGGTTTCTGATCCGCACCGCTTCTCACGAACCCTTGACATATCGTGCTTTCAAAAGTCAGGTTTTTTTTCCTGGATTTTGATTGGGGTTTACTGAAACCGTTCGACCAATAAAAAAATGCAAAACATATCTGATTTAATCGACATTGTTTTCCTACTTTTTATTCACGAGTGTCTTTAATTAAAAATAGCTCAAACCCTTATTTTCTAGTCTTTCTGTTTTAGCCTGTATGATGCATGTATCATTCAATGGTGCAATAACAAGTACACCAGATTGTGTATCAACAGAGGCATGCACTATTTACCGCTCACAGTCTTGCACAGTTGTTACACCTTTCGAATGAATCTACATGTATATGTAACATTTCACATTATTCCTATTTATTGAATACACTAGGTAATAAAATGTTCTTTCAACTTGTCAATATCATTGTCTATAAAGGCTGTCATTTCTGCACCAGCAGGTTTGTTAAACTACAACATCTTTCATTATTTGGCTGATTTAAAAATAGGATAGGAGATCACATGATGAAAAAAAATCCCGACTTTTGATAGCACGATATGCCAAGGGTTCATGAGGAGCGGTGTGGATCAGAAACCCTTGGCATGCGAAGATGGTAAATCACATATTAACAAAAAATTGTCACTGCTTTAAAGCAATTGGTATTTTATCAACTAAAGGAAGTCATGGTAATTGGAAAATGGATCTTTCAACAAACAAATGAACTTATTTATTGTTATATTATTATAGGAGGTTCTGAACCCCATCAAAGTGCAACAGATTTTTCTACAGATCCCAGAGGAGGTAAGGCATAAAAGTGTCAATTGTATACTTTGCCCCAAAACATATGGCATATATACTGTTGCAAAAATGATTTACCAATGTCAAAGTTTAAACATATCATTTTCTCCAAATGCACATAAAAGAACCTGCAGCAGTGCTGCAAATCCATAAGAGCGAACAGCTTTGATAGAAACTTGGTTACTTTGTAATTGATATTTTAAACTGATAACTAGCTTTTCAATTTCAATGTCTTAATTGTATGATACTTTGACTGCCTGCAGGAGATTCCTCTATTGATGATGAACCCAGAAGTTGGGAGTCCAAAAGACCTGATATTGACCCGAATTCTGGTCCCACCCATCTGTATAAGACCCTCTGTTGTCTCGGATCTTAAAGCAGGAACGTATGTAGCCATGCATTAATGGGTAAATGCGTGCAGTTGACTGTATGGTAATTTTAATGTAAAGCACTCTCAGCATCTTTTTTCCTTTTTAGGAATGAGGATGACATCACTATGAAGATGACTGAAATCATGTTTTTGAATGATGTCATTCAAAAGCACAAAGCTACAGGTGCCAAAATGTCCATGATTATGGTAAGATCAGAAATTAAAAGAATTATTTTTTTTAAATCTCACCATACATCTGTATCAGGACAAATGTGATCTTTATTTCATTTTTATCATACATTTATTAATTTAAAGAGATTTAGAAATAATAAAGTGCATCAAAGTACTCAGTGGTTAGGTAATTCAGGTTATACTGTATAGTGTACTGGTATAAACATGCACCAATAGGCTACTTTTCTTTCACAGGAAGATTGGGACTACCTGCAGCTACAAGTGGCACTCTTGTACAACAGTGAAACTTCAGGGATACCCTTACATATGCAGGTACTTTTGTATTACATGTACTGATTTGAGACAAGCAGATATGTAGATTAATACAGTCATACATGTATATTGGTCATTATATACTTTAGTTATTAAAACTTAGTCAATTGACATTTCTAGATAAAGAGTTTTTGTTTGCTCATCAAATGTTTTATTAAAGGTATTTCAGTGATCTGCATGATGTGTAAGTTAGAAGATGTACATAGATTGATAATGAAACAGAACTGTCAAACAAACCATGAAGTTTAATATTACATGTGCATATTGATCAACACATACAAGAATATAAAAATTTAAATTTAGCCTAAGAAAATGACAAGAGGGTTTGTGCAAAGGTTGAAAGGTAAACAGGGTCGTTTCCGTGGAAACCTGTCTGGAAAGAGAGTTGATTTCTCTGGAAGAACTGTCATTTCACCTGACCCTAACATGAGGATCGATCAGGTGTGTAAATAACATATTCTGTCAAGATTTGACATAAATTTTTATGTTTTGTAATTTTATAAAAGTTTAATCATGTTCTTCTTATTGAACATGCTATCATTTATGCTATTGACTGTATATATACAGTCATTTATCTGTTTAGATGTACAGTACATGTACATCAAATAATATATGACCGGGGAATGAAGTTCAGTTGAGTGAACTTTGCTCTACATGTATTGTAGGTTGCAGTTCCTGTTCATGTGGCCAAAGTTTTGACCTACCCTGAACGTGTCAACAAGGCCAACATCAAACTGATGAGGAAACTGGTCAAGAATGGGTGTGATACTCACCCAGGGGCAAACTTCATACAGCAGAGAGACAACAACATGAAAAGGTTCATTGTAATTCCAAATACATATGAACGTGTACTCATAAACTGGATTGGAACAGTTTACATTTTTATGCACTGCTTGGTGGTTTATAAAGCGTTAACTGTCCAGTTTATGCCTATGCTTGTCTACATTCTTTAGTCATTGAATTTATTCTCTCATTAAAATGTTACTTTTAAAATAATATGTATCACTCTTAAAGGTTTAATGATTCATTATAGGTACTTGAGATATGGCAATAGAGAAAAAATTGCCAAGGAACTAAAGTTTGGGGACATTGTGGAGCGCCATCTAATTGATGACGACATTATCTTGTTCAATCGACAGCCCTCCTTGCATAAACTCAGTATTCAGGCATTCTATGTAAGTGAACTGAATTTGATGATCCATTTCAACTTTTCAAAAACAAAAAATTAACATCTATTAATGCTAAAGACATTCGTATAATGTATATTTGATGTTGAAGTAAATATGCACTGGTGTATGATGTATGATTGCAGGCCAAAGTGATGCCTCATAGGACTTTCAGATTCAACGAATGCTGTTGCAACCCTTTCAATGCCGATTTTGATGGAGATGAAATGAATCTTCATCTACCCCAGACCGAGGAAGCCAAGGCTGAAGCCATTACTCTTATGGGGGTCAGTAGGTCATTGCAGTAGAATGCAACAATTTAACATTCTTACTTACATGTACCCAACAGTAACAATACCCCTCCCCCTTTCAGATTACCGGTAATCTTTTTTATGCTCTTTGACTTGAATTTTTCTGAAATGTTGACCATAAAGATTTTTGAATTGATTTGTTTTGTTTCATGATGTTTGATATTATTTATGAAATGCTTGATCTCTGGTTCCAGTCTAAGTCAAACATCATAACTCCAAGAAATGGAGAACCTTTGATTGCTGCCATACAAGACTTTATCACAGGTCAGATGCCATAATAGATTTCTTCTCGTCATACTTGCATCTTCTATGTATATTCATGTTTACATATCTCTACCATCTACATTAATTTGTACATTATTCATTGCCCATGATGATTCCTAGAAAAATGACTGTTAAAAGAAAGTTATTATATCTTTGTAGAAAAAAAGCCAACTAAAACAAGTACCATATTTTTACATTATTCTTATCAACCTGTGACATGCAGCAATGTTGAAAAATGAACTTTTTGCTGTACATAAATTATTTTTTCTGACTGTGATTTGATTGTTTTCAGGTGGATACCTGATAACACAGAAGGAAGTGTTCCTGGACAGAGCTCGGGCGTGTCAGCTGATAGCGGCCATGTTGTCTGGCAGGGAGAGCACCCTCAAGATCGACCTACCTCCGCCTGCCATCATCAAGGTACAGTTGAACTTCGGTATCTCGAACACTGATATCTCGAATACAATGGATATGTCGAAGTGATTTGTAAGTCCCAATCACTTATACTTTAAGTTATTTACCCTTGAGATCTTGAATACTTGGATATCTTGAAGTTTTTAGCTCACCTGAGCTGAAAGCTCAAGTGAGCTTTTCTGATCACCCGTTGTCCGTCGTCCGTCTGTCCGTCCGTCCGTCTGTCCGTCTGTCCATCTGTCTGTCCGTCTGTAAACTTTTTACATTTTGAACTTCTTCTCTAAAACCACTTGACCAAATTCAACCAAATTTGGCACAAAGCATCCTTATAAGAAGTTGGATATAAATTGCAAAAATAAAAGACCAGATTATATTCAAAGCGGAGAAAACCACGAAACTGTAAAAAAGGGGGGTGCATTTTAAAAAATCTTCTTCTCAAAAACTACCAAGTGAAATTCAACGTAATTTAGCAAACATAATCCTTATGGAAAGGAAAATATAAATTGCAAAAATTATGGGCTAATTCAGTTTCAAATTTGAGTAATTTACGTAAGTAATAATAAAGAAATAATAGCTGTCAATCAGTTTATAACTTCGGGTTCGGTATTCCATACCTCGAAAACGGAAGTAATTTGTTCGAAGCAGCCATGATGAACGCGTGACAGGGGTTAAACTGACAAAGATGAATTTGCTGGTTGTGCAAAGCTTTACGTGCGAAGAGAATATTTGAAACATGCAACATCGATTTGTGCCGATTTTGTGAAGTAAATTGAGGTTAAATATTTCAATGCGTTGACATTTTAACTTGTGACATTGGTATTAGCTTGTTTTGATTCTCGTTTCATTTTCGTTACTTGAGGAGAACTATCGCCTGTATTTTGGAATTTTTATGTATCAAATCAAATATAGACTTCGGTAAATCAGTCAGCTGATTGTTTATCTGCGCAAACTGAGCTAAATCTGATGCACTTACAACATATTATAAAATACTATACATTTCAATGGTAATTCGGTACGATCTCTACGTAATGGTTGATTAATGCAACGTGTTTTGTTAATATGCTCAGCATTTTCAGATTGTTTACGCTGCTAGAAATATAAAGGTATATATACGATGAAAAATAAATTGTGATCTTTCTTTGTTGTAGTGCACGTTTCTTCTTTTAATTGTTTACAATTTTTTATTTACTTTCTTTCGAATTATAAGCAAGATACAGAGGTTTGCTCGCAATTTTCTGTTTGCACACAGAGCTGAGGTCATGCTTTTGTTCTTATTTCTTCTTTTGTTATTCTTCATTTTAAATGCTGAATAGGAAATACCAAGTTTAAAAATCTTAAGTTGAATGTAATAAACTCTTGTGAACAAAAAAATTGACTCAAACCTAGCAGAATTACGAGTTCTGTAAATATCTTGCTTATAATTTTACGATTGACGCTGAAATTTTGATTGATCACTAGAAATGTCTCACTAAACAGAAAATTTGCTGCAACTACTTTCTTGGGCCCCCTCCTAATACGATGAATTATATGAAATATACACCAACTTTGATGGTTTTCAGACACAAATATAAATGATTGCTTTAAAACAGTTTCCATTTTTTACATTACTGTTACGGGGATAAATGTATTATATCTCTTAAGAAAATATTACAGAAAATCATATCGGTTTGTAGCCATTTGTTGTTTTTGAATAAAGATGAAAATAATGGGTGGGCCTTAGTAAAATCCTGTCAATACATTGCAGTGGTGTCGGAAGCAAATTGAAAGTGGGGGGGGGGGAGTCTAGACCTTATCAGAAATCTTGACAAGCAAAAAAAAAAGATTTTGAGTATGGCTATGTCTAAATTTGCAAAAAAAGTGGGGGGGGGGGGGGGGGCTTACCCCCCCCCCCCCCACCCAGCCTATTCCGACGCCTATGCATTGATTATAATAGCTCTTTAACATATCACATGACACTATTTTTCATTCGAGTGTATTCATCGATCAAGTGAGTAAGGTTATATAAAACATCCTACGAGTTCACGCCAAGTAAACAATTGTTTATAATGCAGAAGACCAATTAAATTTTTGAATGTTTTTTTAATTTGAACGCATTAAAGTACAATTTTCTTCTTTCACATATAGGATTTTTAAAAATAAAATACAATAACTAGTAAGAAGTTGAAGAATAAAATCTACCTATATGCTCTCATATTTTGATCGCTTTATAAAGTGGGGGGGGGGGGAGCAGAACTAAAATAAAGGAAATTGGAAGTTAATATATCCTTTGAACACCCATATAAAGCCATTGTTGCTCAGGTGAGCGATGTGGCCCCATGGGCCTCTTGTTAACCAATCCCATAGAGTTCGAGATAACGAGGTTTGACTGTATTTCACAAGAAAAGCATACACATAGTGCATACTCAAACAATGTCAATACATATAAAACAAACAAGCTAACATACATATAACATGTACCTATATTATGAGATCAGGTGATGGATGAATAGTAAATGCATCTGTTGAATTTGTTGACAGCCCATTAAACTCTGGACAGGGAAGCAGATCTTCAGTGTTCTCCTTCGACCCAATAAAGACTCTCCTGTCAGAGCCAACTTACGAACCAAGGGAAAGAACTACTCTGGAGGGGAAGACCTGTGTATCAACGATTCTTGTGAGTGGGTTGATGGCAGATTTTATCAAGTAGAGCTTCTCAGTAATTGTACAGTCACTTTAAAGGTACTTTTATTGTGTATAAATGTATCAGGATTACTACAGTTGGGTTTTAAACATAAGAATGAAAAGTATGTAATGTGTACTGGTATGTTCAATTTGTTGAAAAATGTATCATTGCATTTTATAATTAATTTAATGCATATCATTACCTGGAAGTTTACCTAAAAATAAAATATGAATTACCTGATATGTAAAATTGTTATAAATGTTTTACTTTATTATTTTGTATGTGATTTTAGTTGTGGTGATTCGGAACAGTGAACTGTTGTGTGGTTCCATGGACAAGGGAACGCTGGGAGGAGGATCAAAGAATAACATCTTCTACGTGATACTCAGGGATTTTGGAGAACAAGAAGCAGCAGATGCCTTGTCCAGACTGGCCAGGCTTTGTCCTGCTTATCTCAGTGAGTTTTCTGCTGCAGATGGTTTGAAAAAAAATATAATTAATGCAGATGGTGTAGTTAAATGCAAATTATTTGGACAGTGCATTCAGAAACACAGAAAAATTAAACTATGTAATGGACATATATTTTACAGAGGTCTTAATCATTGGTAATACTTTGTATTACCTATTTAAGTTTACTTACTAATAATGAGTCATTTTTTGACATTTAAGGCCACAGAGGATTTTCCATCGGCATAGGGGACGTAACTCCTGGTGCAGGGCTCATCAAAGCTAAAAACAATCTCCTGAACGATGGGTACAAACATTGATGTCTCGGATCATTTTTTTAAAAATAAAAGCTAAAGGCTTCAAATGAATAATGAGTGCATAAGGGGATAACTTTTTTATTATTATTTGTGGAAAAAATAATAAATGCAAACAATAAATTGATTGAATGAAACCAACAGATGTACATGCATACTATGAATATGACAGTGGAGTTTTATTAATATTTCAATGCATTTGATTCCAGATACACTAAATGTGATAGCTTTATCAGAGACTTGGAAGAGGGCAAACTCCAGACTCAGCCAGGCTGTTCAGAGGAGGAAACTTTAGAGGTAAAGAAAAACTAACCCAGAACTGCATGTACATGTGTACAATATAAATGTATGAAAGGAAACTCTACCAAAACCCCAGTGTGATATGAGACAAATGCATAAAAAAAAAATAGCACTTTACAGGATATTCATGCATTAAGATACAAAACAGTGTCTCAACTTTGTTTGGTGCATAAAGTGTGACAAGATGATATTAGCTTGTTCAAGATTAATCTGTAACAATATGGAATGTGGGGAAAAATTAAATATTTTTATAATACCAACTGAATAAATGCCTATGTACATGTATTGTGGACCATATGTATGAATGATTTGTTATATCTTAATTTACATCAACATGTGTTGTTTGTTATAGGCCATGATTCTGCGAGAACTTTCTGTTATCCGAGACCACGCTGGTAAAGCCTGTCTCAGAGAGTTACACAAGAGTAACAGCCCCCTAAACATGGCCATTTGTGGATCTAAAGGTACGAGAAGTTTAAAAAAATAAATAAATGCTTATTATTGATTCGTACAAACACTTTTATATACATGTATATGAATGCAGAAAGAGTTTGATATGGAAATGCAAATATTATAAAAAAGAATTTTTTTAGGACATTTACTATATACACTGTAATTATGCTGTAGTTATTTAAAAACAAAACCTGCTCTAATATACTGTATATGTACATGTATATCTGAGAAAAGATTCCTAAGTGAGAATCTTTCTATCATTACTCAGGTTCCTTCATCAACATCTCTCAGATGATTGCATGTGTGGGACAACAGGCCATCAGTGGCAAAAGAACGCCCAACGGATTCGAAGATCGAGCCCTGCCTCACTTTGAGAAATTCTGTAATTCTTCTAGTTTCAAGCTATTCTTAATATAAATTACAAATTTTTTTATCGCCAAAATTGAGTAAATGGAATGTAACTTACTTATTGATTTGTTACCAAACTTACCATTGTGAGACACAAACATGAACACGTTTAAGTTTATTTGGTTCTGACAATATGTGTTATTGAATTTTGTGGTTGCTTTTTCTCACTATATGTATGGACCTTATTTACGATATTTTAGCCAAAGATCCTGCAGCACGTGGTTTTGTGGAGAACAGTTTCTACAGTGGTTTGACCCCAACAGAGTTCTTTTTTCACACCATGGCGGGGAGGGAGGGGCTAGTGGATACCGCGGTGAAGACAGCAGAGACTGGGTACATGCAACGTCGGCTCGTCAAGGTAAGCACTGGGTGGACAGAAAGACATGGAGATCAGTGAGTACAAAAAACTTTTATTCAAAGAAATAATTAATAAATTGTATCTTTTTGAAAGAAGTGATTTTTGTCGGAGAGGAAAATAAGTGCACATGGAGAGACAAGAATCTACTTGAATCAATAAAAAGACAAGCAGAAAGAGAGAGTGAAAGAGAGAGAGAATATTTAGTTACATGTACATGTTTATATATGTATTGCTTTTAATTAATACAAGTTGAACCTTTCACCTATGTTTTTCCACACTTTTCAGTCTTTAGAAGATCTGTGCTCGCACTATGACCTCACGGTCCGCAGTTCCACCAATGACATCGTACAGTTTGTGTACGGTGGAGACAGCCTTGACCCTGCCACCATGGAGGGCAAGGACCAGCCAATTGACTTCAAGCGAGTGTACGATCATATCAAGGTGAGTCTAGAGTGTTTTTTTTTTTTTAGTTCACTTGTGTCAGCTTTTCTGATCAAAATTTTCCTGCCATCTGTAATCATTTACAAACATTCAGTCTGTGTAAGTCTCTTTCATTTTCATCTCTGGCTAACTACTGGTATTTCATGGAAATGTATTGAAAAAACTTTGTCCTTTGTAAGCTAATAAATATTAGATGTCCATTGCAATTGTAACCAATTATTTTAATAGGGCCCGGAATAGAACAATTATTGTACTTCAGCTAGTTGTCCATGAAGGAAACATTCCTTTCAGCTGATAACAAAATACATAAAGTAATATACATATATTACATGGCTTCGAGGGTGACATACCAGAATATTTGCCCGAGGTGATAGGAAAGTCCTAGAGTGTCATGTCACCCAATGCCGAAGGCATAGTAATAAAACTATCTTATTTGTGACATAACGAGAAAACTTTTTTAAAAATGTTATACATGTATTACCAATGTACATATATATTCCTTGTAGGCAAACACCAGGAGCAGTTTCAGAGAAGAACCATCTCTATCTGGGGCAGACCTTAGAGCATTTGTCAACACCACACTGAAGGAAAACCTCTTCAAGAGCTGCAGTGATGACTTCAAAAAGGATTTAATGTTAGTGTCTTTTAGAATGGTTTAAATCTTTGCAAAATACTGTTTGAAAACCGTTAACATTGGCATTTCTGCATGTGGTTTGACAAATCCAATATGAAAAGAGTAGATTTGGTATTATTTCTATAGTATGAAATAGCACATGTTCAAGTTATTTGATCATGTACATGTATGTTAATGTGTTGGTACCTTATATTTTTTATGCATATACATGTAAAATATTAGTGTAAATTACCTCTGTCAATGTTCAAGTTGCATGCATGTTTACAGTACAGTTTTTTCAAGTGAATATACAAGGTGTATCTTTTGGAATATACATTTATGTCTCAGATCATCATCCACATGTACATACCGGTATATACTTACACGATAAATGATAATCATGCAATTTCAGAAATTTTATTGATGATGTTGGCTCAGAGATTGATAAAACAAGACAGAAATTTGGTATCATGAATGCACAGCGAACTGAACTACCCCCAGGTGAGTTTAGTGTATTATATGATTCATTTAAATCTTCTAACCATAAAGTCATGTTCAGTTATACATGTATGGTGGTTTAACTTTTCATTCCAATGCATTTTTTTTTTTTGGCAGTTCTCTTTGAGTTGAACAGAGTAACAACATCACAAGCAAAGCAGTATCTGATTATTTGCAGGGACAAGTTCATGAAGTCGCAGATAGAACCAGGTACTGGTACACGTAGTCTAATACAAGTATAAAGTCTATCAGATACACGCCAGTTACTTGTACTGGTATATCAATGCAGATTTATTTATCACTTGTATTATTTATTCAATGATGTTAAATAGAAGCAGAAGACTTACTCAAATTATATAGACTGTACTTCTGTACTTACCAGTACATAGATCTAGAGATCTTCGATTTTATACCTTTTCATTTAAAGGCCAATTTTTGGTTGTACATTGTACTACAATGGCATTTCAGTACATGTTCATTAAGCCACATACACTAGAGGCGTGTTCAGCAGAGAGAGAGTTCGCGAGCGCTCGGCAAATTTTGTGTTGCGGGTATAGGGAATTTTGGCGAGCGCTCGCTCTGTTGAACACGCTTCTGGTTTGTAACTGTATGGTATTTTGTAGCTTGCTACAGTAATGGAGGGGTTTTGTTTCATTATTTAGGAACAGCAGTAGGAGCTGTATGTGCACAGAGTATTGGAGAACCAGGAACTCAGATGACCCTCAAAACCTTCCATTTTGCTGGAGTGGCATCCATGAGTATCCTTCAAATATTTTACTGTTTATTCCCTTATTATCATTGACCACATGTTTTCCCTGTAGGTAAAATTACTAGTTTATTTACTTTTATTAATAAAAAATTATTTTCTCAGGGGATGCTGACTGCTATCAAAAAATGTACAAGACCATTTGAAGGTCAATTTGTGAAGTCAAAGTAAAGATGAAAGAGTTTGGTTTATAGCAATTTGAAAGAACTTGTTTCAAAAAAATTATCACATGGATATATGTGGGTATACCGATGCTTGTTTATGATTCTTGACAAAATGTTAAGACATCACTCAGGGTGTACCAAGAATCAAAGAGATTATTAACGCCTCCAAGAATATCAGCACCCCCATTATAACCGCTGAGCTTATGGTGGACAGTGACCCAGAATTTGCCAGAGTAGTCAAAGGGAGAATCGAGAAAACTACCCTAGGGGAGGTACATATATTTTATTATTTAAATTGTTGTTAAGTTGGACATTTATAATATAACTTGATGATGGTATTTGTATGCTTAAGGTTCTCCGATCCTCAGCCTCAAAGTATTTTTTTTCGTCATAAAATTGTTATTTATCCTTCAAACTTTATAAATGAAATAAAATTAAAAAGAATTTTTTTATGGTGTCCATGCATTTTACGAAGTTTTAATTGCAATTTTGGCCATGATGAATATAATATGATAAATAATGTATACAAGTTGAGATCAAATTAGAAAAAAAAAAACGGGTGTACCGGTGCATTGGTGGCTCGAACCCCTTTACCTCTATGTAGTATTAGGTATCCGTGAAGCCACTAAGCCAATTAATAAGCAGTTCGTTGAATTGCTTTGCGTAATATTAACACTCAAGGCTAATTAAATTTGTCTCTATTTATAAAAGGAAGATTTATGGTATGAATAAAAAAATTCCGGATAATTTAGAGGTATCAAATATTGCTCAGGATTGGAGATCGTTAAATTGCACATCACATATTACAAAAGTCCCAGTTTGTTAAAATGAATACATGTATATAAAAATTTGACCTTAAAGCTAGACCTCTGTTTATGGTCAGGTTTCTATTAACACTCTCCCTTTTAAGTTACCAGTAATTAATAATAAATGAAAAAAAGATGGACATTACATGTACCTGCAATGTTAGCTTTACGTACAATGTAATAATATATATATTAAAAGTTTTAAATGTTTCAGATTACTCCCACGTACTGTAGATGAAGAAATCTGTTTTTTACATGTGTCTGTTTGTTTGAATGAAGTGGAAATTTATGATCAAGTTGACTCAAATAATGGTAATAAAAATTAGAGAAGTTAAGATACGACTTGTCAATATTTTAAGTATATTGTACTGATTCACAGGTATCAGAATACATTGAAGAAGTGTTTCTGCCAGATGATTGCTTCATTCTTGTGAAATTAGACATGGACAGAATTCGACTTCTAAAGGTGTGTGCAAAGAAAACATTATAATACCCTTGGTTGTATGAACATGAATTAGAGTAATTCCAAACTTTAAATTTATTCACCTTGACAAATATATGAAGGTGGGAAAAAAAATAAAAATACAAAGATGTCATCTTTTGACTACCGGTAAATCTTCTCTGCAGATTTTCATTGATTTTGTATGTGTGATCTTTATTTTATGTACATGTAGCTTGAGGTGAATGTTGATAGTATTAGAGAGTCCATCTGTAAATCCAAACTGAGAGTCAAACCCCCGGTATGTGAACACCACCGGATTAGAAATTGGGCATTTCAGTTTATCATCAAAGAAATCGTCATTACTCCATGTCTTTAAAAAGTGCCAAAATTAACTGTGTATGAAAATTTGAATTTGTACTTGATTTGGAAAGAATGTGAGATGTTTATGTTAAGTTTTGACTCTGATGCAGGACATCCAGATCCACAGCTCCGCAGTGCTGAGTGTGCGGCCGAGAGAAACCTCCAAGAGTTCCCTGTATTATGTCCTCCAGATGCTGAAGAAGGAGCTCCCCTCTGTCATGATCAAGGTACACCAGCTACAAGCTTGAGATTTATTTTATGCAATCTTAAAATTGATTAAGCTTCTCTTTTGATTTTTGGATGATTATTGAAGAAGATACAAGTTTTCTGGAAAAAATCAAACAAACTAAAATTGAAGTGGTCTATACTGACCATATGAATTGAATATATGATAATATTTGATTTTACATGCTTATTTATTAATATCAGGGAATTCAAAATGTGACACGAGCAGTCATTCACATCGATGAGAAGAAGGGCGAAACTTACAAGCTTCTGGTGGAGGGAGACAACTTACTAGCTGTCATGGCAACACCAGGTTGGTTGATCCTTGTAATTTTCAAAATAATACATGTAAGTTGTTATTGATTCAAAATATGTAAGTAAAATTGCAAGGTACATGTATAACAGATATACAAACAATGCTTGTGATGTATGTTTTAGGTATCAAGGGTACACGTGCCTTTTCAAACAACACGTTTGCCATGGAGAAGACGTTGGGAATCGAGGCAGCACGTACAACTATTATGAATGAAGTCAACTACACCATGTCCAGTCACGGAATGAGTATTGACATACGCCATGTCATGTTGCTGGCCGATTTAATGACATTTAAGGTACTATGGTTCATATTAATAGTTATTCAAGAATGACAAGTTCATGTTTAAATAGAAATGAGCAAAATTAGCATAGATTAATTTCTCTAGTAAGTAAGTGGTAAGAGGATTGGACAACCTAAATATCTGCCACTGTTAAAATAGTCTGCATTCAAGACAGGAATAATTATACCGGAAAATATTAATAAAAACATGAACAGTTACATTTACTGGAAGATTCCATTGTTTGTAATTACATGTATGATAAAATGCCATTGAAATCCATAAACCATGAACTGTTCACCCACAGTAAACTTTTGAATGTCTGTTTTACTTTGTAAATGAATGGATTTATCTATTCGTGTACACTGTACATACTGTGATACCTGTTTTATGATACAAGGCATTGTAAGGGTACTCAAGGTCCACTCTTTGTTCACAGGGTGAAGTGTTGGGAATCACACGCTTTGGACTGGCAAAGATGAAGGAAAGTGTTCTTATGTTGGCATCGGTAAGAAATTAATAGTTCTTTTATTATCAAGTTATCTAATCTTAAATCCCTGTATCAGTATTTACATGTAGGGAAAATTGGGCAACTTATTTTAAAGACATATTTTATTGATTGATTTGATTATTTTCGACGTATCATTTGTTGAAATGGTTTTCTTTTAGTTTGAAAAGACAGCTGATCACCTGTTTGAGGCTGCATACCATGGACAAAGGGATGCTATCAATGGTAGGCCTACAAGATGTACTAAAGAATATTTATTCATTAAAAGATGCATGTGTATATCTACATGATTGTATATATTCTGATACTGACCAATTCTTTTGTTTGTAGGAGTCAGTGAATGTATAATCATGGGCATTCCTATGGGGATTGGGACAGGTCTCTTCAAACTTCTCCACAAATATCCTTTTACAAAACTTTTTTTCGTGTATCAAATAAACTTGTACATGTACATAGGAACAAGTACATATGCATTTATTTAAAGACGGGCAGTATTTTTTGGTCACCTTGACTGAGATCGTAGACTTTTTTAAGTCATTAAAAAAAAAAAAAAAAATCTTGACTTGCATGTAATTACTATAACAGCCGTCAAATTGATATACAAGGTATTGGTACATCTAAATCATGAGGTTTTCAAATTTTCATTTTTGAAAGGGGGAGGGGGATTTTTATCAATTTAATCCTCTAATTATCTTGTAGTTACAGTATACAGAATTTTTTTGGCATGATATACATGCATATACTAGTATACTCTTTATAACTGGAGACATTCCTTAATGAAGTGAACAGCTGAGAAGATTGACCCCACCCCACCCCGCAGAGAGCTGATCTTTGACACACCGGATTTCCACCTCCCTGGGACAGATGTCTCCTAGCAAAGAATGCCAATCTACTACATTGTTTCTGTTAAAAATAAAAACCTTCAGTGCTTTTCCAATCTTTTATTTATGATTTCAGTTTTTGCTATGTGTACATATACATGTACATGGTAAAATCAAAACTTTAATTTTTAGCTTTGAACTGTGGTTTCATCAATATTCGTGGGTATCAGTTTTCATGTATCATGTAAAATGAACAGTTTTGAGGACCGAGACATTAACTTATGGACAATGGTCCTAATAATAACAAATGTAGTACATGTAATAGATCTTTACTTTGATGAGGATTTGAGTTTCTGGATTGACCCAAGAACAAAGTTTACATGTTCCAACAAATATTGATGAAACCACTAGATAAATTACCTTACACCGTTTCAAGGCAATCTTCCATATAACTGTGTTATGTACATCCTGTCATGGTTCTCATGTTGAAAATGTACAAATTTGACTACCATAAATTTGACAGTAAACTTAAGGGCAAAGAATGTTTTTCGAAAGATAACTTTGTTGTCATTTTCTCCCACGTCTGCTCTGTATGTATATTCTAGATGTGTACATAAAAATATACATGTAATAACAGTTAATGTCAATGTTGAAGTTCATTTTCTGTGAACTTTCGGAATTTCTGAGAAGAATGTCAAACTTGGTCTCTTTGCGCTTCGCTTAGAATCTAGGTTTCCATTGGTTTAATATCACTCTTTACCAGTCTTCCTTCATCATATCCCACAGATAATTAGCAACGAAGAATTTGGACACTTTTTTTCCACTCAAGGAAAAGGGTCTAATGTCATTTTTGTTGCAAATATCTAAATTAGTCAAGGAATTTTTTTTTTTTTTTTATATAAAAAAAATGAAGTACAGTATATGATTCGTTCAAAAATCAAACCTAAAATGGTGAATTGTTCATTAACTAGATTAAAGTTATTTTTGGAATGCAAATAAACATTTCATGTACCAAACATTGCGAAATTTCATTTACCAGGACATTTTACTTCTTCTAGTAATATACAATTGCACATGTATATGTATATCACATGAATGCTAACTAACAAAAAAAGGGATTCTCAGTTCAAGCTAAATATAAAACTTGTATTGAAGAGTATTTTTTAAACCAAAAAATGGATAGAGTTTGCCTTGAAAGGATACATCCCTTGATTTCATCAGGTTCACAATCATACTGCCATTGTAAGGAGGTGAGAGTATTGTAGAGCTGTACATCATACCTGTGAATTGGAGAAATGGAAGCTGCAATCTTTATTTCTGTTATAAAAAGCCAGAGTACTGTATACAGGGAAATATTCGCCCCCGTTTTATATTCGTCCCTTTCACCCTCGTTGTCAGCGGGCGAAGTTAGTACTGAGAGAATTCCCATGTCTCCAATTGTCTTTCTTTAAACACAACTGGGTGAAATCAAGATGGGGCAAAAATGTTTGGAAGTGTAAAAGGGCGAAAATAACCCTGTATTTCATGAAAACACTGAATCGTATTCATGCATTTTCATGACAGATGTAAGGTTTTACTCAATTTCAGCGTGGAAAAGATTAAATGATGTTCATAAGATGTATTAAATTTTTTTTAAAATTAAATACAGTTACTTATGGTACCATTAATTAGATGTACATTTTTGAGTTTGATCATGCAATTCGTAATAGTAATACTATTGCGATAGTACTATTATAATAGCTGGATTTCAAAAATTATAAATGGCAATTACCGGTATGAAGAATCACAGATGGCTACCCATTTTGCACGAGACAATGGGTGGATGTATATCACACTATAGTATATTAAAGTGTATTAAAAATTATTAGTATTAAAGATTCTATTTTATTTTTAAAATATGAAACGTTTAATTTTAAAATGTTTTTCATAAAAGATGCCACCAAGAAAATATTGACTTTTAAATGAGAAACATTTGATTTAATTGATATATTAATTGGTATAATGTAATGTTCAACAACTAAAAGCAAACTTGGGGAAACATTTCTGAGTTTATGAGCAATGAAAGAAAAAGTGATCAAGCTCAAAATACCCCACACTCCCCCAATACTTGACAATGCTACACATAGCTGCAGGTCTGTAGGTCGTCCATCTGAATTTTTTCAGACTCGGAGCTATAGACCTGCAGCTATACTACACATAACAAATGGCAGGGTATGCATTAACCATGATTAAAATGTTCAATGATTAACCCAGCAACATATAACAAGTCACTGATTAAACACACAAAATAATTTAATAAGGGGGCATAACTTCTTTAAAATCATGGCATCAAAACTTCCTGCTAATATGCACATCTATAATTTTGTCTTTAACAACAAAATTCTAAATTCAAAAAGTGCCAAAATTTGTAGGAAAAAATGTAATCAACATTTCCTGGTAGTATGCAGATCTACACATTATGTCCTAAATACCTAGTTTTTCAAAATTCCATGCAGCTGTTTAGGAGGAACAGCGCTGAAAAACTGTTTATTACTGTATTCAATATAAGGCCATAGTTCAAAGAAGCCAAATTCCCAGAAAATAATTGAATCGGAATCTCCTGGAAACATGCACATCTACACATTGTGTCCTAAATACCAACAAAGCTTAATGAAATTCGGTGAAGAGGAGTTAAGAGGAGTTGCGCTTACACACTGTTCTTTACTACCCATATCCAAATATGGCCAATTTTTTGCATGATGTATAATATAATAACTCTGATGAAATTGTATGTCCATTGTGAAACTCAAATTTGATGTTTTTATCATCAGTCTTAACTATGCTATACATGTATCTTACATCAATTCAAGGCCAGTAATGAAATTGACAAATACATATATCATGATATAGCCATGTATGTACATGTATCTCCTTGAAACATTAATTAAACATAAATGTATCATAGAAAAACCATGAAATGAGGATATAGGTCATCTTTACAAGTTGAGAATTTTTTTTAATTACTCATCTGGCGTGTTCTCTACAAATTATAATTAGTGTTTTGTCTTGTTTTTGGATAAAATAAGGGTATTTTTTATATACCCATAAATTTTCCATTCTTGATACTGTTAATTTTACATAGTGGGATCCAATTGTCTGGATCACCACACTGTGGTTATCACCACTCTGAAACTAATAACATAGTACACAATAAATAAATGTTTGCGCATTTTAAAAGAGTTTGTTTAAGAATGGTTTGGTTCAAAAGGTAAACAATGATTAAACATAGTTTTGTTATCTTTACGTTTTAATGGAAGGGTATATAATAAATTTATCATCGTAATGGTAACTTGATCAAAATAGTCGGATTATGTCTCGTTGACAGGTGCAGATCATCAGATAATCTGTATCTGGCAATGTGACGTGATCTGACCCTTTAGATCAAGTTACTGTTATGATAATATATACAGGTATATACCGTATTCTCCCCTCCACATATGGTAGAATGGAGTGGATCAGAAACTCTTTATGCCCTGGTTTTTCCCATGGGCAGATATTGAAAAACTCAGAAGAATCAAGACAATTGCATACTTAATTTTGGGAATTGCATGAGTATTGTCATGCTTGAGTTTCTGTTCTTCTTTTGTCATTCTTTCTTGCTCCTCTCTTTGTTCCTGTAAGGTCTTCTTAAGTTCTTCACATTTCTTTGTGGCCTCTTCTAAATGTTCTCTCTCTGATTTTAGTTGTTCCTGAACAGTATTAACTTGATGAATTGCCTCTGTTTTTTCTCCATCTTCTTTCACATTCTCCATCTCCAGCTCCTCTTGGTTGATTAAATCTATAAAATATTTCAATTGTAACATTTTATCTATTTATTTTTTATCTCGTGGCATCTAAATCATTCTTTAAAGTGTTTGGCCCAAAGTGTAATATGAAAATTAAAATAGAAGATTGATACTTGCATCTCACTCTTTCTAAAAAAAAAAAAATACTTATTATACATAGGTTTATGAGTACTGTCCCAGTCAAAATATACAAGCTGTGGTGTAAATTTACCCTGAATCTGCTGTTTTAGTTGCTCCCTTTGCTTCTGCTGAAGATGACGTATTTCACTAATTATACGTGCACATTTTTCTGTTAGCTCTGCCTCCTGTGTTCCTTCAAAGGCAGTAGTTAATTCCTTCCCAAGGCTCATCAGCTCAGATAGCTGGGTTTCCTGACTCTGCATATTACCGGTGTTTTGTATCCAAACTTTTCATCAACTTGTATATTTGAAGAAAAAAAACAGTGTAACAATCAAACCACAAAGTAATTTACGGTACCAGTTTTTAAAAGAAACATGGATTGTCACGATCTACAGTCTCGTTTTTTTTTTTTTTTGCTTTGGCAACACTTATAAATAATTATATAGCAGTGAAGGGGGTGGTTAAAATGCTTGTCATTGTGTACTATTGAAAAAAGTCGTTGTAGAGTTAATGCTCTGTCGTTAAAATGATATTATCTTACGAAACCAGTTTAACTGTGGTGAGGGCTGGGGCTTGTCCCGAAACACAGTAATATTATTCTAACCAGTTGTTGAAGTAAGCATGGTAAGTTACTATAATTTATCGTTCATTTTTTGCCGTTTATAAAATCTACATCTGTGTCTCATTTAAACTGTTAAAATCTTAATGCACTGGTCATTAAAAGGAAACTACAATTATCTTAGCTTGATCACCTTCTTGATACAATATAATGTTTAATTGTTTATAAGCCCCTAAAATACAGACCTTGAACTATTTTGTGTATTGTCAGTTTCAATGTTTGTAGTTTGCGCCTAGGAATGAAAAGACAAACGTGATTGGTTAATTTGAGTCACATTATCCAATAGAAATTGTTGTAAGAGGAGAATAAACGAAACAAATTTTCAGTGATTGAAGAGTTCCATTGTGACAGGTTGCAGCAACATACTGAACTGGTGAAATCTAGCCGATTATTTTGATGATTTGTCTCTGGTTAATTCATATTTTACGATGACATCTAGGCCTCATACGAGGTAATGATAAATACACACGTGTCACTTTGAGTTAAACAAATATTAACGTGACTCCGAATCTTGTTAATATTCTGACAGCAACAATTTCAGTTCGTGGTAAATATTTACAGATTGAAACGTGTCTATTTTATCTGTGACATGCTATAATTATGTTCTTTTTATTTAGTATATAATATTATTTACACGGTAGACTAAATTTGTTCTAAGAGGCAATTGATTAATAGGATAATTACTGAATGGAAATAGAATCATGCTGTATTATAAGTTATTTTGATTGGTAATGACAATTGTAATGCATTGATAGAAAAGTCCTATTCACTCAATATTTTCAAAAGCAATAATGCATAACATCTTGTTTTGAAGATATTCTGTATCAAATATTGGGCAATATCTCTTAATTTTATTTTCTTCTCCACTATTTTATTCTTGAAAGTCATACTTCTACACCCAAATTGATGAATGTCAATCAGTTTGTTACCTAAATTCACTCTACTGTCAGACTAAATTTGTATTGGTGAAGTACCGATAAACACTAGCATGGAAATGTTCTAAAACTATGAATACTTTTAGAGACTTAACTGGGCAATTATATACCAGTATAACAATACATGCAATTTTATAATACAGAGTTTATAACATGAGAACTTTTATGGATTTAGCATATTTTAAAATATAAGACATTTTCAAGAATGTGATATTTACTTTTACAGCAACCCAAAACCAGCATGGCAGAATTATGTAGCAGATTTTGCAAACATGTTAAAGGCTTTTATTGGCTCCAACTACTTAACAGTTTCCTATGCATTTTTACAAAGTGGTTTAGGGGTAAGTTATTATAATTGCCAAATAAAAAAATGATACGAATAACAAAGTTATATATTTATTTAAATATTACGCAATCTTTGTTCTATTAATTGTTGACCAGAATTGTGTTGATATAAGTAGGAAAAGATATATGTCTTGATTATTAGATAACAAATATTGAACATGTCTAGGCCTATGTAGCATGTCAATCAACAACAGTTATAGCTATAATGAACTGCCATTTTTCCTTGCAGCTGGGATTTGGTGGACTGCTTTTGATCGCCTTGTTGACCGATCATTGCTGCCACCTGATAGTTAAAACAAAATACCATGCCATCAAACATGTCATAGAATTATACAAAGCTTCCACAGAATCCCCAAATGGTGCCTCTTCATCTGCCGGAGACAGTGGTGCAGAACTGTTCTCCGACGACGAAGATGATGACATAGTTAAATATGACGTGGATGAAGTGTCATTGATGGAACAGCACATGCTGAAGCACATGTCCTATGGCGACATAGGACAGATCAGCATGGGTAAAGTGGGAAGAATCATTGTGAACTTCTGTATTGCAATGACGCAGTTTTGTTTCTGTGTTAACTACTCCATCTTCCTGGGAAATACTGTGTATTCGTTATTTCCATCCAGTGTGTGTTATAATGGCATTGTAAATGTGGACAATGTAAGCTCTGTAGCTAAAATAGAGCCTTATTGTGAACTTCGTTATTTAGGACTGGTGCCGAGTACTAATATCAAACCCATGAAAAGATCCATTAGTACTGATTTTATAAATTCTACTTTCATGGGTTTTACACTTGAAAAGAATGATACAGACACCTCCAATATGCCTTTGACAAACTTAACTGGCTTAGTCACAAGTGCTTTCTTTGAAAATATTTCCACAACAACAGAAATACCTCTTGCAAATGCAACATCCATAACCATTTCGAATATAACAGGAGAAGTAATCCAGTCAACTGCTCCAGACTTAAAGCTATTAGTGCTGGCTCCTCTTCCTTTCTTTCTGTTGTTTGCACTCTTCAGAAATGTTAGAAAATTAGGATTTATTAGTGTTATGGCTAATGTGTCCATTTTATTGGGCAGTGCCTCTGTCCTCCTGTACTTGATAGTTGGTAAGTGGATTTTATTACAGATTTAGTGTACAAGAATTTATCCTTTGAATATACATGTAAATAGCTAAGAAGTTGTTGGTTATTACTGATTTATCCTTTGAATATACATGTAAATAGCTAAGAAGTTGTTGGTTATTACTGAAAACTATGCTGGAACCATGCGCTTTTACCAAACAGAATTTTCAATTTCATGTTGTTTTAGTGATTTATTTCCTCTTGTCAGACTGGCAAGTTTTTTTTTTTTAATTTTCACTCATGCTTTGAACTAGTGTAATAATCATCTATTTAACCATTGCATTTTGAATTATTCATAATTGAAAAAAAAAATCATGAATAGTTCAAATTTATATCACTTAACATATTTATAATATAGATTAACATGTAGCACTGACACTTGTCCATGCATCTAACAACAGCAGATTATTACATTTTCAGACTTTCAAATTCATCACACAATAATATGGATGAAATGGGAAGGACTTCCTATATTCTTTGGTATGGTGACAGCTGCATTTGAAGGGATTGGTTTGGTATGTGATATAGTTTGAAAATTTTAATTTGGAATGTGTATAGGCTGAGGCTATGTGAACATGTGTATTGTTTACTAGTTAAATATATACAGAGGCTCTATGTGTCTGTGAGTAAACAACTACGATATATATACACAACAAGAAATTGCAAGATCTTCTTACTATCTATATGCTTTAAAATCATGACAATTTAAAAAAAGCAATAGCCATTCAATCTAATGAAATTTTGATCTTCAAAGATGCTCCCCGAGAATAATATGGTGCATACCAGTATCAAAACAAGATGAAGATAGAATTCAAATAAATTCCATGTGGCTATCAATTTTTGTCCCCCACCGCAACGCGGAGCGGGGACATAGAAATGCCGGGCGTCCGTCCGTGTGTCTGTGTGTCCGTGCGTCCGTGTGTCCATGGGTCAGTGTGTCCGTGGGTCAGTGTGTCCGTGCGTCCGTCCGTCACACTTTTTTGTAAGCGCTCTCATGCCTACAAATTTTGACAGATTTTCATTACATTTATACCAAATGTTTATACACCTATTACCTTGGTCAAGTTCGAAAATCAGCATTGGTCGATACTTTTTGCTGGAGTTATGGGACTCTGACCACAATAATGACTCCGTTTTATCCAAAAATTGACCTTGTAAGCGGCCTCATGCCTACAAATTTTGGAAAAAATGGGTGGTCGGGGTAAAAAAATGTTCCTCCCAACCTCCCCACACATTTAATTCTGGAACAGCCCTGAATGTTTGAAAATATTGCAATTTCATATACTGTGAAATCATTAGATTTCGTGGTGGTTCAATTTTCGTGGAATTCGTGGGTACCTCTCATCCATGATTTAACATCCTACACGAATTAATGAATAAGGGTAATAAAATCATATTTCCTTTGTAGGTTTTAGAGAATACACGAAATTACGTCCCCACGAACCTGTAAAATTTAAGCAATCCACGAAAATTGGCCCCCACGAAATTTAATGATTCCACAGTACAGTATACTGCTTGAACGGCGGGGGACCCAGGAATTCTATTCTTGTTCTAATTTTTTCTCTAGATCATTCCAGTAGAATCAAGCATGGAAGGAAATCGTCACAACTTTGCCGCCTTTCTTCATGGTGCAATAGGTGTTCTGAGTGTAATCCTCGGAGGATTCGGTGTGATGGGATACCTCCGGTTCGGAGAGGAACTGAACCAGATGTTGAACACGAACATTCCGGCCTCTAGCTGGGTATCAGTGGCCGTAAATATCTGTGCAATCCTAGGTGTACTGTTGACATTCCCGCTACAGATTTACCCTGTTATAGAAATGTGTGAAATTTTCCTTTTCTCTGAAGGTAAACGCATCCTTATGTTATAGTTTGATTGTACCTGTATGTGTACCTATAATTTTTGTTTTTAGATTATAGTTTTATATCTTAATAATCTCTTTTGCTATGATGTTTATTTGGACTCTTGTAGATAATATGTGATTTATTTCATATAAACAGTTGCAATAGTTTATATTATCATATTCTAAATGAAGTTTCTGAGATTCACAGAGAATTGTGGGAAATATTTTTTTAATAATCTATCAATCTTTCTATTTATTTGTCCCCGCCAAGCTACAACATACATTTACTGTATTTGTTATAGACTTGATATTCGGTTAAATGTAAGGTCAATATTAGATGTTGATGTCATTAGCAAAGGTCACTGATGAAGGTCAAAAGCATATTTGCATCATGGGACTTTGATATACTGTAAACGTATTATAATTGGCGGAAATTAGTTTTTGAACAAGATGGCGTGGATTTGAATTAGCGTATTCCTGAATGTGACTATTCTTATACATATATGCATGGCATAATGATGTACTTGATTTAGCGGAAGCCGCATTCCGCCAAAAGTGCTAAATAGAATACACAGCAAAGTGTAATACGTTTACAGTAAACGAGGACACAGTGTTTTACAATGACATCCTGTATATTCCAAGATTCCAAGAAAAAAAAAAATTATTAATAATTTATCAACTATTGCTTCTTAATTTATGATAAAGGTGCTCTCTGTGGACCTAAGAGGAGGTCCTCTTCACTGCTGAGTGAGGAAGATGAGGAGGAGGCTGAAGGCAAGGAGTCTCTCCTACCCAACTCCTCAGACAAGTCCTATACAGCTCTTCCAGTATCTGTAGCAGCTCACATTCCTAAGTCGGTAAGTTCTATGTGTGTGCATTGTACTAAGACATATATATTTTATTAGCTCACCTAAGCTTGGCTCTTGAATCCTTCCCACGATAAATTTCTTCAAATCATAGATATAGAAATATGAAAGTCTTAGAGGTTTTATTTTTTAGACCTTTACTTTCAAAATATGCTAGTTTTAAACTTCATAGTTTTAGTAGCAAGAATGTAATATGGCTAAATTGTATACATGTGCTTCAAGCATTGGTTCTGAATGAAGATATTTTATGATTTTTTTTTTTTTAGATAAGATACGTACAGTAACACACATGTATAAGGTATATGTACTAGATAACTCCTAACTTTGACATTAAATAGACATAGACTTGTGAGGACCAATCAACTGTGCCTGAGAAATGTATTGTCTCGAGTGTGATCACAAGTAGTGTCTCATGCTTTAGCCATACTTTAGTGTTTTAATATTATTGACTCTGTTCCGTTTCAATTTAATTGAATTCTTTGTTAATTTAGTTTGGACTTTGTTTTTTACAATACATGCATGTATACAAGTACATGTACTTGGTCAACTTTGAAGCCCCATGCTTACTTTAACTGATTTCTCATATTTACAGGTTACATGTATTACATGCATGCTAAGTTAATTAGCATGAAAATTTTAAACTTTTACTTTTCAAGAAAGTTTTCATGTTTATTTGATATGAGGTTGATATTAACGATAAATTCTTGCCCATTACAAGCACCAGCATAAGATATATACTTGTTGCATAATTTTATTTGACTTATGTTCATTTGGTCATAGTTTGCTATATGGGTAAGTAGTATAAGAGGGATTTAAAAAGAGGATATATATACACAACACATGGCATGTTTCATTCATTTTTAATTAAAAATTGATTAAGACCATTTGTGAAAGTGAGTAAAAGTTTTGATAACCTGATACAGTTAAACTTGGTTATAGCGAAAACGCTTATAATAAATTGACGCTTACAGCAAAGCGATTTTCATTCCCACTGACTTTATTACATGTTGTAAACTTGACGGATATTAAGAACTACGCTTATAACGAAGTAAAATCGCTTGTCCCTGGTACTTTGTTATAAGCGTGTTTTACTGTATTAGGTATAAGATAGTCTGATTTGAGAATTTGACATACAAGTGTATTAATTTACCGTATATCAGGTTTTTTCTGCGTGTATTCAATTTCTGCTTTGTTCGCGACGATTTCTGAATCGTGGAAAATAAAATCAGCATAAATTTGATACAAAGTTTTGTTTTTGTAATAGAGTTCTCTCTTTCCTGATAAAGTAAACAGGTAAGTAAAAGTACGGTCGCTTTCCTTGCGTAAACCGATGTCTAATTATACCTGAGCTACTGGTATATGTAACGGTACATGATCTATTTATCTTTGACTGTTTGCGTCTCTGAAAATAATTATCGGTAATTATTTCACATTAAGGAAATCGTGTAAGTGGTTTCATTGTCCGAATTTTTCATTATTAAGAGCGACAATTTAGGGGCGCCTGTAAAGTGCGAAACGAAATCGAAACGAAACGAAACGAAACCAATCGAAACGAAACGAAACGAAACCAATCGAAACGAAACGAAACCAAAAATCGAAACGAAACGAAACCAACGAAACGAAAAAAACCAACGAAACGGAATTAAACAAAATGTTTTGTTGATTTGTTTGGTATATTTAAGGAATAAGGAATCATTCTTTGAGTATTATGAGGCGATAATTTTGGTCGGGGCGTGATCAAATCGAATAAAGCCCGAAGAGTTTATGATAGATTTGATCACGCCCCGACCGAAATTATCACCTCATAATATTCAAAGAATGATTCCTTATTACTTATATTTATATAATTTGAAGCCACCGCACGATTGATTATTAAAAAATATAAATAGGCAAAGCCCGCTGGTGCCTCAATTTGGCGTCATTTGAAGTTATGGGTTATCCATAGGAAATATAAAAATGAAACGAATATGTGCAATACAATGTGCGTGTGTGTGTGCGAAAATATTGTGGGTTATATTGTACAAAATCGATACGTAGTATTTTCACAGGCAAGACACTGGAAAATGTAATATAATTATTTAGTGTAAATTCAAAATGCATTTGAAATATTGCAAAGTGTGTATATAGGCCTACAATAAGACAATATCCGATCACATGGGTTTTTCTTTAAAGAAGGCAATATTAAATTCAAGTTTACGTGGCGTTACTGATAAGTTGACTCACGGAACTTTAACACTGTGAAAGTTAGAAGAAATTGAATTTCTATAATCTGTAATTGATTAGTTTATCGGATATTAAATTTGTAGCCATTAGAACATTCATACGATCATCATAACCAAAGATTTAGAGCATACTAGAAGGTGACCAGTTGCTAACAATACAATAAGAATTGTTTCAAGATATGTAGAATGAATTGATGCTGTATTTTAACAAAATTTACTTTATTGAATAAAGCGCTATTATACATGCATACTACCTCAACACAATCACCTCTTTCTCTTCATCTTTTTCGCACACACACACGCACATTGTACTGCACATATTCGTGTCATTTTTACATTTCCTATGGATAACCCATAACTTCAAATGACGCCAAATTGAGGCACCAGCGGGCTTTGCCTATTTATATTTTTTAATAATCAATCATGCGGGGGCTTAAAATTATGTAAATATAAGTAATAAGGAATCATTCTTAGAATATTATGAGGTGATAATTTCGGTCGGGGCGTGATCAAATCTATCATAAACTCTCCGGGCTTTATTCGATTTGATCACGCCCCGACCAAAATTATCGCCTCATAATACTCAAAGAATGATTCCTTATTCCTTAAATATACCAAACAAATCAACAAAACATTTTGTTTAATTCCGTTTCGTTGGTTTTTTTCGTTTCGTTGGTTTCGTTTCGTTTCGATTTTTGGTTTCGTTTCGTTTGGTTTCGTTTCGTTTCGTTTAGTTTCGTTTCGTTTCGATTGGTTTCATTTCGTTTCGTTTCGATTTCGTTTCGCACTTTACAGGCGCCCACAATTTAGACACTTTTACTTCACAGGTTTAAACAATCGTGAATGATATTTTTGTTGTGACTTTGAGATTGTGAAAATTTGATTCGCGTAAATTTTATATACCTTTCTAGGTTCTGATTCGCGGAAAAAACATGACACGGAAAAAACTGATATACGATAACATATTTGAGTACTTCAAAAGTTAGACGTGCATGCTTTCTTCTTATAATATTTAGAACCATTTTAACAAGACCTTGGACTTTCAGAAGGATGTAACTATCTTTTTCTTGCGTCAAAACAAGTTAAAAATGACGCTGGTTTCAAGTGAAATATACACCGATTGCGTAGTCTTAGCTAAAAAATCAGACAAATCTTGTTGATTTGGCTGAGTGGCTTATGATGAAATAGACAAGATTACGTCACAATGCTGTTTGACACCAACTACCCAAAGTCCAAGCTCTTGTTAAAATGGGTCTAGTTTATCTACTGGTATTTAATTACTAGTAATGAATGAAGGGTAAGTTTGCGCAAATGAATTAATATTTATCCATAGAGCATCATGTAAAAATATGGCCATAAAGTTTATAACATTTCCACCACCATTAGCTTGAAGGACGGCGAACCAAATTCACTTCTACAGTAGTGATCTTTATGAAAATTTTATACAAATTAGAGTTACTAAAGATATATCAAAACCAATCAAAAAATAACATGAAAATCGAAGTAGATTTTTTGTAGGGACCATTACAAAAATTGTGTGTATTACTTTTCTTTTTCAATTGAACATAATGGGGAAAAGTGTTCTTATAAGAGAAAAAATAATTTTTGAAAAATTCTGCAATAGATTTTCTTTCCAAATTGAAATATGATACTTATATGATGATTTTAAATCAATATCATTTAAAAAATGAGCATGTCATCAAATTTGTTTTTCCGGGGGCACATGTCAAAGTGCGATGTGAGATACGTTTTTTTTCTTCAATTGATCATGAAAAGAACTGCGTAAACTCTAAGAAAAAGGCTTCGTACATCTTTTTGAAGTTGATTTATGAAAGCAAAGGACTAAAAGAGTTTGCTATACATTTTTATGAAATACAATACTTCAAAACTTAAGCACAGGGACTGTTTTATTATATTTTTTGATTGAGTATCGATGCGGATCGGAATGTATTTGATTTGTTCACTGGCTCAAACTCTGTTAAATAATCTATGTAGATGCTTATAAATAGCGTGAGCTAATATAAAACTCACTACAGAACTTTGACATCTCCTAACAAAATTTGTGCATGTTAAGGGTAGTCCACACACCTGGAAAAAGTTCTAAAATACTTAAAGATATGGATTTTTACCTTGTGATCTACTTGAGAATGACCCAAAAAAATTCCAATTTTAGGGTAAAAAATCAATTTTCTAAATTTTCGTGAAAATAAAAGTCCCTGCTGTATTCGAACTCGGGACCTGCAGGTTGGTAGTCAGAAACTAAACTCATTGCGCCACAGTGATAGACACGCCATTCCGGCGATATAAACTGTTTCACAATGTGTTGAAAACGCCATGTTGTGATGTACTGTCATAAAAAGTAGAAGTCACGGGGTGTTGAGGATCCTAAAATAATGTTGAAAAGCGTATTTCAGCATGTTAAAAAATAGCAAGATCGCCCACTGCATGCAATACATGTATTAAAGTGTGTATTGATGACATGGAACAGCTACCGGTATATATTGTGTCATAAGCGATTTTTCATTGAGTTTTAGTGATTGTGACGTAATATTGAGAACTCAATGTACGTAACAATCACTCCTTTTAGGTGCGCGATATATCTGCGCAAAGCGAATTAGGTCCGTCATCCTTAATAACTACAAAAGCACTGTCATTTCCTGAAATACTCATGAAGATGAATCGAACATTATTGTATAGTTGAGGGTAGTTTTTATTTATGGAATAAGTGTTATAACATTATTTCAATATCTTTGTTAGTTCATATAGGTATATTACAGTTGTGGGCATAGCAGAAAGAATGCATTGTCATCATTTTTTTTCAATGATTGTAACTGTTATTTTCTTATATTACCGGTAAGCAAACAAATTTAGCATCATATTGTTTACATATAAATTATGTGACATCTGTTAAGATAATAAACTTAAGCCAATATACATTTGACCTCTGGCATATCTCCAATGATGGTCATATAATGCAGAAGGCTATATTGATTTTATTCTGTTATATTTACATCTATCAAGTATGATTCCCTCTTTTTTTATGGAAACTTATACTGTACAGTAAAACACGCTTATAACGAAGTGCCAGGGACAGTCCATTTTGCTTCGTTATAAACGTAATTCGTTATATCCGTCAAGTTACAACATATAATAAAGCCACGTGGAATGAAAATCACTTCGCTGTAAGCATCAATTCATTATAAGCGTGTTTGCTATAACCGTGTTTTACTGTAGTTATTTAAATGGCATTTATTTATATGCATGGTTTAAAATTTGAGAAAATTTTTTCTTATTTATTTCAATCTTTCAATTTTTAGTTGCATAATTATATTATTCTGAGTGTGGTATCATTAGCATTCAAGGTGGCTCAATTTTCATATGAGTGTGGTATCATTAGAATTCAAGGTGGCTCAATTTTCATGGATTTTGTGGGTATTTCACTTAGAAAATTTACTGGTTCAGCAATTATGAAATGATATCGTTATTAATTGCTAAAGAAAGACAATTAATCCAGGAAACTACATCCACACAAAATCTGAAAAAATGAGCAATTCACACAATGTTGCCATAGGAATTTAAATGACACCACAGGATACTATATATATAGACAAAACGATGCTTATTTTTGAATGCTAAATTATATCTTGTTTATTCTATAAATTTTAAAGAATAAACATGGAACTTTTAATTTTTTGTAATCTTACATCTGAATACTTAAAGAGGATCCAAATTCATTACATCACAAAGCTAGAATTTGAATTCACAATTGCCATGTTCTCAAGAAAAAAAAAATAGGATTGAATAGTAAAGTTTTTGATTCTGATTTTCTTACATATGTTAAAGTTTACAATAACAACTAAATTCCACATACTGTTAAAAAAATTATAAGTCAGTCATATATTACTGTTGCAATTTGCAAAGATGTGAAATTCGTATTTCATGGATATTTAGATTGGAAAAAAAACCCAGTTTTGACATCCTTCCCATGATTTTTTCCGAAATGCTAGGGATTTTTATCTTATATAAAATGTGTTTTACAGGTTCCAGCTTGGAAGAGAAACATACTGCGGATGCTGATCGTGCTGTCATCCACTGGACTGGCCATTATCTTCAGAAATAGTTTTGCCCTGGTTGCTGCATTTACAGGTTAGGTGTTTTGAATATTGTCTTCCATGGAAAATAATTTGAAGGTTAAAAATTTTTTGGGAAAACACACAGCTGATTGGATAAAAATTTCATCCTATGTAATGATGTGTTGAATAATTTAGGAGCTGCACTTTAGTTTAGATTTTCTTGGTTTTCAGTTGATATGCAGTTTTTAATGCATTGGACACAGAACTTTGAGTATACTTTCCGAAAAGCAACTGAAATTAGTGTCAAAACATCTCTTAACTGAGAACCATTTTAAAAGCATTTCTAATTACAGTCAAACTTTGTTATCTTGAACTAGATGGAACGTTTTAAAAAAACTTCAAGATATCCGAGTATTCGAGATATCGAGGGTAAAAGACTTAAAAAATAAGTGGTTATAAGGACTTACAAATCACTATACAACATATCCTTTGTATTGGAGATATCAGTGTTTGAGATATCAAAGTTCAACTGTAATTGAGAGGATCAAGGTTAATCTTGATCTCTCAATGCCAATAAATGGCTTTGTAGGCTAAACTGTGGCTCCTTTTATTTACACACTATGGAAAAGGAGGAGTGGCAAAAATTATGAATGGCTTTATGTAAAAATTACTATTTTTCATTTTACTATTAAGATATAATTAAATGTGTTATTTTTTTTTCACCAGGTGCCATAGGAAGCTCGTTGCTTGCCTACATCCTGCCTTGTCTATTTCATCTGAAACTCTGTCACAGGGACCTTCCCTGGCTCGTCTGTTTCAAGGACTCTGTGATCATCCTGCTAGGAGTCTTATGTAGTATTGTCAGTCTTTATTCTGTCATTGTACAGCTGGCAAAAAACACTTCAGTTTAAGGTGCAACATATCTTTAACCATTACACTTTTTTGACAGAGCACTATTTATTTATTCCAGTGAGAATTATTGTTTTTATCAGAGGGGAATTTTTACTTTAATACATGTACTGTACACTACACTTCTCAATGCTAGAGGGATATATGTCTCAATTGTCCTTTTGCATGTATAATTTATTGAATTGATATTATGAGATATTATGCCCCTATTGAAATGGACATGATAATTAAATATCCATACAGATTTTAAAAATACTCTGAAAATTTATTTGAAGCTACGAAGAGAAAAATGTAATTACCGAAGTAGTTCATGTACCATTAATTAATCTAATCTCATTTACATGTATATGACTTAGCACCTTTGATTGGAATACATATTGTACTGGTGGTATATAAGCTTAATCATTACATTAAATAGATATAATATGCCTGTAGAAATTTTGTCAAAATATTAATATATCATTATTATAATTATCAATATAATGCTTATTTCATGATTTGATTTTAAGATATGTTATTATATTTTAGTTGTTAGACCAAACAAGTTTACCCAAATTTTTGAAAAATGACTGGATAATTAAATGTCATTGAAATATACTAATAGTCTAGTATTTTTGTGTTACTGTTGATTATTTGCATGCTATTATATGGTAATTTTAATTTGCATTATGTTTATACCCAATGTTTATGGCTTCTACATGATAACTGTTTGTTTGACATTCCAATTGTGATTTAGTTAATATTTAAATGCAGTTCATGCAACCTTATGCCTCTTAAACATGTGAAAGTTATCAGATTGAGAATAAATTTTAAAAGTTGCAAAGAGCAAGTTAGTACATGCATAGATTCAAAAGCTTTGCTTTGTATATTAGCACAATAAGTATTTGAATCAAACAATTGTTTTGTTCTGCTGTGCTTTTATAGAATGATGTCGAATTATTTATTCTTTACAGTAAATCTACATATTTATTATAAAATGATATAATATATTACATGTACATTAATTTTTTTCTTTCATATCAATTTTACATTTTTGAGAATTATAAATGTAGTTTATTTTGTACTTACCTGAAAGGTAAGATTTATCCAATGTTGATCTCAAGGGATCTTAAACCTTTTATTAGAAATGTTAATGCATGTATATTTATCTACTGTGTAAAAGAAACCCAAATAAATGCATGTTTTACATTAGAATAAAATCTAAATAACATTTTTTTTTGTATAAAGATTTGTAAAAAGTTTGTAAGCTGCAAGCTTCCAGTTTAACTATAACTAAAATGTTGAGGTTTTTCGGTCGCTTTGAATTTGATATATTGAATTGCATTTCATTGGATATCATATTCTGTTGGGGCGAAAATTTAATGTAAGAACTTAAATATGTTCATTATTTTCTCTCAGTATTTCAAGCCTTATACATAAGCAGAAATTTTAAAGTATTCTTGAAGTTTTGAATTTTTTATTGTATTCAGATTGAAGAATTGTGCAATCATGTCCATAAATTAAATGTTTGAATGTTTATTACAATCATCATAAATCAACTGCCCAAAGTGGTAGTTTTCTTTCAAAAATTGTGTCATATATCTATATATATGTTGTGCTTGTTTTAAAAGTTTTGAACTTTTAGGAATTTTAGCTGTAACTTTTTAATTGTTGGCCCAAAAGAAATTAAACGATGATGATTACAAAACTCTATAATCAATTGAATGAAACTTTGGTACAAAATATTGCTCTCTTTCTTCTTCAGTAACCAGTTTTTGGAGCTATTGAATATACAAGAAACAATCATGTACAAAATAACAGGAATATGATTTCGCTTCATGTGTTGTTTCTGCATTTTTAAAGAGGGTTGGGTTGTCTTGGCCATTTTTAAACTATTTTGAACTCCTTTAGAAAAAGAGCTCTGTCTAAAAATATAGGAAAATATTCAAATTTTAAAGCTTAAATATATGGATCTTTCCCATGCGCAAAATTTTTCCCGGGGGGGGGGGGGGGGTCCAAGGATATTGTGTTTGCGGGGGGGGGGGGGGGTCCGAGGCATATTTGCGATAATTTTACTATGTAAATGTAATTACTTTTCATTTTCCAGAAGGGGGTCGGGACCCCCCTCTAGATCAGCCTTTCCTTTTCTAATTGATAGTTTTCATTAAAAAAAAAAAATCTTATCTAAATATTGAAGGTAGATATCGTGAGTAAATTGTTGACCACCCAGCCTGCTTAAAATTATTACTTGCTTGTACAATTATATGGTACTAATCTTTCTTTTTTTTTTCCAAATGCCAAAAATCTGGCATGCAATATTTATTGTTTTGAAATTCTGTGATAAATTTACATGTTTGATTATTTATGTAAGCAAAGTACATGAATGAGATTATTTTGAAACACCAAATTAAGCATTCATAAATCACATATTTGTTCTGGATTTTTTTTTAACAATACAGAGTATTAATGTAATTTTTTTTTAAGAGGGTATTTTGTATGAACTGCTTGTATGTTTTTGCATGTGTGCATTTGGAAAAGTTCATGCATTATAGAACCGAAAATGCTTATTTTATTTTTTTTATAAAATGCATATCATTCTGATTTTTTGCTCAATACATTTGGATACATGTATGTACACATCTCTGCTAGCCAAGGTGTTTTCAAAACACTAGGCTAGTGTGGTTGTTTATAAGAGGAGCAGAGTGGACTAATAACCCATTGTTATAGTCCCGATGGTATATGCAAGGCATAAACAGTGTGCTGGCAGTTTAAGCACTTTATATACTTATAACTCACTTGTTATTAATACACATAAGGTCTGCCTGACATACATTAATCTATCAATGTAATTTTTCTTCTGCCAGAAGGATTGTACATGTAATTTTGATGATATGTACATGTAAATGTATGTACATTTATGAACTAGTTGGTATATATATTTATTTGATTGCAACATGTACTGTTTAAGCAAGAGGCTTGCGCAATTAAAGAATTATTTTGTTAACAAATCAATATTAATATCGAGTTTTGTTTTTCTTATTCTGGGAGAAAAAGGAGCATACGTTTTAGAAATACGTGTATATTATCTGTCACTTGGGCGCTGTTGATTCCAGTCCTACAAGGGTCAAAGTTTAATAGGAAAATTATTTTAAATCCAATCTAGCGTCACATTTGTTCAAACCGCTTGAGTGGTCATCGTATGCCTTGAAATATTAATTTGTCCAAATTGTTAGAAACGGCGACACACAAAGACGCAATATTGATTTCTGCTTTCGGTAAAATATGAAAGAAGACGCATTATCCATTTATGGTACAATTTATGGAACATACACAATTCTTCAAGATCATTAGCTATTCCGTGACAAGTCAAAGTGCGAAGAATAATAAAACGTCTCCTGTTTTATTGATATTAAATTCGATATTTACTCTATATCTACCAACAATGGCGTTCAGTCCTTTTACGAGGAAATCTTTACAACTTGCCTGTCTATAGACAACGAAAACACACTGGTATGCTTGACAAGACACACTTTGACTGTGTATTGTTGACATCTTTACATCTTGGAGGATTTTCTAGCTAGGAAGACTGCCCAATCCACATTTAAGCCTCTTTTTGCATGTGATTGTCTTAATTTTCTAGAAAAAAAATGGCATAAAAGCCTATTTCTTTGAAAACCTAGAAAACCATTCTTCATTAGTGCTAGAGATGTCATCTCTAGTTGTCCTCATGCGCAATATTACGATGTGCTGGGTTGTTTCCGATGAATTGTTCCCATTGGATCGTTTTTCTGATTTATTCCCGTGTATTAATATATTGATTTAGCTCGATAAAAATGATTTTCTGGCGGTCTTTCTAACTGTGGGTCGTCTCCAGCTGTACATGTATGTGTCACCATAGCTCCACGAGTTTCTAAGATTTAAAGATGCCGCGAGCGAGATGGCTCACAATGTGCCTGGTTTTCTTTTATTTGGACTCTTCTTTAAAGGTTCATTCTCTTACTGGTAAGTAATATTTTCTATTTTATTAAAGTATTAGAAAATGAAGATTTTGACGCAAGGGTACTTTGGTAAATTATTACTGGTTAAACTGTAGTTTTGATAATGAAATAATTAAATGAATAAACACTTTACTAAAATGAATGGTTTTTATAGAAAAAAAAATGTATGTTAATTGGTAGAGAATGATTCTTCTTGACTATTTACAAATTTTAAATTTCTTTAAAATGGTTAGTATCGAAACATTGTTAAATTCCATTTTATTTCGCATAAAATTTACAAGTGCAAGATGTTTCTTTTTCTCCTACAACGCATTTCTAGATCTTAAATCGATCTCAATTTAGAAACTCTTTTGCCGATATTGCTAAGAACAGTTTTATCATTCTGATATTAATACATCAATTCTAGATGATCATTAAAACAAGTTACAAAAAATTTGGCTTTTAAAACGTAAACTTTATTTTACCTAGATACTAAATAACTTCAGAAAATAAACAGACGAAGAGACTAAGAGGCAAAATTGTGGTTAAGCAATTCGTAAAATTAATCTGTGTCTATAATAACAATATAATAATATAAATTAAATCTGTAAGTTGGAACTTCTAGACAATATTTAAAAGAAACTGTTTATAAGTTATATAGAGGTATTTTAAAAGATAAACTTTGCAAATTTTGATAATAGGTTAATCATCAATGTAACATTATCTCAAAGTGTCCTTAGAAGATCAACATAACGGCAAACTCGACATAAACCTAAACCTTATAATTTAGACTGCGTTATTTTTTAAATAAAAAAAATAGTACGTAAAGAAAACCAAAGACATTATTATTACTCATTGACTCTCTCTCTCTCTCTCTCTCTCTCTCTCTCTCTCTCTCTCTCTCATATTGATTGCTATGAAATTTTTTAATCATACTACAGTAGGACAGAATAAAAATTTCCAAGAAAATCTTGGCGAACGTTTTTACAACCTATGTAATTAAAAACATATGACCACAAACAATTAACCCGTTCTTGCAAACTGAAGCAACCTCATCATTAAAATTCATTGGCTCCACAATATCCGGTTGCCTTTATTGAACAATGATTTGGCTTCCAGGCGATAAAAATATAACAGTGTCCGGGGGATGCATCGTAATGATATCATGGATTCTAGTGCTTTGCGTAAAAGTATCAAAGGCGTAGGGACATTAAATTCGCATTACCTGGGATCTGATGATTCTCGATAATAATTCGTCTTCTTCCTGCTCGCAAGATATGATCTCTTAAGACCTGCTTCTGCATTGATATTGATATATATATTCCGCACAATTTGAAAATCCCGAAATCAAGCAAGTTTCCTTTGATATGCTTTTACACATGCAATATGAAAGAGATCAAGACAAGGGATAATGATTCCCAGACTAAATTTTCCTACTTAAAAGGCAAGTGTATTTGTGCAAATATATCGTCACAAGATTTAAAAAAGTCAATTCAAAGCACCAGTATCTGAAAAGTACAAATTATTTTAAAAAATATTCCAAGCCAGAAAACCAGAATATTAAACAAACGCTCTTTCTATCTATGTCGTCTGGCTAAACATTCTGATTGATGGCAATGTTTATTATCATCATTCAGTGCAAAGACGGGCCGCCCGCCAGGCTTTAGATTACGTGGCTAAAATTGAGAACCTTGGAAACTGCAGTCTAGGAACGGGGGAGTCCCTGGACCTGATTTACGACCACACCGTTTGGAATTCCTACGCGCTAGCTGCCGTGCGCCTAGCCAACTTCATCACTAAAATAATCACCACGAATAACAACAGCCTTGCTTCTCTCTCCGACAAAGTCCTCTTTGCTCTGGTTCGAAACAACGTTCACTTGAAGTCTTTCATATTCGGTTCCGGAATCCCATTCGAACCCCATCCGTCTTTGCGCTACCCACTCTTTTGTCCTTACGCATACAGAAACGAGAATGAGACGATAGTACTCACGAAAGATCTCGCCGTGGAGTACAATTACACGGACCCTAGTACCGAGTACTATCAGGTGCTCAGGTATAAGGACTTCAGCAACATCTCCATTATTACGGATAAAGTATCTTTCAGGTGAGTCTTTAAGGCGTAATTTTTAACGACCAAACCGTTAACGTGAGAATTGCGTGTCTCGGTGCACTTTATCAATCAAATCTTGCTTTATTCGTTTCTAATAATCGGGATGTGTGAAATAATTAGAGGGGCATTAGCTGTAAAAGTAATGGTAACAATTTTTTCTCTCCAGAAGCTCTGATATGCATAGGAGCTTTTACTGATTACCAAGAATATCAGGTAGTTTGTGTACGAGAGAGAATCTTTGATAAACAAATCACAATGTACATTTGCCATTATGTTATTTGATCTTAACCTCCGGGAAACCCACTTTTTTTTAGTACTGTTGGACTTTTGCAATGGCCATATCCGAAATACGTTGTCCAGATAGGATCTTTAATCTCTGGTTGGACCATTGCAAAAGCCCAAACTGCGCGTACAGAAAAAAAGTCCCGCCACACAACAACTTCGCACATCTCGCCGTCGCGCTGTCACGATTTCGATGCGAAAGCGCATGTCGTGTTGTACGTTTACGATGACGCGTTGTGTGAAGTTTGTTAGCGCGATACCGTGTTGTGTGCGACGTATTGAGCAAGGTTGTGTTAGCGCTACGGCTGTATTTTAAGGGAAATGTCCGGCCATTTTGTACATATTAGGACCCTATTTTGAGACAAAGCTACAGCATAAATGTGCAAGATTCAACCTTTTTCTCAACAAATGATTGTAGAGTGGACACTAATGACCCCCTCATATTTTTTCAGATTTTTAAATCAATTTCAATTTAAGTCTGCAGCTGCGCAGTGCTAAATGATAAAAAAAAGTGCTTTGTTCGCAATTTGCATACTAAACAACATGTAAAACCTCAAATTTATTGCTTTTTGATCTTTTGACAACAGTTTTGATCAGTTTTTGGTATAAACGAGTCAGTTTAAGAAAATGTTTAAATTTTCCTCCACATGTGTACAAGATGGCCGGACATCCCCCTTAAAGCTTTTCAGCTTTTGCAGATGACCTTTTCCTGACATTATATCAAACATCATATGGGGGGGGGGGGGGTAATTGAGAATGATTAGCCTCAATATCAATAAACGAAAAAACTGTTTTGACAGGTCTGGGGACGCCCTCCTGCCCGCGGTGGACATCGTACAGCCTGTGGCGGACATTGAGGACGGTCACTGGACCAAGCCGTACTTTGACTGCGGAGGGGGGAACATCTGGATGGTGACCTACTCCTCACCAATATTTGGACTGGAACAGGACCAAAAGACGGTCATTTTCAGGTATTGATTTTTAAACCTGTCTTTTTACACGAACCTTAAAAAGTTTGAAAATGATCAAACTATGAAGAAAATATGTTTTACTGTGTATTTTTAAAATTAGTTTAATAATCAATTAATAATTATATAATTTTTTACATTAATTATTACAATGCAATAGAAACCTTTTGTAATTTTACACCGTGTCAGAATTACCTGAAATTTCTTTTGGGCTATTAATTATTTTTTAAGCTAAGAAGCTGTAACTTTCATACCAAAATACGCATTTATATAATTCTGCATACTATATATGAGATATACTAAATTTTAAATGTGCAGTCTTGTATAAAATACATATGTACAGTGTATACAAAATTGTTAAAATTTCCATTACCAAACATTTAGGGGAGTGGCGACGATAGATATCGAGCTCACCAGTATTGATATCAATCAATGCGATCTGACCAATACACCCAAACAGAGAGGTACATTCGATGTCTTCAGGGGCACCCATCTCTGTCAGCCGTCCACTGAGGTGAGTATGATTTGCTCCATTGCATTGAAAATATAAATGAAAGATCGTTTCATACTTGATCGATGGAGAAATTTTCGCCCCGTTTTATTTTTGCCTAATTTGTCTCGAGTGTCAGCAGATTGGTTTTCTTAAAACAGTAATTCGTAACGATGTGTGGAAGAATTTAAAACAGAGTGATATCTTTTGAAAGCGATTGGGTAAAAAAATATTTAAGGAATAAGGAATCATTCTTTGAGTATTATGAGGTGATAATTTCGGTCGGGGCGTGGTCAAATCCAATAAAGCCTGAAGGGTTGGTTACTACATCATATTGCTCCTTAAACTCTACTTATGTTTTAAACAGTTGCCAAATTGTTTTAGATATATACATGTAATAAGTGGTGTTATGTAAAAATAAGCAATAAGGTTAAGGACTTTTTGATTTCAGCCTAGGGTCCGATTAAGGCCGACAAACGACGTTTTATTCGCAAAAAAAAAAAAAAAAACCTTGAAGACAATTTAATCTAGTGACCAAATCACATATTGAAATTCTTTGATTTATATGATTTTTTTAGTGTGAATTTACTCCTGGTGCCGGTTTTCGTCGTGGAGCCTACATTTGCAAATGTGCAAAAGGATACTTCTTTCCGAACAGCAACGCAGAGGAAACATTTTTCAAAGGTTATGATATCGAGGCAGATCTAGACTTTTCCATCAACAATATGACTTCAATCTATAAGTACAGATGCACACAATGTTCCCCGGGCTGTGAAGATTGCACTGATATGTCGCCCTGTCTGTTCACTAGAAATGTTTTCATCAAAGTACTAATTCTGATCTTAACAATCATCGTCATTGTCTTCATCATTATAGCATCGGGTATCATTTTCCACTTGAAAGAAAGCAAGGTAAGATTACGTTAACTTCCATTAAAATTATTTCAAAGTTTTCTAAACTATCTTTAAATTGAAGTATTAGTACATGGAAAATATGTATATTATCTGTATATCTTATAAAACTTATTGTTATTAATCAGAACTACAATTAATTTACCCGTGTACTAAACAATGCCATTGTTTTTGTTCAATAATGTGAATACATATAGTTCCATCGTTCGTTTTTGAAACTAGATGAAAAAAAATTGAGCTGATCATAAAATCAACACATAGTCCAATTTTCCGTTTGAATGGGTTTTTTAAAAAAAATTAATGTATCATATTTAAGTTCATCATTTTCCAGGCGATAAAGAGCGGAAGTCCTATATTTCTCCTATTGATGTCCGTCGGAGGCATATTAATGTGTTTGCAGGTAATTTCAACTTAATATTCACCAAGTAATTATGAGTACCCTAGTACATCAAAATCTTCAACTTGATCTATTATTGATCAAAGAAATATTACGATAATTAGAGCACGATAATTACACATTTAAAGACTTTATTTCGGGAAAATACTGTTCTACCTAAGGTGCCCTCTCTGCAGATGGTAATGTCCTCATTCGACCTCTACTGACGTGTTTTTATTATTTAATACATATACTCCAATTTCTAAAAGCGTTAAAATGTATTTTTTAGAATTAATAGATTTTTAAACTACCAATAAACGTACATTATTTAATATCCATATTTTAAAAATTACGAAAGCCCAGAAGACTCATTCGAAAATCGAAATACGAGATTCGAGACTTTGAAATAATTCATAAAAGATCATTTAACTAGGGATAAAATAACATTTATTTGTAGGAAGGAGCATGCCTTACGGCTGATCTTTATATTCAGAACAGTTTGGTGTCGCTAGGATATACTAGTAGGTTATCATATTCATGATTCGATTAGTTAATTTAGATAATAGAATTTCGTACTTCGAATTTTGAATCTCGAATGACTAAGAGCCTTCTAAGCTTTTGTATAAAATTGGTTGAATTCTAAAACTATCAAGACACTATGATAATTCATCTTTTGTACATAAAAGTCCCTGCTCACTCTAGCATGGTGATATGCAATGAACTACATTATATTTCAAGGGTAAGAATTTTTGAGAAGCAATTCAGAAACAAATGTTCCTGCATCAAGTTCAAGTTCATAACGTTAATGACATAATGCATATTGTATGTGTTGACAAATATCAAAACTAAATTATAGTTATTATTAAAATTCGATGGTCACGGATAGTCAGCGATTTTTCTCCATTCTTTCAGTTTTACTGACTTTGATAAGCAAAGAAGCAAGAAATTCTTAAATTGTTGCTATGCGGCTCCGTGAAAACAAGCTGCAGATAAAAGAATATTTTTAAAGCAAATTTAAGGACTCATTGTGAATGACCAACTATGTTTTTAACATTCTAACAATATGAAATGAAACTTTATTTTGCCAATAATATACTAGTATGTCATTGCTATGAAGTTTTCAAAAAGTAAGAATTTTCAATGCTACATAAATTTTTATAGTAACAACACTTAGGTGTTGCATACAAAGCTTCTATAATAAGATTATGAAAAGGACAGTTTATAATAAATAACACCAAAAAAAATAAACAAAATGTTAATCAAATAGTAACAACCTCTGAAAACTCGTACGTCATTAAGGAAGTTAAGTTAGGATTTGAAATATTGCCTATTACGTCTTTGTTACAATGGTAACGGATGTCCCTAGCAACCAATTTATAGTGTCTCGCATGTTTTCAGAAAGGAAATCGGTGATGTTGCATGCATGTACCTATATTCAAAATGCTGGGTTTTTTTTTATAAATTTATAAATTATAATGATATTTGTTTATATTTTTTCTTTCAGAAATAAAGATCTTGTGTTTAATATTTCTTTAAAATATATAACCGTAAATAACATTGTCATCATGCCTTGTGGCATAGAAATTGCTTCGACGATCGAGCTCACTTTTTTCTCAGTCTCACTTTTACAAAAGATGATAGTAGAAGAAATGCAAGACTGAAATCAAAAGTAAACTTATCTAACTTTTATGGCCCTGGGGACGGGACAAAGTAAATTGCCGGTGTCTAAACTTGATGTCAACTTTACACTTACTTACACACAGTCCGATCTTATTTCTTTGTCACAACTGCCTCCACGACAACTTTTAAAAATTACACAACATCAGAATATTAATACCAGTATATTTCCAATGAAAAATAACCTTAATATACATGGATATTGCAGTTATTTGTAATGTTTCCCGATGCTAATGAAGTGCTGTGCATGTTGCTGCCGTGGCCTTACCATTTAGGTTTCGTGTTGATGTATGGGGCCCTCCTGTTGAAAACCTGGAGGTTTGTTTTGGCGATCAATTAATTTGATTTCCGATTTCTGATAATATGAATATCATCAGACCTGTTCAATTCTTTTATTTACTTTTATTTGCATTTTTATGCTTTTAATTATAACATGCCAACATATGAGAATTTAATCTTGCCATTACTGACATTTTCCCATGTATATTTTTAAATAGAATATCGATAATATTTCGAAAAGGACAGTTTAAAAAAGTTCACCTACCTGACAGAACTTTATTACGTCATATGGCGGTGATCATGGCTGTTGCATTCGGGTATCTAGTAGCTTGGACAGCTGCCAACAACGATTTTGCCCAAATGAAAGAGACATCATCTGGGTTGAAATTTGTAACGTGCAAAGAAAACTGGTGGTCTTATTCCGCTTATGGAAGTAAGTAAATAATATAAAAAGGCGAAGATGAATAAAGCTAGCATTAGTCAAATAAGCTTTTACATTTAAAAGTTTAATACTGAGTTACCAACCAAACTCGATTTTCTACTAAAATAAGCAGTAGTTCTACTGTAATTGCAACATAGTCAGACCACTCTTTCGTCTTGAAGACTTCTTCATATTTCTATTATTGAGTAACTTCACGTAGAATATCTTCATTCTTTTTTAAAACGTTAAGCATTTATATATTTAGATGTCTTTGTTTTTCAAATTTCAGTGGAAATAGTAATGTTGCTGTTGGGAGTATATCTTTGTGTTACGGTACGCAAGGCCCCAGCCACGTTCAACGAAAGTAAACACATCACATGGTCCATCTACAACGCCATCCTCCTCAGTACTTTCATTTTGATTGTCAAGTTAGTGCGTTTTATTATGATATTACTTAATTAATCTGCTTCATGCATTTTTGAACATGAGGCACCAACAAGGTTTCTCCATCCTTTTCTCAGGTGATGTTATTTCAGTCATATCATAAAACTGTTCAATTGATTTAACTTAACATCACCAAATAAGTCTGATCTATAAAATTCAAAGCAATATGATGTTGCATACTGCATAATTTGAGGATGCAAAATTAGAAATAAATACTGTAAATTGATTAAAATATTACGAATTCCAGAAGATTTAATGATGAGCGTAACTTCCATTTATTGTTCCTTTTGTCTCTCAACAACCATTTAAGTTGTGTTAAAAGCTGCCAAACTTCATTTCTTTTTAAATCTGAATCCACGGGAGATGTTTTTCACTGGGCCGGTAGTGACACCACTCTAGAAATATTTGCTTGTGTTGTGTAGGAAGGCCATCTTTACGGGACTTCTGAGGTTTTAACAGATTGGTATAAATCGATTTCGGACCTGTAGTTTTGGAAGACAGCAAGCGATACGGCAACCGCTCGTGTTTCCATCGAGGACTATTGGCAAAGGGTTTCTCGAATAAGCCTGTTAAATGCGTTTGATGTATATCTAGGACTTTTTAATCATTAATGGTCAGTCATAGCATCTGTTTATCGGTATTTCTTAATTGAGTTGAAGTATGATATGATCAACTTGATGCTCAATGTGCCGGACAGTTGCCAGTGCATGTATTCCATGTATTTGCATTCCGATAGCGTTTGCTACTTTACAAAAAGCCAATCTAAATTTAAATACTTGTGCTCTAATTTTCTATTACATAATTGGCGAGTCAAAGCACACAGCTAACGTGTTGCCAAATGATTTCTATACAGTTGGAAAATTACCCAAAAGAATACATGTATTTACAGAAATACAAATGGAACTTAGGATGTTCTTCAAACATAGTCGTATTCATCTGTATAAAACTCCTGCCCCCATATAAATTTTACAAACATTTTTATTTTTTGAACCATTCAACAATTAAAGAGAACCGTTGCCGGTTGGTAAACGATTTGACCGAAAAAGCAATGATAATTAGATGTTAATAAATTCATTTGAAATAACTTGTATGTTATTCCACATTGCTTAACTACAGTATATCGTGCTAAACTATGCTATGCTAGCATTTTTTAAAACTATTTCAGCTACTTTACCACAGAAACAGTCGGTCCCGATCTGATTTATTCCATGGCCTTCTTAAATTGCCAAGTTGTGGTCACAATGACATTAGTGCTGATTTTTGTTCCCAAGGTAACGAAAAATTCATTCAAAATAAAAAACAGATAAAAAAAATTCAGATACTTTTATCTTTTTGAATTGCGCGGATATTCATCACATTATGTATTTGAACTTTAATGTCTAGCATTCTCGAACATTGGACAAATCTCAATCCTTTAAATTTGTTGGTTAAATATTGCATCATCGCTAAAAATACACCATAGCCCATGCCAGATGTACATTAATCAGTACTATGTCATTATCCTTGTATTTTTAATTTACGGTTCCAGTTTTACGCTGTCTATATGAAGATAGAGATACGGCGACGGGACAGTTTGCCGACCGTCACGGGTAAAATGAAAAGTAGGTCCAGCAGCAGTCAGCATCGGTCCATTGCGGTCCAGACAACGCTCAATGGAGAGGATTTGGCAAGTCCTTCAAAAATTACTTCTCAAAAAGAGTGTTTGAAAGTGTAAAGACTTACATGTATCCAAACATCAATTATATCAATTTCTAATAATTATATAAAAAGAAAAGAACAATTATATTGTATTATGTTCTTGCTGTTTTTTGGAAGGATAAGTATAAATCTAATGGTAGATAAATGGGGTAGAATTGTAACAACCGTTAAGATTTCATAAGAATAATTTTTTATTTGATTGTTTTAAATGCTTGCGTTTTAAAGATGTGACTGTATAAAGAGCGATTTATTTGCATTGTGTCTCTAACATAATTGGCGTATGATTGGATAGGCGAAAAGACAGATATGCTTTAGACATTACAGTACACTGAAATTAAAAGAAATTAAAATCCAGTATGTTTTCAGTAAGTAAGAGTCAATATCATTATAATTTTTTGGAAGATTCTCCGACTAACATCAAGACAAGTCGTGTTAGTCGAACCAAATTGTCTTTTTCTACATGTACATAAAATGAGTTGGCTTTTATGATTTATTCCCAAAAACCATTGCTCTACCAATGATTTAAAAAGTTAACTGAACAAACGACTTAACAGTGTTTTATGGCGTGACAATTAAACGTTTACTAAATATTCTTCCCTTTCACGGACAAAGTTATAGACCTAATAATAATAATAATTATTATTAATATATATATAAAGTCAAAACTCTTTTGTAGGAAGAAAAGAACGTTCGAAAAAGAGAACTCAAGATATCACATTCTCTAGATTTATCAACGAATGGAACATTGAGTCCTTTATTCAAAAATGGAAATAAAAATTAAATTACTTCTTGATGTTGTTATTTTTATTAACGAGATATAAGTATCAACACGAGAATCCTGATGATTATATGATTTATCAGCAAAACTGACATTGAGGTGACATTGAGGAAGAGACACGAACACAGTATCTTTAAAAACACCGTAGAATGACACAATAAATTTTAAATCCGTGTGCGTGAAAGATGTACGTAATTTCTAAAACTGTACATGTGATACTGTAAAAATAAATATCCTGTCTCATTTTCAATAAACTTCTAAATAAAATTAAGAAGAATAACAATCCTTTTTCCCGGTAAAAAATTAAATGACAAGACCAAGTGTCCTTAAGAACATTAAGAACTTTTTAAATGATCAGTTACAGAAATAACTTTGTTAAGAACATTAAGAACTTAACTGATCGGTTACAACAACAACTTTGTTATTGCTGTATATGAACTGTAACTTTTCCGCCTCTTTATAGTCAAACTCTACCAAAATAGAACAAAATGACACGGTCGATCGCGACCTCTTGGAGTATTGTCTATTACAAAATGGCGTAGACGGAAATTTTTATAACATAATTAAAGCAATATATCAAAACACTGAGTCATGTGTAAGGATAGGAAACAACATGACAGAGTGGTTCCCTTGCAATACAGGAGTCCGGCAAGGAGACAATCTTTCACCTACATTATTTGCGTTATTTATAAACGACTTGGCTATACAAATCAAATCATTACGCAAGGGAATCCAAATACAACATGGTAGCGACACAGATTATAGACACATAACGGATATAAGCCTACTACTATACGCAGATGATATTGCGCTCATCGCGGGAACAGAATCTGATATGCAAACAATTCTAAACTTGGTGACAGAATGGTGCAACAACTGGAACCTCCAAGTAAACATTAACAAATCAAAAGTCATGCACTTCAGAAAGCGTAAAATGAAACAAAAGCCCGGTTACCTTTCAGTTAGGAAATAATGCTCTCGATTATGTACCCTCTTACAAATACTTAGGAGTCATCTTTGACGAAAATAGAGATTTTAAAACCAACACGGAAAATCTGGCTAAATCTGGAGGACGAGCTTTGGGTTCAATTATCTCAAAAATACATCATTTAAAGGATATCGGTTTTAATACCTACGAAATTTTATTTCACAATTGTGTCACTCCAATAATCGACTATTGCAGCGGAGTATGGGGACACCAAATATCGCACAAGATCGACATGGTACAGGACCGCGCAATTCGATACTTCCTAGGAGTCCATAGAATGACCCCCCTCCTGGCAGTTCGAGGCGAATGTGGATGGACAACTTCAAGCGTAAGACACAAAACAAACATGGTTCGACTTTGGAACCGTCTTTTGGCAATGGACGACGACCGAATCACCAAAAAGGTTTTTCTGTGGGACCGATCACTATGTGGTGAACGAAGTTGGAGCCGGCGCATGAAGTATATTCTAGATGATGTAGATTTAATAACAGCCTATGAAAATATACACCCATGTAATATAACTTATTTTATCGGTAAACAGCAGTCACAACAGGAACTCAGATGGCAAATAGATATCCAAAATACTCCTAAATTAAGAACATACAAACTTTTAAAGGAAAATTTTTGCCTAGAAAATTATATTTCAATGAATATTCCTAAACATGTTAGGTCAACAATGGCACAGTTTCGGTGTGGGGTACTACCGCTGAGGAGAGAGACCGGACGATTTCGGGGGGAACCTGTCAGTGAGCGCACGTGTAAATTCTGTATATTGGACGAAATAGAGGACGAATTCCACTTCCTTCTAAAATGTGCTCTATATAACAATCTCAGAAGTGAACTTTATCAAAATGTTAATTTTTCGAATAATTCATATTTATCTCAAGACAACATACTTCAAACACTCATTTGTAATTTTCCAAGACAAACTGCTAATTTTATACATTCTGCATTTAAATTAAGACAAAGTAAATTCTCGCGCATGCATTAAAAACTATTACTTAGTGTTTACAGTGACCTATAGGTCCAATGGGCCGGGTGTTTGATATATGTAATTGTATACTACTCAGTTGTAAAAGATGTAACACATGTCACTATAATAAATGATTTTTGATTTTGATGATTTGATAGAAGGCATAATGAATTACATCGCCAACATTTAAGTTAAGCGAAATGTCTTTTGTTATCTTAATAAGCCACATTTTTTTTTTAAAATCGTAAATTTTCCTTAATTCATTAAAGAGACATAATAAAATCGTATTTTCTCTCTGTTTTATGTTTTCTTCCCTATTTTGCTAATTATGATTTTATTGTATCGTGTCTCTCTCTCTCACGTGCTCCTTTAAACTTATTTGACCGATCATGATTTTATCACACATCTTCCCCCAGCTGTTTTTGATGGATGTAATGCTAGGGATGATGATTAATTATGGTTTACCTTCATTTTTTAAGACGAGCTTGTATTAAAAATTAGTGCACGGGTTTACCCATCCAGGCTCCATTTGTTTTATTATACAAATCATAAGTTCATTACTATTCTGTCCTGTTCAAAAATAGATACTTAAATGAAGTGTGCATAATAGCCACTTTCAAAAATCCTGTCATGAGGTTTCAGAGCAAGATGTGCATGTGCATTCTAATGGACATCAAGATGATTATTGCGTGGAACTCTTAAACATAATACATAGTATTTTTAGCAAATCAATTTAACATGCATTAAATCCTTTCGAAAAAAGTTGATTATGTTTTTCAAATACTAGTTCCATTAAGGTTAATTAATCTTGTATCATAGGGATATTTAATCATACTGTATTTGCGGAAATAGATCGATTGATAGATTGATTAATGATTGCTGTTTATGATTGCCGCATCTCGCGGAAACACTAGTAGATATTTGGAATTTAAGTTATATACATTTGAGGAAATAACAAATCGATTTTTTGAAATCGTAGATGATGTTATTGTTTTTAATCATTTAATGAATGTGCTATGCATATCATTTAATACAAAATTAATCTTCTAGGTTCATTGCATACGAACCGTGCTCTGTTGTTTTCTATCACTCATGCTGATAACTATGTTACTAAAAATTGCCCCTTACCAGAAAAGAAATATCAAAAGAGCAAACAAGCAACAAATACCCTAAACAAACAAGACCATAAAATTCAACGCTGATTCGAACAACTCAGAAGGAGCAAGTAGATAACAAAATCTAATCCAAGCATTTAAGCTGGCAGGATAGTCAACAAATGAACCATCATATCTTTCTTAAAATTTTACAAAATTGATTTGTTTAGCCATAAACTATTGTTTAGTAACAGTTTAGTTTTAAAATGTGAATGTTTTCCTATATCTTTATTCAAAGCTCTTCTTTTAAAGGAGATTTATATAGTGTACATAAAGAATTAAGATATATATATATATATATATATATATATATATATATATATATATATTGTGTTTGGATGACAACAAATTAGAAACTCTTTTCTAAGGCTTTCGTGGCGTTGTTAAGAATATAATGAATATAAAACAACCAAACCAAACATATTCTACTTACGTTTGTAAGTGTCGTCATACGTTTTAAGGCATGTTTTACACACACACACACACACACACACACACATATATATATATATATATATATCATAATAACGTCAATTCACAGTTCATAATTTTCAATTGACCACCCCCAACGTTTAATTGACCAATATGTTTAACAAGTGGGTCTTGTTTGTATTTAAGTGGGCTGATGATTGCGAATGGTGAGCCAACTTTGGTCTGATAATACCGTTTGCGTCGACACGGAGTGATTCACCTTACGGTAGGTTTCTCAATATGGCCCATGCATTCATTTCAAGTAGACGTTCCTCATATCAGTCGATACATTAATACTATTAAGAAAATTGAGAAAAAATACAATATTACGTCTATATTAGTAATCGTTTCATGCTTTTGTTAAGTAAGTATCATATGTGTTATCTTTACAAATATAGTCTCTCCGTTCACGATATATATTTTTTCAATAGAAAAAATACAATGAAATGTGTTTCAAATTTGATCTTCAAAACGAATATCCCAGCCATTTTGCCTCAGAAACTGCAGAGCAGTGTCCATTCTAAAACAGGCACTCTTTTCCTTACAGTCTTCTTTTTTCTTCTTGATTTCTTCGTCTATTTTCTTTGTCGTTTTGTTTTTTTCATCATTCAACGTAAAACTTCCGAAAAACATTCCAATGACATTAATGGTATCAAGTGCTGAATTGTTCTCGTTCATAAGAACTATAGACCCGCTGTCGCCTCGTTCGGCAAAATGGACATCACCAAAACCAGAAACTAGAAAAGTTTCATCTCTACCGGTGATGTAAAACGCTGGAGACAGAACATATCCCTTCGTCAATCCCGTCGTTGCTCCGAATTTGTAGACATAGTCTCTTCTTACAAAGTTTTCTAGGTTGCCAGAGAAAATTTTAACTTTTGACTCGCTCAAATCGTCATTTAACATTGATCGTTTGCATCTTTCTTTGACTTCGTCATTGATCTTAACAAGAGCAACATCAGCAAAAATTGGGATTTGTTTAGCTTGGAGATTGCTTGAAAATACACAGTTGCCAATGTTCTCTCTTTCTGAGTCACCGTGAGCTGCAAAAACACAGCGGCCTTCATTCCTGCAGATATGCGAGCATGTCAGAGCATAGGTATTCGAGTTCTTATCAGTTACAAATCCTCCTAAAGTACCATATCTCTTTTCTTCTTTTGCATCTGAATCTTTTTTCTGTGACTCAGCAAGTGCTGAGTTGGTTTTAAATATTTTATCTCCAGGTTTGAAATAAGGATGATAGCAAGGTTCGCAAATCATTACATTTAATCGCTTTGTTTTGAAAAAGCGAGAAAAAACTTTCTGCAAATTTTCCCGTATATGCCTTCCCTTGGTTTCTTGATTTACAAAAACTCGAAACTCTTCGGTATTCCAAATTCCAAACCCAGAAACTTCCCTTTTCCTACAAAATCAAAATTGCAAATCAAACTTTGTCTTTAATTAAATCATTCATGAGCTATCATTAAGAGATCATTGATTTTATATAAAACCAAACTACACACAAGTTCCTAAAAGTCACTATCAAAACACAAAAAAACCACATTAAACATACGACGGCCGAATTTGAATGCTTTTTTCAAATTGAGAAAATAGTAAGTTTTATGATTATGCAAGAATGTATAGTATTGCTTCTGTTCACGCGATTCAACACCAAAATCGACAGAGATTTTGTGCAAGTGACGGCCCCTGTAGGCCATCGTACTAAAATAATGAGCGTGATTTTCATATAAAAAGTACCTGAACAAATAGTTTTTCAATTCTTCGGGAATATTCGAACAAACTTCGTTCGCTTTAGCTGTAGTTTTGACAGTGCCACTGGAACCAGGGTGTTTAACTGTATTCAAAAGGATGTCCATTTCTATGGAAAGCATTTCCAACTGATGTGGTACATCTTCTTGGTCCATGCCTTGTTTTATTGTTATAAGGAGTTTCCAGATTGGAGTCTCCAACAGCTCTGTCAAAGCCTCATGTACTTCTCGAACATCAGGGTGAGTTATGGCAGCTCGTATTTCCTTTGTGTTCACACATCTATTTTCTAACATATTCTTGGTTTTCTCGTATTTATGTTCGTCCATTAAAAGAACCTAAGGAATCGAGGATTTTTCAATGTACAGTATTTATATCGGAAATATTTATCAAATATATTGTTTTATAACATGTAATAAATCATACATACCCCATTATTTATTTTCGCTTGCTCTATTTTACAGACACAGATAGTTGGAACAACTGGCCAGCGTCTCGGTTCGCAAAATTCTAAAAGAATAATCAATTGAATGTATGAATTCCCTATTAAAATAATAATGTTAAATTCAACAAAATTCATCATATGAACAATAATGCAACCAAATCAACTATCAATGAATTTAAGATAAAAACATTACACTTCCATCAATGTACAGACCTTGACTGCAAAGCAGCGACTGAGAAGATAAGGTGTCCGACCGACGAACTTTAATCTGATCTTTTTCCATCAACTCATTTAACGACTGATCCTTGGGGATCTGGATAACACCAGCAGCCCGTTCTATGAAATCCTTGGTCAAGCCAAGAACATGGATAAGATGTGGAAAAAGTTTTCTAGAACACTCTATGTCTTCAGTAAAAGTGGGTTTCTCAGCTACGGATAAATGTAAGATTTTTAAAAACCATCTTATAGATAAGAACCTTTATCTGAATTTGGGGTTCTTTTTCACCAACAAGAAACTAGCACCAAAATTGTGGTTATACCGTTGTTTGCACGATGCCAAGAAAAAAGACGAAAAAGAGATCTTTTGAATTAGAATGTTCGCTTTAATTTATCTGCAGGTCTGTAGCTCCCGGTCTGAAAAAAAATTGGATGGACGACCTGGGAGCTACAGTTCCATGCGCGGATCTAGAGGGGGGGTTGGAGGGGTCCCTACCCCCCCTGGAAAATGAAAATTTATTAAATTTACGTAGTAAAATTATCGCAAATATGCCTCGGACCCCCCTGGCAAACACATATATCCTTCGGACCCCCCCCCCCCGGAAAAATTTTCTGGATCTGCGCAAGAGTTCCGTACATGTTAAAAAGTTTCAATTTATATTGCACAAAAATTGAACTAGGGTTGAACTGATTAACCTTATATCCACACAAATTCTGTGGAAAAAATTAGTACTATTAAATTCTTCAGGCAATTTTCTAGTGAAATCGTCACTTAACATGTCTCAGACTTTCTCTTCAAGCTGAACACCGCTCGTAAATAGGCACTGTCCGCCATATTTCCCTTTCATCACTGCTGTCCCTACAACCCTTATATAAGGGACATACCTCTAAACAGTTCAAAATACTTCGCTGTGGAGGTCTCACCTGTGTGGACGTACATCTTGCCTCGCCGTGTAACTCGGTCGCGATGAAATTATAAAATTTTACGCACTTTTTTCAGGCCAGGAGAATACTAACATCAAATAAATTTGTCAATGCATTATTTACGAAAAAGAATATGCACATAGAATAAGAAATAAATGCATAAAATCCAAAGATCACGAAAGGAATACTACTAGTATATGTCGGCACCGAGTTTCGGGTGTGCAATCGGGTGTAACGAAATCGAAGGTTTTATATACCAGGTACCCGTGTGATGGTGCCTATTTACGAGCGGTGTTCAGCTTTAAACATGCTAACAGACCTCGGAAAATAAAGTATGTAAAATTCACGTGCAGATCGAGAGTCGCCTTATTTTTTTTTTAATGTAAACAAACTTCACCGCTTCACTTTACGGGGCTTGGGATGGAGTTTGAACGAATATCATAGGCAAGTAAAGTGACGATATCTGTAGTAAAATGTCCGAGGAAATTTTTGGAATCAAAATATACTTGTACAGAATGTGTTCTGAAACAAGATTAATCAGCCCAAAACTAACGCAATTTTTCATGCGCCGTAAATTTCAACTTTTAAACATGTACGGAACTGTAGCTCCCAGGTCTTCAATCAGAATTTTTTCAGACCGGGAGCTACAGACCTGCAGCTAGCTTTAAGGTGGTATGAGACACTTCCATGTTGTGACGTATTGTTTATCGAAATAAACAATAAAATGAAGTGTAATTATGGAAGTAGTTTCTTTCCCAGGATTCTCACCTTATAGCGTAGCGCAGTCGGTTAGATGTTTACTATAAATCTGTAGGTCATGAGTTCAAATTCCGCTGAGGTTTTTACAACTTTTACCTCTCCAATATTTTTAAAAGCTATTTTTGGGTTAAATTCTGTAAAACTTGAAAATTCTAAACCGGTGAAAGTATTTCAATTATAATGTACTTTAATCCACTTTAATATCGACAGATGTCCCATACCACCTTTATCAATCAGAGAGAAAATACAATTCAATTGTAGGTTCAAATATATATTTTATAACTATTTATACACGGTACCTCAAACATATGAAACTGCTCTCCATCAAAAAAATTTAAACATAAAAAATCATTTTAAAATACATCTAACCTGGTTGTGATGAAAACGATTGGATACTCTTTTGAAAACAACAGAAGTTTAGCCTTTTTCTGTATGGAAATCCATATCTTCGTTTACTTTTGTTGTCACAGGCAGAATTGGAATACTCCAGATCATTTTCCGATTGTTTTTTAATTTTTGGCATTCCTTTTTTTTAACGATAGCCTTCTTTCCTGTACTATGAGCAGAACGAATTTGATTGATTTAAAATATTTCAGAGATAAACGTTATAGATACTTAAATATTGTACTTTATTTTCCAAAATATAGAAACAAGTGCAATTATATCCTAAGTGAATTCATGTGAATGCACATGATTTCTCTCTTAACTAATGATACTTGTACAAAATTGTATAAGCTTATGTAATAACACCTTTAAAACACCTAAAATGTGGGACTGAGTGATTTTTGTAAACTTTTGAAATAATAACTGAACATTTCGTGGCCTACACTTTTAATAACACTATGCCACAAAATTGAAATTCAATTATATTTGGAATGTTTTAGATCAAATCGTTTGTTTGTAAGGAATTGTATAACAAAATTACGATTTCTTCCTAGTAATATTTAAATTATACACATGCAATAATATTACACCTTTTGAAATATTACAAGATTGAGCTTGTTTGAGAAACTTTCTCTCAGAGGTGTAATGACCCGTAATAAATATAGTTTCAGGAAAAACTATGCCCGAGTCACTCATTGAATTGTCATATGTATAGTCAATCAAATCATATAAGAGAAGAAATGGCGGCTGGTCTAATTTCTTTGAATACGTATGAATGAAAAGTCATCAATTATTTTTACGATTAATGACTAAAATATTAGATGATGATCATAATCATGAACGATTTAGGTACATTATAGATTCGCATACTTTACTATGGGGTAATGATAACTATGATTATAAAACTAGTGTAAGAATTTTCACTGCTGTGCAGAACTTTATAACCCGCAGATTTATATAATTCTGTCTTCATATGTTTGTTCTTTACCATTTTATATATACATATATCATGTTTTATGACAATTGTAAATTATTTGTATTAGGGTGAGAACTTAGAAAGTTGCAAAACTTGTGTTCGAACCCTTTGTATATTGTTTATACAATAAAATATGTTCAAACCAATTATGAACCACTGCATCTTCGGTATATTCAAAAGTATTAGTGAAATCACTTTATTTTAATGCGATATCATTCGAATAGACGATGTTACATTTCAATTTGAATTGTTGATACCACTTTTTTCGAATGGGTACTAGACCTATCACTTATTCGAATAATTGAAATCATCTATTTAAATAGGTGATATTATCTATTCAACTTAAATATGTGATATCATCTACTGCATTGGAATAGATGTCGCGTATTCAAAAAGGTGGTATCACTTATTCGAATAAGTGGTATCACCTATTTAGTAAGAATAGATTGAATTAGTGATAAAATCTGCTCAAACTTAATTTGAAATAATAATTGATCCCACGAATGATGAGTTGTCGACCATGTTAAAATTCATCACGTTCAAGTTAAAACTTTTCTATCTAGTCAATTTTGCTTTCAATTACCGAGGACCCAAAAAAACTAATCATGTACAAGGATTAAAAAAGAAAACATCAGGTTACACCATTTATCTTTTGGCAGTATTGCCAATCTAGTTTAGACAAAACAAAAAATTATAAGAAGTTCAATTTTAAATAAACGAGTGCATAAATATATTCACATGCAACCTTTTATGATACTTCTAAGGATTAAACTGATTTAAAATATAATAATTTGAATCATTAATGATAATCAAATGTCAAAACTATATTAATATAAAAAAAATAGAATAAATCTTCATTAAGTAAACTTATCATGTAATATATTACTCTCTATATTACTTTCTACGAAACATTTCCATTCGTTTAAAATAATATGATTATTTATACACTATGTAGCAATAACATGTCACTAAAAACTTGCTTAAAAATTATTATACAATCAAAAGAAAACTATTGTTTTTTAAAGAAATCATACTTGTATGGGTTATATCATACCATGTGGCCGTTGGGTAGTCACTAGTGTAACTTGACCACTTCTTCACCAATTATACCTAGACCTGAGTAAAAACAGGCGATTTTGATCTATAGCTTGCCCCTCTCTCTATATATAGAGATGCAATTCTTTATAACTCTGAATAAATCATGAGGGACTTCGTAACTTTGTGGTTGATGTTTCACCAAGCGTCGTAACCTCTTAATCACTCTTTAAAAAACTTGATGCAGATAAAGACAATCCTCCCCCCTCCGGTTTCACAAGTAGGGGACTAAAAAATAAATACACAATCACAATTGACATCTTGACTCATTACAATGAATTGCATTACGTTTCATAAATAATTCGATTCTTCTATGATAATTCTATCTAACGTTTCGGAAGTAGAAAAATATAATTAAATGCTCAAGACCTCTTCCAGGTATTAAACGCAAATATTTGATGAGTTTATACCAGATACATGGGGTGCAACTAAAGAGATATTTAACTCTGAGTATGGAATGTTTAAAATTAGAATACATGCGACCCGTTTTTAATCAATATCTCTTATCTGATGATCAAAAATCATTTGAGGTGATTTTTCCGGGAGCTGCCGGAAATACATACTCATTTCGCATAACGCTTGTGACTTGCAGCTTCATCATGTCAAGCAAAACTCTTTGTCATAGTCCTGAGTTTCACATCTGACCTCTGATTCCCATTTACTTAATATTGGGAACTTCTTGTTTCATACTAATGTTGCATGATGCGAATTGATCAAGTAAAGATTTAATATTCAATTAATAATTTGTTAAAAAAGGTTCAAAAATTAAATACAATGTGTACAACGAAAAAAGAAAACTTGAAAACATTTTCATTTTCCTAAATAACAGAAGATCTCAAAATATATCGCTAGGGTTTAATCAAGGAACTTTCTAGGCCGAAACGTGCCGGGACAATCAAATCTTTTTGGACAAGCGGCGGTCGGATTTTCCTTAAAATTGATGAGAGAGGGCCCAAACACCTCGACTGGATTGCTCTCGAACTCTGGATTACTGGACTGACTCCTCTTAATTTTTAAACACTTAGCAACCACTTCCCAAATTTTCAAAATGTTGTCGGTTTTTTTTTAATCAAGTGTGCTTAAATGAAAGTTCATGAAAATGGCTTTGAGACGAGTCCAAAATTTTGAGTGAAATAAGAAGTGTTCGGAATAATTTTTTTAAATTACTAAATTTTGAACTTTTAATTACTCGGATAAAACAGAGAAGTGTTTGTCTTGTGTACTGGTATTTTGTACTTATTGTGAACGATTATTTTCGGAACAGAGTTATTGTTCATGCTCTTCATGTTTAACGACTGACTTAACACGCCAGAAAGAATGTGCTATTTGTAATGTTTTGGTATGAAATAACATACTAAAAATATTAGTTGGTGTCCATTTGATTCATCGTGTAATGTTCCGGCGCCAAGAAAAATAAACTGTTTTATCATTGATAGGCCTGTATCATTAGGTCAGGCATAGATCGGAATTTTTTAAATACTTGTCGACCAAACTTCAAAAGTGAATGTCAACTAATTATAGGGATGTTTTTGTTCTATTGCTTATTGAGTGTTTTTATTCCATGCTGGTTTTGCCGTTGTTTAGTTTTATAAGTTGAAAGCTAATATATGGAGGAAAATCTAGATTTGATATCAGAGAGAGAGAGAGAGAGAGAGAGAGAGAGAGAGAGCATATACAAAAAGGGAACACTGATATTATATTAATTAAACATTACCAAGTTCCTAAATTAAAAAAATTGGTTGGTTTCTTCTACTTAGACTCAAAAAGTCAAGGAAAATGAAAGTACTAAATGTCACACATTATGTTAACTTACATGTACTTATGGTACCTTGAATTATCAATTCTGAAGCAGACCTTAAATATGCAATTTAAATATAAAGATTGTATGTCATGTAAATTTTGAATTAACCGGGTGGCAGTAAATACAAAATTTACAACATGACAACTAGTTGCTCACAACATTGTTAGATTTGTTAATAAAATCATTCTAAAACTCTATCAGTAAAATAGTTCAATTGTTTTGTCACAGGGATATGTTATTTTTATTACTCAATTTTTTAAGGAAGTTAAAAGGTTCAACATTGTGTTCACGGTTTTAAATAAATGCATTTTAGTTGGAATTAATATTTCATTACATTCATTGATAATTTAAATAAAATGTTTTGGCCTCTTATCATAAGAGTGTATCACAGAAAGTAATTTTATTACCTGACATGTACATTATTCAGTGTTCAATAATTCTTCAAAATGTGACATTGCTTGTCATAGAAAAGGACTAGCCGTGATCCTTCTTAGATAAATAGCTCAATTGTACTCGTCAATTAATAGTTATGCATAGAATACTGATGATTAGATATCGAATACTTTGAGTGATTGATAAAACAAGCACACTTACCATATTTTATTTTAAGCTGCATACAAAGCAATGAAGATAATATTTTGTCCTTTTATTCTTCATAAAGACCTAAGGACATATTTTATTTGAATATGGCTGTCTTGATCTTAGGAATGAATTCAATATTTACCGGTATTAGTTTTATACGATATAAAATGGTTGGGGACAATTTAAGCTTTATAAACCGCGAAGCGGTTAATAAAAAAGCGTAAACTGTTATATGCATTTATAAAATGATCTTTCTGTGCTGATTAAACAAATATAGTCATACTCATTTTAAAATGTAAAGATTTTGTGCGCCACAAGCTAAAAATATGACGAGTTAGATACCTGCGTCATTATTAGACTATAAATAGTACCCTTTATCCCTTCTTTAAACTCCCATCTTTTGAATCAAGAACTTTACAGTTTCTTGTCCTATCTCTGCAACCTACTCGCCTGCTAGACATCAGAAGTGGAGAACAAGATTTTGAAAGTCTTTCTTTTTTTACAGTACAGAATGTTATAATCCGATGAAACCTTTTATATGACGTTAGATGGTCAATATTCACATTGTCTACTTATTTTATTGTTTTATTGCTACTTTGTAGGTTCTCTCCGTTTTCTTTCTCTTGATAAAAAGAACGTCACATGTAGGATATTTTAAAGATGTATCACTTCACTTCAAATATTGAAATATTTCAAAACTGATTTTATCTTTTAAAAATTACATGTGAAGTTGAAGTGATCGATTTATGTTTTTGTTTTAGATTTGTGGCCCTCATGCCGACATTTATAGTAAGTAGACACTGATTATCTAAGATACGAACAACATCCATGCAGACAGGTATGTTATAAATATATATAAACGAGTAAATTCTGTTTGAAATAAAAAAAATCAGTGAATGTAAAATCACACCGATATAAAGCTCGATAATATCAGATCAGACTGCCATAGGTAAAATTGAGATCCTAGAGTAAGAATAAGGATGCAACAGCAGTGCTATAAATAGGATTATTACCTTCCACCTTTAAAACATTCCAACTTATAGATTTTAAACGATGGTTCCATGAAACGCTTCGAGGAGGTAACGTTTTGTGATTTTTATAGATTGTTGAAAGTTTTAAAAATAGTGTATAAAATGTATCCTTTGTTCCTCTTCATTTTATATGAATTATATAAAGATTTGTGTAAAGTTAAAGACATTTTTTCGATTTTCTTTATTTTTACTTTGAGTAATGAGTTGGCTAAAATATTTACGTATGTATCAGGTGAAAGCTAGTCAGTTTTATAACTAAATGCGAAATTATAATCCTTCATTTATTTCATTAAAAAACTTTTATTAACCAATAATGAAAGTGTTTATTTACTTTGCAATTAATTGGTTAAATTCCACAATCTGTGTTAAATATTTGTAATGAAATTGTAGAAAGATTAGATAGAGTGCAAATGAATTCAGTTTCATATTCTACAATTTAATATCATATACAAAAACAAAAGATTACAAGGAAGAGTTTATAGAAACAATTTTTATTTTTCTAAGACTCTTATGTAAAATGATACCAGAAAGGGTTTATAGAAAACAGTTCATTTTTTGTAAACTCTGTGAGAGAGAGAGAGAGAGAGAGAGAGAGAGAGAGAGAGAGAGAGAGAGTAAGTGCGTGGTAAGAGTAGTAAGAAAAGTGAAAATGAAGTAGGGGACTAAAAAATAAATACACAATCACAATTGACATCTTGACTCATTACAATGAATTGCATTACGTTTCATAAATAATTCGATTCTTCTATGATAATTCTATCTAACGTTTCGGAAGTAGAAAAATATAATTAAATGCTCAAGACCTCTTCCAGGTATTAAACGCAAATATTTGATGAGTTTATACCAGATACATGGGGTGCAACTAAAGAGATATTTAACTCTGAGTATGGAATGTTTAAAATTAGAATACATGCGACCCGTTTTTAATCAATATCTCTTATCTGATGATCAAAAATCATTTGAGGTGATTTTTCCGGGAGCTGCCGGAAATACATACTCATTTCGCATAACGCTTGTGACTTGCAGCTTCATCATGTCAAGCAAAACTCTTTGTCATAGTCCTGAGTTTCACATCTGACCTCTGATTCCCATTTACTTAATATTGGGAACTTCTTGTTTCATACTAATGTTGCATGATGCGAATTGATCAAGTAAAGATTTAATATTCAATTAATAATTTGTTAAAAAAGGTTCAAAAATTAAATACAATGTGTACAACGAAAAAAGAAAACTTGAAAACATTTTCATTTTCCTAAATAACAGAAGATCTCAAAATATATCGCTAGGGTTTAATCAAGGAACTTTCTAGGCCGAAACGTGCCGGGACAATCAAATCTTTTTGGACAAGCGGCGGTCGGATTTTCCTTAAAATTGATGAGAGAGGGCCCAAACACCTCGACTGGATTGCTCTCGAACTCTGGATTACTGGACTGACTCCTCTTAATTTTTAAACACTTAGCAACCACTTCCCAAATTTTCAAAATGTTGTCGGTTTTTTTTTAATCAAGTGTGCTTAAATGAAAGTTCATGAAAATGGCTTTGAGACGAGTCCAAAATTTTGAGTGAAATAAGAAGTGTTCGGAATAATTTTTTTAAATTACTAAATTTTGAACTTTTAATTACTCGGATAAAACAGAGAAGTGTTTGTCTTGTGTACTGGTATTTTGTACTTATTGTGAACGATTATTTTCGGAACAGAGTTATTGTTCATGCTCTTCATGTTTAACGACTGACTTAACACGCCAGAAAGAATGTGCTATTTGTAATGTTTTGGTATGAAATAACATACTAAAAATATTAGTTGGTGTCCATTTGATTCATCGTGTAATGTTCCGGCGCCAAGAAAAATAAACTGTTTTATCATTGATAGGCCTGTATCATTAGGTCAGGCATAGATCGGAATTTTTTAAATACTTGTCGACCAAACTTCAAAAGTGAATGTCAACTAATTATAGGGATGTTTTTGTTCTATTGCTTATTGAGTGTTTTTATTCCATGCTGGTTTTGCCGTTGTTTAGTTTTATAAGTTGAAAGCTAATATATGGAGGAAAATCTAGATTTGATATCAGAGAGAGAGAGAGAGAGAGAGAGAGAGAGAGAGAGAGAGCATATACAAAAAGGGAACACTGATATTATATTAATTAAACATTACCAAGTTCCTAAATTAAAAAAATTGGTTGGTTTCTTCTACTTAGACTCAAAAAGTCAAGGAAAATGAAAGTACTAAATGTCACACATTATGTTAACTTACATGTACTTATGGTACCTTGAATTATCAATTCTGAAGCAGACCTTAAATATGCAATTTAAATATAAAGATTGTATGTCATGTTGTAAATTTTGAATTAACCGGGTGGCAGTAAATACAAAATTTACAACATGACAACTAGTTGCTCACAACATTGTTAGATTTGTTAATAAAATCATTCTAAAACTCTATCAGTAAAATAGTTCAATTGTTTTGTCACAGGGATATGTTATTTTTATTACTCAATTTTTTAAGGAAGTTAAAAGGTTCAACATTGTGTTCACGGTTTTAAATAAATGCATTTTAGTTGGAATTAATATTTCATTACATTCATTGATAATTTAAATAAAATGTTTTGGCCTCTTATCATAAGAGTGTATCACAGAAAGTAATTTTATTACCTGACATGTACATTATTCAGTGTTCAATAATTCTTCAAAATGTGACATTGCTTGTCATAGAAAAGGACTAGCCGTGATCCTTCTTAGATAAATAGCTCAATTGTACTCGTCAATTAATAGTTATGCATAGAATACTGATGATTAGATATCGAATACTTTGAGTGATTGATAAAACAAGCACACTTACCATATTTTATTTTAAGCTGCATACAAAGCAATGAAGATAATATTTTGTCCTTTTATTCTTCATAAAGACCTAAGGACATATTTTATTTGAATATGGCTGTCTTGATCTTAGGAATGAATTCAATATTTACCGGTATTAGTTTTATACGATATAAAATGGTTGGGGACAATTTAAGCTTTATAAACCGCGAAGCGGTTAATAAAAAAGCGTAAACTGTTATATGCATTTATAAAATGATCTTTCTGTGCTGATTAAACAAATATAGTCATACTCATTTTAAAATGTAAAGATTTTGTGCGCCACAAGCTAAAAATATGACGAGTTAGATACCTGCGTCATTATTAGACTATAAATAGTACCCTTTATCCCTTCTTTAAACTCCCATCTTTTGAATCAAGAACTTTACAGTTTCTTGTCCTATCTCTGCAACCTACTCGCCTGCTAGACATCAGAAGTGGAGAACAAGATTTTGAAAGTCTTTCTTTTTTTACAGTACAGAATGTTATAATCCGATGAAACCTTTTATATGACGTTAGATGGTCAATATTCACATTGTCTACTTATTTTATTGTTTTATTGCTACTTTGTAGGTTCTCTCCGTTTTCTTTCTCTTGATAAAAAGAACGTCACATGTAGGATATTTTAAAGATGTATCACTTCACTTCAAATATTGAAATATTTCAAAACTGATTTTATCTTTTAAAAATTACATGTGAAGTTGAAGTGATCGATTTATGTTTTTGTTTTAGATTTGTGGCCCTCATGCCGACATTTATAGTAAGTAGACACTGATTATCTAAGATACGAACAACATCCATGCAGACAGGTATGTTATAAATATATATAAACGAGTAAATTCTGTTTGAAATAAAAAAAATCAGTGAATGTAAAATCACACCGATATAAAGCTCGATAATATCAGATCAGACTGCCATAGGTAAAATTGAGATCCTAGAGTAAGAATAAGGATGCAACAGCAGTGCTATAAATAGGATTATTACCTTCCACCTTTAAAACATTCCAACTTATAGATTTTAAACGATGGTTCCATGAAACGCTTCGAGGAGGTAACGTTTTGTGATTTTTATAGATTGTTGAAAGTTTTAAAAATAGTGTATAAAATGTATCCTTTGTTCCTCTTCATTTTATATGAATTATATAAAGATTTGTGTAAAGTTAAAGACATTTTTTCGATTTTCTTTATTTTTACTTTGAGTAATGAGTTGGCTAAAATATTTACGTATGTATCAGGTGAAAGCTAGTCAGTTTTATAACTAAATGCGAAATTATAATCCTTCATTTATTTCATTAAAAAACTTTTATTAACCAATAATGAAAGTGTTTATTTACTTTGCAATTAATTGGTTAAATTCCACAATCTGTGTTAAATATTTGTAATGAAATTGTAGAAAGATTAGATAGAGTGCAAATGAATTCAGTTTCATATTCTACAATTTAATATCATATACAAAAACAAAAGATTACAAGGAAGAGTTTATAGAAACAATTTTTATTTTTCTAAGACTCTTATGTAAAATGATACCAGAAAGGGTTTATAGAAAACAGTTCATTTTTTGTAAACTCTGTGAGAGAGAGAGAGAGAGAGAGAGAGAGAGAGAGAGAGAGAGAGAGAGAGAATGTTAGTCACTTGAAATTTTCTGATAAACTTCATACATTGTTTTATATGAATTTCTGTTGAACATAAAGGTGTTATTACCATAAATTTATCGAATGTATGAAATTAAACTATTTTGTCGTGAATATAAGTCATTAACTTTGCCAGGTTCAAATAAGAAGTAACGTTGTCTTTACGCTTTCTAAAGTAATTTTTTAATATAACAAATGAGACTTGACCAATCTAATTATTCACAGTCATACATTATTAGAAAACTATCAAATTGATGTGTTAAAATAGAAAATATCACACCAAAATTAAGTGATAACACTCTCTCATAAACTTTGATAAAATTGAAACAAAATCTTTGGTTAGTTGGTAATTAGGAATACGAATTTGTAACTTTATTTTAAATATGTATTGATAATATCTTCTTATAATATTATACGATAAGAGCTCTGTGTATGTAGAAACGGTTGCGATCTAATAAACTCTTAGTCTTTTAGCTTTTATTGATTTCACACTCTACTCTGGAAAACTTTGGAAAGCATGTTCTCGAAATTTTATAAGAAATTAGCCTAATAATATTTAGTAATAAAATTTTCAAGTTTTTCAAATTTTACAACACACAAATCAATGCCTACACATATTTTGGACCATAAACTCTGTACATTGACCACTACCACATGCTTATTTTGTTAAATACTTTGATTTATACTGCAGATAAAAAGGGTGATAAATTTTCCACTTGTCGATTCCTAGCAGTATTGCTCGGGCGACACACCGTTCACATTGATTTGGAATTTGGATTTTGTGCCGACATACGTATTTTTTATATTATTGAAAAATATCCAAGTGACACCATTAGTTTGTACAAAATGTTACCTTTTAAAACAAATTCAAAATCCTGTTTGTAATAAACATATCTTCAATAACTATTATTAAGTGTATAGGTAAAAAAGAAGCATAACTAGACACGATCTCGTTGCGAGCAACGAGGAGGTCTAACGTCCGATTTTAAAAGGAGAGAATGACATTGCCCTTAATCTTCGTTAACGAAACATATCTGGAAGTAGAGGCGGGATCTAAGAATTATGAATGAAAGGCTTTACACCCCTCTGGTGTCCCTTATTTGAGGGATCAGCTCGTTTTCCTTCATTTCAGTTAAAAGGAATTTATGTTTACCGGTAATAAGTGTTAAGAAATTGGTTACCGTACTTGAGATATCTGGGAAAGATCATTTTGAGATAACAAACAATATATGGTTGTACATGTAGATTGTTTAGCAAATTATTTTGAGAATCTTCTGTTCAATACCGCTTTTCAGAATTGTTCTCCATTTTGAGATATTGAGGATCAAAGTTTCGGACTTCTGGTCCCTTAAAATCCCTAATTCCGTAACAAAGGAGTAAATAATTGTCATGTATAGATAAATATCGTTATAATGAACATAATTGCTTCTATAACGTATAACAAAATATTTCACATTAAAAAGTTATCATTTAAAGACTTTAGAGCCCTTTCGGCCCCTAATTTCCTTGATGTCATAAGAATGTTCTTGTCATTTCAAACACATTTTGTTCAACAAATATTTAGAAATTTTGTACCGTTCTCGAAATATCTGGAGAAGGTCGTTTTAGGGGCCGACCCTTTAACTCCTTTTAGGGACCGCATAAGAAAGAAATTATGATTGCATAATGTTAAGCTCAATATTTTGAGCATCTTCTGTTCAATATTGCTTTTAAGAGTTTTCCTTCATTTTGACATATTGAGGATCAAAGTTTCGGACTTCTGGCCCCTTAAAATCCCCAATTATGTAACTAAGGGGTAAAAGATCGCCATGTATAGGTAAATAACGTTATAATGAACATAATTGCTTCTATAACGTATAACAAAATATTTCACAGTAAAAAGTTATCATTTAAAGACTTTAAGGTTTCTCCACCCTCGATGTTTTTATGGTTTAATCCGTGTAATTTTTGTTTAAATTTGAAGATTATTATGTAAACATTCAAACTGGACCTAAATATTGGTATGTTGCAAATATGTTGATCATGCTGTAGGAGCTAACACAGGTACACTATCATGGCAATTATAGCGACGAATGCTCTCCATTCCAACATCACATTTTTTTTACTGATTTCTATATAATAAAGCAATTTTTTTAAAGAAATTAATCACAATCCTTTATTTTATGTATTTTAACATTTTAAGGCCATTTAAACTTCCCAGTATGAAAGCTGTCACATTTACAGTACATTTTAATACAATTTTCCAACCATGAATAAGTACAGTTAGCAACATAAACAGTCTATAACTTTTGAAATAATGGTTCAAACTCACTGAAAATTGGTACATTTGTAATTCATTATATATCCTATCGAAATCTGCAAAGAAATGTTTACCTTGCCAGGTAAAAAATTATGAATTGTAGTCTCTGTCAAGTTTGCCTATGTACGGTTTTATCAGTTTTTCATTGAATTCAGCGATTTCAACTTATACTACTTTCTATAAATTGTTAAACATTAGTGTCATATCACTTTACATAGCTTAAAATGTGTTAAACACTAGTATAAATCAAGAAATATTGGCAAAACCATGCATCACATAACACTAATATTATAACCGATAACGGTAAAATATTCCGGAATGCTCACAATGACGTCATGCGACAATCGGAAGACCTTAAAGCCCTCTCAGACCCTTATTTGAAGGGCCAGCCCCTTTTTTACTGTTGTCAAATGAAAGCTCTTAACTTTATAAAGTTTTTTTTGTTCTACATGTTGTAACAAAATACTATCGAGAAAAGAGATTTTGAAAGAAAACCACGAAAAATCATGACGGTTTTTTAATCGTAATTTTCGAGCTCGGGCGAGCCTCGGAGCTTTTGGTCACAGGAAAATATATATACCACATTTCAGATCTACAACCTTTTGTCTACAGTCCCTGAAATTTTGAACTCAATATCTCAAATCGTTTAGGAGATTACCCCCGGACAAGCCGACCCTCTGAAAATCGTTAAATTGTAAATACCTCAAAGCCGGAAGTGACGTCTTCATTAAAAAAAAATTTGCAACAAGGATCACATCAATACCTATCAAATCTGAAAAATTGACGTAAATCGGTTGAGCCGTTTTTTGAGAAATCGCGTGCACAAAATCGGTAAGGAAAAGAATAATAATAATAATAATAGGGAAAAAGAAACCTAAGAAAAACAATTTGGTTTTCCGTTGGAAGACCTTAATAAATATGTTAACAAATATACAATTGCAGCCTTTTGATGTGGTCAATATATGGTTTTATAGACCTGATTAGAGTATATTGACCGAGGACGAAAGGTTAATATATAGATTCGGAGGTTAATATATTCCCATCAGGTTATAAAACCATGCATTGACCGATATCAAAAGGCCTATAATTGTTTGATTATAATAAATGAAAAACTTACTCTCTTTAGGTGAATAATAGTAAAATATTTGGTTCATAATGTACTGTATACGATAAAATATTCTTCCCCGTTTTATTTTTGCCCCTTTCGCCCTCGTTGTCAGTGGGCGAATGTAAGACTGCGTGATTTAAGCACAACTTTGTCTAGGCAGATTCAAGAAGGTGCAAAAAACTTTGCAATTGAAGAATAAAAATAACACCGGGCGAAAATATCCCTTTATTCAATAAAGGCAGCGATTTCGTCATTGTGACGTCCCAATGTGGTCATGTAAATCTAATTTTAGTGTAGTAAGATTTATTATTTCAATTATAGCCTTTATAGGTGTTGATTTCGCTTATGACGTCACAATTTCGCACGTGCCAAACCAGGGTTTTTTTCATGAAATTAAATATATTTTTAGAATAGTGAGGTCTGTAAATTTTCTATTTTTAGTATAGTAAGGTCTGTAATATACAATTATAGCCTTTTGATGAGGTCAATACATGGTTTTATAACGAAGGACGAAGTTGATATATTTTCATCAGGTCTATAAAATCATGTATTTACCGATATCAAAAGGCTATAACTGTTTTATTATAATAAATCAAAAACTAATTCTCTTTAACTCTTCAAGCGTATAGTTGTGAAATATTTTGTTCATAATGTAAAGGTGTTGATTTCGCTATTATGACGTCATAATGTCGCACTTGCCAAAACCAGTATTTTGTCATGAAAATCTATTTTTAGTATAGTGAGGTCAATAAATGTAGCTCGCATTAATTTTGATAAAACCAAAGTGAACACTACTGCATACTTTTGTTATATTGACAGTACCATTGCCTTAGCACATTGATTACACAAAACAAAAGGAAACATTTTTTCCAATAAATACTAAAATTATTGCTTTTAACTAGTTCTATTGAAAAAACGAAACGTAAATTTCATTCATAGCAATTTTATAATAGTTTAGCTGTCTCTCTTTTTAAGATTTGAAATGTTGGATATTAGTAAAGTCGTACGTAACTAAGACTATTAGAAATATTATACCCCTTTCTCCGAACAGCATTTCAACCAATGGAATAAATGTTATTTTTCACATCATTTTTTTTCTACCAATCACAATTATAAAAAGAAGTGCATAATCCGAAGATGGAAAGTTTTCAACTCTGTATGCCGTCTGCAAAAGAAGACCATAATAACAGCGTATTTCGTTCTAGTTTAATTAAGGTTGTATGGGACATCTGTCGATATTAATGTGGATTAAACAGGTCGGATACACTACCTTATATGAATAGCATTATTTAACATGTGACAATATTAACGTCAACCAGATTCTCCAATCCAATGAATGAGTCGCAAAGCATGACGGTCTACTACGCGTTGGCACACGTGGTTTTTGTCGGTTTTATAACCAATATTTAATTGCTTGTCGAAAATTTTGTACAACTTGTTTTTTACTTTAAAAAGTCAAAAAGGAAAGATTATGTACCATACACATCGTTCCACTCACATCGAAAAATACTGTTGTTTTAGTTTATCAATTGTTGCTTCAAAAATTGATCAGTTTCAAAAGTATTGCAAACATACGCATATAGGTACAGGTACAAATAGATTTTGATAAGAAAAAAACTTCATAATTGTTTAATTATTGGTGACTTAATCATTGTACACCAGAAATAAATACAGGTAACTGTACATTTTTAACATACAAAAATATTAATAGCCACGGTAATAAAAATGCACAAACATACAAATACAGAAGCACATGTTATGTAGCATATAGTATTTTGTACGAAAAGTATTCTGATGAGTGTCCTGAAGAAAATTTCAAAGCGCATTCTACTAATGTTGTCCCAAACCTGGGATATCACGTGAAAAACGTACTCACTGCTTCTAATTCAAAAGGACAAACCTCTCTTTTGAACTTTGACAATGGGGTATTTAAATAGGTTCACTTGATATAAGGCTTCATAAGCAATATTTTTTAAATGTGAGCATAGAAATAAAAGATCAGACATAATTTTCCATATTTATCTTATAAAATCTGAAAAATCATTGAAAATGGGTTTCCAAAGGACAATTCAAAATGGTATATATTTTCATTACGCTCTGTATACACTGAAACTTGTAGTGCCCACAATGCCTTGCAACTCATTTACCATGATTGGTCTGTTGATAAAAGTAAACAGATAGCTAACTTAGTATGCAAATTTATTCCGACGTCACAAAATCTAGTGGTCTCGACCTGTTTAATATTGGGTATAAAACCGACAAAAACCACGTGTGCTTGTTGAATCGTAAACACGTAGTAGACCGTCATGCTTTGCGACTCATTCACTAGATTGGAGAATCTAGTTGACGTTAATATTGTCACATGTTAAATATTGCTATCCATATAAGGTAGTGTACCCGACCTGTTAAAGTACATTATAATTAGAATACATTCACCAGTTTAGAATTTTTAAATTTTACAATATTAATATAACTGCACCACTTCACTTTACGGGGCTGGTGATGGTGTTTAAAGAATATCAGAGGCAAGTAAAGTGATCTGTACGGACAGAAAAATCTCTATTAGATATATTCATGTATGTATTTTTTTCTTTTGTATACTTAAATCAAATCTATTGGAACAAAAAAAATGAAAAACAGAACAAATCAAACACCACCGGATACAAAAGAATCAAGAAAATACTTTTTACAAATTAATAAATCTATGTTTTAGTTTGAGGCAACTACGACTGACAATATGTGTGATTTTTAATAAATTGTTTATATTATAAGTTGTAGTATGAATATTTCTCACGCAGTTTTATATCTGTTATATTTGTTTTTAAGGGCATAAGAGTTGTAATTTAGGGTTACCATATAATGCAAACGCGTCTTTATTGCCTGTTTTGAAATTTCATAGTGCTTTAGCAATTCACTTTCCCCTTCACCCGGTCAAAGCAATGAACCATAGTTTTCGGAGGCTTGAGTTTTCCCTCCAAAATTGGAGGATAGAAGCTTTTCCAAACTGTGCTCTGTAAAAAAGTTGATTGCAGTGAACTGAATATTTGTTAATTTGTACCATATAGAACTAAATTTTAAACTTACGACTCAATCAATATTTCGAAAAATGTAATACTACGTTGTTGAACCATATGTTTTATTGTAATGTGTCCAACGAAGCACCACCATATCAGCTATCCACGATTTGTATTACTAGTTCGGGATATTTCAGGAAAAGTTCGACAAAACGCAAACGGTTTTCGGAAAATGCAATGAATACATAAAAATATTTTCAATTTGATATTGAAATGAAAAAAAAAAAGAAAGCACGGTTTTACAGTGATTTAAATGTGGCTTTAGGAATAGATAAAATTGATTCATTTTGAATCAAAGAATATATTCACAGTTTGGGTGTACAGTATAAACGTTTTGAACTCAACGTAACTCAATGCATCTGGGTCAGATCCTGGACGATAAATCAAATTGCAAACAGTGGGTGCAATTTCAGACCGATTTTCTTTAAAAATCAATCCGGTCGCGGTAAATTTATGAAAAGAACTACATTTTTTGGCTTTTTAAATATTCATACATACAGCATTGAATAACAATCCTATATTGACGTGTATTGAAATTTATGAAAAAAACACATCAATATTCCAAAGCCTTGCCAACGCGCCATGTTTCAATAGTTGGCTTTATTATCATTAATGCATACAGCATTGAATTACAATACTGACGTGTATTGAAACGTCAATAGAAATTGTAAACAAAGCTATGTAAATTATTGGCAAGACTTCTTTTTCATGTTGTAAAACACCTTTACACAACTAATAGTGGCTTGATTGTAAAAATGTAATTTATATGCATTTTAAATGACTTAAAAAGGATTTTACCCGTGGAAACATAACATGTAAAACATCTGCAGGTTGATTCCGTTAATATTTCGTGCTCAGTTTCTGCTTTCTGGTCGTTTTGTCCAGACTTTATCTAATTTAATGAACATCAACAATAAAGGGGACAATATTCATTTCCCAAAAAAGGTAAGAATGTTCTGAAAGTAATTTTCACTAAATAAACGAAGATACGGATAAACACAAGAGATTTTGGTTCATGACCATCGTGTTAAAACGTACATTCGGTCCCATTGTTAGTTTTTGAATAATAATATTTTTAAACGATCTCAATTTTTTGAAAACTAAAAAACAAAAAGAACGAAATCAATTGTATACTTAAACGCATACGAACATATAGATAAAAACAGATTTCAAAATACGACCCCTGTTATGGACAATATATTTTCAGCGAAAAAAGAGTTCAAATAATGTGATTGCTTACCAAAAAATGTGCAAGTCTCATATGCATACCACGATTCGATGATCGATCTTTTCAGGTACATGTATTCAAGATTCAATATTTACCCTATAATCAAATGATTATTTAGTCAAGCAATCTAAATAGAAATTAACGACTAATCAAATACAAAAAAATATTAGTAAACAGCACGCTATTTCGATGACATTTTCCCTTCCAGTCACATGTGAATATGCGTGCGCATCATCAGCGTAATGTGCTAAATTTATCTTCCGTAGATCTTTTAAACAGGTCGGGTACACTACCTTATATGGATAGCATTATTTAACATGTGACAATATTAACGTCAACCAGATTCTCCAATCCAGTGAATGAGTCGCAAAGCATGACGGTCTACTACGCGTTTACGATTCAACAGGCACACGTGGTTTTTGTCGGTTTTATAGACATCGTTCCATGCTCACGTTGTTTTAGTTTATCAATTGTTGCTTCAAAAATTGATCAATATCAAAAGTATTGCAAACATACGCATACAAGCACAAATAGATTTTGATAAGAAAAAACTGCATAATTGTTTAATTATTGGTGACTTAATCATTGTACACCAAAAAAAAAACAACAGGTAACTGTACATTTTTAACATACGTAAATAGCCACGGTAATAAAAATCCACAAACATACAAATACAGAAGCACGTGTTATGTAGCATATAGTATTTTGTACGCAAAGTATTCTGATGAGTGTCCTGAAGAAAATTTCAAAGCGCATTCTACTAATGTTGTCACAAACCTGGGATATCACGTGAAAAACGTACTCACTGCTTTTAATTATAAAAGGACAAACCTCTCTTTTGAACTATGACAATGGAGTATTTAAATAGGTTCACTTGATATAAGGCCTCATAAGCAATATTTTTTAAATGTGAGCATAGAAATAAAAGATCAGACATTATCTTATAAAATCTGAAAAATCATTGAAAATGGGTTTCCAAAGGACAATTCAGGACGTCACAAAATCTAGTGGTCTCGACCTGTTAAACATTTCATTTTAATCTTTAACGCTCGCATACTTTGAACATGCGATATTTTTGAAACATCACCTGTAGGCCCTGTTTAACATTTAGAAGTCATATTCAAGAGAATTTGATTGACTTTTAGCCTAAAACCGTGAAAATGCACAGAAAATGTTAGAAATTTTTAAGCCAAATTTTGCAAGAATTTTACATTGGAAGCCCTATTGAAACAAAGCTACATCACTGACCCTCACTAAGCACTTTAAAAGTTTTTTGAAGTGCGATTTTGGGACCAAATCAACCAACTCTGATAAAAAAATTCAATTTTGCACTTTCAAAGATTATGTATAAATCACAAATTCTGGTTGTTTAATTGTTAATTAGTTGATACATGTAGTATGATGATGAAAATGATTTACTGTTTTTAAGAACGGTGTGGTGACAACCAAAGATACAGTTTAATTACCAGTACATGATGCAATTGATAACAGGAGAAAGGTCTCCACCTCTCATATATCTTTTTTAAACATATATAACGGAAATCAAGATAACCTTTGCTGCATGTATATCAAACAGAGTGATGTTGAAAAAACAAGATAGTGAAACAATGTTTTCTTCCATACTTTGTCAAAAAAATATGTAGATGTCTAAACATAAACCAGTGGCGTATATTCCATAGAGGCTAAAAGGATGCAGCCTACACATCATTTTGTCAAGGTGTATAAAATATATAAATATGTCTGAAAATTTATAAAAATGGACAAAGTTGATAATGAAAATAATTTAAATCACAAAGACTCTGTGTTTGATTTTGATAATGCTACATGTATAACAAAGTTTATTATATACTTGGTATAAAATATAGGGTTTTCGCACCCTTGATATGAACAGAGGCACGCGGCTCCCCCCCCCCCCCCCCCCTCGTATCATCACCCTTTATTTCACCCTTTATCACACCCTTTAAATTTATTACACTTCTCCGGAACACCTTTGCATTTTTTATTCGGATTACCTCGGATCTTATTCTTATTTTGTGTGTAATCTGAAGTTGAAATTATGACGTCATGATTTGAGCGTTTCAGTATAGATGACGCCACAGTACATTGAACGTCAAAACTATACAGTATGAAATAGGGAGAAAAAACGCGTACGTTTTTTTCCACATGGAAATAATTTCCAGGTTTTTTTTTTAAATTCAAATACATAACTAGATGCTGTCATTAGACAGTAATACCCGCACCAAGTGTTTGCCCCTAAATAACACTGTTTTGTACCAGTTTTAGTAAAAACGAAGGCCACATGCACATAATGCACATGAGCGGCCCTATATGTACAATTTGTGGTTGAACTGTTTGCATGTGAAATTTAAGCTAATCAATAATCTTTTCATTTTATGTCATATAAAGTATGGTCTTTATAATTATTACAAACGAAATTAAATTATGCCCCCTCCCCTCGGCTGTTGCCAGCTTAATTTAGATTTGCTTCTACATCGTGTGCACGGATTTAGAGAAGGGTTGGGAGTGAGGGGTCCAGACCCTCCCCCCCTTGAAAAAATCAATTATATTAATGCATGTAGTAAAATTACCACGAAATACACCTCGGACTCCAATCATCCCACCCCCTGCAAACACAATTACATGTATTACTTGCCCCCACCCCCACCACACACACACTCCTCGTGGATAAATTAACATCAGAATATTTTGTTAACAACGAAAGCCTGTACATGTAGTTCAGTGCGTTATAATTAAAGTTCTTTCATAGTGATGTTTTATAATTTTAAATTTTTACAATACATGTATTTGGCAAAAAAAAATAAGTTTTTATAAATTTTTGGAATCTTAAGTAAAAAATAGAACAGCCCCAGCAGCATTTGAACTCTCTACAGACACGTAATTAACGCTCTAACCCATTGTACTTCACTGTTAGGTAACATTATTTTTGGGGAAAATATTATATTTATACTTTATTGTTATTTCAATAGGAAATACATCACAATATGCAGGTGTCCTGTACCACCTTAAAGCTGAAATGTGTGCTTTACATAGCTATTTACCTAATAAAATAGTGCAAGGGGTTTTAAAGAATAAAGTCATAAAAATACATGCATGTTACAAGTAAATGATCTTTGTTCGAAGTTATGTACACAACACAGGTCTACAGGTCGCATTTGTGGGTCCTAGATTTACCTAGCTCTTTGGTTAGATGGGTTTCACGTGGTGTATATACTGGTATGTGTTTTCCATATGCACAATAGGATTAATTAAACGTTTCTTTTGTGATGATAAGCTAAAGAGATTCATATTGTGCTCTAATTAGATTATCATTACGATGTTGACCAATACAGGTAAGCATAATACATGTAGTAGCAAAATATTATGAGACACTGGTATACTTTCACTTTCTAAATAAGTCCCTTTGCCAGCATACTGTATCATCATCTTTTAATATTTATCGATAAATTAGCTCATCATTATTACCTATCCTATCACATTTGTACACTTCAGTTTCTATCATTTTAATTGCAAAAAATATTTTATCTTTTGTCAGACTTACACTATTAAGTTGACCCCATATTAACCCTGTGACATATTTTACTAAATTTGTGTATTACATGTAAATAAGTGTAGAGACTTATCATGTCTATACGAGTTATAATAGGGAGGAAGGGTCATTTTTTCTTAATGTATTATGATGCATCAAATAAAATGTAGGCTATGACCCTATGGGACTGTTGTCTTTAAACCACCACCACCACCACCCACCACCCCCCCCCCCTCTGAAATAGGAAATGTATGATATGCTTTGATAATTTTTAACTTTTAAGATCCCCCATCCCTTAACCATATTTATTCTTGCTCTTTGTGCGCATCAAATTGTATATAGGTTATGCCCCCTTGGAGACACCCTGACTTTCCAGAACTGGACATAATAAAGTATTTTATCTTATTCATATGTAGTGTTTGATCCATATGGGTAATTCCTGCTTTGTTTAGGAGAATTTACAATTTCCCCGAATACATATAACATTTTGTTTATCTTATCGATAAAAATTAAAAAGCAATTTCCAAAATCTTTATGTGCATCTAGAAATATATACCAATCAAAAAATGATTTAAAATTTGCTACTGTACACATGTAAGAATGTAAAAAGACTCTAAATCTGATGGGGTGTGTGGAGGATAAACATTTAATATAAATCATTTATTGTTATTAATTTTAACTTGAATATTAGGCAGAAAATAAGACTTCTGATCATATATCAATAGATCATTTGTCAAATGTGATTTTTATTTAAAAAAAAACATTATTTACTAGTTTATAAAACTTTTTAGACCCCTGCAAATTATATTTTGATTTTAATAGATCATTCGACAATTAAGAAGAGTGTAAATGTAAGTTTTTTTTTAATTTTAAGCTAAAATAAATGCAAATTTTTTTTTATTTTAAGAGAATAAAACCGTCATTTTATTTACAGTCTAAGGAGGGATACGTACATGTGTCGATCCAGAAAAAATTTCCAGGGGAAGGGGGGGGCAACAGTTATTTGAGTTGAGAGGGGGGGGGGGAGGGTCCGAGGCATATTTTTGGCAATTTTAAAAATTAAATGTAATTTTAAGAATTTTGAAGGGGGATCTGGACCCCCGCCACCTCTGGATGCGCGCATGGGATAAATGTTAATTTTATGCTACTATTTGTCTACCAGGATTAAATTAAAATTTTCAAAATCTTATTGCACATCTATTGGACAGCCCCTATCATATCTCAAGATATGATGTGTCTATTCATTAAATCATAAGAGGAGTTCTGGGATTTAGGTTTTTTAGGAGTTATAAACATTAATTTTCTGCTACTATTTGTCTACCAGGATTAAATTAAATTTTTCAAAACCTTATTGCATATCTATAGGACAGTCCCTATCATATATCCCAAGATATGATGTGTCTATTCATTAAATCATAAGAGGAGTTCTGTTATCTAGGTTTTGTTAAGGAGTGATAAACATCAATTTTCTGCAACTATTTGACTCTCTGGATGAAATTAAAATTATCAAAACCTTACTGCACATCTAGAGGCAACCCCCTATCATATCCCAAGATATAATGTGTCTATTCATTAAATCATAAGAGGAGTTCTGGGATAAATGTTATGTTTAGGAGTGATAAACGTCAATTTTCTGCTCCTATTTGACTCCCTGAATGAAATTTAAATTTTTAAAACCTTACTGCACATCTGTAGAACAGCCCCTATCATATATCCCAAGATATGATGTGTCTATTCATTAAATCATAAGAGGAGTTCTGGGATCTAGGTTATGTTTAGGAGTGATAAACGTCAATTTTCTGCTATTATTTGACTCCCTGGATGAAATTTAAATTTTTAAAACCTTACTACACATCTATAGGAAAGCCCCTATCATATCCCAAGATATGATGTGTCTATTCATTATATCATAAGAGGAGTTCTGGAATCTAGGTTATGTTTAGGAGTGATAAAACGTCAATTTTCTGCTACTCTTTGAATCTCTGGATGAAATTTAAATGTTCAAAACCTAATTGCACATCTATAGGAAAGCCCTAATCATATCCCAAGAGATGACATAGCTACTCCAAAAGTTGTAAGAGGAGTTATGGGAACCATACGTCATATTTTGTTGCCCACCGATCCCTGTGCTAAAAAAAAATTCTGAAACCCGATCACACTTTAAAATGACACCCACAATCATATTCTAGAAGATCATTTGGCTACTGCAAAAAAGTTGACGTTTTTGAAACGAGATTTTTTATAAAAAAAAAATCAACGTCATTATTCAGTCGCAAAATGACCCTTAGGACAAAATTGAAATTTCCGAAACCTTATTGCGCATCTATAGTATACCCCAAAACATATTCCAAAAGAAGATTTGTCTATTGTTGAAAATGTAGGAGGAGTTCGAGAAAGAAGGTTTTTTGTCCAAAAAACGTCATTTTTTACCAATTTTTTTACCCCTAGGACTAGCAGAGAATTTTTGAAACCTTTTTACAAAACAACATGATACCCCAAATCAAACTCCAAAAGTTCAGTTTGCGGGTTTATAAGATGTAAGAGCAGTTAGAGAAAGTAAACCTTGACAGACGGACGGACGGAACAGGGTGACAACAATGTACCCGAACTTTCTTTAGAAAGTGCGGGTATAATAAAAACAACAATACATGTCAAAATCTGTATCACATTCTATATCAACCCTCGACTAATATCAGCCATCTGGCCTTCGGCCCTCGGGCTAATATTGGAGTCTCGGGTTGATTTGGGATGTGATACAGATTTTTTCCATGTATTATCCTCTATTTATCTCTAAATCAAAATACTAAAGTACTGACGGGAGTTGATTTTATCGATTATTATTTATTTTAAAACCAACGATATGTTATTTTGCATTGCAGTAGTTTCCTATATGTACATGTATTTGAATTACGCACATTTTTTATAACATGAATTCTCCGACAGAAATTTCGTGAAAACCCCATATGAATCATGTTGTGTATTATTCAAAGAATTAAGGAGGTTGGATCCTGCGATCATAAGTCTTCAAGTTTTTTTCTATATTATTTTTTAAATAATCTACATACATAGCTTAACCAAAATTCAAAACAAAATTTTGGGGTCTATATGCTCCTTTCGGTGCTACAATGTATTTAATATGTCCTTTCTGCACTGATAGTGCAAATTGCACCTATAGCGCCTTTTCCTCAATAATTTTTAATCGGAATAAACCATGACATCCAATACAAATTTATATTATTTAGAATTAAAATAATCATAAAGAAAAAAGTTTACAATTTCTTCACCTAATTGATATTTTGACCCTTTTTGCACTGATAAAACGCTGTTTGTATCCATTAACAATTCAACATACAATATAATTATTTAAAATTCTCAAACTTCTCAAATTTTAATAGACTTGTCAAAAATATCATAGAAATTCAGAAAATAAAACCAAAAGTATGGTCTACGATGTAAAGGATGACTGCACTTAAGGACATGCGATATTTGCGAGAAAATAAACTTTTAAAAAAAGAATTTTTCTTTGAATTGCAGAAATGGTCCACATCTAAACTGCAACTTTACGTAATTGCGTTTCATAAAAGTATGTTGTTACCAAGTAGGAATTTGTTTTCATAGGCGGGGGTCATCACGATTTCTTGAATCTCCATACGATAATGAGGACGCCCACTTTTAAACTGACTTCGTTCATAGTCAGCGCATGTTTGTCTATTGTTCTCCGTTTAACAGTAATTGTATATTTGCATTATCAAAGTTATGTCAAAAGAAGATTAATAGACAAACATGCGCTCATGGTTTAAATGAGAAAAAACTGTTTCTTCTTACTTTCGCCTCCATGTTGTAACCAAGGGTTGATGCATGTTGAATATTATAATTCACCACGTGATTTCTCACCTCAGGTAACTTTGTGAATACAAAATTCTATCACGTGGCGTGTAAGGAAGCGTGTTATGTGCTAACTAGGACAATGTTTTCGAACACGTTAAGTTGTCAAGCATTGATTTAAAGACTTCTGTACTTCGCTGGGCGTGGTCAAATTGTTGAAACCATAGTAAATAATATACTTGTACCATATGGAATAGATATGGTTATGATGAAAGAGTGATCACATAAACTTTTATACATAGCATTGTTATTCATGCTAGTCTAATTTTAGTACCATTCTGATAATGTCAGCTCCACCTTTCATGCATATTAATATCGATCTAATGTTTGGTCAAGGGCAGACAAGCAAAAATTCTCCTTTTTCGAAAGTTGTAAGGAGAAAAACATAGAATGAGCTTATTGTATCACAGTCTAAAATCTTAATTCATGTTGGAAATAGACTAGACTCTTTAAAAAATTAATAAATTAATAAAAGTGATATTAGGTTAAGAAATAAACGCAACAGAAGCGACCGAAAAGGGCCCAAAACCTGGCGCTAAGTGCAGTCATCCTTTTGAAATATAACTTGAAATAAGCTAATTTTCGTCAAAAATTGGAGTTCATTTGTCTTGACGTTTATGAAATACTAGTTAAATGTGCTAATAAACGTCGATAGAAATATTGAAATATTGTTACAATATGTTTTTTGAAACAACACGAAGATAACCCAATGCATAAACTAGCTGGAAATTTTGGTCTGCACTGAAAATAAGAAAGCTAAAATTACAGTACTCTAAAACAACTGAGTTATGAAAAATGTTCATTTTCTTCTTAAAAACCACAAAATATAGTCCCTTACTTAACTCTGTAAATATGTAATTTTCCCTTAACTATTTTATTTAATATAGTTTATTTGGCATTGTAAAGTAGGAATTTACAAGTAGAATTAATATATGACACAGATTTTTAAGACTAGAGGTGACCCAAAATGGCTACCCAAAATCAAAAGAACGAACGCCATCAAACTAAGTATCATTAATCGAAATATTCCTGAGAAATTGTATGGATCCAAGCAATATTGAACTTTAGTCTCGTTCAACCAGACGCTCGGCTGTCTTAGCTAATCTCCGACAAGCAAGAGAGACTTTCTGCTTGTCGGAGATCTACGGAGACAGCAGAGCGTTTGGTTGAACGAGAGTATATGTAACTCTTACCTAGGAATACATACAATGTACGAATACCAAAAATATCTAAATTGTTCGTACCATTTAAGTCTGACTATTTACAATGTTTCTATAAATAAGTTTCCTTGAAAAACAATGGGTAAAATGTTTTGTGTTACACAAACAAACGTCTTTTATATATATTTTTTCGGATATCTTTTAAAAGTTTAATGTTTAGATATGATTGACATACGCTGGTAGTTTGCATTTCTAAATAACTGAGAATTTTGTTTATTTTATAAAAATTACAAATATCGGATTTAAAATGGCATAAATCATCTATTCGAATCAAGGAAAAAAACAAAAACAAAAATATTGAAATTATGTAAATATGTTGGAGCGATACAAGATTCTTCAAAGCACCAAAATAAGACATTAAGTATTAACAATGTTCAAATGCCTTATTTTTAAACAATGTTATATCAAGTAAATCCACGTTGATCACTAGTTTATCTCTGAACATATGCATTATAAATGTCAAAATGTATTATGTTTGAGCGATGTTATATCTATGACACGCGAAACTAAAAAAAAAATGACCTTAACATAGTTTCAGTCAAAAAACGTTAGTAATCCGCTATAAGCTATTGTTTACGGTCCGTAAACTATAGTTTTCGACGTAATTCTATATTTAATTTATCTTATAAATATGGTTTCACGATTTGTAAACTTCGGTTTACAACTCTAAAATAAAAAAGCGAATGTATAGATTATTTGATAAAATAGTTTCACGATTTGTAGAACTATGATTGACTACTCTTTATAACTAAAATTAATGAATGTAAACCTTTTTATTGAAAACACATTAAGAATATTTTGAGATATCTATATCTACAGAAGTCACTGAAATGCTGTTTATTGGCATGAAAGTGAAGACTCTTTTTTGGTCATGAATTATACATGTACTTGCATTGACGTTTATAATTTTCCCACTCAACTAACCACTGGGAATGCAAGTGCAGCACCCAGAATTAATGATTAAACCATAATAATTAAATTTCATCCTCTGCATCTGCTCTAATAAAATTCCATCCAAAACATTCTTGTTATCCAAATAATGGCGGAAAAGATAACGGAGGGTAAATTGGAACAAAGTGATATAGTAAAGTTTTATCAACTCAAAGTGGGATTTAGAAGAATCGAGTAGTAATCCAAGATAGTGCAATATGCTGGTGAGATAGATAAAGACTGATGATTTACAGTTACAATTGTATGGGAGTTTGTTGAAAGTTCATTGTGCATGAATTTGTCAGAACATCAATGATTTAGAAAAATCCCCATCGTTTATGCAGACCCAGAAGCTGTCCGAGATATGGTGGAAATCAAATTTTGAATTCCAAACAGACATAATACTTCATTAAAGAAAGGGACATTTCGACAGTACTGTTTCACAGAGCTGTATTCTGAACCCAAAACACAAATGTAGTAAGGTTGATTCTTTTTTTAGATCAGTAGCAAAGGATTATTTTTATAATTTCTCAATGTGATGACCTGTGTTCATAATTAAATACTGATAGAACCTGTGACCAGGTAGGCCCCATGTCTTATAGTAATTAATCAATTACAATGCACAAGGATTAATTCGTGTTACTTAGTTTTGAGGTAATACAAGCTTCCGCCATTTACTGTGCGTCTATAGCGATAAGCATTTCCGATAGAGATGTAAATTCTCATGTCAATCAAAACTGATGAAATTTTAATTTCTGGATCACTTCAAAATTTGAAATGAGAATTTCTTAAAAAGTAATGCATCAATAATAATTATTTTTTTTATCTGGAGATGCCTTTTAGTTTACTTTAGTTACTGATAAAAATAAATTAATAGTTTTTGCTGATTAAAGTATAAATTCAAATATTTTTTCTCTGAAGTGGAAATTGTCAAGAAAATTGAAATGTTTTCCATTTTCCTCATTGGCTGATATTTATACCCTACCCCCTGTCTTTAAAAATGCACTGATTAGAATAAATCACATGACGATAGGACCCATCGCTTTATATACAGGTTTTTTTTCTGTTTGAAGTCCTTTCTTATTATCTATCAGCAAACATCCTGTATTTCATCTATTGTAAGTGTATTTGATATGCAAAGGAATAAATTATTTTACTCAGTAGTACTTTAACAGCAGCATGGTAACTCTTAAAATATCCATTTCTTTAATAAATATTTAATCGAAAATGTACATTACTGTTATGCTTTTGAATTCATTGAATCTTTGTTTATTGTGGATAACATAGCTATATTTTAAATGATCTTTACGAATTGCTTTTGCATACAAACAGATCGATAAGCCTTCAGATAGAAGGACAAGACAAAAACATTGGGGTGGGGGGAAAGGTTCTAGTAATACATCGAACGGTTGACATCTGACCAAATCACACAGCTTGTAAAGACATGTGATGTATATTTAGATATCAGTGAAGATATACATAAACAATATAAGCCTTCTACTTAATGATCATGTGAGAAGTTTGGGAGTAGTTTGTAATATTGTGTGTACATGAACCATACATGTATGCAATCAAGTGTTACACTTTATGGGTTTCACATGATTTTAATTCAAACACAATCATTGTCCTTTCAGTTTCATTATATTGTTTGAAAACCAAATAGGATTCTAAAAATTAGGTGAATCAGTGAATAGCTTCAATTTCATCATTTTCTTTTAGCACTGGAACGAAAGATCATTATTTTAAATGGCAAAAATCAAAACGCTACGTAGGACGTCGAAATCTGCTCTGGAATATTCTCATTCTTTTAAGTACACATGTCGTCGTAGAAAAAGTTTATCTCACAAAGAAAAAGTACCATTGGCGTTTAGTAATCCTAAACAACGTTCCTCAACTTTAAAAACGCGACAAGGTAAGTAGAATTTTTGAAGGAAGGGATTTCATCGTTTTGACTGCTATATTTTAATTACTGTAGTTTGCTTGATCGCATATACATTATTCATTATAATGTTAGAGAATTACTAATTTCTATTTGTTTTCCTCGAGGTTTAATTAATGAAAAAATAGGGAGAGAATACTTTAAGCTTGGTCGTAAAACACAATTATATTACATTTTACATTCATTGTTTAATTATATCACAACGTAAGATTTAGTATTTCGATCAATTAGAAAAAAAGCAAAGGAAAAATCCGACTAAAGCTTTTTAGCTCACCTGAGCTGATAGCTCCAGTGAACTTTTCTGATGACATTTTATCTTTCGTCTGTCTGTCCGTAAACTTTTTCACATTTGTAAATGCAACCTCAGATAATGTAGATTAAAATTCGTTAAAATCAAAATCTTGAAGAGTAGGGTGGGGGCACATTGGGGATCCAATTTTACATAGGAAAGCAGTTTAATTATTCACAAAAACTAAAATGTTTGGTTTTACTTATATGCAAGCATTTTGACATATTGGTGATTCTTTAAAATTGTTTAAACTTTGCCCCCCTGGACGATTCTTGGGCTGCAAAAGGGGTTGAGAGTTTGATGTAGGTTTATATCCATATACGTTGTATAATCAATTGCTTAGAATTTTTTTTCGAGAACTATAATGCTCAACATGTGATATGAGTATAAAATCATCCTGTTAGAAAAGGGACTTGATTATAACCATAAGAATATCCAGAGGGAAATGGATTTTTATTTATACAGGATCTACATGCTTTATACTACATTGTCCAGACATTTTGCATTATGACTCGATTAGGCTGATTTTATCATGCCTATTGTTGCTTAGGTAAGCGATGTGGCCCATGAGCTTCTCGTTAAAATCAAATTCCAGATTGAAAATATTGAATATATTGAAGCCATTACTGCTCGAAGCAATAAACCATCCTAATTACAAATTGTTTTTAAATTATTATTAGCATTGATTAGTCACAGGCATTATAAAAATATAACCTTATAGAATGGTTTTAATGTTCAGTTGGTTATCATTTTAATATATATAGTTTCTAGATAAGAATATGTATAAAATAATATTTTATTAAAATTGCATAATTACGTGGTTAAATGAAAAAGACATGTAGTAAGGACCCACTCATAAAATAGGCATATAGGCCTTTAACGGTCATATGAAGATGATAATGATAAATACAGAGTGTGATATAAAACAATACAGAACAACAAGTTTTTTTTGCAGCTCGAAGTTTGCAGTTTGCATTCTAATTTAAAATGCTTCATGAGACATACACTACGATCTCAATTTCTAACTGAGGTTTCATGAGATAAAACATTTTCGAAAAAATCATCAACTTCAATTTTTTTTTATTTTTAGCTGTCGTGATACCCGGTGCTAGCGAAGCCATAGAATGTTCCACCAAACTTTTCCCACATTTTATCCATGTCTGCAATCTGACCACAGACTTCATAAATAGGGCTGCTAAAGTCATTAAAATCCCGCAGCATCGATTTTCCTTTGAAAGGATGAAGGTTCATTTTAAAGTTCATCGGTTAGATTCCTTAACTACACAGTCGAAGTTTCCAGGTCAAGGTATGTGTCCATTTTTTTCATTAAGAGAAGTGATGTAGTTTTTTAGAATTGTTTTTGATGTATAACTATGTTTTTGAAATTTTGCTCGATCCAGCAGGTTTGACATCCGCTCCAATCATATATGTCTGTAAAACAGAGAAAATCAACAAAAGAAAAGGAGTAAGTGTTATAACATAATAATGAATAATATCACAAACTGATTTCAATGATAGTTATTTTAACCATTAAAAAAACCCAAAAGACTATAAAAAAAATCTTCTACAACTTAGATCCTCTTTATTGGACCAAAGGCATTCGAGAAAACGAAGAACATGTTAAGCGTAAGGAATTTGGACACTCTTTCAATACGATCAGCAATAACGGACCCAGAAGTTAGAGAAATCCACGAGACATTGACAGAACTGTTAGAGACTCCAGTCTGGGAACTTCTTGATGAAATCAAACAAAACATGCAAATATTAGATGCATCTCAACAACTGGATATGCTTTCCATGGAACTGGACGTTCTGCTGAATACAGTTAAACATGTCGCTCCCAATGATATGATAAACAATGGAGCTCCTGAATGCCAAGCCTATTCAGATATTCCTGAAGAGATTAAAGATTATTTGCTAAGGTCAGTATTTTCCTTTCCCTGAAATATAAAGTGTAAGTTTTTATGTTATAATTAAAACCTCTTAACTAATCCAAATAATGCAACTTATTTGTTTCCAAATAAAACATCAAAACTTCACACATGATTATAACACTGATTTGTTGGTATACCCGGTATATTATCTTCGCTTCACAACTAAAATGTTTCTGATGGCAACTATAGCTTGTATGTGGTAGCTAGTATTATCTTTCATTCTAGATTATCCTTAAGAATTATTACAATTAAAAATAATTAATACTAAACATTTAATAAGGTATGAGAGGAAAATTGTACCATTGTGTTGTGGTAATTGTGCACGAATGCCTTTCAGTAGTGTTGATTAAAAACATTGTAGATTGATGTTTTATTGCAGAAAACGAGAAATCAATGGATTTGGTATATGGAACAAAAACGAGTTCCGAGTTTTTGTAAATCACGAAAACAAAAGAAGACATCTACGAGAAAATATGCTGAGAATTTTCACAGACATTTTCAAAACAAAATTAAATTTACAAGTAATGGTTGGCAAACCTTGCATTTGCTTTTATTCTCAGCAGGGAGATAAGATATATAGGAGCTCAATTTCTGAAGAGGCAAATGGCGAAAATAGTTACGGCACATTAGGAGGTTTTGTTTCTGATCAAAACAATGATACACTAGCTTTAACTTGCTCGCATGTCTGTCAAAAAGGAAATATTATTTTTGCTGATGACAACAATCATGGAAGAGAAAGAATAGGAGAATGTGTATTTTCAAATGACCTTCAAACGAAAACTATCGATGTGTTCATTGATGTTGCTCTTGTGAAGATAGATAATGATGCCTTGGACAGGTGCAATCTATCAATGCTTAATAATACTCTTCAACTATCAAACGTCAAGATTTACTTAGAAAACTTGCAAAAGATTGCTAGAAAAGCTTTTGTTTACAAGATTGGGGCATCGACATCGGTAACCAAAGGGTTAATTACATCCCCGGAGGTCCACCTCAAAATAACTGGAGGAAGAGCTGAACTTTTTTTTGTTTCCGAATTTGCTGATATTCCATTTGCCAAAAAAGGTGACAGTGGATCTATCGTTTTCATGATCGAAAATAGCTCTGTGCTTGATACAGTACATGTTATTGGAATAGTTTCTGGCGCGTTAACATCGTCTGGAGAAAGTGAGAAGGTACACGAAAAAATAAAGACAGAGAATAAAGACGATGAAGGGGCCAGAAAGGAGGAGAGCGGTACTAGTGATATTACCTGCTTTAGAATGGACAAGACAATGGAATTTTTAAGAAAGAAAGGCATTGATGTATGTTTTAAAAATCAAATTTGAAAAAATAGTCCGTATTAAAATGAAGTATTAGCAGTATTTCTTGAAATCATAAAACATGTAGTACTAATTTATTTTACAAAAACTACTCTGCTTTTTATTTTAAACTTAAAGAGATTAATTGTTTGAGAGATCGAAAGTTTAATAATATACGGAAATGCCAATGCCATGCCTTTTAATACAATCTGGTATAAATATGGAACTTGCTATTACTTTGCAAATTATATAAATCATTTAAATATTACTGTAAGAAAAAGGATTTGGAAATGTTAAAATCAAAAAGGGGAATAGAAGTCTTAAGGATGATGTTTGCTTTAAAACGGACAAGACTGAGTGATTTCTAAGAAAGAAATGTTGGAATATTCTTTTTGCAAATCAAATTTCAAAAGATTAAGCTTGTAAGAATGACATATCAAAAACATTTTACAAAATCATAATGATCAAATAAACCTGATTTGTTGATGACAAACATTAAAAATTCAACCGAAATCATTACCTTACTAAATTGTTTATATACCGGTATTATTTGTTGCAAATGAGGAAACTGAAAATTATTTTTCATATTTCATATCTGGAGAATACCATGTGAAAAGTTCACAGTTTTGAGGCTCTTTGTGAGAAAAACAAATGTGATTGTATATCTATTGTATATCTTTTATATGTTTATATGTTTTTGCATAATTATTACTTCTTTAATGGATATTTTTCATTTACCTTTTATTGTATTATCCATAATATGAGTATAATAAAAAATAAACACTCTGTCGATGAATATTTTTTAATTAAAGTGTTAAGTTATCTTGACGTAAAGATAATGCTTAATATTTCCGGCCGTTTTCTTCTAATTGCTAAGCTTTATTTTTCGGATTTATATAATTATTATGATCAACCATAAAATGAGGAAAAACAGTAGAAAAACAAAAAGTACACGTACAGCAAAACCTGATTTTACCTAAACCAAAGAAAATTTCTTTTTATAAGTTTTTATCATATTTCGTTTTACGTTTAAAAACATATTTGAAATAGAGAAATGCGGAGAAATCAAATTGAGTATTATACTAATGAAAAGTATCTAAGAATTTACACTAGTATAAAATTATTTGAGCAGTATATGCTTAATGAACTGCGAGGCAATTCAAAAAAAGAAATAAACTGTTTCTAAAAGTAATATAATGAAGCTATTGAATTTATTCTTCACCATTCATTATTTTTATCAACTATTTGTGCACACGAAGTTGTTTTAATGAATGTACCTGAAGATGCTGTGAAATACGACCCAAAGTAAACTGACAAAATTAATTGCAAAATTTATGTTTAAATTTGAGTGTTATTAGTTTAAATTTATTTTATGCATCCTTATGAAATTCAGTTTATATATCATAAAGCAATAAATGGAAGATATACATATCAATTTTTGGAAAACGTTCATTGAGTTGTATTTTTTTTATTTCATACACATCAAAGTCCATCCTGCTTAAAAACAATAATAAATATCTGCATGTAAAAAAAAAGGTTTTGGTTTTTCTTTTTCTTTTTTAATGGGTGTTACCTCACGTGAACTTGCTTTACATTATTTAAAACATTTATGTTAAACTTGGTCCAAAAAATTTCTTGTTTCTGCTTATTAGACGGCTACAAGTGACACACTGGATTGCTGCAGATATTTAGTATAATAGAAACTCACAGAAACACAATAGTAGGAGAGAGAAAACTCACCTACAGGGTAGTGATATATTTGTACAGCATCACACTTGTACACACTTCAAAAGTATTATTCTTTATAGATAGCATTTTATATGAAAAATATCCAAAAAAAAATATACAACCCTTCAAGGAGTTCATGGTTATTATTGATGAGACTGCTTTCTTTCGTATATATACTTCGTATAGAAATCAGAGAGGGAACAAAAACAAGCTCCATTTTCAAAAAAGGATAAATTTTGTAAATCTCCAACCAGTGAAATAGAGTATTTGACAAAAATACCATTACAGGAAACGATTTCTCTGTTCTAAGATTTTTTTTCCTTCGAATATTTTCGAGAAGAAAGTAACCGAGTACAAAGCCAGGTGGGTGAAAAAAGTGGAAAAACAATATAATACTTTTATCGATTATCTGAAGTCCCGTAATTTCTTCAAGAACACGGTACAAAAGGTAGAGTTTCTGGAAAGATGGTTTCTTTTTATTATTCCTCAAGAAGTCAATAGTAATGTGAATCTTCATACAAAAGTTTAGACTCCGACCTTTTGAATATAAATCTGTCTGGCAACAAAATTACTTAATGAAAATGATACCCTTTGATAAATTTCACTATTTGTTGTTTCATTCATTTTTTTCACCGATGTTCACCAACATAAATATCAATAGACTCAAATGAAATCAAAGTACTGAAAGTACTGAGAAGCGCTGAGCTGTCCCATGAGCAAAAAATTAATTGCATTATACAAGTATCATGATAAAAGTTTACATACGTCATATATATAGCCAAGATTTTGCATTTTTGTATAGATTGAACTGCAAACAATATCCAGGACTGCGTTCAATAACCGAGATGCGTGCATAGCCGCTAGGTAATATATATCTAGGTCTCTTGAATGATAGCCTAGCCTCCACTTCATTAATTTGAAGTTTAGATTATCAACAGATGAATAACTTCACCGACATGATTTGGTAATTTCATGCAGAAATATATGTGTTAAAATTCACAATAACTTATCAAACGAACGAAATATCAATAAATAATATAAATTTTGTGTTTGTTGCAACTTGGTTACTAAAGCAACCATCTTGAATTTGATATTCTAAAAATTTGAAAGTCTGGAATTCTGTTCATATTTCCCAATAGTACTTGTACTACATTGAAATACATAAAACACTATGCTATCCATATTGTATTGTCAGTTCTGTTCTAGGAATTATTTTACCGACATCACAGCCCATGTACTTATGTATGAAACCCCATTGCAACATGCTTTTTACAAAACTACGTATGCTTTTTGACCTTTTAATTCACTGACAAATATTCTTTTATTTTAAATCGTTGATGTTTAAGAAAAAAAATATTGTGATAATTTGTGTGCTGCTGCAAATAATTAGAATTAGTTTGATTTAACACAGATACCGCAGCCGAGTACTTCTCTGCATTCTATTATTAGACATCGAGTCATCAAATTATTTTAGATGATAATAGGTGGCACTTATTCGGAAGTGACATCCCAAAAAAGCAATGCCAATAAGCGCTTTGCGTACTGCGTACGCTTAGCGCTTAAAAATGAAGCGTTGCTCGATTTCTTAGAAATTATTTTGATATCTAATAATAATATGAAGAAAATCTGATATAGTGAAAAGGCAATAATTTATTATCGCAGCATAAAATTTAAAATATGAAGTATAAAACAAATGACATTTAGTTATATACATAGTCAATTCATATTTTAAAACATAATGCAGCAGTGCTTTTCGTTCAGAATATTACTTTATTGGGGGTTTTTTCCATCAGCGCTAGTTATCTTTCTTTTAACTTAAATTATTAAAAGCATTACATACCGTACAAAGATAATAAATTACTGTCGATTTCTACGAAGAAAAAAAAATTTAAAAAGATTGAATTATATAAGTATAAAGTGGATCCAAATGATTAAGAGTTGCTGTAAATGCTACAATCTAGACAGCGTTGGAATAACAGAAAAGGCTAGAGAATCAAAACCTGCGTTCTTTGAAATTGCCAGAAATTGGTATGATCATGATGTAGGGATACAATGTACTAAACTGGTCTAGACTGAATTGAGATATTGGGGATTTTTTAAATTAAATTTTGATTTCCCATATGGGTATAGTCCACTAATGCATTTTCCATAGGCGGTAATGTTAACGTTCGGGCTCATAGCACCGGCCCTAATTTTCGTTCAGCAACGAGGGACCTCTTGAATAAAAGCTCATCAAATTATCTCTCCTGTTAAAATTTCGTGGTGTGAAGTCAGATTCGTTTTCCGGCAAAATGCGTCTGTATTGAAAAACTCTGAAAATGAAAGTAAAAGTAGGGAATTTCACAGTTTTGGAAAGGGTGTACATCAAACAATTTCAATTCTTTTCTTCAAATGATAATTTAATTTTGACACTTGCTTTTAAAATTGCAAATCCTCTTTTCTGACATGTGTCAAGCATTCTGATTTAAAATTTCCCAATAAATGTATATACACTCTGCAAGAATAGGAACTATTTTGCTTAAAGGCACTACTTTGTTGTCCTACCTATTCTAAAAATAGTTAGAGGGATATACCCATATGCTCTCTCATATTAGAAAAATGTTTATTCCATATAGACATCTCGATGATATACTTTTTATTTAAAAGATGCAGCGACAAAGTCCAAATTAAGTTTGCAATTTTTGGTATCTTTTTTTTCAACTTCATTTACCACTATGAAATGTATGTTCGACTTACATCAAAATCATTGTTTATGCACTGTACATTGAAAGTATATGAAATACTAGTACAATGACCCTCAATACTTTCTCGAGAGAATTTGTATGTTGTTATGTTGTTATAGAAATTTACAGTTTAAGAGCAACTTGTGACCCATGCATATTTCTCATATAAAGTGATCTCGACAACTGCTTGATGGTAATAAATCTTTTTAAAGTGTGTTTGATATGCATACACGTACATACTTTTTCTTTTGGATTGAAACTTTCTAAGAAGGAGTTGCAAAATGACAGTTGAGGCTTCAGAATCGCACGATGCGCAATTATTGAATGTAATTTCTTATATATACTCATAGTTCTTTTATAAACATGTAGTCATAAGTATAGCTGAATGCTAATTTTACAATGGAGACAGATTTGGTTCTTGAGATAAGATCATATGATCAGTTATACCTACGTTGAAGATAAGTCGCAACTCTTATCTAAAATTGTAAATTCGTTTATTTAAAGACAAGTTAGCATGAAATTCCTTTTTCATACAGTTCTTGTATTAATAAGCATCTCTGTAAAAAGAAATGTCGCTGAAGAAAAACGCCTTCTTCTGAATGACCCTGAAGCGTTACTTACTCAGATCCACACCTTGGAACAAGAGGTGCAACAGCAGAAAGCAGAAAACCAAGTCCTCAGGAATGATGTAGACGATCTTAAACGTAGATTTCGAGCAATGGAATCCGGAAATGGAAACCAGGGTATACCGGTATATTCGTAAATTGTGATTACGACGACATATGGGCAAATTGTTGCTTTAATTTCTTGGAATTATTTTTTAAAAGGTTCTGTGTTTATAAGATGGGGAAAGCACACTTGTCCTAGCTTAAATGGTACGGAGCAGCTTTATTCCGGTAAGTAAAGGATATTGGTTTTTTTTATTTGGCGCTCTATAGAGAAAATAGTATATAAAAACATAAACCGCTGACTAGGGTAGTTTTTTTTTTTATTGAAATTTTCTGCAATTATTTCATCTTGTAAATCATTCAAATGAACATGATTTATCTGCTGTGGGTTTTAATTGTGCCATTAATAAAACCAGATCACGGTCACGCTGACGCGGGTCCGTGAAGTCAGTTAAGTACAAGAATTGTCGCTAATGTCGATCAGCATGTTTCACAAAAGGAACAGTCAATTCTTCCATGTATGTGAAAATTACAATGGTTGCTACATTTTCCAAGAGGTCTTAGTTTGTGAAAAGCTGTGGAATTCGGGCTCTCAATATATAGATTTAGTTTTGATCGATCGGGAAATAAACAACGCATTGTCAACGACAAAATGATATGACGAGACACCAATAAACGACGTAAACATGAATTTAAGTGGTATTTATATCAGTGTTAAACGGTGTCTTTTTTTTTTTTTTTACTTTTTTAGGTTTAGTATGCCTAGATTATTTCGAGATCGACTGAAACCTTAGCTACAATGTGAGCACGGTAATGATTATTATAACCTTCTCTCATTCAGAAAAAATTCGACCGATTTTGTCGCCTACATTTAAGCATGGGGTACAAATCAGTCGAGTATGACTACAGACCTTCCACATATGGAAGAAGTGGGCTGTTTTTTCTATGCAACATACTGATCGACAACAATAATAATACTTTATAAAACTGCTTTTAAATGCATTGTTAAGCAAATTAGAAATTAACTTTTATTTAAATGCCTATAATAAAAAATATGTATATCGTTAATTGATGTCTTTTGTAAAATTTGCGGTATGCTTGCGTGAATTAATTCCCGATCAATCAAAACTATGGCTTCATTAAGAGTACTATATCCGGAATTCATTGAAGTGATAGTAAAGTTTCACATGCATGGAAGAATTGACTGTTCCTTCTGTGTAATCCGATGATTGACAAAGACAGTGATATACGCTCTTCTACTCACTGTATTTGAATTATGAAAAGAAAAAAGATTCAGAGAGATAAACAAAATGTGTGCACGTAGGCGTTTAGTAACTGATCTTTAATAAGTTATGGTGCATAGTTATTTGTAGTATAAGTATTAAAAATATCAAATAGTGTATGTGCGTGAAATGTTTGATTCAATGATATTTTAATCGTTAGGAACGGCAGGTGGAAGTTTTTACACCCACAGCGGGGGCGGTGCCAACACATTGTGTCTTCCTCACCATCCTGAACCTCTTCCCGACAATTTCCCATTTGTATTTCAAGACAATAATAAAGACAATGTTGGATATCTCTATGGAGGAGAGTATCAGTTTTCCTTAAAAGACGTTGTCCTTCAAGATGATGTTCCATGCTCCGTTTGTCGAGCTAAAATGGCTACCTCTACAATGATGATTCCCGCCAAAAGATCGTGTCCTTCTGGTTGGACGATGCAGTACACGGGATTTCTGACTTCCGAAAGACACAGTGGAGGGATGGCTGAATATCTCTGTGTCGATGAAGACCCGGATTTTGTCGAGAGATCACGAGTAAATGAAAATGGACGACTATTTTATCCGGTGATTACAGTGTGCGGTACACTGCCGTGTCCACCATACAAAAGTTCAACACTCGTGGCTTGTGTTGTGTGCTCAGCTTAAATGGGAAATAAAGTCAACAACATTTTTATAATGGTCAAAATGTGATTTATTTACGCAAAGATCAAGGACTAGCTTCACTTAACTATCTTATGACTAAGATATGTCTTACGATCAAAGTCTGTAAGATTTCATCATAGAGGTTTCAAAAGTTGTCATATCTAAGGATAACCATAAGATTGTAAGAAAGTATTACGATACACGGAAAACTGTCTAAGTCCGTACATTAAGGCAGCATAAGATTGAATAAAAATGGATATTTTATCCAGAATGTAACTTTTGGAATAGAAATTATATAAGGGAGATGGACATCAGATTTTGTCCAGATACCGTTTCCTGTAATGCTTGATCGTGTGAAAAACATGTTTATTATCTACCTTTTCATATTGAGAGAGATTGGTTAAATAAGGGCTGCGAAGACACATGATAGGCCAAATATAACTCGTTTAGGCGTTTCTGATTTGACTTACAACATTCAAATGCTGGGAAATAAGGACGAATGAAGTAAAAAAAACGAAAAAAGCATTGTCTTGTTGCAGTGTACTATTCGAATATATATATTGAAAACTGTTCGAGTTAATTAGAGGTTTGGGGTTTTTTTTTTTAAATATATCTTAACTACTGGTTAAAACTAAACTTGGCTTGTATTTAAGTTTACTTTCTAGACATGGAGTCTTGTTTTGTTTCGTATAGATTTAATAAATATTGATTTTTCCTGTCACCAACTTTATCTTGAAAACTACAAGGTAAATTATCGCTTGGTCATATTAAATTAAATAATCTTTTTTAGGAAATCTACTTTAATTTTCTGTGCATTGTATACAATGGGCAGCTGTAAGGGTAAAAAAGACGTTAATGCAAAACGAACAACTTATTTTTGAAAACATAATAAAATACGAAACAGACCAGCTTAAAACAAAACCAACAGCCTCTTTTGCAAAACAAACGAGCACAGATGCAAAACCAACAGTCATGCGCTGAATAAACGCTAGATGGCGTGCAAAGAGGTATCAGGAGAAATCGTATCCATAAAGGGTGCGTAGAAATAAGCTATATATGTATTTTGTGTGCATTATATATGACATTGAAAATATTGTAAAGGCTTGACCATTGAAGGCCAGCAGATCTCTTATTACCAAGTTATTACAATTTTTATTCCCTAAAGATGGGGTATAAATAATCCGAGATGCCCCCTTTTTAGCTCACCTGAGCTGAAAGCTCAAGTGAGCTATTCTGTTCACATTTTGTCTGTCGTCCGCCTGTCCGTCCGTCCGTCCGTCCGTCCGTCCGTCCGTCTGTCCGTCTGTCCGTCCGTCCGTCTGTAAACTTTTCACATTTTCAACATCTTCTCAAGAACCACTGGGCCAATTTCAACCAAACTTGGCATATAACATCCTTTGCCTAAGGGGATTCAAAGTTGTGAAAATTAAGGACCAAGCCTTCTTACAAGGGGAGATAATTAGGAATTAATGAAAAATTTCGAGAAATTTTCAAAAATCTTCTTCTCAAGAACCATTTGGCCAGGAAAGCTGAAACTTGTGTGGAAGCATCCTCAGGTAGTGTAGATTCAAAGTTGTGGCCACCGGGGGTATGGTGGGGCCACAATGGGGGATCGACTTTTTACATAGGAATATATAGAGTAAATCTTTAAGAATCTTCTTCTAAAAAACCGTTAGGCCAGGAAGGCTGAAACTTATGTGGAAGCATCCTCAGCTAATGTAGATTCAAATGTTGTGAAAGTCATGACCGTTGAGGGGTAGGGTAGGGCCACATTGGGGAGGGTCGATTTTTAACAAAGGAATATATAGAGTAAATCTTTAAAAATCTTCTTCTCAAGAACCATTTGGCCAGGAAAGCTGAAACTTGTGTGGAAGCATCCTAAGGTAGTGTAGATTTAGAGTTGTGAAAATCATGACTCCCGAGGGTAGGGTGCTGCCACAATTGGGGGGTCAACTTTTTACATAGGAATATATAGAGTTAATCTTTAAAAATCTTCTTCTCAGAAACTAATTAGCCAGGAAAGCTGAAACTTGTGTGGAAGCATTCTTAGGTAGTGTATATTTAAAGTTGTGAAAACATTTCCCCCAGGGGTAGAGTGGGGCCACAATTGGGGATCGAATTTCTACTTAGGAATATATAGAGTAAATCTTTAAAAATCTTCTTCTCAGAAACTAATTAGCTAGGAAAGCTGAAACTTGTTTGGAAGCATCCTCAGGTAGTGTAGATTCAAAGTCGTAAAAATCATGATTCCTGGGGGGTAGAGTGGGGCCACAATGAGGGTGGAATTTTTACATAGGAATATTGAGAGTAAATCTTTAAAAATCTTCCCAGAAACTGATCAGCCAGGTGATTATTTAATATTGTTTAGATTTTGGCTTCTGGATGATTCCTGGACGATTGGGTCTCACAAGGGGTTCAGAGTTTGATGTAGGTTTATATCCCATTTATAAACAATTGTTAAGGATCTTTTTGAGAGCTGCAACGCTCAACATGTGATATTACTATAAAATCATCCTGTTAGAAAAGGGACTAATGATAATAAACATAAGAATATCCAGTGGAAAAAATTGATTTTTAATTGTACAGGATCTACATGTATTACACTACATTGTCCATATAGTTTGTATTATGACTCCATTAAGCTGGTTTTATCATACCTATTGTTCCTCAGGTGAGCGATGTGGCCCATGGGCCTCTTGTTTATAAATTGATGTTTGGAAACATCAATAAAAGCGGGGGTAACAGTCAGAGGAGTCTCAGATTAGAGTTTACACTCATAAACGAAGCTTAAAATGCAAAAATTAGACTCCCTGACAGGTTCATCCAAGGACTACCGTATGTTTCTTAGGCGACCGGCAAGGCCTGTTGGCTCCTATTTTCTCTGGTAATATATTAGAAAGTAAACAGTAATTAAATTAATCATTTATTGATCTAAGATTATTTTTGATTAAGAAAAGCAATTTTTAAAAATAATGCATGTTGGAGTACGCCAAGGTGAAAATTTGTCGCCATTTTTATTTTCGTTATATATTAATGACTTAGAAAAATTCATGATTGATAAAAATATAATTGGGTTACAGAGTGTTACTAAACCTTTAGAGGATGAACTGTTTATGTATTTTAAACTATGTATTCTTTTTTATGCTGACGACACTGTAATTCTTGCTGAAACGCCTGATGATTTACAAAATGCTCTGAACGAGTTTCATTTATACTGTGAGCAATGGAAGTTAACGGTTAATATAAATAAGACAAAAATATTGGTATTTTCTAAAGGTCCAATGATAAAAAGGGAATTTTACTTTAGAAATGAAATCATTGAAAATGTGAAAGAGTTTAAATATCTTGGAATTGTTTTTTCACGTTCAGGGTCTTTCAGAAAAGCAAAAACACATCTCTGTGAACAGGCACAGAAGGCTATGTATGGGGTCATTAGGAAAATAAGGCAATTTAATTTACCTGTCGAGTGTCAGTTAGACCTTTTCGATAAAGTAGTAATGCCGGTATTATTATACGGATGTGAAGTATGGGGCTTTGAAAATATAGAAACTATAGAACGTATTCATTTGAAATTTTTGAAACATATACTGAATTTAAAAAGCTGTACCCCATCATACATGGTTTATGGAGAAACCGGAAGGTTTCCGTTATCTGTTAATATATATACTAGAATGGTTTCATACTGGGCAAAATTGTTCACCGGGCCAGAAAATAAAATTGTTCATATACTTTACAAATACTTATTGAATCAATATAATAATGACTTCTCTAAAAACCCATGGATTGATTGTATACATTCTATTTTTAATAAGTGTGGTTTTTCAAACATTTGGAATGAACAATGTACTGTAAATGTTAATTGGATTACAAATGCTGTCAAGCAAAGGCTTAAAGACCAGTTTGTGCAGAAATGGTCGGCTGATATTGCAAATTCTTCAAAAGGTCATATATATAGAACTTTCAAATTTATTTTTGGATATGAAAAATATTTGAGTATTCTGCCATCAAAACTTCGAAAAATTCTTGTTAAATTCCGTACGTCGAATCACCGACTTCCTGTAGAAACTGGTAGATGGTTAGGCATTCCTCTTAATGAAAGATGTTGCACATTATGTAATAAAAATCAAATAGCCGATGAAATGCACTTTATATTAGAATGTAATGCTCTTTCATGTATTAGACAAAAATACTTAGAACCTAGATTTTGTGTAAGACCAAACACTTTTAAATTTTGTGAATTATTGTTTACTTTAAAACTTAAAAAACTCAAAAAACTCTGTTTATTTATAAATGAAATTTTTGAATCAGTCTGTCCTCCTTGAACATTTGTACTTTTTTCTCATATTTTTTTTTTCTCTCTAATTTGTACTGTCCATGTACCTCTGACTCTATACATACATTTGTAAATATTTATATATATATATGTGTACCTCATGTACCGTCATGTTGACGGTTTGAGTGAAAATAAATTGAATTGAATTGAATTGAATTGAAGAATGTGCCATATACTGGCTTGTTGTACCGCGAGAATGGTCTTGCTATAATGAGTTAAGTATCTCGTTATTACATGTACGAATAAACATGTATACACATAATTTTATCAACCCAATCAGGCGTGATGTTGACAGTCGATTGATTACTCCAGAGTGATCGGCTGCATGGCCAACACTTTCTAAAATATAACACCAAACTGTACATGATGTAGAAGCTGTTTCTTTTACACTTTCTTTAATTTAAAAGTTTTTTTTTTTTTTTTTTTTGTTTCCATTTAATGTAATTAATATTTTTTGTGTCCTGACGAAGGGACTGGTGTCACGAAATTTTGACAATTCCAATTGTTTGATAAATGTAACACGCCAAACCATAATAGTTGACTTAACAAGTGCTTTATCATAATTTTAAAAACAATATTTAAAGCAGTATCTTTGTAAAAAATTTCTTCGTGTTCTAAACATCCTTTAAATCAAGTAAATAGCATTTAAACAATAGTGAAAAATGTTATTAAAGTTTTTTAAATATTCTATATATATTAAACAATATATCCATTCAAGTAGTGGCAAATACTGGCACAAAATAAAAACGTACATATTACAGACAAAATATGTTTAGTACAAAAATGCAAAGATATACAATCCATCAGTGTCTCTTATTTACATTATAGAACAGATCTGTTGTAAATTTTGTTCCTTCAATTGATTTTTAAGTTTATGATACAGGTTATATACATAAATATATCCAGATATCTAGTCCCTTTTTTCGCTCGATAGGTTTTTAAATCGTCTGATGCCACACCGTAATTAAAACAACCTCCTAAAAATTCCACTCCAGGCAGTACGGAAAGTTCATTTCCAGATAAAATGAGATATACATGTACTGACTGCAGAGATGACTCCAGCAAAGTGTTGCTGCTAATGGCACTATGATGTTTGTAAAAATGATATTTAGGATTGGGTAGAGGGATAGGGAAAGGTCCGATCACTAGGTTGGTAAGAAATATGGCTACTTTTGTTTCCTTTTTATATACTATAGTACTAGTATATACCTACTAATACTGTTTCCTGTCAAATGCTGGCTAAAAAAGTACTCTTTTTTTCATTTTCTTTGTTCGGTGGTTCTTCATGGCATTCACTTTCTCCAACAGCACCATTTGCTGTTTCTCCATTCGGGGTGCAGAAATTTTCTATTTCTCATATATGGAAGCTCATGGAGATAATGGCCAGAAAGTAGCCCACAACAATTACACAGAGAATCACGATGTGGAGTGCAAGTTGTGTGTCTGGGTTGGTTCCACAACTGTCGTTTTTGTTGCCGCATGCTACTACAGCCTGTATGGCGACAGCTAAGGCGTATCCCATGACGATGATGCTGAAAACGTAGTGTCCACTTAACTGCAACCAAAAACAATCAACTGATAGAAAATATTTATGCATGTTATTTTTACAATCTGTTTTCAACTGCCCATTCACTCTCAATAAAGAATGTCTAAAACATTTAAGGAACTATTGACCCAAACACCCTCACATCAGTGTTGAAACCGTAGTATTGTAATACATTTTTTTAATTAAAGAAACAATATTTCCATTTTTAGCTTTAAAATATTTCATGATTTAAATAACGATTGCTAACTTCGTCTGACAGTAGTACCTCTAGGCTGGCAGACGAAGTTAGCAACCTTGTTGTATTATATATAGAGGGGATACGATTTTTTTCAAAATGTTTGTTGTAGGTAATTTTGTGCAATGAATGTATACATAAGATCATAAATATGTCATAAAAGGATAATTTAAAGAAAAACCATAAGTAAAGTCCCGGGGGTCTAGATACTTGGGGTGGGGGATGGAGGGGGGGGGGTCGGCCCTGTCCTCAAGCACCTGTGTTATAAGCCGCAGACCTCTTAGCAGTTTAAAGTATTTCGCTGAAGAGGTCTCACCTGTGTGGACGTACATCTTGCCTCGCCGTTTGACTCGGTCGCGATAAAATTATCAAATTTGACGAACTTTTGTCAAGCCAGAAGAATACAATCAAATAAAAATGCCAATGCATTATTTACAAACAGAATATGCACATAAAATAATAAATGCATAAAATCCAAGGACCACGAAAAGAATACTACAAGTCGGCCACGAGTTTCAGTTGTGCAATCGGGTGTAACGAAATCGAAGGGTTTATACCTGGCCTGGGTCACCCCTGCGAATGTTATTGTCATTTAAATATAGATCATGTGGTTTTATTTGACCCTTTCAGTTTCGCAGTAAAAATTGTGCCTCGTGTTTATAGTCTATTTCCTAGAATCTAGGTACTTGTAATTAAATATAAAATCTAGACGTTTATTGATTTTAAACTTTATCTTAATTAATTGGTGGATAAAATGAGTTCTAGAAATAATTATAAATGGGACAATAGAAAATATAGGGTTTTTTCTGATGTTGCAACAATTAACATGCTTAGTAGCGATCCACCCTAAGAATTAATTTTCGATCCGCCCCTGGCCTAGTAATAGCATCAATAGTGAAACAGACTATATTATTTTATGCAGAATGTTACTTGAAAATGGCTAGATATACAAGTGTTTATACAAAACAGACACCATTTCTTTTTTTTAAAAGCATGATATTGCACACAAAAAGCATAAAACATGGCTATGATTTTATCAAGCAACCAAGTGTTTACATTTTCAACCACGTATATAGAGTGGTTGAACACGAACGATAACTCTTTTCTGAATATCATCGTTTTGTTTAAATAACCGCTAGATGATGAAATAATTAAGACATATATCTTAATTGATTTTCATGTTTTAACATAAATCAAAGTAGGATATGATATGAAAGTTCTTACGTATTTTGAGAATGTCATCCGAACACCTATACTTCCGCTCGAATTTTCACAGGAACTGAACAAATCTCGGCGAAGTCTCGTGAACTTTCATTCGAGCACCTCTGGATTTATTACATACTAAGCAACGATAAAGAAAACATTCCGAACACATTCGCAGGGGTGTGGGTGACAATGCCTATTTAAGAACGGTATTCAGCTTTAAGGTAATTCCAGTGTCTTTCCGATCCGGTTCTTTTTTTTACACGGCTTGCTAAATTTCCGATTATAATTTTAGTGCACGACAAGTATTCTAAAATAGTTATGGTTTGGTCAAAAAGTGGGAAATTTGTTAAAATATCGCATCTCCGTCGTTTAGGGGGATTGGAGAAAGCAAGGAAAGCAGCGAAATGTTAACAAGGTAAATGAGTGTGTAATATAATTGTACGTATTGTATGCATTCTCTTCCAACAATTACACTGCGTTTATGTAGCTTGACGACCTCATGTGTCCTCCGGGACAAGAAGAGGATAAGTAAGTACTTGTGTAGCTTGAACATTAATTAAAACTTTATAACACGGATTGGTGTTTAATCTACAGATAAATAATTATGTTTAAAAACTGGGATAGAAAATATTTGACAAATATTTTCAGCAGAGCCCGGCTAAAAATGAGTCCCTTATGCCAAACTCTATCAAAGGCTTTTGATAAATCGCAAAATACCATACAACAAAATTTCCCTTCATCGATGGCTTTAACAATATAATCGTACGTCTCAATGAGTTGATATACAGTGGAATGCCCAGGCAAAAAACCAGCCTGATACTTGAAAAACAAATCATTTGTATGAAAATAGTTGTAAACATACTTAAACATAACACGTTCCATTATTTTTCCTACACAACTTAATAAAGATACCGGTCTATAATTAGATAGCAGTGACGGATCACCATTTTTAAAAAAAGGTAATACATAATAAAAAAAAACTTGTAAAATTTACATTTTCAATATGGGGGTACACGTGTTCAAGAGACTATCAAGCAAAAACTATATGGTTTTTTTTTTATTAACACAACATGTAACTCTTAATATTAAAAAAAAATGTATGTAAACTGAATAATTTTTTAGAATTTTCCAAAAATATGCAATTTTGTGATTTTCGTTTCGAAGGTCGTGGCAAGAAAAAATGTATTATTATTTATATTTTCTGTAGAAAATCAATAAAATGTTTATGATTTAATGATAATCAATTGATTTCCTTAAATTATAACCTAACATGATGTATTTTGGTGCATAATTTAATAAATTATGAGATCTTGCTTCTTGGTGTTAAATTTTGGCTGTTGCATGATTTTTGGACCTCACTGTAGGAAAACAAAATTGCAAAGGTATAAATGTTTTGGCCTCTAGGTAAGTTTATAAGTTGTTTTAACTGTTCAAATTAAAAAAATGTTTGGTTTGACACAGATTTCTAAAACACTTGAGTTACATGTACCTTAACATTTATTGTAGATTTAGTGTTTTAGTTTTCGCGCGTTAACTACTCGGAATACCTCTCATCCTATTAAAAATACCGAGGAAGTCGATATCCAATAGAATTCGTCGTTACAAGTTGCAAATACAAAACAAATGGCGACATAAACGTCATTTTCCTGAATAAGAAAATTACAATCATCTACACTTTCAGGACGGATTACCTTTATTCTGGTGTGGCCAACAGTTTTTCTGGCCTCATGAACCTCGCAACTAAAACCGGGGACGAACAGTCTGACCTCCTGTTTGTGAATTTTAATCAAGACTGCACGTAAGCAAATTAAGAAAACCACCCCAAAAACTGACATCGTCTGTCAACAATTCATTGCAACAGCTGACGAAAATAGACATTTGTCATTTTTTGACGGCTTTCTTTTTAATTTCAGATCTTTAGCTGTTGGAACAAGGACAGGATACAAATTATTTTCCTTGAGTTCTGTGGATAAATTAGAACAAATTTACGATAATGGTGAGCTTCAATTTGATAACAAAATAAATAAACAAAAGAACAGAATCAGGCTGTTGAAAAATTATTACAGTTCAGACAAGTGTACACATAAGTTCTATGTTACGTGAAAAGAAGAGTTTAATTAGCATTTCAACAGTTGAACAATTTAGGTCTGGTCAGCTGGTGTAAACAAGAGCAGACTTCCTTTATCAAAAGTAGGTCAGCTGACCATGCTGTGACCATGAAATTGTTTACCAGCACCTTCAGTGCCCAATCCTTTGTCTTAATTCTAAAAACAAAATAAAATGACAAATTTGACCATAAAAGACTATATCATGCTTATGCCTTAGAATAATTTCATGACAAATACTATATAATGACAGATAACTATGCCGTAAATGTTTTTTCTTGTATTTTATTTCATTTTTTTATCCAATTTTAGAAAGTGAAGACATTTGTATAGTGGAGAGACTTTTCTCCAGTAGTTTAGTTGCCATAGTTAGTTTATCATCACCAAGAAAACTCAAAGTTTGTCACTTCAAGAAAGGAACCGAAATATGCAACTACAGTTACTCCAACTCAATATTAGCTGTGAGGCTGAACAGACAGGTATCAAAGAACTTTTTCTTAACTGATGAAATCTTTTTTGGAAATTTCTTAAACTATAAATAGTTTCAAAATACCGTGGTCTCAAATTATGATATGTACATGTAATGACCAGTTAAATATTTCTTACAGTAGTCATGGAGTGATAAAATTCAAGATATATACCATTATAGCTATTCACTTTAAATATTGTGTATCAGTATTGATTTTTCTATGCATCATGTCATGTCACTTAGATTCATCTCATTGTGCATGTCAGACAGATACAAATTTGGTTTGATTCTTAAACTTCTAATCTTACATATATTAATCAATTTAGAATCCTACTGGTGCTTATAGGTTGATATTTGCAGATTTATATAGCAGATTGGTTAAAAAAAAATTCAGTATTGTGAAAAACTGAAGTTGCCTTACATAAAACCAAAGTATCTATTATTCTGACATCAGAAATAAAATCATAGCTTTTGAAAAATCCAGGCTAAAAGTGCAATGAGCGGACTGTATTTTTTGCTAGACTAGAGTAAATGTGAACATGTAGCAGTTATGTTTATGGTAAGTTAATGTTGGAAGTCATTGGCCAGGAGTTCAAGTTGTAAAATAATCAATAAACTTTTATAAGTATCAACAACACAATAACACATGTGGTATTTAATAGCTGATAAAATCGGTGATGATCCGTCAATTTATTTACTATAGAAGAATATATGCTAATTGCATAAAACACAAAATTTTACAAGATTAAAATATGAACTTATATAACCTATATTAAATGTATTACCTGGTAACTGGTGACACCAAAATAATTTTGGTGTAACAGAGTTTTTTTATATAATTAGTCACTGTACATATATTAGATGTAACTCATGAAAATTAAGGACAAACTCAAACTTAAAGGGGATTATGTAACCAGACTGATAAATGTATGTGTGTGTGAAAATCAGTTTGTACTGGGTCTTATAAATAGGGTATCCATACTCCATAAGTCAGTGGTTAGAACTTAGAATGCAGACACAGTATATTAGAGGTTCTTTGGTTCAAGTCCAAGTTGAAACTTGATTTTTCATTACCTGTTTACCTGTTGCATTAGCAAAAAAACCCAATGATACTAGAATATTGGTAGACATGCATGTACATATGCATTGTAATTTTTTCCAGTTGCTGTAATCTTAGTTTATATTATAGGGGTGTTTTTCTATGAAATTTGATTTATTTTTTTCTTTTCTTTTGAGCAGCGGCTGATAGTATGTTTAGAGGAGAGTTTATACATTCACAACATACGAGACATGAAGGTCTTGCACACAATTCGGGACACGCCCCCTAACCCCCACGGACTGTGTGCCCTGTCCATCAACAATGACAACTGCTTTCTGGCCTACCCCGGCAGTAACCAGATCGGAGAAGTGCAGATTTTTGACACGATCAATCTGGTAAGGTTTTATTTATCTATTAGGTTATCTTCATTCAGGTTCTGTAAACATGGAAACTTGAGCACTATACATATACAAAAGAATTAATTTGTGTACATACATGGATCCACCCACCAGCTCACCATCTTCGCTAGCCAAGGGTTTTGGGTTTATTGGGGGCGGAGTGGACCGAAAACCTTTGGCTAGGGAAGATGCCAGCTTACTTACCTGTAGAAAAAGTTTAGAGAAAGCTGTTTTATGTTGTGAAGAATTTCTTACATGAGTTGTTTTCATCTTGGATTCATATAATTAACAAAAAGTGGAAATATCCACTTTTACAGAACTGATTTCACTAAAGGACACTTTGTTCTCAGATGACACATGATACTATGTATTTTGTTCTCAGAATTCTTGCAAAACATACAATATATATATATATATATATATATATATATATATATATATATATATATATATAAATATATATATATATATATATATATATATATATATATATATATATATATATATATATAGTTGTTATCATTTTGATAGTGAATCGATTGAGATTTGTGAAAGAATTATCTGTTGTTAATATCTATAATCAACTACATCATATTTTGTTTAAAGATGTGTTGCAAATCTAGCCATACATTGTTGAAATATTACCGGTACTCATATCCTCTGCTAGATATATGTAGATAAATTATGAACATAATAATATATGTTTATATATATGTATTGTCAGGATTATGATTCGAAAAAATAACATGGTTTTAATAGAATTTCAATGTGCAGTTATCAATTTAAAACACATTCATTATCACTTCATTCTGAACATTCATACTACCGGTACTGTACATTGTCCAAAATAGACCTATCAAAATTCTGTAATTTCATTTTGTTTTTAACACATTCTTGTTGGTTGCTCGTTGCAGAGGGCTGTGGCCATGATCCCTGCCCATGATAATCCCCTGGCCTCACTTGCATTCAATGCTCAAGGAACCAAGCTAGCCACGGCTTCCGAAAAGGTAAGACAGAGAGAATGAACAGAATGTTTGGGAAAACAATCGAGTCAAGAGTTTTATTTGTCTTCATTGAACAGACTGATGTTTACTCATGTAAAAGTAAAGTTTGCTTACAAAGCTAATGATATTTTAAGTCTCCTACCGGTGAAACTGGAGGGGACTATAGTCTTTATCACTGTCTGTTTGTCGGTCATTCTGTCCCAACTTCGTTTTTGAGACTTCTTTTCATTATGGTTTAGAGAATTGATTTAAAACCTGTGTTGTAGCTTTATAATGAGAAACTATAGATCAAGTTTGAGTTTTGTTAAGATTGATGGACAGATGATGAAAAAATTAAATTTAAACAACTCGTTTTTAACTCACCTGAGCTGAAAGCTCAAGTGAGCTTTTCTGATCAGAATTTGTCCGTTGTCTGTCGTCGTTGGCGTTGGCGTTGTTGTCGTTGTAAACTTTTCACATTTTCATCTTCTTCTCCAGAACCACTGGGCAGATTTCAACCAAACTTGGCACAAAGCATCACTGGGTAAAGGGGATTCAAGTTTGTTCAAATGAAGGGCCACACCCTCTTTAAAGGGGAGATAATTTAGAATTATTTAAAATTTGTAGGTATTTTTCAAAAATCTTCTTCTCAAAAACTATTAGGCCAGAAATTCTGTAACTTGTATGGAAGCATCCTCAGATAGTGTAGTTTCGAGTTTGTTTAAATAATGGTCCCCGGGGGTTAGGGTGGGGCTACCATGGGGGGATGAATTTTTACATAGGAATATATAGAGAAAATCTTTAAAAATCTTCTTCTCAAAAACTATTAGGCCGGAAAAGCTCCAATTTAAGTGGAAGCATCCTCAGATAGTGTAGATTCAAGTTTGATTAAATCATGGTCCCCGGGGGTAGGGTGGGGCCACAATGGAGGATGAATTTTTACATAGGAATATATAGAGAAAATCTTTAAAAATCTTCTGGGAAAGTTTTCAGTCCAAAAAGTAGTAACTTGTGTGAAAGCACGGGTTGTGCAGATTAAAGTTTGATCAAACCATGATTTCCTAGAGAAAAGTGGGGGAGGGGGGGGTAGTTATATAGGAATAGAGAAAAATCTTCTTACAGGTACAACAACAAAAGGGGCTATGTATTTACCATAAAAATATGTAGATAAAAATCGGCAGATGTTTTGAATTTTTTGAGCAAGATCTACTGTACTTAGTTGTCAAGATATTTTGATTTTGATACTGTAATGCTAATTTGATCAGAGTTAAGGCTATTGTTGCTCAGGTGAGCGATGTGGCCCCTGGGCCTCTTGTTTACTAATGGAGTTCGTCCCTTTAAAAAACATCTTTCACTGAATTTTATTGAAACCTATTTAGCACATAAAACGATTTTCCTTTTGAAATTTGGGTTGCCAATAGAGACATGACTATTGCTTATGCAATACTCTCAAAATGCTTGTTGAATTTGTTATTATTTTTTTAGGGTACAGTGATAAGAGTGTTCTCAATACCTGATGGACAGAAGATGTTTGAGTTCAGAAGGGGTGTGAAAAGGTATGTAGCTTTCATATTTTATAAATACCGGTAATATTAACGGTCTATTATGATACATAAACTAAGACCAGATTCTGTAGTATCATGAATTTTATTGGAGGTAATTTTTTTTTTGAGAAGAAAAAGTTGGGTGTGGTTCACCTACAGTTAGGGGATAAGTACATGTAATGCTAAATGATTTACACATTATCACGTTAAATCTCATTGTAATGATGGTGTTAGGTTTGGGTTTGGAAGCAAATGGACCATATGACTAAATCAATGGAAGTTTATCCCCATTGAACTTCAGAATGCTATAATCACCAGAATTTGTAGTTAAGATTCATTTAACTTTATAGAGAATAAAGACAGTGTTGATGGTTTTTTCTTCCAGGTGTGTGAGTATATACTCCATGGCCTTCAGTGCAGATTCCTTGTTCCTGTCAGCATCCAGTAACACAGAGACCGTGCATATATTCAAATTAGAAGTCCCCAAAGACAGGTCCGATTCTAATAGATACTTTTCATAAAGTGAAGTGATTCAATCTTAATCTGTATATCCAATATTAATTGATGTAGTGTATGCAAATGTTCAAAGTTACTCAAAGATCTTAAATACACAATCATCACATGATATACTTGTATTCTATAAATAAAAAGACTTTTTAAATTTTAATTAAAAAATTAATTAAATGTCTATTTACATGTATATATTAGTGAATACCTAATAAAGCATTAATTTGCTTTGTTCAACAATTGTCAACTTACACAATTAAAAAAAAAAATTTTTGTTACTCCATATACACATGTATGCAATTCCTCACTCCTCCGAAATAAGAACGTTTAACTGTTTATCCACAAAATATATTTTATGTCTGTCATCTGTAGGCCGACTGAACAAGAACCGCAGGGATGGATGGGCTACTTCGGTCAGGCCCTCAAGTCCTCCGCGACCTACTTACCTAGTCAGATGACCGAGATGTTTAACCAGGGCCGAGCTTTTGCAACAGCCCGCTTACCTAACTCAGGGATGCATAATGTCTGTGCCCTTGCCACGTAAGAATTTAAAAATCTGATTTTTTTTCAATTTCTTGCTTAAATATCAAGTTTTTCTTTAGTGTTGGCTTTAACTGATTTGATCCTGGTAACCTTTTTTTCAGGATACAGAAAGTTCCAAGACAACTGGTTGTTTCCCAAGATGGTTACCTCTACATCTACAACCTAGATCCAAATGAAGGAGGAGAATGTATGCTGTTGAGACAACACAGGTAAATGGGGGTTTGTCCACATCATTCCATCTATTACGTCATGTATTAACCTGTTGTCTATAAAATGGGTAGATTTTTTAACTAATTTAGTAAAAAAATTTATAAAAAAAAGAATGCATAGATTTTAACCAGCAGACCTGTATGTTTTCATTAAATATACATTGTTTATGAAATTTTTAGTCACACAAAAGATTTTAGAGTTGTCTATCTTTATGTCTTAGTTATCTAAGAAAAGATATTGATTGAAGAATGTTTCTCACCAATTGTCAATCTTTTTAAGTACAGTAATTTCTAAGATTATAATAAAGCTTATCTGGTTCTTTCTGTGGTAAAAACCCAATACTTTTATTACAGGGTGGTGGAGTTGGGCTGGCTGTTTTCTTTTATATCATAGAAGTATGTATGAAATTTATTCTGATATTTTCTTTTTTCTCCTTACCAGACTGGATGGCAGAGCGGGAGACAGTCCTGTTCCAGAGGTGACCCCCACAGATCGACCTTTGACCCATCCAACCAGCGGAACCAGTTATGCTTCATCAGTCAAGAAACCCGAGTCTTCAGTTGTCCCACCAGGTAAGGCTTGGGAGTCCAGCAAGCAGGGGGCGCCACCTCTCTCCCCCGTCTGTGTGGCCCCAGGTCATGTGATTGGGAGCTACGCGGCGGTGTTGAAGAAGAAAGGGGGGCCACAGGATGTCAGTGAACCACTCAGTCCTTCTTGTGAAATTGATGAGATTTTGTGTGACCCAGGTAATAACAATTTTAAGCCAGTTTTTTTTTTTGTGTCCGCTACAGAGAGCACACACAACGAGTGCACTCATTGCATTATGTAGACAAGAGTAGACATTGGAACCTTCCTGCATAGAGAGTGGCATGGATATGTATCAAAGGTATGACCTTCTCAAAGCCTGATTGAGTTTTGTTTTTTGGTCATTTTTGGGGGGGGGGGGAGGGGGGGTTGAAGGGGGAGGGTGTGTCAGTGAAATAAAAAGATCAGAGTAATAAAATTGGTCATTTTCCAAGAACAGAAGAAATACAGTGAAATGTTTATTAAACACATGTAATGCATGGATGTCTGCTTGAAATGAAAGTAATTTGTTTTTTGGAAATCAAAGCCATGATTCACATGTATGAATTGATTATACACTTGTGAAAAAGATCTGCAGAAAAGATTTTGCTTGCAGAAATGTTTGCTTGCTACCAAAAGTTGGTCATCACAGTATGTTTCACTGTTATTTCATTGTTAATGGAAATAAAAAACTGTGGCAAAGAGAAGGTCTACACATTTGATACATATCAGGCCATGCCATCCCCTCTCAATTATCAGCTCATGGTAACATCACAGAATTACGTAAGATGCAGTGGCTTGTGTTTTAATTTGTTTTTTCTTTCTAATTTTGAATATCATTTGTGTAATGGTCATATATTTGAATTTATACACTCCATCATCCATTTTCGGCCATTGTAAGGAATGATTTTTCTAACTCCATTTCTTAATGTGGTGGCGTATCCTCTTAAGTTCCTAGGAGCCTTTATATGCATGCCTAAATTTTTAATACCATTTTTAAAATTACCCTGGTATTCATGAATATCTTGATATACAGATAATTACTTTCAACATGCAAAACTAACACATTGTTTACAGGAGAGTTTTGATAGTCTGCAAGTGAAAATGCTGCTTAATCTAATATGTTGCACATATGGCAATCATTATTTTGAATAAACTAAACAAACTATACCAGACTTACATTATTTTGTACTTTTAACTGCATACAGTTCTTACAAAAATGAAAAATATTGAGTTTTTTGGTGATTAAAGTTGATTTTCTAAGTTTTAGACACTTTTTTTCCAGCACATGTATCAAGAAAAGGAGGGAATATATTCTCTCTCCCTTTTTCAAAATGTGTACCGTTGCATCACAGTTCAGTCTGTTTAAGTTTTTGTTAAAAGACTGTTTTTCCTTAACTAAACTTTCATGCCTTCACAATTAATGATACAGAATAAATGTATCATATGAAATACCTATATTCTAGAATAAAGCTAATCTTTAGAAGACCCCCATCCATCACCCATGCTAAAGTACTTGACTGAACCAGCCCGCAGACTTCATCAGTATGCAGACAAAATTAGAAGATGTGATTTATTTTTTAGTACATACATTAAATTGATAGAAATTTGAACATGAAAAATGATGAATAATGCAAGGTTTCTATATCTGGTTTATTTTTCTTAATAGCTTTATAAAGAAAAAAAAAATTCTTACGGTTCAAGAAAAAAAAGATTGAATTCAGCATGGATTTTCAAGCTTAGAAAAAAAAAAATTTTAAGCAAAATAATATATCATAGGTGTGTAGTTTATAGTGACCTTTTTGATGTGATTTTTTGTTTTTAAAAGATGTAATATTCTTAATATAATATTTACATTGTACATAAATTATGAAGAACTGAACAGGAAAAACTTCACTGTATGTGTAATAATTACTCTCTTTAGTTGTGAGCCTTTAGGAAATGCTATTTCAGAATAAATCTGTTATAAATTTCTACTCTTTGAACGTTTATTAAAATGTTAACATCACAAGCTATAAAAGTGTAACTTTCATTGATAAGATTTTTAAAGGGGTTGTAAAATATTGCATCTAACTTTTAATTTGAAAAAAAATCACCAGAATTAAAAATTCAATTTAGTTATATAGCTGCTAAGTAAATGGATTAGATTTCGGTAAAACATTTAGAAATAGCAAAAAAAATAAGAAATAATAATTGTTAATAAGAAAGATATTAAAAAGAAAAACATCCAGAAATGGAAAATTTAGATATGATATTATTTGTGGTTGCTTGGTGATCAAGATGTTATCTAGTATTAATAGACTTTTTCAATATTTCAGAATCGCAACCATACCAAGAACTGGAGCAGGGAAGCACGGGGGAGAGCGAGGGGACGGGACTGGGTCATCTACGACTGGACGATGATAACGAATTTCCGCCTATGACACACAAGAGTGATTAAAGACGAACATGTTTGGTGTAAATCATAACAGGTGGAAAAATGAACCTTACTGAAAGAAGATTGAGTGTAACTGCTCCATCTTGTTTGATGGACAGTTTTATCTCTGAAGTGATTGTATCTGAAGGTCAGAGATAAAAAGAAGACATTTCTTTGTGGGTTTATTTTTTTTTTTTTTACTAAATTTTTTTTTTTTTAATGGTACAGCTGTCTTTGGTTGTTAACATTGTGCAATGTTCATCAAAGTTGCATTTGAAAAGATTCTAGTGAAAAAAAAATATGGTTGCATATCTAATGTAATTACATTTTAGTAAAAAAAAAAAAACACAAAAACAAATATGGTTGCATATATAGTGTAATTATATTTAAGTAAAAAAAAAATATGGTTACATATATATAGTGTGCTGTACGTTATTGATGAAACAACATTGATAAGGCCAGTGAGTAACCAAGGACAAACATCATTAGAGGTTTCTAAGCAGAGAAAGTATAGTTGCAAGATTTTATCAAAAAGATTTAATAGGTGACTTGTACAAACATATCAAGGTACAACTGAAATATTTATAAATTGATATGACGGCACTATGCTTAAATATTTCCTGGATGTTTAGTGGTTAACATACTATTTTTTTAATGTTTCAAACAAACGCATGTAACTTTTACAAATCTAATTACACCCACTTTTTTTCAAAACAGATAACTACCAGTAATTTTTTTTTAAATAATTCAATTTTAAACTCGTGCTAATCAAGTTTGACTGAAATTTCTTGCTGAATTCTTGAAACACAGTAATTTCTGAATGTGAGGGGTGAGACAAGGATGTATGGAGAAAAATACAGAATATATTCATTGATAATTATAAATAAATCTGTAGTGGTGGTACAGGAAAATATATCTTAGTTCCTCATTTTTTTAAATGCATATTTCATTTTGTATATTAAAATATGTAATTTAACATCTCACCAGGCTAATTTGTTATGACATTGTAATTTGGATATCCTGGCACGGATTTCATTGAAACTGGTTGTTATAAAAAAAGTGATATATCTATATATATAGGATCAAAGGAAATGAAATGTTAAAAGAGAAAAAAAAATGGGATTGGATATTCTCGAGATATTTGTTTTAACTGTTCATCCTTGTACTGTTTTCGTATTATTACTAAGAGTAAAATTAACTCATATTCATGTATCACTTCTGGTATGCTTTCAATTTCCAATTTAGATTATCTAGCTATGAGCAAACTGTCATTGTTGTGAACAAATTTAATGTCACCATTTTCAAAGTATTCCTTTAATTCATGCTTAATTTTGCAGGCGAAAATATACATAAATATATTTTTTTTAAAAGACAATTTTAAGGACCCCTGATACACCACAAACTGATAAATAACTCAAGGTGAAAATGAAACAGATCAACTTCAAACATAATATACACCTTTATTTTCTCAAAGCTTAAAATAAAAACATGTATTGAGGGTCCTTGGAGGAAACTTTAAGGACAGTCAACTTCCATTAATTGTTCAACCAACACTCAATCATGCTCAGTATTTTAAAAAGTACTGTAGTTCATCATACATTTAATTAATCGGTCAAAGAAAAAAAAATTAATAAATAAAAAAAAAACAGCTGTTCATTTTTAGCTTATCATAAATCTCACTCACACTTCAGTATACAATTTATACCAACATCCTACATGCATGAACGTTTGTACATGTATTACACACGGTTAATTTGGATAGACTTTGACATTAAAATTTTGTGATGCACTGTAATTATTACTTTTCTGTCTTCCATTTTCTCTCTTATGATAATAAGGTTTTACTCTGTTTGGCTTCATTTCAATGTTGAAATGTTCGAATTATTAATGTATTTCTATTGGTATGAATGTATTGTTTGACATCAAGTGTGATTCATGAGACATTGAACGGTCATTTTCCCCCATCCCTGCAGTATCATGTGAAAAAAGTAATGTTATAAATGTGCAACAAAAATAAAAGGATAATATGTGTATATGAACAAGATTTTTCTTTATATTTGGTTATCGCACTGCATCAATGCTTTTCATCCTTTCTCAAAACGGAACCGGAAATGCTTTTTCTTTTGTCTGCCATTGGAAGATGTTTCCATGGAATCATTAATGTATGTTATATAATTCTAAAAGTGATTAAAATCATTAATTGGATGCAAGTTGAGCATGGCAAATTCATTTAATGCATAACATTTTACAAACTGTACATTGTTTCAAGCCACGGTCCGAACCCTCAAAGTACATAATAGCCGTCGTTTGCGATGTCGAATATGTAAACCCCCTAAATATTTTTCTTCTGATGTTTTAAATCAGGTCTTGCTTACTTTAGGCCAGTGAATTGATATTGTTTCTAGGGCTGATATAATAAGAAGGAAAAACTATACTTTTATCAATAATTTATACACCGTGTTCTGTGGTTATTTGTTTCACTACATGTATATACTAGTATGTTATTACATGCAAGACGCAGATTTTATACATGTTTATTGTGGTGTATTTCAAATTATCAATTTCTCCTGCTTCTTGAAAGCTTACATAATTATATTGCCTTGTTACGTCATCATCGTTGTTTGTTGAACTTATACAATATATATACATATATATGTTTTACAAACCTTTTCCCCTTTGACTGCTGTTATATATGTATACATGTATGCAAAATATTCCCCTTTAATTAAATAAGTTCAGACTCATATTTTGCACGCACAGTGATACTCCGTTCAATATTGTGTGTTATAATTAATACATGCAATGTATTGATGACGACCAAAATAAAGTGTAGGTAAAGTTGTTGCTTTTTCATTTTATAGTCATAAGTTTATGGAAAAAAAAGTTACCTAAATATTTTGATCAATGACAACCTTTAAGTGCAATTCAACCGCGTTTGAACAACAGACCGAATCTTCAACGACATAAAAACCCTCCGCTTTTTAGACGTTTGTTAAAATCTGGGTTTTTAAATGAGTTTTCTTGTTTATTATTCATCTTTTACTCAATATTTTAAGTAAGTAATGTTGATAGTATCTTACCATGCCTTTATATATATATATATATATATATATATATATATATATATATATATATATATATATATATATATATATATTCTTTAAAATTTCACTTTTCGTGGACTAATTATAGAGTAACCATAATTATTTAAGGAATAAGGAATCATTCTTTTAGTATTATGAGGTTATAATTTCGGTCGGGGCGTGGTCAAATCCAATAAAGCCCGATGGGCTTTATGATAGATTTGACCACGCTCCGACGGAAATTATCACCTCATAATATTCAAAGAATGATTCCTTATTACTTATATTTACATTATTTCCAATTTGTACACTTTAAAACAGCATTATTTAAAATCACTATTTTTTTGTGTAGCACATGCTATGTATTACTGCGCGGCGCAGCCAATACCGTCTCTCGGTTATGCTATAAGACACGCCCATTTTGTGTCACTCATGTTTTATGAAGTTATTGGGTTTTAGGGTTCAAAATTGATTCGTAATGTTATCACAGACAAAGACAGTTGAAAATGTAAATATTGTAGTTTAAGCAGCATTGGTCAATGAACGTGTACATGTACATGATTTATTTTTCCTGATCATTGTTGCTTTCTTTTCTGATTTATGCGAATTTAACGATAAAAAAGCAGTGCAGAAAAAAGTACACGACCCGCGTCAGGAGGTTAAATAATTTTTTTCTGCAATATGATCGCTACGTTCATGGTCAATTTGAAACACTAGTGAAAGAAAGCGGTTTAATGTTTATACTAACAGTTCTGTTTTAATAATCTTTCTTCAGTCATTGATATTTTCGACCATCATATTATATAGAAGGACGTTTTAACAAATTTTTCCATATATGCAAAGATTGCTACAACTTTTTGGAAGTCTGTCGCCATTCCGTGGATCTCGTGCTCTCAATGTAGCCAGAGTTTGATCGATCACGAAATCATTCATGCAAAATCAAATTCAAGGTATCAAAAAGACTTCATTGAACGGTGTAAACATTCTTGTACAGGTATTCGATTTAACGTTGACATTTTATAAGCTGAATAATGCATTTGAAAGCAGTTTGGAATGTGTATTTTCAAACGCAGACGAATTGAGCTTGAGAACTAGTCAGATATTGTGATTCGGTGGGGGGGGGGGGGTTCAATGGCTTTAAAAAGCTCTGTAATCGTATTTCTAAAAAAAATACTCAATGGCTGTAAATAAAGAATTTTATAGAAAAGTGCGCTGTTCAAGCGGTTTATATCACAAACATATTTAATTGGAGAAAAAATCAGTTATTTTTTTCTGCAATGATCGCTACCTTCATAACCCGCATGAATCATCAAAGAAAGCTTTTTATTTTTTACATTTACATCTTTATTTTAACTTATTAATAAATTGATGATAAAAAGGAAGTTAAATTCACTAAATTACTGTTAATGTACATAAGTACGTTAGCTAAAAGAAACAGTCCTTGATTTTTCTTAGATTTCGACCAATCGATAAACAGAGCGTGTCGATTTCAGTCCTGTCAATTTCCTAGCTATCAGTTTCAGCCGCTGTAGATTTCGACCAATCGATAAACGGGGCGTGTAGATTTCAGTCTGGCTGTTTCTATAGAGCTATTAATTAACTATAAGTTTCCGTATGAAATAGAGGGAATCATACTCGGTAGATGTAAATATAATGGTATTAAGTAAGTCTTCAGATGTTCATTTTATACCTTGATCGGCATGTACATATGTATATAATAGGGATGAGTCAGCACTTAATATGTGAAGCCTTTATGTGTAAATAATTAATATAATATACAAAAAATACATAATCAATTATTGTCAGAGTACATTAATGCTTTCCAATTAATCCAAAACAAAGCGCGTGCTTTTCCATTAGCTTATTAATTAATACCAGATCAAATCGTGTCTGTAATGTCAATAACTGTATTAATTTTCACGCGCGGGGGTTAAAACGAATGTCCCAACCGCACGTCCCTCCATGCATGCAGCGCCAGATGTACGCGTGCGAGCGACTCTCCATAAATCCCGTTTCCTGCATGTTTCGCGGTGTAATGGGCATTTTTCCTGTTCAAAAGCGGTGATTATTACACTTAATTACCATCAGGAATAAATTACGTTGATCTGTCAAAATTTGTGACAGTTATGAATTGAATCTACGTTCATTTCGAGACATTTCACCAGTGTGATTATATGCATCTCTGACACAATTTTCTTTGTTTTTTTTAGAATATGCATCATAAAGTAAGAATGTGTTAGATTATGTTAATTTATAGAAGACGTTCGCTTTCCTCAGTATTTTTTTGTTCGCCCTGTAATTGTTTTATATGAGGTGGTGGACTTAAATTTAAATATTTTGATTGGCTCTTTATTTCTATAAGGGCTACAGTAGATGTCTTTCAGTATTACAAAAAGCTCAACATTGAAAAGATTATTTTCATTTGGTTGCCAGTTATGTGAACTATATAGGCACAACGCATCTATTTTGAAAGAGGATGAGTGGGAGCATATGGTTATTGCCTGATATCTTAAAATTTGATCTACATGTGAAACTCCCTAAGAGTGGAGGGTTGATCTTTATGTGAAATTTCACTTTTATATATAACACGGGGGGAAGACCAGTTCATTAATAAAAATCAGTTTTTATGTGATTTTATTTTTTTTAATTCGGTTTCCAAAAAAGTTTATCGAAGGGTGGATCCCCCCCCCCCCTCTTTCTACAGGGTTATTGCCTTGGATCTTAAACTTGATATACATGTGCCAGAAAAGTTTGTTTCATGAAATACATTTGGCAAAACATATAATGAATTATTTTTATTCATCAGTTTAATTAGAATCAATGATAAAAGTATAAATATTTAATATTCCTCCGAATTAAGTACATTTCTATCCCTCGGTATTCTTTTTTTTTTTAATTTTTGGATGGATATATGCATATATTTACATTTGCAAATATGCTTCCTTATATGAACCCATAGAATAGCGAAAAAGTTAAATTCTGTATGAACGTTTTCGTGACGTCACAATGATCATAGCACGCGCTTATCGCTTGAATTATTGTAAATATGAAATATCGGTTATTTTAACAGTTCTGAACGATTTGTCTTTTTCAAACGTAAATATAAGTAATAAACAGCAATGTTAAAAAGTTCACCGGGATATGAAGTTGGTTGGTACGTGATCAAATCTACTGAGAAGCCCTTCGGGCTTCACAGGATTTGATCACGTGACCAACCAACTTCATATCCCGGTGAACTTTTTAAATTGCTGTTTATTTCTTAAATGTATGCGTCACAACTCTTCGTTAAGTAGCCCTGTAAATGAAAATTTGTTGGGGGTCAGGATGAATTATTTTGTTTTTTCCTTTCTTTAGTTCCTCTTTACATCTCTGTTATTTTATATATGTAAACCTAAAAAAAAAAAAAAACTGGCACCCAATTGCAAGATCATTCGGTGGAATCATTATGTTTTTTGTTTTGACTTCAAGTAAAAGCTAATTGTCATTCATCATTTCTTTAATTTGAATTAATTTCTCTCTTTCCTTGAACGAGTAATACCAATATGCATCGTTTCCCTTTTCAACTCTGGTGCAGTGAGAAAATATCACATAAACTAAAAATAGGTTTCCGTTTATCTGCAATAAATAAATTCAATTTAATTAAATATGAGGAATCATAAATTAGACTGATTAAGGTTTGGGGACAAACAGCTGTTTTGTTCCCATTCACATGTGCAAGAGAATTCTACTCTAAAATATAATTTGATCATTGCAAACTAGCTATATTATAATAGTGTATAATGGGTGTGTGACAATAAACTATACAAGATCAAGAGCGAAATATATATTTAGCTGTATAAAACATCGTCTCTTTACACCACTTTGTTCATTGGGAGGAAAATCTTCCTGTTGGCGGAACAAGAGGACTAAATCACTCACATTTTTATCTCGTTGATGTGTAAAATAAACCTAGAGGATCAACAACTATCAGATATGCCCTAAAATATTAAATATGGTACATGTATTTTTTGCATTAACCTGTCATTACTAGTAAGTAAAGAAAATTTCAGTTAAATTCTGATATATTTTAAAACCTGTACAAGCTTTGTTCGTCTTTTATGATAAACAGCACGAATTTGGTACAAAAGGACATTAACATCACAGCTGTGAGATTTTTAAACTTACAGTGTATCGATGGTTAATTTAGAAATCACAGTATGTATACACCATACAATATTTACATTTTCCAGTGTCTTTATCTATGATAACACTACCAATCGATTTTGTAATGTATGGGCCAATACAATTCATCAATGACTATTTTGATATTAAATCGTTCAATTGCTGAAAATTATATAAATATAAGTAACAAGATATCGTTAAATATCAATACGGTCGGGCGTGCCCAAATCTATTATAAAGACCTTCGGGCTTTATTGGATTTAATCACCGCCGACTCAAAATACTCAAAGAATGACTCCTTGTTCATAAGTTTCCTGCCTGTGTGTGTATTTTTAATTTTACCAAGAAAACGTTTCAGGTTTAAAAATAGCAGTTGTGTCAAATAATTTATCAAGAGACATTGGTTTGGTTGATGAATTGCATTGTTATTATACATCTCTCTTTCAGGTTTGTTATTTTGTAAAAGAGATTCTACCCAAAAAAGCAGATTGGTTGATCCTCAATTTCGGCAGCGATTCGAATATCTACCGAGAAAAATTTACAAATGTATGGTGTATAACCAAATTTCATTTATATCCCAATGTGGCTTTCTTAAAAAGAATGCCCAATTAAGTCTTTTGCATGTTATGATTTATGAAACATAACTTGTCTGGCCCTGCCGTCACTAACTTTCCTCAAGTCATTACTCAGCCTTAAGTTCGATTATTGACCTCAAATTTATACAGTTTTCTTTAAAGGATTTGAAGAAATAACTGAGTTGAGTGATAAAAAAAATTTGGGTGACAGCGGAGCCTGTTCTAATTACAACACGAGTTTTTGTAGGCACCAGAAATGAACTTTAAAGTAGACAAACACTATATATTGCAGTGGCGTCGGAAGCAAATTGAAAGTGTGTGTGTGGGGAGGGGGAAGGGGGGGGCTAGACTTATCAAAAATCTTTACAAGCAAAAAAAACAAAACAAGGGATTATGGTAATGGTTATGCCTAACTTTGCCTAAAAGGGGGGGGGGGGGGCTTAGCCCCCCCTAGCCCCCCCCCTAGCCCCCCCCCTATTCCGACGCCTATGTTTTATTGGCAGCATAAATGTTAAAATGGAGTTTCTGCTATTTGCTGTTCTTACTAAGTATTTCATCATATTATGGTGTTAAGTCAGTAAACTATAAAGACGAATCTTAAAATATCATAAGTTATGATAAAACGTTATATTTTCATCGCATACCCAGAAATGCTTATGATGAATTTTACCATTTATTTAGTATTATGCCAGATATGGCATGCCACCCCATCCTCCACCTGCAAATAAAATGTAAGATGCCCCTCCTTATTCCTTTGGACGTAGGTGCACAGGTGAGAAAGAGACCGGGGGCTGATACCAAGGGATTGGAGGTTGATCTGACACCTTTAGTTGTTTTAGACGAATAAGTAAGTAAAACAACGAGGCACAACCTTCTACTGACTTTTACAAATCCCTCAAATTTTTGTAGACAGTCAATAACAAACAGGAAGTGTTTTGCTCCTTCGAGAGCAAAACACTTCTATCATTTATATATAGAAAAGAAATCTATTGTTGCCCTATGTTGCCGTCTTCATTTTGTCACTCGCCGTCTAGTTCTCTGTAGACGGCAATCACGTGACGCGTTTTATCCGATGATAGAGCGTCATTTTAGTCCGAGGCAAACAATAATCGTATAGTGTTATGTTTCATTACTTTTGTGTTAATGTAACAAGAAGAGTCCTTTTAATTGACGTCGAAGTAAGATAGATTAAGGAAGACTGGTCTCTTGCCCAACCCAGTTCATTGCATATTGATTAGACATTGTTTAAAAATAATAAAGATGTTTAAACGCGTGTCAATTTCACAAAGGGAAATCAAGTTATTAATCATTCTTAGGCATTCGATTACCTTTGTCAAATATTAAAAATTCATCATTTTATCATGCAAGCACGTAAACTAAGATGGTAAATTATTCTTCTTCAGTTATTCATGCTAAAAAGTCATATACTTATTAAATAACATTTTAAAAATTCTCAATAAAGTTTTGCAATCTTTTTTTTATCATATGTATAGCTGATAAAAGGTTAAGAACCTAGGTTGAAAACACAGTAAGCTAACCTATGCAAACATTTGTTGTCTCATGTCAACATTCCTTGAAACTACAATGAATTATCCAAAAAAGGACTAATTCTAAATATATCATAACTAAGATTGCGTTGCATTGAAGCTACATATGTTTCGCAGGAATTTTTGCCACATCGCTTTGCAGTTGTAGTTCATGTTGTAGAATAAAAGCACTGATCATTACGATATACAATATCCAAATTATAATGCACTAATTGGTGTTTCAATAAGTGTACTCTCAAATCCAACTGATGTCAGTTTATTGCTCTATGGTTCCCGCAATCTTTGCGACCATGAAAAATAACATATTTTTTAAAACTGGATGTCAGACATTAATGTTTTCATATATTGTCGTCGTATAACAAACAAATTTAGTTTTTCAAAATCTGATCATAAGTGTCCGCTATTAGCCAATCAAAGTACCGTGGTAATTGACAGGTTTGTACCGAATGATTCGTTGTTTGTTGATTTGGAGCTCTGTGACGACATCGCTAATTCGACATGGTTCCCTGTGTCCAGTTCGTGACTACAACATGGCTGAATGTTGGGTGACACAGAGGTCAAAGGTTAATGAGACAAAGGACTCGAACATGCCGTACTGTATTGATAATTAATTCCTACCATAACCATTGCAAAGGTAGCTATATTACAGTTACCAAATCAATGGCAATGAATTGTTAATTTGAATACAATGGAAAATTTAGCTTAAGATTCGAAGAGATAATTTTATACATCTACTAAAAGAGGGATGAGTTTTCATGTGTAATCACCTAAAGGGTATGCAGATATGAATTATATTGAAATGATTTTAAATCAAAGATAAGCGTAAAAGAGAGAAAAATAAAAATCTTTACGTTCGTCTAATTGAGGAAAATTTGATCAGTGTTCATTTAAGAATCTAATGCAAATAGATATAAATAAAATAAAATATTTCAAATTCATTCAAGGTTCAATATTTCACATTAGCAATGATATTTTCAATCCGGATTTCCTTTGAACATACATGTGCCATTATTATGTCCAGTTGTTTCCTGCATAAACAGCATTTTGCATGTGAATGAACTCTCAAAAGGATCGTTCCACTTACCCTAATGGTTGTAGGAAATATGATATTGAACTCGAGCCTTCCAGGCGGCTATATGGTTTATGGACTTTTACATCTAATATTTTTTTAAAACAAGGAATACTAAAATTTTGAAAATTGTGCAAGCATATTAAAAATGAGAAGAAATTGTCATCAACTATAGCTAGGTATTTTGTGTTTGAGCAAATGATCAACTTCATTGCTGTATTGATAAGCTTAATATATGGATATATATCTATCTTTTTAATTATGTCAAAAATAACTTTTATTATTGATGATACTGATCGATTGCTGAGATAAAACAATGCACAATTTCCCATTGTGGCGTCGTTTCGTTTTCCTTTCTTGCATCGTTTTGCATTTCCTTTATTCAGTCTTACATAAAAGACATCAAACTGAGTTGTCAAAATGTGGTGCAGCGGTTTTTAACTTATCATTGCATTTTAATTGAAAATAAACTTATGCATTATTTTTATAACAAACGAACTGAACAATGATCTCTTCGTTTTAAAATAGTTTGCGTAAATGTCATTAAAACATGATTAAGTGTACGCCATATGTGCATTGGAGACCTTTATAGGGCTAAACCTTGTTGCTTTTCATTTTTACATTAGAACAACTTGAACATTAGAACAACTTGATGGATTGTCATAATGATAAATAATGATCTTGGTAAAACAAATATGAGTTATTTTTTATCTTTTTAGTCTACTAAAATTTAAAATGAAATAAAAGATATGAATACCTCAACCGATTCTCTAAAAGTTATATCGACCACAAATCCACGGAGAATACTAATTACCGTAAACGGTATTGAATCTGTCATGTCATAATCGGTTTAGGAAATACATGCTAATTTAATCTTGTGTTAATTGTGTTATATTCATGAGTCTTTAACTTACAGTGATAATTCAAAGCATTATTAAAATGTCACCAAAATAATCGTAGCTCATGATATTTAATAATTCACTGAAAATTTATTCCCTTTCGGTGCCTCCATCGTTAATTAAAATTCAAAGAGAAAGATGTTATAACCCGATGTACGGCTTTTAGTCATCAGAAGATTGAAGACAACGGTGAAAGAGCGTTTGTAAGTTTTACATTTCTCGCCGAAACACATTTTCGCACAATTTCAACTGTAAGATCTGCACCATTGTTTAGATACTGAAACTGTCTTTTCTGACATTTTATTCTTTTTTCACATTTCGGCCGAAAACATCACAATGCATGTTTCATTTTGAAAATTTCTTTTCCTTTAAATTGTATTTTTCATAATGATGTGCTTCAAATATTCAGCAACTTTATTTTTTAATAATTGCAGTTCAGAATTTTACAGCAAATTCTCTGCGTATTTTGCAATGATAAATACAATATGATTGCATTATCCAGTGCTAATTAAATCTAATTTGTTGAAATAAGAATTCAGTTAAAATAACATTAGGCTAGATAGTAATATATTTTTAATCTAAACATTTCAGCGTTTTCAAGATGATTGCCGTTTTTACCGTTGCTTTGCTGATGGCGCTTGGCCAACTTTCTCCTGCAGAAGGTAATAATAGCATTCTCATTTAATTTTTCTTAAAACCAAACTTCTATTTCAGTAACTTTTTATAGCATTTGTGATTGTTATTTCAAGGATTTGTGGAATTATAATTTCCAGTGATACCATATTCAAGTGATTTAAGGAAGATTTTTAACGTGAAACCGTATTTAGGAGGACTAAATTTGTAAACGTGTTTAGTGAGTCGAGTGGATTCATAGGAGAACACTTGTGTTGAAACATGCATTTCTAAAGTTAACTAATTCGTTCTTGTAGCAGAACGTTATTAATATCAGTTTAAGCATTATTTGTAACTTTCACAGCGTGTTAAATCGTACTTAAGTGCATGCAATGGCCTTGTGCAAATGACAAGAGATCAAATAGATAAACCTTCCTTGTAACAAAGTTTCCCAATCCTAATAAGTAGGTTTTGTTGCACACAAGTGATTATTGGTAAAAATGTGCCTTTCCAGTATGAAATTAGATACTTTTGAAAAATAATTTTCAACACAATCACTGTACGTTCATGCGGGACGCAGAATCATTATTGGCTTTTAATTAAAAAAAAATTACATGTTAATTAAAACATTTCACTCAAATGCATCTTCATGTGTAGCTAGAGCAATGCGGAACCTCTTTAAAATGTTCACTGCATGCAATAGTTAGATAATTAGGCGGTCCAAAGTTTCGTTGTTACCGGAATTAAAAGGGACCTGGACACGATTTCAGATGAAAATTTTATTTTTGATTTTTATGTATTAAATAGTTTACTTGTGTATTTTGAATGACTTTACCAAAATTTGAATGTTAGAAGTCGTGATACAAGCGAGATACAGAGGAAAGAAGTCGTTGTTATGTAAACAAAGCTCGAGTCTTATATTTGTTTACAAATAATGTAAAGTAAAGAAACTACCATTACTTTGACAAAATAACTTGTAGAAAAAAGATAAACTTATTAAATGTGTTCATAAATAAGATTATCAACAACAAAATGCAACATTAGATTGAAACTTTTACCAATTCAAGATATATGTAAACAATAACAGGTTTTGAGCTTTGTTTACAAAACAAAGAATTTTAACCTCTGTAACTCGCTTGTAACTCGATATTTGACTTTAAAATTATGACAGAGCATGCATTAAAAACATTCATATTGACCATTCTAGACATTAAAAATGAAAAAATAAATTTAAAAAAAAATTGAGCTCAAATCGTGTCCAAGTCCCTTTAAATTATATAGCTTGGACATATATTTACAGATCGACGATTTAGATTGGTATAAAATACTTAAAAACTCAAAAGTCAAATGCTTTATCTTTTGAGGTACCTATCAAATATTAATACAGGATTTAATATACATGTATATAGTTTTAAAGATAAACAGATAAATTCTTTTTCGGTGCAATATTCTTTAAAAATAAAATAAAAACATTGTTCTGACATTGTCAAATACTTTCAGAAAGAAACTGCAAAATATTTGTCTTAAATATTTTACTCATCATTGACCAAAAAACTGCGTCTGTCAACTTTGGCCCTTTCTGCTACAAATCTACCGAAAGAATGTTACATCTCAAAGAGGTCAGACGGTCTAGATCTGCTTTATTTTGGAATGTTAATTATGCAGGAGTTAGGGAATCGTGTCAGTTTCAGGAAGCATGCATTTCCTACAAGGCATCGTATATTCATTGACATTTGTTTTAATAAAGGAAAACTAAACTATACGATGCAATTAATATACATTCGTGATTGTGCCGATATCGTTACTATATAGGTTAAAAGTTACAATTCTTTCAAGTATTTTCTTCCTTCACTTAATGTATTTAGCATTTTCTTAAGTGATCAGAATTGACTTAGGTCAACAAGCTAATAAAGTTAATATAAGAAGAAAACAAGATTATTTCTGTTGTTTTTAACACGTTTCTTAGAAATATAAAAGATTGCAAAACACCTAAGTATGCAAATGAAATACCGCTCCACACGTAATCACAAGATCAATAATAAGTAATAATTTAATATTAATTTCCCCCTATCAAACTATCGATTCAAAAACTCAAGACTCCAGACCATGCAGAGATTTGCACTGAAAGGAAAATGACAGGTTTGATGTCTGTCATTTTGGATACTTTGACCTTACAAATGTTTCCATGATTAATTCCAATTAATATGAACAATTAGGCATTCAATTATTCAGATTTGACAGGTTCCTTCGTTTATTAATTAATTTTTGTGACTTTACTTCGGAACTTGAATAGTTAGGTTGTAATTTATTCGAGGGTGAGATCATGGAAGGGAGAAGGGTGTTCTGAGGAAAATCCCCTAGATTTTCTTCAATCCCGTTTCGGCAGGCATGCTTTATCTAATTAATAGTTCTCTGTGAATGAAGAATGAAGATAGAAAAATTATAACAAATTAATCATTCTTTATATCATAACCTTTATACTTAGTAGCATATATTTTTACTCTCCTCTAAATGAAAAAATGACAATAACAATCCGTCATCCATCTCAAAAATCCATGAAACGAAATACAAATTCAAAGCAGAGCAACACGGACCTCCAAAAAAGATGGAGGTAGGATCAGGTGCCTAGGAGGAGAGCATCCTCTGCTGACCGGTCACACCCGCCGTGTGCTCTTTGTCGTAATCGGGAAAAGACGGAATAGTATATGAAAACGGAATACACTTCAGAAAATCTAATTATTACTCGATCAAATTCAACCCACATATTGATCCATCATATTTCTTTGTCAAAACTAGAAATATAAAACATTGACACGTTACATAATTGATCAACTTCAACCAACAGTATTTCTAGAATCGATAACCAGACATGGTATTTTAACATAATAGATATTGTGTTCAAGCTATATAAATAAAACTCACACCCATTTTATGTGTAATTAATCATCGTCTAACTGTCTTTCTAATCCTTTGTAATAAACTATGTGATAAAATTTATCGTCTACAATAGGTTTCAAAATACCGCAACCATCATCGATAAAGTCACTGGTTATACCTGTATCTACCTGATCGTACTAATAATTAGCCGGTGTCTGGTGACTGGCTAAAAATTAGTGATATGGAGTCAAGTAAAAATTTCATAACCATAAATTGAATAAATATTAGTTTCTTACCACTTTTCACCAAATGAAACTGTTAGTGTTAGTTTCAAATTGCAATTTTTATTATTTGATATTATATGCATTTTAGTTTATTCCTAAGGATGTCAAATTGATATTTTCATCTCCAAATAGTTGGTTGCTTTGTTCGAATGATAATCGACGAATCAGAATTTTTTGTCAAGATAGGGATTTATTTCTTATCTCTATAACCCATACGTAACATTGACAATAATTGTAATCATATTTATTACAGGAGCAGTAGACCAAAATGCCAAATGGAACCAACTCCTAACGATTTTAAATAAAGCATCCCTTGGAGCCAAAATTTCAAGTCCGCCCAAGGTAGTCCCAAAAGCGCCCCAGTATTCAATCCCGCCCAAGCCGGTGACAGAACAAGCCAAACCAAACAATCCAAAATACACCCTTCGCCGACCCATTTCTCCAACCGTCATCGCACCTTTGCTCAGAGAATTCCAGAAAACTGGTAGATTCGGAACGGTTTTCCAAAGACCAAGACAGAACCAACAACGACCAGTCTGGAAACCCAAAGCTGTTCTTCCAAACGCGGCTGCTCTCGGAGTTGATATAACCGCTGCCGGAAGAACTAACACTCCAAGGAAAGTGTCAGCTAAACCGGTTCAGACTGGAGTTCCAGTTCCTCCTTTACCCCCGGGACTTCTGATGTCAGAAACTATTCCACAGAAGGAGAGCGAGGATGACGACGATGACAAAAGTGGAATCCATGACGACTGGGACGATCTCGACGATAATGTGGACATCTATAAAGAGAGGATCAAAAATCATCTCATGGCAAAACACGGAGACTTGCTGAAGAAGCGATTTTTCCAACAAAAAGCAGCTCCAGTAAACACTGGACGCAAAGTTATAGTCGATCCAAGAAGGAATGACGTCATTCAATTGTCCGAATTCGCTGCTAAGCGACAAAATGCGAACCCCTTTGCTCAATTTTTAAATAACGACGATTTCCTAAAGTTTTTGTTGCTGGGGCTATCAAGACCAAGCAATAATGACGGTGATGATGATAGCAGCGATGAGGAAGATGCCTACGTAAAGAAGATCAACACGCTCAATCAAGTGGTTAGCCGGGAGGTACAGAGTGCCCAGTCCAGCGAAAAGAATGACAATTCTGACAACTCACAAGAAACTGTCAACACTTCAAAGGAAACGGATAACTCTAGCGCATACAAGGTGCACGTAAATGACAAATCTAATGAACAGAGCACGTCTTCGCACAATGTGGATGACAACACATCATCAGAAAAGGATGAAACGATCACAGAGTCGTCAAATTCGAACGACTATTCCTCCAACGAAACTGATGATGGGAATGATGATGACGACGAATCAGATGAACAATCCACTGAAAGGGACGGTGCTTATAGTTCGACTGAGGATGTTTCTAGCCAGAAGGAAAGTAAAGAAGACGAGGGCGACGCTAGTTTCGGTCAAAAGACAGAGGAGGTCTCATCTGAAAAGGATACCAGTACACAGGGTGAAAAAGTAGACACGAAATCTTCTCAGGAATTGTCTTATGACGAGGAAAACTATTCAGACTATAATGACGAATCTGACGACGATGGTAAATACTCCACAGAATATAAAGGAGACAAATCCAATGAGAAAATGTCCGCTGAAAACAACTATAGTGAAAATGTTGATGAGAAAAGTAACGAAAAAGCCCAGTCTGAAAACAGCCAAGAAAACAAGGACGAGATGTATGATGATAGGTCAGCAGAGGCAGAATACACTGATAATGCAAGTGAAGAGGCGGAAGCTGAAATGAGTGCGAACGTAAGTCAAGATGACGAAGCTGAGTCGAAAGATGATGGAAGTCAAGAAGCTGATCCTGAACCTGAAGGCAACAACAGCAAATCGACTGACGATAACACCAGTAAATATGATGATACAACCGACGACAACACTAGCAAATACGATGATACCAAGGACGACAACACAAGCAAATACGATGATACCAAGGACGACAACACAAGCAAATACGATGATACCAAGGACGACAACACAAGCAAATACGATGATACCAAGGACGACAACACAAGCAAATACGATGATACCAAGGACGACAACACAAGCAAATACGATGATACCAAGGACGACAACACAAGCAAATACGATGATTACAAGGACGATAACACAAGCAAATACGATGATAACAAGGACGATAACACCAGTCAGAATGATGATGCAACAGACAATAACACTAGCCAGGATGTTGATAAAGTAGACGATAACACCAGTCAATATGATAACACAGACGATGATAACAACAGCCAAAATATAGATACAACAGATGATAACACAAGTCAATATGATGATACAACCGACGATAACAATAGCCAGAATGTTGATGTAACAGATGACAACACTAGTCAGAATATGGATGACAACACCAGTCAGAATATGGATGACAACACTAGTCAGAATGTCGACGACAACACTAGTCAGAATGTTGACGACAACACTAGTCAGAATGTTGACGACAACACTAGTCAGAATATTGATGACAACAATAGTCAGAATATGGATGACAACACTAGTCAGAATGTTGACGACAACACCAGTCAGAATATGGACGACAACATTAGTCAGAATGTCGACGACAACACTAGTCAGAATGTTGACGATAACACCAGTCAGAATGTAGACGACAACACTAGTCAGAATATTGACGACAACACCAGTCAGAATACGGACGACAACACCAGTCAGAATGTTGACGACAACACTAGTCAGAATATTGACGACAACACTAGTCAATATGATGATACAGCCGACGACAATACTAGTCAGAATGTTGACGCTACAGACGACAACACTAGCGTTGAAGCAGAACCATTTGACGAGAATAAAAGCCAAGAGTCTGATGCCAATACGCACAGCCAAGAAGCAGTCCCTGAGCCTATTAGTGAAAACACAAGTCAAAACATCGACAATGAAAATAAATCCCCCGAAATCGAACTATCTTTAGATTTGTTAGGTTTAAAAAATGACGTCAATTCTAAGGAAGTCACTGGGGAAAAAACAGACGATAATAAATCTCAGGAGAAGTTGGAAAAGATTGATTCCAAATCATCAAAAGAACAATTTTCAGCTGATGACATAAAAGACGACAAAACCGCCTCCAAAGAAGTGAAAGATACTGATTATAAAGATAATTCATCTAAAGAAAAGGAATACAAAATAAAACCAGTGGTACTATTTAACGTTGACGATGATAAACTTGACGATAGAGACGATGAAAATAAGAAACGCTATCAACCTCCAAAGAAAGCGCATGGAAATCAGCTAAGGACTGAACTTGAAACTTTCTTAAGACTGTTTCAAGCGTGGCTATCGCAGAAAAAGTAGAGGTGTTCTCTACTTTCATTGCGTCCATTCAATCAGGAAATGTACAGTATAAATGTTTCGCATTCATTGTTATTTATTATTTCATTTTTTTTTCTCTCTTGTTTTCATATCAATTTGGATATAATAAAGTTGTTCTTGTTGGATAGTAGCAAATGTTAGTTACACTGTACTTTATGTAACTATCCTACCCTTGACGTCTATCTTCCCAAGTCAAGAGTTTCTGATCCGCTCCGTTTATGTAGAGCGGAGCGGATCAAAAAACTCTTGACTTGGGAAGATGCTTGACGTCTCAAAGGTAGAAGAAGTAAGGGTGGTTCGTATCTTCAATGTATATTTTATGACAGAATTACAATGTTCTATTCGTTCGGTTGTGTATTTTTTTTTTTTTTACAAGAAATCGGCAATGATCCAAAAAGGAAACAAACATTTAAAAAACCCAGACCGAACGTACTTTTTAAGAAGGATGGGGAAGGAAGAAGCAATGACAAACTTCCGATTCAATAACAAATGCCTTTATATTAATATTCTTCAAAGTTTCTTATTGAAAACTTCGCATTTTTGTTATAATACTTGTGTTATCCCGCTGTTGTACACACGTACCAAAAAGTTGGGAAATCGAAAGACAAAAAAAAACCAACAACTCACAATTTGTTCAAGATCTGAAGCAATAACGATGGTGAAAAGGGTTGTATTTTTTTAAAAATAAAGTATTATTTGTAATTATGAATGCTAGTATGATGTTTTCTATCTTTATTGCGGATGGTATGAGCAATCTATGGCACTTTAAGGTTTTTTAATACTTTGGTTGGATCATTTGTGTAAATGTAGAAAATGTTGCAATTTTAAATGTTCTAAATCAACGTAATTTGATAATTCATATCTGAATCATATTTGAAAAATATATCTGAAGTTTAATAATTTCAACACCTTCTCAACAAATTCAAATATTATTTATTTGGAATCATTATATTGAATTAAGCACTTTCAATTTGCATTTTTAACATATTGAATTAAGCACTATCAATTTCCATTTTTTACAGATTAAGATACATTTTATACATTATCTATTGCACCTGCAGAACAGTTGCTCCTCGTGAGTTTTAACTCCGATATCTTTTATTTTTCCTGACAAACTACAATAAATTATACAAAATTTCAGCTACATTTGTAACAATATTATTGATTTGAATAAACTAGCTTGATAAAACCCAAATAAAAAATAAGGAAATGCAAAACATTGTACAAAAGGGCGCCTGAAAATTCAGGAAAATTTCGAGGTGGACTTTTCTATCTTTTCCTTCCTTGTACTCAACATTGTAATCTGTGATGACGATCGGGGTTTACTTATGGCTTACACGCTGGGGAAATCAGATTTGTTTATGGCCCAGAGTCCCGTTGAAATATGTGAGCAGCACAACCGAAAGGTTGACCAGTACTGTATGGACTGTAAAATTGGTCTCTGTCTGGTGTGTGCCCGTCTCTCCCATGTCAAACACAGCACTGAGTCTGTGCACAAGTTAGCAAACGGCAAGAAAAATGTTTCCAAGGCAATTATCGAGGATATTCGGGAACACGCTATTCCTCTTCTGAACAGGAGGATGGACACCATTGATAAGCTAAGAGACGAGAATGAAGAAAAGTACAAAACCCAGTCCAAACTCATAAGTCGGCATTACAGTGATATCGCGAGAAAGCTCACAGAAATGAAAAAAGACCAGGAACAGAGACTGGCAGAAAACTTGTCGCGTAAAAATTTCGCTCTGGATGCACTGAAATCAGAACTGGAGCAGAAAGCGAAAAATTTGTTGAAAACTTGCAAGGCGATGGAGAGGGAAAAAATGTCTGATCATCAATACGTAGAAAGTTTTTCTTCCTTGGAGGACTCTCAGAAAACCATATTTAGACCAAGAACTGATATAATGTCTCACAATTTTTCTCTGCATTTTGAGAGGCAAAGTCTCAACATGCACCTGATCGAGTCAATGGCGGGAACTATGGCAGATTCAGACCACATTACTTTGTCAGAGACGAGCTCGTTTGTTTTCGGAGCAGATGGTATAAATTCTCTCTTGGCATCAAGTGAAGTTACGAGCTGGTTGTACGAACAGAAAGGAACTCAAATCGTTCAAGTTGGAATTCAAGGAGAAGTGTTAAGGACTGTGGATTTAAAAAACGAATGCGATGCATTTACAATTGGACCAAACAACGAAATAATAGCAACACACTTAGAGGCACAATCAGTTACCATTATAACGTCATCGGAAACTTTCAAACGTGAAATTTCTACTACACCCTTGGAACCAGAGGGTATCAGTTTAGCAAATAATGATTGTTTATTGGTGACTTTGGTTGACAATTCCATGGAATTCTCTTTAAACGAGAGAAGCAGAAGACTAGTTAGACTAATGGCAATATCGGGGGAGGTAATACGGGACTATGAATACAGAGAAGATCGGAAAACTAGATTGTTCACGCTCCCTAGACAAGCGATACAGAGAAAAAACGACGATATATGTGTCTTGGATTATCTAAATGAGAAAAAAGGCATTCTTCATGTGATATCAACAGACGGTGAAAAACTCGCCGTATACACCGGTAGGAATCTGGAAAAAGATTTCTTCCCGACTGATGTCGTTGCAGACGACAATTGCAACGTCATCCTGACTGATCCCGCCAATAATGTACTGCACCTACTGGACATCGAGGGACAATTTCTCAAGTTACTTACGCCCCAACAAGACAGTTTCTCCATTCCGATTTCGTTGTCCTTGTATGGAGATACGATGTGGGTTGGAAACTTTAATGGCAGGGTTAGCATTTACCATTATAAGAATCATATCGCATAGTTACGAGTTTATATGTATATATAGGAAAACATGCATTATATAAGTCATAGTTAATTAAGAAATTGTTTTTTTGAATTCTTCTACAATGTAGTTGAGAAAAAACTAATAAACATGAAAATTCGACTGTTTGCGTCATTTGAAAGGATATACATGTGCAATATGATTTAATGATTTCTAATTGAACAACTTGTAAGTCTATGCCATAATGCGGATCTTCCACTTTAAATTTCTGCGTACATATTATATAAAAATGCTATTAATTAATGAATATGATTGATATGAGCGTAAACTAGATTTTACATTAGTTTTCTTTTTAAATAACATTAACTAATACATGTAATTTTTGTCATTTTATAAATTCAATTTTGATACATCTGGTCCTTTCATCTTTCTTACAGCCATAGTATTATGACCATTATAATTTTTCTCTTAACTCTAAACAAGAAATTACCAATGTTAACAGAAATGCGCATTCAATGATATACATAGTATTGTGATTGCCTTGAGAATTCCAGGCTCTTATACTACAAGTTAAAAGGCATTTGGTTAATTTAAATTAAGCACCTGACGGCTCTCGGGCTGATATACAGCGACCTCGGGCTAATATAGGATGCGATATAAAAATTGCCATGTAATAATCTATATATATCACACCCCTAGGGATTATATCACACGGGTAGGCAAATTTTCTGTTGATAACGCACAGGGCGGAAAAGAGTATATTTTCCATAAATATACGATATAAAATAAATAGTGCATGTTTGGGAGGGTAACAGTCAGTTGACAATGGTTTTCTCGGGGTGTCAATTTCAACTGTTACCTTCCCATATAGGCACTATTTATATAGTATGTTAACAAATGCTTCACATCTTCATATGGTATGAAGTAGGCACTGCAGAAAAAAATCAAAATGTTATGCAAGATTTTCCTGCAATGGTCCTTTACCTACCACCCTCCCTTTGAACTACGAAACATGTACAAGTAGTTGCATCCTTTGAATTCCGGCATCTCTTAGCCAATTGTATCAACAACAAAAAAATAATTATCGATAAACAAGATATCTTTGAATATGTAGGTAGACCTAAGAAATCAGTCATATAATAAGAATTTTCATTTTCGAGGTTATACAATACTCCTGTTCAATCTGAACTGAATTGAACTGATGAAATATGTTGCTACTTACAACCTTTTATTTTATTGGTTTCATCTGAAGGACAAGAAATTAACCATAACCATAACCTTAAAAATTAAGAAATGATCTTTTTAGACCTTAGACTATTTTTTAGTAAAAAAAAATATTTTCCTATATCTTTATACAATGTTCTCAATCATAGGGATATTAAAATAGTCTAAAAATGGCCTCGATCATCGAGCTCTATCAAGCATAAGTACATCTTTTTTTATACGATTTCACCAATTCCATAGGTTGTATATAAACATCACGAGGAAAGCATCAAAATATTCCAAAATGCATCTTTATTTTAGTGTAAACTAGAACTGTCCTAATGGGACTAATACCCCCGCAAGGCTAATTTCAAATGGGACACATGCGCGGATCCAGAAAATTTTTCCAGGGGGGGGGGTCCGAAGGGTAATTGTGTTTTCCAGGGGGGTCCGAGGCATATCTGCGATAATTTTACTATGTAAATTTAATAAATTTTCATTTTCCAGGGGGGGGGGGTCGGGACCCCCCGACCCCCCCCCCCCCCTCTAGATCCGCGCATGGGACAAATAATTGAATTGAATAATAAAGGTTTGCAACACATATAAATAAACAAAATTCTAGAAATGTAAAAAAAAAAATTAGTTAACAAAGAAAAATTAAAATCAAAATTGTCAGAACTTCACTGTAAATACATATGTATAACAGTAATACATTTACAAATTAATGTATCTGATGATATTTTTTTTATTTAATTGTTTTAAAGAAAAACCAACAAAATGACAATAACCCCTCCCTTTGCAGTAAATGGAAATACCGGTAGCCAAGCAATGCTCTTCTGTTGATAAAACTTTGAATATCTTTCTAATAAGAGTCTAGACAGATGCAATTTTTCAAATTTTCCTCCCTTTCTCCTATGGTACAATGCAACTCCATATTAGAAAATTGATCCCATAGGACTATGATTATCTTTGATGAGCTTGTTAAATTTAATAAACTCCCAAAACATTACCATAATTACTATACTATGTAAAAATATGTAAAAAGGAAAATTTAATATTACAAACAATTTTAAAATTGCCAAAACACTACAATCATATCAGTAGTTTTGAATTTATTCTTTATTAATAATGATATTATTTATTTCCTTATAATGATAGAAACTTTTGGTTTACGTGAAACAGTTTTAAAATAGCCCCCAAACCACCGCCCATTTTACAGATTATCAATTTTCCTTAAACACATGCTCCATCTAAACCATGGCTCAGATAATGGTCCCCTTGGGACAAATGAATTCAGCCACACTTGTCTTTGATGTTCTTATTAGCTCCTAAGAATTTATCATTGACAAACAAAAATTTTGCATTGTCAGTTGATAGAATACTTATAAAAAATAAATTTAGTTAAGAAATAAAGACAAAAAATCTCCATCTGGATGTATTTATATAAATATATTTTAGAGTGTTTTAATACTATTAATTAATCAATAAAATCTGTAAGGATTACCTCCCTTACTTTTCAACATCAGTATACAATATATAGAATAAGGAAAATGAAAACTGTCATAAAATCATTAAATCTTGTCTGATCTATAAAAAACTTGCAGGTACACATCTTCAGATGGTGTTCAACATATGTACAAATTTTCAGACTGTTCCATGCAGTAGTAAAAAATTCTATAGGGGGGACAAAGTTGCGTCTACAGACAAACCAATATACCCCCCTTAACTTCGTTTGCGGGGGTATAAAGATATTTCAGATTATTTTGAGCCTGCAGCTGACAAACTGTTTTAGACTGTCGGATATGGTGCGAACACGCCTATCAGTAAGAGCCTTCGCCATACCAGGCACCTGCTAGTACAGTACCAGATACCAAATGCATCTCGAGACGGCGGTTCTGACATGTTTTGCGTGGAATTTCGGGTCCAAATTGAAAACATTTTGACTGTTAAATAAAAAATCTTTGAAAATATAGTTCGAAATCACAATATTTTTAAATTTAACGATTCATTAAAATGTTTTGATGACATTCTCTGCAGAGAGCCATATCGATTCAAAATTTAAATATACTTCCACCCCATCTATAGAAAATGTAATTAACGTTAGTGAATGGCTGATAAAACACTACATACTTTAGAATTTGGGGAAACTGCAGATGTCAATTTCGAGTGCATGCGCAAATGTTCCTTTTCAAAAAACTGAAATGTGAATATCATACCAAATTTTATCCGGGGCGCGTTTCCGCAAGATAAGTTATGTAATTTGGGAAACAGCTCCATAATTCAATAAATTAATTACTGATGCTTTGCAGTCCAGATCTGTGTTCTAAAGTCTGTTAATTCAAATATTACTACATTGTACTTCTGCAGCTAGTACATGTATTATATGTACAGTACTATAAATACATGTTCTATTCAATAACGCAGATTTTCCTGTTGCTCTAGACCTCACATTGTAATACAAAAGCCCAGTGAACTATTTAGGAAGCTATCAAATCAGGAAACACATGTTTACTAATAATTTGATCTCAATGTCACTGCTGTTCTGTCATAAAAAATACAAGGGCTGCCAATAAACCTCCAATACCTCACTAAAATGCAAGCCCCAACTTAAACATTTAGCATTCTTTAAAATAATAACAATAAATCAGATCTAAGTACAAGAAAGTTTATTTCCAAACAAACAGTTCACTGTTGGATATGTAAACAAGTTTATCCAAAGCTTGGCAACAATACAGAAATTAATTCTTAATTCAAACAGGAATATTCTGGAAAACGTCCATAGGAATACATGAGATAATTTCTTCAAAGTTCTCACCTGCAAAACAGAACAGAAATCATTTTTCAGAATTTATGGTACAAATTTTAAACCTAACTAATCAATATATTGTATTATAAAACATGTATGTATTCAGTGCAAAAAAATAATAATCAAGGCACACTCCAAAAGGCTAGAGTTCAGAATAAGAACAATGCAACATTGGACCATTTCAGTTCAGAGTAACCTATTTTGAAAATGAAAGTTTCTCTAGAAAAAACTCAAAAAATTAACATACGCAGAAATTCGGTTTCTTCCATGCAGGAACACACTAAATTCATAACTAGAAATGTTACCAATTAAATCACCATTTATTAACAGAAAAAAAAATTATTTTTCATTACTCCTAAATGGAAAGAAGTTTTGAACATAATTTGTTGTACTTTTTTTATTTCAATTTCATTTTTTTCAAACAAGTTTTATTGATATATTTTTTTTAAATATTCATAAGAAAATTTTTTTAAAAAAGAAAAAGAAAAAAAAAAAAAAATCTTTGACGAATTATAAGGAAATTAATATAACCCCTTTTTTTAAAACCCAACACAGTGTTCCTTTCATTACAGGCATACCTGGCAATGTATAGAGATGTTTTTAAGTATCACTGACAGTATAGTCAATCCAAGCTTCTACACAACCATGAAGCTATTTTCGCAAAGGTATCAAGGAAACTGAAAACAGAAGCATCATCTTTTTATGTAAATTGTTTTTTGGAGTGACATTGACATCCAGATGCCACTAACCTTGGAATTTCTTGGGCATGCAATGTCGCTCACGCATTTCGGAAGGTACCAGCAGCAGCCGTGAGAGTGCTTCACTAACCTCGTTTTAATGTTTCTCTGTGTATCACCAATTTCTATGGTGGATTATCTTATTCAACCACTTTTTTTTCACTAACCTTTTTTTTTCTCATTTTATACTGCTCTCTTAACAAATGACTTCTTAAGCCCCCCAAAACCAGGTTCTGAGACCAAGTGTCCTCCATGTCCTATCATTGCGGAACATGAAGTTTCTCATGCAAAATTATCACGTTACACAGCTGAAATTTGACAACACCTTAAATACCTATTCCTCTATCCCATCGCTTGTTCTTCATTGCCTTGTTACTAAAATGTCTAAAACTTACCTTTCATTTTACTGGAATTTCTACTTTCTGTTTCTTGATACTATTAAGAACTTGCATGAATTTTACAATGATAAGAAAAAAAGAGAGAATATATTCACAAAATAATTGCAATTCTATGACTGTTAATTTCAAAGAAAATCCTAATTTAACCATTGAATAGTTTTAACTCTCACCTGCATTGAAATTTTTTTTTACATAACACGTATATCTCATCCTGAAATTGGTCCGCTTAGTGCGAGAACGAGGCATCCTGCCCAGCAGACTCTAAACTTATGATTCTTAGTCTCGCTGAGAAAAACACTGGTTAGTTTGAATAAACAGTCCACATCACCAATGTTATAACCTTCATGGTTAATTATTTTCAGGTCGGGAGATCAAATTACAGTTCAATTATCTTTCCTTTTTTTTTTTTTTAAACTTATACTTTACTACTCACAGAAGACTCCACTTGGAATAGAATAACTCAAAGTCTAAATAAAATTTAAATCAATAAATGAAAGACATTTATCTATCTAATAAGGGGCTGGGGTTGGGCCTCTTACCTGTGACCTGAAAGGAAGATGTAAACAAGTCCAGCATTGCTATCACTTACCTGGTCAGGTGTCATTGACACAGATTATGTCACCTCAATTTCTAATTGTCTTCTTGTGTCTCAGTGTTATTGGGTACAGCATCCTGGCTGTCAGTATTCTCAGGCTGTGCCTCCTCTCGTTCATTGTCATCATTTGTAGAATTGACCATTTCAGTTCCTATGCAACAGAATGGTTTAATGTTTTAATATGTCATTACACCTGTTTGTCAATACTATTCTAATAGGTTGTATGTACATGTAGATTGCAACCTGACAAAAAATGTTTCACAAAAATAAAGAATATTCAATTCTGTTTCTTGCTAATTTTAAGTGTAATTCAATAAATTTGCCATCTTTTACCTTTGATGTCACTTTCATCTTTACTCTCATCTTCCTTTTCTTTTGATTTTCTGTCTGAGGACCTTTCCCTCTTATCTCCTGACTTTCTGTCATCTGACCTTTCTCGACTCTTTGACCGCTTACTGCGGGATCTCCTGTCTCTGGACTCTCTTCTATCTCGGCTGCGAGATCGTCTTTCTTTACTTTTCTCCTTGCTCCTGCTGCTGCGCCTTGAGTCGCGGTCCTTTGTACGAGATCTGGAGGTTGACCTTGACCTTCTGCGGTGGGAACGATGACGATCTCTTGATCTACTTCTAGATCTACGTCCTCGACTCCTTGATCTACGATGCCTAGCAAAAAAAATCAATATTCTATTAGCAACAGTTTCAATTCATTTCAATTGACTTCTTGTTTTAGTTTGGAATGTCATAATACACTGTTTATCAATTTGCATAAGCACAGAGAAAATATATTGCATACACACAGAGAAAATAATCTATCCCAATTAATAATTTTTTTTCAATGAAAATTTTTTTTGAAAGATTAATTCGTGATATCATACCTGTCTCTGCTTCGTGATCTTCTACGCCTAGAGCGATCTCTTTCCCTTTCCCGTTCTTTTTCCCTCTCCTCCCGTCTTTTCTTTTCCCGTTCTTCCCTTTCTCTTTCACGTTCCTCTCTTTCTTTTTCCCTTTCCTTTTCTCTCTGTCGCCTTTCTTCTCTTTCTTTTTCTCTTTCCTTCTCTCTTTCTTCCCTTTCCTTTTTAAGTCTGGCCTCTCTTTCTTCATCAGTTTGATTCTTTTTCTGTTTATAAAACAACAAGGTAAAATCACCAGAAAAATCTTTGCACAATCAGGAAATCATAACCCAAAATAGACCTATACATGTATTTAGTTAAATAATGAATCCAATTTAATCTACTGATGCAATTTGTTTTTAAATTTTTGTAACACTCAAACAACTACATAATGAATGGTAAAGGCCCGCCACAGTCACAGACACAGACCTGTTTCCAGTCCTCCACGAAGGCCCTGATCCTGGCATAGCCCGCATGCTGCTTGCCCATCAGATGTTCGTCAATGCGTTGCTGTACATCTCCCACTACCAGCAAGGCTCCGCACACCTGACACACCTCCATCGTCTTCTCAGGTTCATTGGACTGCTGCTGTAGCTTGCTCTGTAAAATAATATCAACCTGTCAACTCTTTCATTCTAATTTACAGCCTTCCAATATTTTGCACCCAAAAATTTATCACAGACTTTAGGGTTCATTTGTACATTATATCATGGTCTTTGTTTCACAGAAATCTCTCTTGTGTATTTTTTTTTAAATAAAAAATATTCATTTTCGAACATAAGAAAGTCAATGTCATATAACAGAGCATGTATAACATTATTGAAACAAATTGATGAACATTTCATGTTTACTACTTGAAAAGTTTCCCTGTGGATCCCCCAAAACGTTAATAGTTTCTATAGGATACTTTGTAGGTGTTTTTCAGTGTGTTGCGGTTCCCATCTCCTGTTTTACCACATGTAAGACAGGAGACAGTCAGCCCACAGCTATGGCTGATTTCAGGACCCCTGCACTTTCATCATCCAACACCTGCATACAATGGACATGGTTCAAAACAAAGTCATATTTTTCAGCTTACATTCTCCAAGTCTCTGCGTTCCTCTTCAAGCTGGTCACACAGTTTCATCATCCCCTGAGCTTCTTCTACCTTCCCCTCACATCCCAATTCTTCTGCCTAAAAGAGAGAAGAGGTTTCTGCTTTGATCAGATTTAATTGAGAAGATATAATACAAGGAGACACCATATTAACCCAATAGTTCTATGCACTATAAAAACTTAAATTAATAAATTGTCACACTGTTGTTTTTCCATGCATAGCCTTTTTATTTAATAAAACAACAAACAACCACAATCCTTGACTGTTAACAACAATCGTGCTAGAATATGATACCAGTACATATTTCTTAAAAGCATTTAAAAAAGTACATATTAAGGAAGTGTCTGTTAGCATGAAACTTCAATGTATTAAAGTGATCTTTTAATTTCTCAAGTGCCTGTTGCTTTAATGTAAAAATTGGCATCGATTGCATTTTAAAGCACTTGAAGGGGTTAGCAAGATCAGAGTTTCTAAAGGAAGGGGAGAGAGTTCTGTTAGAGATCAATAAATCTTTACTCTTCAAAGATATGTCAACCCAGCTCCTACACTAGAACTGTCCTATTGGGACTAATACCCCCGCAAGGCTAATTTCAAATGGGACAAATAATTGAATTGTATAATAAAGGTTTGCGACACATAAATAAAAAAAAATTCTAGAATTGTTAAAAAACTCAATTACACATGTAGTTAACAAAGAAAAATTAAAATCAAAATTTTCAAAACTTCACTGTAAATACATATGTATAACAGTAATACATTTACAAATTTATGTATCTGGTGATATTTTTTTATTTCATTGTTTTAAAGAAAAACCAACAAAGTGACAATAACCCCACCCTTTGCAGTAAATGAAAATAGCCAAGCAATGCTCTTCTGTTGATAACACTTTGAATATCTTTCTAATCAGAGTCTTGACAGATGCAATTAGTTGTTTCAAATTTTCCTCACTTTCTCCTATGGTACAATGCAACTCACTATCAGAAAATTGATCCCATAGGACTATGATTTTCTTTGATGAGCTTGTTAAATTGGGATAAAATCCCAAAACATTATCATAATTAGCATACTATGTAAAAATATGAAAAAAAGAAAATTTAATATTACAAACAATTTTAAAATTGCCTAAACACTACAATCATATCAGTAATTTTGAATTTCATTTAAATTAATGCCCTATAGGGTCACTTCATCAATTTACTTGACTAATAAATTTAAACAGCTTCTAATAATAGCTAACTTCTTTAATAATAATGATATTACCGTATTTATTTCATTATAATGATAGAAACTTTTGGTTTACATGAAGCAGTACATGTATTAAAATAACCCCAAAACCACCGCCCATTTTACAGATTATCAATTTTCCCTAAACCCATGCTCCATCTAAACCATGGCTCAGATAATGGCCCCCTTGGGACAACTGAATTCAGCCACACTTGTCTTTGATGTTCTTATTAGCTCCTAAGAATTTATCAATGACAAACAGAAATTTTGCATTGTCAGTTGATAGAATACTTATAAAAAATAAATTAAGTTAAGAAATAAAGACAAAAAACCTTCATCTGGATGTATTAATATAAATATATTTTAGAGTGTTTACTATTAATTAATTAATAACCGAAAGTCTGTAAGGATTACCTCCCTTACTTTTCAACATCAGTGTATAATATATAGAATAAGGAAAATGAAAACTGTCATAAAATCATTAAATCTTGTCTGATCTTAAAAAAAATTGCAGGTGCACATCTTCAGATGGTGTTCAACATATGTACAAATTTTCAGACTGTTCCATGCAGTAGTAAAAAATTCTATAGGGGGGACAAAGTTGCGTCTACAGACAGACGGACAGGGTGAAACCAATATACCCCCCTAAACTTCGTTTGCGGGGGTATAATAAGCAGAGTAAGCCAAACATTTCAGAACTAGAATACATCTACAATATGGCAACCTTGAAAACCACTATGCATCTGAAACTTCTTAGCTGCGTAACCGTTCAAGAAGGTAGCTGCTACCCTAGCTGCTGGGTTAGATATCTAGGTCCTTTTTTTCATTTATAAAATTCATGAGCAAATGTCTTTAACAATAGAGAGAAAACGCTACCTGTTGTACTAGATCAGCAATTCTTTCTGTAAGCATCTTTATTTTGTCATCTTTCAGTGAATTCAAATTGCTACTCAACTAAAGTTTAAAAAAAAGAAAAACAAGAGAAAAATATTTAGAATGCACATGAAATGTCAGTAAAATAATAAACACTCATCTTCTATTATTCTCTTTAAACATTGCATAGGAGTAAAATCATTAGTTGTATATAAATTTGGATCCTTCATTAGTATCTTTCATTCAATACACTTACACTGCCCTGAGAATTATTCAACGCCAGTCTCTGATGTCCCCTGCGGATTCTTTTTTCCACATCAGATATCAATCCCTGTAGAAATCGCAGGAAGTCATCTTCATATCCCATCTTTCCTAACTTTGAACTTTTGGTGTATCTATAAGAGTAGGAGTTCAAATTACTAAAGTTTAGACAATTTGGATGTTTCTAACATCTTTGTTTTTTAATACTATTTCATTTGTGTTTTTAAATACTATTTCATTTGTGTTACAAACATTCAGATTTCAACTTACTCTTTTCTCAGGGCTTCATCATGCAGCTTTGTACACGGTCCTAAAGGAAAATATTTTCTTTTTTACACAGATGTTATCGACAATAATTCTTATCATATTTGAAAAATATTCTATGTCACATTGCTGCACTTTGCTCTACATTTTTCAAATTCAAAATTATCTTCTTTACAAATATAAACTATAATATTCTAATGTTCATGCTATTCTTAATAGTTGATCTTTATGTAAATGAAAACTTGATTAACTTACCCAAGTCTGCTCTTGTGTTGGTGAAAAGTTCATGAGGACAAAAATTGACCAGGAAATGTTTGCATACCTGTAACAAAATAATTATGACAAGAAACTTACTTTACGTTATGTATGATATGTGAAATGTTACTATTTCCACTGTATTTGCTCAACAAATCTTATGAATAAACATTTGAATACAAGACATTACATTACTGGATTTAAAGGTAATAAATCACAGGATTCCGTAGTTTCAAATTTGCGATCTACACAGTAAATAACATCTTTGAGCTTTGTGAGCATTGAACAAGGAGTGCAACACAAAATTGGCAAAAGTCAAGTTCTAGTAAATGAATTTAGTGTCTATTAATAGGTGCTACTGTGTTAGATTCATTATGTCATAAATGACTTGATGTATCTTTTTCCCACACTTTACAGCTTTAAAGGAAATATGTACTATAAAATGAAACATTTTCTTGACTTACCCAAAAAGTTAAACCATTCATTTTAGCTCTTCAAATTATAAAAAAAATATGTTGAATCAAAAGTCTACAATCATAAACGCAAAACAAAATTTTCTACTTTTTAAACCACCTATAGTGAGCGATCTCACAATTCAAACCAGGGATGTAGAAGTTGAGAAAATGATTTGACAGCAGGTTAGTGTTGATTTTTTTGTGATATATGTGTGCATTGATGTTAAAAATGTGGAAATTATAGGTCTGTTACGCAAATTTAGGGTAAATAGAGTCAAAACATGGATTGAAGCGTAAACCATCTTCGGTTCCGACATTTACACGTTTTCCAGAATCAAAATATGAGGGCTTGCGATGAGAAGTGGATGTAGGCTATGCCTGTTCACTTCTCATCAAAGAATAGATCCAACTGTGCATGTTTCCAATGAATCTGATAGTGAAAATGTGATTGTGTTATTGGCTTTGTCCTCAAAACAGTCACACTGTAAAACATATTACTGTATTTGTAGGTTTTTCCTTTAAAATACTTTAACGAAGATGACAAAATATTTGCAAAATAAAATACTGGGATATTATATCCTATTCTAATTTGTATTCAGGCTATCATTATATCCTGTTCTGATTGGACGGTTTTATTTTAACACCCGATAAAAATTAGGCGAGAGCAGAATATGCCAAAATGGCATTATTCTCCTGTTGCATTGCTTGCCAGCATGTAGCTTAAATGTAAATGTTATTTACTTTTAAAGACTGTCATACTGATAAAAAAAACTGCTGACTCATGTGCTGTGCACACTTTAATTAAAAAAACACACCTATATAATTACATATTTTGGCAGATCAGTGGGATGTAAAAATTTTAAATTAAACCTTAATCTATAAATCATACATAATTTGTTGTGGCTTAATGCGAGTTTGTAGTGATATTTACTCAATGTTCATTAATATTTTTCTTTACTGTAACCAAGTAATAGTAAATCAAAATGGCGCCTTTCCAAAATCTTCAAAACATATTCAATGAAAAGAAAGACTCATTAAAGATATAAATAAAGTTAAAATATCCTCACATCAGGGTCACTCCAATGAACTTGGTCTCTTTTTTCTGTAGGGGCTAAGTTTCTGTCTTTGCCCATTAGCTCATCGAGCATTTGCGCTAACGCGTGCGAAGCCATTTTGTGTGGAAGCGGTCATACTAAAACACGCCTGCCGACGCCTGCCGGGGAAAACACGCCTGCCGAGAGAAAACCACACGCCTGCCGTTTACCTGATGGATAATTTTAATATTTTCTTTTATATTTTATTTAACTTAACTAAATTAATGATCATAATAACAAAAAGTTGACTTTATATTGATTATTTAGCACAAAATTAGCAAAAATGTTCAATGTTGGTAAAGATAGATAACTCTTACGTAGAATCGATACGCCTGCCGAGGAAATCTAGACGCCTGCCGTTTATTTGATGGATTATTTTAATTTTTTCTTTGATATTTTATTTCTTTTAACTAAATAGATGATAATAGAAATAAAAAGTTGATTTTATATTTGTTAATTAACACAAAATTAGTAAAAATCGCGTACGTAAGCAGCTAGCTCTTACGAAGAAATCATACGCCTGCCAAGAAAATCTACACGCCTGCCGTTTATTTGATGGATTATTTTAATTATTTCTTTGATATTTTAGTTTACTTAGCTTAATAAATGATAACAGAAATAAAAAGTTACTTTAAATTCATTAATTAACACAAAATTAGTAAACATCGGGAAAGTAGATAACTCTTACGCAGAATGCATACGCCTGCCGAGAAAATCTATACGCCTGCTGTTTTTTATGTTTATATGATGGATAATATTTTTTTTTCTTGGATATTTTATGTTTCCAAACTGAATACATAATCAAAGAAATAAAATGTTATTTTGTATTCGCTGTTTAATGAAAATTATTATTAAAAATGTTCAAAGTCTGTAAAGAAGACAAAGAGTTCTTAAACTGCTTACGCCTGCCGAGACACTGAGTTGTACGCCTGCCGATTTAATCATTTATCCATGTCTTTTATTTTATTCCTTGAAAAACTTCAGCTTTTCACATAGTTATCGTTATACTGTACCAGTGTTTTCATACCCTTCTTCTTTTGTTGCAGTTAATGAAATATATATTACAAACTCGAATCAGGGACGTATATACGTATATAATATTACAAACTCGAATCAGGGACGTATATACGTATATAATATCTGTTATATACATGACTTTTGTATGTCTCTGCTCGAATTTTAAGATTATAGATGGTCTCTAATTTTTCGAAGAACCCTTAAAATATGCATGTATTTTACGTATAATCAAAATATTTTATGTTATATATTCATACGATCTAAAAGTGGTGTCTGAAATAAGAAGGAAAGTATACTGAATCAATGCACTGTTATACTAAGTTCAGAAATACGTTTTGAGTCAAACTGTAAATATTGTGTTGGGTGAACATGTAAATACAAAATTCAAGACATGTAATGTAAATTAATATTTACACCAACTCAATCAATTTAAAAGATGCAATTCGACAATTTTATTTCTTTAGAGAAGTGGGACTGGCATAGCCTTTATCCATGCATGAAGGCTATATAATGTATTTCTAAAACAAACAGGCTAACGTTCTTGTGTAAGCATTCCAGATTTTACAAATATTTATGCTCCAAAATTATTAATTTTAGTAAATGTATATGGGGAAAGGTTAGACTTTTTTTTAGCAAAGTGCATTTACATTTTCGTACACAATTAGTTCTGTACAATGTTTGTAACTGTTTACATCTTGAAAAACTTTTCCATCTCAAGAATTTCACTGCCTAGTTCAACAAACTATATCTAAATCTCTAGATTCTGATTCTGTTTCTCTGCGTTTTTAAAATCAAAGGTCATTCGTAAGCCTGTAGCAAAATTTTACATTGCATGATATCAATGTAGCGGATAATAATTCCATTCAAGGGAAAAGGGGGGGGGGCTATCAGTTTGAATATTAAAAAACCGTATTCTTCTAACAAGAAAATCTAACATAGACTGAATCACTTTTGAAACCCAATACAAGCTTAACCTTTCCAGTGATGACTTATTCTGTTCATAGAAGAAAAAAAGCTCAGTTATAGAGCATTCAATTACCAAATCAAAGCAGAACTCTAGCTGTAGTTTGATTCAATATTCAACACAATCAATATATACCGGGCCGGTATAATTATTGCAGCTACATGTTCAATGTATGCTTTATTATGAGGTTATCAGTATTGAGTTCGTTTAATTTTACCAAGCTTTTAAAAATGTGACCGGGTTAAAATTTTCCGACTTTTGGTCTCAATTTTTAATGGAGAAAAAAGCACCCCGGTTCAATGATTGACGTTGTAAAGTGATTCAAATCATGTCAATATTATTGGTTATACACCTGGACTGTAGGAATGATATTTTCCCCTACAAAATAAATTTTTTTTTTCTGTATTTTATAAGCTTCTCGAAGATAGTAACACAAATGTTTACGGTTATGAATGGACTATACACGTTTTATGAAGAGACGTAAGTTTGACCAGTTAAAAACTGATGGCTTATAAATCAGAAATAGTTTTTGATTAAGTGCTTGTACATGATATATACATATATAAGGATAAAGTGGTATTATTCTTCAATTTTATATAGATACGTAAAAATACAAATAAGAGTCAGAAACCATGCTATAGCAACCTTGCTCTATCAACTGGAATAATTAAAGTGGACTGCAAGGTTTTTATAATACTTTTGGGTTAATAATTAGGTGTAAGTTCATAGGCTATACATAGTATCTTAAGACATACTTAGGTAGATCGACTCGTTCATAACTATTTTTCTCAGTCACCTAGAACATTTGAGAGAGAGAGAGAGAGAGAGAGAGAGAGAGAGAGAGAGAGAGAGAGAGAGAGAGAGGGGGGGCTTGTGTACAAGGTGTGCTTCACGGTCGTCTTCCAATATACAGGTAGGTAAAGGTCTATTGTTTCTTAAGAGACAAAAAACCGTTCAATTCACACAGAATACACAAGAAACTAACACGTGTATCAGTAGAGCAACGATCACTAGTTATATCTTTGGACATGTAGCCCCAACCCCGATTCGCCCAAAATATTATAGCAAAGAAAATAATGAGGCCAAAATTAAAAATATCTATGTTTCCCCTAACGCGACCGACCCAATTAAAACCCGCCGACTGAATTGTTTTTTTTACAACAATGAATAGAGATTTTTTTTTTTTAAAGAAACCTAATTTTACCCAAATTCGTTTTTAGAAGACCTACATATTTTTTATGTTTTACAATCATTTTGTTAGCCTTGATCATCAACATGGGCGAAATACTCGCTTTATGATCGGTAACTTCGCCGGAATTTCCTCCGAAAGAGAAGTTGAAGTCGCCCTGTATTTTGAGTTCACGATCGTATAAATTAACTCCAGAGACATTAAAATGATAATCATTTAATTAAAAGACGTTTCCACGGCCTCAGTTAACCACTGTTGTGATTAATAGTTTGCGATTGTCTTATCTTTTCTGGATATACATGTAAATATGCGTGATGCAACATGTACCCTACTGTGAATTGAAAATTACAACCGAAGTTTATTAATTTTAGTGTTGATATTACAATTAGTTGGTAACTTGTAATTAGTAAATAATTGTGCCAAATTAATGCTAAAATAATCATAAAACCATCTGTCTTCAGATATCTTAAAAATTAGAATGATCCTCTACACAACGGTTGTAATTGCATGGGTCATATGGTTGGACTAATACCTCCAAAATACACTGAAGTAAAAAGACTGATTTTTTTAACTTAGCTAACACAATTACAAAACATTTCATCTATAAAATGTATATGGATACATCAATTAGGTTTAATTTAATAGATTGGATAAGTTTTTAAAATTTTTTTTATTAACTTGCTTAAATTTTAATCCAATCTTAATTAAGGTTGAACCTGTGTATATATTATATAATCATTTCTGTAGGTTATGCCGTATCAAATACTGTCAGTCTCCCTGATTTCTCAAACTTCTCCCTACTTTTCTGTTAGGGAGACATAATTTTCCCAAAAATTAGGTTGGTACATGTGAAATAAAAGACTTCATGTTGTGAAAATTTTAAACAGTTCTCTTAAGAATTCGTCAAATTTCAAATCGACAGAAACAAAAGAATTGGTTATGGTAAGGACTATAACTAAAGTGAAATTGGGTAAATTTACAAAAATTTTGTTATCTACTGAGGTAAATATTTTTTCTTCCCTGGCATTATGTTTCAAATTTGGGTTAATATTTCTTTGTATAAACACCTATTTCCTTGTGAAAGAAGGATATTCACTGCAAGTGTAGTGATTTTGTGTAAACATAAAATTGTAGAATCATTAAATATTACTTCACAAATATTTACATTTATTACATTTCCTTAAATCAATCATTATTATTGTTTTAAATTACTTTTAGACATTTTATGAACCAAATTTTGAAATATTAATTGATACTTTGAAGTATGTACATTATCATTTAAATGATATTTATATATAGCATGTACAAAATTTAAACATTTAAAAATAACATGTACATCGACATACAAATGATAAAGAATATATTCATGCACATCTAATCATTGAATCAAACATGTTTAAAAAGATAAACAATATCAAATTGTTAATTTGATATTAATTTTTTTTTACATTCCATTAGTACAGTCAAGTATAACAATTTGTTTTATTTATTTAACAATTTACTTTATATTTTGCCCTGGCAGAAAAAAAATTATTTACCTACCTACCTACCCAACTTCAAAATTTAGGGTCGGGTTAGGGGAAACATAGATATTTTTAATGATGGCCTGAGTAAATTATTTTGTTATTAGTACATGATTTGTAATAAAATGAGATAAAAATACATTAATCAGTATGTACATGTTCAGATTGTGGTCCCGTTTTCCTATTTACAAAACACTGAGTGTAACCGTTTGAGGGATAGTGAAGTGAATGATATTGTAAGCCGTATGATATGAATTATATACATTGAGGAATCAATAATAATTACGAATGCATGCATTCTTCTTTTTTTTTTTTTTATCAAAACCTTTCACGACCTACGATTAATTATGGTCAGAATGGTTGATCAAAATCGTCATGAAGACATTTTACGATCATTAAGTTCAAACACAACCGATCTGCATAGAATATTGTGTTCATTTATGACTCAGAAAATTTTTACTTAAAAAACCACCACGTTCAGATGTCGAACATTTAGAATGTGAATGTCTCACGCTTACCGACTCGCTACAGTTTTCTCTATATTTTTATTGAAATACTTGAACAATTGAACGCAGGTTCAACTACATTTATTAGTATTTTTTTCTCTTGATGTTTGAATTGTTCCCGTTAATGAAGAGAGAAAGAAAGAGAGGGCAGTGGATGGAAAAGACGGAGAAAGAGAGATGAAGTGAAAGAAAGAGGGGAGACAAAGAAAGAGGGAGAGAGATAGAGATGCAAAAAAAACCAGCCTGATTTCTTGCTTTAACACGCGAACAACTATATACACGTATGTACACGTTTCTAAAGCCCTCTCCTTTATCATAAGGGTTTCCATGTATAGGAAACTACTGGTATCACGATTTCTGTTGGTTTACATTTTTAAAACACGATTTTTCATCCAGTATTTAGAAAAACTTTAAAACAGGATTGGTCTATAGACCAAAAGATCGTGGAACAGTTTTATAGATCGATCCTAGTGATCAGTAAGTTGTCGTAGATTATGATATGCATTGTGCAACAGGGAAGATTCTTCACATAATTCTAATCTATGCCAGTAAGATGCTTTGAATCAATGAAAAATACAAAGGATATCGTCCCAGTTCAGAGATAATTGCAATATTTGTGCTTTTTTTCCCAGCGCCTAATATATATTTACAAAATTTAATATTTAAGTTTTCCATCTCCCAAGTTTTAAATATATCATATAAATGTTTGTCTTTTTCCTGTATGCCTGATGTAAGGGTTCCCAAAATTTCACAGCCATATAATGCTATAGGTTTTATCATATGATCAAAGAGATGTAGAAATGTGTTGATAGGGGGTTGAGTAGAGTTTAGGCCTTTGAATAGTTTGAAAGAGGCCTTGAGAGCTTTATTATATAGATCAGATCTTGCTTCTTTAAATGAGCCACAGGAGGACATGATTGTACCTAAATATTTATATTTGTTAACACATTCTAAATGTGAATTTTCAAGAGTGAACTTCTCTTTAATAAGGTGACCACTTTTGTTGAAAATAACAATTTTAGTCTTGCTTGTATTAATCTCTAAGCACCAGTCTTTGCAGTATTTATTAAGTATATCTAGTTTGTTTTGTAATTCTTTTTGGTCATCTGATAATAGTACGAGGTCATCAGCATATAGCAGTGAATTAATGTTCTTTCCAGAAAGGTTGACAGATCTTATACATTCTTCATCAAGCAATTTTGAAAAATCGTTTAAAAATATCTTAAAAATGTTTGGGCTTATGACATCTCCTTGTCGAACTCCTATGTCTGGTCTATATGGGGGAGTTAACTTGTTACCTACTTTTACATAATTGTTGCTATGTCTGTACATATTGCACAATATATTAAAGAAAAGGCCCTTTATATTTAACTGTAAAAGTTTTCAGTTTAATGCCTTCATGTATAACTGTGTATATTCCTTTGGCGTTTCGTATCTTTAGACATGTTCATAAATCTTACCCTGTATTTCTATCATAAAAAGCTTCAGTGACAGGCATATTAATCAAAATATTATACTCCGATAGAAAACAAAACTTTGTCAAACTTAAAAGGAATGACATACGGATTATATCATATATACTCGTATCACCCGACTTCATGTAATATAAAGAATTAATTGCAGCAACAACTATAGTTCTGAACATAATTATAAGGCAAAATGGTAAATCTATAGCAATCTAAAGTAATTCATAAATTAGTTAATACAAATAAAAATGGCATAAATAAAATGGCAGGCGTGCATATTAAATCGACAGTCGTAAGATTTATAAGTAAGAGTTTTTCCTTTATTTTTAAGTCCTTCGCAATTTTTTTTCTTAAGCCTTTTTAACTATGCTTATTATTTAGTACAGTAAAATAAAATACTAACGAAAGAAAAATATTAAATCATCTACAGGTAAACGGCAGGCGTATAGATTTTCAAGACAGACGTATGGATTCCACGTATATTTACCCATGATTTTTACTCATGTTGTGTTAATTAAGAAATATGGTAAATTTTTAATTAATCTGATCATTTATGTAGTTGGAAAACATAAAATATAAAAGAAAAAATTAAAAATCATCCGCCAGGTAAGCGGCAGGCGTGTACTTTTCTCGGCAGGCGTATGCATTCTGCGTAAGAGTTATCTACTTTCCCGATGTTTACTAATTTTGTGTTAATTAATGAATTTAAAGTAAACTTTTTATTTCTGTTATCATTTATTAAGCTAAGTAAACTAAAATATCAAAGAAATAATTAAAATAATCCCTCAAATAAACGGCAGGCGTATAGATTTTCTTGGCAGGCGTGATTTCTTCGTAAGAGCTAGCTGCTTACCCGATTTTTACTTATTTTGTGTTAATTAATTTATATAAAATCAACTTTTTATTTCTATTATCATCTATTTAGTTAAAAGAAATAAAATATCAAAGAAAAAATTAAAATAATCCATCAAATAAACGGTATGCGTCTAGATTTCCTCGGCAGGCGTATGGATTCTACGTAAGAGTTATCTATCTTTACCAACATTGAACATTTTTGCTAATTTTGTGCTAAATAATCAATATAAAGTCAACTTTTTGTTATTATGATCATTAATTTAGTTAAGTTAAATAAAATATAGAAGAAAATATTAAAATTATCCATCAGGTAAACGGCAGGCGTGTGGTTTTCTCTCGGCAGGCGTGTTTTCCCCGGCAGGCGTCGGCAGGCGTGTTTTAGTATGACCCTTTTTTTATCAAGAAAGTTTAATATTCATGTAGAGTTGCACTCGGCACGTAAAATCGTAACGTTTTTCAAAGGGGAAGGAGGGTGTAGGGGTGGCAATGAGTATGTTACTGTATTGATTTATCATATTTTCCTTTTAATAATATTGAATATTATCTCTTTACATTTTCATTCACTAACATAAAAAAGTGGAGATGCCATCAGCAATCAGATTGCAATTCAGTGAATACACAGCCCCAGAATTTGTGTCATTTATTAATCCCTCGTTCATATATAATTATCGTCGACCGACCAAAATATATGATGAAATTTGCAAACCGATATGCCTCTTTTTCAAATGGGTGAGGGAGATCAAGTAAATAAATATGCTACTGACTTATTATGTCGATAAAAAATGTATGGTATATCTATTACTAAACTGTTGGAAGAAAAGAAGTAACGATGTATCATCTTCGCTAGCGAAGGCGTTTTAATATATTACAATTACAAAAAAAATGGTTGATGGTGATGGTATTCATGAATATCAAAAAATTAGTTTCTGATAATTACCGTGAAAAAAATACTGACAAAAATCCATCATATTATCTTATTTTTTGTAGCTAAGATAAATATTCTTATGCGAATAACGCGAAAGTTTCGTGAAAAAGCCTAACTTTTGTGAACAAACGCAAAACTTTTGCGATATAGTTTATAATTTTCTTTGCCTCTTTAGGATTTTTTATAGAGCAGACCTAATCTGTGTATTTCTTTTCAGAGATAAAGATTAATAACCCATTTATATCGCACTGATTAGAGTTTTATAACTTAGTACAATATTCTTCAAAGTACTTTTTCCGTTGATTTATATATTTGGATACTTGAGTTCTATGGTTTGGTTTGAACATATTTTATTGTATATATTTACACAATGGGATTGGGCACAAGTTCCATAACTTATTAAGCCCTCTCCCTACAAAATTTTTAAGAAACATATTATAAAGCATAGTAAAAGGTCACATATTTAAAACAGATGCAATATATATCACATACATTACTAAAGTTTCTTATGGCACTATAAAATAGATATAAATATATTAAGTGTAGTTCATTACGAAAAACGTTCAGATTTTTTTATGAAAAGGTGAACCATAGAGAACAAAGTTTCATTAACACTTTCACTAATTGTAACATCGCCCCAGAGCAATACATGTGTGTTGATTATATTCAAATTTCGGATCTTAAAAACATTATTAAAAAGCTCATCTCTGGCGCGTGCATACTTAGTACAAGAGAAAAAATAATGATAAGTGTCTTCAACTTTTCCACATGTACATGAAGGGCTATCAATGATATATTATATCGAAATAAGTCACAATATAGTATGCAATTATGACGTAGTTTAGTATGGATTATATTGTAGAACCTATCTCCAAAAGAGAAGTATGATGGCGGAGATTTATTTATATTTAAAATATCTTTATCTGAAGTGATTAAATTTATGAAGGTTGATAGTGAATTAACCTCCCTGATATGCAGAGGTAGGGAGTTCCATTCCCCAATGACTGTTGGAATTAAAGAAGATTTGTACACTTGCAATCGACATTTTGGTAAGAAATAGTTCTGAGAATTTCTCATCGTATAATTAAACAAATTACACCGCTTATCTGGAAAACATTCCTTAATGTAAGAAGGAATTATATTTTTATCTACCTTGAACATTGTTTTTAGTCTAGCTATTTTACGTCTTGTACTTAAAGAATTCCAACCTGTTTCTAAGTAGAGCGAATCTCTGGAAGCTAATATTGATAAACCAGTAACAATTCTAGCAGCAGTTAGTTTTACTTGTTCAAGCTTTTCTGTGTCTGCAAGAGAACATCCTCCCCAAACTTCTGAAGCATATTCCAAATGTGGCCTATTATAGGATGTGTACATAAGCGATAAAGATTTACGATTTAATTTATATTTTAGTTTTTTCATTAGATTTGATTTTTTGTGTGCCTTTGCTATTATATTATCAATATATGCTGTCCATCTGAGATTTTCAGAAAAAGTTAATCCTAAGTGTTTATGGCTAGACACAAACTTTATGTTGCAATTTTGAAAATTTAGAGATGGATATTTAAAAACATTTTTTGTGTTAAAATAGATAGCTTTTGTTTTTGTCGGATTAAATTTAAGGAGCCACTTTTTAGACAAATTATTTAATTCTAAAAGATCCTTATTTATGTTATTTTCTATAATTTTTAAATTTTCCGAAGAATCTTGTAAACTATTATCATCAGCAAATAGTCTACAAAAAGTAAGCATATTATTAGCTACATCATTCACATATATCAAAAACAAAAGAGGTCCTAATACAGATCCCTGAGGGACCCCTGCATATAATGTATTAACAGACGAATATGACGAATCACGGTACACAACTCTCTGTGTCCTATTAACTAAGTAGCTTTGAAACCATCTCAACAAATTACCCTTAATTCCACTATATGATAAGTTTGAAGCTTAAATAACAATCCCTTGTGCCATTCTCGATAGTTCTATAACTTGATAGAATTATTTTTGTCTTCTATATATATAAATCATTAACATTGGAAAATTAAAAAAGACATTCACTGTAAATAAAGAGGTAGAACACTCTTATCCTTTCTGTCGCCAGTCTTGTATTTGAATAGGAATTCATCAATAAACATACCCCCAGTTCTAAAATAAATGCAAATGCATGTATAGTAAGGGAATTCTTCAACACTAATTTTAAATCGACATATTCTACTTATACTTTATGTAATAAACTCAGGAGACGAACACTGAAAAATAAACACAATAAATATGTAAATTGTTTAATATTTTTTGTAAATTAATAGCGAATAATTTCTTTATTTGCATGTTATCTACATACATTTGTATATAATTTATATTATGAATAATATATTATTTGCACGAATAGATGTTCAGATACTATATATGTGGGAAATACACGTTCAAAAAAATCAATAGTTTAACTATCTTCTTTATTTAACTGTACATAATAGGAAAAACAAAGAAAATTAAAGGCCGTAAAAACTTTTTTTTTCAAAAAAGGAGTAATGTAACCCGTGTCGTGTACAGAGTGCCAAAATTACGTGCTTATATTCGCGAAATATTCGCGTTGTATCGCGAAAGTTGCGCACCGGTTAATCGTCGCGAAAGTTTTGTATAAATTAGCACCAAAAATGTGTGTATTAATTTACAGGGACGTATATATTTTTATATATTTCTCTTTAATTTAACTCTTTTTCTGAATTTTTCTGAATCAAATAAATTTTACCTTTGTATTTTTACACATATCATATACGTCCCTGTGTTTTTATTAGCTATGAAAATGAGCTCATTGTGCTTTCGTAAGTACTATATAACAAAATTAACCGAAATGAAAAAAATCAACGTGTCCCGTCGTCGTTATTTCAGATACGAGTAGATTTGTGTACGAATTGACATGATAAAATGTTCACCCGAATGCGCATGGTCTGACAGAAGTGACGTCACGAATGAAGGATATCCACGCGGTAGACAGTGTTGCAATAAGGATTATTTTGAAGTGAATTTGAGATATAAAACAGAAACAAATCATAAATACACCATGACCGAAAACGGGGAGAGTCTCGCCCCAGATTCCTGGGATCAAGAGGACGCCCAAGCCACAAGTGATGTTTCATCACAGTTGTCAAATCTCAACGTCAATGCCCCAGCATTTGTGCCAGGGCAAAATGTATTTGCAGCCGAGTTTGTGCCTTCTTTTCAAAAGGAGGCCCCAGGTAAATTTATATATATAAGCTACGGTTACACAAAAGTCCAAAATAAGCAAATTTTGGTCAAGGTATTGTGACATTACAATGATGGATTAGTGGATTACCGGCTGTCAACAACTATACAATGAATTTTCTCAACTTGGCTAGTTTTGTCCAGATGAGGGATTTGTGGTGTTGTTGATCTTTTCTTTTATTGACGTGTTATTTGGTCACATTTTTCTATTTCATCATGTTCAACATATTTGGCCGTATAAAATTATTTTAAGCCACCAAATGTTAATCGCAATGAGAACTTCCGAAAACATAAGGAACCATTTCAAAAGCAAAAGCTACAGAAAATGTTTTCTGGTTCAAATTTTGAACAGGAATTGTATCTACCAAGCATTCACATGAACATATAAAGCACTTGTTTAATTAGATTATCAAAAAAGTGCACAGCAGTACTCACTTGTCCATATACTTTTTCTCTAGTAGCAGACAAGTGTGAATGTCTTGCCCTGGCTCTTGTTTTCTTACAATAATTTGTTTCTTTGAAGCCCCCTTTTCCCAATTCAAATAAAATAACCTTTTCCAAAAGTAAATGTGTAAATTTTCCAAACTGTCACTGTTAAAGTTGATAACAGAACACCAGGAACTCCAAAATTTATGAATTTTAATGTGTGATTTTGTCAATTTTAATGGCCCTGGTCATTATACATGTACTTAAAAATGGAATGATGGACTTTGTATAAATTGTGCTTTACTGAATGATATTTCATACATAAAAGTAATACTGTTGAATCATTTAAATTCACGAAGGCCTATCAATTTTTGTGGATTGCCAGCTTTTTTTTTGTTACAGGTTTGTGGATATGTAATTTTGTGGATTGATTTTTATGAATGATAATTAATTTCAGTATTTATTGAGGATGTAAATTTGTAGAGAAGACAAACTGACAAAATTTGTTATCCAGGAAAATAGAGCATCCACAAATATTGTTGATTCCACACTAATAATAACTTAGTAATACTTAGATAAATTTGCCTAATGCAAACCAAATGGTACATTTGCAAATTTTGATTTAAGACTTTGCCTTTTTAAAAATGTTATGACTTAACTTGTTTTTTTTTAAGCTGAAGTACAAAAAACACCAAATGTTGCAGAACCCCCACCCTATGAGCAAGATAAAGCAGACACTGCTGAGACAGAAATGGGTCAGTATGATATTCAAAGTTTCTTTTAGGAAGTGAATTCATTTTCTACCTCCGTTTTCTTCTAACATTTTCTTCCCCTGAAATCGAAAAATGTTTGAGTTTATGCTTTATGGCTAAATTTAAGAGGCAAGATCATTATTAATTCATTTTCATAACTATTCCACTTCATGGATGATTGTAGCAGATATAAACAATTGACTGAAAATACATTCAGCATACGACTGGTAAAAAATCAATACTGCAGTGGATGCTAGGGTATAAACCTTTGCCAATAAATGGCATTTCTGCACTGCAAGGAATTAAATATCAATTTACAGGTGTCAAAGACTTGCAAATCATCGGTTTTAAGGCAATAATCAGCATTACATGTTTATGAACCTTTGGGCAGTTATCTTTAAGTAAAAGATTTGTCCAAACATTTTGAGAAGCATCAGACATAACCATAGCTTGTCAACAACCCCTGTTACTTTCACAAACTTGATCTATTTTATTAAACTTTATATTTTCATTAAAATTATTAGAAAACATTTATTTCAATCTTCTTAAGCTAGCTGGGTTTTTTGTTTTGCATATTTATTACTGATTGTTTATCACCTTGTATTGCTGATCAGTCTAAAATAATATGTTAATCCCGATGAAAATAATATATTGTGATTTCAAGAATGTGTATCTGTTCAGAATTTTTTTATCTGCCTTGCAAACAGACCCAACGGTGTCTGACAACTCTGCGTATTGGAATTTCTGTTTTTCTTTCATTTGTCATACAAAGTGTCATTTGGCGAAATATAATGTTGTAATAAATGGATGTCTATTGTTCATGAGTATTTAAACATAGGGATTAAAGTAACACTTAGTAACTACCTTCATGTAAGGTATGACCAGTACAATATGATTGTTATTCTGTTTATATAGATCATGTTTCCTAAGGATATCAGACAGAACGGGTACATGTATTTGAATGATCAGATTTTGTCATCATACACAAAGCATATGTAGGCGTTTGTCACCTGACCATTAAGACCCTGATTTGTGTGTTTGTTTACAGAGGCCACAGAGAAGTGGGAGGCAGAGGCGGCAGAGGATGCTGCTATGAATGAGGAAGAGGAGGAGGAGGAGGAGGAAGAGTTTGAACCCGCCCCCATCAAAACAATAGTTCAGGAAAGCCTGGGACCCAAGAAAGAGCATATCAATGTTGTCTTTATAGGGCATGTCGGTAAGTCTCGTGAGTGGAGCTGCTGTGACAATAAATGAGTATTGTAAAAGCTAGAGAGAGAGAGATAGAGAGAGAGTTAGAGAGAGTACGTTCTGATATTATGTAATTCATTTTTCATTTTGTTCATAGATGCTGGAAAATCAACTATTGGAGGACATATTATGTAAGTACAGTAGTTGAGCTGGAAAATCTCCTTATAAGGAAATAGTGCTTGTATACACATGCACAGGTGACCAAGATAATATTATGTCAACTGTTCACATGCTTTTTAATCCTATCTAAATTTTAACACAACCTTGCCAAAAACTGGCAAGGCATTCTTGTTCATTGCCTCCATTTAAAAGTCAATGTATAATGTACACTTATAAATCAGTAACATGATGCAATGAATGGATAATCAGATCTTTATCACAAATTTCTCTTGAATTTTTTTTCATTTTCAAGTACCTGTATACACAATATTTGAATACAATTGAAAATGTTTCTTTTTTTACAATAAAAATGTGATTAATTCAGGTATCTTACGGGTATGGTAGACAAACGTACGCTGGAAAAATATGAAAGAGAGGCCAAGGAAAAGAACAGAGAAACATGGTAATTGTGATCAGAAATGTTCTTTATAGCCAGGTCTGACTGGTACATATACTGTTAACCAACTTTTTTTCATGTTTTACTCGCTATGAACCAGTCCTTGCTAAACATGTGTAAATGACAACACAGGTGTTGATAAGGCTCGGTCGCGAAATTTAGTAGTCGCGAACCAGGTTTTCTCCGGTAAATTACGAAATAAAGTCATCAATAATAAAAGTTGGTCAAGTTGATGCATTGAAAAAAAATTATTTTCAATCAGTGATGGGAACATGTTTCACAATAACACAAAAAGATAATTCAACTATTTTGATAGGTATTTGTCATGGGCATTAGACACAAACTTGGAGGAGAGAGAGAAGGGAAAGACAGTAGAGGTGGGCAGGGCCTTTTTTGAAACAGAAAACAAGCACTTCACTATCTTGGATGCTCCTGGGCACAAAAGCTTTGTACCAAACATGATAGGTGGGGCATCACAAGCTGATTTGGCTGTATTGGTAAGTTTTCACATACATTTACTACATGTACCATCAAAAATAATAATGTGAATTTGTACCGATAACTTAGAATATTGATACATGTTTGAATACACATTTTTGGTGATTAAAGTAAGAAATACAATGTGGAATTATTTTTAAAAATATGTATATATATGATGTTTTCACAACAGGTGATCTCTGCCCGTAAAGGAGAGTTTGAGACAGGATTTGAGAGAGGGGGACAGACCAGAGAGCATGCTATGTTAGTGAAGACTGCTGGAGTCAAACATTTGGTTGTTGTCATCAACAAGATGGATGACCCAACTGTCATGTGGTCAATAGAAAGGTAAGAATTTTCTTATATGAGGACTTGGTTTGATACTTGTGTCTAGTGATGATGGCTCTGAGAATAATACAGCAATCAATCCATCTGTATCAAACTGTGTTTACACTCTGTTTTTTTTTTTAAATAAAATGTTCATATATGTAAAAGAAGAAGACAATGTAAGCAAGTACATGTAGAAACTCCAAATTTAGATAAAATAAAAAAAGCCTATCTTATATTGATGATGTAACATGTGTGACGCACATCAATTGGGTCAGTGTGTAATAAAGATACATGTACAGTATGTCCTTGTAATCCTTGTCTGAAACTTTAGTAAACAGAAATGCCAGTGTGATATTTTTTACTATGATATAAGTGTTTTTTCAAACACAGATTCAATGAGTGCAAAGAGAAATTACTACCTTACCTAAAGAAGTGTGGGTTCAATCCAAAGACAGACATCTATTTCTTACCTGTCTCCGGATTAACTGGTGCATTCCTGAAAGACATACCTGACGAGTCTGTATGTCCGTGGTACAGGTAAAGAGCTAGTTGTTGTTAGTTTGACAAAAGAAAGCTACATGTACATGTACTGGTAGTTTAAAATAGAAACAAGGGTACAGCTAGGCGATCGAAGCATCCCCTCGGGACATGAAATATTGTGGGGGGAAATCATACATGTTAACTCTACCGATTTACGCGGAAGTCTACCGCTTTTTGGCTCTGTCTCCCGCCTACCGATTTTATTAAAAACTCGACCGCTTTTCTTCAAAATATGTTCCTTGTTTTGAATAGATAGCCATTTTGGAAGCCATTGTGGTCAAAAAATCTCGTCAGGTTTGAAATTAGCGCGTGACTTTGAATCGGAGGCACACAAACACTTTATGAAGTCGCTTGAATGACAAGTTTTCAAGCATGTGTTTTACATTGAACAATGAAAGAAGCCACTTCCCGTGTTTACATTAGTTACAAGACATGTCGATATTATCCTCGCAAAGGAAAAAGAAGCTTTGCAATTCCACACATGGTTTTAACGATGACTGAATATATCTTTTAACTTGGCCTTAACAGTAAACTTCACTTGCAGTTTATTGAATGCTGCATGATTTGTAATAAGCATGTAAATAAACATCGTTTTGATGTTGAAAAAGAATATACGATTTCCTACTAGTTCTTACTTTTCTTATATGGTAAATTTTGGCAACTTAACCTATTTTTCTGAACAAAGGCAATTGTTAAAGTCTCTGCACTCAAATATTTTTTCCTAAAAAAAAAATAAACTAACCGGTAATCAATATATGGTAAATGCATGCAAACATTTTTATTGCTTGTGTTGATATTAGTAAATTTCAAAAGTCTTTTATACTTTAGTTGATATTGTTAATTACTAATCAGAAACCCTTACTACATATGTAGTACACAAAAATTTGTGCTTTGAAATATACGCGAAAACTACCGCTTTTCAGTTCAAAATCTACCTATTTTTCATCACTGGAGGTTAACATGTATGAGGAAATGTTTTATTTTGGAATATACATGTAATTGAAAAGACAAAATTGTTTTGTGGAAAATCAGGGCATATATTATGCATATATACATATAACTAAACTCAGAGTAAATATGACACCAATATTTATCTTCTTAAAACCACTTTCAATTCATAATGTATAATTTTTTTTTTTTATCCCTATCCTCAAGCTCTTTGGTGTAAACATAGTTTAAAACAACACATATCCTTTAATGTTTAATCATCAAGCTTCATTCATTGGCATACATTAAGCATAAACGGTTTGTTTAAGCAAATTTATTATTTCATATAAATGAAATGTTCTGTAGTCTGCTCTGATGAAAAAATTTAAGTTGGCATGTCATATGTCAACCCAAAGTGACAGATCTGCATTTATTTATACATATTTTATTTATATATATCAAATGATTTTCTGGTGGTAAGTGTTGGCGATATTTGTCAAAGTCTCTTCTGAATCTTAGACTTCTTTCACTCTTAGTAATTTGGGAAATTTTGCCCAAAATTTGATGAAATTGGGATGAATTTAATCTCCTGCCTGCTTCAACTTTTAACTTGGGACATTCTTCTAACTCTCCATTGCTACAAAATGTTTGTTTCGTACCTTTAAAAGGTCTAAATCGAACAAAATGTCAAGTTGTTGATTTCAACTGTTTACTTTCACAGTAGTGAACCAGAAGTGAGTATTTTTAACCAATTGACTTAAAAATTTATAGGGTTTGTACTTTTACCATGCCAAAGTGTACGAAGTTTGATAAACATTTGTGCGAGGGTTTTCTTTTAATCTTGCCCATAAGCTGAAGTGAACACACAAACATACATATATACATACATACTGACACATGCACAGCAGCGATGCTATATCCCCTTCACAACAAGCTACGCGAGGGGATAATAAAGGGTTAATTTTTGTCATTTTGAGAAGTCTTTGAAAGAATGTATCTCTCTGATATCTTGCATTTTTGTTATAGAGGGCCATCACTGATTACCTACCTAGACACAATGCCTTCATTCAACAGATCCCTAAACCAACCTGTCCGCATGCCCATTGTAGACAGATACAAGGTAAGTAGACAGGAGTGTGTTTTCCCCAAGGAAGCTACTGTGAAAAAGATACTAATACGTTCACAGGAGGGCCTGCATTCTTCAGCATGTTGCTTCTATTTGCATTCTTTTTGATCTTGCATTGAAATCTGAGGCGTGTTCAGCAGAGCAGGTGCTCGCCAATTCCCTATACCTACAACACAAATTTTGCAAGCACCCACTCTGCCGAACATGCCTCAGGTCCAGTAATGTTTGTATATTTCTCAGACCCAAATCTACTTCAGATCTTCACTTTAACAATAATCATTTATGTACGGAATGTAAGAAAATATTACTTGCACATACATGCTTGTATTGATAGTTACTGCGATAAAGTTACTGTGGTAAAGTATGAATATTTGTATACTTTCTTTTGCAGGATATGGGCATCTTGCTATTAGGAAAATTAGAATCTGGATGCATATTTCGGAACCAAACATTCCTGCTAATGCCAAACAGAGTAAGCTTTTTCATTAGAGAAAATCTACAGGTGTTTATAAGACAGATTTCAGTTGTGTTTACATGTCTTTTTATATTGTCTTTTGTTACTTTTAAGGACAGTGTCAAAATCATGCAAATTTTCTCGGATGACATTGAAGTGGATCAGGCCAATCCAGGAGAAAATCTCAAACTGAAAGTGACAGGAGTGGAAGAAGAGGTCAAGTTCATGCGTTATCATGAGTTTAAGTGGAGTTGGAAATTGTTTACTGTTTTTTCACTCATTTGAGAAATCATTTTTCCATTGTTTTTACTGACGATCTACAAGTACATATTAATTGTTAAGTGTTCAAATGCTTCACTTTGAAAAGGCTTTTCAAGTATTAGTAAATCTGCAAGTGTGATGAGAAGGGAGACTCTCTGTGAGAAAGGGAAACAGTGAAAATATGTCAACCATAGGTCACAACCTTTGCTCATCCCAATATAGCTAAGGTTTTGGTTGTCATGTCTGTATTCTGTTCTTTTTTTTGTCACACTTTAAGTTAAGCTTGCGTTTTAGCTCAGTTTTAAGACACTGTTCAAGATTTTTAAAATTTCAAACAAAAATTAATGTAGATGAGAGCAACCTAACCATGTCATAATTTACTGACCTTGGTTATATGGATATTTATTTTTTTTTTTTGATGAGAAAATGCTCTACCTTTAACAAGATAATAAAAATCAATATCTTTACTTCTTTAGGATGTATCTCCTGGGTTTGTATTATGTCCTTCCAATAGTCTGTGCCACACAGCAAAAACATTTGATGCTCAGGTAAGCTTAGAAAATACAGTTGAGATGTGAGAATGCTCAATTACTTTCAATTTTCAGAATTTAAAATGTACATGTACAAAAAATGAGATGATCATTCTGAATTCTAAAGTTCATGATTTCTTCTAGATTGTGATATTGGAACACAAGTCCATTATTTGTGCGGGATATAGTGCTATTCTACACATTCATGCATGTGCAGAAGAAGTAACGATCAAGACCCTACTGTGTATCATAGACAAAAAGACTGGCGAAAAGGCCCAACTGAAACCTCGATTTGTGAAACAAGATCAGGTGGCAATAGCAAGAATAGAAGTCAATGGAGGAATGATCTGTCTAGAGACATTCAAAGATTTCCCTCAGATGGGACGATTTACATTACGAGATGAAGGTATTCAACAATTACTAAATAATTCACCAGATTTTTATCAAATTTTTTTTCTATTAAGAAAGTTATGTAAGTTCATGTCCTAGTGAAAATTGAGATTTAGAGAAAGTATTGGTAAATGAAGGACTTTTCAAAATTTTCAATCAATTTTTTGACAACAATGATCTAAAACTCCAAGAATTCTTTGGATGAGAAACTATTCATCATTTTTGTAGGTGTCCAGAATTTGATATCAATGATGTATTTTCATTTCACACATCGTACATGCACAAAAATGAAAGATTTTTTTAAAAGTCATTTTCTTTATTATTATGGCTTGAGTCAAAAGTCTGAATGGTGATTAAAAAAGCACTGGGTTGGATATGTAAAATAATTTCAAACTGAAGATATATTTGTAATTGTGTGATTTTTTTCTCTTCAGGAAAAACGATTGCAATAGGAAAAGTTCTAAAGATCCGTGAATAAATTAAATACTGACTTTGAGGATTTAATTGGAATGCGACACTAGTTATGCTTTCAGTGCTCAACAGAAATTTGCCTGTTGGTGGAAATTCCAAAGAGGACTGATCTTTGAACTTGGCAACATACATATGTACATGTACTTGGCAGATTGTTTCTGCTCTCTGGAGGTTTAGGGCAAACTTGTACATGTACAAAGGTGCTTTATTGTGTACATTTTATTTTAACAGTTCAAGTTGGTTTTAGAAAATTATGCTGTTTAAAATAGGGTGTTTTTTTTTACTATGCAATGTGCGAAAATCATCAGTATATTTTGATTTGTATTTAGGGAGGGGGCTGTTTAGGCGATTTGTTTATTTATTTTCTTACCAGTTCCCATCGATTGAAATCTACTGTACATGGAAAAGATAAACTTGTACATATGAAATTGGTTGTAATTTTTTTTTCTTAGAATGCTTATAAAATAAAAGTAGTCTTATTTTTAAGAAAAAATCGACCCACCAAATTGATCATGAAATTAAATGTAGGCTATTTGAAGTACTTGTATGTTCTATTAAATTTCATCTGTTGCCTTTGAAATTTTTTTTTATGTTTGCCATGTTCACTGTATAATTCATAACATTGTTCAGTTTGTATGTTTTTGCAAAGTTTACTGCAGATAGCTATAAACTATCATGAGAATTTGATAATATATGAAATCATTATGAAATTCAAAACTAGCTGAACATTTCAGTCAAGTGATTTAAGCTAAGATAAAAGGAAAAAACTTAAAATATAATGGAGAATTTGTAAATGACCAATTTAATATTGTTCACACTGCAAAAATGTTAATTGTGACTTGTTTCATATACTGTATTAAGGTAAGATCGTGTACACCATTTTATGGTACCCTTATACAAATCATGTATTTTGGTACAGTATTTATAAATGATGGTATACCAGTACATGTTTATCTAGAAAAAAAATTCTTGGAACAGTTTTGTTGATGTCACAGTCTGAGTTATGCAAAAAGTGCTGTAAAGATTTGACACCTTTAATATTTGTCAAAATAAGGTATAAAATAAAAAATATTAAATACTATTTTGGATGTTTCTATTCCATCTTAAGTCTAATGATTGACCGTCAGTAGAGTGTTGAGAGTACGGTAATGGGAATATGAATTCTGGAGTTCGGTTTATTGAAATTCTTTATGACTTTGCTTGAAGAGGCAACTATGGAAAATAAAGCTGTTTTTTAGATTTGGATTTATGAAAGGCTGTACCTCTTGGAAGAAGTTTTATGTAAATTATCTGTCTATGGTTCTTGAAAAGATCTTGTGTTTGGAGGTTGATCAAATTTAAACATGTATATGGATGAATTTTGCTATGTTAATGTTGGTTAAACCCACTATACTTGTGCATTCAGAATATCATTACCTATGTACTCTAACATAGCTAGAACATATCCATCCAGAAATATGGATGCAAATGAAAGTTCACATGGATTAATGATTATATTGTAAAGCTAGTTTTATAATGCACCTGAAAAGGCTGAATGTGAAATGTCATGAACTTAAATGCAATATTTTTCAGATATCAGCAATCTGATTAAAATCAGCTGTTCTGATACGCTACCGCTCTCGAACATCTGAAACAAGCCGCTTAGAGGTCACGTCCGAACGACCTTTCGATAAGCCAATCAAATTGTGGCTAGAAAAACTCTGCCAGCAGATAATTTCCCGTAAATCTGTGCGGTTATATTTACCTTGCTGTTAATTCACCCAATAGTCTTTAAGAGACGGGGATTCTCATTGGTCACAAAGGTCACCACCTTATATTTAAATATTTAGATTGTTGGGTCGTTCGGACGTGACCTCAAAGTGGCTTGTTTCAGATGTTCGAGAGCGGTAGCGTATCAGAACGGCTGATTTTAATCAGATTGAGATATCAGCAATATATGCTCTGGTATTAAATGCAGGATGGTGCAATTATTGCAATACATAATCACTTAAATAACTGCAATATGGTTGCAGATTGATTAATGATAGAAAATTGGTTTTTCATATTCAATTCTTTTATATAGAAACGTACATACTGGTACATGGAATTCAAATTACATTCTGTATACAAAATACAAAACTACTTGTAAAAATATATAGAGAGAGAGAGAGAGAGAGAGAGAGAGTAATTGGACAAACAAAACAAAAACAAAACAAAAAACAAATGCCCTATTTATCTTAGAAACACAAAATTTCAAGATGTCAACATGGGCCACCTCAGTAACAATGCCTGAATGAGTGATCTTACTAATACAGAATTAAAAATGTGAATAATTTTGATTTAAACAGAAGCCAATGTTTTTTGGGGTTTTTTTTTTTTCCTCCATTATTTAGAACTTCTCCAGATATTCACCTTTGACCTTCACCTTAAAGGTCACTTTTATTCAGAAGTTTGACATAGAAAAACAATCCAAAAACAATAAACAGTTGAAGTACATGTATGTTTGACACTTTTAGGTACAGAAATTTTCTTATTGTAATGTGAAGAATACTGTAATCTGACTTCTATTTATGACAACTTTACTGTAAACGTATTATATTTGGCATGTATGATATTTGGCGGAAATTATCTTTTGAACAAGTTGGCGTGGAGAATTAGCGTATTCTTAGCGTTGTCTTGAATGTGACTATTCTTATACATAAATGCATGACATTTAGCGATGTACTTGATTAAGCGGAAGCCGCATTCTGCCAAAAGCGCTAAATAGAATACACAGCTAAATGTAGTATGTTTACAGTATTTGGTAATTTACCAGCGATAAGCTTTTTTTCTGGACTGACTTAGTAAAGGACTGCCTTATGGTGTGATAAAGGGGTTCTTTGAAACCTCCCAAAGTTTTCTTACACTCCAAAAAAGTTGGTTTACAGGATACTAAAAATTATTTTCTTTCATTCGGTGATCTCTCTTTTATTGGAAGCACATGTCATTCTGCCTTTGTTTTCTTTCATTCAGTGATCTCTTTATATTTAGAGCACAAGTCATTCTGCCCTTGTTGTCAATAAAATTTCCTCAAGTAATCAGCTGGCTCCTACATAAATCTACTCTCTTCCCCATTCTCGATTGCGCAACTCCACTCTGCGAATCTTTCCACTGACTGTTTTGGGTAGTTCTTCAACAAAGTCAATCTGTAGTACATAAAAAGTAAATTAATCAATCTTACTTAATTCTTGTACACCCAATATAACTATTATCTCTGTACAGGTGTGCTTCTGCCTGGTGTCAAAGAAGAGTGTTATTTTCTTTGATTTTGTTCGTTTTCATGAAAATATGAATGTACATTTGAAAGACTTATAAAAAGGCCAACCTTTCTTGGGTATTTGTAGGGAGCAGTTGTGGATTTGACATGCTCTTGGAGTTCCTTTCGTAATTCTCCTTCATCTCTTGTTTTGTACTTTTCAGTTCTTATTACAAATGCTTTCACAACCTGTTAAATATACCATTAATTACATGTTGAATGAGTTTTTCATACAAAGCAGCTCCCAATGCATGCATATACTCTTTTTCTCACCCTTTAATATATGAGTGTAAATCTTGTTGTTGCCATTTTTAGACTACATGTACCAGTATACTGATCTTCTTGAGAAGAAAGCTCAGAAAGCTAAAGATACAAGAAAATGTGAAAATTTTTAAGCTAAAATATTTGGAATTTTTCTTCACTTAATAATAGTTTATAGCAAAAAAAAAAAAAAATAGTACATGTATCTAAAAATTTATGGAAAATCTGATAAGTAATTTGTTAACTACCCACCCTCCTTAAAGACAAAGACTGTTTCAAGTAGGTAATAGAAATACCATGCAATTTTGACTGATTTGTGGTGTATTGTAAATAATAAATAATAATAAAATAATTTACTAAATTATGTCATGGTTTGGGTTTCAGGACCCTGGGTAACTCCAAAAGACAAACATGATAAACTCAAAGGTTGCAGAAAAAATAGAGCAAATATATTTGGTTTGCACATGTACCTGGTACTGAAATTATTAAAAGTAGCATGCTGTATAACTGAAGTGATAAGCTATTTGCTACATGTACATGTATTTTTGTTTTTAGAAAATTCTGCAGTTTTATCTCAACTGCTAAAAGTTCCATGGCAAAAAAAAATTGTGTTAACTTGTTTTTATAGGCATCAATTCTTAAAATAAAAAAAAATGCTAAAACTTAAATATACCATTCTGAAATACAAACATAAAAATTTGCACACAACCCCCTCCCCCCCCCCCCCAGCTTATAGTATACATGTATGTCATGCCTATGTGTACAAGAACTGTCAGAATTACCTCCCCTCGGACTGGATCTGGGCTACTGACCACAGCTGATTCCAAAACAGCCGGGTGCTCTATCAAAGCACTCTCCACCTCAAACGGACCAATTCGGTATCTGTCATTAAGAAAAGGTAAACATAAAAGTTTTGCCTGACCATTTGCCATTTTTCTTGTTGAGCATGTCATTCTATCCGTAAAAAGAGAGCATGGTACAAGGTATGTGTAATTAAAACATGTACTACAAAATATTTTTCTAGTGGATCCTTACCCAGCTGTTAGTATGATGTCGTCTGCTCTTCCTAAAAACCAGAAGTAGCCGTCATCATCCCTGACGGCTTTATCACCTGTCATATAGAAATCTCCCTGATATACCGACTGAGTTCGCTTCTCATCATCCTAAAAATAACAGTATGTAGTATTGGGCTAGGTTTTATTTTGTCATCAAATATTGAGGTGAAATAACTCAATTTTTTGCACAGATATCACAGCATAACCACTTCAAAATCTTTTTCATACGACTTTTTAAAAATTAAATACTAAACCTTCATGTAACTACCAGTATACACTGTATGTATATTGCATAACATACATGTAGTTATTTCACAAAAAGTGTAAAAAGATAAAGTCCAAATAAGTTAATGAAAGAGTGCAATTCTAGCTGCAGGTCTGTAACTCCTGGTCTGAAAAAAATTTGGATGGAGGACCTGGTTCATGGCACATGACCAGGTCTTCCATCTGAATGTTTTCAGACTGGGAGCTACAGACCTGCAGCCAGTGCAATTCACATGTACATGTACTTGAATTACTAGTAATTAAAAACACACTAGTTGAGTTGATTTGAAGACTTTACCATATATTTAGTGAAGAGACCCACAGGTCGGTGAGGTTTTACTCTCAGTCCAACATTTCCCTCCACATTGTTAGGTAGAATGTTTCCCTCTTCATCAACAATCTGCGAGGACATGTTCACACAATGACAAATATTGCAGGCAATACAGGCGACAAGTGTTGCTCTAACACTTCCACTCATTGCATCAGGATAAAATTTGTACAAGAAGTTCATTACAGTATATAGAATTTGAATGAATTTACTGAACTTGATAATTTAAGTCATGTCATACCAAATATATGGACAAACAATATGTAATCTTTGACATTACAATATCCTTTAGTTAATTCATTCAAGATGTCTCTTCCTGGGTTTGAGAAAGGTAAACGGACAAAGATCGAGATTTCCCAGTACACCCTAAACACAAACAAGTTTAAGCCAGTCATATTTAGAATAATAAATCACCTCAAGATCAATTCCAGGTGCCGCTTTTCCCATGGAGCCAGGCTTGATTTTAATACAGGGGTAAGTCCCACACAGGAATACCTAATTAAAAATATGTTTAAAAAACATAAAATCTGTTTTCTGGTGGAAAAGGGGAGAAATACTCAGTGGATGTACCGGTACATGTAAATACAGTTGAAATTCAATATTTTAATAGTCATATCTAGAATACAATGGATATGTCGAAGTGATTTGTAAGTCCCTACCACTTATTTTTTAAGTATTTTACTCTCGATATCTTGAATACTAGGATATCTTGAAGTTTTTAAATAGTCCTATTTATTTCGAGATAACGAAGTTTGACTGTATACAAGAATACATGTAATTCAGCTCACTGTTTCACTTTGTCCATACGCTTCATATACATGCCCCCCTCCTGTTCCCTCCTGCCACTCCTCTAGAAGTTCTGGGTTCTAAACAAAAGAAAAAATCAACAAATGAAGCAGATAATGCATGCTTATCATTAATTGAATTTAATAACATTGAAATAATATACCGGTACATGTAAAGTACCTGTATCTGGAGATTAAGAATTAAGAAATGCACTACAAAGCTATATATATTGAACACAGTTTTCAAGCATTTATTTTTAATTAACATTAAAAAATTCCACTGCTTCTTTGAATAAATTGTATTGTTCCATTGAAGAACAAGTACTTACAACAGGTTCTCCTGCACTCAGACACTTGACGTTGCGGAGATGTGTATATTTAGACAAATTCTCCTTCACTATCAGTCTTAATGCTGTTGGGGGCACACAGAATAAACTAATGGCTCGATATCTATCCAAAATCTGAAAACAATAAGACGGTATGTGGTCCAAAAATTTTCAAAACTATTTCACTAATCACAATTGACATCTTGGAACAGTAAAATTTGCGTACTTGATTTCTGTTAGAGTACTGTACACATGAATATTTATTGCTATGAACCAGTCCTTAATGTCTTCTGAATTTGTTTAAGATGGTGAAGGAGGCCTGGTCACAAAATTTCTTCACCATGAACCAGTTTGGTTACAGTAATTGTGAAGTTAAGTCATGGCAATTAAAAGTTGATTTACAGTATTGAATTAATTCCACATGTTAAATAAAGTTAAAAGTTGTCAAACTCTTCTTTGTCTGAAGAGGGAAATACTGTTGATTTCTAGTCAAATGTGAGAATTTATATTCCAGTAAAATCCCAAGAAGCTCCCCTATTCTAAAATCTAAAAACACTACTACTATATTTTTTCATAGCTGTATACTACTGGTATATGAAATCATTGCAAAAGATCAGGCCTAGCTGTGATTTTTTGTTCTTGCGATTTGATACAAAACAGCAGGATTGCATAGTTAAATAATCAGGTAAAACAAGGAATCTATAGTATACCATAAAATGGCACCAACAACCTAATCCTGGTTATAAGAAACTTGTGAATCAAAACAGTACTGAAAGTTATATTTTAATATCAGCACAGACTTTGACACTCTTATAGTTAAGAAATTGGTGACAACTGTATGAGGTTATATGTGTACCTCTAAGAATGCCCCAGCATCAAATCTGTTGGTCTGGTGTGCAAACACACACGCTCCTCTTAGCCAGGTAGCAAATAAACTGCTGTATCCTGCCTTGGCCCATCCAGTGTCTGAAATGTTCCAAACCACGTCATGGTGAAAGACATCCAACATGTATCTGTAAAAGCATGATGATTTTTTTCTTATATTTTGATCATGACAACAAAGAACTTCCTAGCTTTTCTTGCATGATCACCCTTAAGAGGATAGTCATAAATCACAAGCAATCATCTTACTTGAATTTCATTATATTGTATGTGAATGACTGAATCTATCAAGGTAATCGAATCAGAATATGTAGATGTGTATTCATATATTGTGAATTCCTTATTTTACGTGAGTACTTAATTCCGCAATTCCTGTGTTTTGTATTAAATTGCAGAAATATAAAATCGCAAGCACCAATTTTTTGTGACAATTTCATAGAGTCCAATTAAAGCTGTCTGAAAAATAAAAGTGAGATTTTAAAATCTGCGAGGGTTGCTTCTCGCGATTTTACGTGAATATTAATTGCTTGCGTTAAATAAGAAATCTATAGTACTGGTATATTTGCCATACAAAACTGTTCTACATTATTATTACATGCAATAATTTATTCAAGGACCTTAAGTTACACAGGATGAAATGTCTTTAGAAAAGGTCATGACATGAGAGCTAGGTCATAATCTTCATATTACCTGGCAGTTACAAAATGTCCAAATCCCAGACTTCCATGTGTATGTTCAGCCATCTTTGGAGCACCTGTTGTACCACTAGTGAAATACAAGGTCATGGGCTCATCAGACCTAGAGTTAATTGTCTACAAAACACCAACAAATGCTGAGTATTCTTCCTGTTTTCAGGTTATTTTTCAGTTTAACATTACATATCAAATATGTCTTTGTGCATATATAAATTTAAAAATAGTAATTGTGCTCATTGCTTCTTTAAACATGTGCATTCACTATGCATATATATGTTCATGATACACCTCTGTGTATATAATCATAAACCTGCTGTATTCTATTTTATTACTGAAAAAAAACAACGCAAAGTATATAATACGTGAAATTGATACAACTACTGTCTGTTATGTGTGATCAAATCATAGGCACTTTTGTTTAAAACATTTCATTAGTAAATATTTCTCTTTGATAAGTGAGTATATTTTTTTTATAGTTTACTTAACGAATTCAATATGCTTGTTAAAGCTACAAATAACATGAAACTTATCAAAACTTGGAAGCAGCTTGCATGAGTCACATTTAGGTATCTGCATGGGTACTTTTGGTCAAATTAGCTATGTACCCTATAGGCCTCTGCTTATTCCAACTGACAACTTTACATCATACCATACAATCTTTGACTTAAAATATTAAGCATCTGTCAAGGTTACCCTATCTTTTTTCTGTGTGTGTTGCAATTTTGATGACAATTTAAAATCTAGCTTGAGTAAGGTTTAAGCCTGGACCTTGCCTATAAATTTGGAAAAATAAATTTGGAAAATAAGTTGCATCTTATTTCTATATTTGGTAAAGAAGTTGACCAATCCAGTGATTAATTTAAGCCTCGAGGCTTAATTACTTTTGAGGGAGAGTAAGTAGGCTTATTTGCTCTTTTAAAAAAAGCTGTTAGCAAAATATGATATACCTAGTATGCTTGCAGCTAATTTAACTAACAAGAGGCCCATGGGCCACATCACTCACCTGAGCAACAATAGACACAATAAAATCATGCAGCTTTATGGAATCATATACAAAATATTTTAATAATGTCGTATAATAGATCCTGTATAAAAACAAGAGGCCCATGGGCCACATCGCTCACCTGAGCAACAATAAACATAATAAAATCAGCTTTATGGAGTCATATACAAAATATCTGAACAATGTCGTATAATAGATTCTGTATTAAAAAAAAAAATTCCCCTGCATATTCTTATGTTTATCATTGAACCCCTTTGTAACAGGGTGGTTTTACAGTCATATCACATATTGAGCATTGCAGTTCTCAAGAAGATGATCAGACTTAAACAACTATTTATATATGGATTATAAACCTACATCAAATTTTGAACCCCTTGTGAGGTCCAAGAATTGTCCAGGGGCCAGAGTCTAAACAATTTTAAAGAATCAACAATACGTCAAAATGCTTGCATATAAGTAAAACCATATATAATAACATTTGAGTTTTTGTGAATAATTTAAATGTTTTCCTTTGTAAAATTGGAATCCCCCCCCCCCTCCATGTGGCCCAACCCTACTCCTGAAGAATATGATTTTGACAAATTTTAATCTACACTATCTGAACTGACTGAAGCTTTTCTAGACAATTTGTGTTTAGAAGATGATTTTTAAAGATTTTTCCCTATATATTCCTATGTAAAAATTTGTCACCCCCCCCAATTGTGGCCCCACCCTACCCCCTGGGATCATGATTTGAACAAACTTTAATCTTCTCTACCTGAGGATGCTTCCACACAAGTTGCAGCTTTTCTGCATGATCGGTTTTTGAGAAGAAGATTTTTAAAGATTTCTCTCTATATATTCAAATGTGAAAATTCAAACCCCCCCCCTCTAACTGATGCCCCACCCTACCCATAAGGATCATAGTTTTATCAAACTTGAATCTACCCTAACCGAGGATGCTTTCACACAAGTTACAGCTTTTCTGGCCGATTGGTTTCTGAGAAGAAGATTTTTAAAGATCTTTCTCTTTATATTCCTATGTAAAAATTCGACCCCCCATTGTGGCCCCATCCTACCCCTGGGGATCATGATTTGAACAAACTTGAATCTACACTACCTGAGGATGCTTCCACGCAAGTAATAACATTTCTGGCCAATCAGTTTCTGAGAAGAAGAGTTTTAAAGATTTTTCCTTAAATATTCCTATATAAAAACTCGCCCCCCCCCCACCCCATTGTAGCCCCACCCTACCCCCAGGGATCATGATTTGAACAACTTGAATCTACACTACCTGAGGATGCTTCCACACAAGTTACAGCTTTTCTGCACGATCGGTTTCTGAGAAGAAGATTTTTAAAGATTTTCTCTATATATTCCTATGTAAAAATTTGACCCCATTGTGGCCCCACCCTACCCATGGGGATCATGATTTGAACAAACTTGAATCTACACTACCTGAGGATGCTTCCACACAAGTTTCAGCTTTCCTGGCTGATCAGTTTCAGAGAAGAAGATTTTTAAAGATTTACTCTATATATTCCTATGTAAAAATTTGACCCCCCATTATGGCCCCACCCTACCCCTGGGGATCATGATTTGAACAAACTTGAATCTACACTACCTGAGGATGCTTCCACACAAGTTACAGCTTTTCTGCACGATCGGTTTCAGAGAAGAAGATTTTTAAAGATTTACTCTATATATTCCTATGTAAAAATTTGACCCCCATTGTGGCCCCACCCTACCCATGGTGATCATGATTTGAACAAACTTGAATCTACACTACCTGAGGATGCTTCCACACAAGTTTCAGCTTTCCTGGCTGATCAGTTTCAGAGAAGAAGATTTTTAAAGATTTACTCTATATATTCCTATGTAAAAATTTGACCCCCCCATTATGGCCCCACCCTACCCCTGGGGATCATGATTTGAACAAACTTGAATCTACACTACCTGAGGATGCTTCCACACAAGTTTCAGCTTTTCTGGCCAAATGGTTTTTGAGGAGAAGATTTTTGAAAAATATTCATTCATATTCAAATTTTCATTGTTTTTTAGCTCACCGAGACTAAGTCGGGGGAAGCTTATGCTATACCCCCGGCGTCGGCGTCCAGACCTGGTTAAAGTTTTTGTTGCAGGTCCTGTTTCTAAGTTATTACTTGTCCTGTCTTCACCAAACTTGCATGAATGATGCATCTGGACCTACTTATGGACTTGAGAGACTTGGATGCTGAATCTGGGCCATGAATTTCAGATGCTGGAGGAGGTTAAGCTTTTTGGAGCAGGTTAAAGTTTCTGTTGCAGGTGCCCTTTGATAGCCATTTTGAAGCTACTTATGGTCCTAACATCACCAAACTTGCATTGATGGTGAGTCTAATGATACTGATGCACCTACCAGGCTTGAATGCTGAATCTGAGCCATAGGTTTCGGATGCTGGATGAGGTTAAGGTTTTTAGAGCTGGTTTAAAGTTAATAGAGCAGGTGCCCTCTGATGATTATATCTTAGTTATTACCAGTCCTAAATTTACCAAACTTGCATGGATGGTGTCTAATGATAATGATGCACCTGACAGGCTTGAATGCTGAATCTGAGCCATAGGTTTCGGATGCTGGATGAGGTTAAAGATTTTAGAGCTGGTTAAAGTTTATAGAGCAGGTGCACTCTGATGATTATAACTTAGTTATTACCAGTCCTAATTTTACCAAACTTGTATGGATGATGTGTCTAATGATACGGCCCAGTGGTTCTGGAGAAGAAGTCAAAAATGTAAAAAGTTTACGGACAGACAGACGGACGGACGGACAGATGGACGGACGCCAGACAAAAAGTGATCAGAAAAGCTCACTTGAGCTTTCAGCTCAGGTGAGCTAAAAACTCTGTACCATTATGTGTTTTTTAACTATACAATGTTTTTTCCCCAAAATATAAATGGATATTCTATTTTTTTTTTATCTTCCATTACCCAGTATGTTTTTTGAACAGTTATACTTTTTTGTGAATCAGCAGATATAATCTAGGTGTGGGATTTTCAAATGCAACTTGTCTTTAAACATGCTTAATTACATTATTTGTTTGCAGGAAATATGGGGCTTATTTTCAAAAGCTGCTTATTTTTATGAACAGCTGCTTACTTTAATATCATAAGGTATTTTACTGAATATTCATAGCATACAATGTTCAAAATGGACATGAAAGAAAATAAAGAAATATACGGTACCTCAAACTCCTCTGTGGATTTATCCATGAGCTCTTTATAATTTTTCCATCCAGGTCTATAACAAATCAATCAAAATTCATTGAATAGTTTTACCTTGGGTTTTAATATAATAGAACTCCTTCTTCATATGTAACCAAAATGAATCATCAATTATTGAAGCAAGTTTTAGTATACAAATTTAAATTAAAACGAAGAAAGCAATTTTTTTTCTAAATTGATCTGTTTAAGGATTCACTGCCTTCTGGGTAAGAGAAATAACTCTTTGTACATATCTGGAAAAAAAAAACCTTTTATCTCAAAAAGGCCTTTTCTTGATAATTTTCCCCTCCATAGTGTGCTACAATTGAGTGCATATAGAGCAACACTCATTTCTTTTGTAAAATCATGCATTCTGCCAGTCTCACTATACACAAAAATATATATTGCATGCGCAGATCCAGAATTTTTTCAGGGGGGTCCAACGGTTATTTGAGTTTGCCGGGGGGGAAGGGGGGTCCGAGGCATATTTTTGGTAATTTTATAATGTAATTTAAAGAAAATTTTAATTTTGCAGGGGGAGTCCGGACCCCCCCCCAACCCCCCGACCCCCTCTCTAGTGCATGTATTGATACACTGTATTAGTGTACAGAGGGTTGATGAACCGTAACCAGCATTCCTCCATTACACTGACCCGGGTTGAAAAGCAAAAAGCTTGCACAAAAGTTATCAGTATGATGATGCATGAACCAAAATAACTTTTGATAAGTAATTGTTTCACTTAAGGTATATATTGGAGTATAACCTTACTACGGTAATATTTTTTTCTGCTACAGAACCACACTTTTTGCAAAAGTGTTTTGATTACTAGACTACTGGTAGTTTTCTTCTTTTTTTTATATCTTTATGCATATTATTCTTGTCAATCAGTAACATATATATATTTCAACATTTAACATTTTTTTAAGACTTTTAAACCACAAGAAAATCTCATTAATTGAGACTTCGATTGAAACTTCTCTAGCTCTTTTAAAATACATTGGGTGTTACATGTAATCAAGGCATACAAAAAGGTTAGACAAGCCCCTTGTTAAGTTAGTATGCAGCACAGATAGGCCTCCATCAACATGTGGTCAGTTGGTAAGTTCACTTACAGAGTGTCAGATTTTTGCCCTATATAAATCTTGCTCTGGACCCCTGCACAGTTACTGATGACCTGTGTGAAACAGAAGCTGCATTCAACCACAGAGCACAATAATATGGAACAACAGAACTTAAAGCAACAATCTCATTCAGCATCAGTCACCTAGTAAGACAAGATTTACTATAGATTCCCTATTTTACGCGAGTACTGAATTCCGTATTATTGCCGTTTTGTGTCAAATCTTGAGAATATAAAATCAGGAGCACAGAATTTTTATTAAAATTTCAATATATAGTTCAGGACTGTCAGAAAAATAGATGCGAAATTTCAAATTCTGCGATGGGTGCTTCTCACTATTTTACGCAGTTAAATATTCCTCATGTTTTTTTTTTTTAAGAATCTACAGTACTTTAATGGGTAATATGCTTTCATGGCTGCAATGCTCCTATCATTAATTATTATTTATTATAAACATGTACCTTCTCCACATTCTGCACACTGGAGCTGTCTGTGATGATGCAGTTGGCTCCAGAGGATTTCAGTCTGAGCTCTATGTCTTTGGGTCTTAGCTGCGTGGTCCCTGAACTCACTATTATACCTAATATTATAAACACTAAACATTGAACTTGTTCAATCTCTCTCTCTCTCTCTTTCTATCTCTCTCTCTCTCTCTGACTCATTTTTATTTCTATTAAATTTATCAAATATCTGTTTATTTTTCTTGCTTCACATTTTTTTTTTTCAAAAATGGGGTGAATATATTATGTAACCTTTGTTACAGTAATGTATTTGTTTTAAAAACATGTACCAACCAATGCCAGGTATAATTTCTGCATACAAATATTGTATTTTTTACAATAAAAAAAGTTATCACAAATAAGCAAAAACTAAATAATCTCAAAATTTAACAGATATACTGCAACAGTAATTTATCATTCACCAGAAAAAATATATTCGTAGCTGGTCCTGAACACTTATGTTAAAGAGGTTATATATGGGACATATCTGTCGATATTAATGTGAGTTAAAGTGCATTATAATAAAAATATTTTCACCGGTTTAGAATTTTTAAATCTTAAATCTTACCAAAAAAATAGGTTTTAAAAATTCTTGGAAAGGTAAAAGTTTTAAAAACCCCAGCGGGATTCGAACTCATGACTTACAGATTCGAAGCAAACCCTCTAACCCACTGCGCTATGCTGTTAGTGTTCTATTTCAGGAAAGAAACTGTTTATAAAATTACACTTGATTTTATTTTTTATTTCGATAAACAGTACGACATCACAATATGGAAGAGTCCCATACAACCTTAAATACAATTTCAGAAAGCTTGAGATAATTAAGTGTTCCTCATAAATCTAAGAATATTTTTTTATTCTATTTCAATGCAAAGGAATGATTAAAAAAAAAATTCTAACCAATTATTGCATCAAATTGCATTTATAAGCTTTTTATCTAATAAAATATGAACTTGTTGCACAACTGAGAAAAAAAAATTTCTCACCAGCTCTGATAGCTGCTATGTATATAATCCACCATTCTGGAATTCTGGGAAGAATGACTATCAGGGTATCCCCTTTCTGCAGTCCACAGTGATTCACAAGGACATTAGCCAATCTAAATCAAAACATGGACAATATTAAAATGAGTTATAAAATCTGCAGCCAGTAGAGAATGGTGTCAAAAAACCCTCGGTCTGCTCTAGATCAGAGGAGCAAAACCTAACGTGGGTTAAAAAAAATTTCTGTCAATGTATATACTGTAAACCAACTTTTATTCGCGGCGACTTTATTTCGCAATTTACCTGAGAAGAATTGGTTTGCGGCGACATATTTTTGCGACAAAGCCTTATCCAGAACCGTATATTGTTATAACAACCATACGACAAAGACTGGTTCACGGCAAGAAATATTCGCAACGTCGAGGCTCTCGCGAAACTCGGGAAAATGTCTCGTACGCGAATAAAAGTTGGTTTACAGTATCATGGTACATTTACTAAAATATCAATCAATTTTCTAAAAGGAAAAACAGCAAATTTTTCTTGCATTTAATAATTTAGATTTATATACTAAGTATATATATAGCATATATATATGTCACAACAGGTAAATATTAATGATCAAGATGTGTGGCATCTATTTTTGATTCTAATTTTTCTTCACCAAGCTTTCATATGAATACAGTACTAAATGTGTTATATCTTTATAATGACATATTTTATTACCATAATAATTATATTCTCGGCCATTCTATATTCCAGTACATAACTCTTAAATTAAGCTTTCATATTTACATAAGAGCCAGTTGACATCACCTCTTGCTTAAGCTTGAAATTTGTTGGAAATTGAACTTTTTCTCCTGTCCTTGATCATCTATCCACCATAATGCCGGCGAAGATGCACTCTTAGGACTCTGAAGTGGATATTTGTGACATTAAAAAATTAAAAGTATTTTCAACTGAGAACCATTGGGTCACATTTTAATCCATAAAATTAATCAACAATTTCAAAAAATTAACATTGAATTGGTAGGCAATAAAGCTGGTATATATAATGTGTATTCAATCTTTCAAAAAATGTTTATTTCATGTGTACCATTCAATTCCCCCTCCCCTCTTAATTGTAATCCCACCCCTGTTATGTGCATATAAATAATGTCAGAATACCAAGGTGAAAAGGTGGTGGGAGATTACCATATTCATCTTAAATAATCAAAAGAAAAAAAAGAACATTTTTAAAGACTTCATTATCTCATGTCTGATGATATTTATACAATTTATTTATTAAATTATGCATTTATTATTTTTTATAAACTGTGCTTGCTACAAGTACATGTATCATGAATTTCAAGGTACACAAAGAGATCGTTAATATCAACACCTCTCTAATTACTGTAGATTCCTTGCTAAAGCCATTCTTAAATCTTACTTTTTAAAATAAAGATTCTTAAACCTCACTTTTAATTTTTTTTAATAGTTGTATATATATTATAATAATATAAATTGGAGTTATCACAAAACTTTGGCGCTTGCGATTATATGTTCTTGCAATTTGATACCAAATAACGAGATCACAGAATTAAATACTGGTACTCAGCGAAATAAGGAATCTACGGTACAATTCCAGTAATTCATTTCGTATTCCATTTCTACTGAAACACAAACTAAGAAATCTGGAACTGAACTGATTTGTTTTGACATTGTTTAATTAAAAACGGCCCATTCTAAGCCTGATTACAACCAGTGTTATACATGTATCCTAACCAACAAAGAGTATCCTTATGTCACGGGTCCATATAAAAAAAAAAATTTCTGTCGTCCTGAAGGTGGGTACAATGCTGTATTTTGATGTAAACATTATCTTTTGTTAAAAAGGGACACAACTTATACTCACTCCATCGGAGCTCCAAAAATCCACCACATCTCTAGCAAAGTTGAAGTACTCCGGCACACTGAAATTTTGCATCTTTTTCCTGTGCTCCTCATAATTATTGAAAGGTTCATTGTCCAATAAGAATGAGGATACCCACTGTCTCCTACACTTGAAAGGGGTCCTCAGGAATGATGGAACCCCAGTCCTATGGAAACATCGATAAGCCATATCTAGCAAAGAGGTTTGTCTCTACAATGTACGGTACCAAATTTTCACAAATCATTAATTCAGTTAAGACTTTGATAAAGTATAGGCTTTATAGGCACTGATTGTGGCAAAGGGCTTTGGGTTTAGTGCCTTGGTATGGATTTCAAGGTGGCAAAGCCCTGTCAGAAAATAAATTTCTTTACTTTGAGACCCCTGTGGGAAAAATCTCGAGCCCGTACTATGTAAGATGCAAAATTTGGATCTCTTTACTTAAGATGGTTCAAAGGTCATGGCTATATTTAGACAATATTAATCTCCTTGAAGAGCTCTAAATAAAAATATTAATACGAAATTATTCAATTTTATCTAAACTGTTTGGAATTTTCTTTATATTGAGAGAGAGAAGTTATGGAGTATTGATGCAACAATAATTATATTAGCCCCCCTTGGAATGAATAAATTGCCCTCCACTTCGTGTTGCATGGACAATATTTTGTCCCTTGGGGCTAAATATAATCAATGTTGCCCTCAACCCCATCAATATTTGTATAATGATGTCTATGGCGAAAAAGAAATTCATACAGTATTTTCCTTCAAAATTTAAAATTTTGTTTCATTTTTTATTTTCTGGGGGAAAAAAATAAGTGTAGGCACAAACCGGTACCTTGAGAGCCTTATTGCAGCTATGTTCCTGCTTTTGACAATATCATAAAAAAAAGTATAATTTTTCACATATTTCATGAATTATAATAATTAGAATGATCAGATTGAAAATAAATACTATAAAATATTTGATAGTATATATACTGTTAAATCTGCCTGGTTCACTTTAAATCACAAGCCAAATTTTAAAACATTGATCGACTTCAGTTATTTATGAGTTAATTAAAAATTAATTTATCAAGAAAAAAAAACAAAGACAAAGAACTTATGTTCTACTATGTGTTCTACTCTGTTGTCATATTAGCAGATATTTATGACAGTTGTTCAAGAGTTTGCTCATAAATGATGTTTTTAAAATGTTAATAGCTGAATACATTGTATTTAATAGAAGTGAAAAGAGCATAGATAAAAATCAACCTTGCTACTTTCACTTTCCAGCCAAAACTAGCCTAAAAGGCATGCATATGAAAAAGCAATCATTAACTGTGAAGTATAATTATATATAAGTCATTAAAATAAGATAAATTTTAAATGTTGTGCACACAATTGTCACTTTAATTCTAACCTCAGACACCTGGGATTTCCTGTAGTCCTACATTTATGTCACCTCTTCGCTTTTTATAGGCTTATTTAGAGTTGTCTTTCTTTGATTGGTTTTTTGGGGGAGTGTGTAGGGGTTGGGGGGGGGGGGGGTCTTGGAATGAGCTATCCTTCTTCTTCTTCCGATAAAGTGCAGGACTCGACTCATTAGTATCCTCATTAGTATCCTCTCTAACCTTGGATTATGTAGTTAAACAAAGATGTTACAGTTCTTAGTATATTATATGTATATTTTTTGTGACACATTACATTTGTATTATATAACGTTATAAAAAATATAGGTGCGTTTTTCCTGCTCAGAAAAAAAAAATCGCAGCAGAATTTCTGTTTACGGCAAATTTTACACGAAAAAATCTCAAAAGAGTGTCCGATCAAATTCATCAAATTTGCCACGTATACATCTTTTATTATTATTATTTTTTTTTTACATTATCTGTTGTTTATGCAGGCACGTAGCATCGTTTTAAAGTGGGGGGGGGGGGCAGACTCATCCAAAATATATTGACAAGCAAAAAAAACAAAAATTAAAAAATGGGGGGGGGGAGAATTCGCAAATCATAATTCGCAAATCATGAAAATCCTAATCCATTGTGGTGGGGTAGGGGAGAACGTTCCGCAAAATAACACTTTGTCATTCATTGCATGTAAAATTTACAAATATAAAATGAAATGTAGAATCTTAAATGAATTTGCAATTGTATTTTACTGTAAATAAGTGAAAATGTATAAATTTTAACTTTAGCATTCTTGAAAAGTTGTCCTATAATATATATGATAACTGAAATATTGTAAATTTTATTATAATTAAGTACTATGTTATGTACAAGAGGGGGACCTGCCCCTTACATCTATGCGGTAGGCAAATATAGGACTGTGAATGCCGCATATTTGCTTATAATATTCCGATTGCGTTGTTCTACATGCATATATATTACTAAAAATATTTTAAATTTTAAGTATAGAATGTATTAGAGGGAGATCTGTCCTCTATACATCTATGCGGTAGGTAAAAAAGGACTGTAAATACTGAAGCTAGTTGCATGCACATCTAGTATATCTAGTTTATTTTGCTGCAAATATCGGCCTGCATGTATATTACACGAGATTATAAGTCGTGTGCACGTTTCATTTAATGTAATGTTTCATAGAGGAAGTTTTTTTTTTTTAAAAGTTGTGCGGGCAAGATGATCTTTTTTTTTTCTTTTTTTTTTGGGGGGGGGGGGTATTAAAATGTGTATCCTATGTGTTCTAAATGTTCTACCCAATTTTGGACAGGACGACATAATGTCATTTGCCTCAATATGGGCCTCTAAATTAAAATATATATAGCTTTTGTCACATATTTTATTTGTTTTAATCATGATTATATTATTGTTATTATTATATACCCCGGGGGGGTCCTTGATTGGTGAATAAAATTAACAAACTTTAAAGATATATATGACTTTCCGAATTTTAAATATCAACCTTTTTTGTCATTTAGTAGTACTTAAATTACTGTGTCACAAAATTTTCCCATTTGAAAATGGTAGCTCATGTTGCTTTAATAGTACAAATTAGCCAGTATTGTTTTCAAATTACATGTACCTCGAGAATTTAATATAGACATAGTGCATAAAGACATATATGTATATTCCAATGTATATTAATATAAATGAACACTAACATGATAAATTTATATGGTATTAATTACCTATTTTAAGAGGGGTTTTTTTTTGGGGGGGGGGGTTAACTTCGAGCGCTTTTTATAATTATTACTGCAGTAATTACAAATACATGTACTACATGTATATCAAATATCAGTATTTTAATTGAACAAGACTTAGCCGGCAGTTCTTTCAAATTTAGGACATAAAAAATTCACATCTTATTGCATGAATACCAAATCAGGGATGTTATATGTCTCTGACCAAATGAATAGTTAACACTGATGTATTTTGTTAAATGAAAGAGAACGCAATCTCTCTCTCTCTCTCTCTCCTTCTCTCTCTCTCTCTCTCTCTCTCTCTCTCTCTCTCTCTCTCTCTCTCTCTCACACACATTACATGAAATTACGTCAATCGGATGAATATTAATTTTTAAAATTGAAAAGTTAATTATGGTTGTTGAATTAATATGGGAATATTATTGATCGAGATTGACGCGAGATTCTCTGTACAGCATAGCATGGTCTGACTACCTAATGAATATTCATGAGATAACTTTAATTCCGTTTATTAATCTTGTACAGGTTGTTTACATATTGTTTATTGTACACATACGATGGATTTGTTATGGTCTTTCATTGGTTACTGTACAATATTAACAACACGGGTTATCTGAAGTTTATTTCTTTCAGTTTAATTTTGAAAAGTTTCTAGATCACCCATCAGGTTATGTTTGAGGTCAGCCGACGACTGACGTCACTATATGGTATCTTCAGATCCACTTGGCAGTGCAGAGCTGAGGCTAGTAATATAGTATTTGTGAAAGACCGTAGGAAAGAAGTGGGTTCAGAATGAACATCTTCTTCCACTCTCCGTTGATTCTTGTTTATGCTTTAATATGCCTGGTCCATTTTACTTACTCTGAAACAGGTAAGAAATTTAATTTGAAGTAAAACGAGGATGTAGGGATGCGAACATTGAAATTAAGCGCACCGGCCGGTGTCATGTTTTAGTAAATATCTTTCTATTCCTGACTGAAAATGTTCTAAATATGATGTGAATCAACCTAGAAATATTGTTGTGTGAATCTGCAATCTTTTTACATCATGAAAGTTTTTCAAATTACTTTTATTCCTTTACAAATATAGCCACGCACCAACCGCTTACTTGTGAGGAAAACCAGTTCAAATGCATGAGACGATGTATTCCGATAAGTTGGAGATGTGATGGAGATTACGATTGCGTTGACGAAGACGACAAAACAGATGAAGCAAATTGTCGTAAGTGTGATTTTTAATTGGAATTATAATGAAATGTAAGCAGGTGAGGCCATAACTAAGACACATGGACATGTTTCGTGGCTCCTTGCCAACAAATAGGAAAGACAAAATACAACAAAGGAACAAATCAATCAGATATATGTGAGAAAAAAATGAAATATAGTTTATTTCGGTTGCTTAGCATATAAATAGTGTACGTTGAATTCAGAAAAAATTGTCTCTGAATAGAACATTTGAACAGAGGAAGTGAGAGCCGCTCGATATCGGACGAGGTATCCACCAATCAGATTTTAGCTATGTGCCGAACCCATATGGTTACCTGAATCTACGCGTCTAATACTTTTAATTTATGCAACGTGTTGAGAATAATTTTAAAAAAAATTGCTTGGGCAAGCTGTTTATGTAGAAATAAAAAAAATGGTCTTTGCAGGAAAAAAAAAACAGGTCACATTTTAAACTTGGTAAATTAACAAATTTTTGAAATTTTAAAAAAATTGCTTCCATTTTAGCCTCCCGTACGTGCCCAGAAGATGAATTTACCTGTAAATCTGGTCATTGTGTACCAATGAGGTGGACATGTGACAAAGAAACTGACTGTCTTGATGGATCTGATGAAACAGATATTTGTCGTACGTTTCCCAAACAGTAACTTGGAATTTTCTTGAGAACCATTACTAATAAATTTCTATGTACCTGTAGTATATTAATTTTGAATTTCAAACAATTCTCAGAAAACAAATCCTGCACAATGGAGCAGTTCAGTTGTGGCAATGGAGAATGTATTCCAGCCAGCTGGCGTTGTGATGGCTCCCCAGACTGTGCTAATGGCCATGACGAAACCTGCTCCTCTCCTACCTGTGCAAGTGATGAATTCAGGTGTGACAATTCTAAGTGTGTCAACAATAAATGGCGGTGTGATGGAGATAATGACTGTGATGATAACAGCGATGAGAAAAGTTGTGGTGAGCATAATGCCAAATTCAAACAGATTTGTGAAGCATTAGTTATGAATTTCATTTATATGATGAAGAATAGCGTTAATGTTTATTGGTAAATCTTTTCCTTTTCTTTTCCCTCTGCTCTTTAGCCCCTGTAACTTGTACTGCTGAGGAGTTCCAATGTGCAGACAAGCAGTGCATTGACCAGCTATGGCATTGCGATGGGGACCCAGATTGCAACGACCAGAGTGATGAATCCAACTGCACAAGCAACAATGTTACAATCTGTTCCTCGGAATCCGAATGGCAGTGTCACACTGGTGAGCAGTGTATTCACAGTTCATGGAAGTGTGACAATGATGAGGATTGCTTGGATGGATCTGATGAAATAGACTGTAAGTTGATTTTGTTATCTGTCATTTAAAATAAAAATGCCCAGGCTATAATGTTCACTTGTGTTATGGTTTTCTAATTTGGCAAAACAAAAAAAAACAAAACCCACAAAATGTTGGATGGTTTGTTTTAATCTTCAACCTTCCACCAGTTGCAATTTTGAATAAAATTTATTTTTGCTAATTTGAAATTCAAGAAATGGTTGACACTTGACAACAATTTATTAATTGTAGGGAATACTGCAATTGAATATATTCATTTTGGCAACCATTCATGTTTTCAAAACATGTCTGGATTTTAAACTAGGTACATATAAATTATGACCTTTAATAAGGTTACGCACCGATACCCTAGTTGGAACTAATCCAACCAAACATACCATGGGTACATAGGATATTTTTTTTAAATGTCTAACCAACCGGTTTGACAGAAATGACTTAATGTAAGCAATTGCAAAGGAAGTAACTGGTTTTTTTTGTCAACTTGAGATACTAAGTAATTTATTGACAAAAGAGAAGCTTATTCCTAGTCTGAATGTTAAATGCATGCGTTTGCAGAAAACACCCAGCTAGCATAAACTGAATTTTCTTTAATACAGTACACATGAATATAATATAGTATGCACTGTTCAGCACACCTATAGGATTACAAAATTGAAAATTTGTGTTGCCAGCAGCCACCTTCTGTTGCTTAATGTCAAGAACACATTTTACAAAATATTTTGTGTATGATTTAGTAAGAAAAGTGAGCATTTGGTGATACTGTTTTTCTTTTTATTATATAAAGGTGTCTCAACCTGTCGCTCCGATCAGTTTAAATGCAATAACAGTGACTGCGTTTATTTCTCCTTGAAATGTGATGGCTACATCGATTGCGTAGATGGATCCGACGAGTCCAACTGTCGTAAGTGTTCCGGCCAAGACAGATTTTATTTTTTTAAAGAGCATTAATGTGTAGTGTTTGTAAAGAACACAGAAAGTTGAAGTTTGTACAGAATCTTTGGTTAACTGAAGAAAAATTCACCTGTAGGGAAAAAAAAATATATCTCTTCAATATTGAAAAATAGATTAAGAAATATCATTTTTTGTCTTTTTCAGCCAAACCAGAACATCTGTGTCCAAGTGATAAGTTTGATTGCTATAAAAATGGATCTGTTTGTATTGAACCCACCAAGTTGTGTGACACGAGAATGGACTGTGAAAACTATGCTGATGAGGAGAACTCGCTTTGTGAAAGTAAGAATATTTTCTATAACCTTTGAAAACCTGGTAGATACCTCTTTCTTACTAACGCTCATGTACCGGTATCATCTTGAAAAAACAATTCATATAGCATTTTAAGTGTTGGTAAAGGAACGAAGCCATGTGCATTCATTTTCATTGTCATAAAACTTTGTACTTCTGTATTTCACTCTATTGTTTGTTAGCAATAGTAGTTGCGATATATCTATATCATGTATTTACTTTGCTTATTATTATATAAGTCTATTTTGTATACATTTGTACATATATATCTAACTTCAACTTAATGTGGGTTTTTTGAAGCCAATTCGACAACTTCGGGAAGAAAAAAGTTTGGTAGGTTAAAAATAAAGGGTAGAGAAAAAAAGGCAACACAATGGTCATCTTTGGTGCTTGAAATTTATTCTCTTCTCTTGATATCTTAATATTCTTCCCTTTGTTTCCTTTTCTCTGTTGAGTAAATGTGAAAGCTTGTAGATCTCAGATTTAATGTTGTGTCACCTTGGTTAATTAATCTTATTATTTTGATCAGTGTTCAAGTTATTGTGTTAGTAATGTTAAGCAAAGTTGAAAAATATTGGCACCAGTAAATTAATATATTTTATTTCGTCTCTTATATCGCATGGAAGCAAAATTTTTTTTTTTTTTCCTGTACTTGGGCTGTAAAATTTTTGCCAATATCTTTACTATCTACACACAAAGGGTTCAGAATGGTTGTAATATTTTTACATCCATCCATAATCATTTACTAACACTTGGTGTATATAAAAAAAAAAACTAACCTATAATCTTGAGATTATTAAATGTGAATTATGTGGAGAAAAGAAGCAATGATGATGATAAAACTTATACCTAGACTACAATCCGCTTATTAGAATGCAAAAGTAGATTAATAATAGACTATGACGCTTTTGATATGAAAATTCATTAATCTGCAAAGATCTGTTGAAGGCAAAGAACAAGCTATGAGATTTCTATGGAATGCTGTGTGCAATGAATTGAAACAATTGTTAGTGCATTTAAGCAAATGTAGATGATGTTGAATTAAGTTTTGTACAGGGTATTTGGCTATTTATCATACAAAGACTTGATGATCTTGAAGTATTATAAGTAGATATTTTATAATGATGTGATCATGTCGATTATGTTTTCTGTGTTTAATGTGTCTAACCTTCATTTTTGTATGTAATGTGTTTATTTATATTTGAAAATTGGACAGAATAGAACAATTTAAGCTTGCATGATTATAACTGCCTTTGATTTGATAATAACAAGAAAGGCTTGCATTGTAAATAAAAATTACAAGAAGATGCCAGCAACAGCCATCCCCCCAAATTGATCTCAATTGAGCTGAATTCATAGAGGATCTATTGTCCAAAGCTTAGAGCCTAATTATGTAATGAAGATGACAAAAATATAGAAATAAGAAGAAATACTTAAGTGATTGAAATAAATGATTGTTGAATTTAATGTCTCCTGTACCTTTTCACATATTATATCAATGATGTAAGTTCATATGTGTTTATTTTTTGTTTTAGATAACGCATGCAAGTACAATAATGGTGGTTGTATGCAAACGTGCATTCCCATCGATAAATCAAACAGACGATGTGAGTGTTTACATGGCTACCGAATGAATGGCGATACTGCCTGCGAAGACATTAATGAGTGTGAACAGTGGCCACCAGTCTGCTCTCAGAAATGTATCAATGAGAAAGGATCATACAAATGTGAATGCATTTCTGGATACTACCCAGAAATACTCCCCGATGGACAACATATCTGTAAAGGTGTTGGTAAGTAAACTATTTACTCTACATCTAGATTCTGCCTGCATTGGTCAGTGTGTGTTGTTGTCTTAAAAAATGCTACAACTCTCATTTGTGACTGTAGGCCAGAAGGCCTGGCTGTTGTTTGCCAACCGGCACGACATCAGAAAGTTGGAGGCGGACGGTATGATTCTGCAGCCAGTGGTGAGCGACTTGCAAAGTGCCATCGCTGTTGACTATGACTACTACAACAAACTGGTGTACTGGTCCGACAGTCACGAGGAAAAAATTATGAAGTAAGTATTGGACAGTGTAGCTTTACAGTTAACACATGGAATATTATGAACAAGTCAAAAAAAAGTTCTGTTAATGAATTTTAAAAAGGGTGTTCACGTTGTTGGTTTTGTTTAATCATTAGAGTCAAAATGAATGTGAAAGGCGAAGTAAATGGGACTGCAGTACCAGTCATCAGCACTGGGTTGAAGACTCCCGATGGAATTGCTGTGGACTGGATCTACCACAATATTTACTGGACAGACACTGGCTATAACACCATCGAAGTTGCTTCTGAAGATGGATCCATGAAAAAGATTCTTGTAGACAAAGATTTAGATGAACCGAGATCCATTGCTGTGGATCCAAGGAATGGGTATGTTAGCTAGTAACATAAAAAAAATTCATTTTGAATATAAACCTGATCAATGTTGAATCGAAACAATTATGGAAATGGGAATTTCTCTTACAAACAGATGGTTATACTTCTCTGACTGGGGCACTCATCCCAAGATTGAGCGCATTGGAATGGATGGTAACCTAAACAGTAGAACCACTATTGTGAAAGATAATATTCAGTGGCCGAATGGCTTATGCTTAGATTATGCCAATGAGAAGGTCTACTGGATTGATGCAAAGCTGAAGAGCATTTTTGCTGCTGATTTAGATGGAACCAATGTCAAGAGAATTCTTCACAATGCTGAACAAATACTTCATCCATTCTCCTTGACTATTTTTGAGGTAATTCTTCAATTTTTCTGGGGGTTTTCAAAGTTTTTTTTTATCATTTGGAACGTTATAACAGTCAGTATGACATTGTTTTCATTTTCATTTTTTTTTCCCAGGACTATGTTTACTGGACAGATTGGTCATCAGAGGCCATTCGTAAGGTCCACAAGTTCACTGGGGAAGAATACACACAACTGGCCCTTGGTTTGAGATCACCAATGGACATTAAAGTATATCATGAACAAAGACAGTTGCACAGTAAGCAGACTTGCTAACATATTTGTTAATTTATCAAGAAGTTTTTTTGTAGACTTTATAATTGATTTCTGCCTTTGTATAGATTTGAGAAATGAAATCTTGTTTTCCCTTACAGGTCCCAACAAGTGTGGACATTATAATGGAGGTTGCTCCCATCTGTGTCTTCCAACCCCAACAGAATACAACGCAAATGGATATGCCTGTGCTTGTCCAGACAACATGGTGCTTATGAGTGGAAAACAATGTCATATTAGTGGTAAGTGAAGCATATTGATGGACGTCATCAGTGCACATTACTGCAACTCTTATCTAAATCACCGAAAGAAGGCTGCAGGTGATATAGCTTCAATAGTGGGGAGGGAGTTGAATGTGCAATTTCATCTGCATCCTTCTTGTGTGTACGTTACTGCATTAACCTGGCTATAAATGTTGGCTTTATGTCTTCACCCATAACCTGTGCTAGGTAACATAGAGCTAGGTTTGAATGTGTGCAGTGGTTCAATTAAATTTGTTGTATGATCTGTGAATTTGAAACTGGGTTGCCTTTTTAAATTCACTCCGATAACTTTTAAATTTGTCAAGTCCCAATATGAAATAAATTAATTTGTTGAATTTTCAAAATTAAATGACCATTCCATACAAGATTAAATTCTTCTAGTCCTAAATTTTTCATTACTCAAATCTTCATATATAAATTGCTACAAATTGCTGGGTTTTTTTTTTTTTTTAATGCGTACTAGTCAAGGTCAATAGAAATGAAGAGCAATTTTCTGGATGCCGAAAATTTGTGCACAATTAGCAATTTGTGACTAATTAGGGAAAAAGATATTGAAAATGAACTACTGCACAGTAAGCACAACGAGAAATAAGAGTAAGAATATGTCATGCAAAGTTGTGATCAAAGTTCAGGGAGAAGAAGCCATAGATTAACAAGGAATGTAGAAAATACATTTGGCATCAGTAAAAAATTAAATAATAGATGTTTAGTCGTGTAAATAACAAGATGTCCTTGTGTCGACTGTCAAAATGGAAGAGAAGTTAAATGGCTCATTGCCCAGAATAAATTAACAACTCTAAAATGATATGACCTTCATATAAATGCATCTAAAAATATATACTGAATATATATATATATATATTTATATATAATTGCTTACCAAAGAATGCTTACATAGCTTAAATGTAAACTAAATATGTAGAGCTTCTTACTGTTTATCTATATAGAAAAGCAACAACCTTAACCAGCTCTTGAATATTTATGCATGAACCGTTTATTATTGACAGCACCAAGACCAACTGAAAGCCCATTACCAACTCCTTCATCTAAGACAGATTCCCCTAATAATACAAACAGAAATTCCTCTAGTTCTCATGGTGAGGCCAGTTCTGTAATAAATTTCTGGAGTAGAAATTCTGAGCAGAAAAAATTAACAAATTTGATTTAATAATGCATATCTGTTGTGCATGTTCCTGCCTTTGTTTTTTCTGTGCCCTTTTGTAACAATCCCACTTTCTACCTCTAATTCTATGTAACCAGCAACTGCTTTTAAAACCTAGCGTACAACTTTCTGGCTTTGTTAACAATATTTTGTTATATATAATTGCATTTTCATTTAATGATATGAAAGACTATTGAACTTCAATGAAATATTTTGCTTTGACCAAGAAAAAATTGAATGATTTACTTTATTTAAAAAAATTTGATTTAGGTGTTACTGGAAGCCCAATGACAACAGAGAACCCCAAGATTCAAGTGGTTACCACCTCAAAGCCTGAAGTCCCAGGGAAACCTGTGGTTACCCCCAAACCTGAGATAACTACCAAAATACATGGAATTGCTCCCATCAGCACAGACAGCCCTTACAATGTAGTGACGGGTAAAGTCAATAACGAAACGGTTGTCAGAAAACAAACGGAAAGTCCAGTCGGAACTGTGGCTGTCATTGCTATTGCTGTGGTGGTGGGCCTAGCAGTTTTGGTTGTCATTGTAAGTATCGATGCTTTTAGAAATAAATACTGAAATCCTCCTTGGCAAGTTTTACAAAATGAGCGCTCTCCATGTTCTGTACCTGTTCTTATACTCTCATGTTTATTTTGTTGCAGATTGGTTGTTTCATTTACCGAAAATACACAAAGAGAAACATCAAGAGCATGAATTTTGACAATCCAGTGTATAGGAAAACGACAGAGGAAACTGTCCGCATTAATAGAGACTCTGCCTTGGAGCCATTGAATGCCGATCCCATGGAAGTTTGATGCTAAGGAAGTGTCGTAGTGACATTCCATTGACAATAGGCTCTATATTTTCCTAAAACAAAATCATTCAGGAATTAACAATATTGATTATAAGATATTGAGTGGAAGATTGGAGAGCTAAACGGCCAGGCCTCAAATGCGAGTTGTATTCGTATCCAAGCTGTGTGGCTACGCATACCGCAATACATTCCAGTAAAGCCTACCGCTGAATACTACACCCAAGACTGTGCTGGCCGCGCCTCATCCACTGCCGTGGTCTAGGGAGCAGTATAAAACTCTATACCGATGGACCCTACCCCCCACCCCCTCTACTCTCTCATTTTCTCATTTTACTTTAAGAATACTCTTATTTTGAATTCTGTGTAGCAGCAATCTCTTGTGTTTCTCTACATTGTTTTTATTTACATCCTGATTTAGAACTGTACTGCATTTAAAATAGATAGCAATGATAGAAAAAAAAATACCTTTTTTGTGCATAATGGAGAACAAAGAATCTGCATTTATTTTTAAATTTATAGACTTCAACGTTTTTTTCTTTTTTGATTCTTTTTGTGTAAACGATGAGTAAATGTGATGAATGAATTGTATACTGAATGACACAAGTGATGGTAAGAGAGCCCAGTATGTATTCAGACTGTTTTGTTTATGTTTTTGTTATTTATTTTAGTTAACATGTTAATGCTAAATTAAACTTTGTTCACATGTAGATGGAATGGATTTAGATAGAATTTTGTGTAAGATAGAAATATAGACACAGAAGGTACCTGTGCTTGTTTATAAGAGATTGTTCATTGTATGGAGAGTCATTCACCCAGATATCATTAGTTTCATGTGCATATGGTATAAAAGATGTCATTTTATTGCCAATCATTTGTATGACTGAAGAAGTATGTTTCATGTATTTATTGAAAAATGGATTAAATTGCAAAGAAATTCACATTCTATTGTGCCTTGGGACATTTACATGCACCTCGTACTAATCCTTTTAAATTTCCATGCAGTAATATGGTTGTATAGTCAAAAAGCCTTCCTTATATATCTCTACCAAAATCTAATGGAGTCTTAAATGACACAGAATGTCAAAAGTGTTAAATCTGCATATCCTACAATGAGGTTTTAGTTAGTCCCGTTACTGTTTTAATGCAGGCCCAAGGCACAATGGCTTGTGTAATGTAGCTTTATGTGATATATTTCAGTGCTAGTTTGGGGATAGATCCTTTTCTAGGACTTCCTAGTGATAAAATGTTTGTAGTTTGTAAATATGTACATGTTTAGCATTGGATAAGTTTATGTTTTTATAACTGTGTATTGCTTTAGTGTAAAAACGTCCGTTCTACTCAAGCAAAAACTTTAAACAGTGAAATATTACCTTGTGTAAAGCTTTAGAATTATGAGACACGTAGTTCGGAAATCTTGAAGGTTACTTGACACTGGCTTTTTAAAATTATTCAAGCGCATTTTGAAATCACGCAGTGTTTGGCTTAATTTTGTGTTTTTAACTATTTTTCGGCACAATCTTAAACTGGTTTTTCTTTCTTTTATTTATTGTTATACTTGGATGATATTTAAGATTCACAAATTGTATCGAGTTGCTAATCTGATTAATTAAGAATGATGAAGATGAATGGTGTCATTATAACATTCCAGTGCAAGTCGCTTTAATGTTTATCTGTATGTGAATCATGTTTCTACTGTTTAAAAATTTGATTTTTGTGCCAAATTTGTGTGCATGTATATAGTTTTGTTTGTAAATCTTTTGCTTGAATGTGAAGAATGATTCATGTTGTTCATTGTTTGGCACGAAGTGCTTTTTGGAAAATAAAATGTAAGAAAACTTGAAATCTGAGTTCTTTGACTTTTAATGCATTTCTACTAAAAGCTCATGGGGCTGGGTGTTTTAATATATGCCGGTAATAAATTATGTCATGTCGAGTCATGCGGCGTAGAAGGAATGTAAATTATTCAATGACGTGGTAGTCGTACGATCTCTGTAGTAAAGGAAGATATGGCGAGAGTCTCTAGATCACCTCATTTGCATTCACCAGTTGGATTATGAATGAATGGAACCGGTATTGGGAACGCCCCCTATACGATAGAGTGTAGTCATAACAGAAACGTGTTAGTAAACTTACATGTGTTGTTAGTAAACTTGACAATCAAATATTTCAACGACATAAACGTAGTTGAATTCAAAGTATTTACTTTATTTTATAAACCCTTCTTGAAGTATGCCGAAGTCATGTCTCATTTACACTATTTTAAATACTGGATAATTTAGGGTATTATATTAAACTGATTTTAACTATTAAAGCGATTGATGAAGAAATTAGTTTTGTTGTTGAAGTAATTACGTCATTAACACATTTGCACCACACTGCATAATTACCATGATTACGCCGTTTGATACTATTTTGTGGGAAGCAAGCATCAAAAAATATATTGAGCTTGCTAGCCACAGTGTTTCGATATCATAATATTGTATGATCAGTATATAGCTTTCTTAAATTCACTTAAAGCTTCCTAATTGCATTATCAGGAAAGTGAAAACCACATGTTTATTGGCTGATAAATGAAGGTCATATATAAGCAATGGAAGAAACAATAAAAGGATGGTCGATGCAAAATAAAGTTAAGTTTACAATATCACAATGCCAGTCGTTAGATACATATTTATGCGACTGAGTCGTATTTCTATTGTCCTCTTCCTGTGAAGACTTCCTGGTTTTTCCATTATCCCCCTCCCCCTTCCTTGTCCTGTTGACGACAATTAAGTGTCAACATTATCAGCAGCAGCTGCCTATTGATGCGGAACCAGGAGATTGCGTCATTAATTGCATGCAGGATTTCACATGTAATAGTTCCTTAAGGCGGATAAGGCTCTTAAATATCATGATCCGTACATTCGACAAAGTGCTTGTTTCAACGATGATGAATATATTTTATAGGATATTGATGTTTTGATATTTCCTTTTGGACGCTGTTGTTACCGGTAACGGCGTATCTTGCGCATTTGTGTTGGGATTAAACCTCGGGCTTATCACGAGTACCTTGCTTTTCAATGAATTAAGTTATCGTTAAACGACTACTTCGATTTTGTCATAATGCAAGTTGAAATACACGTAAATGATCGAAGAAATCATTCTTTGAGTATTTTAAAAAGGTGATAATTTTGGCCTGGGCGTGATCAGATCCAATAAAACTCGAATTGCTGTCTGATAGATTTGATCACGTCCTACCATAATTATCACCTCACGATATTTAAAGAATGATTTCTTATTACGTATGTTTATACTTTTGTACAACGCTGATGAGCTCAAAGTTGAAATAAATAATAATAACCTTATAATTATATCTGTATTGTTATTCTGTATTTTAAAAAAAAAAAAACCTCTGTATTTTCAAAACTAAAAATTATGAGATCTGTTCTCCACAAGCAAGATGATCCAGTTCTGCTCATCCAGAGTGTTCGTATATATATATATATATGTAAATATGTTTATATGTATTGCACCTCTTGTACCATTTATATGATTTTGGGAGAATAACTGAATTGAACTGAATTATAATTTTTAAGCACCTGTACGATTAAATATTAAATTATTGATATATTTACGTTATTTTCATTTTGTGTAATTATGCAAACCCAACTTCATTTGCGTCATTGATGAACTGTATTTAACCATACGTTACATACAGGAATAGCACACTTAATTACTAAGTATAGCGCTTTTGCAAACATTAGATATTTTCAATATTATACAATATCAGGTTTTGTGAGAATATATGTGTAGGGAAAACGTGAGTAGGCTTATGCTATAAAAAGTTAGATATTTGAGTATTTGAACTACTTCAAAGTTTAAACCAAAGAAATCCTTATAAATTTATCTTCTACTTGTATTGAAGTACATGTTTACATTGAATTAATTTTGATTTAACGTGGTATTCGTACTCAAAATTCAGCAAAGATTTCAGTCAATAAGTGACTTTTCTAAAACATTGATTATGTATATACTATATAGCCACATATATATCGAAAAGACTTTCAATAAATGTGTTGCATGCATGCGTATATATGTGCTTTTGTCAATCTGATTAAAATCTGATCCTCGACCCGCTCCCAATTATTTTATTGTTGCTACAGAAAAACAAGGAGCGGATCGAGGATCTGATTTTAATCAGATTAATTGGTGCTTTTGTTCTTGCGGTTGCTGGATTCGGATTGATTCTCCCAAGAAGTAAATATATGTTCATTTATCGATGCAGGTTTCCTAAATTTATGACAAATCGGTGGTAATATTACAAACTCAATTAAAGAATTAGTACCTAAGATTCGAAAATTCTATTGCGGCTAAGAAATATAGTGCCAGAAACTTTGTAGAGAAAAAATCTTTTTATAATTAAGGAGTAGATATACTATAGTAATTTAATGATTCTTTTTCAAAAGTACATATCAAATTGGTTATGTAAGGTTGAACGTTTCATTAATTTTACAAAAATAAATATACTCAATACACGTGGTGACGTTTATATTTGTGTTGATGGCGCATGAATTAGCAAGTGTATTCATAGGAAATTGAAAGTCGCAGATTTCCAATGCAAACATAAGGGAAATATAAAATGAATGTAAATATAGGTTAGTAAAGTCAATAAATCGCGATTGTTACACGTGTTACTTTATGGAGAAATCAGACGTTTTTGCGTAAATATGCTTCGTGTTCGATCGATTTATTATTGGGCGGACTTCATTTGTGCCATATCGGAGTACGCCGAAATGCGCCGGTCACATGACCGGCGTTAAACGGAGAATTGGCAAATGAAATAAACCGGCGTAAAACAAAAATGGAGGAACATAGTTGTTGGTGTAACCACGGTAACAGATGTAACAATTCTAAAAAAAAAAAAAAAAACCTTTCTTTATCTAGAATTCCTACTTACTTACTTACTTATCCTCTCCGTGCCCCGGAAGACGCATGAGGCCGTGCAACAAAAGCCGCCACTTACGCCGGCCGCGAGCAACAACCTGCGCCTCTCTCCAACTGTTCCACCCCAGTTCTTCTCTCTCTTTCTCCGCTGTACGCCTTCAGGTGTTCCTTGACCTTCCTCGCCTTCTTTTTCCTTCAGGAGCCCAGGTAAGGGCGGTTCTGATCTATACATGCAGCTTGTTCTGGCCTTAATTTGTCCTCTATCACATCTCTAATTCTGTCTATCACTACTACACTGTAAAAACTTTAGAAGGGACAGATAGTAGTGATATTCCTCTGTAATTGTCACATATGGTAAGATCCCCTTTCTTTGGTATTTTGACGATGAGTGATCTTTTCCAGTCTGATGGTATCTCACGTTCATCGATGATTCTGTTGAATGATACCGTTAGTTTTGGTGCTGTTGGTACACTTTCTTTTAACAGTTCTGCGGTGATGTTATCCACGCCGGGGTTTTTTCCGTTTTACATTTTTAGGATTGCTTTTTGAACTTCTTCTTCTCTTATATCTGTGATGTATCAATTTCTACGTCTGTGTTCGTCTGGACAATACATCCTTCGGGGAGTTCTGCTGCTTCTGCTGGAATACTGAGCACTTCCCTAAAGTGTTTTTGCCATCTTTCTACTATCTTTCCCTCCTCAATGAGTAGTTTGCCACCTTTCGATCTTATGCCTCTTGTTCTGCTCCTTTTCTTTCCACGAAGCTGTTAAGTCAGCTGGTATTACCTCACTGAGATGGTTTGACTTTGCTTCATTTTCAGCCTTGCAAGCTACATCCTTCAAGTTTTTTTCCTTTTATCAGCTCTTGCTCTTCTTTTGACTTCTTTCTCCTTTGCTCTATATTCCTCTCTCTTAATTTCTCTTATTTTTTTTTGAGTTTGACCTTCCAATTTCTTCTTTTAGTTTCTTTCTTTCATCTATGGCTTTGTATGTTTCAGTATTAAGCCAATCTTTATGTTTCCTTGTCCTCAGGCCCAATTTTTTTTCTGCTGTTTCGTTATATATCTCTGTCACCTGTGTCTAGTTTTTGCTGATATCATTTTCTTCATCTGATAGTTGCTGGAACCTGTTTCTGATTTCAAGTTGGAATCCTTTGCATACTCTGGGATCTTTCAGTTTGCTGACGTCGTACATCTTCCTGAGTTTTGCTGATGGTTTTGTATTTCTGCAGAGTTTCAGCTTTACTTTCGCTATCACTAGGTGGTGGTCTGATTTGACATATGCGCCACGCATAACCCTGACATCGCATATACTGATCTCCTGTATCTGCCATTTACCATTACATGGTGGATTTGGTTTCTGTCCCTTCTATTAGGAGATTCCCATGTGAGTTTATGTATGTCAAGGTGCTTGAAGAGAGTTCCACATATGACAAGGTTATTTAAAGCACACATTTCTGCTAGTCTTAACCCATTTTCATTCATTGTTCCTATTCATTCTCGTCCCATGACCCTTTCCCATCCTTCATTTTCAGTTCCAACTTTTGCATTTTCGTCGCCCATTATCAATAGAATGTCATGTTTTGGAACCTTTGCTATTTCTCTCTGCAGCTGTTCATTTGTTGGGCTGTATATTTGTATTATTGTTGTTCTTATAAAACGAGAGAAAAAGCGTGCACTGATGATTCTGTCATTGACGGGATTCCACTCGATCAAGCTTTGACGGCCTGACTTGGTAAGTATGAGCCCTACTCCTCTGTGGTGTTCCTCAGCTCCGGAGTACAAGATGGTTTCACCATATGTTGTCCTTAGTTCCCCAAAGCCTTCCAACTTCACTGAATACCATGATGTCCATCTTATATCTGTTGAACTCCCGTATGATGTTACCTGTTTTCCCAACTTGAAACATTGTTCTTACATTCCAACAACCTATCTTGGTGATGGTCTTCGGAGTTGTTATGGATGGTATTCGCGTTCCTTTCAGGCCAAAATTAGAATCCTTTCGACTTTTTCTAATAGCCGTCATTCTATCGGGTTCCCAATGAAGGTAGTCTTCGTCAGGAATCTCGCAGGTCGTGCTCGCCCTTCCTTCAGTGGTATTATTTTTGTAACGGTTTCCGTAATCTTCTGTTTTTTATAGAAAGAGATGATTAGCCTCAAGTCCTACCTCCACTTTATGTCTGGGGGCCAACATAGTAGCTGGTAACGGTTCTTCTACTAATCCCGGTTTGTGATCAGAGTTTTCTCTCCTAGATGAGTTTCCAGCCAAGGCTGTCGAGCCTCATCTTCCCGTGCGCCCTTGCAAAGTTAGCCTGGGGCCGTATGGTGCCCAGTATCCGTCTGCTTCCACTTGGAGGCATCGCAAAGGACTTGTTGTGGAGAGGCTATGTCCTTGCATAAAGTAGTCATATTGCAGATATTATTTGAAAAATAATATATGTCAGAAAGGACAATATGTACATATAGCTGCAGGAATGAACAACTGCCAAGTAAGGCAAACGTAAACAAAAGTGCATTGCTGAAAACAGTAGTTTCACTTAGTATTTTAAAACAGTAGAAGATTTAGACAACAAACGCCGATATTAGAGGAAAGAAATAAAACATGACATGACATCCACAATGTTATTGGTCCAATCAAATGATGCTATGTTTGGTAAAATGATATTTACAATAGCGGGACAGGATTGCAAATAGATGTTGCAGCAAGACTTCGTAAAGATGATCATGGATGTCGTCAGTCGAACTTGGTTTTTTTTTATCTCAATAATACTGTATCAACTTTATGATTTAAAGATCGAATAGAACACCGAAAATTCAATGTTGATTGAAGTATATACATCATATTTGAAATAATTATAATAATATTCATAACACGCATGAAACGCGTTCACTAACTGCGTAACGCTGTTAGGTTAGCAATACCATATAAGAAAAATAAGTAAAAAGTTATAATTAATTTACTCTTAATATTTCATAATTTGTGTACATTTGATTTCGTACTCAACTAAAGCAATTGAATACAATGCTATATTTGATAGACATTCATATATACATGTAAGAATATCAATAAGACTGCCACATGTTAATAACCATTCATTAGATATGAATAAATGATACAAAGTAAATCGTTTCTGGCCAGTTTTTATACCCTATTAAAGCGATAGACTTGATATTATATTTTCCGTTTTCCGCGTTAAGCAACACCCAACACCAACACACTAGACGCATCACACAACATTTAGCAGACTAGAATTCTTACATAGATAGAAATAAAATTAATTATATAATAAACTGTTAAATATGTAGCAACGCAATTTCACCAAAAGTACCAAGAACCAGTACCAGATTTTTTAAGTGGTTTCTGCGCAAAATTCCCAAAAATTGTTAAATCATGCAGTGAATTCAATCAATGAGCATGTTCATTTATTAACAAACTAGATGATATCCCGCGCAAACGCAGGGATTAACAATAATTCACATATAATATTATATTTACATATTATATTATAATACAATGCTTAATATGTTGAACCAGGTTTTATTGTTCATTTTTCTATGTATTGTGTCCGAAATATTTCTTAATTGCTTTTCCTAAAATATTCTATAAAATTGAAATAAAAAAGCAACTGCGTGGCTGAAAATTAAGAGGAGAGGACAGGGATGAAATCTAAGCTGAAATGGAGTATATACACATGAACATGTACATGGCCTTAATTCTTTTTGTTGCAGCTGACTGGAAAAAATAGACTATTATCTTATTTCAAACCAGAGTATGGGTGTATAGTGCGTGGTATCTCTTTTTACAACTTTGTTCTTTATGTCAAATTTCACTTATTATTGCCCAAAATAAGAAATTTAGATAAAACACTGTCAACAAATTAATTTATAAGGTTTACTACCAATCTGTCGTGGTATAAAAAATGTATGTTATTTAAAGAGACAGTACGGCGCATCTTATTAAAAAACCGACTTGAAAAAATTTTCCGATCGGGTTCGGTATTTTTGTTCTACTCATAAATGTATAAACTTTCAGAAAATTACAAATTTCTCCGTGAAATAAATCTAATTATTTCATTAAAATTAATAATTAGGTATAACCTATACATATATACATCGCCACGTGTTACAGGGTTCCACTTTCTATACCATTACGCATGCGTATTTACTATAAACAAACCAGCATGGCGAGTAAGAGACCGGGTAGGTTTAGAGAGTCCCTTTTACCTCGTATATCATGATGACCGTAGTCGGGCAAAGATATTGTAGTTTTCAGCACGTGTCAATTACTGTCAATCAAAATCCACGTGGTACAAATAAACGATATAAGCTTATTTCGATTTGTACGACCCCTAAATTTCCGGAAGCTCATAATTACATTAATTAGGTATGTAAAAGGGATTTTTATGTACTTCAACTGTCACAATCAACGTTATTTCGTATTTCCTAACGATACAATGGCTAAATCTGAAGTTATTCACACATGTGTTTTTAGCTGTACTGTCGCTTTAAAAACGTGTACGTACTTTTTGCCATAGTGTTAATTAAGTCAACCCCATATTTTGGCATCCCGTTCTGTAAAGTTCTTTCCATCAAAAATAAAATCGCGTCTATTGGCCCATTTTATTTATTAACTTTTTTGAATCAACCAGATGTCCGATCTGCCCACAAAGCATGGTGATTCATCCTACATTCTCCATGACGTTAATTAGTCAAACCGCGTCTTTGGTTACCCCGTTCTGGAAAATTCTATTCATGAAAACAAAGAAACGAATTGGCTCATTTTATTTATTCAACATTTGTCAAATCTCAATTCTCATGTATACCCGAAATAGGTTCCTATGGTGGCATATATCTGCCCCTTGTGTGCAAGTTATTTTTCTATCAAATATGTCGACATGCAAGATAAATATGTTGACATGCAAGATAATTATGTCAACATGCAACATAACTATGTTGACATGCAAGAAAATTGAAATCAAATAAGAATTATAAAAAATCTCAAAAAATCTCAAATATCGCCAACATGTGACATCCAAAATGCTAGATGCTATCTATTTATGTCGACATGCAACTTATTTATGTTAACATGCAAGATAAATATGCTGACATGCAACTTATTTATGTCAACATGCAACTTATTTATGTCAACATGCAACTTATTTATGTCAACATGCAACTTACTTATGTTGACATGCGAGATAGATATGTTGACATGCAATTTATAAGTTGTATGTCAACATAACTAAGTTGCATGTCGACATAAATATGTTGCATGTCAACATATTTATCTTCCATGTAAACATAACTAAGTTGCATGTCGACATAAATAAGTTGCATGTCGACATAAAGAAGTTGCATGTTTACATAAATAAGTTGCATGTCGATATAAATATGTTGCATGTCAACATATTTATTTTGCATGTTAACATAAATAAGTTGCATGTCGACATAAATAGGTAGCATCTAGCATTTTGGACGTCACATGTTGGCGATATTTGAGATTTTTTATAATTCTTATTTGATTGCAGTTTTCTTGCATGTCAACATAGTTATGTTGCATGTTGACATAACTATCTTGCATGTCGACATATTTATCTTGCATGTCGACATAATTAATAGAAAAATAACTTGCACACTAGGGGCAGAGATATGCCACCATAGGTTCCCAGGATATATATTCACTCTTTACATAATCATTCAATATTATTTCATTGTAAGTATATTTTTTGATGCAAACTCCCACTGACTTGGATCCGCCAAAGCGTGTCCACCACCTTACTCACATATTTGCTATTTCGGGCTGGTTTATCGAAAATGAAAGTAGGTTTTTAATTTATCTTATTATAATTACTTATCAGGTAAAATTCAATTATAGCTTACGGACATCAACTCACACATGCTGAAATGCCAAAGATGTAAGCAGTTTCTCGGGTGCAGGCATTTCGAAGTTTATTGGCAAAATGCCTTAATTTATAAGTATAAATATCTACATTTTTTAATCTCATTATAATACCAAACCGTGAGATTCCGCCATACTAAAAATAGCGGCGAATACCTCGCCGATCTATCCAGACCGGCGAGATCGGCGTACGCCGGCGAACAGTCCCCGGTCAAATGAAGCAACAAGCCGGGTTACCAAAGGTCAACCGGCGCATTCGGCGTACGCCGGTTTGCATGACAAATGAAGTCCTACCATTTTAATACCCCCCCCCCCCCCAACACACATTCACACACCTCCAAAACACCCCGGTGTATTTCATATATGTACATTTCACTTTATTAATATTTTCCTTGTATAATTTAAGTTATTGCTGGCTTTGCGTAAATGCATTGTAGTTTAAGGTCAATTTATTGTTGAACTCACGTGATTCTGTTTCATCATGCCCATTTCATGCAACATGCCCAACATCAATAATCACGAAACAAACTAAGGAAATGTAAAATATAATAACCTTCAATAGTTTAAGGAATTTTTTTTTATATGTATATCAAAGATAGATACTGATTAAAGATAGGGTGTTCTTCCGACTATCGTTAAAATGATAATGTACTATCATGGTCAAAATAAAGACATTTATTCTATATATTGATTGTCTGACCAAATAGAGAAATTTTCATAAAGATAAAAGTAGGCTACTTATATTCCCCCACAGGAAATTTTCATATCACGAGTGTTGATAATAATAGCACAGAAAAAATCTACTTTCGGTTTGTGATTTTTTGACAGAAAACCCCAAAATTTTCATTCTACAAAGCATTGGAATTCTGAACATCTGTGACTACAGGTGAGTTTATTTTATTATGTTACATGTAATGTCAGATCAGATTTTCTATGGTTGCATCGAATGTTTTGATTTAAATCAAATATATTCAAAATGAAACCCGTCTTTATTCACATGTATAACTTTACATACTTTCAATTCAGTTTTTAATTAAATGAACTGTATGGACTGTCAAACTATGCTCATAAAATGAACAGCAAAAGTTTATAGACCCAATAATAGACAGATAAGATGCAGTCTGGATCCGCTGAGTCCTATATTGTAGACTAATATTAATCATATCGACTTGAGGATGAATCCTATTTGTTTGACTGATGATGAGTTGTAACTTAAACATCTTTTTAGACATAAATCTCCTGTGTTCAATAAAGTACTGATTGTGTTTGGTCTAACATGAACAAGAGACTGACTCCTAGCTATGGAGAATGAATTGTCCTTGACCGACTAGACGGACCAAAAATTATTTTGTCGTCGACAAGACACTGATTTGTCCGTCACCGACTGATGAACTCACATGACGGACTGAATCTTCTGCATTATATGTACCTCGATGTTTGACTGATCTACAAAGATAAACTGTAGAATTGATTGTAGACATAATCTGTTTGGATCGGTTGTAGACACAATCTAGTGGGATCCACTTTTGACTGAATTCATTGGGATCGACTGTAGACTGAATTCATTGAGATCGACTGTAGACTAAATTTGGTGAGATCGACTGTAGACTGAATTCAGTGAGATCGACTGTAGACTGAATTAGTGAGATCGACTGTAGACTGAATTCGGTGAGATCGATTGTAGACTGAATTCAGTGAGATCGACTGTAGACTGAATTCAGTGAGATCGACTGTAGACTGAATTTGCCAAATCGACCGAAGACCAAATCAACTACTAGATCGACTACAGACTAAATCCTCTGAAACGACAATTTATAGACTGAATACTTGTGACCGATTCTATATAAATATAGACAAAACCCTATCATTGTTGATATGGATAGAGCATAGCTAAGTACTCTGTATTGTTGCCTTTTTGTTTTTTTTGTTTTACACAGTACATTTGGGTAAATGATGACGATTTGAACAGCTATAGTTAGCCTAGCAATGACTGCGTCTATAGTAGACTACTCCTCCGCGTATCAACACACTCCAGCCACTATTTTTTTTTTTCAATTTCCCAGATGTAACTGCCTTGTTTAATTTTAGAGTTTAGATGGAAGTAAAAGGCTTTCGAGTTCACGACATTCCTTCGGGAATCACCACAAATGATCTATCTATCTACTTCGAAAAATCCCAAAATGGCGGAACAGAAATAGAGGAGATATATTACCCACTCTCTGACAACAGTGCTGTCATCGTCTTTACAAACGATGGTACGTCTTTTAAAAAAGATTATTCGTAAACATAATTTTACATATACATTTGAACATAGAAATCGAGCACTTGTAATTTATACTTTTTTCGCAGAGTACAAGCGTGCCTTTGACAAAGACCACGCCTTGAAAGGCAACAAGTTGGTTCTCAGTAGGATTCCGGTTCAGGTAAATTAATTTTTGTTTATCTTGATATACCGATTTGTATCTGTACAAAACGGCAACAGATTAAAGAAGAAACATTAAATTTGTATTTGAAAGTTTCAGTGGGGTAAAATCGTATATCAATGTCTTGATATATTTAATTTGACAGCTTTTCTCGAGCACTACCGTTCATCTGGAACAAGCAATAACGCAGCTGCTAGACGAGAACCCTCCGCTAATGAGAAGCCTTGAAAATGAAAGCGATATGGAAGTCATGTTCGACGCGAAATCCATGACATACAAGATCTGTGGAAATTCCTTTCAAATTGAATGGGCGACAAAGTACCTGACTGACATGTGGCACAAGAATCAAGAAAACAAGACAACAAACCCAAAAACGCCCAACGGTATGGAAGAGGAGGCGAAAGCATTGGAAGCAAGGCGCTCTCCACAGATGGCGGAAAGCACAGATTCCGACTCTTCCGATAACGTCTCATATATTTCGCCCTCGCTATCATTATATAAACGCAAGGAAAATGGCAGGGAAATGGAACGCACTCCAAGTCCGTTGTTAGATCATGATCATTTTTCTAACGGCTCCAAAAAGACTAAAAGATCAACAGCACCTGATGTTCCACAGCAGAAAAGTTTTTCAGACATGGAAATGTTGCACAAATCTTCAAATATTGTCACTGATCGAACGACGGATTCTTCTCTGAAAATGTCTGATTGTAAGCTTTCGAACAATGATCCAAGATCAGGTCGAACACACTCTGTTCAATCGCCAAACCACAGGGGGTCTTACGAAACAAGGCGTCAGAACCTTTCAGACATTGAGAAATCAAAGTCTCTCTCCAAAGCATCCCATGTTCCACATTCCAGAATCTCTCATTTTAAATCGGGGATGTCAAGAGAACAGACGAGAGTCCCTATGGTATTTAATAATTACAATAGTGACTCGGATGAAGATGGCGATGTTGGCAGTAGAAGTCCAATAGGTTTTTCGACCAGAAAAACACAGATGATGCGTCGACCACCTCATCCTCCTAGACCACGAGATCCCCCCATCGTCCACCCTCGCCCCAGTAGATCCTTTCAACCCGGCATGTCCCTCAGTCAGACTGACTTTCCTGACCTAGCACTAGAGTACGAATCGCCCGTGGGATCTGTGATTGTGAAACTAGCCATGGGTGACATCCTTACGCAGAAGACCGATGCCATAATCAGTCCCGCCAGCACAGACCTTATGACTTTTTTCGGAATATCTGCCGTGATCGCTAAAAATGCTGACAGAAAGATGAAAGAAGAGTGTGCGAACTACGTTACGCAAAATGGGAATCTTCTATTTGGTGACGTCATTCATACCTGCGCTGGGGGGAACCTTGATCCGAAGGTGACGTACATTCTTCATGCTGCTGTTCCAACTTGGCGGGAAGACATCCCAGAACAGTCCGCGCATTTATTGACATGCACCTATCTCAACTGTTTCCAATATGCCGAAAAGATCTGGCTCAGAAGTTTGTCTATGCCTATTATAGGAGCTGGTAAGTCAATTGAAACCTTTCTGCATTAAATACTTCTACTAGTATATAAAAAAATCCAAGTTTTATTAAAAGCTCTTTTAAATTAGTTCTTGTCAATTTCAGATCTTTACTTTGGTATTGTTTCTTTTCTAGGTTATTTTGGTGCTCCATTGGATGCTTGCGTACAGTCCTTCCATGACGCCATTTTATTGTTTACTCTCTTTCATAAAAAGAAAGCCCCACATCTTCAAGAAGTTCACCTGGTAAGCAATGGCAGGGATAGCGCATGCTCCAGTGTTGTTGTGTTTAAATCCTTGATGGACTTGGAGGAAGAGCAGGCACGTAAAGCTGCAATTGAAAGATATTGCAAAGGAAGCGAAATGTATGATTTTTCAGCTCGTGATTTCGTTCTTACAAGAGAGGAATCGAGCGGTGATGAACGACAATCAAAAAATGAAAGTGACAGTGAGGAGAGATCCAATGATGTCGCTGAAAATAAAATGAAGTATTCTTCAAACCAAAAACTGGACAGTGAATGCTCTGCAAAAAAAGAATATTCGAGCGCAAATTCAACCGATTCGGACGAAAATGATCAGTCTTTCCCGGCCAAAATTCAAATAGGACGCAAAGAAAATGCAAGCGACTCGAAAAATAAGGAAAATACAAAGACTAGTCACGACGATGAAAGAGACTTGTGGGAAGACGTAAAAAATGAAAATAGAAGTACAAACGATTTCAGTTTTGAAGAATCGGAACCAGAAAATGTCCGCGACCGTGATTTGCATCAAATGAAATCAAGGGTATCTTCAGGCGAAAGTGCGTCATTTTCCACTGAGTATACAGAGGTGATAGATGACACAGCGTCATCTAGCGTCATCGAAAAATTGCTGACGCGACGTGGTTCTGACTGAGATTTAAAAAAAAAAATTCTGCTACATTTATTAACCAAGCTAGTCAAATACATGTAAATATTTTTTGTAGTGTCTGCATTTTAGATCAAATACATGTACATGTAATGATTTTAAATTACAATAATGTCAGCATCTTAGATCGCACTAAATTGATGTGTGTATGTAAAATTCTGCAGACAACTGAACATTGGTCATTTTGAATATTTATGATACTTTAATTTCCTTATTTATCGAAGAAAAAACATGTTAATTATATATGGTGAAGATGTACATGTATTTAAAATTAAAAACCATGAGTGAAGAAGACGGAAACAAGCTACATTTAATATTCATGAATTTGTGAATTACCAAAATGAAGATTGGAAGGAACATTCCCTGTCTCGTTACAGGTTATGCCAGAACGTTTCAGTTGACAATTGTTATACTGTAAGGCCATTCCAAGTTTTTTCTATGTTTAGCGTCCGCGGACGGATTGGTTTTGAGATGTAAAAATAAATTTAAAAAACACAACGGTTGTTCATAAAATTAGATCGCTTTTTCATATGTCGGACTCGGGATCACATTTTTAAATTGGGATCGGAAATTAAATATTAATTATAACAACATTCAAAATGGAAACCATAGTGGTTATTTTTGTATTTTTGTTACAAAATGAAGAAAATACTTCAAAATATTTAATGAATTTTATTTTACTGAACCTTTAAAGTTGTGTGTTTTTTCTAAGGTTTGTGGTTTTTTCCTGATAGAAAGATAGGTTTTTGAGTTTTGGGTGGACGCTAAACAAAGAAAAAACTTGCAATGGCCTAATCAATACTATGTATATATACCCTGTATTTTGAACTGTGGGTTATTTTTCTGGGTTTTTTGTTGTTGTTGTTGTTTTGGATTTTTATGGTTGAATTTATATTGTTGTTTAAAAAATTTATTGATAAACATGTGTAATGCAAAAATGTACACTATTTTGCCGGATAAAAAAAACCCCACAAATTACTTGTAAATAAACTACTACCGGTATTTGTAAAATAAAGGCAAGTCTACAAACACACTGTAGTGTACAATGCATGTATGCATGCTATTAATTAATGATTCTGTACGTCATGGTTTCATAAATGTGAATATTAAGTCGTGGGTTATAAAGAAAAAAGACAATGTACTAAACCCCACATCCAAAACAAGTCTCAAATTAAACCACATTCATGAATTTAGAATACTAAAAGAACAAATTTTCAAAATATACACAAACATTCCCGTGCTTTTAGCTGTACTCTGATATATACATCTATGTAAAGTTTTGAAATGCAGTACGAAAAAAATATAACTACATGTACGTAAGTTTAAAGGTGGTCTTTGCCTGAATTTCATATCAGATCAAGACCTTTTGATTTGAAATATTTTCCCCGAGATAAAATAGGGCAACATATAAATCGATTAGAGGGTCAATATTTTGTAGTCAATTAAATGTCGCATACATGTGCGTATTAGGGATTAACTAATAACACTATCATTATTCTCGTCACGTTTTCAAAAGTGAAACGACCTCTAGACAACAGACAGACATAACAATTCTCTATTCTATTTTTTTTCAGTGACATTGAAAACATGCACTCTTTCTCTCCCCCCCCCCCCCCTTGTCCAGAGCATTTGTATAGATAGCAGTATTCACATTTTTAAAATGTGTTATAATAATTGTTCTTTTTTTTTTACATGCAAAATGAGGTCGTATAGTCTAGAACTTTGTTTCTTTGTTTAAAAGATATAAATTTGCACTTTTGTACCAACATGCCCTGTTAATTAAGCAGATATATTTAGCTGACGTTCACAAGAGTTTTGAGCAACATGGAAAGGTGTACTAGTATTTAGCACGGCAACTTAATGAATTCGACTCTCTTAACCGTTGATTTAACACACAAAGTGCTTTATTCTCTACCTTGACAACTTGATTTAATCAAGTGGTGATGTAATTTCAAGTGGGGGTATTATACTATAGACAAAAATCATTAGGTACATGTACTTTGTTGGCACGTAAAAACAGCCATTTTCAAGGTACAACGTATTGTTGAGGAGCATGCTCAACTGAAGAAACTCCATGCGGGGTGAAATGGGTGCTAGGTACATTCTTCAAAATATCGCCTCACCCAAGCAGACGACGAAAAAATACGAGACACATTAATTCAAGTGCATTTTATATTAAATATACGTGTATGTACTTTGATTTTAAAGATTTGATGCCTGAAATTAAACACGTCTTTAACACAGCCTTTTCAATTTCCCCCGATATATAAACAATGAAGTTAAACAATGATAAGTACAAATCTATACATACTGTTGAATAAAAATGTTCGGACGTTAAGAAAAAAATGTACTTTTAAATAAGTTTGTCTAGATCATCTTCAACATTGAATTATGTCAATGAAGATTACTTATATCATTAATTTATACACTGTATTTGCTCTTTGGTGAAGAAATATATGCACATAGAGTATTCAATCACTGCATCATGGTCAAATTTAATTCAGAATTCTTAAATTGATTACAAATTATGTCGTATACTCTAGACTGCAGTTTATTATAAATTACATAACAAATGTTACACCTTTGCTGACGAAAGCATCTAACTAGTGTTTATATTATATTTAATGGTAATGAAAAAGAATTAGGCCTATCCCTTTTTGGCAACCAGTTAAACAAAGCGTGAACAACCTCACATCAAATATATATGTACTATTTAATCTGTTTGGGTTTGTTTTGTTTATGTGTAAGTGTAAAAAGGTATGATAAATGACCAAATCGGGATATAGAATGTACATGAGCCGACTGTTAATGACCCTAACTGCCTACAACTGCCTTCGTATGAGTAAGAACATGTAACATCCGCTTGAAACTTGTCAGTAGTTGTACGATACGCCGGACCCCCCCCCCCCACCACCTTTGACGAAATGTGATTAAATGTGGATAAAGACCCTATCCCCCTCCAAACATGATATCAGGGAGTTCTGAACAATATAAATACGCGTACATTTTATATCAGAAGACATTCAACGAAGATTTCAGGTGAACATATATTTTATTCCAAATTGTAAAATATATATACTTATCAATTCACACATTCGAATATAACTTATAAACACGTACATTTATAAACAATCCATAGAAAACATGTATAAAGGGTTGCAACAGTTCAAAATATATAATAAATAACATTTATCAGTGTTCATGGATAATGGAGCAAGAAATGTAGAACGATATGCCTCACAATTAAAGTTGTGATGGAAATGCAGAAAAAAGGACATTTCTTGATAGAGCTATGATACAGCTTCGTTGCCTAGCAACACTGTAAATTTACAGGACTGTAACTGAGATTTCAGATCGTCTGATATGGGATTGTTTTGTAAGTTCACGTGACCTAAACCATCGATATCCTCAAGTCGACTCACTTCAATAACTAAAATAGAAAGAAGAGAAACGTTCATATTTCCCCGAAAAAAGTGTCACTTTTTAACTTAAAATTTATGCACGCTACTATAATTGCAAAAACCTTAGGAATGCTAGATTTAAAGCAATATTGACTCTTGGTTTCTTACCCATAAGGCAATTATTCTGCAGATGTAGTTCCTGGAGATTTGGAAGTGAGTATACAAAGGGTGGGACGCTCTCCAGACTATTTCCGGAAAGATTTAGCACTTGGATACCCTGCATCACGTGCATGTCTGCTGGAAACTGTTTCAATTTGTTTCCACTTAAATCTAGCTCTAATAATAATAAAAACGACATAATTTGCACATTATAACATAATTCATGGCCGTGCTTAATTATAATAAAGCTTCTGATTTTTCCCCCATAGTTTTTATAAGAAACAATTATTTTTGCAAAAATTGCCCGGCTATGACACGTTGAAAACACGTGTAGTTACGTCTGCAAATTCTTCGAATTTCATTTCTTTGTGGATTTCATTTTGACAGATCAAATCAACACTTTATTTTAAGAAATAGGAAAATAAATATTATACTGATAATATGAACACAAGATTACCCTTGAGCTGTTTAAAATTGGAGGGGAATTTTGGAGGAATCTTTGTTAGCAAATTGTTGGCCATTGTACATTTGTGTACGGTAACCGACTTCAGCATCATGTAGACAGCATCCGGGACCTTAGTTAAGTCGCATTCGGATAGATCTAATAAAATAAAATCATTTTTTTTTTCAATGAAAGGGAGGAAATTCCTTATTTTCATAGTAGAAGTAGTGTGACACAGTTACCTCTCTTTAATAAATAAAGTATTTTTCAAAGTGTATCCTTATACTTTAACTTATACATGCATTTTTTTATTTAAACAATTACAAAATAAATGTATACTGCAGATGTTCATAACATTGTTTTTGGAAAACTCAACAAAATACTACAGTATCCCATCTGCAGTTTGTACATGTATGTGGGGTCCAAAAGGGGAAAATACCTTATGGTCTTGCAACATTTTGCATCAGATTGAATGACATTTCCCCCACTTTATTCACTTTACTGTTATAATCGCTATAAATATAGAAACACCTTATTTACCCGTGAGGTGCAGAAGTATACCTGTGACTGTCATGTATGGAATGTGATTTTGCAACCTCTGAAAAAGTTTCGCAATATACCTTGCCACAAGTCTCGTGACATAAGATGATTAATAACATTCATAACAACTGATTGCATTTCATACCAAGACATTGAGTTTCTTGAGCGTCACGAAGCCTTCTAGCCACAAGGGCCGTCCCACTGGCCATTCTGTACCGGCGAACGTTAAAGAATCCCCTTTGTGAACCCCTTTTATTAATCAGGATTGTCATTCCGAGCCCGATCACAATAATGGCCATATAATGAACATTGTAACAACAGAAAAAAATGAGAACAACCACCAGTTAATCTAAAATATTGACATTTTCTAGTGTCTTGCCTGTGATAACGCTACGCATCGATTTTGTACTACTGAGTATATAACCCATAACTTCAAATGTCGCCAAATTGAGGCGCCAGCGGGGTTTGCTTATTTATATTTAGATTTTCAATCGTATGATGGCTTAAAATTATGTAAATATAAGTAATGAGGAATCATTCTTTGAATATTATGAGGTGATAATTTCGGTCGGGGCGTGATCAAATCTATCATAAAGCCCTTCGGGCTTTATTGGATTTGATCACGCCCCGACCGAAATTATCGCCTCATAATACTCAAAGAATGATTCCTTATTTCTTAACTAAAACTAAGAACTGAATTTGAAGGAAACTGTGCTGTGACATTCACAAAAAATTATATCAATTGATTAATAATTATACCTTGATCAAATATTGCTGAAATAGTTGAACAATTCGAGTTCTTGATATAACCCCCCCCCCTTCAAAAAAAAAAAACAACAACAACAAAAACTCCTGACAAGAAAAAGTGATATAAAATAGATTTTTTGATATCAGGAAATCATTTTGATATATCAAGAATTAATGTTGATATCAAGGAATTGCATGAGTTCGGGATATCATAACATCATAGTTTTGACATCAAAAACTCGATTTCTAAATATCAAAAAATTACTTTCTATCATTCGAATTTGTGATATCAGAAAATTATGAGAAAATACATCAAAATCACAGGCGCTTGCTTCCGTAATAAAAGGTTATAGTACGGTATAATAATTAACACCCTGTAAACACAGGTGCATCATGAGAACAGGACCCCATCCACACCCTTTAGTTTCATCCCACAGATTTAGACCCTCGGAGTAGTTGTCTCTCCGTTTGATAGAAATTCCCTTAAAGTCATGTATACACCATGTTCCTTTCAAATTATCTAAAAATTAAAAGAAAATTATCGATTAAATCCGAGGGATATTTGAGTTTGCCTGAGGTGCGAGGCATACATGTATTTTCGGTAATGTTACTATATATAAATTAAGAAATTTGAATTTTAAAGGGGGTCCGAACCCCCATCCCCTCCAAATCCGCGCATGATATGATTATCATTATTGGAAAAATCACATCATTATTATATAGATATTCATCTTCGCTAGGCAAGGGTTTTCTGTCCACTCCGCTCCCTATAGTGGGTAGCGGAGTGGACCGAAAACCCTTGACTAGCGAAGATGATAGTAGATATTGCATTAGTTGCTATGGAATTCCATATACGACAGCCAAAGTTGCAATATGTTTTGTTTTTGTTTTGTTTTTTTGCATGTTTAGAAGGTTTTGATTTTCAAATACTAAACGCTTCGAAATTTTGTGTTTGTACAGCGTTGTAGTACAGTTGTATATCCATTTTCTCTTAACATTTTTTTTTTAAACAAGTAAACAAATTTTTATTACAGAACTATATCTATTATTTTTTCAGAACATACCAACCAATATTCACTTATTTTATTTTTTAAATAATTAATTACATTTTTGCACAAATCATTTGAATTTCATGAGAAGAAAGACTTTACTATATTGAACAAAATGATATGTAACTTTGGTACAATTCATGAAAAATGCAAGCCGCAAACCCAATCTAATTAAAATTAGATGTTAGATCCGCTCGCTTACTGAGTATTACATTTTTGCACAAATCATTTGAATTTCATGAAAAGAAAGACTTTACTATATTGAACAAAATGATATGTAACTTTGGTACAATTCCTGAAAAATGCAAGCCGCAAACCCAATCTAATTAAAATTAGATGTTAGATCCGCTCGCTTACTAAGCGAGCGGATCTAACATCTAATTTAATTAGATTGGCCGCAAACCTTACCTTAAATGTGCAAAATGTGAGGGTAGACATGTTTTTGGCATTCTTTACTTACAGAGCGTCATTTTATTTGTTAATAAATGAAAATGGCAACTTAACTCAAACTGGGTGCTTTTGTTTCAAACTTGATTGACTAGCGGCATCATTTTGAAGTTTGTACAGGTAAAAAAGGGAACGTTTGTAAAAAAAATTTTTTGTTTCCAAGAATCAAGTTCCCTGGGACGACAATTGCTTGTATAATTTATTACACATGTACCTTCTATTCAGCAGAAAAATTATTCTTTTGTTATATCCTATCATTTAGACCTTTATTTAAGAAGGCAATCGGTAGAAATCAAAATCGATAAATTAGATCAGAATTTAAACATCAAAGACATAAAAAAAATTACCAAAACTCCATTTTTATAATAGCTTATAAGTCTAACTAATTTTTTTTTGTTTTTTAGTGTTTCTTTTCTATTTAAAAGCATAGACGCACGTTCTCATTGCTGGAGACTTGTTTTTTTTTTAAGGCTAGAAATTATGCAAATCTTCCTTACCTAAACCAAAACGCTTAATAATACAGTGCACTTTGATGTTGAAATAGATATGAAATAGATAGTGAAAAGATAAGTGTTTATTAAATTTACGCACGGAAAACGTTAAAAAATTCCTTGTTTATTGACAAATAATGAATTTTGCACGTATTGATTTTATCAATTGGATCTCCCCTCCCCCTTTTCCAAATTGCTGGATCCGCCTCTGATAGGGGTATATTGTGGAGATACTGGTTAAAAAAAAACATTAAAAAAATCTTATTATGTGTATACGATTTTGCAAATAATAAATGGACCAAAAGAATATGTATAGCTTTTATTTTCATCGGGATCAAAGTTCCTCCAAGCTCTTTTGTAATGAAAATAAGAAAGACCCGCGGTAACACGAATGTTTAAAAATGGTGGATTTGCTTTTGTTTTGAAATAAAAAATGTAAAAAATACTATTAACTGTGAGGAACAAGGTAAGACTAAAATTTCAACATAGAATTTCAAATCAAATTAAAAAACTTTATATGTATATATATTTTAAAAACAGTATTTGCACTGCGACAAACATTTTTTTTAGAAAGTGAACATGTTTCGACACATTCTCAGATTTTTAAATTGTGACATTTTATGGTAATTTACAGTAATCATGAAAAAAAATTAACGCTAACGGCGATATGTTTTTGCATACAACTATATACGACATATATGTAATAAAACATAGTGTCTTATTTTATTTATACCCTGAATTCATTTTTTAATAAGGTAATTTTTTTTAATTAAGTTGCTGCTCAATGAATTTAGCAACTGATGTATGCCTATTAACTGTACGAACATACTTCAGATGAAAAACCCTAAGGTTTCCATGAACTTTTAGATAATGCTACTTTATTTACTGTAAGTTAGGTTAAGGAGTATTAAATGCTTAGATGTTCAACAAACTTTACAAGGTTGATATCATGTGCCACATAACTATTTCACATAACCTGACATACTTGAGGAAGATAGGAAACTGCTGCATCTGATTTTTAAAATCATTTTTATCTTAAGTGCAACTTCCTCTTATCTTGTTTGTATTCTTAATTTCAGATTTAAGTTTCAACTTTGCATAGAGAGGGTGTAAGCAATGGAGGAGTTCAGATACACTTATGTTAGGCTCTGTAAAGACAACCATGTTGAACCTCAAGAATGTGTCCTCAGCTACCTCAAGAGGTATTTCCTTTTTCTTAAAGCATAAAAACTCCCAACATAGTAGTTTTTCATCTGTCTTGATTTGATAGTAATTTATAAACACTTAATACAGTAAAACACGCTTATAACGAAGTTCCAGGGACGGGGATTTTACTTCGTTATAGGCGTCAATTCGTAATATCCGTCAAGTTTACAACATGTAATAAAGTTACGGGGAATGAAAATCAGTTCGCTATAAGTGTCAATTCATTATAAGCGTGTTCGCTATAACCGTGTTTTACTGTACAGTGTTAATAAAATGGTAGGCTTTCCATCTTTGTTCTCAATAAACACTGTTGTGATCACCATAGCTAGCCAATGAGCTATGACTTTTTAATTAATAATTATGTTTAGTTTTTACAAAAGATAAATATCACAGAGCATTTTCATTTATATACAACAAATAGCTTTAAAGAGAAACAGTTTAGACTGTTAAATGAATAATACACAGACCATTTTTATTTCTGGATTTTAAATTGAGAGTTTATTTTCAGTTTTGAATCTACGCTAAAACGGGGCAAAGCTGTGTTAAATCTCTCCACCAATAGTCTTTCCCCCAAGACTTGCCATGTTCTGGGCAAAGTTATCGCAACTGACCGAACCTTTGTTGAAATCAAATTTGCTGACTGCATGTTAAGTGAAGATGGTAGGTTGTTGAAATTTGCCTTTATCATTGACAACCATTCATTTACCGGTATATCTATTCTGTGATTATTTATGACAGGGTTTAATTTGGGGTTGTTTTTTATTTATTATCAAATAAACATTTGAAAAATCAATTCTGGTATTAATTCATTAACTCTTTCTTTTGCAGCAGTGAAAGGTCTTTGCCATGGCCTTGCCACAAATTCTTATTGTAAATTTCTTGATTTGAAGGTTAGTAACTATTTTCTTGAATGTTATTTTAGTTTCATTGAATAAAACATCATTAAAGCTAAATTGAGAATATTCTTCATTTGAATTATTAATAACAGTTACATAAGAAAAGGGTTATTTTTTTTTAGTTTTTAAGGTACAAAAAAAAATCAAGAAAATAGATTATCTAGTATCTGTTTAGTTATAATTTTTTTGTTTAGATTATCTGTTATCTTCAAACAGGGCAATAATATTCGAGGAAGTGGAGTGGAAGCTGCGGGGAAAATGCTCAGACATAATCACACTATTGCAAGGTATGTATCTCTTGATAGCAAGGCAAGTATCAATATATTGTTACTGTATACAGGCAAATATTCACCCAAGTTTTATTTTCGCCCCTTCACCCTCGTTGTCAGCAGGCGATTTTAAGACTGGGCGAACTCCAACGTCTCAAATTATCTCTCTTTAAACACAACTATGTCTGGGCGAAATCAAGATGGGGCGAAACTGTTTGCAAGTGTAGAAGGGCGAAAATTAAATTGGGTGAAAATCAATCTAATTAAAATTAGACGTTCTGAATCCGAGAAGCGGTAGCGGATTCAGAACGTCTAATTTTAATTAGATTGGGTGAAAATAACCCTGTATACATTATTATAATGTAATAGCAATTCAAGTATCTAATGATAGCGAAGCAAGTAAGTACTGGTAAGTAATTAAGGAGGGAGGTAACTGGTGATAACCAGGCAAGTAACTTGTAATAACAAGGCAGGTAATTGGTAATTATAAGGTAGGCAACTAGCCGGCAAATAATGATAGCAAAGTTAGTAACTATTGATAACAAGACAAATGACTTTTGATAACAAAGCAAATAAATATATGTAGTGATATACCATGATAGACACAAGAATTAAGAGTTATTGTTCATTTGAAAAACCAACGATGTGGATTGTTTATGCCAAGTTATATGTAATCTGTATATCACTTGAAGGTGGTGATGTTTTCTTGTTTTAGGTTGTTAACCATTCCATGATAGGCTTTATATGCTTGAGTTAATAAGAAAGTCTACCATAATAGCTACAGTAGATTTAGACATTCATCTTGTGCATATTTTTTTCTCAGTTTATGTCTGGAGTGGAATGCCTTTGGAATGTTAGATAACTCTTTTGCCATGTTCTGTGATGGTGTGGGATCGAATGATGCATTGCAAGCTCTGGATCTCAGAAATAACCAGATCAGTCATGATGGGGCTGTTGAACTAGCTGCAGCGTTAAAGAGAAACCACACACTAAGGGCTTTGGGTAGGAGCATGTTATAAACATGACTTAGAAAATAAACTTACCGTATAAATATTGATGGATTTAAAAAAAAACATATTTTATGGAAAATGTCACATTTGATCTTTAAATGCATTATTTAAAACAGTTCGATATATATTTCTTGAATGCAGTCTTATCATAGATGACAATTTAAAAAAAAAATTAAGTTGGATTTCCTATGATAAAACAGTCACATGATTATGTGATGAAAACACTGGTCATTTTTGCTTAAGATTTGCGGTGGAACAGTGTTGGATTGTTAGGAGGACGTGCTATTTTGGAAATGTTGAAAACAAACAAAACGATTTGTAGATTGGAATTGGCTGGAAATAACATTCCAGGAGACATCCTTAAGTCCATTGGTAAGAATTGTTTATAAAAACAGTTCAAATTTATTTCTAACAAAGGGTTCTATTTATTTACACATACTATGTACTATCAAATTCAACAAAATATAAATGTTTTCAGACTTGGCTCTCAGTCAGAATGAGGACAGGGCACTTTTGAATGATGACCATAAATCCAAACTAACAGTCATGGCAAAACACATGAAACAGATTGAGCACGATAAAAAGTTAGAGGTGAGTTGAAAACAAGATGTAATGATTCATGTACACTGGTTTTAACAAAGTACACAAGCACAATGTATCGTCCCTCTACAACATTATAACTGGGAAAATGTGTCTTGTATATACACGTATTTCTGTATACAGGGAAATATTTGTCCCTATTTTGTTTTCGCCCTTGTTGTCAGTGGGCAAATTAAAGACTGGGCGAATTCCAATGTTTTACATAATCTCTCTTTAAACGTAACTTTGCCTGGGTGAATTCAAGAAGGGGCAAACCTGTTTGAAAATGAAGAAGGGCAAAAATAACACGGTGCGAAAATAACCCGGTATACAGTATATATACCAGTAAATCGATCATGCTGATTTCTTAACTTCATTTTACCAAATACAATATTGAATAAGTTAATATACTAAAATTTGTTGTATATCTACAGATAAGTGATTTAATGGACACCATAGACAAGCAAGAGGACCTTATGAGGAGATCTAAAAGGTATGACCCAGAAACTAAAACTACTGGTAGTAATGGGAGCTGAATTCATTTTTAAAGAAATAAAAAGGGAACAATATCATTGAGATAAATGGGACATAAAATATTTTTTCTTTAGATCGACGACCACAAAGATTGACCAACTACAAAATGCACTGGAAGAAAGGAAGGCTACATTCAACTCTTTGGCTGCCAAGTAATTTTTCCATTCCTTGTGATATTCAAATAATTAAATTCCAGTTTTAGCAACATTGAACTTCAGCAACTAACGAATTTTTGATGAGGTTTTTTTTAAAAAATAAAATTAGACCCATGCAACAGTTTGCAGAGGGGACAATGTTTTTGACCTGTCAGTCAGTCAGCAAGTCCGTCAGTTCTGTGTTTTGTCAGTGTAACTCCTCTTTAATAGATTTCATGAATCTTTGTAAACAATAAGTACATAATATGTAGAAGTACATATTCAGATGAAATTATTTTTCTTAGAGTTACCTGGATGCCAAATCATTTCATTCTTGTAATTTATGCAAATATTTTTCACTTTTTCTTTCATTACCAAGGTTGGCTATGACAGAGTCGGAACTTGCCCTCACAGAGCAGAAGGTCAATGATGGAAATATGCTGATCGCCAAGCTTAAACAGGAGCTGACCATCAAAGTGTCCGAGCATCAGGAAGAAGTTCGGCGGGACCATGAGGTGATTTAAGAGCGCACAGTAGAATATTGGGGGGGTTTTCTCACCCAAAAAATGTACCTGTACTAAATAAATATTTTGCTGTCCAAATAAGAATACACATGTACTAAGGTTCAAGACATTTTGCGAGTTGAAAAAAAAGACCCCCTTTCCCCCCTCAATAAAATTACCTGTAAAGATACATGTTGACACTCTGTACCACATGTAGATAAAAACAAAACAAAGCTAAAGAGCGTATAACAAAGTGCCATATTTTAGTTTTATCACATGCCTAACTCTCCATAATATCTGTGTCCACCAATTGTAAGGGAACTCTATTTTGTTAAAGCTAGGCTTACAAAATCTTAAACATCCATTATAATGTATCAATATTCCTGTATCTCTTTCAGGAAAGAGCTAAACTAGAAGCCAAGCTATACAAGGAGCTGTCAGGGGCACACGACAAAAACATACAGCTGGAGACGAAGGCGGAGGATCTGGACAGGAAGTGTCGCATGCAGCAGGAGCAGATATTCGAACTCAAGGAACAGATCACTCACCTGCAAGCTGAAATGAAGCTCAAAGGATCACACTTTGATGGTATGGAGAATTAAGTATCATATATTTTACTAGTGTGTTTAAAAAAGTGGATAGAAACAAATGTTCTGATCTGTACCATACTTCTAGTACTTGTTCAGCTTCATAAAAGACATGAAGCTATCGTCTGGTACTTGTACGTGTATATTGTGGCTTTATAAATAATATCTGTCTTATTTCAGACCGAATACAGCAAGAGAAAAGTAGACATAGAGATGAGATGAAAGAAGCAGAGCAACTCAGACATAAAGAGGTACTGCTTCATGTGTAAAAACTTTCAAGATATGATGGTTGGAAGTAACTATCATTATTTTTTCTTTAAAAAGGATAATTCTGTTGAAAGTTCTGTATTTTTATTTAACTCATCATGAATTTGGATTTTTAATAATTAGGTGGCTCGAGTACGACAGGAGAGTGAGGAGACAGAGACTACTTTAAGGGAGAGAATCCAGCGTCTCGAGATGTCTCGCTTGGAACTAGAGGAAGAAATCAGTCGCGTGAAAAACAGCAACATGGTGGAGAAGATTCAGCATGAGGAACAGCTGTCACTGGCCAAACAGAAGATCCAGGCAGATGAGGTATAGAAGAATCAAGTCTCTAGCATGTACATGTATTTATAAAAAAATCTTTCTTGTTGTAATAAAGAATGTTAGAAATAGGAAATGGGTACATTTTTGCAATGAAGAATTTGACAAACATTAAAGAAAGGAAACATTTCAGGTGAAATTAATCAATAACTTGATGTGAAATATTTTGCTTTTAGGAGAATCGGTACAGGCAGATGGAGGAGAAGTTACGGGTCAGCATGACACTGAAGGATGAGGTTCAGAGTCGATGTAACCAGCAGTCATCAACTATCAGTGAACTCCAGTCTAAAGTCAGCTCCCTAATATTAGAACTGGAGAATGCAAAGAAGCGGGTTGAAGAAGCAAATGAGGTATTAATAAAGACAGATGGTCACTCTAAATATTAACTGATTTGATATATACATGTATATGTTCTTTTGAATATAAGTCACTGATAATGCAAGCATGTATACTGTATCTAGAAGACTAGGACACACATTTGATATTATCCCAAAAGAATGCCAAAAGCATACCAAGAACTTTTGGTATTTGTAGGAATTCTTTAGAAATTTCTACTTAAACAGCCTTATTTCATGACGATTGCCAAGTTTTCATCTTAGGAATTCGAAATAACCCAACTTTAAAATGAACAAATGTGAATACATGCAAAATTGTATCCATGCAATGTGAATATAAGCTCATTTCCCTGTTCTCTGTTTCAGCATTTAGCAGAAAAGAACAGCATTTCTCTGTCAGAGGTAGGAAAGGTGAGAATAGAACTGAACCAGACTGTCAACAAACTGGAGGCGGAGAGGAAACTCCAGACAGAGCTACGTGAAAAACTGGGGGACTCGGACAGAAAAATGTCAGGTAAGAATTGACAGGGACAACTTCTCTTTAATGAAGTTGTTTTTTGATAACTTTGATTTTAAACCTGATATATGAATTGGTTTTAAAGTTAGTCTTCTGTAGCTCTGTGGGTTATTTTTTTACTTTAAAAAAGTTTTTAATTACCGTAATCTTTATTTATCTAAAATTATCACCCATTTTCTTTTTTACCAGTTGCTGTAAAATTATTAAATTTATTGCAGAACAACTTTTGAGACACAGAGAAATTCTAGAAGAGAAGGAGACCGAGATTGAGAGTCTAAAGAGAAGACTAAAGGCCCGGGAGGCTGAGGTCAACAACATCAGGGAGGAGGAAATGCAGAGGGCCCAGGTCCTACAGATGGCCGTGATGAACTATGTGGGCAAAGTCCCCCAGTCAGTGGACAAATAGCCCCCCCCCCCCCCCCCCAACCCAAATGTGTCCAAGTCTCACCTTTCAATTAATACAGCAGAAACTTTCACAGCAGATTTTGCTGTCTTCTTGCACTGCATCAAACAGGATTTAATTATACCTTGAAGATGTGTGAAACTTGCAGAAGGATTTTATGATGATGAAAATAACTGAAAATTTTCAACTCGTATATATATTCCAAATCTTGTTGTGGTATCAAGTTAAATCAATGTCATTTTTTGATTGCCAGTAACGAAAATATAAAGGTGGAATCCATTGTAAAAGAATATTTTTGAGCTGTGATATACATTTTCCTGTGACATGGACGGCAATAATGAGCCACAGAGCCAATTGTAAGGTTGTGATCAAAGTAGGAATGGTTGATTTATTTTGTAGGCTATATGAGAGAATACTAGAATCTATATATATATTTTGATATTTTTTTTTATATTTATAAATATGTGGAATATGAAATGTGAATGAATAAATGAATCAAATTAAAATTATGGTTTATTTATTATACATTTATTTATTATATAAACATTTATAGAACATGTATAAATGAATCAAAAATAAAGTTCATGACCTTCATAAATGTTGTTTCAATCTTAAATAACTTATGCATGTTTATACATGTAAATATATATTAATTACTTATTCCTTCATGTAAAAAATAGTTCAAATGCAAAACATCCACAGTAAAAGTACATGCCATATATAATATTTAAAATAAAACATGCAACAATAAAAAAATTCTTCAGTAATGTGAGATTCTTGTTCAGTTAGGATCCAAACCATTGTACAGTGGTAAACACTGGGGGTTGCTACTGTACAAGCCTTGATCTTCCAGCACACCTTTAGGTGAGCAAATCCATGGGTCAGAGGTTACATTCTGCCAATGAAAAAGTTTGTTTTTTAGGGCCTCTAGGATCTTTCGATGTGAAGGCTCTGCCCAAAGATTAATTTTCTCCTGTGGATCGTTCATAATATCATACAGCTCCCAAACATCTCGGTAATAATAGCTGTATAAAGATTTCGACCAATGAGTGGGCTCTCCAGATTTGCTGCGATTCAGAATATCTTGGAATGTTGGAGAAACATAGAAGTCTTGATCAATAGGAAATGGCATTAGAAAGTTTAAATTATGAATGAGTTTGAACTGTTTTGTACGAATTACTCTCATTGGGTAATACATGGTAATTTCATGTAAATTATGACTTGCATACACGGTATCCCATGATTCTGCTGCATCCTCATATTCTAACAATGGCAGAACAGATTTTCCTGTGAGTTGTACAGGGTGTTTCAGAAGTTTGTACTGTGGGTATGGCACTTTGAACCAGTCTAAAACTGTTGGCAAAATATCCAATAAACTTGTCATGGCACTACTTCTCTGAAATTTAAAATTCATGTTTTCATAGACAATGGTAAGTAATTTTACATAAATTCATAATTATACATGTACTGTGGAATCATTAAAATTTGTGGGGGTCAATTTTCGTGGATTGCTTAAATTTAACATACGTAATTTTGTGTATTCTCATACTTATATAAGAAAATATGTCTTTATAACTCTAATTTATTAATTCATGGAGGAGTTAATTCGTAGATGAGAGGTACCCACAAATTCCACGAAAATTAAGCCACCACGAAATCTAATGATTCCACAGTATTACACAATTTTGAAGACACTCCAATGTGACTTTTATTGCTCAGTTTGTAAACTACTTGTATTACAAGGAATATGAACACGTAGGTTGGACGCATTAAAACAACTTGTCCTGGTGTGACAAGTATTCAATATATCGGTATACATAGCTTTAGATTTGCTCTATTCAATTTTCAATTTTGATGTTTACATTTACAACGATTCAGCTCATATAGGCACATAAAATGTAATTTCAGACACATTGAGATGGTTACATAGTTTCCAGCAAAGGAGAAGTTTTATCACAATATTTATTTGACCACTGAATAACCTTACCTTTCCCCAGCTGGCCTTGTGGTAAGGGGAAGACACTAGAAAGGGCTCGGACATTCCTGGATCATATAGGTTAGTCCTACCGCTGGGGAAAGGGACTCCATTGTCTGACGTGTAAATCACCAGGGTGTCCTGTAATACACCATGTTTCTCTAGCTCCCCTAAAACCAGTCCTATGCCTGAAAACAAAGTAATTTTATTCATTGATGAAAAAAAAGGAAAAATGCGTTAAATGATCTCCCTTTAATCAACATGTCCCTTCAAGGCCTGTTCAGCAGAGCAGGTACTTGTGAGTGCTTGCAAGAATTCCCTTTTCTGTCTAAAGCAAATTTTAGTGAGCACTTTCAAATGGCTGCTCAAAGTTGCCTAAAGGAATGGTCGTCATTGCACAAAATTTATATTCATTTACATCAGCTATTTCAAACACTTTGAATTTATTTTACTGGTATTTAGTTCAAACATTTATTAGAATATGAAAAATTTTAATAATGATTTGGTCTTTACTCCTTTTTTTGAAGTACTTTTGTTAATGTAATGCTCTACTTTCAGAGAATATGACCTTGATCTAGTCTGCTGATTGTTGTGTATTGAGCAGCGATGTCCTTTCTGGCCTCTGGGGTGTCAGGGATGAAATATGGCACCTTGACAGACTGGGGGTCATAATGTACAGGGGTCCAGTCAGGTATAAGACCCATTTCTGAACTGGAATTGTCTCCAAACTTTTCACAAAAGGCTCCATACTGGGGATGGCTGTGTCCACATCTGTGGGGGTCATGGAACCCAACATACAGAAAAAAGGGGCTGAAAAATGTACATTTAATCAAATCATTTGATATTTAACCAATGTACTTAGTACACAAATCCAGATTAAATTTAGACTTAAATGTAAAACTTTTCATTTTTTTTCAAGAAGGTACAAAATGGTGTGTTTTAGAATTTATATATTTGTGGTGGTTCAATTTTTGTGGATTTTCCTTATCCTCAAAAAAAAAATAAAAATAAAACAATCTTTTAATTAAAATTCATTATTCATAAGTCAATTCATGAAAAAAACATTCTCAAAAACACATTATAAAGTGGCAATCTATGAAAATTGGCTCCCATTAATTAAAATTTTCCACAGTCATTTAATTGTATTCAAATTTTTAAAGTTTATTACTTTCCAGGCCAACTCAGTCTGTTCAATTGACATTGAGTTTGACAACATATTGGTATTCATTGCTTTTCTTAAAGTTACCTCCCTTGAAAGTTGCAAGTTTTAAAATAGTCTAAGAGTATTGTATTTGTACTATAACCTGGTCTTGTAAAGAGTAAGAAACTTGTTCACAAGTTGTTTGATGCGAGTGATGTTTCTCCCAACTTGCAGAATTGAATTGTTCTCTTCAGTTTCTTCAAAGTCAAATGAATAAACTGACTTAGGCCCTACATGCTTCTTCCCTATAATTCCTATAAAAAAAAGTAGAAAATAATTAAAAGGGCCATGCATTCATATACCGGTATATATATGTTCAATCAGTTAAGAACCAAAAACAATGATTTTCTGTAGAGACCTTTGCAGAATTAAAAATTGAAGTACTGTAAACCAACTTTTATTCGTGTGCAATAAATATTCGCGATAATCACGAGAGATTCTTCGTCGCAAATATTTCTTGCCGCAAACTAGGCCTTACCATATGGGAGTTATGTCAAAACGAGTGTGGATGAAGCGCAGACGCAAAAAATAGTCGTAGCGGACCAGTTTATCTCCAGTAAATCATGAAATAAAGTTTTTGCGAAAAAAAGTTGGTTTATAGTTTATGTGCGAAAATGCATATTAATGGAGAAGGTACATGATGTGGAATTGAAAAGTGGTAACTGTAAGATTTTGGTGACTACCAGTAATCCTACTGTTACCTGTTTTAATGTTTGCTTGGTGTAAAAGATTTGGAAGACTGCGAACTCCATCAAAAGACATAAAGTGATGAGCATCCTGATGGAGGCCATACATTCCATTCTGATGCTGAGGCAGTCCAGACAATATGGTGGATCTGTTGATGTAAATATTGTGAGTCTCAAAGTTTAAATCTGTTATCCTTAATAAATATATAACAGGATGAAAGAAAACATGATGGACCAAACTAGGATTCAAACCCAGGCCCCCTGAATCTCTAGTCAGGTGTTCTCTACCAACTAAGCTATTTGTAGCCATGCAGCATCACATATTGCTTGAGCTCCTCCCCTAAATGATCTTTTATCTCAAATATCAACATCCCTGATTCTTTCCCCAATAGGAGCTCACATTTCAGTTCCATCCAGGGGATGGGCAGCGATTGGCCCGGTCTGACCATCATATAATTTACGAATTAAAAACAGATACACATAAATATATAAATAATATCACATATGGTAAATGTCAAATTTTTATAATAATAATTATACAATTTACCAAATATGATGCTTAAAATTGTTGTTTTATGCCATTCTTTAATAATATTAAACTACGTACTGAACAGAACAGAATAGTTATTTCAAATTTAATATATATATATATGTCATACTATAAACTAAAGAAGCTAAATTCCAAATTTATATTTATGTGAACCTATATCCAATTTCTGAAGAAAAAAAATTGTTTCAAATTGTAACATTAGATCAAGATTGAATAGATTTCTTTACCTGCTAGGTGAGCAGCTGCTGACTGAAGCATACGCATGTGTGAAAACAAGACTTTGAGATCCCAGTTTGTTCAGGAAAGGAGTTTTACAAATACTGTTGTTGTAAACTTGTGTCTCAAATCCAGCATCATCACCTGTAGATTAAAAAATGCATACATTAAGACTAAAAAAAAGATTAAGTCCAGATAATTAAGATTAATGTTGCCATTGTATTAATAATTTACAAAGAACCATTTATCATATAAAGCTTATTTTCTAGACATGAACAATTAAGCAGAAATTGAAATCATAGGCGCTTGTTTCGAGAACCACCGACAGGTTACAATACAATAGGCTTATTAACTACATACAATAACATTGTGTTAATAGTAAATAAGCCTACTTTACAGCTGCTATATGCAACAATTTAAACGCCTGTAATAATGTTTGTGCGAGTATATTGTCGTGTAACCGTTAAATACATGGTACGTGTAATATATAGGGCAATAAGCCTTACCTTAAGTTGACCACGGAACATGCATGGTTAATAGGACAAAGACAACACAAGGACTAATGTCACCAGTAACTGCTGTCTAATAAGCACATAGAAACTTAAACATTTAGCATTGTAACCAATGTTACTGGTTACAAATGGAGTGGGGTAAAAGTCAGGACTAATTTCTGGCCATACATGTAGTATCAAAATAATATTGTACATATTTCACTACAATATTATAGAATAATCTTTTATGTCTTTACTTACCAACAATCAACAGAACATTTTTACACGAAGAATCGTTAAAATAAGATAATAAAGTAAGGTATTTTAGAAAGATAAGAAGTTTATCCATGTTGATGTTTGGCTGTCGACATCATGCGCTTAATTTCTACTTTCATTTTCGTTTTAGAGGAGTTCCGAATGCATCGCACTTTGGTCATCTTTTCAGACTTTTTGATGGGTATGTTGCTGTGTTTGTATTTTTTGAGTTGTTTATTTGTGTGCCGAGAACATTTTTGCTAAAACTAATATCACAGTATAGAACAATTTTTAAGTATATACAATAAGACATACAATTTAACAAAGATCCCACTCATAAAATTTCTGCTGTTGAACAGTCGAATGCTAACGTTAACGTTAGGCCTGCCTGTATCAGATAATCATTCATACGACACACACAATCACCCATTCACAATGTACTCATAATAGGTGTTTTGTTTGTTTATGAGTTTTTTCTCGTAAAGTACAGAGCACAATGCATTTATACATACAAGCACAGTTTCATTTCAAGCGCTTGTTTCATACAGGAGGTCTATTAACTAACGTTATCCACAATAGTTATTTTATAATAGATCTCCTGTATGAAACAAGCGCCTGTGCATACAAGTAATGAAATTGGGAATTAAAGTACGGACAACAAAAATTAAAAAAATAATATTAAAGTATAAATCCTCTTCAATCTCATTTTATTTTATTTTCAGAAGGTAAAAGAAACAAGTTCCTTTGCACTTTTAGTTATCATGATCTTATATTGATTTATTTTGTCCTCTGAATTGTACACAACATAGGTAAAGTTCACTGCCCATTGTAAGAGGTGAGGGAGGTGAACGAGGGTCAACCAGGTGATTTGAAGTTCCTTTTGCATACATTTGTACAATATGTTACAATATATAACTACCGGTAGTATAACAGCTAGTTGTATAATGATATCTCAAATTGGTTTTCTGCCAAACTCTGAAAGCTCAAACTATCATTGGCAAAAAGAAGGAATAAAAATGGATTAATTAATCAGTGATTTTTTTATAAAGTTTACATAAGTGAAAAATATCATATTCATTTATCTGCATTAAAGTTTAAATCCATTACATAATCTTAATGAATGAATTTTTGAGGTTGAAAAAAAATGCATGACGTATCGCATAGCCCCCAAACTCCGTCACTACCCTAACTCCATCGCTTTCGGGAAACTTTTTGCTGTTTGAAATCAAGTGCGATTATGACATCATTTTTTGCATGTCAAAAATCTTCAATCAAATGTCAACAATTTTCAATGCTTAAATTTAAGAAAGTGTTCAAACATAACAAAATTACACCTTGTTCACTTTATGCACCAATAATTGCGTGAAATCAGCTAACACTTTTTACGGGTGCACTAAAATATTGATATTTCTGACATGTGGGCCCATTCGATGATTTAAGGTGGTCATTCAGTTTTAGAGAGGTCAAGATGAAACATTTCACATATAATATATTTTTTAATAGGGTTATTTATACATTTTTTTCAGTCAGCAATAGCGTTTATGCACTACACTTGATGATAACGTAAATCGCTCATGCCATATTTTTTGCCTTATACAGGGTATAGATGTACACGATATGGCGCTATTTAGAATATGCTACATTTATTAAAAATGTAATTAATAAATAATATTATCATTAATATATTCATTTATGATATGATATATTTGAAATATGTAAGGACAGAAATGAAATGGAATCCATACATTCTGAAAAGGTCATTGTGATTGTTGTAACAAGGACCCATTTTTTATTCTGGCAATCATTTCATTTTGATGAAATTAAATACCATTTAAATTGTGTACACCATTTTTACTTATTATAACTTAGCCTAGATACAAATTGAGTTTAAACTAAATTGTTAATGTGTCTTCATTCCCTGGCATATCATAGAGCATGTGGGTGACGGAGTTAGGTTCATAAGTAATGATAAAAACGTGTGATAAACGTCGTATTCAGAGGGCTTATTTGAATAATAATACAAATATTTTTGTTAATAATTTTATAAATTATAATGTTTCAGGTTATATTTAGTGATTTCAAATGAAAAAAACAGCAAAAAATAATTTACAGAGAAAGCAGGATGTTTTCTGCGTAGGGTGACGGAGTTTGGGTACTCGGGGATACTAATTATTACAAAAGGATTACCGGTATATATACATTCCTAAGTCAACACAACAAAGCATATACATGTAAATATCACGTCAATATGATTTACAAGTATACATAATATAGTCTCTGTTAGTCTGTTAACACTACATAAGTAACAAAATTACCATGATAAAAGACATTGGTAGAGCTCTTTATATTTTATCTATAAATACGTAGTTTGATTGTCTCAAGGTCATAAGGTCAAGGTAAAGCAAACTGCATGCACTTTGAGAAAAAAAAATAACTAGTACATGTACACATTCTGTCCTCATAGCCTTACTATAGCTACATTTAATTTTCCAATCACTCTGAAATCTTAAGAGCATTTTTTAAATTTTATTTTGAAGGGGGTGGAAATTTTTATGGTAAAAATCCACAGGTACATGTTTTTATTGCACGCCTGATGATATAATAACTTAGCGAGGGAAAAACTTGACACAAATCTCCGTCCTCCTTATGCATCTGCTATCAAAGAAAAGAGGGAAAATCTGTGTTTATAGTGCAGAAGAACCGACCCTTTGAATAAATTAAAGGTCAGCTTTTTATAGTACATGTATTGAAACTCTTTATTGACCTTCTGTCTTACTAAGTGTAGAATTAATGAAATTAGATGGAGCAACCTATAACACATGCAATTTAAATTTCCATTTTAAAAACTAAATCGACCTAAATCTTTGCCATATACTGTATATGTTATATAATATATTATATATCAATTTGCTTTAGAGAACTCTTTAAATTTACATATTAAATTTTTCCTGACAATTCTTCTTCAAGGACAGATCAAATTTGTTGTTGTAAATACAGCAATAAATTGTTAATAATCTGGAATTGGTTGAAATGTTTATAGATTTGACACAAATATATACTTAGGCTTGTTGAGTTTTGAACGTTCAAAGCAGATTTTATGGAACACATACTTGATATAGAAATACTGTGCTCAGAACTATATTTTCTGGTTTTGATTTGATAAAAAAAGTGGGTCTTTCAAGACATCAAAAGCATCTTAAGAGTTCGATAATACAGTAAATAAGTCGTAAATATCAACATGCAGAATAAACGTCAAGATGAAAGAAACTGTGTTTCTATCCTACCGAAAAGCACACATTCAAATTTGAAGAGCGTTCAAGAAATTATCTTTGCGTGATAAGATTTTGACGGCCCCAAAGATAAAGGTAAAAATGTGTATCGTTATCCCATTGAAGAAGAACCCTTACAGAGTTCAGTTCCATATCAGGTGTTAAGAAATAGAACTTAGAAAGAGAGAGAAATAGTTGGTAAAAAGTGAAGAAAAATTGCTCTGAAAACTAAGTACTAAGACTAAAGGAGGACTGCAATGAAAATTTTCAGATTTAACCCTATTTGCACTGGTTCCTGGTTTAAAATGATTGGTTTTATGAAATGCGAATATCTATGCAGCACTACTTCAAAGAAGGAAATCTTTTTGATGAATTAGATGAATGCATTCATTTATTTTGCACAAAACTGAAAAAAAAACACATCAGATTTAAACTTCCTCATGATTTTTTTTTTCAATTACCGACACTGATCGAGTTAACATTAATTCATGACTGTTGAATTCAATCCAATCATTCTCTTTTCTTATATGTTTTCCTGCATGTAGCCAATGTAACCAAAGTATTGTCAGTTTATTCATGTGTGTTTATCATATATTTTAGCTTAAAAAGATTTTGAGTTCACAAAATAAATTTGAAATGTCAAAGTTTGGTATCAAAGCTGTATGATACATGTATCATAGCGTCCATAATTAAGATATTTGTTAAATGATTTTATATACGGTAGTCTAGCTCTTTAGTTTTTGCAGCGAACATTTTTATGGTATATACTGAGTGTCTTTATTTACTTTAAGATTATGTTTTGTTTTTGTTTTTTTCAAATAGGATAAATAAGTATTATTCATATTAAAATGATTAATACCTTATATTTGTATGTATGATATGTTTTACTGACCCCAAAAAAAAATCACAGAATTGAAATTGGTATACCGGTAACTGAATACATGTACATGTATAAGTAATATGTGTAAAAATACCAGGTTGTAAGGATCTTGGCATTAAAGTAACTTCATGGAGGTAAGATTATGTAAGGACAACATGATACTAAAACTGCCTATCTGCTGCCATTTCATGAAACTGTAAAGAAGTTTTTGTAATTTTCGATGAAATCTTTGATTTTTTAGATAAAAGAGAGAAAGGAAAAAAAAAGAAAGACTAAGTCTTTGGCTATCCTGTGAATACTCAATAGTTTTTATTCTTATAGTGTATAAACCTTAACAATTATCCAGTGGCACATGAAACATGATATCATGATACACTTCGGTCAGAAATGGGCTTTAAGATTTAGACCTCTATATAATAAGCATCCCCCAGTTTTGAAAAAAAAGAGCTGAAAAAAGTGCATAATGAACACAAAACTTACCAGAATATTAAGCATAATTAAATAATTCATTATCTAGTGGTAGAATATTGTAGTGGTAATATGTTTCTTAGTAAATTATTTTAATCACAGGTAAGCTGCATGCACTTTTGCAAGCCACCGCACTGATAGGATTCCTGTATTGCCTTCTATATTCTAGTGCATTCTATTATCACCCCTCCTCAGAGGAGGGAAATACTGTCTCCTTAAGCTGGCCCCATAAATTAATCATTTCTGTCTGCTTGTATAAAAGGATGACAGCAGATCCGAACCATGAGTCGCCACTCAGGGGAACGAGAACCACTTCTGGGGAACCAGCCCAGGAAACGCGCAGGTTCAACCTACACTGGGGAAGAAGGAGGCCTGAGCTCCAATACACTACCTCCATCGCAGGAGAGAGAGACAGAAGACGAGAGCAGTATGGGCTTTACAATGGTGGTCAAGAGAGCGGCCAAGAAGCAGATCAATGCCTGTTGTAGCAAGGAGAATCTGAAAACTAAACTTCCAATTACTCAATGGCTTCCAAATTACAGGTATTTTGAGATTGAAATAAAATTACTGCATCTGAATTTTAGAATTGAATCAATTTTTCAATCGATGATTTTTTAATAAAAGCAAGGAAAGAATATTTTCATAAACTCTTATGTGTTGAAAGCATAGAAATTTATGTAAAATAATTTATGAATGAAATTAAACTTTGAAAGAAAAAAAACCTCATCAAATACAATGGATAGATTGTTTGGAATCAAGTGAATAAATAAAAAGATAATAAAAAAAATATCAAAGTTCTTTATGGAATCTTCTGAGTGCATGCCTTGACAGTTGTATTTGCATCAATATATAGATGGTTCCTTTAATCCAGACTCTTTTTTTTTTTTTTTTTTTTGTGCATGTAACTACTAAAGGCAAAAAGTTTTTAATTATATATGTTAGTGTTTAAATTGTTAGTTTTAAATACATATGATAGTTAAGATTGATTAGAAAATGAGAAAGTAGGTTTTTTTTTCCTTGGAAACACCATTACATAATTCCTAGTGATCGCTTTAGTTCTAGTGGTAACATGCAATTTTATTTGCTGGCCGAGAAAAGTGATTTGTATTTCAAAATAAAATAAGCAATCTTATTAACATCTCTAAGTGCATCGCATGTTAAAAAAATTGCATCAATCTGCTTACTGCACTTTTGAAATAAGAATTAATTAACTTATTTAATTTGTTGCGTCAGTTTGAGTTTAAAAATTTGATAAATGGTTTCCCTTAATTACCGATAGTGAATAAAAAGATTGCACAAATAGAACTGAAACAAAATATTTCAGTACTTTTGTTCTTTGTTATTTCATTTTTAGCTCACCTGAACAGAAGTTTAAGTGAGCTTTTCTGATCACTTGTTGTCCATCTTCCATCGTTCTGTTCATCCGTTTCTAAACTTTTCATATTTTTTACCTCTTCTCTAAATCCACTGGGCCAAATTTAACCAAATATGGTAGGAAGAATCTTTTAAGAAAGGGAATCTAAATTGTTAAAATATAAGGCAAAACCCTTTTCAAAGGGAAGGTAATCGCAAAACAGTGAAAATAGGGTGTGTGTCTAAAATATCTTCTTCTCAAGAACCATTGCACCAGAAATAACAATATATACATAAAAGCTTGTATATATAGTGTGTATTCTAAATTGTTAAACCTTGAACCCAGACCAAAACTGAGGCCTCAAGATGGGTTCGAATCTCATTATTGAAATATATATATATTGGGAAAATGTTTAAAAATCTTCTTCTCAAGAACTATAATGCTACAATTTGTGACAAACAAGCATTCTCAGATTATGTATATTCTAAATTGTGAAAACCATGACCCCTGGACCAAATCTGGGGCCAAAACCAAAAATCCCCAGGAGGGATTAAAAGTTCAACATAGAAATATATTGGAAAAATGTTTAAAAATCTTCTCCTCAAGAACTACAATACTGCAGTTTAAGATATTGATATACATGCAAGCATCCTCAGATAATTTACATTCTAAATTGTTAAAACTGTGACCCCCAGACCAATACTGGGGCCTCAGGAGGGGTTCAAAGCTCAAAATAGAAAAATATTGGGAAAATGTTAAAAAATCTTTTCCTTAAGAACTACATGCTACTGTTTGAAATTACTGTGCAAGCATCCACATATCTTCATAATTAACTTCATGCCAAGGTCACAGTGACCTACTTTTGGTATTTCATAATTATTTATAGTCAAATCTCTAACTTTGATATAATAAGGCAAATGATCATCAAACTTTGTTAGTTGGTGTATCTTACAACTGTATTAATGTATTGTCAAATCTTGAAATATATGTGAATTTTTGGGAGTTTCACAATATTTTAAAAGAGTTTCATAATTTAGAATTTAGAAATAGATACAAAATTGTTGTTCAGGTGAGCAATGTGACCCATGGTCCTCTTTTTTTTTTAAGTTTTAGCTGGCAAGAATTTTATTTTTAAGTTTTAAGCTGATATTAGATATATATATATATAAGACCGCACTGACGCATTCAATCTAAACTATCATGCAAAAGCTCTGAGTTTTGAGAATTTTACATGTTTAGGATGTAAGAATAATGTAAGGGGTTAACGAAATACACTTAACTCTCTGACAGGCTGTGTTGACTATGGGTCCCTTGTGTAGGGGTTATTGGGGTAAGCATTGTTCTCTGTTATGTTTTCAGTCTGCGCACCTTACAGTGTGACCTGATTGCTGGATTGACTGTGGGACTGACGGTGATTCCTCAAGGACTGGCTTATGCTAAAATTGCTGATTTACCACCTCAGGTAAATATACAATGAAATCTGCATTTCATTGAAAACTAGTTAAGGACTCTGCTCTGTTGAAGCCCTATAGTGATCAGTCTGTCCATCTATAATGACAACGATTAATGGGTAAAGTGTAAGCAGTGACCTTGAACTCAGTTTATAAAGAAATGGTTAAGGTCAAAGCACAGTTCTTTTATCATAAGTCTTACTTATGTTGATCTGAGCAATATCATTTTAACTCATTGCTTGATATACATCAAACTTAATGCTTTGCCAAAGCATTTGGTGCCCTCTAGGGAGTAGATTTTCTTATTGATTTAAAGGTCACAAGGTCAAGGGCCAAACTACTCTGGTCATCATCTTATAGACATTTCCACTCAATATTGACAGCATTAGACTTGATATACTGATACCCCTTTCAAAGTAGAGAAACCCCTTTGATTTAAATTAAGTCATCATTTCAAAAGTGAAAGGTCCAATTGCAAGGGACATAAAAAAAATATATCTGAGCATCCTTTACTTACTGGTATGTGTTCAGAGCTTCTTGAAAAGGGTGACCCTTTTCAATATTGTCACTTGGGCATTATGTATGTTTTTAAAATAGTTCTTGTTATGGTAGATTTTTGACAATTATTTCTTGAAATTTAGATTTATTTGTACAATTTAGGTATACATGTATTTGCCTTGATAATCCAAATTTCTCTTTCCATATGTATGCTTCCATGCAAGTCGGAATATTTTGAGTTAATACTATGTATGTTTTAACATTATTGAGGACAGAGTATTTTTTTTTAAATCCTCATGTTCTAAATATACTATTAGAAACTGATCAATTTACATAATACTTGGTCAAAGTAAGCTTGACCTTGAACTTTGACCTTTTTACATTTTTGAACACAAGTAAAGAAAATGATCCCATTTAATAAAAAACACTTCAGAAACTTTCAAATATTAAGGGTTTATTATTACAAGATCAGGTAGGTGATCAAGTGCAATTTTCATATTTTTTTTGTTTGATTTCTCTTCAGTATGGCTTGTATTCAGCTTTCATGGGATGCTTTGTGTACTGTTTTCTTGGAACGGCCAAGGACATCACACTAGGACCGACGGCCATCATGTCTCTCATGACCGCCACCTTTGCCACTTCCCCGATTGAGGAAGACGCCACATATGCCATTGTTCTCTGCCTCATCACTGGCTGTGTGCAGCTATTATTAGGCCTTCTGAACTTAGGTACTGTACCTTTATAAATGTAAGAATATCACAAATGTGAAGAGCATTGAGTATTTCAATTATTTCATTTTTTGAGAGAAGGCTGGGCTATTACATATATATTCTAAAAAAAACTTTCATTATGTAATACATTTATTGATTTGTACCTACCGGTATACAAAGTACTTGAATATACATGTATATTTGCCATAAAATTGCAATTTCATCAGTATCTTTTAAATTTTGTTAAGTTATCAAGAACTTTGAGAATCTGGATGTGTTACATGTAAAATTTTTTGATGTTTTGTAATAGGTATATTAGTGAACTTCATTTCGTACCCGGTGATCAATGCATTTACGTCGGCAGCTGCCATCACTATTGGTTTCGGCCAAGTGAAGGTAACGAAATCTTATCTTTTGATACATGTATTGTAAACAACTTTTGTGATTCAAAATAACTTTTTTCCCCCAGACAGTTTTCTTGAAGGTTTTATTTACAAAAATTTACTGATAATAATAAGAGAGGTATAGAATTATTAGGGTTGAAATATCTTAGAAAACTTTCAAGACAATTTTGATTTTTTTAATTTTATGTTTGCCGATTCACTGCCTCACTTTGATCCTTTTGATTTATGTTAACTTGAGAATCCATGATATATTCAAAACTTTATGAATATTCTTAATGAGTACTGTAGTAAGTGAAGAAAATAAATTCTTAAATTTTAGCTATCTTTTTTTAAGGGAATTTTAGGTTTAACTCATATTCCAAGAGATTTCCCAGAAATGGTGTACGAAACTTTTAAAAAGATTCCTGAGACCAAGTATGTTTAAATTTAATGAAAAAAAAATACATTTTGACAAAATGTTTTAAATAGAGTAGTTTTCTTTAGTATTCTAGATTCTAAGTCATTAAGAGTTATTTTTTGGGATTTTATCTTTCAGAATATGGGATTTAGTCATGGGATTAGTATGCCTAGCCCTGCTTTACGTGCTCAAGGTGAGGAACTAATAATTGCATTTACCATTTGATATTCATTCGATTGATGATAAAACAGCACATCTGATTGGTCTGAAATTTTGTTGATATACATGTATTCATGCATTAACAAAATTTTTCCAGTCAGCCTGAATAAGTACATATTTATAACCAGTTTGTAAGCTATCAGTTGCTTATTAGTCCTAATTCATACAATCATGTATTTGGATTTTTTCAGTATAAAAGTAATATTAAATGGAAAGAAATTAATCTGAAAAATTTTATTAAAAAGCAAAAAAAAGTTACACAAATTTTAAATTGCATCAAACATGCAGTTATATTAACCGAAACAAATGGCATATAAACAAACTGATATTTTTGCGGGTTGTAGAAACTTCGAACTATCAACTGGAAGGATGACCCGGATGGGCCAGGACCCAATCACTGTGTGATGTTCTGTCGGTACCTTATATGGCTGATTGGCACAGGTGTTTGTTTAATTCTTAATGTAACTGTGGTCGTTTCTGTCCAGGTAAAATACTGGGGTTTTTGGCTCTTTAAAACAGAATTAGAGAAATCTTTTTTCAAAACATTAATCTGAAAAAAAGTTTAGCGCTGATTAACTTTAAGTGAAATCATTACAAATGAGTATTCTACAGTAAATACATTATTCAAGATAGATGATTTAACTATAGAGAAGAAAGGAACTTCAATTTTAGCATGTTTATTCCTAGAAATAGTAATTTTAGAGGAAGATTTGATTTGTGTTTTCATTTTAGCTTCCAATGCCATTGTTGTAATCTCAGCCTCCGGTGTGGCAGCCGTTTTGATTAGTCAGGGCCAAAACAACACACTGTCCATCACTGGGCATCTGAAACCAGGGCTGCCTGATTTCAAGCCTCCAGATTTCTCCTACAGCAAAGACAACATCACAATAACAGCTTCTACCATATTCTCAGTAAGCAGCACCTACATCACAAAGTTAAAATTAGAAAGGGAAGATGTTGTACGTGTCTATTTATAGCGCGCAGTCCTATTTTACGGACCATGCGAGAAAACGCAACGCTATTTGCACACAGGTGGGGAATAATTATGTCCCTTGACTGTACGTTAAAAATATCTACAGGTTCATGTTTAAGATATTCAGTATCTAATTGAAGGTATCATGTTTTTGGTACTTTCTGCTGACAGAAAGCAGTATCGGAGAGGAAGGCTGTTTTCTTGTTAAACTGATAGATGCATATTTATATTTGAGGCTTTATGATTTTATTTTAGGACATCGGTGCAGGTTTTGGAATTGTACCACTACTTGGGCTGGTAGAGCTCATAGCCATCGGGAAGGCTTTCGGTAAGGGCTTAAGACGATGTTCAACACTTTTATACATTTTTTCATGACCAAATTCATAATTTGTTAAATGTACTTAATTTTGATGATCATGTTTGTTTTACCAGTACGATCAAACTAATTTTTTTTTTTTTGTGCAGCTCGACAAAATCACTACAAAATTTATCCAAGTCAGGAGCTAATAGCTATAGGTAATATATTTGAAATAAATAAAATCTCATATCTTAAAAAAATAGAAGTGTTTCATTGACAATCTTTTTTATGATTGTGGGAAGTGATAGCAAGCCAATCTCAACAAACACACATAATTTGAGTGAAATGTTCTTGCAGGTTCTTGTAATTTTGACTTTTGTTAATACTGTAAACCAACTTTTATTTGCGTGCAAGAAATATTCGCGAGGTTCACGAGAGCCTCGTCGATGTGAATATTTCTCGCCGCCGACCAGTCCTTAGCATAAGATTGTAATAACAAAACATGTGGATAAGGCTTGGTCGCAAAAATTAGTCGCCGCGAATCAAATATCTCAGGTTAATCGTAAAATAAAGACGTCGCGAATAAAAGTTCAATGGTTTAAAGTATATCATCTTATCCAAAAACCAAACTTTTATTGATTATTTCCAGTATAGATATATTCATTAGTTTGAAAATTCTTATTGCATTGTTATATATGTGACTCCACAGGTTTTGCCAATATCATCAGTTGTTTTGTTGGGTCTTACCCAGTGACGGGGAGCTTCTCAAGGTAAAATAATTTGACCAAAAAAACTACAGTCTAGAATTATGATCAAATAATGGTGTCTTAATTAAAACTTTTTTTTTTTTGAAGTCTAAGTACTACTTGTGAATGATCTGTATCAATTTTACAGAACTGCTGTGAACTCTCAGAGTGGGGTGAAAACTCCAGCATCAGGCATATTCACAGGTTTGGTCACTTTCTTCTTCAGACTTATACATGTATTGTAATACTTTGTGATAAATATTTGATAATTTTGATTTTTATCTTTTTTAGCTAATCATTTTGTCCAATTAAACTACAATTTTTCTTTTATAATTAAGGTGGGGGGGGGGCAGCACATATGCTTCTAGAGCACATCTTGTTTTCAAATTCAATGTATATGTAACATTCATTACTGTCAATATGGGAGTAAACTTTACCAAATACATGTACTGTATACTGGGAAATATTCACCCCCGTTTTATTTTCGCCCCATTCGCCCTTGTTTTCAGCGGGCGAATTTAAGACTGGGCGAATTCCAAATTCTTAAATTATTTATCTTTAAACACAACTTTGCCTGGGCGAATTCAAGACGAGGCAAAACCATTTAAAAATGAAGAAGGGCAAAAATAACACTGGCCGAAAAATAACCCTGCATACAGTATATCATAGGTAGATGTAAATTCCATTATTTATAGCAGTACAGGTATGACCTCTCCTCACCTTTTTTCGTTACAGGTGTTCTGATTGTGCTGGCCCTGTTCACACTCACTCCTCTGTTTTATTACATTCCTAAATCAGCTTTGTCAGCTGTGATTATCTTTTCTGTGATACAAATGGTGGATGTGATGGTTGTGAAGAAACTCTGGAAAACTAACAGTAAGTTTACATGGGTGAAATGTGTTCTAGCTGTCGAGTGACTTTTAAATGGCAAGCTGGGTTCGTTTTAAAAGTGTTCAATTCCCTATGCATGACACAACTCTGAGCCAAGATTTTAAAATATGTGATGTTTAATCTTTTATCTTTACTCTGAAATAATATTGAGCCCAATCTGAATTATTGTAGAATATGTTGCATCTTGTAGCAACATTTGTGGAATCATTAGAATTTTTGGTAGCTCATTTTTTGTACATTTTGTGCCTCCATACATCCTTAACAAATTATGAAACACAGTATTATTTGATTAATTATTCAAGTAAATCCATTAAATTACATCTTCATGAATATTGACTATCCAAAAAAATAAGGCCATAAGACTTTAGAACAGAATGGGTTTAATACGGTTTGTATAAACTAACCATCATGTTAATTCATCTTTCTTTCAGAAATAGACTTAATTCCCTTATTCATAACCTTCCTTTCCTGTCTTGGAGTCGGAATGGAGGTAAGACATTACATTTCCAAGCAAACACCACCTGGAAACATGATTAACATACATGTAAACACGTGCATTGAGAAGTCTTACTTCATAGGGTGAGATAATAGGCTTTGTCATCATGAAATTCTTTTGATTCACAGACATTCACCTGCATCAAACATTGAAAATCATATACAGTATACCAACTTGTATTTGCATGCGAGAAACTTTCACAGAGTTCGCAAGACCTTCGTCGTAGCAAATATTTCTTGTAGTGAACCAGTCATCAATTGTCTCTAAATAATATATTATTTTCAAGATACAGGTAATCTAAATCTTAGTCACCAAAAGCTAATTAATCTCTGATAAATCACAAAATAAAGCATTCGTGAATAAAAGTTGGTTTGATTTAAGTATATGCATTCACCAATATGATCTTGAAATCATACATTTAGGTATTATTAAAGTTTACATTGCTATCCATTTTTGTAGTCAAGTTATCAAGGGTTTATTATATTTATCATTTGATTACTGGCATGCCTTAATGATTACTCTCTCTTTTATTCTTTCTGTGTTCCATTCAAATTTATATTACAGGAGCAATTCCTGTCTATTCATAATTATGAGAGACAGAAGAAATTAATATCCACATAAAATGAAGAGAAGCACCCCTAGCAGATTTTAAGATATCTCTTTTATTTTTCTGACAGCGGTGAACTTTATGAAATTTTAACAAAAGTTCTATGCTCATTAATTTATATTCTCACGATTTGATAAAAACCGCGAAATCAACGAATAAAGTACTCCCGTAAAATAAGGAATCTAATAGTATAATTAAATTGAATAAGATTAAGATCCTTTGATCTGTTCATGTAAATTAAGGTACTTGTACTTGACATATGTACATGCATATCATTTCCACAAGTATAAAACACGGCAATGTGATGATCCCAATTTCTTATTAGATTTAAGACTCTTCGGAACTTCTGCGTCATTTAACCTTGCATGGTTTGCATGCTTTATCTTTCAGTATGGTATATTGATTGGTATAGGGGTCTCTATGATCATTCTTTTGTATCCATCTGCAAGGCCCAAAATAAAGGTGAGAATATTTCATGGCAGAAATAATTAATTTTTATACTAAAGATTTCATGTGCATTGTATGTTCATTGTCAGTGAATATGATCAATTTTTGATTTTATTTTGGATATTTACTTTTTAAATCATATTCATTAATATATATATATAATTAGATTTTTGGATGAATGTGTCAGAATTTTTAAATTGCATTTTAAATGCAAAGATCAGTTCTTCACTGGCCACCATTATCGGTATAATATCCCACACAAATTTAAGGTGGGTATGAATGTGACGTATTTTTATCGAAATAAACAATAAAATGAAGTGTAATTATATTGTATAAGTAGTTTCTTTCCCAATATTGTCACCTAACAGCATAGCACAGTGGGTTAGCTAGAGGGTTTACTATGAATCTGTAAGTCATGAGTTTGAATCTCGCTTGGGGTTTTACAATTTTTACCTCTTCGAATGTTTTTAAAAGCCATTTTTTGTTAAATATTGTAAATTTTGAAAATTCTAAACAGGTGAAAGTATTTCAATTATAATGTTGTTTAATCCACAGTAATATCGACAGGTGCCCTATACCACCTTAAAACATTATGTCTGGAATAGTCTGTTGGTTTGTTGGTTTTTTGACATGGATGTATAAAACTCAGGGTTTTTTTCTGTTTTAAAGGTAGAACCTGGCGGTGTAAAGGTTGTGAAGATAGACCATGGATTACTGTTTCCTGCTGTGGAGTATTTACAGGAGTGTGTCTTAGGGGCAAATGAAGCAGGTAAAAACAATCCTCAAGTACATGTACTGATCTATCATTTCCCATTAAGGTTCTTTATCAAGACTGCTCCGACTGGAATAAACTGGCATTGTTGTTTCTATATAAAACTGTAACAAAAAAGAGTGATTTCCAGCTGTCAAATTTTGCCATGCAAGATTATGCACTGGTAATTTCAATTGCAATTTAGATTATTTTCTCCTTGTAAATTATGATTACATAAGTGAGACTTTATGCGAGTGAATATTGGGATATTGGAGATATTTTTTTAAGGGCCTCCATCAATGTCAGTCAACTAAAAACCAAATGCCAGAAAGAAGCCAGATTAAGATTAATAATGTTTGCTTGATCTTTGACTCTTTGCAGATGGCAAGAATAATTCGGTTGTGGTGGACTGTAGTCATGTGTCAGCACTGGACTATACTGCAATCCAGGTAACCACACGTAAATATTTACATCCACCGAGTATGATTCCCTCTATTTCTTATGGAAATTGATTGTTATTCATAGCTCTGTAGAAACTGACCTGACTTTCATCGACCTAAGAAAAATCACGGACTACAAGAAATAATCATGTTGATGTCAGACACAAATTCCCATAGAGGACAATTTGGCTGGGTTTTTTTTTATCTAACGTACTGATGTACATTAACAATAATAATTTTGTTAATTTTACTTACTTTTTATGATCAATTTATCATTTTGTTAAAAGAAAGATGTATATGTAAATATAAAAATGATTTCATTGGTGATTCATACGGGAAATGAAGGTAGCGATCATTGCAGAAAAAATTTACATAACCCGCTGATGTGGGTTATGTATTTTTTCTGCAATGTCGCCATGCACCTTCATATCCATAATCACCAAAGAAAGCATTTTATTCTTTAAAGAATTTCAAACGACTAAAGTATTTGTAAACCCTTTGTAGAGTACAAGATTCATCAAGTTTTCTAAATGCATACACTGCATTAAATTTTTTTCTCCTTCCTGGGTCGGTACCAAAATCTTAGCAGCAATTTTTTTATCTGATACATCACATATGACCTTAAATCAAAGTTTCTTTCAAAATTATTATTTCTTATCATTTCATCTTTGTGTCCAAAGACCTTATTGGTACAAAAGTATTAAAATTTCTCAGCAAACTCATACTCATTGACAAGACTGTTGCTTAATAATGAAAGAAGCATCTTTTCAGGGATAAACTAGGAGCTGATTGATCATAATAAACAAGTTTCTGTATTCCAGGGCATAACTGAGTTAATATTGGATTTCAAGAGCAGAAAGGCCAAGCTCGTGTTTGCAGGTTTTCCAGTAAGTGGTAACTTTTTTAAATTTCTGATAAGTTTAAGTCTTGACTGAAAGATACATGTTACTACCCAAGGTATTCAGCTCAAGAGTGAATTGACAAGTCTAATGGTAATGAAACTGGACTTGTTATAAATTGCTCCAATACAACTACAGGTAAATATACAATTGATTGTTTGTCAAATGACAGGTTTTGAATTTCTTGATACAAACAGAGAATATTTTTGTAATTTCTATGCCCCCTTTCAAAGAAGGGAGGGCATATTGCTTTGCTTCTGTCTGTCTGTCGGTCGGTCGCCCATCTTCTTCACAGATCGAGGTTGCACCTACTGAAATGATTTGGTATACAGATTTTATCATATGAATATCTAGATCAGTTTAGATTTTGGGTACAATCGAGCAATGTTTGACAGAGTTATGCCCCTTGGACAGAAAAATTCCAATTATTTGCAGTTTCTGCTCATTTTCTTCACCAAGGTTGCACCTACTCATATGAAACTTAGTATACAGATTTATCATAATAATATCTAAGTCAAAAACGATTTTGGGTACAAACGAGCAATTTTTGACAGAGTTATGTCCCTTGGACTTCAAAAAATTCCAATTATTTGCAGTTTCTGTTCATTTTCTTTGCAGAGGTTTTCAAGGGAGGGGGGGGGGGTGTTTTACAAACATCTCTTGTTGTCATGGACTTGAAGCCATGCAATGCAACATGCATGTATATATGTGAAGGAAAATATAAGTATGACTTGTTCAAGGAATATCATAAGAGTAGAAAATATGAATTAAAAGTTTATACTCTGTACCTAATGCAGTGTGCATCATCATTATTGGCAGTTACAAACAAGGGCTGCATTTTACTAAAGAACTTTCGACTTTCGACCAAATTATTGAATGGTTATTAATCACAAACTAATCAATATTTTTTTCCTATTGGCTGTAAAATATAATAATGGAAATCAAAAGTTGTAAATAAATGCTTTTATATAAATTTTGTTCGTCAAAGATCATTCCATGAGACTGAAAATATTTACGACTTTGTAAAATGCAGTCCAGACTTGTGAAAATTGGTTTTTGTATGTGCCTTATTGGCTATATGAAATTTTTGCAGAAAAATGTACTGAAACATTTACAAGTAGCAGACATACCAGATTTGACGGTTAGTTCAACAGTTCAGGAAGGCTGTAAGCTTTTACAAGGTATGGGTGTGGAATTTTTACATCATTTGTTCCCAGATGAGTGTTTTTATATTGAGTACACAGACATCTAAAATCAAGAAAGTTCATGCGATTTTTAAATAATGAAAGATTTTTTTAAAAGAAACAATTTGATATTAATATGTATTTTTGTTTCAGAAGAACTTACACCCGAGTTTTCAGGAATTCAACACATAAAAGTTGAATACAACTCACGTTTGTGATGCCAAGTTGTCAAAATGCAACTTCTTATATAATTGTGATAAATAGAATTCAATCCTCAGACGTAAAAAAAAAATGATTGAATTCAACTCCCTGCTGTGATAAGTTTATATAGGTGCCTTGCTATATAATTTACTGTGGACAGCATAAGTTTTAAGATATTTAGAAATAAAATGGCAGAACTTTATTTCATTGTCAGCATGTATGTACCTACATGTGCTTTGATATACATGTATATTTTTTTCAACCATTGGAGTTCGTATTTGTTGTAAAAAAAAATAAAAAATATAACCATCGGCCCTTTCACTTGAGCATTGTAAAATGTGATAGTGTAGTCACACATAGAGGAAACTATCCAGGACAGCTATGTATTTTTTTCTCAGATCAGAGTTTTGTTTATTTTTACCTAACATGTACTTATTTGTACCATAATTTACAAATACTGTAGTTGATAATAAAAGTGCCAAATAAAAAAATGCACAATTCATGTCCATACAAAATGATATTCATTCTAAATTTATTTTTCATTTCTAAAATTGATATTCATTTTTTTTTTTATTTCAAGAGTATCCAATTGTTTGTACAGTGTTTCGTAATTATTAAAAATCATGATTTTATACATGTATAATTATAACTGTGTTTTGTTTGTGATTGGTTAAAGATTTTATCTTTTAAAACTGTTGTGAAAAGTTTAAAAGCCAAATTGGTTTTTTCCCCACCAAATTCGTGATTTGAGAGGCTGTGTGCATTACTTAGGGGAAGTAACTTGTGTCTTCATTGTCATTTGTCTGGAACAACTGTGCATGTTTTATTTTAAAAAACAAGAGGAATTTATTCTTGTAGAAAGATTTTGTATATGGTATGCCAACTTCAGCTACATTCCACATAAATATTGTATAGTTATCAAACCTTCAGTGTAAAAAAAAAGTAACCTCATTTTAATTATTGTATATTTGTTTATTGTAACAGAGATTTAAAAAAAAAAGATTTGAGCTTATTTAAAATATTCATCTGCAAACAAGGTTTACATATTTTTTTGTAAGAATTCAATCAACACATTTCTTCTTTCAGTTCATTTATCTTTTGTTTGATGCAATCCCTTCAATTTAAATTGTGCAATATATCATTATATGTGTATACTTATTTGTTTATATAGTTTTCTCAAAACTGTGTACATCATATTATAAAACTTCAAGCTCTTATTACCGGTATATGCAACATTGGCAATTTTAAATATTTGTATATATCTTTCAGATTTGACGTTATTCTAAATATATTGTGATGTATTTTACTGCAGTGGGTTTAATCATTTAATAAAAGATTATTTAATTTTACAACTGTTCAGTCTAAAATCTTTTGTGGCTTTTTAGCAAAATGTCGTTCAAATTATGTTAATGATGTCACTAGATACTGACAGAGACCATAAGCATATAAATATATTCAGACAATTTTTTGCAGAATATGAAGAATATAACATAAACTTATAAAAATTTCCATTTTAAGACTATTGATCTCCTTTAAAACAAGAGCTATATAAAAAATATAATGAAAATACCCAAATTTAAAAGGTAAAAATCATGGATTTTTTCCTTAAAATATGTAATATTAGTTTAAGGTGGTATGGGACACTTCCATGTTGTGACGTACTATTTATCGAATTAAACAAACAAATCGATTATAATTTTATAAATAGTTTCTTTTCCAATATTGTTATACCTAACAGCGTAGCGCAGTGGGTTAGACGGTTCACTACGATTCTATAAGTCATGAATTCGAATCCCGCTGGGGATTTTATAATTTTTTACCTTTACAAAAAAAAAAATTAAACTTTTTTGGGGGGTTAAATTTAGGAAAATTCGAAAATTCTAAACCGGTGAAAGTATTTAAATTACAATAATGTTCTTTAATTCACATTTATATCGACAAATGTCCCATACCACGTTAAAGGTAAACAAATCATATCTTAAAATCTTAGGTAGATCTGATGGTTTATTTTTTGACCACCGAGCCTCCTTAAACCACGAATATTTAGTGCCGGGAAGAAGTCAAAATTAAGGGGGAGCATTTTTTTTAAAAAATTATTATCAAAATTATCCATTAAATAGCTTTTTATTTTAACGAATAAAGAATTTTCAAACATCAGTTTGATATTTCTTACAACTACGGAACTATAAGAAATAAATTGACCATTTATTATTACTTTTTACATTTTGCTCTGTTTTACCATTATATCCTGTGAACTTTAAGTGCCTCTAAATGCAACAACCTAATCACGTACGTTTTTAGTTTGAAAATATATTTCATACATGTTGTTAAAACCCCGTGTTTTACAATTATTCAATAATAAAGTTGATTCCATTATTAAAAATAAAATTTCCAGAGATAATTTTCATGAATTATATTTTCAAGGCTCATCCCAACAGTTAATGTGATAACCAGTTTAAACCGGTTTTAGAAAACAACTGTTCATGCTGTTACTTATTCACTCCCTCCGTAACCTGCAATTTATTTAATAAAATAATCGATTTCTTTCATGCGCGGATCCAGAAAATTTTTCCAGGGTGGGATGGGGGGGGGTCCGAATTAAAAGTGGGGGGGGGGGGGGAGGAAGGCTACACTAATCACCAGAAATCTTGACAAGCAAATAAAATTAAATAATAAAAGGGCTTAATTCCCAAAATTATGAAATTCTTAATCCGTGGGGGGGGGGGGGGGGAACTAGTATACGAATAACTCCTAAAAAAAAATTCTCTACAAATAAAATAATCTCTAAACCATCTATACATTCTCTATTAAAAAAAAACCTAGGAAAAACAAAATTATAGTCCCGGAATCATGAAATTCCTAATCCGTGGGAGGGGAGGGGGAGGGCTTTGCCAGGGGGGATCCGATGCATATTTGCGATAATTTTACTATGTAAATTTTCATTTCCATGGTGGGGTTCGGACCCCCCCCCCCCCCCCCCGACCCCCCTCTAGATCTGCACATGTCTTTAATAAGGAAATGTAAATATAAGCTAAAGCGAATCGCTCACCTGAAGGTAGTTATTGACACGACGTCAAAAATAAATCATTCAGTGGTATAATATTTGAAGTATTATTTACAAAGTTATTTGGTAGAAAAAGTGTATACACGTGTAAAAATATTTAAATTAATTAACATTTTTCGTTTTTGTTTTTTTTTTTTTTTTTGTAGATGAAAAAAAAACTTTCTATTTTAACCCGATAGATTTATTTCTTTATTAAAGTTGACAAAGGCATGATACGATGTATCATATTTTTTTCGGAGATGAAGAAGAGAGCTGCTTTACAATTAATTGTGGTTGAATGGAAGTGATGCTTATATTGCTTATAGTAACGTCACCTTGCAACTGACTTATTTACGTGCATACGCCTTACACTCTGCATCCCGCACAGCCTTCTAGCGCTGCATGACAAAGGCGCCCCACGTATGTCGGACCGCCGGATCATGTGTTCCTTTCTTTTTTCCCAAAAATAAATGTGACCAACCGAAGGAGCATTCAATTGTCATTCTAAAATTTGTATGAACTGCGATATTTACACAGAAATAGGCGAAATACGAGCAATTTCTGTATCGCTAAAAAAAAATCAATCTTAGTAACGCAATTAATGCTGTAAGAAAAGCACACTCCCAACCCTATTTTCAGGCCCGGAAATGAGACAAGTCCGCGTATCTCACTTATCTCAGCTTTATTTACATACTGTGTTGTATATTTTGACTCCCACCCCTACCCGCATATGTGCTGCCCACGTTACTGGCTCATTTTAGTGAATGCGCCTTGTTCTCTGCATTCGCCGCGAAGATCCCGCACAGCCTTCTAGCGCTGCGTGACTAAAGCGCTCCGTGACTAAAGCGCTCCGTGTGCGTCGGCACCGCCGGATCATGTGTTCCTTTCTTGCTACCGAAAAAGAAATGTGACCAACCGATAGACCATTCAATTGCCATTATATAAATAGTGCCTGCTTGGGAGGGTACCAGTTAAAATGGACACACAGAGAAAACCATTGTCAACAGACGCGAAGCGGAGGTTGACAATGGTTTTCGAGGGGTGTCAATTTCAACTGGTACCCTCCCAAGCAGGCACTATATATTTTATTATACTGAATGTCTTAACTTTATAGCAAATTTTACTGCTTTTATATAGAAAAGACGTGAGTTCTACGGCGAACCGTACGCGCATAATATACGCGCATGTAACAATTCGTTCTATCGGCCCGTTGCCAAGTGTGTTGCTAACGCCGAGGGTATGAGAACAGATTGTCAACTGCGTCTAAACCAATCATATTTCAGTATTTAACATGAAAGTATAATAATATATAAATAGTGCCTGTTTGGGAGGGTACCAGTTGAAATTGACACCCCGAGAAACCATTGTCAACCGACGCGAAGCGGAGGTTGACAATGGTTTTCGAGGGGTGTCAATTTCAACTGGTACCCTCCCAAACAGGCACTATTTATTTTATTATACTGAATGTCTTAATTTTATAGCAAATTTTACTGCTTTTATGTAGAAAATACGTGAGTTCAACGACGAACCGTACGCGCATAATATACGCGCATGTAACAATTTGTTCTATCGGCCCGTTGCCAAGTGTGTTGCTAACGCCGAGGGTATGAGAACTGATTGTCAACTGCGTCTAAACCAATCAGATTTCAGTATTTAACATAAAAGTATAATAATTTAGATTATTATACTTTCATGTTAAATACTGAAATATGATTGGTTTAGACGCAGTTGACAATCTGTTCTCATACCCTCGGCGTTAGCAACACACTTGGCAACGGGCCGATAGAACGAATTGTTACATGCGCGTATATTATGCGCGTACGGTTCGTCGTTGAACTCACGTATTTTCTACATAAAAGCAGTAAAATTTGCTATAAAATTAAGACATTCAGTATAATAAAATAAATAGTGCCTGTTTGGGAGGGTACCAGTTGAAATTGACACCCCTCGAAAACCATTGTCAACCTCCGCTTCGCGTCGGTTGACAATGGTTTCTCGGGGTGTCAATTTCAACTGGTACCCTCCCAAACAGGCACTATTTATATAATGTGTTTCAATTGCGAAATTCGTCCAGAAATAAGCAAATTACGAGCAATTTCTGTATCGCTCATAAATCCATCATAGTAACCAATGTTCCTGGATGTATCCAAGGGAGGCTACTATGACGTTCAAGTGATTCTTCTATTTTGATACAACTTAGTAACATACTTTAGTTCAATGCCAAATATTTATGTGTGCACCGATTTGAGTCCGGTTTTCGCTGTTGTGTTCTGCGCGCAATTTTCTAGCGATTCCAATGAATCGAAATACACAATTATCCCAACGCAATTAATGCTGTAAGAAAAGCACACTCCCAACCCTATTTTCAGGCCCGGAAATGAGACGCGTGTCCGCGTATCTCATTTATCTCAGCTTTATTTAGATATTTAGTTGTTTATTTATATGGAGTTGTCCAAAACCAAGGCCATCAGGTCGTATGCAAGGAAATAGCCAATCAAACTGAACTTAGTCAATTGTAATTATATACATATAGAGACAATTTCTTTTCTTTGTTCCTTTTTTGGCACCTTATTTTAGGCCTACAATATTGATACATCATTTGCTATGAAAATTATTACTTGAGTGGAATTGTCACACTGAATTAAATGGAACAATTTTTTAGATGCGTACGATGCAACTTCGTGGATGGTGCTGAATCTATTTGTCAACATGTGAAACCCACGTGTATTTTGGGGTAGGTATGTTTACAATCAATTATCTCTCTTGGAAACGCATAAGGCGTTATTTTTCTATCTCAAATTTTTGTTGAAGCATTAAACAATAATTTCTCTTTCATTAATAATATGCTGAGAGTATAGTTAATTAATTAACTTAATTAAAGCTATAAATTATAGTAACATATAGTTAAATTAATTCCTTGTGCGAGACCTTCAGGAGGCAGTGATTTTTGCAATTGTTTTTTCCTTACTACAACTAAAATTACAACCGAATATACAAGTAGGAATTTATTCTGTATTTTCATGGAAGAAATGTTACCAAAAGTATGGACTATGACGGAAAACTAAAGCATAAATTTCATAACTAGGAAGTCAACTATAAACAGAATACCGATGTGCCAAACAGTTCTAGCACACTAACAACATCAAATTCAATTCTCGCTCACAGTGAAGGGAACTTTTATATCCCAATCACATTTTTAAAAAAAGTGTATTTTATGCATATAACAATTCGAAATTGTCTGTCATTGGGACTCTGCTACAATATATATATAGCCGTACAGAGAACAATGAAGTACTTATAACCTACTCAACTGACGTCTAAAACTCCATAGAAACAGTCACCTTTCAACTAGATATCTTGGGATTTTAAATCACAACAAGCTAGGTTTACCACTTGTACATGTTTTATTTCGTAAGTTTACAAACGACGACCACGACGACCTCCCTTTCTGCGAGTACTGTCTGATGGAATTGGTGTCACATCCTCTGAAAAAATCAAAATATATATTCATGTACAATACTGTTAAACTTTAATTACATTAATTAAGGTCACAACCCACAAACCAAATTCCAAATTTGTGAATACAATTGCACAGTGCAATGGAGTTGGAGCTATGATCAGTCAATTCTAGATAATTATTTAACCACCATCACTTCACTTCATTGAAAAAATCGTTTGTAACTTGTGATGCACAAGCTGCTTAACGCCATCAATACAGTCATAATCTGCTGCATTTGTGCTGCTTAACGCCATCAATACAGTCATAATCTGCTGCATTTGTGCTGCTTAACGCCATCAATACAGTCGTAATCTGCTGCATTTGTGCTGCTTAACGCCATCAATACAGTCATAATCTGCTGCATTTGTGCTGCTTAACGCCATCAATACAGTCGTAATCTGCTGCATGTATTGGATTAACATGTTATATCACATTTATCACAATTTTTCTTTAAGCACAAGTTCTTTCGCTAAAAGCAAAACACAGGCATACGCCTTTCTAGTTTTTCCTGTATATCACCATGCAAGTTTTAAGACCTTTGAACTTGTTACAGCTAAATGCACAAAAACAGAACCCATGATCGGCATGTAGTTTTCCTTGTGTTGTTGTAGACTGTATAATTTTTTTTTTCCTATACATGAATTATTTGTTTGATTGTTAATACATGTAATATGCACTGACCAGTATAATGATCATTCATGACTTCGAGTAAGCCATATATATTATAACTTTGTTATGTCTGAGTAACAACGCCAAAGTAAGATAAACAGCTAGCACGTTAGGCCTGTACAGCAGAATACTTCCAACAGTAATGAAATCAGAGGCCTCAATAGTCGTGATAGGAGCGAAGAAAGGAAAACATGGCAAACTACATGTGTGTCTCTACAAGTAGTGTTCAGATTTAACACAATTTTTTTTTTCAAGGTTCACAATGTCTACCATCTTGAATTTTTCTTGGACTTTCACATGCATATTAGCTTCACTTTACACCCAACCTCATAAAATCATTTTGCAATCATCTCCGACTTGCAGGCAGCCTTCAACATCTTTCATTACAACAGACTGCACATTACAATTGCAATTAATAAAGATCTTTCCTTATTCTGTATCTACTGTTTGGTAATACATGTATTAAGTTTAAATTGGAACTGAAAGTTTACAACAATATGCTATAATATGAGGTATCCCTTTGAAGTAAAATACTAATTTGCATATTTCAAGAGACGTCAAATTTAACTTGCATTTTGAAATGATGACAGTGAATCACATTTACAGCTAATTATGACTTTTAAAACATAATATTTATGAAATCATGTTCATAAATGTAAATTTAATGCAATATTACAAATATACAATTCAGGGAAATCTTAATTACTTATGGATGTTAATTTCTTGTCCCCCTATAACTGACTCTTGTATTCATTTATCAGGAGATCAAGAATAAGTAAAGATTTTGTTCAATCACAAATTGGTTCAATAATTAAAACAGTAATTTAAAATGCTGAATAATCAACTGTGAGATGTATGTTTGCAAAAAAGAGATTTTTTACCAAGTTTCAAGCAAAATTTCAATATGACCCGACTGTCCTAGAAAAATCCAAGATAACAGAAATGTATACCTTGAGTTATGTGGTATGGGAATATATTTTTTCATTCACTGTGTTATCCCTATTAAGTGCCCCTGCCTCTATAAGTGGCCCCTCCAGCTTAATTCAATTATCAGAAAATAAGGGCCCCCTTTTGTTACCCTATAATACAGTTTTTTGCTTTCATGAGTGTTGCTGGTCCCAAACAAATCGTCATAATTCATAACACTTCTAGTTCCCGTATATCTAAATCATTCAATTGTCTATATTTTCCATAATGTTACCCAAGAAACGAAACTAAAGTCAACCATTATGAAAAGAAAGTGAAAATGAAACTATGGAAGTTGGGTAATTTGTAAATAAAGTAGAAGCACTAGTGTTAAAAAATAAAAGAATATTCTATGAATGACTTAATTGATAAATTTTTCCTGAAAGTAAAAGTGACCTCCCAGTTGTGTATTGATCCATTTTTTTTATTTTTTTATTTTTTTTGGGGGGGGGGGGGGAGGTTTCCGTGGTATTAATTTAATAAATATGACTTGAGTGAAGGAAAGTATAACAATCAGAAAGAGTTTTCTGAATTTAAATATTTTTTTTCAAACAGTCTTACGTAAAAACATATCATGGAAAATATTTTTAATATAAATACTAAATGACCTTTTTGCAATTTTTTAAGTGCCCAAGGTGCTAATTAGGGATAATGTGGTAATACAAAATAACCCTCATTAGGGTATAAGATACTGTAGTGTACATATGATCCACCTTTAACCCCTTGTCACATCAGTATTACCGTAAAATCAGCAGATCAAGAATGAGCAGAGATTTTATCAACTGCAAATTTAACAAGCTATTTTAGCTTAATACTAAATGGTTAAAAAATCCAACGCAAGAAAATAGATTTGTCATAAAGTTTCAAGCAAAGTTTCAAAATGACATGACTGCAGTCACAGATTTAATTTATTACAAATAACCTTTTCTTCAGTATATAAACATCTGTACCTTTGAAAATATATATCACAGTGTTACATACCAATTCTTCCAATCTTCATTCCTGAACGGGCCAAGGCTCTCAGAGCGGACTGTGCTCCAGGTCCTGGGGTCTTGGTCCTGTAAAGTAAATTAGTCATTCCAAGAATTCAACACCTCAATATATCACCTTATTGGCAATTCAACAAATATTTTGCAGTCATGTTGAAACCTTAATAAAGGAATTTAAATTTTTACATGTACAGTTAAGTTTTCAACAATACATTGTGAATGCAAACATAACAACAGCTTGAAGGACAACATGAAAGAGTAGGTATTTCATTTGAGTAGTGAAGCTTTAAAATAGCATTTCGTGAAGAGATGACTTTTTTCGCCTTTAAATCCTGTTTATGCAAATGGAAAAAAATAAAGTCAATTGTGATACATATTATTTGTTGATAAATGTTGGTGATTTAGAATGGCAGGAAGAATTTTTTCAGTGTGTTTTCATTTAAAGCAAAAGTTATCAAATTAATTGATACAGTAATACCCCATACTATAAACAAAAAGATACCTTGTGATATTATTGACAAGTACATGTGTTTTACTCTTAGTAACATGTTTTGTTTTATTTTTGATGAATGCTTCTTCCCTACTAAAATTCTAACAGGGAAGATTGCAAAGCCTTTAGAAGTGCTGTTGCTACCGACACGTTTCATGATCAGGATAAGCCGTACGACAAATATCAGTTGTGAGCGTTTGATTAATAGAATCATTACAGCGGCATAGTAATACACAGTGTAAGACAGAAATATCTCACACTGCTCTCTCACACTGGACAAACCGATCTCACACCGGTGATTATGTGAGAAAATAAGATGAAATTACATCATGATATACAGTTTTGTATCAAAAGAATGTATAACAGAATTATGAAATGAAGGGCACAATTTATTTCAACGAGCAAGGCAATTAAAATCTTATTTGATAATTGAATAAACTTGACTTATCTAAAATTAACACTGAGGTGTTCTGAATGCAAAGCTATAGTAAAAGTTTATTATTAGGTTTACAAGTTATTTTTCACTTAAAACTTAAATATTTCTATTCAAATTTTCAATTGCCCAATCGGACAAGTAAGTTCATAGTTTCACTTGCCGAAAATGGGATTCTACTTGCCCTGGACAATCGGACAACCGTTAATGTCGATCCCTGCATATAGTCATGTAATCATTGCACAGCTCATGATTTGTCTGATACTTTTAAATGTTGTGTATCACATTAATATTAATGGCTGTTCATGATTCGTCTTGATAAAACATAAATATAAGAGATAAATAACAATATTTTACAAGAAAATGAACTTGGTTGGTTTGTGATAAAATTTGGTGTGCTCAACCAAGTTCATGCATATTCCTCTTTACCACCTTAATCATAATATTCATTAGCAGTAACAACATGTATCCCAATCAAAATGAAATGCTTTTTGTTTTAAATAAACGTGTAGGCATTTTGATCAAAGTGTGATGGAAAGTTATTTTGAAAGCTCTCCTTCCCTCAACTTCAATTTTTTTGAATAATTAAATTACCTGTTCCCTCCAGTAGCCCTCAGTTTAATGTGGAGAGCAGTGATTCCCAAGGTCTTGCACTTCTCTGCAACATCCTGAGCAGCCAACATAGCAGCGTATGGAGAAGCCTCATCTCTGTCTGCCTTGACCTTCATACCACCAGTGATACGTGCAATGGTTTCTCTGAAAAGTATTAAATTTTATCCATCATTATAATTATGTATCATAATTCCAAATACATGCAGTACATGATAAAAAAGAATTCTCATTTTTTGTAGCGGTTCACATTAAATATAACGAAACATTTTTTTTTATCCTGGCTGAACTACACTCTTAGTTTACTTACTTTCCAGACAAATCGGTGACATGTACAAATGTATCATTGAAGCTGGCAAAAATGTGAGCCACTCCAAAAACGTTTTCACCCTCCTTTACTTGGGGGCCAAGAACAATTTGTTCTGTCTGTTCCTTCTTCCCTTTACGAGGGGCCATCTGCAAAATACAGAAAAATATGATAAGATGTATATCTCAGATTATCTGTAGAAATTGGTATTTTGAAAATTTTACAAAGGGGCTTTCAGTCTTATGTATAAATTGTAGTAAAGCAATGAACGGATAATGTGGTAGTAACAAGAACCCCAGGTTCACTGACTGTAACTGTACTTGAATTTGTTACAACAGCCTTTACAGTACCCTTTAGTCTTTGTATAACTAAATGTGTTTATGTTTTATGCCAAAAACAGACGTTTTAGCTGAATATATATGGAGTTTACAATTCCGGCTGCATCAAATAACCTGCATCGTAACTGCTTGGTCATATAAAAGGCCGAAATATATAAATAGTAACGTAGAATAAAGTTTACTCATGAAAATAATATATCAAACTTCTTCATTTATTCAAAGATTGGACCGATTCAGAATGGATTGCCATCTTACTATCATGCACTGATGTTTACCTTGATCGCTAGATTTTAGAAAAGGACTTCCGCTTCCTCTGACCGGAGGAAAACGAAGATTCACGGATACTACCGAGTACTCCCGACAAAATTGTTATTGTTGTGCAGGCAGTCGAAGGAGTCAGACGACTAATTAGGCTAAATTTGACAAAAAATTAGTCGTTTTGTCTTCTGCTATGTAAAGATTTACAATGCAGAGATATACTATACGTGAACTTAGATCATTTTCCATGAAAATGCTTGTTGCAAATCGATAAAAAAGGGTTTAAAACCTTTGTCGTAAAGCAGCTGACGGAACAAAAAGCTCGGAGTCGTTCAGACTTGAAGATCGCAGGCGAGCCGAGATAATGGACTTTATGTTTGATTGGGAAAATGAGAACGATAGGTTTTCTTTTGAAGATAGTGAGCGATTTGAGGAGGATTCACTCTGTTCCTGGATAAGCGAGCCCGAAAGTCTTTGTAATAATTGGAGGGGTTGGAAAAGACAAAATGGTGGGCAAGCGACCAATAATAAACAACAGGGTAAGTTTGCCGGAAACACCGGATTATGGATACCGATTTCTTCTGTTTCAAGTGAAAAATGAATTATTTTTCCTATCAACAAAGTAGGCGCCTTTGTTGACTGAAGGGACTCTCAAAAGGTCAACAATCTTGGAGTGAGGTGATTCACCTCAGTGGTGGTGTAAGCTGTGTTTTTGTAGCCGACCTTCTTATTTTTTATCATATTAACTATTATTAATTTTCTCAAAAGTATATAATAAATATTATATAAATGATTTGTAACGTTCTGACAAAGCTAATTAATTAATACACAAGAAACATGCAACATGCTTACATGCAAATAATGTTAAGCCTAACGTTATGTGTAGCCTTTCTGACAAGAACATTGCATGAAAGCTGAAACCCATCTTCAGACTGTTTCAGACTGCATTTCCTGTTTTAGCAGAGCTGTTAGCTGTGATGTTTAACATTTGATGTGAAATTTTTCTTCCAGTGAATTCAAGATCAACATTTTAATACAAATTTCTGAAACAGAACCACCATCTGGTTGGAAAGTAAATTGGCAGTATAAATAAAAATTTTGGCAATAAAGTCTTTTTTCCTGGATTGACAAACTATTCATATCATTAGAATACTTAAGTCTGTCCCAAAGTACTGATTCAGTCACTTTTTGATGAATTTTAACGAGAATACACATACCTGTCAAAGAAGTACAATTGAAATCAATGCAAAGGAAGAAATCCATATTTCTTCATTGACACTTCATCTATTTTTACCAGGAGAATTTTAACATGATCGAAAACAAATTTCTTACAGATTAATAATGGGGAATGGTTGCATCTTTTCTCCATTCGGAAGTACTTGGGATACCTCGCAGGCTCACACAATTTTTCAATGTTATTATCCGGGTACTTTTCACGTCTACTGCAATCTGAAAACCCCATAGACTATCTGTTTTTGATTGTGTATTGAAACCTGGAGCGGTAAAGGGGGCGTTTCAAAACAGAAAATCTAGACTTTTTTAATTCTAGTGAATAAGCATAGTTTGGTCACATAGGTATACTCTCTTCTCATTGTATCGCGGGTTCCGTTGTATCGCGGTATGTTACAAAAAATAGCATTCCCTTTTTTTCCGAGATTTTCCACAAAGGGTTTATGCACCAGCTTCAGGATGAGTCAAAGATGGTTGTCCAATATCTAGGCAAATGAAAATTTTTTCACAAGTAAAAACTTTTTCCAAGAGAAAGCGAGTTCAAAAGTCCACAGTGTATTTAATGAAAAAAAGTAAATAAAAAAGCATAGTAAAATGCATATTTCATTCCCTATCCATGCAGTTTAAGTGACTTTGCTTTCATGATGAATCATATTTTAAGTTTATAAAAATAAAACTATCCATTTTAACTGAACCATGCTTCCAGATTTTCAATGCCGCGATACAATGGAACTCTCTAATTTTAAAGGTGAACAAGACTTGTGATTTAAAAATAGAACACAAAATAAACGAAGTAAGTTGGAAAATTGATGTTCCTCAGAAAAGTTAGTCTAATACAAGCTTTTTGAACAGCATTTAAAGACGTGAAAATGACAACTTGGAATATCATATTTTAGGGGGGAAAATAAGTACCGCAATATTATGAGACACCGATATATATTTTAATATGATTATCAAAATATGAAGCAAAAAGTGGTGGAAGCAGAAAATTGGGACAGCGTATGCCAGTGATTTATGATAACTTTTCTAATATTCAGATAATATCTTTTTTTTTATTTTAAATCATCTTGTGTCATATTTAGGAGACTGGTACCTCCTTGTCCATAAAAGCAAAATCCAAGATTTGTGACCGCAGTAATGCCTAGCACATATTGAGAGTAATTAATTGATGAAAAGAAAACTGGATGAGTGAAATATAAGCACCCTCTTTAAGCAACTCTTACTTTGTAATGAAAAGAAGATAGGGGAGTGTCTTATATTACAAAAACCATTAGCTATTTTATTAAAAAATGAAAGATATCCCTTCCTTGCTGACTCCCATCAATGACTGAACACCGGTATTCAAAACTGATTGGTGAATTGAAACAAAAGAAAAAGGTTTTAACGTATTTTATTTACAAGTGTCAAGTTGTGATTTGAAAAAAAAAATACTGGACTTTTAACAACATTTTTTTTCTCCAAAAGTTTGCAAACAGTTTAAAGGCCCCTTTCTAGATCTACAAAATGCTTCTAATCTACATAAAATTAACGTAAGATATCTTCATATTAATGTATTAAAAATTATTTTAACTCGTGATTAAAAATTTAAAATCTGAATTTTTTATCTTACATATAGTGACACCACCCTTCCCACCCTCAACAGGGTGTTGTGTTTTTTTAGATTCATTTTTTAGATATTTAAATGTACTTTAAAATCATTCAACAGATAAAATGTACAAAGCTGTTCATGATGAAAGAGATTAGACAGCAAGCTTTGATAGGTTATTTATGCCCTTTGGGCTACAGAAGTTGGTAGTTGCAAAACAGAACAATCTGATTTTCTGCTTTTATACCAGGATTAAAAACACTTCTATCTCTAACCTTTACTCTGTATTATGTACTATTACAGTTTGATGATAAAAAATATCGGATGAATCATTTAAGCATCAGTGGAACATGTATATATATTTTTTGAAAAAAAAATTTGTCACATAAAAATAGTAAAATTAAAAGTTTAGAAAGTTAGTAATGAATTTAAGAAATAAAAGAATTGTTTTATAGTGTTTTGCTATCATATGGTCAAAGCCATTTACACTGAAGACAGAATTAAATTATTATGACCACCCATAAGTTAAAGACAGTTCCTTGAAAAACTTGAACAAGCAGCTCAGTTGGATTTTACAGGTCAATGCTAGCTTTTTTGTGTTGTTTGCTAGTTGTATTATGTTTGGTATATATTTTATGTGTCCTTCAAGCAACAGAAATGTTTCTGTATTTTAACAGATTCTTCAGGGGCCTGTGGTTTGTTAAGATGTCTGAAATTAAGAAGGAGATATTTTTTTTTATCATGTGACATGTGTACTGTGATTTTTGTTTTGAAGTAATTTGTTTTGAGTTGAAACATGCATGCATTCACACATTTATCATTTGAAATAAAAAAGATGCATGTTTCAAGCTGTAAAGTATAAAGAAAAACTTCATGTTTCACAAAGTTGGCACAGCATAACTTAGGTGGTGTTTATTTTTAAAATTGATTTTCAAAAGGAAAAAAGTCATGATTTTATATACTCACACTATCAGTAAATTAGAGAGAGAGAGAGAGAGAGAGAGAATGATTTGTGAGAGAACTGATTAGAATAAAGTTAAGGTATATTCTTTACTATACAGGTGTTGCTCTCATTGAAATTGATTTGTTTTCAGCCGGAGCTGTGTCTTCTCTGGTAGAGCTAGCCTCGAAGGCTGTAGCTTGTCATATACCTTTTGAAGTAGTGGAACACTTCCCACAGCCCATTCCTGAACAGCTACAGCTCAGGATCGCGTTTTGGAGCTTTCCTGAAAATGAAGAGGACATTAGGTAAAATCAATAGTTTAGATCATGAAAAGAGAATTTCTAGTTATTTTCTATTGATTGGTATTGATTATAAAAGGAATATTTTTTTCTAACCAACTGAAGATTTACTGTACTTAAAAGCTTAACACATGTAAACTAACATAACTGTTGTTGAATGATTGAATATGTAGAGAAAAATACATGCATTTTTTCTTCTGTGAGATACTTATTGTGGTCTTCTCTCTAAGGCTGTATTCCTGTTTGGCCAATGGCAGTGCTGATGAATTTCAGAAAGGAGAGCACCTGTACAAAACAAAATCAGTCAAAGAAGTCTTACAAATTGGTATGCATAATGTTTCTGTCATATGATATATTTGCTTGTTTATTGTTAAAGTTGAAACGGGCAAAGTTTATAGAAATATTTGGTGTAATGTTTTAGATTGCTTATTAAGATATTTTAAAATTATTCCTCCAATGGCAGGATTCCACCTGAGTGCCTCTGTAATCCCTCCCCAAGGCTTACAGCAAGCAAAGGGGAACTTCAATGTGGCCGTCGTGTTTGATCGCAGGAGAATCTCTTCTTGTACATGTACCTGTAACAGTCAGCCTTCATGGTGTTCGCATGTTGTGGCACTCTGTCTGTACAGAATTCACCAGGTAAGGACAGCTATTGTCAACAGGTGTACACCTATTATGTCATCCATTGGTAATTGCTGCATGCTGTGCATTTGAAATGGCTATTATGATGCATGGTAAAAATAGAGGATGAGAATCATTATGACCCAAATCAACAACATTCTTTAACAAACCAAAGGAATTTGTTTGCTAGAACATGTACTACTAACTCATCCACTCTGGGTTTTTTTTTTTTCATGAATATTAATTAAGATAGTGAAAAAAAAATTCTAGAGATTTTAGCTTTATATTTATAAAAAATTTTAAGATGTGTTTAACTTAAATTTAAGGCAACCTCAGTGAAATTAAGAGCACCTGTATCAGAGTCCCTCTCCAGACTCCACAGGGACCAGCTACAGAAATTCGCCCAGTACCTGATAAGTGAATTACCACAGCAGGTTAGATCTCAATACACACAAGATGTTTTTGACCATGCGAAGACCATTAATGTAACAAATACAATGTATTGTATATATACTACCTGTATTTAAACCTTAGTGACAAGTTGTTTATGTACATATTATCAAATCTTTAAGGGCGACTTACATGTATGATTTTCATACGGAATCAATATGAAAAAAATTCTCAATGATAAAATCAGTCTTGAGATGTGATGATATCTGTACAGGTAATCATTTCTCTGTCCTACAGATTTTACCAACAGCCCAGAGACTGCTTGATGAGCTCTTGTCTTCCCAGGAAAATGCTATGAACACAGTTTGTGGAGCACCAGGTATATTGACCCTGAATAAATTCCAAAACACTTGGATGTACAATTTATTTTAGTATCCTGGAATTCAGGTTCTTATGTACTTTTGTAAATGTATTGCATTTGTATTGTGCCTTGTATTCTTAATTTACCTATAACCTGAAAATGGTCATACAAATTCAAATCATTTCATGAATTTTACTGCAAAATCAGCAAATCTAGCATATTTTAGTAAAAGAAATGATGTTGACTTGTGAAGTGTTTTTGCTTGTGCAGATAGAATGATAAGTGTTTCTGAAGTACATTTTATGACTAATGTTGTAAGGATACTAAAGTTTGTATTTATAAGAGCAAATATGTAGAATTTTATTAAGTGTTTAGTATCCAAAGGAAATTGGTAGGAAACTCTTGAATTACATCATCATGTGACTGCTTGACATGTATTTTCCTAACTGACAATATTACATGTATTTCCACAGACCCAACAGCGGGGCCATCTGCCAATGAACAAACATCCTGGTGTTTGGATGAGTCAGCTCTGCATGAAAATGTGAAAAAGACCCTGGTCAAATTCTGTGTCCCATCTCCAATTGTCTTCAGGTGAGATATTTACATAAACACATATATTTTAAACCATAATGTCAGGAGGTATCGGGACTGAAAAGTCTTTTATATACATGTAAATCAATGACTAATTGCACATCTTTTGATGTGCCATATTACTACATTATTATCAAATCTTTCATACTGTGAGGATTAGAACAAGCCGATGATCTTAGAGGGGGTGGGGTGGGGGTCGCATCACAATAAAGATAAAGGTAGCCATGGCTTTCCTGTAAAACTTGATGGTTATACATCCTCAAACTACAGCATAACCAAATCATACTATTGCACACTTTAAAGTCTATTGAATGGTAGATACATTTTGGAGGAATATGGTATCCTGTGGTTTCATTTTTATGATTCTATGGCTATACTTTTTGGTATAGCAGATACAGATTGCACAATATTGAATACAAGACCTATCTCTGTTAATCCTTGTCTGTTGATGGATTGTGGATGAATTGAGTGTCATAATCCAAAAATAGGTCACTGTGGCATCAAATTGTTTATGACAGCATTAAAGGTTGGGATTTTCAATATGCAAACATAGACATGTATCATGTGCGCATAGCTATAATTTACCTTAGCACTTAACTTTATTTTTAATGTAAATTTTATTGGAAATTGCAGATTTTCAAGTTACCTTGTCTGCAGGGAAAAAGGTTTTAAATTTAAGATCAGCTTATAGGGCAGTTGAAAATATTTCAGAGTGTATTTCTATAACATACTTGACGTATATACTTCTTTGTGATTTAGTAAATAACATTATTATACCCCCTTGAAATCTTGAGGAACATTGTTTTTTGTTTGTCCATCTATCTGAGTTATTAACGTTGACTGAATGCTCACAATTTCACGTAAGTTTTAAAGTATCTGTAAATATTTACAGCGATGTCAATTACCTGTCTGCTACGGCTCCACCCGCAGCTGCTGAGTGGCAGAGTCTGCTCCGCCCACTTCGTGGCCGTGAACCAGAAGGAATGTGGAACCTGCTTTCTATCGTAAGGGAAATGCTGAGGCGAAATGACAGCAATGCAGTCCGTTTGCTGGAAATTATCACTGATGAAGTGCTGCAGTGTGAACAGGTTAGTTCTTTTCAATATGTCTGATGAAAATATAAGAGTAAAAAATTCTTTGCAAGAAAAAGAGCAAAGGTTAGTGTAGTTGTATTACCTAGTCTAAAGATTTTTAAAATTTAGTCATAGATCGCATAGATGAAACACATGCTAATGAATGAGAGAACAAAATGCAGACATATTGAATTTAGTACAAATTTTATGTAATTTGTGAATAACATTTAGAAAGTTTGAATTGAATTGGGTTGTATGATTTTCATTTTTGTAGATTTTACTATGGTGGTTCACAACAAAAGTCACAAATAACAACAATAACAATATTGGGAGGGGAAATGGAGGATCAGGAGCTAATGCCACACAGCATGCTGCCTCCGGTCTCTGTGATGAAATCGTTACACTGTGGAGATTGTCTGCTCTAAATCCAAAACTATCACCAATACAGAGGGATGACTTGGTAGTCAAGTTCAGAGAGTGGCATATTTGCACCATTGAGAAAGTGAAAAAGGCTAGATCTTCAGTAAATGGAGCATCCAACACTGGAATAAAGAAGAATGACTTGGAAAACTTTGTAGGGTTCAAGCCAAGCATTGAAGCCTGTAATTTAGAGTGGTCGGACTATCCAATTCCCGGCGTTACATACTCAGAGAATGAAGGATCCTGTATAGTCCAGTACATATTTAACAAACACAGTGAAAAGGACACTAAAAAACCTTCCCGGATTCAAGCCATGCCTGTTTGCTTTGACACAATCATCAGTACCGATAATAAGACAACTCTAGCACAAGCTCACTGCATGCTTCAAGACGCTCAGGAATATTCAAACATGAGAAGAAATAATAACCTTGCTAGTCAGAGAGACTCTATCATGAACGATGGTGCGATCAGCTCAGGGTCAGAAGGATTTTGTGAACCAGAACGCAGTAGTTCTTTATTCAGAGGAGATTCTGATTCAGGATCTGAAATGAAAGAGGTCAACAGCAGGAGTAATTCTTTAGACGGTCATGACTTGAGAAACTATGCCCCCGAACTCATATCTAGCAGTTTCGGGCTTGAACGATCAAATAACGGTGTTCTTTCCCGCAGTGGAAGTAATCTGGATGAAGTGTTTGATGGAGCAGATGGAGGTGCGGATGGAATGAACATTGGAATGTTTGGGTTTGAGGATGGGGAAAGACAGATGATAGAGGAGGTTAACGCCCAATCACACAGGGCTGAACACATGGATGTTCTCCATCCACTGGATGACTATCAGATCTATTACTTCAATAATCCCAAAATACCTGAACCTCCTAAGAGTAAATCTGAAAAGTCAGATGAACCCAATCTGTTTGCTGGTGTTAAAGATCTCAACTCAATGCAAGATGTAAGTTGTTTTGTTTTGTTTTTTAAGTAGCATGAATGAATTCTGACTTATACTGGAACAGAACTACTCTTATTGTAAACTATCCTTAAAAAAGTTAAAAAGAAAAAAGACATGCTTGAATTTTTTAGATAAATGAAAATTGATAGCACATGGATGAACATACATATCCAGGCTTTTTAATATAGTAATTATTTCGAATACCTTGTATACAAAGTCAGTACCAGCATTGATTTTGAAATCTTGTGCAGATTTTATTCTCCAGAGCTGAGGCCCTTCATGCACACGGTCACACTAGAGATGCTTGTCGACTAGCTCAAAAGTTAGCTGAAGAACTCTTAAGTAACCCACCAGACCTGCTGGCTGAAACTGCTAATCTTCCATCATTAAAAGGTAAAGTTTGTCAAATTATTTATTAAAAAAATTCATAATTTACGTAGATAATTTTTATTGAAATAAATTATTCTTTTTTTTTAATGCTTCAGGAAAGAAGAAGAAAGTCTTAACCAGCATTAGTTTGCTGGCAAGTTCCACTTTGTCGAAAGCAGCCTTTCTATGCAGTGTTTTAGCAGAGGAAACAGAGTGCCACCACTTAGCTTTTAAAGTTGGAATGTTTGGTTTAGAAATGCCAAGACCCCCAGCCTCCAGCAAAGCTCTTGAGGTAAATTGAACTGCAGTCAGCGATTACTTCTTCCTTAGCCTTTCAATGCATTTAAAATAATCTTTAGAACCAGTATGAATTGTTTAATTTCAAGACAATCTTAATGCAAATTTGATCATTTCCTGTATCATAAAATCAATTTGAATAAAACACAGATTTATTATGGCTGTTTTTTTCCCATTGAATGGAAAATTTTAGATTCACAGATGCATTTACATAATGAAATGCATAAAAAATGTAAATTTCAAATTATGAAAAGGTTATTGATTGCTGATTGAACTAATTTATAAATGTAGGTAAAACTAGCTTATCAGGAGTCAGAGATACTAAACCTGCTGAAAAAGATTCCACTGGGGCCTGCAGAGCTGGCTGTTTTACGTGAGAAGGCGGAGGAGCTCCGTGATGGATCATTTAAGACCCGTGGCGATGCTCTTCTCCCTCTCACACTAGCCACCTTTATCTTTGATTCCCTCTGTTTACCAGGTAACTATATGCCTTTCTCATTTTACTTAAAAATATTTGTTTTGTCCATCAGTTTTGTTGATTGATTTTACTCATTATTTTTGCAATATTTTTCATCAAGCACTTTAAAATAAATTCAAGAATTTAACAGTGTGAACTCAAAAAAAATTATTCATAGGAAAAATATAACGTTTGGAAAACTTCAAGTTGATCTTTAATAACAATTTTTTTCTTCCTTGGCATACATAGACAAATTTTTATTGGTTAACTGAGATTTTTTGAAGTCATGAAATGCTTTCCTGCCATTGTTATTCAAAGTGTTTCATTGATGTCTTGAACTATTTTTTACCTTTGAACTGAGAGAGTTGAAATGTTGAATTGTTTGCAGCGTTCCCTGTGGGTAGTTCCAGTAGCCGCCCTCCCAGTAGATCAGTACAGATCACAGTCAGAACCAGTATTGATGAGAAGCTAGGATTTGATGGAGCCGTAGCAGCATTAGGTATAGAACTACACAGATTATGTGTTTGGTTCTTTAATGTGTTCAATTTCATAGGTCTGGAATAGTCTTATATGCCGGTTTTGTTCAATTGCCGAAAGGAAACCTATTAGCTAAGCATAATAACATAACTACATGTATGCTAGTACATGTATTCCCAAAACTAATTTTACTAGAAAATTCTTTTAATACTTACATGTATGTATATTATGGTTTTATTAATAGGATTAAAGGCCAATGTCTCAGAAGCCGAACATCCCCTGTTGTGTGAGAGTACCAGGCGACAGAGAGGAGAACTGGCTATAGCCATGCTAGTGCATTACAAAGATGATCCAATTAAACTTAGCAAGGTTAATGCTCATAAAACTGTTCAGTGATACTCTTTAATGTTAAAACATGAGTACTACCAGGTAGTACTACATTGAAAGTAAATATAATAATTTGTTTTCATGTAATCACATTGGAATGTTTTAATTTAAAAAATATATTGTGTTTTGAATAAATGAGAATTGATTTAATATTAAGGATATTTTTTCTACAGATCATGGATAGATTGCTGGATAAGGAGGTTCATCAGTTGTACAAAGCACCTAGTCTAGTTAACTATTTAGGAGTGAAAACCCCTTCATCTCATGCCAGCAGCACAGCCAGTGGTAATGCAGGTACCTCCTCCAACCCCCAGGCATGTGGTGGGGTAGCTGAACCACCTGGTTCCTCCAGGGCAGGGAGCATCGCGGCCAGTGGTAATGCAAGTGCCCAGTCCGCTGTCCTTGCATCTAATGATGTAAACCCAGCCCCAAACCGAGCAGCTGCTGGGGCAAGGCCAAAGATCACTTACCCCCTCAGGTATAACAGGTATGTGTCGATTCTTGTTGTTTCTGTAAAACAAGTACGTCTAGGTGCTGTTTCAATGTCTGTCAGTGTAATGGTGGTTCTTATTAATGTTATCTTTTTGTGTTAGATTTTTAATTAATTGTGTAGATATTTCTTAATCTCATAATATAAGTGAATAGTAGACAGCGAATTGGATTTTGATGGGCAAATATTTTTTAAAGGATGATTTCCCTTTATTTTTGTAGTGGAAAAGATACAGATAGCTCTGCTGTAGAAGAAGAAGATGAAGTGAGAGCTCTGGAGGCTAAGCTGAGATGTATGGCTCAGAAAAAGAAACCCTCACAAGGTCAGGAAAAATTGAATCTTCATCAACTTAAAAATTAACCTTCTAACCTGTATTTAATGAGGTGAAAATTCTTTTCAACTCAAATAAGCCACTATATATTAGAGTTTGGATAGCAATAATTCAAAAACATGTACTTGTCAAAAGGGTCAATTTAAGAGTAAAAGAATGAAACTTGTTTACTCAGTAAGAAAATAAAGGGGAATTGGTATTAGATTAACATTTAATTGATTTTGATTGATAGGACATCTTTGTAAAGAAATTGAAAATTTGCAGGCATGGCCAGTATTGATAGCAGTGCCCCAGAGACGACATCCAGTGACAACTCACCCACACTCATCAGAAGAACGTGGAGTAAGCATCAGGGCCCAGGCAGTGACTGTGGTAGTAGTGCTGACAGTGACTCCCTGGGCTCCAGTAGCTCGGGGGAGAAGGACCCACGGGCTAAAATGAGGGACAATGATAGGTACTCCATAACATCAGATACTTACAAAATTATTTCTTTGTTGAGGCATTACTAGTATGCCATTCCTTATGTTGGATTCTCAAAAATCTGATTATTTTGTGACTGTAGTCCCCCAGATATGATGCCTGCCCCACGTCCCAGGTCTCAACCGTTGTGTTTAGAGTCCAGGAGCAGTACACCAAATGTTAAAAATACCAGGTTAGTGTTTCCCATAGTTATATCTAGGACTGGATTTTTTTCTCTGTACATTTAGATAGAAATCTTGGCAGGTTTCAAGCACATATAAAGATACTGGAAATCAGACAGGTCTTTAAAATTCATACCGTTTTATTTGTGATAGGTTCAAAGGTAAGAGTAGGATGATGCCGACAGTGCCTAACCAGCCGAGTGAAGCCATCGCACACTTCATGTTTGAGCTGTCCAAGACAGTACTGGGGAAGGCAGGAGGGAATAGTTCCACCTCATTATTTACACAGCCTACCAACACAAACACAACAACTGGACCCCATCGCAACCTACACATCTGTGCATTCCAGATTGGTGTGTATGCCTTGGGTCTGAACAATTGTGTGTCTCCTAACTGGCTGTCCAGGACCTATTCTTCACATGTTTCTTGGATCACAGGTATGTGGTCAATAAGTCAGTAACAATATTCTATTCATCGAAATTCATGCCAGGACAGTAGATTTGTTTTTTTAACAACTAATACATGTATCTTATGTACACACAATTATAATGGTTTTTTTTAGGCCAAGCCATAGATATAGGAAGCATTGCCATAAATATCTTGATTGACACATGGGAAGGCCACCTGACACCCCCAGAAGTTGCTTCATTGGCAGATAAAGCTTCAAGAGGCAGGGATCCAGCCATGGTGAGGGCTGCCGCTGACTTGGCTCTCTCCTGCCTCCCGCATGCCCAGGCTCTCAATCCTTCCGAGGTCCAAAGAGCTATCTTCCAGTGTAAGGAACAGAGCAGAGACATGCTGGAGAGGGCCTGCCTGGCTGTGGAGAGTGCAGCCAAAGGGGGAGGAGTCTATCCAGAGGTCTTGTTCGACGTGGCCAGGCAGTGGTTTGAGTTATCTGAAGAGGCTGCCAAAACGAACGAAGCTTCTAATGTTTCTCGCAATCATTCTCATCATGCTGAGCTTGACAGTGACAATTCAAACTCCTCATCCTTGGCGACAGAGAGACAGAGTCCCCAGGGACTCCAAGTTCTTCCTATGTCATCATCTTCAAATCATCAAGTATCAAATCAGGTCGTGTCCCATGCTAATCCCACCTTAACCCAACCCATGGTTTTGTCCTACACAATTCCACCCGCCAATCACCACCAGCTACCTCATCAAGCACTGGTCCAGCATATAGGTTATGTCCAGCAGCTTTCTCCATTTGGTCAACAGTTTACCCCACAACATATCCCCATCCATGGCCACAATGTTCATCATCCATATGTCACCTTCCCATACCAAACCCAACCCCCTTTCAACAATCTTCAGCTACAACAAGCTCCCAATGTCTATTCTGCAAATCCTCCACAGTTCCGGCCCATGGGTACAGCAGTTCAAGTGTTTCCCCAACATTCACATTGTCAGATCACCCCCATTCAGTGCCCCCCATCATCCTCAGCCGGAGGGGCTCCCCAACAGCCGATACACCAAGCCGAAGCTTTGGTGGAGGTATCATCTAATTCCCCCAGCCCACCTCAACAAGGGTCAACACAGGGTCATCATGGACCCAGTCATCTGGACAACGAGACTCAGTTAAATTATCTCATGGCTTCCTTCAGAGTAGGAATGCTGGCTTTGGAGACCTTATCAAGAAGAGTCCATGATGATAGACCACAGACTAAATATGCTCGCAACCCACCTTATGGAGAAGACGTCAAATGGCTTCTCGGAATTGCTGTTAAATTAGGTAAGGGAAAAAATGTCTGTCCTTCAAAGCATCTTTGTTAAAAGTACATGTAACAGAATCATGTGAAACACTCTAATTATTTTTATTTTTTGTTTGTAGGAATAAATTATCTGCAGCAGTTCTGTGCGAGTGCAGTAAATGCGGTGGTCAGTCCCTTTGTGCTGTATGACATAGCGATCGAAGCAGCTCATGTCCTGGCAAGAAGTAATCCTGTCGTCGTCCAGAATCATATGAGATCAAACATCCTCAACCCTCTCATTCAAAAATGCCTGAACATGTGAGTAGCCAATTAAATGCACAAGTTTTATACCATAATCATTGTAAACTAAAAGTGTACACCTAATAGGAATTATTCCTTAATTAATTTGATAATCTTTGAGATTTATGTTGTTTGTTTTGTATATTATATCTTTATATTGCAGTCATCATGACATATTTGTAGTAAACATTTTAAAGACTAATCATATGTCTTATCAAATTATTAGATCTTATCATTAAAACAGTTGCCTTGTATGGAACAAGATTTCACTTTATCAACTGATAATTAATTTGTTGTACCTCTATGCAAGTGTTTTGACAGAATGGCAAAGTAAATGGCTTTTTTCCCCATAGGTTTAATCAATGTGCCCATCAAAAAATTCATCACATAAACCAGTCGGATTATGATGACTTTGTGAGCACCATCTGCAGTGCTAGGAACGCCTTCTGCCTTACTCCCGGGGGTCTGGTCCAGTTCCAGGAACTGCTGCAGAGCCTACGGAGGTCCAAGTCTTGTCGGAAGGACCTTTGGACCAGAATCTTGCACGCACTAGCAACGGGAAATGTTTGATATCCATCAGGATTAGTAATTATATTAATCTATTGAAAAAAAAAGATGAATTAAAAATCAGGAACTTAGTATAGATTTTTATTATTTTTGATTAAGCAAGTCAATTAGAAAATGTTGAAAAAAAATTAAATATATATATATTTATGACTATGAACTTGTGTTTTACGAATTTTATTATTTACCATTTCAAAGTCATACCCTATACTTGACTATGTTTTACATTTGTTTGTTAAATGTTTACAGTTTCCGTTTACTTCAAGTTTTTTTTTTCTTTTTGGTTGGAAATAAATAGCATTTTTGTATGTTGATTCTTAGTTTCATTTACAAATCCAGTGAAAACTATTTATGTATATTTTTGGTTTTAAAATGGAACTCTTGTTTATCCTGTATTTTGTTGAATCTTCTCTTCCTTTACTGTAGTTGTTTGAGAGATACATACACACGTTGCCAAATTAATACTAGATATTTTAATAACTGTCTGAAATGAAAACAAGAAGAGAGTGTAATTTAACAGAATGAGTGTACTGCTAGCTATAAACAGGAAATATGTACATATTTGAAAGTTTATGCATAAGAATGTCTTATACTGAATGAAAAAAATATGACAAATGGTCATTATACATTCAAAATGAAAGTATTGTGTAACACCAAGGTCAAAAGATAACAAATGCATGTTGAACATGTTGAATAATGCAGTTGCTGTGTATGAAATGTTTTTGTGATTAAAGTAAATGGGCTCATAAGAAACAAAAGATCCTTATATATATAAGTATATTGATAGTATGAGTTGAATGTTTAAACCATAAGGCCAAGAATGACTTTAATTTCTACCATCTTTTTGTACTGAGATTATTCAAGAAATATCATTGAAAAGATACTCTGTATATATATTGAAGTTAAAATACAACACTTTTTTTTTTTTAACTACATCTGTTGTATTTATAAGAAATGATGGGACTGTTTTGAAAGAAAATGGTTAAAATGATTATCCAAAAAAAACCATTGTGTTATGGTGTAAGGAACATCTGATCAATTATTTTTTAACACAAGAAAAAAAAGAAGAAACAAACAAAAATACCTGTGTAATATTTTCCTTGTTGTTTAGTATTTAGAAATTAATTTGTGTGTTGTTTTGATCCTTGAAAAGAGAGAAAAAAAAATAGTGTGCTGGGCATACCTTAACTATAATGCAATACGGAAACTTCTATATTTTATTGTCGCTGAACAAACAAATTAATATATTCTTCATATCATTGGAAAATATCACTAGATTGAAATGCTTCATTTGTCAACTGTTCTATTTTTATAAAATCCCCATACAGTCCGTATTTCTATAAATAACCTTGTTTGTTGTAAACACATGTAATATTTATTTTCATCTCACACCCTCTTACATATACTTACATGTATTATCCCTCTCTGCACCATGTATATAAGCGTTCATAGTGGACATGTATTATTTAAGACGGAAAACCTTAGTATTTATTTGATCACTATAGTATTGTACTAATGGATTCTTGTCTTCCAGGGTGTTTTGTTACTCATGATTACCATGTTCAGTCACAAAAAGGACATTTTGATAGAATCATATGCAACAAAGGCATTTTCTCTTCCAAAAATAAATTAGGCCACATCAATTTAATTTCTTGCTCATCATACCAGTGCGCTCATATTTAAACAACCATATACAAATAATAGTTTTAATTTCCCACATCCAGGAAATTCTGTTCTATTTTCTGCTCTATTTGCACTCTATTTTTCATATATTAAACCATTTTATGATTTTAATATAAAAACCAAAACAAAAAAAAAGAAAAAATACAATCCTCTGATTAAATTTATGTACCGCCTAAACATTTTGTCACAAAAAATAATATTTTTATTAATTAATCGCTCTCCCGCTCATACTCTTTTCACCTGATGTCCAACGTACAAGAAATTAAATTAGTGTGGCCTAAATAGATAAATAAATTACTAAATATAAAATTGCAAGAAGCCTACAAAGCTGTGTTAAAATACAGAAACATAATGTGTTTATGACCCATTGATAAATAAATCGGTTCTATATTTTTTGTAAAGTTTAAATTGATAGGTTTTTTTTTCTGAATTATTTGTCCATTTGGAAAAAAAGTCTGCTCTAAATGCATATGATTCTTAGAATAATGTAGAATTGAATATATTTGAAATACTACTTGAATCATGTAATGGAGAAACCATGTTAAGTTTGAAAGATCATTATTAAGATTGGAAGTGAAAGATGTGAATGCAATTTTTAAAATTAATAATTGTATAGCTTTATGAAGCTGAAACATTCACTATGCAAATCTTTGGAATCTTGGCAATCAGTACTATATTTAGGTGGTTAACTGTAACTTGTGGCAGTGCAAAAGTTGATATAAGAAACTTACTGAAATTAATAGATATAAGGGGTAATCTTGATAATCATTGTGGTTCAAGTCAGAGTTCCTTAATTCTTACCGAATATAGCGTACACATTAATCCACTTTAGAATTAATGATCCTAGTATAATACTACTAATAAGGCAGTATTTTGATTTATCTAATTATTGGTTTTTTTTTTTTTTAAACAATGGATAATATACCGTAAAGAACACTGTTTATCAGATTTTTCTTTTGGTGGACAATTCAATGTAGTATCATTTTATTTTTCGAACAATGAATTATAAATGTCTTATAATTATTGCACTGTAGAATGGAGTTATAATCACACAGCATGCAGGTTCAAGATGCAGCACATACATGTGTTTTTGGTCAATATGCAAGACCAATATGTCCCCAAACATGACAGAAATTGATCTCAGATATAATTATTATAATAATTCATATGTAATGGATATCAATATTTAATTATGTAACACCTTTTGTCAGCAGTTAGAATCCGATCTCTGCCCCGCCCCCTGTCAATCATCATGGGGACACCTGTCTGTGTTCAAGACATATAAAAGTAGGAATTATAATCCTGTAACTTACCCTATGCACTTCATTCTCTTGGCGTCAGGTTATGCATATTAGGTAATACCCAGATACTGAGGCTGGAGTATTGTTTTGCAAATGTTGCATCCATATTCAGGTTGAAAATATCTATATATCATTGTCTAGTCAAATGATTATTAAAATTTCAAAGTTTCATCCTACATTTGATGTTTGGGTTTATTTTTTTTTCTCCAAAAAGGCATTACATGTATTAAGAAAGGTTTAAACTTTAGATTTTATTGTGAATGATACTTTGACTTCAATTTTGTTCTTTAAAAAACTCTTGATTTTTTGGATAATATATTTAAATCAAATGATGATTTAATGTTCAGATATAGTTTGTTTTTATTAGTAATTTATTGAAATTGTATTAAATTTGATATTGCATTATTTAATTCCAATTCGTACAGGTACATGTACATGTTTGAAAAAAAAAATACTTGTGAACATATGTATTTAACAAATTAATTGTTTGTCCTAAAAAAAAAATTGAAAAAGGTTTTCAAAATACTGTGTATCCTTAACTTAAGATTTGTAATTTCTTTTTACTGTGACATCCATCGAGTTGTTGATAGTTGTCTTGACATCAATTCCATTAATATCACCTCACACCAAATCCCAGTCAATAAACAGTGAAAACAAAATACGTGTATATCTCTTCCTTTTTCAGTTCCAAGCTTTTCTGATTGAAGTCCTCGTATTGTCTGTCGGCTCGTTTGCCTGTCTGTTATATTAAATTCCACGTTTATTTGAGAACCCAAAGGGCCAATTTTTAAAATTACGTGGCACAAAGTGGCCTTGGATTTTAAAATTAAGGACCATGCAGAATTATTGCCCTAAATATATTACATGGATATGATGGAGAAGTAAATCTGAAGAAAATGGAGGCACAATTTTGAGCTAGTTTCTGAACAAGTTTCAAGATTACTTATACCACAGCTACCTTATTTTGGAGCCAAATTGAAGAAAGGAATTAAGTTTTACGCTAAAATATTTTAAACATTTAAAGAAAATTGAGGTTATTACTTGTGAAATATATATTGAAAGAAACTTGCGTATGGATGTTTCAAATATCCCCAAACTATAACATGCAAGGGGCACAGCGGAAGTTTAACAAGAGGCCCAGGGGCCACATCGCTCACCTGAGCAACAATAGCCTTAACTCTGATCAAATTAGCATTACAGAATCAAAATCAAAATATCTTGACAACCAAGTACAGTAGATCTTGCTAAAAAAATTTAAAACATCTGCCGATTTTTATCCACATATTTTTATGGTAAATACATAGCCCCTTTTGTTGTTGTACCTGTAAGAAGATTTTTTATTCCTATATAACCCCCCCCCCCCCCCACACACACACTTTGTGGCCCCACTTTTCTCTAAGGAATCATAGTTTGATCAAACTTTAATCTGCACAACCCGTGCTTTCACACAAGTTACTACTTTTTGGACTGAAAACTTTCCCAGAATATTTTTAAAGATTTTCTCTATATATTCCTATGTAAAAATTCATCCCCCAATTGTGGCCCCACCCTACCCCCGGGGACCATGATGTAAACAAACTTGAATCTACCCTATCTGAGGATGCCTCCACAAAAGTTTGATCATTTCTGGCCTAATAGTTTTTAAGGACAAGATTTTTAAAGATTTTCTCTATAAATTCTTATGTAAAAATTCATCCCCCCATGGTGGCCCCACCCAACCCCCGGGGACCATAATTTAAACAAACTTGAATCTACACTATCTGAGGATGCTTCCACTCCAATTTGAGCTTTTCTGGCCTAATAGTTTTTGAGAAGAAGATTTTTAAAGAATTCTCTATATATTCCTTTGTAAAAATTCATCCCCCATTGTGGCCCCACCCTACCCCCGGGGACCATGATTAAAAACAAACTTGAATCTACACTATCTGAGGATGCCTCTGCTCAAATTGGAGCATTTCTGGCCTAATAGTTTTTGAGAAGAAGATTTTTAAAGATTTTCTCTTTATAAACCTATGTAAACATTCATTCCCCATTGTGACCCCACCCTACCCCCGGGGACCATGATTTGAACAAACTTGAATCTACACTACCTGAGGATGCTTCCACTCCAATTTGAGTTTTTCTGGCCTAAAAGTTTTTGAGAAGAAGATTTTTAAAGATTTTCTCTATATATTCCTTTGTAAAAATTCATCCCCCCATTGTGGCCCCACCCTACCCCCGGGGCCATGATTTAAACAATCTTGAATCTACACTATCTGAGGATGCTTCCACTCCAATTTGAGCTTTTCTGGTTTAATAGTTTTTGAGAAGAAGATTTTTAAAGATTTTCTCTTTATATTCCTATGTAAAAATTCATCCCCCCCATGATGGCCCCACCCTACCCCCGGGGACCATGATTTAAATAAACTTGAATCTACACTATCTGAGGATGCTTCCGCTCAAATTGGAGCATTTCTGGCCTAATAGTTTTTGAGAAGAAGATTTTTAAAGAATTCTCTATATATACCTATGTAAAAATTCATCCCCCCCCCATGGTGGCCCCACCCTACCCCCAAGGACCATTATTTAAACAAACTTGAATCTATACTATAGACTGAGGATGCTTCCGCTCAAATTGGAGCTTTTCCGGCCTAATAGTTTTTGAGAAGAAGATTTTTAAAGAATTCTCTATATATTTTCCGTCGGCGTTGTTGTCGTTGTAAACTTTACACAATTTCATCTTCTTCTCCAGAACCACTGGGCAGATTTCAACCAAACTTGGCACAAAGCATCACTGGGTAAAGGAGATTCAAGTTTGTTCAAATGAAGGGCCACACCCTCTTTAAAGGGGAGATAATTAAGAATTATTTAAAATTTGTAGGTATTTTTCAAAAATCTTCTTCTCAAAAACTATTAGGCCAGAAATTCTGTAACTTGTATGGAAGCATCCTCAGATAGTGTAGATTCAAGTTTGATTAAATCATGGTCCCCGGGGGTAGGGTGGGGCCACAATGGGGGATGAATTTTTACAAAGGAATATATAGAGAAAATCTTTAAAAATCTTCTTCTCAAAAACTTTTAGGCCAGAAAAACTCAAATTGGAGTGGAAGCATCCTCAGGTAGTGTAGATTCAAGTTTGTTCAAATCATGGTCCCCGGGGGTATCATATTATATATATCGTATCGTATTATAGACGATATGGAAGGTAGGTTTTTTAAATTTTAAAGTGTTTTGCAAAGATGGCCACTCCTCAAGATGTGTTTGCTTTCTTTAGCATTTTTACTCTTTTTTCCCAAGCAAAGATATATACTACAGTAAAATCATCCTTATTTTTTTATGATACAGAAAGGGGTGGGATAAATAAATAACACACGAATTTAACAAGGTATACGATACAATTCATTGCAATATAATTATTTTTTCAAAATACAAAAGATATCCAAATTTGTAACAGTCGATAAATCTATCTTTCAAACATCTTCAATGAAAATAAGTTTCTAATTTCCACTCCAAAATTCCAGCATCTGGCCATGAAATGCCACAGTACGTGAACCAAGAACCAAGAATCCAAATACAAAGACTTCTGGGTAAGCCCTGTAAACAAATAGAGAAGAATGTATGAAATAATATTTAATTAACCCTTTCATGAGAACTGCGGTATCGATCTTTTCAGGGCAAATTGATATTTTTTGGCGTATTTTTACTTGGTAGATAATTAAAATGTTACTTAATCGATCAAGTGCAGTTCAACAAATTATGTCAATTCGCCCTGTAAAAGAGCAGATTCGCGGTTACCACGAAGGAATTAATACAAAATTACATGTAACAAGTTTTATTGAATAATGCATACAATTCCTTTTTCTTCTGGAAAAAAATAACTGTGTAGGCTACATACAAAAAATTATGAATGATTACTGCAGAAGCATTCTCTTACTTTTTAAAATAACTTTGCCGACGAAATTTCTAATGACGTCATCAAGGTGCATCCCACGCGCTCGACAGTCGCGTCACTTCTTTCATGCTGATCATCCTGTGTCTGCTCCTGACCAGGTCGGGTAAAGGTTTACCCGACGTTTCCGGAAACAACAAGCACGTGCAGCCGACGACTCCCATCATCACGGCGTAACAGATATACGGGTAGGAAAAATGGACTTTCTGCAAAGATCAACCGAAAAATTAAAAAGACAAAATCCTATTCATCACATACAAACTCTTATAGATAATTTTAAAAAAAAAACCAAGCTTATAATATATAGCAGGCTCGATATTTACATGAAAGAATTCCATATATAGGACACGACCAACACAGAGTCCTATGACACCGGACGAAAGACCAACGGCAAAGCCCATACATCTGCAAGACGATAAAGTAAAACAATTACTTTAGTATATTCAATGTGTGTTCACGGGTACTAATGGACAATGTACCATTTTCTTAATGAAAAAATAAATAAATATGCAAACCAACTGGACCATCCATGATTATAACGTTATAGAAAAATAATCTTAAAATCAATTGTGGGCACGATCTTGTCCACGAGTATACCTTTGGGGTGTTAACCACTGCTATCTATCAATATAGATTAATAATAAAGCAGTCGCGGTCGTATCGTCTCACCGTATGGATGTAGGATACACTTCCAGAGTGACCAATAAGATCAGCACAATCGTTGACGTCACGCCAAGTTTTCCAAATATGGTTATGCCTAACATCATGTCCACTTTGGTGTTCATGGCTTTGGTGAGATTGATAACAAGGATACAACTAAGAGTGAAAGCACAGGATACTGCATACAGAAACAGGCACCAACGACGGCCTATGCTGAAAAGAAGGCAACCATTTTGAAAACTACATTCAGTCATTACAAACAGTTTCTGAAAACAACAGGAAAAAAAATCTTTTTTTTTAAATCCCCGTGGATTTTGATTTTGATTTTTTTCAATACTTATCTTACTATAAAAATAATTACAAAATTAAATTAAATTCAAAACGAGATTTTTCTTGCAAACGGCTGATATATAATTTTAAAAATTGGCCGATTTATCATAAAGAAATGTTTCCTTACGGCACGTAATTTGAGCATGCAGAAATAATTCGTGCATTTCATTTAAACACCATTAATTAAAACTAAGCTTCACAAAGAAATTCTTGTGTTGTAATAAACTCTGAAGCCGGCAGCGTATCATTCGCTTGTCATTCTTTTATCATTGACTCACTTTCTAGAAAGGTCTAGCACATTTCATTTAACGTAAAAATAAGCCGAAAGGGAATCTCTCAAAGTAAATCAACAAAACTATCTCTTTGATACTTAAACATTGCGCGACCGTAAAAAACAAAGATCTGCCAGTATTTCGCAAGAGCTTTGCCAGACTTGTAGGTCGTAAGCAATTAGAACGGGCAACAGATATTGACAGCAGATCTGAAATCAACCCTTTAATCTACTGATTCAAAAATATGAAATCAACAAAAGGCGAAACAAAACGCCAACTAGTTTTACCACGTTTCCGAAATACTCAAATCTCTTTTGTTCCTATACTGAGTAAGCGAATCCGTTGGAATACTTCTAGTTTTACATTCAACTAGGGACCAATACTGCCTGTTTTGGGTGATATGTCAATCCTATTGACAGATGCCAAAATGGAGATATAAGTCAATTGCTGGCAGTTTATGACGAAAGAGAAGTCAGTAAATATAGAATAAAAAAAACGAAGATAGTATTCCGCACTCGGAGTTCCCATAGAAAACAGCCTACTTAAACGTATCCCCAGCAAGGTTTTATTTTCGGAAACACAATTAATCGGAGGAAAAAATCGACGAAGTTCATTGGCCTTTTAGCAGAATTGTTGAGCACGAAAGAAATGTAGCAAAGAGCCCTAATTTTATCTTTGTCATAGGCTTATATAAGTCAAGAGGGCATACGAACGGAAAATGAGTTTTCAGTTGTTATTCATTAAGAGAATCACGCTTGACTGTTCGAACTGGAATTCCCTACGGATAATAGTAAATACGGATATTAACAGCTGATAAACGCAATGCTTCGACAAAATTCAATGCTTAAAAATATGTACTAAGAAGATTGAAATCAGAGACGCATGCTGTACCAACACCGAGAAGCAAGAAGCAAGAATAGATTCGTTAGAGGCAAATGTTAATGGTATGGTTATAGGTACATGTATCAAGAAAAGGATGACACAGTGAAAAGCAATTAGAAACAATTTAAATGCATAGCAAGGATCAGGGACAAATGGGATCTGTTTACCTTAACTTTAAAGAGATAGATGTATATGTAAAGAGTTTGCAAATTAACTGCCAAAAAAATCAGATTTAATTAAATGTATGTGGTTATAAGAGACAATAAATACGTAGATATACATTATAGTGTTTATATGTGCATAAAAGGAATTAGAAACAAATGAAGTATTATATATGAAAAAAAAAAAAGAAATGTAAAAGATAAGAAACAATTGTTGGTCATAAAGCATGTAAATAAAAGGAATAGAAACAAAAAATAATCAAATGTTCAGTCTTCCAATATGTATTGTTTATTGGAAGATAAATTTGTAAAGAAACAAACTTTGACTTTTTAGTTGAACTCAAGCTCACCAAGGAATGAAGTCACTCACCATCTAGTGATAACAATGGCGGAGTAGACGAGGGGGATGTCTAATAGATAGACCAAGATGGTGTCTAGGTAGACGTTGGAGGACAACTGTCCCGCCATCCTCTCGTGTAGACAGCGGTAGACGGCACAGGTGAACAACCTAGGGAAAACATAGCAAAACGACGAGTCAAAACGGACCTTTATTTATACGCTTCCTATTAAATTGCTGCTTTTTTGGGATTGATGATGATAATTATTTTATTGAATCCACCGATTTTATGAGAAAAAAAAAACACCTGTCTTTATCCCCCCTCTCTCTCTCTCTGAGAGAGAGAGAGAGAGAGAGAGAGAGAGAGAGAGAGAGAACTATTGTCGAAGTGAAGTTGGTACAGTGTAACTTATTAATAATATTTGCACTTTAATTTATGCGGCTTCCCCTTTCTTTCCAATTATCAAGATTGATACCGGTGTCAAAAGTGTGCATACAACAAGATGAAGATGTATGAGAAAGAAAAATAAACATGCCATACGAGACATAGCACACTGGAATGTCGTAAGTAATGTTAATAGATGGTATCAGAAGATTGACAGACTCTTCGTCAGCTCTTATAGTAGGTATTTACAGGGCCGTTTAGATGAACATAGATGACATATTGTTGTGAATGTCAGCAGTTTACACTTCCGACATTCTAATAAAGAAGAACCTGTCATCGTCCATTATTTACAGAATCGATTAGATGCATGCTTATAGCGGTACAGGGTACAATAACAAAGAGATAAAGAGTTTCACTTTTTGCCATCTACTGTCTTTTGAGGTTGTTTTTTTTTTGTTTTTTGTCTGCTTCTGCTCCTTACTAGTCTTCCACACTTGGATGAGCTTTAATTTCAGTATGCAATGTAATATTATGATATTATATATTTATATTATGATATTTCAAGAATTTTGATTAAAATTTAAAAAAAGAAAAAACCTACCAATCTCGCTAACGCTGTAACCAAATGTTAGACACAGTTAAGGTAAATAAAATTTGGATAGTCTTATTGAAAAAAAAGTTACAAATCAGAGATGCCCTATTCCTTGATATTAATTAGTGATTTACCTTCACTTTGTTTTACAACGGCAAAGTCTTTCCGAAGCAAATTTAGTTCAACTAGAAAAATGCCTTTAAATTTGCATTCAGATGTCACTATCAGGTAAAACCCACAGCTTACCAGATGAACACAAGAGCTATGGTTGTTTTGATCCTCTCCCTGGTGTGTAACAAGTCAAGATACGTTCGTGGTCGTTTGTACATTGAATTAAGGACGGCAAGCTTTGCTCTGTCGTAGAGCTGAGTGAAATCCGGAAGTGACGTGGCATTTGCTGATATAATTTCCCGAATGCATGCCTCTGCTTTAGAAAAGTTCTCTCTGCAGGTGTGCCATCTAAAGCTCTCAGGATGTATGCTACCGAAACAAAGAAACATGAGTTTTGATGGAAAATCAAAAATCGAACTTTTTTCAAACTTCATAAGGAGATTGTACGAAACCACGAAAAATAATCAAGTTCACATAGATCAAATTAAAAAAAAATGTCATGTACGGTAAGGGACCTTATTTGCCTGGGGAAGACAACGATCACGATATTCAGCTCAGATTTTAAAAAGAATAGATCCTAGTTTATAGTGTTTTATGTGCTTCAGCAATCCTCATTCAAAGCAAAAGTTAATTAAAGAAACGATGAAAAACGAATTAGTTTAACATTTTGAACTTCATTTCGTTTCAAATAGATACGTGTGTGTGGTTTTTTATTAACACGTGCGTCTTATGTACAACTTTTACACGTGTATATAATTAGGAAATATGGTGGTTTTAATTTGATGGAATGGTTTTTAGATGTATGCGAGCCCTATAATACATACCATCATTCGGCTAGCACTGGTGAAACAAAATAACATAATAAATCAATGATACAACGTTTGTTTGAATCCTTTAATGAGCATTTCATCCCAATATATGAAGCTTGGATCGTTCAATTGTAAGTTTCTGGCGTTTACATGCTGATAATGCCCTATCTCCCCCATACATCCTAGTTCACTTCTCGTCTCGTAACATAGCAAAAGGCTCGAAACAGTTCGCCATGCGAACATAACCAAATAATAGGGATTACTACTCTAGTACAATTTCTGAGGGATTGAAAAATGTAGGCTTTTATTAGATAATTTTTGTCCTATTCGTTCTCATAAAATAGCCTAACATTGCATGCGGGGAGGCGTTATTGGAGTAATTGGATTTCTCTCTGCGCTATTTCCGTTATAATTCGGAGGTTAATGTGTAACGCCTGATTGACAAAGCAAAAGAAAGCGGCTCTTTTATGTCATACTAACCCCAGCAACGTTAATCAGACTAAAGTACTATAAAGGAGTTTTATGTATTGTACTTGATTGCTACCACTGGGTTATACGCATTGCACAGCGGTTTTGCCTTTTCTAATCTAAATCAACCCAGTGTTACAAACAAAGACTCATGAGTAGTGTACAAGTGTTAGCTGTCAGCTGTTGATGTAAATGTTACATGTATGTATATACACCTTGTAACACTATCCATGAACGAGTTGCAATTGTGTAGTACTCACAAATATGTACCAATTGACAGAAGCGACGTAAATGACGTCACAATTCCTAGCCAGCGCCAATGACGCGTGACCAGTCCTTCCAGCACCAGAAGAGGAATTCCCACTGCCCAAGCGCAAAAACAAACGCATAGTTCTCGCCAGTTTTGGCCCACGTGTTCTATCATCTGGACACAGCTGGGGACGATGACGCCTCCTATGAAAGAAAGGTAAAAACGCTGATTCAGACACGATAAAATGGAAACATCCGTACAACCCGACGCCTGCACTTACAGACCCCATCTTTTATGTCGTGACCACGCGTAAAGATAGTCATCACCTTCCAGTTTCAGAAGAAGGTAATGCGTGGATAATTATTTGTACATGTTATCCAACTGCACCAACTGTCTTATAGACGTACATTTATTGCTTGTTTGACTAACCTGCAAATATTCCGACGAACCCCCGCGAAATAAGAAAAAGGATCCAGTCATCCAGTACACAGAGACTTGCTTGGGCAAAACTCATCATCACCAGGTTGACGTATAGAACTATTTTCCGACCTACTAAGTCTGATAAAAATCCACTGACCACTGCACCGGCGATAACTCCACATCCCTGACATAACCAGATGTAAGTAAACTTGTCAGAGGCGAATTCACCAATCATCCACTGTTGAAATATAAGAAAAATGGAAACACAAAGACATCCGTGGTTGAATACAATGGGCGTGACATATTTAAAAATAACAATTTCAACGAAACGGCTAAATTGACCTTAAATATCACCAATGACCTTGAACTATAACATATATTCTTTTTTGACTTTGCCCTTCGAGGTCAATAGTTTAATAGGTTAAGGATTTGGAGATTATGACAACAAGTTTTGATCCCGGGTAAACTATTTTTAAAAGGGGTGGGAGTCTCTTTGCGTTGGGAAGGCACCATCGGCACGCATTGATTGACTATAAATAGGTTGACAACTGTCATCGCCCTAAGAACATCTATAGGGCGGGCGAGGTTTACGAGCTGCCAAAACCTATAATGACCACGAACAACAATGAGGGTGCAAACGTTCAGAGCAATCCATGGATAAAGTACTTTTCGCCTAAAACATTGCTTTTGTTCTCGTTAATATACAATTAGTGTGTTGTGTCTAACCTAAGTATAATGCTTTTTGTGATAATCATTTCAGTCTGATCAATAGCCACTGTCCCTGCATAGTAATTTTGGTTAGAGGTACATTGACCAGCTGCATCTAACTTTCACATCCTTACACACCAAAACAGTAGATTAATAAACGCAGAATCATATTAACCCCCCCCTCTCTCTCTCTCTCTCTCTCTCTCTCTCTCTCCTTTCGCTTTGGTGATGCATTTTGCACCCTGTGACTTTCGTACATAACTATAGTACAACCGTCACACTAATCTGTACAGCAGCAGATTCCAAGCCCCCTCTCCTCTTTTGAAGTATAATTAACCTGCCAAGCATACTTATATTTCATATCATACCCTTTCCCTTCTGGAGAATTAACTATACAAATATTCCGCTTACGAAATTCTCATTCTTGCAATACACTGTGTATTTACGTTGCAATGAATGCCAGTATTTGGGAGTTAATATAATTAATTTTGGGGGTTTTTTTTGTTCTTTGAAAACAAAGCTGCACTAGACGTTGAATAGAGCTTGTCTGGAAACTGCCGAGCGGCCATACCAAAGTAATTAGCGATTGATGTTTGTGAAACAACCCTATAGTTGTTTATACAATTATGAATGCATACGTGTATACACCTCGGTTGTCCGGCTTACATATGTTAGCCCTATGCATTCAGTTCCATGCAAAGCAAAATCCCCAACAAATCTTGAAATTAAATAAACGTTTTAAAGAATGTACTGGCAATTTTTTTCTTGAAATCCAGTTCGTTCGTACCTGAATCTGAAAATGTTTTAACACTTCTTCGGAAATGTCTATGACAGTGATTATGACTTGCATGTGTGTTGCATCATAGAAAGTTAAATTAGAGGGATATATCGCGAGAGAGAAAAACTATTCCAACAGTTTACACAGATGGAAATAGTCCTAAATTTTATGAAGGAATGAACTATGCGAGTAATGAACCTATCCTACAAATAATTCTTACCACATGTTAAATCTCAAAAAATCTGTCAAAATGAAAGTAAAATAGTACCGTAAAAATTAGACGCACTGAGTAACTCACACTTGACTTAGATAATTGTTCTTGTTTAGCCATTTGAGCTCTAAACAATTTGGATCACTAAGCGCAGGTTAAAAAAAAAACATATATGCGTAGTAGAATCAATAAAGCCATTGTTAAGATTAAAAAAAAAAATTATATGTTTTTTTTTTAAATTAATGTACTTTTTTCTTGCATTTCTCTTTCAAAGTCTACCAATTGATATAGATTGAATGAGACTAAATGCAATTCTCTCAACAGATAAAACAGTTGTTAACAGAAATCTAATTTTACCAATGTACCTGCCCAAAGCTTTGTTTTGAACGCCGACTCCTTTGAGTTTTATCCTTGCATTTATTCCTCCTGGCCATCCTTTGTTTTTTTTACGCGTTGGTGTTCTAGCCTTAGATCCATCGCATTACAGCGACTTTATTTACATCAATTACGCCATGTATGAAAATTTTTTGATTTGACTGGGGACTAAAATTGGCTGTATATTCTGATTCACTTGCACTAGGGAATCGGATAATCAATAAATTTAATTTAGAGGGTGTATCTATAACGGTCATTTTCGATGAACACTGAGTCTAAGTGAGTAGATTTATGACTGGAAGAATTTGATACGTAATTATAGCAAGTATGTTAAACGGTCCAGATTCTTGAAATGAATCTTAAAAAGTATCTTTTAACGCAACTTTTAACTTTGTGCTAAATCTATCGCGTATACTTTTTAACTATTCAGGAATGAATGAAACTAATGATTTTAAGTTAAAAACGTTGCAGCTTTGTAGAAAACCACACAATAGCATAAATATAGTAAAGCCTTAAATATGATAGTTAGCATACAAGCAGGCAAAAACGATCATAAAGTATCATAATTTACCATTGGTACTTCCCACTGATTGAACCATTTTCCCCCACAGGGAGACTCGGTTTCCCCGGGAGTTGATATATTCGTCACATTGTCCGGTAAAATTCTCGAAGAAACAACACATTTACCATTTTTCACATTCAGGTAAACAAAATCCACATACAGAATAACAGAAGTCACAAGAACTTGAATCAACGACGTCAAAAAATATAACCGCTTTTGGAAATAACCGAACGGTCTTATTCGAGAAAGGATTTCCTCAAATATGGCCGCACTCGTATCATTTTTCATTTTCAATCAGCCCAAAGAGGAGTTGTTTGAATTTTCCAAGCACCATAGTGTGTTGTACTGTGTATCTCTCCAGAAGCAACGAGCTCCCATTGATGAATCGCACAGAAGTTACCTCACTGGCACATAACCGCTCCACATCCCTGCTAATTCCAATCAGAAATACAATGCCCAATAATTAATAGGAGCGCCTGACCATATGGTGGGAGGGGGTCATGAACTCGAGTGCCACCAACGCGTAATCAAAATATCTGATTTATATGTTGCAAAAGTACTAATATTATGAATCAATGAAATATCGCTTTGATGGTCCAGATGAAGAAAAATGCCGCTATTTTCATTTAATTTATCTAATATCAATCACAAAATCACAATGACAACTTTCAAAAACACATTCCAAAACAAATACTTATTGATTGTTCTTCTCCTGGCCAAAGACCCGAAGAAAACAGAGTGTGATGGTAGATCCTTCAGGAATGGAGTATTACCGAGTTCAACAGTAAAATCCCTGCGATCTAATGATGAAGCTTGGGCAAAGCTCTCGTTGTATGCATGTTAACCCCCGTCATTAATGAATATGACTTGCACAGTACTTGTAAACACTCTCCAATTTTCATATACGCGAGGTTAACGCACAACAGTGCGGTACCGGTCAACAATCGTCTTGACATCGGTGATGACGTCACAAGGTTTGACAAGCGAAGAAAATTACGCTTATTTGATCCAAAAATAGAAGAATAAATTTTAAAAATCATAAAACGAAGTTATGCTTCATAAAATGCTAGGAAAAGGGCGCTCGTTAGGGCGGAGTAAAACGTATTCTGTGAATTTCATACAACAGCTTTTGATGATCATCTGCCATTGTTCAATAGTTGCTAGACCGTATTCAAAACATGTCTGCGCCCCGTAGTCAGACAAAGAAATCATTTCAGTTATTGTTGGTCGAATCTGCCCCCAATAAGTGGCGCTATGATAATTATAGACTACGTCTTCACCAGACAAAATGTTGGAATATAATTCATATTTCTGGATAATAAATGGACGTCTTGCATTTCTGTAATGGTGTGTTCCAACGAGAGAGTACATGATCATCAATTCTTCCAAAATAATCAAATATATCGGAAACAAACACTACGTAGGGGAAAAAAGAACAAAGGGAGAAGCGGTAATAAATCGGTTAAGGACCACTTCTGGAGATGCATAAAACAGCCTACTGTTTGGTATCGAATTGTGTCACGGAACCAAAACATTGAGAAATAAAAGTCTGTCCGTGAAGGAAACTTATTTCACGGTATGAATTGCTCTTGGAAATAAATAATGTTGTTTGTTGCTATACATATCACAAGTACCAGGCTCATACGTCATCTGTTTCAAGACAATTTCAAGGAAATCTTTAAGATACCAACTGAAATTACACTTTCATGTTAAATACTGAAATCTGATTGGTTTAGACGCAGTTGACAATCCGTTCTCTTCCCCTCAGCGTTAGCAACACGCTTGGCAACGGGCCAATAGAACGAATTGTTACATGCGCGTAAATTATGCGCGTACAGTTCGCCATTAAATTCACGTCATTTCTACATAAACGCAGTAAAATTTTCTCTAAAATGAAGACATTCAGTATAATAAAATAAATAGTGCCTGTTTGGGAGGGTAACAGTTGAAATTGAAGCGTCGGTTGACAATGGTTTTCGAGGGGTGTCAATTTCAACTGTTGCCCTGCCAAACAGGCACTATTTATATAGAAGTACTGGGGGGCAAAGTACATGTACATATATTTTACAAGCAATGCCATATAACTCCTATCTTTACCACTAAATTAACTTTATGTTTTATTTTATAAATGCCCAAATTGATTGATAAATAAGAATTATTTATTTATACTTTCATGTTAAATACGGAAATTTGATTGGTGTTGACGCAGTTGATAATCCGTTCTATTACCCTCAGCGTTAGCAACACACTCGGCGACGGGTAACACTATATAAATAGTGCCTGCTTGGGAGGGTACCAGTTGAAATTGACACCCCGAGAAAACCATTGTCAACCGACGCGAAGCAGAGGTTGACAATGGTTTTCGAGGGGTGTCAATTTCAACTGGTACCCTCCAAACAGGCACTATATATTTTATTATACTGAATGTCTTAATTTTATAGCAAATTTTACTGCTTTTATATAGAAAAGATTGAGTTCTGCGGCGAGCCGTACGCGCATAATTTACGCGCATGTAACAATTCGTTCTATCGGCCCGTTGCCAAGTGTGTTGCTAACGCTGAGGGTATGGGAACGGATTGTCAACGGCGTCTAAACCAATCAGATTTCAGTATTTAACATGAAAGTATAATAAAACGAATTGTTACATGCGCGTAAATTATGCGCGTACGGTTCGCCGTAGAATTCACGTCATTTCTATATAAAAGCAGTAAAATTTTCTCTAAAATAAGGACATTCAGTCTATTAAAGGGACTTGGACACGACTTGAGCTTAAAATTTTAACTTTATTTTTCGATTCTTTTTGTTTAGAATGGTTATTATGAGTATATTTAATGCTTTGTCAAAACTTGAAAGTCAAATATTGAGATATTAGCAAGATACAGAGTTTGAAATTCTTTGTTTTGTAAACAAAACCAAAGTCTTGTTATTGTTTACATAATTATGTGTTATATTGGTATAAGTTTCAATCAAATGTTGCTTTTCTCTGTTGTTAATATTATTTATGAACATACTGAATCAGTTTATCTTGTTTGCCACAAGTCATTTTGTCAAATAAATGGTAATTCATTACTCATCATTATTTGTAAACAAATATAAGACTCGAGCTTTGTTTACATAACAATGAATTCTTTCCTCTGTATCTCTCTTATGACTTGACTTCAAACATTCAAATTTTGGTCAATCATTCAAAATGCACAAGTAAACCAGTTTATACATAAAAAACAAAAAATAAAATTTTGAACTCAAATCGTGTCCAAGTCCCTTTAAATAAATAGTGCCTGTTTGCAATTCTTGGAGCCGTGATTTAAAGCTGCTTGGTCCAGTTCAATATCAATTTTTATAATTATGTACGCTGTACAACAATGCTTTTGCTAATGAAGTGGATAATAAGTGGATAATAATAGGAAATACTGTATCTTTCCCGGTAATTTCAGTAAAATTTCAATGGGAAAACGATATAACAAACATTAACTAAAAGGGTAACACATTATTTCGCTTTTATTACGATTCGCCCTTGAAGTCGAAGCGGGTGATTGTATTACCGACTTTAGCATTCGCTAAAAATAAAGACAATCACGTTTTGGCAAATCAAAAATCAAAAGCTGTATACCTTTTCCACTAATCTATAGATACTGTAATTGACAAATAATCGGACTAAGCAGCTTTACCATTCTCTGAATACGATTTCGCGTCAAACATTTTTATTTAACAGTCTTATGAAAGCAAAACATGTTACAGTTATTGACTTGGTAAGAGGGCGGCATATGATTTGTTGGACCTTTATAGGCAGAAATGGTGCCTTTGGCCTTGGGCAACATTCGTTGTCTTCCGGTCCAACAGCGCAACATTTCTGTCTGAATATATATATGTTGCCCGAATCACAGCGAAAAAAGTGTTTTGTTATATCCTTAATATTTCAATAAGCAACCAGTCATTCAGGCATTCATGTCACACAGCTCATTCAGCCAATATTAACTACTAGTAGCTGTGACGTAGCAGTCTGTGATGTTGGACGGCAGACCGGTTAAAATCTAATTTAAATTAACATTAGTCTCGTTGAACTTTTTGTTAGTAAGGAGTATATAAAAGAATATTTATAAGGGTATAACAAATGCAAGTGTCGATATCAAGAATTAAAATCGTATGTTGTGGTTGGTTATAGGAAAGCGGATAATTAAATGAATGGAATTTTTTTTATCACATTTTAATATAATAATTCACGAATCTCAAAACTGACAGGCGTCAGCTATTTAGTTTTTTTTTATTTCAATAAATGTTACGCAACCAATGTCCATGTTACGCACTCCTCACATACCGTACTGATGGCAAAGCGAATGAGTCTCGACAGGTCTGGAATATAGCTAGTACGATCCCATATATTCTCTTTAAAAAAGATGCTTGCACTTTCCATTTAATTAAACAGATATTTTCAGTTGCTCCTCTATTCATACGACGAGGTCAATTCTCGAATAAAAAAAGTTGCTGACAGTGAATAAACCCATCATTAATGTGATACATGATGTATCATCGAATTTTTCTTATTCAAACCCCACCCTCCGCCAAAATAAAGAGCCAAAACAAGATCAAACAGTTAAAAAAAAATTATCATTATTTACCACACCAAAAAGCTTTGATCATATTCATTTAAAATTACTTATGACCATTTATCAAAAATAAATGAAACATTCAGAAGTAAAGATAATTACGACTTCCCACCCTTATCGTTGTCTGTCTATGTAATAATTTCCCTTAGAACAATACACTATTAATAGGTATATAACGGTGAACAATTAAATAAGAATTGTACGTAGATACATTTAAGTTATGATGAATGAGCGAGCTGATATATTCACGAAAGAAATTGACTATTTTGTATGTAAATCTAATTCTAGAAGAGGCTGTGCTAACCTCATTGCCAATACTACCAGGAAGCTAAAGTACGCGAGCCGCATTAAAACAAACACCATTAGTTTCTCTACTAAAGGGAAGATTTACACATGGGACTTTTTTTTTTTAATTAGCACAGTTTGATTATTTTGTTTAATGCAGAGCACATAAAAATAGTGCAATTATTTTTTACGATCAATAATCTCTGACGTCCGACTTTTTTTTTTATATTTTCCAGAAATATCATATAGAAAATGACATTTTGCTAATTGTATATTTATTTTAAAATACATTTATTATTTGAAAATGTTTGCCAATTAAAACTTGGGCGAAGAATGCATATGAAGTATTAATATTGTTTGCAACCAATACCAAAAAAATATATGCAAATTTATAAATGAATCTCATAGTCTAGCTACGGTGTAGTTGCTTCCAACAAATTAACTTCTCATTAAATTACTCAATAAAGACAGCAATCTATTTATATGGAATGGATCAGATATCATTCATAATACAATTTTTAATGAGAGAGAGAGAGAGAGAGAGAGAGAGATTTCCCGGATCATACGGATCGAATCAAACAGGTGTAGTTATGATGAACTGGGTGAAGCTATTAAGGTAACTCCAGTGTCTTTCGGATCCGGTTCTTTTTTTACACGGCGTGTTAAATTTCCGGTTATAATTTTGGCACACAACAAGTGTTTTAAAATAATTATGGTTTGGTCAAAAAGTGGAAAATTTGTTAAAATATAGCATCTCCGTCATTTAAAGGGGTCGGAGAAAGCAAGGAGAGCAGCAAAATGTAAAAAGGTAAATGAGTGTGTAATATAATTGTACGTATTGTATGCATTCTCCTCTAACAATTACACTGCGTTTATGTAGCTTGACGACCTCATGTGTCCTCCGGGACAAGGAGAGGATAAGTAAGTGCTTGTGTAATTAAAACTACATAACACTGATTGGTGTTGAATCTACATATAAATATGTTAAAAAACTGGGATAGAAAGTATTTGACAGAAAGGGGAAGGGGGTACTACTGCACTCAACTATATGAGTTTTTTGGCAGTCTCGACCTTAATTTTATATGTATAATACAGTTTCGTTGAGTATATCAATTTAAGTGACTGTTAGATTGTGTCATTTTTGTACATTTCATTTTTCCCCAAAGTTAACAAAAAACAACTTGTAAAATTTACATTTTCAGTATGGGGGTACACATGTTCAAGAGACTATCAAGCAAAAACTAGATGGTCAATTTTGATAAACTATGTTTTTTTGTTAACACAATATGTAACTCTTAATAAATATTCTTTAAAAAATGTATGTAAACTGAATATTTTTTTAGAATTTTTCCGAAATATGCAATTTTGTGATTTTTTTGGGAAGGTCGTGGCAAGAAAAAATGTAATATTTTTTATATTTTCTGTAGAAAATCAATAAAATTTTTATGATTTAATGATAATCAATTGATTTGCTTAAATTATAACCTAATATGATGTATTTTGGTGCATAATTTAATAAATTATGATATCATGCATCATGGTGTTAAATTTTGGCTGTTACGTTTTTGGACCTTGTGAGCTGAAGCTCATTGTAGGAAAACAAACGTGCAAAGGTATAAATATTTTGGTCTCTATAGTAAGTTTATAAGTTGTTTTAACTATTAAAATTAAAAAATATTTGGTTTGACACGGATTTCTAAAACACTGGAGTTACCTTAACAAATATAAACGTCAACTTCAACCTTTATTCTATATAACTAAAACACATACTATACAGAGTTACTGTGTTTCATATTCATGTCAACATTATATATAAATTAATTTTCAACCAGCATAATTATCTTTAAAGCTTTGCATTTCAATGGGCATAACTATGCATAGAAAACTGTATAAAAATACTGAATTTGACTTTGTTTTTAGGTTACAAAAAATTATTACCTGGAGTGAACAGTGACAAGCGGATTAGACTTACATGTAATAGAACTAATAAGACTTGATAAATTTTAGCTTAAATAGCATTATATTCATGGTGGTGTTTTGATAATTGTTATAGAACCATTTTAACAAGGCCTTGGACTTTCAGTAGGACGTGACTATCTATTTATTGCGTCAAAGCTAGTTAAAATGACGCTGGTTTCAAGTGAAATATACACCGATTGCGTAGTCTTTACTCAAAAGCCATACAAATCTTGTTGATTTCAATGAGCAATGGCTGAGTGGCCTACTATGAAATAGACAGGATTACGTCACAATGCTGTTTGACACCAACAACCCAAAGTCCAAGCTCTTGTTAAAATGGTTCTATTGTACATAGCTGTTTGCATAAAACATTGTCGATTTTGTAATTGTATACGGCGTATCTAAACATTAATAAAAAGTACATCTTCAACTTTTTAAGGGCTGTATCATTCTGCTTATTTCTAATTTTTTTTTGGTCAACACCCCTTCAATAGTTTGTATGAACGGCTGGTAGCATATCCTGGTATCTTTGGCTTTTTGGAGGCGGCATTTTCCCAAACGACGGCTTCAGACCTTGTCTTTTTGCAGCATTCATCTCAAAAAGGGCATCAATACGTTCCTCTTTATTGTAGATATGTGACAAAGACGACAGTAACTGGTCAATTCGGTCCGGGAATAAGTCGATCTTGCCTTCGATCGTGTTATAACCACGCAGGTCTTCCGGTGACAAAACGCCTCTGTCTGGAGTGCCGAGCCCGGTCCAAAGCTTGAATCGGTTCATCATGAAGTCAACAATCTCGTACTCGTTGTTCTGTTTTGCGATGTCCGATCTTACCGCTCCGAAAGTTTCATTCAAGATCGACAACAGCATGTTGACCACTATAAACGTGATTGTGACGACATAGGCAAATATGAAAAGTTGCGTCATCACTGGCTCTACCATTTTCATGTCGTAGATTTCGAACTTGCCCATCATCATAACGAGGCCAGATTCGCAAGCCGTAATGAAAGTCTTGAAAGAAGTGAGACTCCCAGCATAGACTAGATAGAACAGCTGGATGAATGCCAAGAAGACAATGGTAAATATCACGCTGAAATGCATCAAGTCTCTGCATGAATTCTTCAAAGTAGAAGCCAACAGCGACATTCGTTTGTTGAATCGTAAAAGTTTCAAGAATTTTAGAGATGCAAAGAAGACTAGCCATCCAATGATGTAACTGAACAACTCACTCCAAGCTCCAACGTACTGGAACTTCATGTACTCGTTGCCATGGGAAACTCTGAACCGTTCCGTTAGTCGACTGGTCTCAAACATACGGTAAAAGTATATAACAATGGCGGTCACCGACATGGAGCAGATGCCAAGTTCAACCAGATTCCAGAACTGTTTGAAATAGTTGATTTTTTCTTTTATGATGCCTCGCAAAAGTTGAAAAATGAAGAAAACTGTAAAGGCGAAGTAGACAAGTTCACAGGCAATCTGGAAAAGCATCACATCTGTCATGTAAGGTAGCAGCATCGCAGGTTCAAATCGATAGGACGGGAAAATGCCTTGGCTTGGACTGACTTCTAGTAATAGAGTAGCAATCCCGAAAAGATTAATACCCGGATTGTAAACAGTAAATTCCACGAATATAGCACGAGTATAACGATCGACCCATCCTTCTCTCTCGAGGTCCTTGAGTTTGTTCCTTAAAACAGTCGCATTTCCACGTAACCGAACCGTATAACCGCCACCACTGTACCAAACCCTGTCGCCCATATAGGGGTATCCATCCAAGGCTTTTGCCGTGGTGTATCTGTATTCCTCGCGGTGATTGGTGAAAGTTGCGTTTTCGTAAGCTGGTTGCCACCCTACCCCATACTCCTCTTCATCTTGGTTACTCCTATCGTAATCGTCATTACACTCGTGTATGACTGACTGCATATCCTCGGCAACGTCACACGACCCTGGAAGTTGAATTCATGGATACAATCAATGCTTTTGTTAATCATGTCCAAAAACATACATTAAACAATTCAAAAATATACAGAAAAAAATAATTTTTGAATCAGTTCTGTGCATGATTCCTAGAATAAAACTAAATACCCTTTTGCACACGGAGTTGGCGCATGGTAGCATATCCCATAATTCTTGACTGTTTATCATTGATGTATCCACGTAAGAAAAGCGGTTGGCCGTCATTGTACCACACTCCGGCACGAATTCCGTCCACCATTCCACTTTTAGCCCAAACCCAGAAGTCATCTTTGTTCTTTATCTAAAGAAAAACCACATTTTAAAAACATTTTTAAAAAGAGGACATTGCATATTCTTATGTATGTTGAGAATATTTGGTTTTCATTGGTAAGCCATTTTTGTTTAATTCTTACAAACTTGCCAAGTGCCATATTTAACGCTACTAGTTACACGAAAACTTGAAAGATTATAATTATACGAAAATTAATTTATCTTCTTGTATTTATCAATACATATACAATCTTTTAACGGTTTTCTTACTTTCAGGAAATGGTGTTTTGTGTCGTTGGTCGTTATGAAGACCTTTTCAAGGCTGGCTTTGTAGTAATAAGACATGTAACTACGGTTCCTGTAGCTTATAACCATTAGAATCCACAGAAAAAACGAGTAGAATAGAATTTCCCGGACAATTCCCCACATCTTTATCTCCTTCAGTCTGACGTCCCGCGCTTTTTCTAGAAGACGAGGATCTGGCGGTTTGTAGCCAGGTTTTCTTGGTTTTGCAATTTCATCTGAAAAACAAATTAAAAAAAATATATTGCTATTAATCTTCATTTTTTATGATCTCTTGAATAGTTTTATGTTTATATTAATTTTAATCATTGTTTTGACTTTGGAGAAAGTTACATTTGTATGCATTTTTTTCTGATAATAATTTTTTTTTTTTAAGTTCCAGGCATTCGGAAACATTGCAGATTTTAATTATCTAATCTACCGCTGTCCAAATCGTGAAGGTATTCTTCGTCTGTTGCCAAACGTGGCTTTTCTTCATCTTCTTCGTCTTCCTCATCATCATCTCCGCCGGGGTTTTTGATCACCAGTGAGAAGAAAATTGCTGCCAGAATCACCTACATTTTTGATAAACAGAGATGTTATTACTAAAAAACCATTAAGAAAATGGTTCCATCAGACATATTATTCAATACCTTGGGAAAAGTCGGGATAGACATGATTGCGATATTCGTTTACTGAGGGAATCCATGAAGATTAAAAATCTAAATTTATCCGAGCTGTAGACTGTTGTTGGCATTTAGTCTAAGAACACGATTTTTTAACCTCTAGCAAAATGGCGTTGCAAAGCTAGACGAAAACGATTTTCGAAATTACCTTCAGAGGCTGTGTTATGAAAATAGATGTAAAGAATGAAATCAACATTGAAGTAATCCACTTCTTGCACTTGACATCCTGGAACATGACGCCATAAAATGTGACAAATGCTGCAGACACAAGGGTGGCCGCCCAAAGTAGAATCCAGCCAATAATGACAAAACCCCACGGAAGATCACAAGATTTCTTCTTTTTCTTCTTGCCGTTGCTGTCCGCAAAGTCAACTACTGACAAGGAAGTTCCGGCACGAGTGATGGCTGTTTCCGGTCGGCCTCCTTCAAGAAGTTTAGAAGGAGTCACACAAGATGGTTCGTTTGAGCTCTTCCACGTCGGATGAACGTCAAAGACAGACGCCACAGGCTTTGACGACTGCTCTTCCTTCAATGCTTTTGCCACGCGAGAAGGTCGCTTGTTTCGGGGTCGTGATTTCCGGAAGATTAGAATAATCAGGAAACTGACCGGAAAGACGATGATATTGCTCACTACACCTATGTATATCTGAAAGATACATGAAATGGTTTTATTAGAAATAATACACTGCTTTTTATACGGTTAACCACAAAACTTCTTTTAAAAACAATAATGATTTTACCTGTTCAGGTGAGAGAGCAAATGGTCCAAATGTAAAAGAATTTTGCTCCGAATCTGCTTTTTCATAGAACATGGCATTTGTCAACATAGATAAGAACAGAAGACAGAGACAACAAGAAACCCGTTGAACTCGTGTAAATCGGCTCTGTGGAGGTCTGGCTATGACAGAAAACCACAGATGCCCATCGCTGAGGCTTTTCGTTGTCTTTTCCGTGAAGAGATGGCTAAATTCAGTCATCTGTTCTTTGCCCGCTACTGGTATTAGTCGATCAATCTACAAAAATGAATAGTATGATTTTATGTGTCATTTACTTTGACAGATTCTATTCTATGCACAAGAAATACAAGAAAACACTATAATTGCTGTACCATTCCGTCGTCTTCTTCAACTGCAAACCACCTATTTGAGATGAATATGTATTTCTGGTCCGTCTGTACATCGCGAACAACAACGTTTCGTAGATACCATGAAGCGAACTTCCCCTTTCCAGAATTGTCGTGCCAGACATGAAGATAGTTTAATGCTCCAAGAGGTCTGATAAAAAAAATCCCAGATTAATTTAAACTTAAACTCATTAATATTTTGGACTCTAGGCTAAACTGTACTACTTACTTATTTCTTCTTCGCTTACCTTGGAACGGCCATGAGAAAGCCATCGACATTACCCCTTCTGAAAATCTTTCTCTTGTTGTCGCTGAACAGTCTGACGTCAGTTTCATCCTCATCTCCAGAGAGTATAAAACTCACCTACACAGCAGTATATAAGTATTCTAAAATTCTGTGTGTATATATACTCTATTTTATCTAAATACTCGTAAAAGGACAATCATTACTGTGTAACTGGATTTTTTCTCCAGAGTGATTTTTTAAAAATTTTTTGGTGTATTCTCTAATAATTCAATAGCGAAACAATATAGTTAAAATATGAGTAATCAGCTTAGAAATAGTAACAAAAATGAATGAATAAATAAAAGTGCAAAAAAACCCATAAAAAATCAATTGGGAATGTAAAAATTTTTTAAACCAAAACATAAGAATTTGAATCTGAAGAAAAAACAACTATACGGCAACAAACTAAAATCATTTTAACAAGACCTTGGACTTTCGATAGGACGTAAATATCTATTTCTTGCATCAAAACAAGTTAAAAATGACGCTGGTTTCAAGTGAAATATACACAGATTGCGTGATCATAGCTCAAAAGCCAGACACATCTAGTTGATTTCACAGAGTCATGGCTTGGTGGCCAGCAATACAATAGACAGACCTACGTCACATTGCTATTTGACTCAACTACCTAAAGTCCAAGCTCCCATTAAAATGTTCTAACAACAGAGGATGAAAAGTGATTCACGAACCTTAGAGTCCGTGCCAGCGTGGCGCCTCATTCCTGTTACAACCACTATTTCATAGTAATATCTGTCCTTCTTGTTGTTATCTGCCAAAGGAGTCAGTCCCAGCTACCGAAAACAAATCAAATCAAAGTCATTAGAATATGCAAAAGTCGTGAAATAAATGCGACACCATCTATTTAAAACTCGATCTTGAGTCATTTATTGATTGTTTCATTTATTGTTGTTTAGAACCTAATACTGTCGCATAAAAATGTTAATACATGTACTATTATAAAAAGGTTGGAAAATACTATTGAAATCTCTAGATAATTGAAAACTGCATAAGTTTTCTTTAAAAAATTTTCTCAAAACGTCGTCTAAAATGTCGCATTGCTTTCCATTTAATGAAACCGTAGTACACAGGTATACCCGGTAATAACCTACCATTTCCAAATCCTTCTTATCCTTGTAGCGGGCCCAGATGACGGTGACGATGTAGACCACAAATATGACGATCTCTGTGATGTACAGGGTGGGGTTCTTGAAGAAGTCCATGTTGGAGAACACAAAATTCCAGTCGATGGTGTTCGGTACCACGACCCAGCCCCCGGCAAACGTGGTCATGTGGGTACACTTACAGTGGATGCCCCTCCTGTTTGTCAACGGTCCAACCTTAGTGAGTACATTTGTAATGTTTTTTTTAATTATTATTATTGTTATTATAAACAAGGGAAATACTTATTTCATAAAATATAAAATGCTAAGCCTTTAAACCAAAGACGTGATGGTGGTGTTTTTGAAAAACGTTCCTAGTCAAAACGCAAATCAATTTTTATTTTTCCTAGATATCTTCTATACTTGATTTGAAAAGAACTACGTCCCTTTTTGACCGGTAGGTATAAACGGGGTTCACACATTTTTCTAATACATATATATTCCATATATTTTCAACAATTGTACAGGAATTGGATATAGATATATTCTTGTTTAAACATGTATGTTTGTATGTACGATTTTAATTTTTGCAAAGAATGGTTTGAAAGATACAATTTAGTTAAACATTGGACGACAAATCTATAGCTAAAATTAATTTGTTCATCTCTACCTCGCAGCCTCTTGTGTCCCAGTCTTTTATTGTCACGTTAAAGAAGCGACAAGTAGAACTGACGGTTTGGATGGTATAATTAGTGGAAAAGGTACCACTTCCGGTTGGAAACGTTGGCGGAACATGCGATTTCGTGGTGTAGTAATCATGTTCGACACTAGACATCTGGCGCACTCCAATTGTCACTTGACCCTGGTAACCCTGAATGACGTCACTTCCGACAAAACAGGTGTAGGGATCTGCAGTGTCATCTGATCCAAAGAACCCTTTTTTGATACAAAAACAAGGTCAAGTGAGTAAGCTATATACATATATATTCTTATGGTTTTTGTTTTTAACAAGACTTAAATTACTAGAGAAGTACTTTATCAAAGCTGCACACCTTGGTATTCCATTTTGCTTGGAATCATGCAAACATGATCAAACGCCTTTGAAATGTTTTTAATGTCACCGAATTTGACTAAAACCAAAAACTGTTGGTTGAGATCTTCCAACCGGAACCGGATCTGAAGAGCGGCTCGAGCAGATTTAATCTCAGTCGTGTGGTAGAAAAAGTACTCCCAGTCTCTATCCGGTATAAACGGAACGACGTATTCTTCCCCAGGGACGGGCATGTTTCTATCCAACGGGACTTTCATTGAGATCGGTTCCGAGGCTTCCGTCACCTTGATTGGACTGTCACTAGCATCATACAGGTCAATATTTAGAGATCCACTGTATCGAGACAGGTCTTTTGCTTGTGGAGTAAAAGGGTGGGGAGCGTAGATGGAGTATGATGACTGAAATAAAAACAAACCACTGATCCGTAAAATATTGACTGAAACCTTCTATGGTGGAAAAGTATAATCAATTTGCATCTAAACAGTTGTAATTTTCATTGAAAGCGGTGCTTTAAAAGGGAAAGGGAAGAGCAGCGTTTACTTATGAAGACAGACATAGTGACTCACTTGAACAATAATTGTATCATTTGGATTACAAGTGTCTTTGAGAGAACACCAGTCGGGCATATGAAAACTTCCATCTCCCATGTCTATCGTTGCATTGGAAAAGGAACTCGCTCGGTTCTTCTCGAAACTAAGAACAATGGATGTTGTGGATATCTTTACAGGTGTTTCACCTTCTACTAAACTCTTCTGGAAGATCTTTCTGAGTTTGGAGTATACCGTGTCTGTTGTGCTTTGTACCCCCGCGGTCTACACAACAAAGTCAAAATTAAATGTTAATTTAAGTTCAGAGACGACTTAAGCATTAAATAATCTGCAAAAAAAGTGTCAATTACCACAGTGTACTCAATCAGTTGTTGATTTATACACCATTAATGAAAGACTTACGGTGCTTTCTTGGAAATCTTCATTTGTGTACGCCAATAACTTATAGTTTGCTCTGTCGCGGTTATGTATATTGGCTGGAATAGCTGTAACACAAACCCAGACAACCATTTGTTAGAAAATACTTAAGATATGAGAAATGACACAAAATGGGAAATTAATGGATATGAATTTTAATTGAGAGAAACTAGAAAGGGTGTCCATCACCTTTCTCGATCGATTCCAAATCCGTGTCATAATGGGCGTATGGAATGACGGATTCCATGTCTCCATTTGTTGGGTATTCAGTGTGAACATTTCCTGCCTGAAATATCAATAGACAATTTCATTTAATAGTGCAATGTAATTTGTCTTGAAACCCATTAAGGAATTCTAAGGAATACTAAACACAAAACTGCTCTCATCATTTATTTATACCGTAAAGTGGTGAACTTTCGCTACCGATTATATCTGGAATTATTTAGACGAATCGGAAACTTATTGCAATTACCTCCATTAAGTTGGAAAGCGTGTTAATGATGCCCTTGGCCGCTAGGGTCAGTTCTTCGATGGTAATCTCGTCAGCTTGAGCTTCTAGAGTGCTCATCATGTTCATTGTGACATTTTTAATTCCTTCCTGATTGAAGAAATACATATACATGTATGTTTGAAAATAACGTACAACAAGCTAATATTCTCGGAGGTCAAATAATCAGCCACTTAAAGATATTTATGTATACATATAGCGTTGATTTGTTACGCTTAACATTTCGCCAATTTCAAAATATACTTTATAAGTTTAGAAGAATTCATGAATTCAAGCATAATCACATTGACCGTTACAATAGGCAAAATAAAATGACATACCCTAAAAAAACCATTAATTTACACATACATGACTATACATTTTTTTGATAAATGGTTGAAGCAGTTAGATATCTATCCAAGAATTTTTTTTTCGAAGTTCTTCAGCAAAATATATTCTTTGTTTCAGGGATATGCAGTCATCTTTACCTGACATTTCCTGGCACAGTTTTCCGTGTATTTAGTGACTTCCGCACAAGTGCTCGCTGTCAAGGCAATAGACGAAGGAGTTGCTATGGTGACTCTCTGCAATGCATCTGCTATTTGGTTCGTTATCTATTTAGTGAGTGAACACACAAAAAAATGTTATTAGCATATGTTAATGATTTATTGTGTTATATCCGTATTTATATACTAGTACACAGTACGACTGATACATGTACATATCTTGCCATTTAAGGTGGCCGACTTAGTTTCAATTGCGCATGTTTTTGCGCATTCTAGTAAAGTACAGGGTATTTATACCTTTTATGATATTTTTTGATACTATTTATTAACTTGAACACAATAAAAAAAATACAGATAAAAATATTTAGAGTTTTGCTGTTATGGTTTTTACGCAAACCCCACCCACCCCCACCCCATATCGGCCTCCTTAAAATATGATTATTATACTTTTATGTATCAAAATTATTTGGTGTTAGAAAACCGCTGTTTGGTAAACCTTAAAGTTTTTACCTGAGAATATACTTCTCTTTCCGCTTGGTATTTCAGTTCTTTCTCGAAAGTTGTACTAGCCTACGAGAAAAATTATAAGATTACACCTACATCAATAACTATACATACGGGTTCTTATTTTTCAAATTGAAATATCCACATAAATTATAGCTTACCTTTTGGGGTATTTTCTTATATATGTGATTTCAGTTTTATATTTCCACTTTATTTACATTTTTAATATTGTGACGTCACTAAAAATTATTTTCAATCAAAGCCCCTAGAGCTTACCTTATCGAACGCGTCCGTTCGGTCGCTGTAGTCTGGTCCTAACCCCGTCGCTGTTTGAGTTCCGGCTACATCCACGCCCGCGTACTCTGTAAAACATGGAGAAATCTGAGTATCCGTAAGAAAATAAAACGCATCTAAGAATATAACTTTGATTTAAAGAAGGATCACCTAACATATTTGGGATTTTTTTTTCTTGATTAATCAAAAACATGATTTTTTTAAAGATACAGGGAATTCAATCCATTTCGAATCAAGTTGTATAAATGATTGAAGTATTTCTATATATCTAGATATGATACAATGGTAATATGATATTTCTTGATTTAAACTTATAGGGCAACGGTATTTGACTACAGTAGCAGTATCTATGTCGTAATATGTTTCACTACAATGTATATGCTACTTCTAATATAAAACAAACCCATGCATAAATGTATAAAGGTCTTATTTCATGTCTACGTTGGAAAATGGGTGCATATTTTCAACAACATGCTTCAAAATAGTAATATGATTAAACCAGACTATATAAAATGGGGGTTATATTTTCAATATATATAATTATAGTAAGTGTTCATACATGCACCTGGTATATTGCATTTTCATATTCAACCATGCAACATAACTATGTCAAACCTATGGATATCATGACCTTACCTCAGATCGAGCATCAAATAATATATTCAGTCTGAATTTGAATGTTTGGCACCTGTAATTTCTTACACAAATATACAAATTAGCATACCATGTGAATATATGTCGTTAAATAAAATAAGATGCAAACTACTCATGCATAATAACCTGCAGATCCATTCTTACTCGCCATGTTGATCAGACTGGCGTACATAAGAGCCACCTCGTTTACTTGGCTGAGATCAGCTCTCGCTAACGCTAAATCCAGTTCGTCTTTCAGCTGCACTTGCATGGACCCCAGTTGCTGGACAACTGCATCTTTAGACAATGGATTAACCTGGTCAAGTAGAGCGAAGTAATAATTAAAGTTGATTTAGTGAGTCTTTTTTTTTGTTCATACAAATGTTCTTTTTCATTATCATTTAAAATATTAATTTTTATTCAATACCAAGCCTTTTACATAGGTTATTATTATACTTTCATGTTAAATACTGAAATCTGATTGGTTTAGACGCAGTTGACAATCCGTTCCCATACCCTCAGCGTTAGCAACACACTTGGCAACGGGCCGATAGAACGAATTGTTACATGCGCGTAAATTATGCGCGTACGGTTCGCCGTAGAACTCACGTCTTTTCTATAAAAAAGCAGTAAAATTTGCTACAAAATTAAGACATTCAGTATAATAAAATAAATAGTGCCTGTTTGGGAGGGTACCAGTTGAAATTGACACCCCTCGAAAACCATTGTCAAACTCCGCTTCGCGTCGGTTGACAATGGTTTTCTCGGGGTGTCAATTTCAACTGGTACCCTCCCAAGCAGGCACTATTTATTTACTGTTAAGGATCAAATACAAGTACTTTCAATACATTGATAGAACACGGCTAATTAATCAACATTGTTTACTTTCACTAATTAACATCATGAAACAGAATATCATGGTTTAATGGTACATGTGTATTTAAAAATTATTTTGTAAACTGTGTACATGTATACAGCTAATATATTCCTTTTTAAAAAGTGCTTTCACATAAAACTGCTTAAATGATCTTTTCTGAGACATATTACTTTTCAAAATATAACTTTCAGCTACAAACGGAACTATAAAGTTTAGATGTGCAGACGAGGTTGAGGTCAGTTTTACTTCTACATGGAATATTCGTAATTTCAAAAAGACAAAAAAAACCCCCAAAAACCTGTATACATGTACATTAATTAATTATTTTACCTGTATAGTTCCTATTCTGAAATCCACTGCAGCGCCGTATACGTCAGCAACGCGAACAAAAATCTCCATACTGTGGTTGTCATAATCCGGGCCGACAGGAAGCTGAACGCTGTATGACGAAACGCTGCCGAATATCACCTGTCTTTCCTGGGGGTCATCCTTAAAGGTAGCTGAAATAAGGAAAACAAACTAGGTAAGTAATCTCTGTATACAATCTGCATAACCTTATGCAAAAAACGTGAGCAATTTCATGGAAAATAAGCGTTGGGGGCTTCATATTTCAATGGACCCAAAATATTTGTGGGTACCTCTTACCCACGAATTTACCATTCCATAAACATCGACTCATTTCAAAATTATTTCAGTAAATTTACGGATTACTACAAAAATGTTATTTATCCCAAATAAGGGATATGATGATTGAAGAGTTCATATTTACCATAAACACGATAGGACTCTATGCCATCTTCATCAATCCATCCCGAACACGTGACCTGAAAGTTGACTTCCGTGGCCACTCCTACGGACGGTGAAATGGTACACGTTCCGTTACGGGGTGGGTCATTTAAGAATAACTTCATGTAGGCCCTAGCCTCTTGTCCATCTTCTCGCTTGGCATACAATTCCACCAAGTACGTCTTGACAGTTTTATCCAAATCAAATATGGTCGTTTTAATAGCTATGCTGTTTGAATAGACCCCTACAATGAATAAAATATATTGCTTTTAATGTAGATACATGTATATGCATACGATAGACTAAAAAGTGAAAATTGAATCATAATGGTCTTTCAATCAAACCTCTTTCAACGTTGATAAATTTGTAAAGTGAATAAAACCGCTACAATTAAGAGCAAATTACACCTTACCATATGTGCATATATTTTACACAGTATGATCTACATACTACATGTAATTTCAAAAGTATCAAACTTGGTGCAGAATACAGCTAATCTAAGTCAGTCATTTTAATCTTTAAACCATCCATTTGATTAAAACTTTAAATGAGAGCATTCTACATGTACTCTGTTTTAAAACTCCAGGAATTAAAAAAAAACGTTGAAGAAAATATTTTAAGCAACTTGACTTACTAACAATAATGAAAGAGAAAAAAAATGTTGCTTTATGAATTTTCCTCGTTTTTACGGTGAAAAATTGTTTAGAATTTTATATCTACATGATTGTATATTGTTTTATTATTTTTTTTGTATAAAAAAAAAGATGGATAAATTTACGTCTAACAAGTAATTAAATATTCTATTCACAAAGGTATAAGATAAAATTTGTTTGATTAATGAGAGGTACATCAATATAAGAAGGAAACAAAATAACTTTGGATAAAAAATGCAATTAGCTGAATTGAAAATTACCAAATTGAATAATGTTTAATATACACATTAAGGCCCCTTTCATAAATCTATACTACTATATTAAAATAATAGACTCGAATTTTTGGGCTTTAATACCGAGAAATCGGAAGAGTACTGTCTTTTGTTTTATATATTTTAAACATCATTGGTACTTGAAGATTACCAATTTGTTTTTATTTTTCTCAATCAAGCTTCGCTAAATAATAATCAACGAAAATTCCTTTAAAAAATCCGGAAATCATCTGGATTTTTTGGATTTTACAATCTTGCGCATGCGCATTATATTCACGCTAAATCACGGGAGGCTCTTTAGTTTATGTTTCCACAATATCACATTTGCATGGATAAACTCAGAAACGATAATACAAATACGTGTAAATTTTCATTGAAAGTTTGCTACATGTATATATACATGTATTCTGTTCATCAAAGAAAATACGGGAGATAACTCTAACTCAGTGCATTTGATATGAAAAATCCCGAGAGTTCCGAATGTCTACATGGTGTGTTAATTTGAAGCGAGTAAAAAACGTTGGTGAAAAAGTGTTGAATTCTTCATTAATATGAATTAAATTTTTAGATGAAATGTATTTACAGCCTCAAAATGGTTTGTTATGAATAATTTGACTGTTATTTTCAATAAAGCTTCATTAATTTTCTCAAAGTTGGAGCGATTCTGCAGTTTTTTTGCTACATTACTGGTATATGGGAGGTATTTTAACTGTGGTGAAGGCCTGTCCCGAGACACAGTTAGATTATTCTATTAGAATAATATTAGATTATTCCGATATCATATGCAATGTCAACGCCCCGTGCACGCACGGGTCAAAGTCTAGTAGAAGGATAAAAATGTTAACCATCTTTGCTGTCAAACGTAAGCAAAAGTCAATATATTGTAAATATTTAGCCCAAAATTTTCTTATAATTACTTAATGTAAGGGGAAACAACATCCAAACGTTATGTATCCAAGGACGATTTGCACCGAGGCAAGTGACATTCGGCGGAGTGATTCTTATTAAAAACGAACACGTTAAAATACCAGCAGGACTTCGCTACCAGATGGTGGAAGATTTCTCATGATTTGAGTCTTAACGGAAGACTTTGGGTATAAAATAAAGAAGGTATACTTTTTCCTATTACCAAAGATGCTTAGGCGTTGAGATTAATTTTGCTCAGCAAATTATTATTGCGCAAAAATGTTGTATAAATAACGTTGTGTGTTCGATTATCCAATGTGCATCATGGAGGGAAAATTCAAATTCGACAAAAAGTGTTTTGCGAGCATGAAAAAATACCAGATGTTTTCTTCTGCTAGTTTGACTACAGTGAACAAACTTTTCTATGGACGTGTGCATAATAATGTAGATCAGTAGAAATATCTAAATTAAATAAAATATTTAGCTAAATATAAAGAGGTTTTGGGTCTCGAGCGCGTGATCAAAACTAACTGCTACTTCAACCCCAGTAGAGAGAGAGAGAGAGAGAGAGAGAGAGAGAGAGAGAGAGAGAGAGAGATTGTTGATTTGAATTATACGGTGTAAATCACAATTGGGAAAACTGGGATGTTGGTTACGATGAGAAAGTCTAAAACATTATTTATTAAAAAAATGCAAATACTCGCTTACCAATGACTCCTGAAATGTAGCAGATTATACAAAATTAAGCATGCACAATGTGAATATATAAAATATATCTGTTAGTGGTGAATGTTAGAAAAACAAACACATGCATGGATATATATATCTCCAAACAACAAAATTTGAACATAATATGTGATGATTAAAAGAAGAAACTCATTCTTGAACAAATATAAATTATCATTGCATTAGTTGAAAGAAAAGATACATTAACTCTCAAGAAAAGCGATTATCAGATATACATGTAGCACAATGACAATCGCCAAAGATTGTAAATCTGTTAAATATTCGTAAATACATGCAAAACTAGTACTCTGAGTTTTAGTCAGGCCAAAGAAAATTACGCATTTGTTTCAATCGACTATTTTTAAAAAAAAAAAAGCTTTAATGTACGTGCTTTTCTCCTGATTATTTTTTAATAATGTCGAACTTGAAGTGTTATGAATGGTAGATTTACAGTAAAGGACTTTTCAATGATGTTTTCCTTTTTCGTAATATCGTAATAAATATTTTTCATATCAATTTACCTGTACATAAAAATACGAAATTAGAACTTTAAAAAATAATATTATACAGGTATTGGGCTTGCTGATAAATTAATTATCGATAAGAAGGCGGAGATTTCAATGATTAACCGGAGGGGGGGGCGGGTTGGAGGGGGGTACAAAAATGTTAGTAATTCAGTATTCCAATATAGCTCATTAATTACTTTATTTTATACACCGCTTGCAGTATAGTGTACATTCACGACATTAAATTATACATGATTCAAGTAGTTTTCACAAGTAACATACCATCAACATATGTAGGGAGTTCTATTATCTCCTTCCAAGTCCACTGGTAGTTACTTTGATAAATTTTCCATTGGAACTGGGTGTTTAGGGTACAACCTGTGCAATTGCTGAGTAGACTCAATCGACTTGATGGACGTACAAGTTGTCCACCAGATCGGGGAATGCAGAGAGCGGTTCCACAGCTGGATGATAAAAATCATTTTTTTTTTTGGTTAAATTCAAAGATATGCTACTAATATGTTTTTGTAGACAAATTCCACAAATGTATAGTGTGCAAAAAAAGGCCATTAAATGATTTATGAAGGTCTTCAAAATTCAATAGGTAGCTGCAATTTGTATAAAGTTACCTAATAGTTAGTTCCGGTGGATCACCGGAAACTATTTCTAATTCAGCTGTTGTTTCTGTCATCCTGTCATCTTTTTTAACTTGGATCTTGAAGATGTATGTCTGGTTTATCTGCATGTTGGCGGTGTCGAAACTCAGCGTCCCGTTTGTTGTATCAATCTTACCAGGACCTTGGCGGAAGCAGCCGCCATTGTCCGGAGGGTTACCCCCAAGTTCTGTGGTTGTGTATGGCATAGAAAGTACGTCGGGATCGGGGAGAGTTTCGTCGCTTCGTCTACACCACCAGGTAAAATTATCGAACAACTAAAAAAAGAAATGTTACTTTTGAAATGTTTGTACATATGTATTTAGTAACAGTGATGGGCGATGCTCTAGACATATAAATTTTGTTATTTTAAAAACTGCTGAAGACATGATATATTAATTTATTATTTTAACCAGGCCTAGGATAATCAGGATTTTTTAAAAGTAGTAACTGTTCTAACAAACATAATTTATATCTACTGGTTTACTGGATATAAAGTAGTAAAGAAAAACATACTTGGGGTAAACCAGCTGACACGTCAGGATCAAATGAATACAACTCGGGCTCAAAGGTGATCATTTTGGCGTATCCTCGTTGTATTTTACTCACTCCACCGGGATATACCACCGCAACAAGGTCGCTCTTAATGATTCGAACATAGTGGTCAACTGTTGCAGTGAAGTTTTCATTTTTGACAAAGCCCGTCGATACCATTTCTAATTTATAGTTCAGTCTGTATGAACCGTAATCCAAGAACAGAGGAGGCAATGCTAACTCTGCAGTTGAGTGAGATGGCAAACTTGAGACGTCAATTTGTTGTAAATCCTCCCCAGTGTTTCCATCTATGTTGTACACCGTCCATTTCTTGATGTTATCAAGCGTAGTGGTGCAGTATATATCTGTTACCCCAACAGCCCTCACCATACTACTTCTTTTAACTTCCTGCGGATAGTAGAACACCGGCTTTAAATCTTTGACGCTGACTTTGGGCTGCGAGCAGTCCACATCAGATATAACGTGGGTGAAATTAGCCGAGCAGGTGGAATACGCATTAAATCCGTTCGCAAATACAATATACGTGTTCATGGTCATGTATTCATGTTTGACTTCAGTAATGGTGGATAAAGGTCCAACATACTGAGCCTGTCCAGTGAAAGTATCGCACATAGATTGGTTTCCATACAGGTCACCTACTGATCCGTCACCAAAATCTATATGGACACAGGTTTCAGTGCCCATCATTCCTAATGTAATATTGAACTTCTTCCATTGGTATGCGGACGTCTTTAGACCCCCGTCATCTATTACGATGTCTTTGCATGGGTCCTGCATTTCGATGGGTTTCAGAATTGAGACTTGATGGATTGGGTTAATGGCTTTAATTGTTAGATCGTAACGTTCAGCCTGAAATAGAAAGTTTAACAATTCACTTAAATTGCAATACTCATCGAACAACAAAAGCTCTAAATCTATGTATAAAAAGAAAATATTTTGGCAAATAGATTAGCTAACCGCAAGGTTGGAAAAGTCAAGCTCGAACAATGTTTTTTCCGTTTTGTTGCAGGACAACATGTTAACCGTTCCTTGTGCAAAAACATCATAGTAAACAAGGGTACCTGAAGTGAGATAAATAAAGTTGATAGAAGTAAAACCCCAGATGAATATACATGTCTTAAGAAAGCGTGGTTTAGATAAACATAGAATTAAACAATTTCTATAGCATCCGACTACTGACCTGATGTACATGTTATATGTACTCGCAATGGCCTGTCACGTGGAAATATGTTTTTGTCTGGACCAAACCCGTCCAGGTCCGACCCATTCAAAGGAACAATGGGTTTCCATTTCAAAACAGCATTACAGCCCGCAAATTTTTTATATACCCCACTCTATAAAATTAAAGTATGAAAACGTTTAATGTTTTATTTTCAAAAATTATTACAGTTAGACAGTTAAAATGACAATATTTACATCATTTAGTAATATTGTATACGGGAGTATTTTTGCCCCATGTAATTTTCGTCCTTCTACACTTGCAAACAGTTTCGCCCTGTTTTGAATTCGCCCAGACACAGTTTTGTTTATAGAGAGATATTTTGAGACATTGTAATTCCCCCATTCTTAAATTCGCCCGCTGACAACGAGGGCAAAAGGGGCGAAAATAAAACGGATGCGAATATTTCCCTGTATTCAGTACTGTTCACTATTTACCATAACGGTTCTTGTAACAGACGATACTGTGTTAAACAGAGTGAGTGTAGTGGAATAGTGACCAGGCTCACTATAAGTATATTCCCTCTGATCCGAACCACCTGTGGCTAAGATTGGAAAGGTGATATCCGCAGACACATCATTCCCATATTCGTACCTCATGTTTGCATTAGTTGGGATGACATCATTATAAGTCAGAGTGTAACTTATTTTCTGCACTGTTTAAAGGAAAAAAAAATTAAATCCTTGATAAAATTGAAATTCAGACGCGGGAAACAATTAAAAAAAGTGGCCAGAGTTTTTAAGACTAATCAAATTCAAGCTATGAATGTACATGATTACTCTATGATGTGTAAAAGTGCTATGATTATAACTTTTTCTGCATGCATTTACTAACAAATATCAAAATCTTGTGGGAAAGTTGAAGTCAAATCAAAGTTCTCGGTAACTTTCTCCTCGCAGACGATTGTGTAAGTTGCTGATTTCGTTTGTAGCAGACTCTTTGCTTCCACTGTCACAGTATAGGTACCAACGATTCCATACGTGTGGTTTTGTGAATCATAACCATCAGGACTGTACCCTGGAAAGTTGATTCTATTAGTTAACCAATTTTTTTTGTATCAGGAGATACTGTAACAACATAATTGGTAATCAAAATATAAAACTTAAATTATATTCGAAATGAAACTGACAAAGCCTTGTTAAAGTCTTTTTCTTAAATTGTATTTACATCTATCCTAATAACAAAATATTAGAGAAATATGAAATGAAATGCATAAAATATACCTTAAAGATTGTTTTGCTATGTGTTCGAAGTATTTAGAATCTATTATTTTACCGTTTCGATCTTGGAATGGTGTCCAGGTACCAGCAGCTTCAAACTTCCAGCGAAGCTGAAGTTTTGAGCCAGTACCTCCTCGTTTCATTTTTACTCTCAAGTCTACGGGATCATTTCGAGGGGCGTGCGGCGGATAGGGTTCTATAACGAGATCAACAATTGCCTCCACAACGTCGACTGTTGTAGTTACGATTTGGTGACTGACAATATTGGAAATGTTGGCGGTAACTGTAAACGTTCCATCTTCCCTGTATGAGTATGAGTAAGTGTTAGACAAATCAAATGGACGAGTGTCTGAGTGACCGTCCCCATAATCAATCATAATCGTCGCTTCGTTTGGTGGATCTCCGCTTGGAACTTGTTCAAGCTCAAAAACGACGTCTGCTGGTGGTATAAACAGAACAGGAGCAATTGCTTTGAATTGAATGTTCTCGACGGAAGCAATAGCAAGATACTTGAATGTGGACGTAGAGGAGGAGTATGCATTACTAACCGTCACTTTTATTTCGTGGTTTCCTAAAGTGGAGAGTGTGAATGACTTCGTTACTTGAGTTGTCCAAGAGATTACGGACTGCGTCGTTACAGTTGGTGGTGAACTATCGACCGTGTGTTCCCATTGTATGCTGACGTTTGTTCCTCCAGTGGCATCAATGGATAAAGTCACTACTGTATTTTTAGCAACGGTTCCATACCCTAAACTTGGGTTAATAGGAGTGGTCGAATTTATCGCAAGGTTGGTTATTTCGGACTCAATTCCAAACCATCCTGAAATTTGCTCACTGCTAACCAAATTGTAACCAGTCAAATTAAACGGGAAGGATATCGGTGAAGCCTCTGCGGGTAAAACAGAAGACGATCCTCTCCTCGAAAATGTGTCAACAGTCAGAGTCTGTGTTACTCCATTGAACTCAAGCAAAAATTGAGGATTGGTTCCATCTGCCCAAACGAAGTCCACAGTGTAAGGATTGTTTAAAAGAGCTCCAGTTCGGACTAAAGCAAGACCTTGAATTCTTCTCTGGGCAATTAAGGTAATGGAACTACTCTCGCTGTTGATATTGTTTGAACACGTTACAAGAATTTCGTATGTTCCATCCTCTGAGAATGTGTAGTCTAAGTTTCCATTTGGAGGCGTTGTGATGGCAGTTGTACTTTTGAAAAGTACTCCATTTTTCTTCCATGCACATGTATAGTCAGATCCGGTGGTCATTCCAAGGGTAAATGACGTCACTTCTGAAGTGATTGCAGGAGAAGATGCCAAAACAAGGTTGTTTATTTTTGTTTCAATTTTGATCATGGTGTAATTTGACTTGGAACTTAATGCATTTGAACAAGTGACGTTCAGAAAATAAGTCCCCGGAATACTGTAAGTATACGTGTGTTGAATCGATGACATATTGTTACTTGTACCATCTCCATAATTCCAGTAATACGTCACGCTCGATCCTAAAATAAAAATAGATAGATGAAGGCAGTGCTGAACTAGCTATTGATTAATAAAGGCAATGCCCAACTGGCCGTTTTTAATGAAGGCAATACCCACCTGGCCATGGCCAAATAAAGGCAATGCCCAACTCGTTATTGATCATTCAAGTCAATACACAACTGGTCATTGATTAATAAAGTCAATGCCCGACTGACCACTAATTCATGTAATTCATTCATGTAAAGGTTTATCCTTACCTGTGTGTTGTAATACTTGAAGCTGGAGAACACTTCCCGTTTCGGCATACTCCACAACGTCGAGTGCACACCTGTCTATTCCTTCGATGACATTTATTGTCTCCGACAAAGGCACCGATACCGCTAGAGCAACGCTATTCAAAGTGATGTCAACTGTTTTTGTACCAAATGTTGTGAACAAAAATGGCAGTTTCACAATGCTACCTGCTGATACAACAGCTCTCAACAAGTGTCTCTTAGAAGATCCTAAATTAACTGCATTTGTTGTTGTGCTAAAATCTGTAGTTTTCAAATCAGATTCGGATGTGTTCGATGCAAAAGATTTTAAAATTCCACCTACTCCTATGCTTTTATATGCCAGAATATCACCCTGTTGTACATTGATGTCATTGGTTGTAAGATCGAGAGCAAAGTAGTCATATAACGGAGATGCTGCTAAAGTGTGTGCAATTGTTGCAACTAGGTTTAAAGGTGTTCTCTGTGTGCCATCGTATCTTGCATTTGGCACCGCGCATGAAGGAGCTATCGAGTCCCAACAAGCCCCAGACACAGGACAAAACTGAACATTTGTTGAACATGTGCGTTCATTGATATTTTCACATGTCCCTGAGCAATCGTTTTTATCGAAACAGTAGGTTGCACACGATGGTCGCAATATCTAAAAAAAAATGATGGATGAATTAAACCCGAAAGAGAAATCAAGAGTTAATTGAAAGTTATGTGTGTTGCTGTGAAGCTAACAATAGAGACTACATATTTTACAGATAGACATAAAAGAATACTAACATAGAACTCTACTGCTCCTGGTGTGTGTGTATAATACTCAAATCCTATCAGTGTCCCGGCCTCTTGGATTTCCGCTGCCGGCATTATAATGTAATCAGTCGATTCCCCCGCCAACAGTGAAGATGACATCGAGACAATTGCGCGACCCGCCGTATAAATTGGAGGATCTATAGTGTAATCAATAAGCAAGTAGAATAAGTATAAACAGATTCAACACCAACTACAACACATTGGCGAAAAATAACATTTTTAATGACTAAGATTTTTAAAATGGATCTTAATTGCATCTGAGTGTGATTTAGTACTGAAAATGTAATGTTATTGCATTCTTCTGGTAATTGGTAAAATCGACAATATACCTGAAATAAAAAACTTAGAGTGCAGGGCTCCATCGATATTGACTGTTAACTCTAAGTTAGTACCAGTCATCACATCCAAAACACAAACAGTGTCCTCGTATGTAGCGGCATTGTCAGGGCATGACAATGAAACATTTTGTGGACGTGCTTCAACTAATATTGCGGTGGTGGCTTGCTTCTCCTATGACAATGCGAGAAGATAGACATTATGAATATAAAAAGCACCGACAATTATGACTTTAAACATAACACTTGAAGGCATTTTTCATAATAATATCCCAAATGAACACCCTTCGTACTCTAAAAATGACGTGGTGATAACGAACAGTGTTCAAATTAAAAGTCCAAAGGAAAATTACAACAAGAGCAGAGCGAACACGGACCTCTTAAAAATAGAGGTAGGATCAGGTGCCATGAAGGAGTGAGCATCCTCTGAAAAATATTAAATTATTTAAAAAAAACGAGATTTTTCTGTTCTTACCAAAATTGAGTTTTGGTTATCGTTCCCGTACAATGTGACTTGATATTGTCCTGGTGTGAAGTACTTCGTGGTCCACATACTGGTCTGATTCTTGTCCGTTTTACCTCCGTCATTGCCGAAATCAAGTTGGAACGTAAGGTCCTCTCCAGCGGATTCGTAACTAGGAGTAAATAAAACGTCATTTCCTGTCTCGATTTGAGATGTACTTGGCGTGACCTCAAGTCCTTCAATTGGTGGTGATGTACTGTACACATTGACATGGTCTTTGCCCCCACATTTTATTGTAGGATCACCATGGCACATATCGGAGCAATTCGCACCTGACACATCCTGGAGTATGGCGGGGGGAAGCGAGTGGCCACAAAAACAAAACTGTCCTGTTAAGATAAGGTCCAATTTGGATAGTTTTAAAGATATCTTTTGGAGTTTTTTAAGAAGATAAAGGTGATATTAAAAAAGAAAGTAATTCTTTTTATTTTGTGAACATATATGATAAAGAGATATGAGTCATTAGCAATGTGTCTAAAACATTACAGATAACGTTAAAAAATTGTATAACTTAATTACCTTGCGTAACAGCACAGTAATTAAATTTAAAACTCCCGCATTTTGACGCACATATTGCTGGTGTCATTTGATTTGGGACAAAATCCCCTGGTGTAATGCTGAAATATCTTTGTCGTTTGTTTTCTTTGAAACATCCTTTTGGGTCTGGAAGATAAAAGTAAGAAGTATACATAGTTGGTGTCATCTTCTTCAGTTCACGATTGTATTTCTATAATCGATAACGTCCATCATTTTGTTCTTTTGTTCATGAAATTTATATATTCAGTTCCCTATTATCAATCTTGATTTAGGGTTTGTGTTAAAATTCAGACAACGCCGTTAAAGCATTTTTAACCTTGGTAACATTTTAGAGTAGGTACTTAATCGCTTGAAATTCATGTGTTGAAAGCGTTACAGAGCTTGTATCAATTATTATGATTGATACCTGCTATTGTGGTTTCTTAAGATTAAAGTCTTTGCTTTCCTTCATTAAAAATTCATAATTTGGTTCAACTTGAATGATTCAGAATCCTAAACGATGTTACCGAAACATTACAAATTGTTAAGATAAGGTTAAAACGGTGTATTAAGGATAACAAGGAAATAAGATACTTTGCTTCATGGTTCACTATTTCAATTGAGAAAATGTCTCAGAATGGCAGATAGGGGACACATAACTACGATCAAGTCACATTTATGAAACGTTTCAAGGGTAATGATTTCATTCTATCGTAAAAGCAAGCCTAGATAACTAATCAAGACATCTTTGATGTTGAACCAACGAACAAGGCAAAAGCGCTCGGAAATATTACGTGATCCGTGTAGCTATTTGTTCACTAAATGGGACAAAGAGTAAACATGATATTTTCAAATTGCTCAATTAAGATCTAATCGGTGGATAATTAGAATACTTTGGTGCGAATGTTTATTGATGACCCTCTAGAAATCGATAGTCAATTAGCAAAGGAAAAAAAGACTAGAAACCTTGGCGGACACCAGAACCATGGGCCGCTCTCTCTCCATTGCAATAGAATACGTCTGAAGGGACATTACGTAATATGTGGTTTTAATTCAGAAATAAAATAAAAGAAACAAAATCTAAGCAAGATGTCTGTAAAACTTTTAAAAGTATCAACCGGAATCTACTCCCATTTGAGCTCAAACATAAACAATTTGGTCACTTAAAAAAGAAAAATAAGTATGATAAATGCCATCGATGAATATACGTTTACCATAGTATATTTAATTGGTGAAGAATATGGAGACCTAAGCATTACGTAAGATCCCCAACCAGCAACTTTAGAAAAAATTGGGCTGATTTCAAATAAATCTACGACATAATGAAATTAAGCTTTCAGAAAATGTTTTGAATTTCTTTGCTCTAACAAAACTAACAAAAATCATGAAATAAAGAGGAGAAGAAAAAGACCAATGACGTCATATAGCATTCAGTCCTGACCAAAAAACTACGCTGAAAGTCATACTCATTTGAAGGGGTTAATTAAGAGGTCGAAAGAAGAAAGTAACAAACCCTTATTGAAAACCTCGTTATTGATGAATCCATGACCATCGACCATTTACATTAATTAGTTGCCATTGCATACAAACAGCGAGCATTTAGTTAGTTTTACAAACAAACAAAATTTCACCAGCATAGCTTTCACAGAAGCAATATTGATCATGAAGCTACGTTGGGATTTTTTATTCATGATGCATTCATGTTTGAATCATATTCTTGCATTGAAAAATGTATTCTCTTTCCAAACCAAAAATATTTTGAGTTTTCATTGAATGATTTGTGTGACGCACAAGCAGGTTCAAATTGAATTACATTGTAAACACTATATACATGACTGAATTTGAGGTTTTATACGGAGAACTGGTAAAGTTAATTTTCATTATGAGGATATTTTGAAAATGGTTATTTGTCCTCTGCAAACTCTTTGTTTAAACATTAGGTTGGTAAGTTGAAAAAAATAGCCTTTTTTAAAGGTGCAAAATTAGAATAGAAAATAAATTTAAATAAATAATAGATCTACGACCAACTGGATTTTTAAAAGAAATGTTTTACTCAAAATTATATTATACTCAAATTCTTCACACATGTAAATATATATATATATATTTGTGTTTTATATATATATATATATATATATAAATCGGCAGTAAGTTGAGAGAGTGAAAATAAACATTTTTAAAGGGGACCTTAACGAAGATTTTTGAAGTGATTTAAATAAAACATGTATGTAAGGCAGTGTACTGCCTTCTTGTTTTCGTGCTTGCAAAGGGATTCAAGTAATCATCTGTACGAATATCTCGTGTGCATATGTCATAAAAATGATTAATAATTAATCTATTACGATAAGTTTAGGAATGACTGAATGACAAAGAACTGAGTTAATAATTTTGTCTTATCTTTCTCCCCCTAGACTAAACAGAATTTGTCTTTCTCTCTTTGAAATATCAATACGTCATTGATAATAGATATATCGAAACTTTTATGGAAATGCGACTTCAAATCTACCCCCCACGCAATATTCTTATCGCAGATTAAAATAGAATTTTTCTTTGAGGCAATGTTTTGGCTGATCGACCAGCATTGACCATGGACTATTTTGTATAGAAATTCCGTCATATTTGACACCGTTTCGTTCCCGATTTTTTCGCATAAAGATTGTCCCAATTATTTGTTCTCGTCCCCAACCAATTTTATGTCAATGCTATCCGTTGTTATAGTGGAAAGACTTAACTATCAAGAGTTTAAAAGTTCTATTGATGCATAAACAGTCAATAAACAGAGGACTTGGAGCACATTACTTGCTTTTTCTCTAATCATTTATAGCCAATCAACAAATTGTCGGTTTGATTCATGTGGTATTCCCTACAGAACGTTTGGATATCGGGTACAGCAATCGCGATTCACAACAAAATAAAACATTATAGGCGTCTGTCAGCGATAACGTTTCATTAAAGTACATAAAAATTTAAACATGCAATTCTTTTGATTTTTTTTTAAAGTATGATTTTAAATAGTTCACCTTATCTAAAACAAATGTTAATTAGAATTGAAATAAAATAAAACTTACCTGAAGCCTCTGTTGAAAATATCTGTAAAAAGTATTGAAAATTAACAATATAAACAATTTACATATCTTCAAGTATACTTTCTTTTAAAATGTCTTTTATATATTACTATTATTAACTGATCAAATAAATAGAAATGAATTCAACTCCGTATTTGCACTTTTGAATAGTAGATATTCTTTCTTACAATTTGGTTTTAAGGAGGTTGGATCCTCAACGAATTACCCATCAAATCTGCCTTAAAATATGTGGAATAATTTTTTAGACATAAACTATTATTGTGTCTTGTATCTTTATACAGAGATTTTCTTCTCAAGGAAATCAAAATAGTTTTTAAAAAGACAACGACCATTTAACCGTCTAAGGTTGCAATGGCTGCACTGTTTTGAACCTGACGATTCAACCCAAACAAACAAACACAAACAAAGATAAAGATTTTTATGTAATTGTTCAAAATGAAGATGACTTGAATTTATGAATACCAGGGACATTGCATTTAACCTTCTAAGGTTGCAATGGCTGCACTGTTTTGAACCTGACGATTCAACCCAAACAAACAAACAAACACAAACAAAGAGAAAGATTTTTATGTAATTGTTCAAAATGAAGATGACTTGAATTTATGAATACCAGGGACATTGCATCGGCTTGCAAAATCAAAATCAATAACGACTTCTAAAACTGTAGTTGATGAATCAATTGCAGAACCCTCGGAGACATCGGCTGTAGAACTTTGATTTCCTGTAATGTCTGAACTACCTTTCTTTATTCAATATTTATCAATATTAAAATCAATGTATGACAAGCAGCCGCCGTTCAATTGCGTCTAGCTAGTTAGAGAATTTAGTTCGTATACGACCAAAGTTCTAAAAAAAAATGGGCGTTGTCAAATAAATCGACACCTTTCTTCCTGATCGGAAAATTGCATTACAGGGAACCGTCGATGAGGGTTTTTTTTATTTGAGAGAGAGAGAGAGAGAGAGAGAGAGAGAGAGATTCCAAATGGATTTGTACCCATTAAGTATCAAAGTGAAATGATAGTAAAAAACATTAATTGTTTACAATTTTAAATAAAGATTAAAAAAAATGAAAATTTTTTATAAGCATTTCTCTTTATGAAAAACAGTGAAGACGTTATATAGTTTACTGTGTAAATTTCGAACATTAATGATTCGAGCGTATAGATTTAGAAACTTTTAATGATGTTTGTTAACAAAATATGTGTTTATTCCATCGAACCCTTTTATACTAAAGACTATATCTAATGTATATTTACATTTAAGGGGTATATATTGATTTTGTTTCAGTATTTTCTGAAATCACATCAATACTTCAAGAGAGGGCATAAAGAAAAAGCTATTGGAGGACCAAGTACAGAAGAACGATTTTTGCAAAAGGTATGGATTGGTATAAAAAAAATGCATAAAAGGAATGAAAATGTCCATCTCAAGAAAGTAGGCCTATGTCAACATTTTATACTCATTGTTTACAGCCTGAAATCCGCATACGGGTCTTTTTTTTTTTTTTAGTTGGGGAATAATTCAAAATATGACGCGGTGTTTTACAAGAGGAAAAGAAATAATTCTTTTTTAAGAGGTTCTCCAATACTTCATCAATAATTAAGCGTCATCGGAACTAAATAGATAAAAGTGTACATATTCTACAGCGGTGACGTCAGCAGAATTACTATTTGTAAGTCATCTTGGCTTGAATTATTACATACCTATTACATTACAAACATTTGAAAACCCGTACAAATTCAAATTGTAACTCTTTTGTTGTTATAAAATTAATACGCATGTACAACTGAAACATCATCGACGTCGAAAAGCACGGTCAATATGCAGGTTCCTTTCCATAGGAAAGGGCAATAAAGACTTTGGCTGGAGGCGATGCCCTTGAATATAAAACTCAACAACAAGAAGTGGGGAAATATGTCTGAGAGTGCTGAACAAACGACGGTTGCATATGATGTTCTTATAACATTTTATGCCTTTGAGAAGTAGGTCTAGAGCTTTGTGTTCAACGGAAAGATTTTGTAATTTTATTTCCATCATTTCTATAAGCATGCCTGCATCCGTAAAATAATTATCTAAAGTAGAATCCTATCAAATATTTACAGATATTACAAATACTTTTTCCTGTTTTGTACTTTAATTTTCTACCCAAATTTTTTTTCCACTGAAATATAAAATACTTACTAAAGGTGGAATTAATCATATAAAGCTTATTTATGATGCATATGTACAATTATAATTTTGTCATTTAAATCTACTTTTGTCATATACATGTATCTCAAAAAAAAATTTATCGATTTCATTATTAAAACACAACTGGGACATTATAAAAGTAGATTGATTATTTGTCATCACGTTAAATCGAATATGTAATAAACTTACATGAAGTCGTTTCAAGTTTTTGGATTCCTGATTATGCGTATATAATGGAAAGCATCTCCAGTTCATTTTTTGTTTTTCATCTTAACAAGGAAATAGTTTAATATGAAGGTTCTATATGTTTGCATTTCATATTCGTGTGATGATTCGATAATTCTTGGTATGTTGCAAAATTAATATTAATGTATACTTGAATTTGTACATGAAAGGGAAAAACTAAAATGAAAGAAGGGTCATTTTATATCAATTATTTAGTTATGAAGAGTTAAGGAAAGAAGTGTTTTGTAATAAAAAATATATACGTAGATTAAATTAGAAGGACAAAACTTCTGCTATGAAAACTTACATAAAAATTCGCTACGCAAAAATGTTTGGCAAAAAGCGATCTATACAGAATATTCAAATATTATACACTGATGTTGGAAATAAAACAAAAAACGTACAAAATAAACAAGCGTTATTTATATCCAGATCATATAGTTGCATTATGTCTATAAAATGTGAGGTTAGGTAAAATCTGCTTAAATCTTTGAAATTTTATGTTTGTAAGGTAAAAGTATGTCGTAGTTTATTTGCGCAGACGTTTTCATTAACTGACCAATGATTAAAGATTCTCTTTCTCAAACAAATATCGTTTCTCGTGCAGTCGATTTTGAATATGAACTTCTCTATTCAATGATCTTGAGATTAAACGAAATATTGGTCGATCTTGCTAATAAAATTGAAAAAAGGTGGAAAACAAAACTGATTATGCTTTTCTGTTAATATATATTTCAATTACCTTATGTTGAAAGAGTTTTTTAACTACCCGCGAGCTAAGTACATACAGTGTATAAATAAGTTTACACAAATGTTGATCTTAAAGACTTTCCGTAATAATGAAAAAAAAAGGTTTAGTCAATTGTTTTTATGGATGTTTCAATTTTTAAAGTTTTAAACATTTTTTATAATTAAAATAATATGAAACTTCTCTCTGATATATCAGTGTTTGTGCCTTCCGGGAATATTACTAGCATTGTCTAAAAAAGTTAATTCAGAAAGAAATATGGGAGAAGCAAAGATATTTTGAGAGAGTTTGAAGTTTGTGCTGGATTAGTGTTTTTATTGCAAAGATAGAACAATTACCTTTAAACCAAAAGAATATATATAAAGAAAATTGGACCGAAAATATTTCATTTAGAAATCAAAAAAAAAAATCTTTACGAAGAAACCTCAAAAGTGAAGGTATAACCTTTGGATTAATTAACAAAAGAGAAAACTTTTGTTTGGCCTTGAGGAACAACAAGAAATAAAACGCAAGATTTTTTTTTTAAAAGCGTAGACCCCCGAGGCCCCAAGCTTATCGGATGACATTGCTTTGGTTTTGTAAATTTTAAACGACAATACACATTTATTGTCATCGCCCTTTCATGATTCTGTACAGCCTGAATAATATCACACCTTTTCCATTCTATTTCAGTTTCAGTGGGATAATCAATGCAATTAATGTTATCTTCTATAGCTTGAAAACACTATGTGATATACAGTGCATGTAACATTTGTAGATCGGAAATAACCAATATTTGAAAGAGCGATTACACTATAATTTATAAAGGAAAAAAAATCAGAATAAATGCACGTATCGCATAAAAAGAAATCTAGTTTTACATATTGATATTTAAAAAAAAACACATAAAAGAATAGTCATTGCCACTGTTAAAAAAAAGAATTAATTTTTAGGTGAATAGATACCCTAATTTCTCGTTATATATAGGTATTAAAACTTTACTTGTTATACCAAAATATTTTTTTTTAAATTCAGACCGTGGAATCATTCAAACAAGGTTTTTAGCCTCAAAATGGACCAATTATCTATCCTTATAGTTCAAACTGCAATACAAAATTGTGTTAAATAGATCTTTAAATCATCAAAATAATGAGCAGTCCTATCAAAATATACTTTAATATAAAAACAGATGAGTAGAAATAAACATTCTCGAAATAAGTACTTACAAGTAGAAAACATAGGACAAACCCAGTCTGTATATCCATTGCGAGTAACTAAACGCCGTTATCAGATGCTGGTCTATCTTGGTAGATAGAACTTGGAACCGTGCGATGCTTGTACCCGTTAGCCAATCAGATTCGTTTTAAAATCAATGTTTGGTTCGGTCTTCAGTGCAGACGTAGTATGTCGAATGAGCGAAATGTGTGCTTTACTACTTGCAAAGAATTCAAATTATTACATTTGCATTTTCAAATAAATGCGAATGTGCTGGTGTGTTTGCACTACAGATTGGTGTTGTCTCCTGTTATTGATTCACTTTTCAAAATTAACATATCTACATAACACTGGCCTAAAATGCAAATAAGTCTGAAATATTACGAATGCTGGTCCAACTTTAAGTTTGGCGTGCATTTTTAGAAGCAATTCTAATGAAAGCATTTAACCATCAATAGGCACTGTATCTGAATCAATTCCCAAAAAGTACAAGGTTTCAAACCATGTCATAACAAATCTTCCTGTAAACAAATTTTACTTCCTTTTCAATCTCTTGCTTTTATAAATTTTTAACGACATATGACAAAAAGTATAGGACATCTTGACGAAGTTCAAAAATATTTTAATATTTAGCATGTTTGAGATACTACGCATGTCACTTTTAACAGCCAGTAGAAATACGTATAATATCGATATTATGCGTATGTATAAATGTAGTACGGATTGACCATCGATCTATAAAGTATCCACTCTCATTTGTGATATAGCTTCTGTTTAATGTTGGCCAACGGTTAGTTTGAGCAAAGTTTGGTGATAACAAAACAAAAGAACAATATAACTTTAATACACATATAAATATACGGTATTCCTTTTCACTTAAACACAAGAACTTGTATAATAAGATAAAATATATGTTCCTTTTACAAGAATTCTTCGCAAAATAATCAACCATTCAAATAAAACAATGGGATTTCCATTTACTTATTTCACAGACTTCTGCACCTTATTATCATTATATCAAAGGGAATGACCTACCGTTTAAAATGAAATATTTGTGATATACTGTTCTGATCCTAGAGTTATGGTACCGTTACTGGTGGTTTGAAGTGTAGATTGAATCAACAAATGATACATTGTTCATATAAATACAACCACGGAAAACAATTAAAACATGATAATAAAAATAGGGAGTATTTACTTAGATAATTGCTATTGTTTTACTTAGTTAAAGGTTTTCTCAATGCTTTCTTTGGTCAATAATTAATAATTATGAGAATTTACATAGTATGTAGGCAGTTGAAAAGAAAACGCATTTCAAGGACATTTTCATTTTAATTGCATTAAATATTCTATCATTCAATAGATAAAGCAAAGAAAATCTGATTTTCCGGTCCATTCAGAATCCTATCAATGGCAGAGTTACACAAATTAGAAAATCATGCGTGTAAACTGAATTCTAGTATACAAAATACTTTATCATTAATTCTTTCTCATCTATATTCAACTTTAGATAAACTTTGTCTTAGGTCCTACAAATCGTGAAAGTACGTTTTTTTTTCGTTTCTCATTCTATATAGTTGAGTCATTGTTGAAGTACTAAAGACGCATTTTCATACGATATTATGTTGACTTTAACAGACTGAACATAGCCTTATTTGTCTTTCGTAAGTTAATTTGAGAGTTGCGTTCTTTCATCAAATATTAAATGTTTTTCGGTCGTTTTGTAACAACCTTTCTACCAAGTCAGATATTGAACGCTGTCAGCAAAATTACTTTCAGATATGCCTACAAATTGGTCGAACAAAAAAAAAAAGAAAAGAATTGTGCACAAATAAAATTCACAATACAGTTGTTTAACTTAAGACATGAATATACATAATTATATTATACTAAAAGTGTACACAGTTCATTGTGCGGCCTTGAGAATGTTACAGTAATAAAACATTTTAGTGGGAGTGTAGCAGGTGGTTATTTGATATTTGATTGTTTTAAATTCTGCCTAAGCTTAATTAGACAGTGATTACATACACCGACTCTCAGTTCATAATACACGATTCAGTTAATAACAGTATATATTAACAAACATTAAAGAAATTTTGTTTCTAAAGAAAAGAATTATTGGCTACCTATTTGAAAACATACCTTTACATCTTATACGATTGTTTCTTAAGAAAAGAATTGGCTATCTATTTGAAAAAATACCTTTACATCTTATACCATTATGACACAATTATATTATCAATGCAAATCAAAAAATATATATATATTCAGGTGCAACACTTATATATTCTTTTTTGTTGTTGTTGTTGCATGAAATGAAATTATCACAGTCATGAAAGTGAAGACAAAATAGTCTTAATTTCCTCCATCAATGGAGAGTTTTCTATACATAAACATCAATGGAACATTAAAGTATAAAGTGAAACATGATTAATATCACTAACGTATTAATACATGTACTGCCAGCAGACAAAATACTAACAGCATTCGATTTATATTTGTTTACAGTCAATGTCACAATATACATTCATATTTAGAGACACAATTCATAACTTTTGCCCATTGATCATGAGGAATGTGATCAAAACTAGTGTTCTCAATGCTACCTAAAAGTGCTGAGCATTGAAGTTCGGTGTCTTGCAAGTCAAAATTGACATATATCTATACACCTTATATGATATAAAAAAGCTTTTATTTTATTTTATTTTATATTAAAAGCTATTATTTTTTATTTTATCATAATTAATCTATACTTAGTTATACAGTTTACCTTACTTTAAAAAACTCTAGAGTAGTCACTCATGGTTATGTCTTTATGCTTATGTTAATTATTTAACTAAAGCAGTTGGATAGCCCAATATCCAACCATATAGATATCCAGCCGTCATTGAAATTGATATTTGCGATATCTAACCATGCACACCAAGAGTGTGTACACATTGCAAAACAACCTAACAACATGTAGACCAATATATTTCTTAAACACACTAAATCGAAAGTTTAAAATGACATTGAATATTGACACAACCGCTGAATAGCTCCATTATAAAATATCCAACACAGTATGGATCTATTAAATAGAATACAGCAATATCTTTATAAAGAAAGAAATGATATTGTAACAAAACAAAAACATTGTTAATCATTAATTAAGCATTATGGAAAGATGCTTAATTAATGAACAACGCCTCTGGCATCCTTTCGTACAATATCATTTTATGAAATTTCCCTCTATACCTCTCCAAATCCCAAATATTCAAAATACAATTAATATCTTTCTTCCAACCAATCTCCCTCACCCTAAATTCATTTGTAACAGGAAAAAATCCTACTTTATGTCTTTACTCTACATTTGTCAGAATTGTTTCGACACACTAGTCACTTGACCTTACAATAGAAGTGTTCGTCAGACTTTTTTTAAACATAGAATTGAATAAATGAATGGTTCAGAACTTTATAAAGATTTTTAAAGATAATAAATAAGAGAAAAAAAAATAAGCAAAAAGATTCCCGCCTCTGGCTTTTGGTCCTCCGTCGGATTATCTAACTGAACAATGCAACAACTTAACGGTTGTGTATCCATTTTCATAAGTTTTCCCCGTATAATATCTCTTATCATTGGGACTTTACATAAAATAAGTTACACATGTAGATAAAATGAAGCATCAAATATTATAATTATAGCATCCTTTTCTCATTAAAAAAAATAAATTAAGAAAAACCCAAAATATTTAAAATGAGAAATAGAGTTGGTAACCGCTCTTTTGTTCTTATCACTACTTAGAGAAAACATTCAAGTAAGACATTAAAACTTTGATTTTAAGAAATTATATTCATGTCCTTGTGACTCGGTGCAGATGAATTTCCAATCATCACTGAATAAGGTAAATATGATGTAAGGCTTTCAATTATTGCAAATAATCAGTGACACCATATGCAATTGATGTAAATTGATCTGTCTTAATTCGGTCACGTTTTTTAAATGAAAACTGGTGTGCAAAGACCGGGAGTAAACACAAAAATCAACATTCGCCGGGCCTTCAACTTCTTCTATTTCTATGTTAAGTCCTTAATGTTGATGTATGAGGCAAAACAACACGATTTGACTATTACGTGACAATTATCACCCCCAACAAACCAAAATATTCTTTCATTGCAATCAGCGGGGAGGGCCGTTAAACATGTATTGGCTGGCAATAAAGGTAATGTTATAATTGTTGGGGATTATTTTCATCCCAAGCTTACATTGATTATTTCAGTATTATTGCTTCTGTCGAACTTTTGTCAGCTTTTCATTCGGCATGTTATCACCCTCTAAATCTGGCGGAAGAATATTACGAAGCATTCCTTCTCGGATTAACGGCGGACGTAAACTGGTCTTGGAGAAACACAATCAGATTGGGGTTTTATTGATGAAGTGCCCTTTGTCCTACGATAATATTGTGGGGATGATTTGATTTTAATATTCAGAAAACTACGTGAAAATCAATTATCAAGCCGATTTCATGTCACTGAGAATATGCTTTACTGCGAGATCGAACGTGCGATGTACTCGAATGCGTGACAGCTCATTAATTCAGCTTTTCCACAAAATGGACATTGGTATAGCTTCTAGTTTTACATGACAATGGTTGTCGCTGATAGAAAGCTAATATAGTATTATGTGATTTAATTGATTTTGGAACCTGGAATCAAAGACCTTTAACATTACTGAACACGTAACTGACCTGGAATTGATTTAACTTTCATCAAACCGAAAAATGGTTATCTAAACAAACAAAAAACAAAAACATACGAAATGAGGATTTGGAGAAGTCAATTTTGTAAACATTTCAAAGAAAATTCATTTATCTTTGAATTAATATTTACAAGATGTCACCAAAACTGCCTAATAAAGCATTCTAGATTAGCCGAATCGTTATTATAATTGATTATTAAGTCATTGGTTGTATATACAATACAATTTTCCTGTATACAAGAAAAAATATTCGCCCCCGTTTTATTTTCGCCCTTTTCGTCCTCGTTGACAGCGGGCGAATTTTAGACTGGTCGAATTCCTATGTTTCAATCTGTATTCTTTATTCGGAGCGAAACTGTTTGCAAGTAAAAAAAGGGCGAAAATAACACGGGGCGAAAATAACCCTGTATACAGTATACCTAAAACTATGTTTTTTAAAGAATAAAATTATTGAATAATAATGTAAAACAACACAGGGACACAAGGATAGCAAAAAGATTATTATTAATTGATAAACGTTCGAAAACTCATCTAAATAGTGGAATCACATGTATTTAGATTTGCAGCCCGATAATGACGCGTGAAACATAATGACGCAAAGCCATACAGTAACGCAAAAATGGCATTTCTCCCATAAAGATTATGACCACAAAAAGTGAACTGATGGAAAATATTAGCTACGAGGTTTTTCCATATAATTTTTTCATATTCCAACAATTCCACTTTTGAACCTTCCAGACATAAAATTTCATACAGAGTTACAAATGTTTACAAAGAAGAAGGTACAGTTTATTTCAATATTTGCCCTAAAATTCAAAAGTTGTTTAAGGTAAGGTTTGCGGCTTGCATTTTTTAGGAATTGTACCAAAGCTACGTACCATTTTTTTCACTTCACTAAAGTCTTTTTTCTCATGAAATTCAAATGATTTTGCCCGTCCCGTTTTATAACTACGAAAGGTCAAAGTTCATGATTTCCAATTTTTATGTTGATGAAATGTAAACAATTTCGTGACATTTTATATGTGACTATTTTGGGGGTTATTTTTGCTTAAAATGTTGGAAAATAATGTCACTATTTAGTCTTGATTCATTTTTATTAATTTCTAATGAACTATCTAAAAATAGAATAAAATACAACAAAAGTCTTAATTTTGGACTACTATTATGTAAACGAAATTATCTTATTTGAAACCCTTTCAAGTCCACCGATTTCAGGAAAAATGTATCTTAGAATATGTGTAATCTGATGTTCCTAAAACAATATTCAAAACCATATGATGCGGACTTATTTTTTGTGGAAATTGATAAAATGCTTGTGTCCTGTTATTCTTTCATTGAAACTACAATACCCTGCGAAATAAAAAAAACCCTGAAATCAATTATGACGTCATATAAATTTTGACGTCATAGCTGAAATAAATGTAGTTTGTGTTACGTCACAATAAAATGTGTGAGTTATCTCCCTGTAACCGCAAACCTTACCTTAAATCTCATGAAAATGCACACATACCATCTTGAATATGTGTGTATATAAAGTACCAAGTTATATACTTTTATCTTGTTTCAAAAAATAATTATGACTTCAACAGTTTTGCATATTTCTAAAATTAAGTAAAAAATGATGAAAAATGGCGCATTTTCTTGTTGCTTTTTGAGGAGGAAAATGTGTCCGCAGCCGTCGCCCACAACGAAATTAATATATTTTATGTGATATCACATAATAAACTTATAATGCGAGTTTCATCGTGGGCGACAGCTACGAACATAGTTTTCTATTTAAAAAACCCACTGAAGAATTGGAAACTTCTGCTCAGTTTATGAAAATTACGGGAAAATGCACTGTTTATGACATCACAATTACCTTTGTGAAAAGTCTAATCAGGTAACTATTTATAGATTCTTAGTTTATGGGTATTTTTGTGCAAAATAAATGTTGCATTTTCATTTTTTGTGATATTTTTAAAAATCACCCTAAAACAGGGCAAAATATGGATGAAACCGTACCTAGTTCTTTGGTCATGGTTGACGCTGATTGTAATTCTAATTGACGTATTAAAAATTAAGTTCAATTTTTTGGGTTGATACAACGAGAAAAGAAGTTAAAATTGGTAATTTATATTTAGCCAGAAAATTGTAAACTTGTCAATGTTAAAAAAATATCGGTTCGGTAAGAAATATTTTAAGAAAATATTCGCATGTAATAAGTAAGTGCATCACCAAGACTTTTGGTCTGTTAACCATACAGTTATATATCGGAGTTAAATTCGTTATTTTATGGGTATTATTTTCTTATACAATAAAACCAGACAGTGGACTAATTAAAGCAAAAAATAAAAAAATAATAATACTATAGCAGAAAAAAAATTTCCAAACACCCCCACCCCCCAAAAAACACCCAAAGTTAAAAAACAAAACAAATCAAACCACTCCATCTAACCGCAATTCGAAGTGAATAAAGAAATATAAAGCTCTGCATTTGAACTCTTCAATATCAGTAAACATATTCACCCCGAGAACTTTTACAGCGCCCATTAATTATCAATACTGTCCATTCTATAAATAGTTTACGATAAAAACACTATAATTGCGCCCATCACATCGTATCTTTCCATGGATGATGTCATTTAATCGGGCTATTAAGGATAGAGCATCTTAGATCTTCATAGATTTCTGAAATCAGAAATGGGTTTGGCTCAGAGATAAATTATTAAATATTGAAGGTTGTCGTTGTACTAATAATCATATCAATCGGACACATTAATCTCTAAAGTGGTAGGGTGAAGTTATAAAATTTAATTCGTCGTTATATACAAAATAACATGACGACACGATGGGTTTAACCTTTATTGATATAAAGCTTAAATTGTACCTTGTAATGAGTTAAGTAACGAATTTTAGTCACATAAAAGCTGTGTTTGGCTCGAACCATCAATTTATGGTCGTATTGGACCTGTGCATAGACCTGCTCAATATCAACAAATTTAGAAATAAATACAAATTAGACTCAAATGATGCTAATCACCTTATTTGAAAACCGCGCCCTTTTTATTGGTTTTTATACACAGGTTTTTGTGGACAAACAATTGATAAATACAGGAATAAATAAAATAATTACAAGTTACAATTTATGAACCACTGAAGATGTGGCATCTAGAACAAATTTAATGGTCCCCTGAAATGGTCGATTATTTCACTAGTACTGAACGATACATTTCGTGGAGTGTCCCACGATACTTAAATATCAGGTTTTTATTTGCTGTTTCTTCTTTGCATGCACAGCGGTGTTGCAAAAGTCAATTTTCGTTCAAATAATAAAAAAAAAATCCGAAGACTTTTTTTAAGATAATAAATATGGTAGGTGGTGTTTATCTGCATAAGTCTTCACTTGGCAAATAGTTTAATTTTAAGCATTTAAAAAAAATGTTTAGCCAAGATACGTCATTATACCTAGAAGATTTTAAAATGATTGATATATTGCAACGGCTTACTAGATAATAAAAAAAAACTAGATAAATATCACATTTACATTTTCCAGTGTTTTGTGACAACAATACGAAACAAATTTTGTAACGTATATAAATATCAATACATTTCATCAGTGACGCAAATGACGTATACTGTTAGGGCGCAAGCGGGGTTTGCATAATGATACGAAATAAAACTAATATAAAAATAAATTAATATCTAATCGTACGATTGCTGAAAATTATATAAGTAATAATGAATTGTGCGTTGAATATTATGAGATGAACATCACGGTCGCGACGTAATCAATCTATCATAAAGCTCTTCGAACTTTATTTGATTTGATCACTCTTGACCATAATGATCATCTCTTAATACTCAAAGAATAACTCCTTATTCTTTAAATAAATTACGCCTATAACCAATTTATTCGTTAATCCAGGGTATATGTAACTCTCTTGATATATCTTTTCGAAATAATACCCCAGTATGCAGCCAGAATGAAGTAAGCATTAATATTTTAAAGATGACCTATGTTTAGAAGGAATGTATCCCTGCTTTAGATGGAATTTTTTATAAATAACTTTTTTAAAAATTGCTTAATCATGTAACGAATTATGGTTTCAGCTGATATAAAAAACAAATTGCAGATACCCTTCACATGTACATCTTGGATTTACAGATAATATGACTGAATCCGAATGTTCGTATAAATTATAGTTACGTACAAGTAAAAGTGGAGAAAATGAATGGATAGTAAATCTTTTATTTGACATAAATTATCGAGTTTATTCCTAGAAATCGTGACGAATAAGTGAACGTATTTCACACAATGCACAAAGTGATATATGCCACTTAACCATCATTCACTTCCAACAGATTACACTGTTTCCGGAAGTGAAATCATCAAGTAACGATTTCTACGAACAATTTCCCAAAATTTCACCAAATCATTTATTACAAGATTTTCTCATCCGATTTTATAGTAGTCCAATAATACAAAAATAAGTCAACCTTGATCTTCACCGGTGTAATGCAATAGATTGTATGGTTAACCGAGTTCTTGGTTGGCTATACCATTGGTATTTCGTTACTCATATTATCTACAGCAGAGTGAGGCAGTAACGATGAAATCACCATTGTGAGATTGAGCGGATTAACATCCGGTGAGAAACGAACGACCGGTTTACCCTGCTGGTTGATGACGAATTGCTCAAAGTTCCATCTGACGTCACTCACGCGGAGGGGATTGTAATGTAGATCGTCCTGGAATTCATCCGCTGTTGGGCCACAATATTTCTGCAAGAATCATAAATAGATGCATGTGATATAACTTTATCCCCACAATCAATTCTTCTTACATTATACACGACTGATGGAATAAAACTTTTGATTGTTCTTTGATTTGAATACAATATTATTGAAATCTACAGGTTAATGTTAATGCTATATTACGGTCCAGACATTGATCTTGTCATCTACGAGATAATGAACTTTTGAATTGAAATAGCTTATTTATCTTTGTAACCTGTTTAAGTCTTGCATTGTATGCTACGTACCTTCAAATAAGTAAAAAGTGGGTGTTCATCTTCTCCATTGACACCAACTTTGGCAAACATCGGAAAGTTAGGCACGTAGCCGTTTCCAGGGCGCACATACTTGATGGTATTTAAGATTTCTGTTGCTGTATCGCCTGGCTCTTGCTGTAGTCAGACAACAGATGCATATCAATCATTAAAAACGTTGACTAAAAAATGGTCTCAGCATTTTTAATCACAGGACACAATTTCCTGCATGCTGAACCGCATGTGTTTACAAAATTGCTGAAAATCTAGAAACGTTATTAAAATGAACGTACCAAGTTGAACTGATTGCAAGGAAATCCCAAGATCTCGAACTGTTTCCCTACAAACTTCTGTTTCAGTGCATTGTATCCCAAGTAGTGCATGGGGGTTAAACCTCAGAAGGAGGCCAAGTTGGTGATGACCAACACTTTGCCACGGTAATCAGAGAGAGAAACGTTCTTCGTCTGGTAAATGTCCGGAGCCGTAAAACTGTACACGGATTCGGCGGAAGATGGCGGCTGATTACACTCCACTTCCGTACCCGAAACCCGACAGATCACGCCCAGAAACGCCAAAAAGGCGAGGGAGCAATGAGCCCCCGCCATGAGTGAAGATTTAGAAATAGCGCTCTATTTTGTTACACCCTAATTTATACTGTCGTCTATCTTTCTGGCAATCATGAGACAAGTTGTAGGTGTCACGGGGTGTCGTTATCAATAAAAGGTTATAATAAGATAACTCTTGGTACATAAGCTGTGCATCTTATAAATAACGTTTACGTTGGAAAAAGAAAAATAATTAATTTACAATGCAAACTTCGCATGCAAGGGGAAATTTTCAGTGTGTATAATATGAAAATTATAATGATAAACTTGACCTTCACTAAAAATTTTGGTCCATCAAACATTGACCCCCCCCCCCTTACACACACACACACACACACACACACACACACACACACACACACACACATAACGACTGTTAGCTGTATTCTCCAACTAAAGAATACATGTGCTTTATGATTGTGCATGTTCTCTGTATATAAAGTTTTCAATGACAGTTGTGTAATATTACATATGTTAACATTTTAAGGAGAAGAACTCGTAAGTTATACGAACTTGATTCTAATCCTTTTTGTTTATATTTTATTCAATAAAATCTGTTCAATACAAGTTTACTAACTCTCAAAGATGACGGTTTTAGTCGAACCGTGACCTTTAACATCAACAGCTAAATCTTCTAGTTTCATGAATTATTAACAAGTAAACTTGTAAAAATATGACTAATCTGAAACATTTTAAACTTTTAACGTGATATCTTGACTTGGCATGTAAAATTGATTGACAGGTTGCCAGTTGATCGATTAAATGATGTTTACGTCTTCGCGCTAAAATTGATTGGATAGACTTCTATTACAAACCGATAACAATATGTAATTAAATGGACTTCTTTTCTTGTCTTTTTAAAAGAAGTAGCTCTTTAGGTTTCTAATAATTGTTAATTCAGCAATTGTTAGTACTTTCATCCAGTTTAAAAAGACTTTCCAACCTTCAATTCAACTTTAATTAACGTCTGTATGTTTTTCCTACGAAAGACGAATAGGGTCACATAAAAAAAATATTTTTATCTCGTAATTACGACAAAAGATCTCGTTATAACGAGATAATTATCTCGTTATAACGAAAAAAGATATCGTTATTACGAGTTAATTATCTCGTAATTGCGAGGAAAGATCTCGTTATTACAGGGTAATAATCTCGTTATTACGAGTTGGTTATCTCGTAATTACGAGAAAATATATTGTACATAGTAGTTGTTATTTGATTTATTATGGTAAAAAAAATACATACATAATAAGTGTTCCTCACCAGATCCATTCTTCCAAGTCGATTGGCTCAGCCTTTTAGTCTATTTGGTTTTTTTTTCCAGAAACGTTAATTCAATTTTGATTATTTTTAAATAACAACGCTCATTATTAATTGATTTCTACATAAAATAATCGGATTTGATATTTATCTTATATGATTTAATAAGTGGAAGAAACTTTATGTAATTTTACTTTCGACGTATATTACAATACCACTCCGAAGTAAATACCAGGTAGTCCTAGTCATAAAAATACAATTCCATTAGTTACAGATAACTTTATATAGTTTTAATCATGAATATGCGAGATTTACCCCGGATTGTGTTTTATATATTCATACAAAACCTATATTGAAAATAATTGTTTTCGTATATTAACATTTTGGAGTCTGAAAACAAATTATTGTAAACAGATAGCCATGCTATGACCTTGAATTAATATCATTACATATTGGTCACTATGATACTTATGTATACTTTTATATATGACAATCTAATATTGCACGCAAGTGATGCGTCATATTAAGGCGGGATACCTAAAGACTGCATCCCAATACTCTTTGTCATAAATGAGGTTAATTAATTCTGGCACAGTAAAATACAAACTGATAATATATAAACAAGTTATCAACAAATTGTCATATTTGGCGATCCTGTGTCTGTAATGAAGGCCCTAATATTGCAAGTTAGTCTTGTAATGCTTGTTCATCTATTTAACCTTTGTAACCTTAAAGCCATGTATGAATGGATGTATTATGAGTAAGCGATGCATCATACCCAGGTGGGGGACTCAAACCCCGCATCACAATATTCTTTCTGACAGTTTTGACAGTTTTGTTACTTTATTTAGAAATAAAATTTAACTCTGGAATTTTGACACTAAATGTTCACTCATGATCATTATAGATGGGCTGGACTGGTCAGAACTGTCAATTATAAGTAAAATGTTATATATACTCATGTAAAATGATGTTAGATATATTCTTTGATTTGGGCTGCTTCAATTTACTATACGATCACGCTTGATAATAAACTACTTGGTACCTAACAATTGGACTTGGTGATTACTCAGGAGGAAGGCTTACATTATCCTTCATATTTATAATTTGGTCAATGAATTTATTAATCAACCTGCTTTGCTCCTTTTGAATTTTTATTCACTAATTTAATAAATTTCTTAAGATAATTTCATCCATTTTACATAAAAAGACTCAGAAAGTACATGTAGAACATTGAAACGCACCATTTTATATAGATCTTTTCTCGAAATAACTCGAGTTTCGAGATAATCAACTCGTAAAAACAAGATCTTTTCTCGTGATAACGAGATCGTTTCTCTTAATTTCGAGATAATTAACTCGTAATAACGAGATAATTAACTCGTAATAACGAGATCGTTTCTCTTAATTACGAGATAATTAACTCGTAATAACGAGATAATAAACTCGTAATAACGAGATCTTTTCTCGTAATAACAAGATCTTTTCTCGTAATAACGAGATGATTAACTCGTAATAACAAGATCTTTTCTCGTAATTTCGAGATAAAAATATCTTATCGTATTTTAACAAGATAAAAGTAATGAAGGACATGACTGTGTCACATCATGAAAAATCTTAAGATAATCATCATTTAGATTTGCACAGTTACGGCGAAGTCTAAAACATCGAATTCCTTATTTATACTGAGGTTTTTTCCCCTTTCAAACAAAGTAGGGGACATGCGCAACTGAATTGAATAAGTAACTGCCATTAAACATTTTGATTTTAAACAAAGTCCTCACATATGAGTAATGCTCTTGGTATAATTGGCTGACCATCAATCGATTAACAATGATTAATATAGGTTTTATTATGGGACATCTCATCTTACCTAATGCACATGAATTAGGCCAAAACTTTTCTGTACATTATTTCCCCCCTCCTTTGTACTCTTCTGAATCAAGCTTTGTTCTATCTGAATGTGCATATTGAAAAAGTTTTCAAAAGCTATTTTCCGGGAGCAAAATTGGAATTCTTTGTGGGGTTTTGCGTGGAATCCTTGAAAACATCCCAAGATACACAAAAGAGACAAACAACAAACAGACTCTTGTCATTAATGTGACTGATGAGCGAGCGAAAGACCCGGATAATCGGTATACTATTCACTATGGAAAAGATTTTTAAAATACTTATTGGGCAGAAATGACGCAAACGGTGTGAACACTCGATATTGAAAATCATTACACGTTTCACCAAAACTAGCGAAACAACCGAAGGTACAAAGGCTAACTTGTTTAATATGTTTGACTGGCCCGCAACCCTTATTGGAAATAAATGACGATTTTACAATCAATAAAATACCTGGAGGGGTCATACTGCAATCGGAGGAGAGGACATCTAAGCGCTTGGGACTATTAAACAGACAATACCCGGATCAATAAACCACGCTTGGCATCATCAAAGTTTTCCGGAATTGATTCCTGATTCAATCTGAAGACTCTTAAAGCATCTCGGAACACCATCGAATTCTTTTTTTTTTTAAATGTACAATTGATTTCCAGAATCCTGTATCCCATATATTTTCTTCGATTGGAAATCTTGTACCCGGTTTATAGTTCAATACTAATATCTTAGATAGAGTACACCAAGGATTTTTTTCTTTCAAGATTTTTAAAAGCAATCTGATTGTGCCGATCTTATAACTTCTTTTGAGCTATCCGAGTGTAAATATACAAGCTTTGGATATATATTTAGTCTCCTTAGAAATAAACGCTCAATATTCATCAATGTTAAAATCATCTTAAAAATTCGGTCTAGAATGCGTGTTGTTGAATATTTTGTCTTTACAGTGTAAACATAGAGTCTATATTTGATGCATATATTGATCGCTATCGTCTGCGAGTGCTGTCTCTAAAGATAAAAAAGAAACTCTATTTAACAGCTTTTAAATTTATTATGTCGTCGAAAAAAAAGAGAACACGAAATATCGTATTTTTTTCTATTTTTAATAAGGATACATATTATGTTTTTGTTCTGTTGATTTTGTTGGGTAGGGAGGGTGAGGTGTACGCATGACATTTACACCGGAAGCTTATAAATCTTGGGAAATTAACCCAAATTTTCAGGAGTAAATTTCGATAGGATGTATAATGAATTATAAATGTATATAAATGTATCAGTTTTCATTGAGTTTGAACCATTATTAATAAAAAGTTATAGACTTTACGCATATGATAGTATATGACAAAATCGGCAAGCAAATAATTTGAGCAACTCAACTCTATCCGATTTTACAGAATTTTTGTATTGAAAAAAAAACAACAACAAATACAGTGGCAAAATAAAAAATACTTGTATTAAAACCAAAGACTTGTGTGTTTTTGAGTTATTCTCTTTTGCTTACTAGTGTTACTGTGTGAAGTTTGGTACAAATTTGGGATTCGTGCGGTTGCTTCACTGCTACCTGGCTACTAATGAGTGGCAAGTTGTTCTCCAATTATTTCTGTGTAGATGTAATAACGAAGTTTTTGGCTGTCATCTTCTTTCCTTTTCTAGTACGCCAAAAAGATCTTCCCATCCACACTCAGACAGCTCTGAGGGGGTATAAAACTTGCAGATGTTCATGAGTTTAAACTCTTGAGGACAAGATTCCTTCTGCTCTCTTCCAACATTTAGGTACTACTCGTTCCCTTTCTTCATTTCCTTGAATCAACTGCATCAGTATCCTGATCGAGTAACATGGGGCGTTTCTTTGACATGTACATACTAGGTATTGTATGGGATTGCGCAGACACTTTGTGTTTGGTTCTAACACACCACTGACTTCTTTCCTTGTTCGATCTTCTTCCTCAAGTGTAAGTAATGGTTTGCCCACAGGAACTAACCCATCGCATTTCATTAAAAAATATCCCTTTCAAATGTCTACATTATGGACTTTCATCACGTGTTCCTCTATCTCATTTGTTGTAGATCATAGTATTAGGGTACCAAAACGCTCTCATTTGAGAAGGTCACTAATGAAACTACATGTGTCTTTGGCGAAATTATTCCCTTTCTTAGCCATGCGTGTCTTTAATTTGCTCTACATATCATCTCCGCAATCCTTAAGCTGTTGACGTTGTCATACAAATTATCTGCATTTCTCTAAGACCTTTTTTCTTCTTGTACCTAGAAACTCTTTCATGTTCTCTCTCCCATCGCCTTAAGATTATTTTTTTTTTTGCTGGTGTTGCTTCTCTTTACCTTCTGTTCTGAACCTCAAATTACCAACAGAAAAAGATGGATGATGTACGATTCTGTTCCAAACTATCTCTTAGTGGTGAATGAATAAAGTGCCAGCGTTTTCAGTGTTAATGTCGATGTCTGACCAAGCTTTGTCGTCCTTGTAGGGCCAGTTAATGTACTTTCTAGTCTGGCCTCCCAACCGGAAGATTGCCATGGCTCCATAAACTGCCATCATCTGAGTCCAAAGGCAAGTGTTTCCTGGTGGTTTGGTATGGTTCTTTACTAGTTTCCAACAGTATTTTACCAGATATAAGCAAGCTCTGCTCTGTTTGCTGCAATTAACTTAACATAAGGTACACATTTGAATCAGACCAGGTGAATTCATAGGACTCTTTCGGTTCACCATTAAGGAATGTCTAACTTTTTGATGGACAGTCTTGAACCAGTCACAAAGAGAATCTAATCATTCCACCGTTTCAAAATACACTTCATAATTATATAAAATACACAATAAATTCTTAATCATTATTTTCCTTATTCAAAGTTTTAATTTTTTTAAATAATTGATTTAAAGATTCAGTGAGCAGCGCTCATATACAGTACTTGGTTGAAGCCAAGACACACTCAACATACGAAAGTGTATAAGATAAGTAATGAACTTCCAATCCATTTTTGTGGTATTTTTGTTGTTGATGTTGTTGGCACAGTTATGATCTATATTTTTTGTTAAATCTCGTTAAAATGGCATGTGTAAAAAACAAAAACATTTTGCAGTCAGGAATCAGTACTTTCAAACATCTACATACAATACAAAACCATTATTATTAATTTGTCCTAAACTGTGCTAAAATCAAAATTTTGTACTTCTACTCAAAATCTTCTCGACTATAGATAAAACATAAATTTTGGTTCTCGAAGAATATTGAGTTTTGAAAGTGAAAATGTTGGTCATACATGTATTTTTTTTTTAGAATCTGGCCTCTGGAAAAACTCAATAGCAAAAAAAAATCTATTTCACATGATAGTAAAAATAAAATGACTTTTTGTATGATGTATTTTACATAAGCTATAAACAGGTCGGTTACACTACCTTATATGGAAAGCATTATTTAACATGTGACAATATTTACGTCAAAAAGATTCACAAATCCAGTGAATGAGTCGCAAAGCATGACGGTCTAAAACGTGTTTACTTTTCAACACAAACACGTGGTTTGTGGCTGTTTTATACACAATATTTATTTGCTTGCGGGAAAATTCGTACAACTTGATTTTTACTTTAGAAGGTAAAAAAGGAAAGATTACGTACCGTAGACATTGTTCCATGCTCACATTGAAAAATACTGTTGCTTTAATTTATCAATTGTTGCCTCAAAGATCGATCAGTATCAATAGACTGGTATACATACGCATACAAGTACAAGCAAATTTTGATAAGGAAAAATTGCATAATTGTTTATTAGTGACTTAATTATTGTACACCATTAATAAATGCAGGTAATTTTACATTTTTAACATACGTAAATAGTCACGATAGTAGAAATGCACAAATATACAAATACAGAAGTACAAGTTATGTATCTTGTAGTATTTTGTACACTAAGCATTCTGATGAGTGTCCCTGAAGAAATTTCAAAATTCTACTAATGTTGTCCTAAACCTGGGGTATCACATGAAAAACGTACTCGCTGCTTCTAATATAATAGGGTGTACATATCTTTTGAACTTTGATAATGAGGTATTTAGATAGGTTGATATAAGGCCTCATAGGAAATATTTTTCAAATGTGAGCATAGAAATGAAAGATCAGACATGATTTTCCATATTTATTTCATTAATTCCGAAAAATAATTGAAAATGAGTTTCCAAAGAACAATTCAAAATGGTATATATTTTCAACACGCTTTGTATACACTGAAACTTGTAGTATCCCACAATGCCTTGCAACTCATTCACTGATTGGTTTGACAATAAAAGTAAACAGATAGCTAATTTTGTATGCAAATTTATGCCGACGTCACAAAATCTAGTGGTCTCGACCTGATAAACGCAATCAACCACCCATCCATCCTCCCCCGCCCCTCCTTTGGGTCCAATTGACTATAAGTATATTTAGTTTGACCTTTTTTCATAAATGACAATAAGGGTTTGTTTTTGTTTAAATAACATCACACAATTTAAGTATGCAAATAACAACTGTAATCCAAGTTGGATAACAGTGAAGTGTCTAGCTGTCTAATGTCAAGGGAAGTCCACATAAAGACAGATTACAGTCCTACATGGTAGTTAGATATTCGCTTTAAACGTGTGACAACTTGTATTTTTTTTTAATTTAAAGGAGGGGGGGGGGGGATCAGGAGTGTTTATAAGAACAAAAACTAGAACTGTCCTAATGGGACTAATACCCCCGCAAGGCTAATTTCAAATGGGACAAATAATTGAATTGTATAATAAAGGTTTGCGACACATAAATAAAAAAAGATTCTAGAATTGTAAAAAACTAAATTAGTTAACAAAGAAAAATTAAAATCAAAGTTTTCAAAACTTCACTGTAAATACATATGTATAACAGTAATACATTTACAAATTTATGTATCTGGTGATATTTTTTTATTTCATTGTTTTGAAGAAAAAACCACCAAAGTGACAATAACCCCTCCCTTTGCAGTAAATGAAAATAGCCAAGCAATGCTCTTCTGTTGATAACACTTTGAATATCTTTCTAATCAGAGTCTTGACAGATGCAATAAGTTGTTTCAAATTTTCCTCACTTTCTCCTATGGTACAATGCAACTCAGAAAATTGATCCCATAGGACTACGATTTTCTTTGATGAGCTTGTTAAATTGGATAAAATCCCAAAACATTATCATAATTAGCATACTATGTAAAAATATGAAAAAAAGAAAATTTAATATTACAAACAATTTTAAAATTGCCAAAACACTACAATCATATCAGTAATTTTGAATTTCATTTAAATTAATGCCCTATAGGGTCACTTCATCAATTTACTTGACTAATAAATTTAAACAGTTTCTAAAAATAGCTAACTTCATTATTAATAATGATATTATTCATTTCATTATAATGATAGAAACTTTTGGTTTACATGAAGCAGTATTAAAATAACCCCAAAACCACCGCCCATTTTACAGATTATCAATTTTCCCTAAACCCATGCTCCATCTAAACCATGGCTCAGATAATGGCCCCCTTGGGACAACTGAATTCAGCCACACTTGTCTTTGATGTTCTTATTAGCTCCTAAGAATTTATCAATGAAAAACAAAAATTTTGCATTGTCAGTTGATAGAATACTTATAAAAAAAATAAATTAAGTTAAGAAATAAAGACAAAAAACCTCCATCTGGATGTATTAATATAAATATATTTTAGAGTGTTTACTATTAATTAATGAATAAAGTCTGTAAGGATTACCTCCCTTACTTTTCAACATCAGTGTATAATATATAGTATAAGGAAAATGAAAACTGTCATAAAATCATTAAATCTTGTCTGATCTTAAAAAAAAATTGCAGGTGCACATCTTCAGATGGTGTTCAACATATGTACAAATTTTCAGACTGTTCCATGCAGTAGTAAAAAATTCTATAGGGGGGACAAAGTTGCGTCTACAGACAGACGGACAGACAGACAGACGGACAGACAGACGGACGGACAGGGTGAAACCAATATACCCCCCTAAACTTCGTTTGCGGGGGTATAATTACACAAATGACAATATGCATTTACACCCTGTGGATTCGAAAATTACATTATGGCACATAGAATGTGGATAAACGGCTACATAAAAAATAATATCTCTCCAATTTATGCCCTGTCGAGACAAATAGCCAAATTAAAACACAAATTAAAGCTGACCTGACTTATAAATAGGCACACACACCATTGCATAATTCCGACGATACCACCTAATGGGTATAAAAACCCTTTATATGTAATAATATAGTTGAACACCTGGAATCCATGGCCGACGTGTACTATTCCTTACGTTATCTTTGATTCTGCGGTTTTCGTGTTTTTTTTTTTTTAATTTCCTGGTTTTCAGTGCATTTTCTATTTGTTTGTAATACATTGACCTGTATTTGAAGTTACTTTTTCCATAGCATGGAATATATATGCATAAATATGATAATTTCATTGCCATTGAGTAACATGGTAATGTAAGAAAAACGTCCACACAGGTGAGACCTGTACAGCAAAATACTTTAAACTGTTAGAAATTCAACAGCTTAAATTTGGGGTTGTAAGGAAAGAGGTTAAGAAAGAGAAAAATGTCTTTTACAAGATGTTCAGCTTTAAGTACCCAGTATTGATAAATTGAGATAAATTTACCTGTTATTAAAAAGACAAGCCTGAAGAAAAAACACAGCTGCAATGTATAAAACATTTATCTCAAAAGATGAGCAAAGTCAGGTCACACTGTCAAATAATGAACATTCTGATAAATCGTCAATGAAGATTTCTTCACTGGAAATTTCTGTGTGTTTTTCAATGGAAGTCCCAGCAGTGTGCTTCACTTTCACTTTTTCATGCTTTTTCCTTTTGTGTTTAGTCACATTCAAATTATTTCCTTCCAAGTTGCTACCGCAAACATTGGCACTTTTTAATGTTTCTAATGTTGATGTGACATTTGCAAAAAATCTGCAATGCAAAAGAAAATTAAAATTACAGAGGAAGCTCTATTCTTTCCTTTTTTCCAAAAAATCACATGGGCTTCCTTTTCATTTCACAAATATCTTTATATTACTATTGGTATATAAAAATCAAGGTATTTATATTCTTTGCCTAAAACTTACCTGTCAATTCGTAGAAAATTTTCCTGCATCTTTTTATTTGCAATTTGAATAAGCTTTTCTATGTACTGAAATGAAGTAAAGACAATTAATAAAGAATGAGCAGTCTGGAATTTGGTAAATTAAGCAAAGTCTAACAAAATGTCATATTTACCTTGTATGTTACCAGGAGTTCTCCATCCAGCGATAAAGGAACCTCCAAACCATGGGTACTTCTTACAGCCTGGGAAGATACATGTGTCAATAGCATGTAATGGACTGTTATATACCCGGTACACAGGCAAATTACAGTATAAATTACATAATTAACTTAAAAGCTTCATTTCAGTTCAGTTTATTCACTCAAACTAAATAATTTGGTACAAGAGGAACATTTATATATATATATAATACACATAAATACAAATCGTCAGAGGTACATACATACAGGTACATTTTCATACAGGTAAAAGATATAAATATAAAAGGACATACTATAGAATCACTACTTATTTAAGACTAAAGTATACAGGATCAAAATAGGAAAACAACTAAGGGGAACAGACAGCATCAAAAATATTTTAAATAAATACACACAATTTTCTTAGCGATTTACAGTTATAATTGGTCATGAGTTCAGAGAACTCCGTTCAGAAAAATTTGGTCACAGAAGAGAATTATTCTTAATTATCATTCTTTGCTGATTATCATTTTAAGTGCTTAACTACTAATACACCTACCACGATTATCTTTCCTTTATTTCCAAGACTGATGCCAGAATTTCGAAATCCTGATGCTACAGCACAACTTAGCTGCAATTTAAAAATTGAAATGAAGATGTGAAGCAACTCATGAAAAGTTTTCAATGGACAAATTTTAATTTCTGTTGTCTACACTTACCATGGACTGGGCACTACTTAGAGACTTGCATTGAACATGTAAAACAAAGGGCTCAAACTTGAATACTGAATCTCCACTGAAGGCTTGAAGTCCTGCAATCTGGAAACAAATAAACAAAATCATGAGGAAAAATTGCAAAATATAAAATCATTAAATTGAATTAATTATTTTTTCCAACCAAGGATAATCTTTGAATATAAATACACATCTTTAAAAATAAAATTGGCAGTAACTGCTTTAATGGAAATTGATGGGCACTTGCTTCTGACTAACAAAACATATATCCATTCACTGGTATTCTTTAATTTCACAATATTTTCTTAATATCTCCCCCAAATTACATATAAAGGCATACCAATAAATATATATATATTTTCTCTTCAAAGTTAAAGCATATGAGCTGTATTTTTTAAGAATTTTTTTTTGCTGCAAAAACCTGCTAGCATGTTAATGCTGCATGTAACTTATACTTTAATGATAAATAACATTTGAAAAAATCATTAATTTTTGTCAGAAGAAAGATTTCTCTTATAAGGAATATATAGCAGATCAATTTTTGTACAGGACGACAATAAATCAATTTTGCTCCAATTAGGCTTCTTAACGACTTTTCCCACACAAATATGGTTAACAGAAATTTAAAAACCATGATATATTTTGTCATTTAAGTAGAATATAACATTTTTATAAGAAAAATTTCAACATGAAAATTGCAGTTCATATTGCTTTAAATACTCACAGCTGCATCATACTCTGCTTCATCGTGTGTTGTATACAACCACTTGCAACCTTTCTTCTTTACAGATGTATCTCCTTCTTTTCTCTTAAATAAGATGAAGGGGTAATAAATGAAAAGGCAGAAAAATTACATAAATTTTTAAAAAATCAAATGTAAAGAATAAATCTATCAACATGATTATCACAATTGTATGTATTGGGTACATGTATGTCCTTCAAAATGGTTATAACCATTGTATGTGTAACTGGGTGGGAGAAATAGCTAGGATTTGAGACTAAAATTAAAATAAAGGTCCCCTGAATCACTAGTCAGGTGTCCTACTACTGGTAACTGAATATTTTGCATTAGTGTAAGAGCAAACACATCAGACCACCACATTCCTCTCCCTTTAAAAATGTTAAATGATCTTTGCCAAAACGAAGATCAACATTCCTGGTTCTTTTTCCTGATGAAAGTAAATTAATCTGTCAGTTCCAGGTTGGTTACTGCACCAAATGTATTGGAATGGAAGAGATAATGAGGTACCAGACCAGGATTCAAACCTGGGCACCGGTAACCAGTTGACATGTTTTCATTGTGTTGTTATGCTATAGCGTGTATATAACCCATTATTTCATTGGATAAAAATATGAAGTTGCAAGGGGTGCAACTCTTGTAATTAACTGGATAGTGCCACCACATCAGCGAGTTTTCATATTGAATATGCAAAGGGTTTTGGGACCAATCGCCCAAATGGGATATACAGTAAAACTCGGTTATAGCGAAGTCGTAGGGACCAATGGATTTACTTCGTTATATCCGTATTTCGTTATATCCGTATAATAATAGCTATAGTGAATTCACTATATGCATGTTTTCTTTCACCAGACTACAATTTCTGCTAATCGAGGCTTTATGTGAAAATGCATTCTTTTGATACCTTTAATAATCGGATTGTGAATTGAAGAATTTATGGTAAAATAAATTCATTCAAACTATAATGTTAAATGGTAATGCAAACGTTTTAAAATGTAATGAAATTCTTTATGAAAGTGTTCAAGTTCATTATAAATCACCTCAAAAACAGAGGCCTCAAAAACAGTTCACTATATCCGTAAATTGTTATATCCTAATTCGTTAAAACTGTTGAGAAATTTATCGGGGACTCAAAAAAACTTCGCTATATCCGTTTTCGTACTAAACGTGTTCTACTGTATAGCCTTTTCGGGATATAATAGCACAAATGGGATATAAATTTACAGTGCAAAAAATAAAAAAATTGATTTTGAAATTTTTGATAAAAATCCTCATTAATGTGTATTAAATGCAACAACTTTTGGTTGAGAAGTTTTTCTTTATATCTGTAGTTTGTAAGATCAATCTCCAAGAAGTTTTGGATATACTGAGGGATCAATCTCCGTAATAGTACGGTTACAGAAATAGTTGTTAACCAAAAGTTGTTACATTTCATCTATTCTAATGCGGATTTATATCAAAAATGTCAAAATCAAAATTTTTTATTTTTTGCACTTTAAATTTATATCCCATTTGGGCTATTGTATCCCAAACGGGCTATTATATCCCATTTGGGCGATTGGTCCCAATCTGTTTAAATATTATGTGGAGTGGACTGAAAACCATCGGCTAGCGTAGATGATTTATTCAGAAAAAGTTGCAACTGTTTTATCATAGTGTAACGATATGACTTTATTTCTTTTTTCTTTTAGATAACTAAAATCCAGGTACCTCATCTGTGCATAGACATTGATCAGCTCACATGGCGTTCGTCACAAACTTTTTCTCTTCTTACTGTGTGAACACTCATATACTGTACTATAAATATCTATTTTATAGTATGCATGTAGGGGTGGTCACACATTAAGTTCTACGACCTTCCAGAGTGTACTAACTCAGATGCCAGACTATTTGCAGATGATTGCCTGGTCTATCGACAGATCCGAAACCAGAGAGATGCAGCTAAACTTCAGGAAGATCTCACTGCCTTGGAAGTTTGGGAACACAGGTGGCTGATGAGTTTCCACCCGGAAAAGTGCACTGTTATCCGGATCTCGAACAAGAGACAGCCACTTCAAACATCATATACCCTGCACGGACACCAGCTGGGAGTTGTAGAGAGTGGAAAGTATCTTGGTGTAACCATCTCCCAGGATCTTCAGTGGACAACCCACATCCATACCACCATAGGCAAAGCCACAAGGAAACTAGGCAAAGGCAACAGCATATTGAACCTTGATCAGACCAGCGATCGAGTATGCCTCTTCCGTGTGGGACCCCTACCAGGACACACTCACCAGAGAAGTTGAGCAGGTACAACGTAGAGCTGCCAGGTTCGTATACAACAACTATCATGACACCTCCCCCGGGTGCGTAACCAGACTCCTGCACCAACTTGAATGGGATTTTCTCCAGCATAGGAGAACCATTAACAGACTTGTCCTATGCTACAAGATTAGACACCAGTGTCAGCAGTGTGTCGACATAAACCCGGAGAACTACTACACACCCGGAGATAAAAGAACCAGGAGGAGTCACAGACTCAGACAGCCGCGGGCCAGTATATAAAGAAGTTTACAGAAATTCCTTCTTCCCACGATCGGTGAGAGACTGGAATCGTCTACCAGAGCCAGTTACAGCAGCACCTACCATAGAAGAGTTCAGGACCAGACTTTCCAGTGTCCCCTGGACTCAGCTGCAACCATGGTAGACGTCACAGCTATCTTGTAAATAATTTTAATAGTTTTTAAAACGGAAAGCCTCCTGTTTTTAACCACGCCGGAGTTATCATCACTCAGTTAATTGAGGTCAACTCCATACCGGAAGAAGAAGAAGAAGTTCGCGACGAGCCTCTGTGATCAAGGTGATCAGCTGTGCATACTTACACTGTCATCAAAAATTATTATTCTACCAGAACAGGAGCTCGTGGTGAAGAAATCGGTCGATGTGTTTAAAAGTGCGACCAGAGCATGTATCTTTTCATCAATTGAACCTTTCCTGCTCAAATCTACCCCACTCAATGCTCTCTCCTTGTCACGATTGAAACTGTTCATGTTTTTTTTATCAATGTCAAAAAACAGTTTTAGATTCCACTATCTTAAACTGTAAGACTAAAGAGTTTTACCGACCAAAAAATAAAATCCAGGTTTGGTTAAGGACTATCAAATCCGGGAAAATATGCCAGTTAATCTCCATATATCTACCGTTTGAGAATTAATACCGGTAATCATATCAATTTAATCATTCTAAACATTCCATTTCTTAAAATTATTTTCATACTTGCACGAACAGTTTTCTTGGGTTTTTTTTATAGAGATCTACATGCGCGGATCTAGAGGAGGAGTCAGGGGGTCCAGACCCCCCCCCCCTCCCCATGCAAAATTCTATAAATTTACATTATAAAATTACCAAAAGTATGCCTCAGAACCCCACTGGCAAACTCAAATAACCGTCGGACCCCACCCACCCCCGAAAAAAAAGTCTGGATCCGCGCATGTCTTAATCATCATCGCCGAATTGATTTAGAGTCCAGTCCATGAACATTTTGACCTACAAATAAGTTTCATAACCCTTTGCTTGTGGTGTTGTACTCGTCATAAGATAATATTTCAGAAATAACAATCATGAAGTGCAAAGACGAAAAGGAAGTCGTCAAAAAAAAAAAAAACCGGTTGACGGCGAGACACGATTATTTGTATGCACATTTGATGCGTGTTTTGACATACATGTAGGTTCAATGTCCAGGGATACCTGTAATTATGTCATACAAAAAATTCAAAAGTTCTTTTAACTTAATTTGAGTGTATGATGATGATTCATACCTAAATTCTTCTTTATTTTAGTAAACGTTCAAATTTCTAAATTTTTTTCAACCACATGTCCATTCCCCGGTTCCTGTTGAAGGTGAAACGGTCGGTACCTCGTTCTTCTGAACATCAAAGCCTTTGACAAAGGCAGCAAGTAACTTTTACAAATCTCGATTTCCCTGTTTTTACCTCTAGTTAATTTTTCTTCATGTGATCTTTTTTACACTATACCCAGCTATTGTGCTTTATAGCTGAATATGAATATAAAGGTTGCGATCATACATGAACCGCCAAGTACTGTTACACCTAAGAAACACTGTTACCTATTATAGGTTTGTTACTGACTGTCTACAGAAATATGTCGGTTTGTTAATGTCCATGGAAGGCGAAACGAAGCTATATGGACCTTCGTATATAAAACGTCGAACTCATGCGCGGATCTAGAGTGGGGGGGGGGGGGTCGGAAAATAAAAATTTATTAAATTTACACTGTAAAATTATCGCAAATATGCCCCCCCCCCCCGGCAAACATCCATCGGATCCCCCCTTGAAAAATTTCTGGATCCGCGCATGGAACTAATCCGACTATAAATGCCTACGATGATTTTGATGATAATATACATGCATGTAGCCGCTATCAAAGTCCGACAAAGCTAGTCAACAATTTCAGCTACACTCACGTGCTAAAAGTATGTCAATTTTTTCCATATATATTTCATTGAAAACAAGACTTATAGGTTTTCTGTTGTTATTTTTTGTCGGATTTTGAAGAAATTTATATTAATTAAAGTAGATTCAATTTGCACTTGTTGACATTCATTGAAATAGTTTTTTGACAACTCATTTGTAAAATTTGATATTTCAAACACAACACGAAGATATTTTTAAAGAGATTTACTATATATCTTTTGCAATATATGAGCCGAAAACTCTTACTTTGGATTGTTAAAATCAAATCTCAGGAATTGAAGGTTGGAAAAATATTCAAATATGATGCCAAAAAAGCTTGATAAATTTTGAATTTATTAATCCAAGTCTTTTCAAAATCGGTCAAGGGGTTACTTTTTAATGATTCTTTGAAAAAATTTGGTTTTCAATAAAATATATAGTGAAAAGAAAAAAATTGACACACTTTTGGCAGCTGAGTCTACATTTCATTATCCCTGTAGGTGCTTTAGGTTATGCTAGATGAGCTAATTAAGCATTATGTACTTTCCTTTTGTTATGGAAACGTCTCTATAGACTTTTGAAGTATTCTCCGAGCAACATTCGTATGCTGATGGTATGTGTATTTATTTATAAATAAATCAATTTTGCTTTAACTCTACCTGCGTTTATGATGATTCATATATATTAATTTTTCTCTATTTTGGTAAACCCTTAAATCAATGGGAAAACGCAGTGGCTCTCTGATATAATGATCTAATTGTTACCCTGCTGTTTCCACTCTGTCTGAACAAACACAGAGAGAGAGAGAGAGAGAGAGAGAGAGAGAGAGAGAGAAGGGGGTAAAGGCATTTGATACTTTTGAATACAATTAATTTGAAAGTTTAAATGCACTCTTTCAATAACGATCGTTCTTATAAGACAATAAATGCATTTCAGCCACGAAGGAAACGCTAGTTAAGTGTCATTTAATTATTATAATCCAGACTGGTTTGTTCAGTGTCGGTAACCCGTTGCAGTCTATTGGGCCATTGGAAACACAATAATCAAAATCTAACCTGTGTGATTTAGTTTAATCCATAACAAGATATATACACTTAAAAACGTACAAGGGATAAAAGCGTCACGTAATATACATATACATATTACTTCTAATGTATATAATCTACAAGACTTAGTCCATTTTTTCACTTATACAGAGCTAGTATACACAACTGAGGAGATCAAAGCCAAGTAGCATTGTAACCATTGTAGCTATTTGGAGTCATTAATTGAATAATGCATTGTTACCAGTTCTGTTTTAACCACTTCTTTTGGAACACATGATTTCAAATTGCTAGAAGTAACGCGTGTTATGAGTTTCAAAAGAGATTTTACTTCATGTCGAAACTTTATATCGAAACCTGAAGTGGTTCTACTTTGGCACTGTCGGTTTGGGGGACTAGTTGGTCACCAGAGGGAGCGGACTGCACCTCCTTCCGGTCATGCAACGTTTTGGTTGTTCCCGTCAACATCTCGTGGAACGTCAGCGTCTTCTCGGGGAACGTCACGTGTCTGTTGACACTTGACGCTTTTTTCATACCGTCTGCTTCTTGCGAATCGCCAAGAACATGACCAGCTACGGAGGTGCTTTTGAAGCTATAAGTAAACATAGTATTACTTCGGTCTTCTCTGTCAAAAAGTGTCCTTCTAGTATGCAGAATCCTCGGATTTACCGAGTTTGTAAAATTACGACGAGAATGGCGACTTGTTACATCGGAAGTTGCGCGTGATATACCCTTACTCTTGGTTGACACTAAACTAGTTGCTGAATTCTGTTCGGGGCGATCTTTGTCGATTTCGCGATCTTTTCCAACAATGAATTTCTGTTGTTCTTCAGTTAACGTCGGTTTGGGGAAATATCTACCTGGAACTTGCTTGCTCTGTTGCAGTGCGGGTCGGAGTACCAAGGAGCCTTTTTTGTCCTTATCTCTAGTTAAGGTCGTCCTTCCGTCGGAAAATACTGTGATGTTCACGGGGGTGCATGACGCGGTGAAGGTCGAATCCCTGGTTTCTGGCCTTGGGGTGGGCCCCATATTCTTCGTGTAAGAGTCCACAAGCTTCGGAGGACCTTTGATTTTAACCAATATCGACAACGGAAGAAGCCGCTTCTCCTTGCTATTGCTTTTCCGAAATTCACTGTTCTGTGGTCGTTTTTGTAGAATGTCCCAATTCCTTGGAGTCCTCAGTGGTATACACGTAGTCAGATCTAAAACAGAGGTCATTTTTTTTTACCACGAAAGTTTCTTGTTAAATATAAAAATCCATTGGCTCAAAGCCGTACATTTTCGTTGACTTTAAAAACTGTGAAACGAGGTGTAAGAATTTAACAAAACTAAATTCTTGGGCGAGGATTGTCTAGAAATTCTCGCTGTTTCCATGCTGTTTTGGGCTGCTCTGCGCCAAGACGATCCGTTTGTATATGGCCCTCTAATCCTAATCCCCTGACCTCAAAAACTGGTGCAATGAAATTCAACAGACGAAAATCACTAACAATTAATCCTGTCGGAATAAAGAACAACTCTTACAAATTCGAACAATACGTCGAGTTAAATAAGAAATATCGATATGCGAGAAGAGACACTAAGGTTTGAACAGAAAACTTTCATTAATATCCAAAACGTCTAACGGGCTCTCCAGAACACATATATCACTATCTAAGATACTAAACCTGACCAAAAAATAGCTTTGAATTGAATTTATTCTTTAAATTTTTATTTCTGGTATTATGTCGACTCTTATTATTGGAGATTTAAATTTACTTATTGTAAGCGTGTCGCAATTGTTGCGCGCCACTATTATCAAAAAAAAAAAAAAAGAAAGAAAGAAAAACCCATTCACTCTTTCATATCATTAATGGTATTTTGAGGTTTGTCAATATTGTTCCAGGAGAGAAAAAGAATGAAATGAGCTTGCTTTTTTTCCCCTTTTGTTTCCTTGCATAGTTATTATGTCGTACGTGTGGCTGTTGGACGTGCATCTACTAAAATTTTGGCAACATATATATGCATGTATCGTGCATGCTTACAAATATATGCAAAGGCTATGAATCATTTTGGTATTGAAATAAATATACATTTTGAGCTATAGTTTCGGTGTCTCTGGAAAAACCTTCCTGTATATATATTTATATCACGTTATATTTATTGATAATTGAGATTAGTCAAGATCGGGAATGTTTATTTCTTCTAGCTTTTGATAAATACGTATACACACATGAGTCTATAAGGCCATTTTGATTGAGTTTGGGAGAGGGTCCGACTGACCGTGATTAATATCGAATGCAGATCTTTGAACAACGGTATAACATATAGCAATGATTTTCAGACTTATATACAGAGAGAGAGAGAGAGAGAGAGAGAGAGAGAGAGAGAGAGAGAGAGAGAGAGAGAGAGAGAGAGAGAGAGAGAAGAGAGAGAGAGAGAGGTGACAATTCTTTTTAAGCATACCCCTTTCTCCTCTCCTGTTCATAACCATTGCTGTTCTTCGGGTGTCGGGGGTGGGGGGGGGGGGGGGGGCAATGTCTATGTGTCTGTTAATTAACAGGTGTTTGACTTCTGTTCTTCTGGAAACACTGTCCATATTCATCAAATCTCTACATAATTTACCGTATTGATAGGACTACTCTGTTTAATGCAGCAGCTGGCAAGTTCTTATGAGGATGTAATTATCACTGATTTATTCGCTCAACGAATTACATGTCTAGATATAATGAACTTAAAATATTGAAGACCTTGAATAAATAATTTATTGATTTTTTTGGTACATGTTATATATACAAGTTTGTTTGTTTGGATTTTTTTCTCCTATTTGTAATTGATGTATAAAGAACGACCACGACCAAAATTGGTGTATGCATGCATGTTTGTTGAATAAAATTCATCCACTTTTTTTTTCAAACTTAAAACTGGGTGTCAATTTGCATTTATTGGAAATTCTATAATATATTGAGAGGGTGCAAAAATGTTTGTTTTAAGTAATTTTGTGCATTAAACTTATAAATTAGTTTATAAATATCATAAAAGGATAAAAGGAAAAAAGGAGTAAAGTCCTTGGGGTCTAGATACTTGGGGGTGGGGGTGGAAGGGGGGGGGGTTGGTTGGTTGGTACTGTCCTCAGGCACATGTGGAAATTCTAACAGAAAATTTCCTTTTAACATGTTTAAAGGTCGTACAAAGTCGGCTCATGGAAATGTTGGAATGGCGCCTTTTGGTCCATTCTCTCATCTTTTAGCACCCTCCCCCATTTTAAACGGACTTGAACTGTATTATCAAACTTTATTACAGAAACAAGAGCTTGTAGGAAAGGGTGTGGAGGCTGCGTTTGCGAGTGCTTTCGGAAATTTGTAAACTTTATTTGAAAAATTAAAAAAGTTTCTTAAAATTCAAAAATTTTTGCGAAATACACATTATGAATTTTGTACGCTGTTTTCCGGAAAAAGTCTCCTGACAACTTCTCTGTTTACACTCCGTATTGAAAGATCCGGTGTAGACGCTCGAAAAATATTAGCGATGATTTCACCAATATTGTAAATAATCAGTGTATTTCGCAAGAATATCTTTAATTTTAATCAATTATATTGATCTTTAAACGTTAACGTACGAATATCAACACTGAAAACTTTTAGCAATCGGCACCCATAGCAGACGACATTTTCTTACCGACAGTGACGTAAATTATTTAGACCTGGAGGGAGTGTAATGAAGTCAGGTAATATTGTACACGTGTATACATGATTAATGATAGAGTTGGGTTTAAAATCCTGTAGGTAAAATTATTAAGTATGTTTTGAATATCATCAGTTGTTGCATGGTTGTTTCCATTCAAATCGCCAATTATAGTGGCATGCATTGTATATATGTTCACCACTCCTAGCTCCTTGGTCCATATTTTTTCACAGGGTATGGACAAGGAGTGGTAAACATGTGACTGTCCCAGTTTAAATATGTATTCATTTTTTCATATGTTAATATTCATAAATATTTATGATTGAAGAACAATACATTGATTTAGGAAAAAATTTCATACCTTAACCTATAGAAGAAATTGACAAGAATTGCAACTAATTTCTTACAGGGATAAAATTGAAAGATTTAAATTGACTTAGGACCATTCATAGTTTTGTGGAACACCTTGCACAATTTCTCATTATTACCATCTGTTGTTTGTGAATTCTCTGTGGGTGTTTCATTTATTATCAATTCTCATTCTGACCCGACCAACCTACTCCATCATTTAGAAATAGACTTAATAAGGCATAGTGAATTTGATGATTTGTTTGATTTTCCATGTTTTTTTCTGTTATATTGTAAGTGTTTGAAAAATTTTAAGATATTTTTTTGGTTTGATGTCTTCTTCAGAAAATGGATTCCTTACTCTTACTTGGAATTTTAGTCGCAATATTGGTCATAATATTCCTTCTGATGCAAATGTACAGACACTACCGGCTACAGCACTATGAGGTACCAGCAAGAGATATCACGAAGGGACACAAGTTCTACATGGTGGACCAGTTTCCAGAGCAGACTTATTGCAATGTGGATCACAATAAAATCAAACACGGTGCTTGCTGTGACAGTTGTGGTATTTGTGTCGACGATCACAACATGAAGGAGGCCAATAAAAAGATCCCTTGCAAACCGGTGGCAGTCGCAGGTTCAAAGCTTGAACATCACTGGGTGCAAGGTAATCTCCCTTTGTACAGCAAATGTGCAACATGTGGAGAGGACTGTGGGACAATGCCTCATATCTGTGATAAAAAATGTGCTTGGTGCCAACAAACTATCCATGAAGGGTGCTCTCCTAAGTCAGACTTTTGTGATTTAGGACCAAACAAAACTGCCATCGTCCCACCAACCTGTATCAAGTTGAAGAGTGTGGGAATAAAAGGAAGGAAACATCTAGTCATTAAAGAAGCCTCCATTCCTGATATTCAGAACTGGAGTCCTCTTATTGTAATAGGCAATCGAAAAAGTGGCAATAATGATGGAGACTATATACTACGGTCTTTCAAGACTCTTTTGAATCCCACCCAGGTGAATATATATTGATTGACAAATAGAATTCTGCCTACCGGTACATTGAAAAACCTCAATATTTACTAGAACAAACTACTGGTATTGAGAAAATATAATATATACTGTTGTAAAAATTGAGAAAATATACCACTGTTACATGAATCTTTTATATGTTTTATATACATGTAAAACAAAACATATTCATTTTGATAATTTGATACAGTTTATAGAGAAAATGTGATAACTTTGTTTTGATGTGTTATCTTACAGGTGATAGATCTGAATGACGGTTCCCCAGAAAATGCATTAGAATGGTGTCGACTTCTCCCGGCTGTCACATTCAGGGTGTTGGTCTGTGGTGGAGACGGGACTATTGGATGGGTGCTTAATGCAATAGAATCCTTAAAATTGCAGGTGAAGTATTGTTACATGTCAATCAAATAACAGAATGTACTGCAGAGGGTTTAACTATCAAACAATATAGAGAAAAAAAATCAATTATAAATCGATGTAAAGCTGGTTTCAATTTATGATGCAACTAATACTGTTGAAAAATATATGCTGCATAGCTTCAAGTAAAAGTTTTATCTCATTTCATATCACCACCACTTGTTATTTCAATTTTATATTAATTGATGTGAGTTTTGATTTTTAATTAACAGAAGATATCAGGACATGCAGTTTCATTTTAACTGAAAGAGAAGTCATATTTTAAACCAAATATGAAATGAGGTTTGAATTGTTTGATTTGCAGATTCCACCACAAGTTGCCATTTTGCCGCTAGGAACAGGGAATGATCTGTCACGCGTGTTGGGATGGGGGGAGGGGTACACTCATGAAGACCTAGATGTCAATGATTTCATGAGGCAGCTACACCAGGCAAAGCCTGTTAAACTGGATAGGTAAATGGATTCATGAAACACAATTACCATATATTGAATTTATCTATCTAAATGTCATACAAATGTTTTCCAACTTAGACAAAGAAATCATGTAAACCAAAGTCTAAATCAAAAATCATAATCTTATGTATTAGCCAAGAACAGGAACAATCTTCATTAATTGATAAAGTGATTTATTTTTTTTTATTCTTCAGGTGGGCCGTTCGAGTTATCAATACAAAGAAAGTAATCGGAAAAACAAAGATAGTATGTTTTTTGTGTGCCATGTGTTTACACATTAATTTTATATTAATCAAAACATAGTATGTGTTCAAGGTAAAAATTTACTCAAAAGTAACCATGACAAATATTGATTGTACAAATGATCCTTCCCAAAGAAATGATGATAACCTTAAGGCATATAGATACATACCTGTTGGTGGTGTTTTGAAGGAAGGTTTGAAAAGTGTTGATACATGTACTTATAAAGAAGTTGTCTACACGTTCCACCTTATCTAAGATCAGACGATGAAGCTTCAGTAGCAATGATATGTATTGATTAATCAAATTCATTGATTTGATAGATTGTTAGGATTAACAGGTCTGTTTTGTGGGTGTGTTTACTATATATGTTATTTGAAAATACACAACACATGTTGATTGTCAGCGATGTGTATATTTATGCAGATTTTGACAACCATTTTTTGAATAACTTTGTAGATGATAATGAATAACTATTGCTCTATGGGTGTGGATGCACTAGTGACTTTGAACTTTCACAGACAGAGGGAATCCAAACCATGGCTGTTTGCACACAGACTCATTAATAAGGTACCTATCTCTCTCTCTCTCTCTCTCTCTCTCTCTCTCTCTCTCTCTCTCTCTGTGTATTTGATGACATATTATACTAACTTTAGAAATAAATTTCCATATAATTCAGTTCTTTAAAATCAGAACTTCATTAACAATCAAAATAATTAAGGTGATATGGGACATTCCTCAGATAATAATTAATGTAGATGAAATTACTTCTTATTCAGAAGATATAATCACCATTTAAAAATAAAATGCAGACCAGAGACTAACACTTTTTTCTGTTGTATTATGCTGTTACTCATCAATATCATGAAAAATAAAATGTTAAAGATAATAGTTTATTTAATTGTTATTATAAACATGGAGGTATCCAATATTGAAGTGAAAGCACATTGTAAAATTTACCAATTTGAGTTATCTCTCTTTGTTTAATACCCATATCGACTCTAATATGGCCCAACTAGAAAGCTCTACGTACTTTCTCAACAAATATAGGCTATAATTTTTAGGGGGGAAAATGAATAAGCGTGGTTTTTTAGTATACTTTGCAGCCCCCCCCCCCCCCCGTTATTCAACAAGCTAAGTTTGTTAGATACTAAATATCAAGAACACATGGAATTATTTAATTTGAGATTTAATTGTAACAAATATTGTTACTTGTTCTTGTCGTTGTCCTCATAATTTTGGAATTTCCCGCGAAAGTAGGATTATAATTATTACGTTTCTACATAAAGAACCTGGTTGATTTTTATGATTTTTCAGATACGAGGTCAAATCAGTTCTAAATTATACATATACAGTATTCATTGATTGGATAAATAAAATAGTCTGTGTGTTGAAATTTTGAGAGAAATCAGGTGTCTTGCTTTTAAACTCGCTTTTTGCCAGTCAAATTGTAATTATAAAGGTCCCCACATTGGATTAGAACAAAGAATAACCTCCTTTAAAATGGAGACATTTGTACTTTAAGTTTAATTTTTTTACGTTAAAAATATCATAATGTTTATTTGTTGGATGTCCGAATTTTTTTAATAAATATAGGACATCCAGTGGTATTCTAAAAGCCTTATCTTAGTAATATTATCTTCGATAGACAGGTGGAATTTAAGGTACCTCACTACACCTAGACTTATACTTTTTAAGACACTACGTCACAAGATGGCGATTTAAATGTTTTGTTAAACTGTTTATATCGTTCTATTGGTTTGTATATCATCGTAGCTTAGTGGTTAAAGTATTGGGCTTCTAAACCGCAGATCATGAGTTCGAATTCGCCTGGAGCTTTTGTTCATGTTAACTGAATGAAATTTTCGAAAATGTAATTTTTATCCAAAATTGCCCATTTTTTTTTTTGTTTTTTTTTTGTTTTGCCTATTTGACTTAATAATTCTTATCCATTATGATATCTATCATAATCAAGTAATTTGCTGCTGATTTGAGAAAATATTTTAAGGTGTAGTGAGCCACCTTAAGATATATATCAAGACCATTTTTATATTTTGTATTGATTTCTTTGATATATTAATTTTATTTTACAAATAAACTCTGTAACTTGATAATGATACTTTTTATACGTACATTTGTAAGATGCCACATTGTTTCCTTCTCATAGACGCATTTTTTTTTATCAACCAATAAATATGTTGCATGTGTGTATATACTGAAGATTTTGAGGACAAATGCTTTGCATACACCCACACTAGTTTACAGTTATTTCCAGTTCGATTCTTCAAAACAATATCCATTTCGCTGTTTATGTTCCGTCTTGAGAATCTAATGAATATCTTTCAAACATAATAAACCGCGTTACTTGTAACGATAAGGTCTGTTGAAACTAAAGAGAAAAAGTTCTCACAGTGGTGTAGTAGGATGGTGACAGTTATAACGCTTGTAAAAACTCGGTTAAACCTCGGACCACCATCGTCATTTCGCGCCAAAATCCTGAGTGGAACGTTCGAACGGAACTCTGTGAACTTTCACTAAGCCATCGATACTTATTGTTTATTTACCGTTCTTAATTGAAAGCATAACCTACTCGGTGGGAAATTGTACCACATTATGAAAGAAAAGAAAAAACGAAGCAGATTTTTTTTACGATGTGATGTGTATGAAAAAGGGGCGGATTCGTCCCGCAAACAAACAAAAAATTTCGAACTCTTAATGTTGGGGGTGGAGAGACGATTTTATTCCCATTATCAAATTTTTTCCGCTAAAAAAGTACTGTTTTGCACCCATTTTACAAATTGGTTTAAGAGTTTTCTTTGTTTTTGGAGGGGGTTTTTTGTGTTAAATTTTAGAATTGGGTTGGAGAATTGTACTTGAAGTGTAAATAGTGACATAATTCAGTTAATTTTTTTTCGGGGGGAGGGGGTGTTTGGTTTTTTTATTTTTATTTTTATATACCCTGCCGCAAAAAAGTACGGAACTCTTCTTTTCTCGTCTCACTTATTTCCATGATACAAAACAGGCTGAGAAAGTTTGAATTGGTTTACAGCTGAGATTTTAATCGGACGATATTTCAAGCCATGTTTCCATATTTTCCTATTAATCCCCGTAATTTGGATTCGAAGTACATCATTAAAATCCAGAAAAAATCCAGTCCTAACACGTTAGTGAAATAAAACAGATACACAAAGTTCGCGTCGTCCGGGACGTAAAATACTGAACACTGACCTTACAACTAATATATCAAAGGCAAGCCTAATAACCCATTTTCATATTATTTCAATTAAATTTGGATTTAAATATTTCTGCACCGTTCCTGTGCATTTTTTCGGCCTGCGTTTGTATATACATATGGTTTATATAACGGTTAGCACAAGCGTAAACATCAGCCGCATGTTTTCGATGACACCGACAACCCCGACTGTTAGTTCTCAAGGAAGATGACACGAAAATGGAGGGTTTTGAAGAAAAACTGTTCCATCGGTGATTATGGGTTGTCATTTTTTTTAAATGTGCTCAGATCTAGAACTTCAAGGCCCCGGAGAGAGACGACTGGGAGAGGCTGATGACAGATGGATGGGTTTCGGGGGGAGTTGCCCGTGGCTATAGAAGCTGGCAAATATCACGTATTACGAAGCCGGTTGGGGGAGGGGGTTAATTTTGATGCGATGTGCCGAGAACTACTTTTTTTGCACGTTCCGCCGAAGATTTCGAAAACCTAGAAAAACACCATAAATTAATATGAGAAGAAAAGTTACAATAAACTTTGGGTTGATCTTTACCTTTGGTTGATTTTTATTATATATTTATTTTTTTTTATCTTCATATTATATTTTTTTCTTTTGATTTGCGAATAAAATAAGGCGCTCCTTAAAATATGATTGAGCGTAATGGGACGTTATTTACAGCAAAGCTAATATCATTTGACTGACCACATAAACGGATTACATGTACAAACACCGTCACCTGTGTGAAACTGGGTAGCTCTTGGACCGCACGAATCCATAATGACAACTATTGCTTTTGTTTATTTCTTTAATTCTACCAATAACTAGTCCATGTCTTTGATGTGACCCCCCCATCCCATAGATCTGTATCTCTCACCCCACAGAATCAAACAAAAACTCGCTGCTTCCCTCGATGCTATCTACGATGTCGAAGCGACTTCGTGTAAATGAAAGTGGTTTCAAGGGGAGATAAGATTCCAATAATCTTGTATATACTTCGATGAAGGGTTTGCTTTAAAAAAAAAAAAATGAGTGATTTTTTTTTCCCACAAGAAATATGACTTTGTCAATATAGCATACGTGCGAGGGATTCAAATCTCGCGAATTCCTGATCTTGGCGATATTTTTGAAGGACGTATAGCATCTGTTCTTATTTGCTTTTCAGGAAATTTATCAGCGACCTAATAAAAGTTAGAACATTTCAAAGAGATTTAGTGTATTAAGCATACTTTTTTTAGAAATATAAATTTTTTTTTTATAATTTTAGAAATGGTATGCTCTCATTAAATGTAAATGCATATAAATGTTCGTTATTTTATATAATATCAGAAATCATTGTACAGCACGTGTCATAGTCACTACATGTACATGTATTACGAGATCCTGAGTGCATGTTTAGTCCGTTACGAGTAGTTTGGGGGATTTTTTGTGGGTTACGTATAAATGATACAAACTGCACGATCAACTATAATCAACCGTCTTTTTCAATGTCATTATTGTGTAAAATTTTCTCTGTTATAGCTGTGCTACTTTTACTATGGGACCAAGGATGTTTTAGAAAATGAGTGTAAAAACTTGCATAAAAAAATTAAGGTAACTACTGCCTAAAACATATATTCATTTGTAAGTACATCATAAAGATTTGAAATGCAAATACTCTTTTTTTTTCAAATGTACTCTTTTTTATAATTTTATATATTCATGTAGATACTTAAGATATAGTTTTATTTTGTTGGAAAGGTGGAACTAGACGGACAACTGATTGAGCTGCCAGAGATTGAAGCTATAGTCATCCTAAACATCAGCAGCTGGGGCGGTGGGTGCCAGCCCTGGGGGGCGGGCCATGAAGAAAACAAACAGTTAAAACCGGCAAGGTATGGAAAATAGAACCATTTTAACAAGAGCTTGGACTTTGGGTAGTACGTGACAAACTCCGATTTGATGAAGGCGGGGGTCTACTCATGGTTAACTGTCCAGTCATTGGCTAATAGATATGAATGCATTGAACGCAATGACACTCGTCCTACTTCATCCAGGGATGTATATTTCGCTGAAACAGCGTCAATTTCACACAGCAGAGCAGATCTTAGCAAACAACTTTCCGGTTTTGACAGTCTATGAATATTAATGAGCTTCTCTTAGCGAATTAGAAGAAAGGAGGTCAATTATTTGAAAGCTTGTTTTGATGAGCAAACTAGATAGTAACATCCCACCGAAAGTTCAAGCTCTTGTTAAAACGGTTCTACGTGTATGCTTTATGCCAGAGCTTGCGCAAGTGATGAGGTCTTTGGAACCGTGGGCTTTTGTACCTTTATGTTTTCTATTGAGAGAGAGAGAGAGAGAGAGAGAGAGAGAGAGAGAGAGAGAGAGAGAGAGAGAGAGAGAGATGATAATCGCAACTTCTATCAGGGAAAATTACTAGTTACTCGCGAAAGCACAAGACTGGACAACGGAACCACAGAGAAAAACACCAAAACAAAACAGCAGAATGGGTGAACATGTTCTAAACGATTAGGATTATATAGGAGATGTCAAAAAGAAAAAAAATGCTATAACTTCGACTCTGATTACAAGAAATGTCTCATACTTGCATATTGACCTTGAAATTAATCAGGAAGCATTATTCCAGAGGTATTTACTCCGGCCTTTTTTCTGTTGCACAAAGACCATAAATTTGACTACATAAACAATTGCCACATTGATGTAGAATAAACAATTTATGCAACATCTGTGTCGGGGCACTTAATTTATGTCCCAAACTGAAATATCTACACCATATGTCCTTTGCTGATAGAAGGGAAATTCCCATCCCCGTCAACCTCGGCGTGTCGGGGTTGCGATTCTCACTGGTATCAAATAATACTTCTCTCTCTATCTGATAAACAGATAAATGGCTTTATCTTGAGATGCAACTGCACTGCATCTCAGAGCTCTTTGTCTCCTTTTCCCCGTCCTTCTTTTTTTTTCTTTCCTACGAATCCTTGAGAAATTTCAACTTGAATAATGATATTTGACAATGGTAATGGGGTTTGGAAAAAAAAGACGATTTGTAAAAGCTGTGCGAAAATGACATTACTGGGAAATGATGGAGACGTCAGAGCTGTAACTTATTTGATAATCTGCTGCGGCAAAGGAACGGGTTTATTTGATAATCTGTCGTAATCAGGAATCTACAGATAAAACTGCATGTATGTCGACAATATAAGAACACTAGGGAATATAGTGCATCCCTCACAAGGGACCCTGAAAATTATAATGGAAGACAGTACATCTCTGTGACACGCGAACAGCACTATTTAAGATTGAGGCCTCGTAGCACGTAAAGTGTTAAATCATGGCGGGAGATAGTTTATAGTCCTAGATTCCGACGGTTTGTTATATAAATCTTTAGATATTGTGCAGAAGTAGCCATATTTTTTTGCGAGCGTAAATACTTTTGACTTTTGAATGGCATTTGAACAAGATTTTCCCAGGCCCAGAGAGAATGTAATGACGGTGGGAAACTTTCACGTGTCATGCCGACCTGATATATACTCTGATTCTTATTTATGTCATTTCTATAAGTCAGTGAGATTTGGGTCCTTCAGTCGGACCCCCGGGGCCTGTCATAACATAACACTCGATGGAAAAGTAATATACAGTGTACGCGTACTGGGTCATGAGGAGAACAGGGTTAGGAAAACTTGCAAGTCTCTATAATTTTGCCAATTTATACAAAATGCAAAGCAAAGTATATCCAGTTTTTTTCGAGAAAATAATTTTTACAGGGAAATTTATTTTGTAGATTACGAGAATTCTTTTAGAATTTCCAAAGACTTGTAAGAGAACGTATTCTAGTTTTGCTTCTTTTATTATTTCAAAAAAGTGTCATCTCTTTAAATGATTTATAATTATTTAATAAGAATACTTTTCGAATGCAGTTAGAAAGAATCCTCTCTTAACTTAACAAATTATGTGAAATAAAAGATGGGTAGTGATTGAATGATTTGCATGCGTGTGCCTTATGAATAACATTGTACAGCTGTTGTAAGAGATAATTGTTCAAAGGTTGGCGGAATTACTTTTTGTTGATGTTGTAGTGAAATGTACTATTCACGTCTTAAAAAAATTGCAGTTTTTATGCCTAAAAAAAATCGAGAAGGGCGTTGATTTTCTGTCCTTTTTTTTAAGACTTAAATATTTCTTTTGACTTATGAGGAATACGAGATCAAGACCGCTTGGTGACCTCAAGGTTCAAGGAAGGAAGATGATTTGTAATGTTCAATGTCATTTATAAAAGGAGTATTGTTATATTCAAGGTCATTTTGCATTACTCAAGGTCAATTATAAAGAAAGTTCAAGGTCAAAATCATAGCCGTCAACTAGTTGTCATGGTTAGTTTTCAATATAACCACACGTTGGGTATTATTTAGCGTTTCACCTAATCTGAATCTTGATATGACGTAAAAAAAAAAACCCCAAAAAAAACCCAAAAACAAGAAAAAAAATCGATCAATCATCATGTCTAACAGCCCTCTCTTGTCTGTGCTGCAGTTTCAACGATGGTATGCTTGAGGTGATGGGCATATACTCCTCGTTCCACATCGCCCAGCTTCAGGTGGGCCTAGCTGACCCCATCAGACTCGGCCAGGCCAAGCTTGTCAAGGTAAGTGCACACAGTGCTAAAATATCTGCAAGGCAGCGTTGTGGGAAAGTGCAAAGGTATTACAGGTAAAACGAAAACAGGTGCGATGTTTTTATCCAGGTGTTAGTCACGCCCCCGTAAACCTACTTGTCCACCAAGACCTATGTGTTTTTGTTTGGATTTATTTTGGTTTGTTTTATAGAAATTTCCCACAACGACGTCTCTTAAATTAAATTAACCCCCCCCCCCCAAAAAAAAAAAAAACCTGTCGTGAACAGCAATGAACAAATTTAAGCATTTGGTTTTGCAATCTCTATGTTTAGGTAGAGAGAGGGTTAGAAAGAGTTAGTATTATTTCATGTTATAATTTCTTTTGTATTAGGCAAGAAAATGACAAGTTTGTGTATCTTTACCTGTAGATTAGTTTGAGCGGGGGTAAGGTTCCGATGCAGGTGGACGGAGAGCCGTGGGAGCAGCCCCACCCCGCCGAATTAATCCTGACCCCTCACAGCCAGGCCACCATGCTGTCCGCTGCCTAGGAATAATACTCTGCTGTGATTAGTTCCATTTGATGTTAATTGTTTATTTATTAGCATGTACTGTATATTAAGACAAATCATTTGTGGCTTTTTTTTGTTATTACATGCAATGATGATTACTGTGATAAAACGCAGGTGATTAAACGCAGGTGACTCATGTTAAAGGATATGGAACAATATATTGGGTTATTCCCCTTTGGAAGTTCCAGCTACGTTGACCAATGGCAGAATGACCGGTCTGTCTTTTAAGGAGACTGGGTAGTCAACAATTTAGCCATCAAATATTACTTAAATTTTTCTAAATGAATTTTTAAGCTGTAAACTGTTATTTGGCAATGAAAAATTCCATATACTAGTACTTTGACTTTTATAGTTTTGAATATTTTTAATATCATTATACATAGCTCTTCTTCTTAAGGAGATCAATGTAGTCTAAAAAATGGCCACGACTGTCCAGCCCTCTTAATAGAGTAAAACGATGCGTACACTTTTTTTTTCTTTTAGAAGTACTATAAAGTATTAAATATAAAATAATAAATGCCCCTAAGGTGTATATGTCTCTAATGTATGAACATTCCGTCACTTAAAAAAAAGAAATATGTCTTCGTATTTTATTCCAGTTTTTAATGAAATACCGCAGGAGCAAAAAGCCTTTCATTGTGGATCTCGTATTACTTAATGTGTTGTCTCTCTACAATGGAGAAAATGATGTCTTCTTTTTTATATGAAAAAGCGAACGAGAAGATGCCATTTATCATTATAGTCCTCCGACGTGTAATTAGATGGCATGGAATGGAGCATTTTTTGTGTGTTTGAATGACGAGACGATTTTTTTTTTTAGTGTCAAAGATAGACAGTAAAAGAGGGGAGAGTTTTTATGTTGAAATATGACAAATTTATGAAGTTTTATATGGTGTCAAAAAAAAATGCGACAAAACTTTATTTATTTATTTATTTTCATTCAGGGCACGTTTTGATGCATCAAGATAGTAAATATACGGAAAAATTAAACACCTTTGAATTCAAAGTGCAGGATTCTAAAAACTACCGTTTTTATTGGTTGACTATTATAAATGCCTTATTAAAGCATTGAAAACTTTATGAACGGAAAAATAAATTTTGACCATGTTCAATATGAGAATGTTCCATATATTGTTAAAGTAAAGTACATCTATAAAAGTAAGGTAAAAATGAAGAAATACTTCGTCTGTGAAATTGACATTTTATAGTCTGATGTTTTTTGTTTCCAATCTAAATAGTTACTATATGTAGTACTTTGAATTATTCTTAACAATTTTTTTTCCGTAACATATTTTCGTCTCTATTTTATTTATTTTTTTAAAGAAAGTATTTTGGTTTTATTGATATCTCCACGGACATTCGCTATTAGACTATAAGCTGCACAGTCTCTGTTTGATAGAGCAGTATTATTTACTGACTATATTATAGTATATTTAATTGCATTGTTGATGTGTCCCATGCATACCGTTACTCCTTCTTTTATATTTTGTATTTATTCAAACATTATTTATTTAACACATTCCTATTTTCGGGTTTTATTTTCTCTTTTATTATATAGTTATTATTTTATTTTTCGCATTTGCAATATGTACAATGTTCACTGTATGTCCTTGTTGAGACAATAAATCAATGGCTATATCCAATATTCCTCATCGGCAATGGCAAATTAGTTCACTTTTTATTTATTTTGTATTACAATAAAATATTACAATGGCCTGCCAATGCTGTTATAATACTCTTGGTTTTTATTAAATCATGTTATATAGTATTACATATATGTAGTTAGTTTTAGTGAATGCAAACACTTTGTTCCCAGTAGACTTGCAGTATTAAACCAGGACCTTTTATAAGTCACAACCTTTAGAAATGATGTGATGGGTCACACATCGATTCATCCACCAATCGGCTAATGATGGAAACAATCATATATATATTTTAATAGAAATTTGAAGACGTTTGCATTTAAAAATGCAACAAAACACTACTTGTATATAACACTTACTAATAGATGTGTATTACTTATGTGACAATGTATTCTACTCTAGTCTCGCACGATTGATCTCTGATTTAGATACCATTAATTGTCTGTTTAATCCTGTAATAGAAGACCTTCTGTATAAGGTCTTTTAATACTTACTGTGGTATTTTATCGAAATACTAGTATCATTCAAATACTGCAATAACATGCATTCATAATTGGTACTATTAAACAACATTGTTTTGTTTATGATTTTTTTTTAAATTTATTTTATCCATCTTTGCAAATCCAGCCTTTGTTCACATAATTTGTATGTAGATTAAGTAATCTTCTAGTTGTTACTTCTACATGTATTAAAATTTGTACTATTGTTCATGGATATTTCAACGTCAATTTTTCCCCTTTAACCTTTTTATCCATTTTAAATTTGTTTCAATTGGAATTCTCTACGGTGGGTTTCCGACGAGCTCTGTTTTATCAGTTTTTATCTCGAACTGCATTTGATAATCTTTGAAATGACGGAAGCAAAGTTAAAAAGGAGATAACAAATCTGCCAGCAATTGGCCTTTCTTTTTATATATTTTTTATTTTGCAAATGAACACATTTCGAAAGTTAATCTCGTCGTTAGGGTTGAATTATTTACAGTAATTCATGCTCTCAACTTTCCTCTCCTCCTAAGTTCTCTCTTACATCCTCTGACAGTTTACTGGCGTTAGGATGGAAAGGTATGCTCTTATCGCTTTTAGCGGACTGCAGAAGATAGAGGAATTGTGGTCAAGGAAAAAAAAAAATGTTCACAAGATTATGTTTCATTATTTCTTTTATGTTATCTTTGTGATCGAGATACTTTAATTTACCTCTTCAAAACTCGTCGTTTACGTTGAAAATTGACTTTGATCTTTAAATTGATAACCGATTTTTTTTTCATCTTAGTTCACTTCAATTGTATCGTCATAAAAGATTGACGTAAATATGTAATTGTTATTTTAATTCATTGTAATTTTATTTATATAGATGTTTATTGTGAACATATAAATTATGTTTCATGCCTTATACGTGGTATATTGCATGTACTTGTAATAGTTAATAAAAGGATGAGAAACTATAAAAAATGGTGGTCTTTCTATATTTTGCATAATTTCCAAAAATTTGTGTGAACGGCTGCATTACTAAATTCCATGTTAAAGCTAAACTTTAATTCAGCTCTATTTTATTTTTGTCTACAGTGCTTATTTTTAATGTACTTTAGCTAAAATATTAAGCGTAATTGGTTTTGAAAATATTTACAGGAGCTTTACATTTGATATTTTTCATTTTGTTAACTTTAGCAATACATACAAATGTACATGTACAGATATAGGAAAGTAAAATTGAGGAAATTTTTATTTTGCCTAGGCAAGTGTAACGATAGAATCCAAATTGATCTTATGATCTTGGTCTGATATGAATGTAGACTTAGATAAAAAAAAAACAAAAGAAAAAAAACCACTTGGTACATTACAAAAATGTGTGGTTTAACAAAGATTAACAAAACTTTGAAGTGTCGATGATATGGCAAACTTCTGTTTCTAAACTGATTATCGAGTTTCATGATCTGAAATATACTCACACAACCAGCCATGTTTATTTTTTTTTGTTTCATTTTGAATTAAGTGGATCATTTTTTATTTGCCATAAAGTTAAGAATATTCATGTGAAATTCATCAAATGATTTGCAATGTCATATCAATTGTTATGAAAAGTAATGTTTATTTTGTTATGTTTAGTATGGTATTTAATTTGCGAAGGAAATAATCACTCCAAAAAACAAGGGGGAAATTAGATCAGTTGCAAATAAGGTATTATTACAATTCATCATTGCTTTTATCTTTTATTTTATTTTATGGTAATTTTATGTAAATAGAATATTTTCCTTGTATCGAACTATGAAATGGCTATTTGGACTTTATACTTTTAAACAACAGAGTTGTGCATTCTATCATAGAATCATTACTATTTGATAATGGTGATTTCTGCTTCCAGCTTTTTTTATATCCGGTCCCGCACCACCTATACATATTAATCAGAAATTGACTCATTCTCCAACAATTTAAGACCCGACTATTTCATACAATTTTACAATTAAAGCGCGATTTAAGCAGTTTTAGATGAGTAAATAAAATGTGATTACACTTTCCTCATATCTGTAATTTTGGATTATGATCCGAGATTTATAGATCCTTGAGTGAACTTATTATTAGGGCCCCGCTCTGCAGGCGTCCTGTAGTGACCACTCCATCCGTTCGTCCGTCCTCCATCCGTCTGACATCACTCGTCCAGAGCATATTTTCTCTTACGTCAAACCAATCTGGCTGTACATCACCTTCAGAGTGTATTTAGTTAAAATATGTGCAGTGACCTTGGACGTTGTCTCTGTGTCAAGGGTCAAGGTCATATCAGATCTTCACCCTGACACAGGGTTTAGCTGTTTTCTCTTAGATGTGACGTGGATCTGTCCCGACCTCCTGGACCTAAAGCAAGTACTTTTCCCAAGTTGATACCCTATATGTAGTAAACAGATATCAAAGGATGCACTGTATATTATCATAAGGAAGGGGAGAACATTTGTACTAGATGCATTAATCTGAGGGACCGGTCGTTGTATCTGTTCTGACATGCAATGCTATAATTGGTCATTTTGGGATCATTTATCATATGAATTTCGGAATATAATTGCTAAGCATTAGGGGATTTTCGCGGTCTCTGAACGGTGGTGACTCGTTTTAATGTCTCTCTGATTTGATGTCGGGCAGAGATTTTTATTCACTGTAGTATGAATTAATGAAGATAATCCAATTTAATTAAATCCCAACTGAACAAAACTTGGCAAAGGATATTCAATGAAAGATTTATCCGTTTTGGTTTGAATTATAATTGGATCTTGAAGGAAAAGTTTGCTTTGGTTTAAGATAATACTCGTTAATTCATCAACGTTGAATAAAATGTTGCCAAATTGTGCTTTGTGATCAACAAACAGCATCGCCAGCAAATTTCTCAAGCCTTTTCATGCGTTTGTGTTGTATAAAGGATGCGTTAAAACTTTACTTTACAATCAGTCGTCCATTTGCAGATGATTTGAACGAAAAACTTCTGTAATATTTATTCATAAACCGACATTTTTAAATTAGATTATCGAATCTAAAAAAAAAAACCCACAACTTCTATCCTTCTTCATTTCTTTTCTCTTCTCTTATTATGATTTGTTTTACTTTTAAATACAGTATGTTCACGAACTGACATCGATAAGTACGAACATGCAAAAATAAAAAACGTTAGCATGCTATTGTTAAATACATAAATCAGATATATGTTAACCGCCGCGGCGCCCTAGCGGTCCTAACGCTCGCTCCGTGATTTCCCGCGCCGCGGCAGGTCCTAGTCATGGGATATTCCTTCCCGAAGCGCTTAGGACAATTAGGGACAGTTGTCGAATTGTGTATTCTATATTTACACCCACCCAGTAAATTCAAATTTTACAATATGAAAGTTGTCATGCATACCCTAGGATGGGAATGAAAAAAAAAGGTATCACATTTAGTGCTTGTATTGCTTGATGTCTCTGAGAGCCATTCATAGGTCTAAGTTTGAACCCCTAACCAGCATCTGGGTTTGAAAACTGGGTCTTATAACTTAGACTAACTCAATTTTGATCTCAGTCTTACTTTGCCTGTAAGTCCGCATTGTAAAAGTAAGACTAGAATTAAAAGTCAGTTCGTCTAAGTGACATAGCCCAAGACCCCAGAGCCATATGACTTTCAATTGAAAAAAAAAGAATCTCGATGAGATGTAAAACAGCAAACAAACATTGAATCAGATTTAATCATTGAAACATGGTTCTTTGCTACTAGCTGGACAGTTGTCCTAAACATATCCTGACCAACTTTGCTATATGTTCATGCACTAGCTTGTATTTTATATACAATTGTTTGTCATTTTTACGTGATTCGCCACGTGTTCAGCATCGCCATCGTACTCAATACTTTCTTCTCCAAAATGCATATACACTTAAAGCTTATTTATATGTACAAACAGTATTATTTAATTATTCTGTCGTAACATTTTAGTTCAAATTTGCATCATATCCTAAACGCTTATATCTAGCTGTGCATGCTTACATTAAATCTTATATGCTTGTATATTGTAACTATTTTTTTTCTAGTATTGCTTTACTTTACTTACATTGTACCATTTTATCAGTAGACTATCCCACTCTATTTCTCATTAAATAATACCCGTAGTTATTTCACAGGTGATTTTAACAACCCGATAGATTCCCAAATCCTTCTCAATATTTTTTTAAAAAATTGATCTTGCCCTCAAATTTCTATGATTATTTTTTTCTTTCTCATGTCAAAAATACATATAAATCATAAGCTTAAAAGGAATACGTTTAAGAAATAAGAATTCTTTCAGGTGGAATTAATTTTGAGTAACCATTTAACGTTCCTTAGATAACGTGTAAAACGTGTCTTAATGGGGAAAAAATGTCACAAATGTTAATGTGTCCAATTTGTTAGTTACTCATCGGCTCATATCAATAGAGGGTCGTGAAATATGATATTACTCCATTTTGAACTGTTCGATGCTGTTCAATGGTTTTACTTTGTGGCAAAAGTCCTGAGAAGGTGTTAGCGTGCTTTGATATGATCAACTTATTATATTTCCTTTTAGTATTTAGGTACATTAACATCGTTAGTGTACTGGTATCTACCCGGGAGCTGTTTATATTTGCTAGGAGATTTCCATAATCGACTTTTGGGCTATTATATCATTTTTTTTTTCTCGGCCAATTTCTAATGATAACATACCGTTCCCTAACTATGCTTAAGTTTAAATGAAAGAAGATAAACTTAAATTTTCAGAGAGCAAATTTAGATGCTGGGTTTTTTTGGTCTACCCGAGTATGTTTTGTTATTTGACAATGCATTTGCTGTCGTTAAAAGTTTTTGTTGAGCTTGCAAGGAGGGGGTACCTTGCTTGCAAAACCTTATCATACTATAGGCACGTTGTAATGACCACAGTGTGAAATGAGACTAAGTTGATGCCAATCATCCTATTACTTGCATAGATATTAAACTGTGTCTGTGCTATGTACTATTTCAAAATTTATCTAACAATTCCTCAAAAGGATTAAAATAAAAACACGATAAATCTTAGATAACCTAACAAAGACTAACACTCGAGTAACTGTTTGTAGTATTATCTAGCTCGGTGCATTGCACAGATTATCGGATTTACAGGTTATATAGATCAGTGTTGTCTGATGCACGACGTAAGCGAACGCCCCTATATCACTGTGGCTGGCGGACTTCTCAAGGTGACCGAATAGTACTTTGGAGACGCACAAGAGAAGATGCTACAAAATAAATTTACAGACAAAATTTACAAAACTGAACGGAAGCTTGAAACTGGAATTCGGAGTAATTGATAAATTATTCCACCCATCTCTCTCTCTCTCTCTCTCTCTCTCTCTCTCTCTCTCTCTCTCTCTCTCAGTAATTTTAAGTTTATTGTTGAAAAGAATATTAAAAGTTCTAAACATAAGCCTTGAAAGAGGAAAATTTTGAAGAAACTTAATTGGTGGTATTTGTTAAAAAACCTTTGATTACTTCAACAGCAAAAAAAAAAAAAAAAGGAATAACGATTTCCTGATTATTAAAAAAAGAAAGTTTAAGTCGATACTTCTAAAACATCCAAAGACATATTAAGATCCATATCTTTATATATAATCCGCATAATATCAAAAAGCTTCTTAAACTGAAACGGCGAACAAATCTTTCAAGCTATTAAAACAGGCATGCATTTACACCTCTGGCGTGTTTAATCTTCTCCGGCTGAGGAAAATTAAGTTTTATGTCATTATAAGAGCAATAAAATTTATTAGCTCCTCTGATAACAGATTATTTTATTCATTACAATAACTATAGAAAAGCAATCTTAAAATCATATTCACAAACATTTTGACAAATTAAAACGCAATTGTGAAATTGCTTTGAACATGTTACGTATTTGATGTGCAGTCATTTTTGTTACAGTCATCATTAAATGACAATAATTGCACAAATTTCAAACAATTTTCTGAAATAAAAGGACAATTTATTTTCAAATTTTGAATTGCGGATAGGTATACAATGAAACTAGAATATAAGCTGGGGCTCTAAGCAAGTTAGATTAGTTAAAAAGAAAACAAACATGAACTTTTGACAAGTTTGTTAGACCCTCGTCCAAATCACAAAAACAATATTTGGTCAAGGTTTACCCTCTGAAAACCCCCATAATTTGTTTAGGCAATACGGTGGCCACAGATATATCGGTATACACGTGTAAGTGTGTACAAACAGACCTAGATTACCTCTCTGCTATCTTGTTATCGTCATACGGAGCTCTTCAAAAACAGATAGGCTTTACAGAACGTCTTTTTACAGATTTCAAAGGTGAAGCTTTCAGCTAATTACTACCCTAACAAGTCAATTCATCAGACGGCCATGCCGGTATCCGACAACGCCATGATAAGATAAGGATGGCTGGAGCTATGAACCATACACTGGCCCCAGTAATTGGTGACATCGTCAGGAGGGTGGAAAAGAAAAAGTTCGAATGGGGTCGGACGAGAATCGTATCATCTTGATGTGAGATGAAGTCACTGGAACTATCTTGTCAGAAGATCGTTTTCCCGCGAGCATTGTCGTGTGGCGTGTTAACTTTAACTTTCCTTCTCAATTTTATCTTTGCTCTGGAGAATCAATTTGACGTGGCTGACTTGTTTTGTTAACATATAGGTAAAAGGAATGTTGGTCGTCTAAGTAACCTTTTTTTGTTGTTGTAAGATACAGCAAGACTTTCATTACCCCGCTAGGGTCGAGTTTCCCATGTCTGTCCCTGTGGCGTCTTAAAAACGTTGCGTACCCCTCCCCCTCTCTTTATTGTCTCCCTTGTTGAATTCAGTACTCAACATGAGTACTGTTAACTTCTTCTCTATTTATACTACATGCATCGATTACATGCGCGGATCTAGAGGGGGGTCGGGGGGGGGGGGGGTCCCGACCCCCCCTCGAAAATGAAAATTTATTAAATTTACATAGTAAAATTATCGAAAATATGCCTCGGACCCCCCCCCCCTGGCAAACACAATTATCCTTCGGACCCCCCCCCTGGAAAAATTTTCTGGATCCGCGCATGGATTAAAATCTCATTGGAAAGCTACAATTCATTGTGCATATCTATATTGTTCCCTTCTTTAGCATGCTTGAGACTCACGGAGAAATGCTTTTGACTTGGCGCCGCGTTACCTCTAGCATATCCATTGTTAAAATTTTCCGAGGTCCAAAGGAGCCTTGAGAGGTTAACCGATGCTCTCACTTGTAGGAGCATATAATGTCCACCAGTTTTCAAGAAAGGGGTCAAGATCCGACTGTTTGATAATATCATGAGCTACTTGATACCCTATTCGACCAATCCAATTCGAAGAAAAGTACCGTGCTTTTTGTTGTTTATGATGTTAATTTTTATTTTCCTCTTCTAATAACTTGAGTTTCACGTCCTTTATTTTTGTTTGCGAATGCTGATTACTATATCGACTATTTCGTAAGAACATGTACTAGCAACGTACTTCTTATGCTCCTTTTTTCCGTTAAAATGAAGTCTAAGGTGTCACTGGTGACAACAGTAGGCAGACATTTTGGGGGAAGAATTTGAAGGCATCAACTTTCAGATACCCTCCAGATCCAATTCAAGATCTCTCAAGGTCAATCAGATGTAAATAGCATGCAGTACATTATGAGCAATCTGAATATATGTGAAATGTTACGTCATAGTTATAGCACTTCGGTTCCAAAATACGGGATAATGCGCGAATTCGTAATTGAAAGTTGGAACTGCCAAGAATAAAGGTTTCACAATTTCTTCGAATTACTTGCAAATGTAATCGTAAAATGTGATATTGCTATGCGGAACATGGCCTCTTTATGAGTCAGCCTTAATAACTCGTGTTTATTTTCAATTAGAAAGATCGAAATTATACCAAACACGAAGGGAATTCGATACAAAGATTGTTTGTGTTGATCTGACACAAATGAGTCACGGAAACATACAAGTACTAGTAGATACTCTGTAATTTTATAATAACCCAATTATGGTTCATTTCTTGAGTAAAATTATCGATTTTCCATTTTTTTTTTCTTTTCTCTCTTAACTCGGGCAAAATTTAGAATGCATTATAATTTCAGACATAAAATGTCAATACAGAGAATTGAAAAGACATAGATTACTCGAACTGAAATCTCTAAAAGTGTCGGGAATGAATGCGGCTAGTGTTTGTACAAGCAAGATTAAAGGAAATCTGGATATCATGCACACAAAAAACCCTTTCTATGATTCTCTTGACAGCGAGGTTTCGAGGAGATTTTCGAAGATTTGGTTATTGACATTGAAGGGCTTCTGATGTTTATTTTACACGTTGAATTTCAAGTTTATCTAAGTTTTTGATGTCGACAAACATGGCAATGATTAATATCCCGTAACATTTGTTCTCAATTTTTTTCATTTTGAAATCTCGAAAATTTAAAGAAAAAAAAAAGTGGCGAAAGGGATATTTCTTCTCTGTGTATTTTACTTTTCAAACCCCGAAACGTAAAATATTAAGGTTGTCTTTTCGCTGTCTTTTGGTCATATATTAATGTTTTCAAAACATGACAAAAAGAGCTTTGCCATCTCTGTGGGTTTCTAACCTTTCGATCGGTTCGGATTTAAATTCGCTCCGGTTCTGGCAGAATTTTGCGTTTTGTCAGCACTAAAACTACAGCGATGAGACGGACTCAAGAGCTAGGCAAATTAAAATAATGCGGCAAAAATTCGGTATCGTATCACTTTCCTCCTGGCTGAAGAGTTCTGCACTTGAAAAATATAGAGAACAATAATGAAAACGCCATTTGCATGTGTTTTTAATAAAATTCGACGGCTAAACCCTTGTTTTTTGAAGTGGAGAGATTGTGTATCTATGAAATGTTTTTATTGTCAAATAAAGATCACTTTTCTGAAGAGACTCCTACCTTGATTTGGTTTTTACTGTATGAGGAGGAATTCGTTATGAATCTTAAGCTTTCTAGTTGGACGCCTTCAATGTTATTAGAGACAAGATATAAAATTCTATCCACATTTATATTCGTTTCTTCATGTGGACCGAGAATACATATGGCTCGTTTGACTTTCATTCACCCTGAATTCATTTTTCAGTCTGTTGACTATCGTTTCATCTGGATCCATATTGAAGGGTCATCGAAATATGTCGGTTGCTTTTCTCTACATATACTTCAACCATGTATTCCTTAGAATTTCATATCATAATCACTTGAAAAATACTCAATTTTACGAATAAAAGGCATATATATTTCTCGCTAGATTTGATTTCCCCACTTTTTAAGTTATATATTTTTCGTATCAAATCAGTATTTTATTCACCAAATGAAAAGAATGAAGTAGAAAAAGATAGAATGATTAAACAGGCAGTAGATCTATATTAATATGTAGATGCATAAACCAATGTTTTTTGACATATTTTACTCGGCTCTCTATAATACGTCAACGAAGATTATCCTGTTCTTTAATAATACGTGTCTAAAGTTCCGGGGCGTTTTTAAAATCTCTGTTTTATCCAGACTAACGCACACAAGAAAGTTCACGTGGTTCTGCACGTACAAATGAATTCCCTGAGGCAATGCATGTATATTTTGATATCTGTTTTTACAAACATTTCTGTTTTGGTTAGAGTGCAAAACTAGTAGAACAGTTCTTAAGAACTGAACAGTGTTTGTTTATTATTGCCAGGTTCACGGACAACCAAAAGCACTGCAAGCCCTTTATATGTATGAACTGAAAGGATTGTCAACATACTATTTACAGTCAACTATTGTAACGAAATAAAAAAAAAGATTATTTATTTACAAAAGAAGCTCACTTGGTCATTTCTTGCATGTCGTTTGCCCTGCTTTGTATTCAATGCCTAAAAAATATCAATGGTTATGTCCCAAATCATTTTATCTTTTGGATACATTAAAACCCGTTAATACGGTTTACTTTCAAGCCTTGGTGACTTTTTATTGTCTTCGCCATTGGTTTGGTATTCTATCTTTCAAGAATGCATATTTTGCTCATTACAAACGTGGCACTTTATATTCCATTATCATCGGTATAAAATTATCATAGATCTGCCAATGTTTGTTTTTCCAATGACAAAGAAAGAAAATTACAATATACATGTATAACTATCACAAACATTATGATATTTTTTATTATTTTATTTCTCCTTTTAAACAATATAACAAAATTTAACAACAGATATCAGCACAATGTGGAATGTAAACAACCTTTTCTTCAAAGTTCATGAATAATACTGAAAATGCCATCAGCAAACAACACTGATTTCTCAGTCCATATGTGTAATTTTCATATTTGAACGAGAAGCCACTGTTTTATGGATGAATTAAGCATTTATAGTCAATGATTTGAACACATTATAGAGAAAGCGAGATCTTCATTTTGTGAAGTGAAATCGTGATTTTTTTCAGTTGTCTCTTAGACAGTACTAAGTCGGGTTTTCTTTTCTCTTTCTTAAGTCATGTACATGTTCACATTAAGCAGTAGGCAGGTTGTAGTTGGTCCATTGCACCAATAAGCAGTATCACAGTCAAAAGCCTTTTATGGTATAAATCAAAATGTGGTCCCTTTTCGCCTTGTATATTTTGACTTTGCATTCTTCACGAATGTCTTTTTGAACTATATTTCACTCCTATGCATTGCACAATGCCATTTGTATTGTCTGAGATCATTATAGCACAATGTGTATATGAAGTCCATTTGACCACGTCAGAGAACTAGCGGGCATTCCATTCTGCCTTCGCGAAGGGCAATATTTGCGATATTTTCCCAATCTGACAAATACGGAGAGCAGGTCTTAGCTAGCTCACCAAACCGTACACTGCCAGTGATGAGGAAAATTCCTCGTCCATTTCTCACTTGACACTTCTTCGGGACTATTATTTTGCCATATTGCTGCTGAATGTCTGTATTGGTCCGGAAGTGTAGTGCGCCCAACTTCCGGACAACGCGTGCCACTTTAAATTCTACTTCCGACTTTTCATCCTCATCTCTGTTTCTGACTTGTCCCATTTCACCAATGAATACTACAATTAATAAAAAATTTATTATATGAGAAAGATGTATTTTATACAAAAACAAATGAACTCAAATATAGTAAAATTATACCGTGGTTTTTAGTTCCATGAATTGATGCAAGTAAATTCAGAAAGTATTGTATAATTTCAAAACTTTGATATATGATATTCAGGGTGATTGAATCTTGCAAATATGTGAAAATAACAATGTTTCCGTGTAATCAGGGTTTCAGGTATAGTACCTATTTGTCCAGTATTCTATGAAATGTAGAAAGCTCAAATTTAATAGTCATTCAAAACTGGATATATGCGCTTACCAAAATCACTGGTGCAGTAGGACCTGATTAGTTCTTCAGTATCACATGGCCTACAGTCTGCAAAAGAAAAAAAAAGTCGAATTAAGAAAGAGTTTAACAGGCGGAAAACAAGATAGAAGGGTCTGGTTCAAAGATGACCCCGTGATTGTCAGTATTGTGGAACGTTATCTTTGTCTGCAATATTGAGCAAACTTATTGAGATATGGACAAGGGGGTGTGTTTGCCTAGTATAGAAACAAAATCTCGTTTTTTAAAAGATCCTTTTTAAAGATTTGAAGGTACTTAAACAAACCAAGGCCGTTCGTTACAAACTTTCTTATTCAGTGTTATATTGAAAGGTGTTCGAGATTAGACGGATAAGAGGGCAGAAGGGCTTATCAGCGGGGACATCGCTTTATAATCTCGGTTTTGTTTTCAAAGTCCTTTTTTTCTTGCTTTTCCCCTTGTCCTGCTTCACTAGCTTGGGATTACGTGCAAGCACCGTCAGAAAGTCGTCAAATGTTTTTGAACAAAAAAGAAACAGAAAAAACCCATTTGATTTGTTTTAGGCGATAAGAGGTCTGTTTTGTTCTCCTGGACTTTCCACAAAGCACAGTTGGAAGCTTGTCGAGTTCAAACAAACAAAAGCCAAGGGGGAAAATCACTTTTTCTTTCGCTGTCATGTGTCATGTTTTGCTTTAATTATCAGATGAGGACACCTAACCATTTTTTTGTCCACAATGAAGTTGTTTTCGAGCCTATTTGTTTACGTTTCTGCCTCGTTGCTATCAGGTTTTTTTTACTCAAAACAAGTATCATTTTACCGAGTTTTCTGGTTTAACTTATGCATTAATTACGAAAACTCCTTCTCAACTCACAATAGATATTCGGACACCCAATTTTACTTCTGTCTGCGAATTGATACTTTGCTTTGTTAAGTTGTTTTGAGAACCATGTCTCACTTAACATAATTTACATTCCATGTCTGGGGCTATACCCGTTTTAATAAGTTTTTTTGCGCGAAAGAAGATAATGATTTCTGTACTTTTTCTCCATTCTCTTTCAAGTGGATATCGCCTGGGTTAAAGGTTTAAGCGGCCATATTGCTCAACCAAGGTACATATCAATTATTAGCTATCTTGTGTTGGACGAAACATATGCCTGAACTACAAGTGTTACCAGATAGGGGAAAATTACGTAATTAAAAAAGATCTATCTATTCTCGTTAAAACTGCTCAAGCGCAAAAACTGTGTGTTGTTGGTCCTTACTTACAAAGACGCCTTTTCGATAAACGAATTCTCCCCATCATTAAAAAGGTATCAAATAGCCAGTAGGGTTGTGCCGAAGAAGCATAAAAATAAGCTGGAGTTATCAAGGTTGCCAAATGCACCGGTGTTTGTTTAATGTTGCACAGCCTAAAAGCTCTTTTGGACGGTACCAAAGACGTGTGGTAACAAGAAATTCTTCAAAACGGAACTGTGGCAATATAGCCAAAGAAATCACTCTGCGACGGGCAAAAATAAATAGTGGTAGTTTTGAATCTCCCAGAGTGTTTCCTTTCAACTTAAGGACTATCAATATCAGGAATTTTTAATTTAACTCCCCCCAGAAATCCGCTTGCTTGTTTGATGATTTTCTATTGCAGCCCCTGACACTGTTTTTGTTGTCTGTTTGATCGCCGTGTGACAATATTTGCACACTGACTTGACGAAGTTCGCAATACGTAGCCCCCCAGAGCACAGATTGACAATTGCTGATTAAATACTCATGTAAGATTAGCTCTAGCGAAGCCGAAACAGGATCTCCTTCATCCCAAAAGAATGATTTGCTAATGTATTGACTTTGTTACATGCTTATCCCATTAGCACAGGTTGTTACGCCAAAGGTTTCACAATTTTCTGTATAATGGCATAATGTTTCTTTTACTCGATTAATTCGCCGCAAATTCTATTGAAAAAAATGTACACACAATCAGAAAATTGGATGAAATTTGATTCTGTTTGAGTTTGTTGGCTTTTGCTCGAAATGAGCTAAATTCTGTGCCAAAATGATCGACTTTGGCTATGGTAAAAACCCGACAAATGTGAATAAGGTGTCGACTTCCCAAACACTAAATTGGTCATTTGTGGGGAGATAGGTCCATAGAGGAAATTTAATCTGACTGGGCGCAGGTCGATTTATTGTCCATCAGAGTAAACCTTTGTATTGTCCTATACACGGCTGAGAATGGCAGGTCGCACCTCTCGCGCTGATAACTTCTTGATTTGTGTTTCTTACAAGGTTGCTTATACACCTGAGCGTGGAGGAAGTCGGACAACAAAGTGGACCACTGGGGGTATCTCTTCCCCCTACTTGCGTGTCAAGACCTGAAACACTGTTCATAATATACAAAGAAAACGGTCGATGTTTCTATCCCTATTCATCTTTTTGTCAACAAATGATCAATAAGACCTCTCTCCCTTCCTTTACATAGTATACAGTAACAAGTCAAGGCCCGAGCTCGTGAGGAGAGAGACCAGGTACTCGTCTCTAGGTTATGGTTATCGCGTCACACTGTTCTGGACCCCCTCCACTGATGCTCTATACACGTCCTACTGATTAGACTGTCTACTGTAATCCACTTTATCAAACTTTGTAATGAACGGTATGCTAGGTTTTTATCTTTTTGTTTGCTATAAATAAAAGAAACGCCGATACTAGGATACTTGTAAATACGAGACTGGATGTATTCAAGTTACCAGGAATTGAGTTTTAGGGCCAGGATTATATGATGATGACTCACGGGGGTCAAAGAATTCCACAATTAACACCGAATTTACGATAGTGATCATTTGCGATATATCTAAAAACAAATCCTTACCCTCCAAGCTATTTTGTAAGTGCTGCGGAGTCTTTCTCTCTAACACATATTGTAACTTCATTCTGGGAAATCCAGACATGTCATGTGTTCTTTCTGGTTCTAAATATAGCAGGACGGGAGTGTTCGAATACAAGCAATACTCGTTAGTCCTGCCATTAACACTAAATAATGGCTTGAGCAATGATGACTGGGGCAGGCTGCCTGCAAAATGAGATTTAGTGTTCTTCCACGACTCTTGAGACACTTTGATTTTCACATTTTCTGTCTGTATTTTGAAGCAGGCTTCATATAGTCCGCCTGTCGTATAACTCAGTTCAACACGTAAAGCTCCATAAGGGCTGATCCATTCGATGCTCCCTGCGTTGCAGAGAGTGTTGATATTCTGCACCCCTGGTGCTTCTGTATCCAAGTCACTGAAAAATATAGAAAAGAATATTTAAATTTTTATTTTTACATCTAACATATTTTCCATAGAATTATATCTAGAAAATTTAAAATGCACAACAAATTATATGACGATTACAAATCAAATGCAAATGTACAAAAACAAAGATTATTTGGAAACGAAACTTAGTGCTTAATATCTACATATTATTAATACAGGTACGTTGAACCTAACTTTTATTTTTTAAACAGGTGTTTGCAGACAGAATGTGAATGGATATGGACGACGTTTGAAATTGTAGACGATGCATCAAAAATGAAAAAGGTGTATAGAAATCTGTGTCGCATCTCCCTTTTCTTTGTGATATGTACCATCAATATCTCTAGGTGCGTTGGGCCGTCAAATCTTGAATATATACATCTAAGGTATATATAATGATATACTTCTCGCATTCTTCTTTTCACTTTTTTGAATCCATATGATATATTGAGGTTTGTCTGACAGGTTCCTGATTTAGCCTAATTTGCATGTTCTTTGTGTACTCGTCCCATCTCCCTACACGTACTGATAATAAGAATTTATATACTGGTATGGCCCCCAGAAATATCCCGTCTGTCACGTTTTTTTCCCTTTCTTTTTCGCCATCCTAACCTGATGCTTACCCCGAAAAAACGTTAAAGAGAGATAAAACTCAATTAGATGGGAGAGTTACATTGGACTACTCCCTCATTAAGATGGTAAATTCTTTCTTTTCAAATTGCAGAGAACACTTAAGTTGCCATGTCTGATTACCAGGCGCGGCGGGATTCGGATGTACCCGTATGTAAAAGGTCGACCACACAAATGCTGGCGATGATAAGTAGGTACATTACGAAAGGGGGCTCTTCCCGTGATAAGAGACCTTAATAATACCGTCCCCTAGAGATTAATGACAATAAAATCATCAACACACAGCAATGCCGATTAAACTGCAAATCTCTCCTATTGACAAAACGCGATGCATACCTAAGGCACCGGCTTTGCGGGCCCCAAGAGGATTTGCGATTTAGACTCGGAACTTTTTATTTGAAATGTGAAAAATTGAAATTCTATTATGTTAGATAGAGTAAGGGGAATAAGGGAAGGGGTGCCGTGATATCGAGATGTCAGTGTTGTTACGTGCATGAACCTGGAAGAGTAATTTGTTGCCTCCATATCCAGGGTCCCCGAGATTGGCTGTCACTTCAATAGGGTTTTGTGTTGACATGAGAACAGAACTCCCATCAAGACGTGTTGTTTAATATGTTCGGCTACAATTTGTGTTTCTATAGGCCACTTGTTTTATCAACAAGCTCATGATTTATAAAGTTTGAACTCATTGTTTGTTCAGAGGAGATTACAAAATTTACAAATGACGTTCAAAAGATTCAATCTGGTGTGTGAATCATTGGACTGAAATCGATTTCATTTCCCTTTCTGAAAGAAAGATATAAATTTTCTGTCGAATCCTAAGAGTACCTGTTGTAGGGTATATTTTAAAAAAATTACGATGCTATCGCAAAATCTGCTTGCATTTCCTCCTGTAATTGCCAATGCTCGTGGCAGACGATCGAACAACTACTTAGGTAAAATTATGACGATGACTTATATATGAGTTGATTATAAATATATGGGTTATAATTATCCTAAAATTCTACAAAACTTGGCGCTATATCCTGTATTAGAGGGATATTTTAAATGTCATTATTGTGTAGACTCAACACATTAATAATATCTTAGAGATCAAAGGACTTCGTGTTTTAGTAATATGCGTTATGTAAATCAGATCAAGATTTAAAACCGAAATAAATATGGAATGCTCTAACGATCGTCATGCATCGAGAAACCTTTGCACGCACCTGAGAGGATTTAATTAGAATTGCCAATATATACCTCGCCATTAAAATGAAATTTAACAAATAAGTATTCTACATGCGTGCCCGCCTGTCTGAAGTTTGGCGAACTGCCCGGCGTATTGTCAACGAGACCAAAAGAAGAAAAATTTAAAATGTATTTTTTTGTAATTTACCGACTTAATAAACATACAAATTAACATATTTTGGTTTATATGTACATTCCATATGAGAAGTGCTTTTTTCCATATGGTTTTGTTTTTAAATTCAACAAATGACATTGATTTGAAAAAGGGAAGTTGTATGCAGAAAAATGCGGCAACAAAATTACCCAAATTACTAGTATCCAAAAGGTCGGATTCGACCGTGCAAATGAGCAGTATAACGAGAGACGTGAAAATAAATTTTGTCAAATTGGGATGAATTACCTGATAGAGCAATCACACAGGTCACACACTTTAGCAAGACATCCGTGTAGATATACAATCACTGTACACAGTAAGTAACGTTGAAACTCGTAAACCGAGAACAACCGCATCGTGAAATCCAAATCACACTTTTTTAACAAGGCACCATTATTCACTGAAGATTCTGCACATTTTCATAAAAACAAAACGATTTTGTACTCTTGTATATTGGTATAGATCCAGATTTGTGAAAGACGGTGTACACATTCAGACTTATTTACCTAAAATCCGACAAGTGGTTTTTCAATACTTACTACTTTAGTGATGACAGCCAATCGTAGCGCGGCTTGACACGCGCAATCACAGAAGTGGGCGGAGTTAATGAGTTGAGATACGCCCGCTTCACCTGATGCGCACTTACCTGAGTGACATGTCTGTGGCATTTTGAGTGAATGATATTATTCCCTGTCAAGAACATTAGAAAATGTAATCACTCACACAAACAATTTGGGCAATACACAACACTGCAGATGTAAAACGCTTTAGAAATTACGAACATCCACAATTTTGTCGAAACCGTGAAAAATTAATTTTTCCATCAATTCATATTTGATAAATGTGATACATTTGCTAATGAATTATTTCTTAAAATATTTTATGCAAGCAGCTAGAACTAGAATACATACGTTATGTAAGTACATTGTATACATGTTGTTTGTCATTTCTTTTGGTAATATCGGGGTTTTTTTTTTTGGTTTTTTTTTCCGGAGGACCTGCGGTTTTTCATCTAGAGTGACCGAAGTTAAAATCTAATTAAAAAGCTAGGGTGCATTTCGTGCGGATGGGTGTTTCTGTGTATTTTGTACTGTGATATTTTTCGGTTCATATGACATAATTCTTTAGTCGCCATGCTCGCGTGTTCTCCATTCGTCGCGCCTAATGCCATCCAAAACTCCCCCCTTAAACGCAAATCAGCAGGGCGTGAGTGGAAATAGAGATCTTGTGTATATATCTACAAAAATAAACAAAATGAATATGGCCATGCCATTTGTAATTACTTATTACAACATACAGGTTGCTCCATCTGTGGTTTTGTCCGCCATTTTTTTTACTGGCGAGACTATATTGCGACCTTCAAAATTTTTAAAGATCATTGTACATCACATGGTTTTCTTTCCTTTTTTCCTCTCCTTTTTTTATTTCTCTTTTTTGTATCATACATTTACCACTAAACATTTTGCACCTGTCGTTAATTTCCTAAACGCAGATTTTACGCCCTGAATTTGACACCTATATAACCATGCAGTTTGTCGATCCAGACCGCTGGTTTGCTTTTACAAAAGGAGGAAGAAATAGTGTATCTTATTTTTCTTCTTTATATATACGTTACATGTATATTATTCACCGTCGACGACCTCTTTATATAATGTAGGTAATACATTTTAGTAACATCTGCGGATATATATACTTCTTTATGCAGTGACCATGTAGCAAATGATATTATCTATGTAAACTGATGAAAGTGAATGATTTTTTGGCCATGATAAAGATGTACTATTAAAAACAAGGAATGGGGGGGGGGTGGGGGGTTGGGTTCGAAAGCAAGTAATTTTATGTATCGAAATTTAAATGAAATATTTGTGCATGAATAAATTGCCCTATTTTCCTATTTGACTAATCGAACCGTGTGTGTTATTTATGTAATTGGCAATTATTTTGACGTTTGTAGAGAGAGAGAGAGAGAGAGAGAGAGAGAGAGAGAGAGAGAGAGAGAGAGAGAGAGAGAGAGAGAGTTGCTGTTGCTATATAGTTTCGCGCAAAAAACATTTCCCGCCAAATATTATCAAAAAAAAAAAAAAATGTACGACATTCTAAACTCCACAAAGAACAAGAAACAGACGATAATTGCAACCGACAAAACACGACCAAAAAAAAAGTTCAACAATTTTCTCATGCTAGATGTGGTGGGGTGATTATATCGTGTGAAGTTTCGGTAGATGGACAATATAAGTCTTTTGGATCTGGTCATCTTCTGCTTAATAAAATCGAGACGAAACACAGACATTTTATATACGACCATTTCTTCTCACGGAGATTTCGCTGTTACCTATCATCGCCCATTTATACATACAAAGTAAAGGTCGCACCGGCCAGAACTTGCGATTTTTACTCCTAATGATCTCGCTCCGTCATTCTGTGGAAGGATATGGAAATAGAAAGATTTTATGCCAAATTAATGTCTGTTTTATTTTTCTGTGAATCGAAAAATCGGATTAACATCGATTTAAAATTGTCTCTAAACATATGGCACTATAAAGTACAGAGTGTGAAAAGGTTGTGTGTGTGTGTGTGAGAGAGAGAGAGAGAGAGAGAGAGAGAGAGAGAGAGAGAGAGTAAACTCTTGTCAACCGCAAGTTAGAAGTGTTATTAACAATAACACACAAGTTTTCCCTCTAATAAGTCCAGCAAACGAATACAAGTGGTCATATTTTGCCTTTGATTTAAATCACTGTTCTGATCAAAACCTCTTTATCGATTTTATACTACGAGAAATTGAAAATTCAATGGGTTCGGTATATTTCCTTTATAAATAAATCGGGTCAGCTGTGTATACGCACATTTAACGGGATATGTCTGAACAACAACCACAAAGTAAATACATTATCAGAGCGCTGAGGGTAGTTTCCTTTCCCTTTTCATCGGGGGACACGACACTTTAAAAATATTTAAACAATTTTAAAGAAGTGAACAAAAACAGGTGATCGATATGTATTCATAGGTATATATGAAGCGACGTCTTGAACTGACCAAAGGTAAAGTGTCAATTCACGTGTTTAGGACAAAGAGAATTGTGCGGCCTCGTCCAGGGCTGGAAAAAATTGTAATTGAATACGGACATTTAGAACATTAAATTCTTGTTTTTGAAGAACACCTGTGTCCACAAAATAAAGAGAACCCCCCGTTTGCTTAATCATATACTGCTGCATCCCGATCGACATTAAGAGGGGCTGATGAGGACGCTTATTCCATTGTGTCTGGGTAACAACCCGGTCTGGTCAGGCAATTGGTATTGTTCAACGTTGCCCAAGACACTAGGTACTTAAAGACCATAGCGGATTAAACCGTTCAGTATTCATAATGGGCAGGAAAAATGATACATGCCATATTGAAATTTTCTTTATAACAATTGCACGACGCAAAGAAGATGCGATCCCCATTCTTTATTGTCGCGGAGTTTAATGCAACTGTCACGTTTGAGAAATAAAGTTTTTTGCAGTCTATCATTTTCTTAATTGTGCATGAATTTGCAAGACGTTGCCTAAACCCATAATAAGATATTAGCCACTACTTTGATACAAAAATGACCAAGACAACGCCTCAATTTTACGACTATAATGACCACCTTTCTTGTAATGTACACCGCGCTTCTCTGATATTTACGATGCCGAGAAGTACACGAGTTTTGGGGGGTTGAAAAGATATTTTACATCTGTCCTAAGCTGTTAAACATGCCATCAGATCTCAGAATGACAGTTAATGTATCTGTGAAAATAAAACCCAAGCTAATTAAGTCATGACATTCCTAAAGAATCTGCAAAAACAAATATCTTTTATCGGATTCCCAGCGGCGTGGTTTCGGCCCTCTGGCATCAAGTGCCCGGGACATAAGGAAAGACACATGTTCTGGCGATAGAGTTGCGGACTTGCATTTTCCAGATGGGGGTATTTTTCATATTTTACCGTTTGCTGACCCGACCCCCCCCCCAGTACTGTAAAAGAAATGCCAAAAAATATGCAGCTTATTTTGCTAACTATATATAAACTACCTTATATGGAAATCACCACCACATTTATTATGATGACAAAACAAACTGTAATAGGGGAAACGACACGGTTAATATGCATCATCAGATTTTTTATCTAAAGAGAAAAGAAAAAGAAACACTTCGCACAAACCTCAAAAACTACTTTTTTGGGGGGGGGGGGGGTTGGTTGGAGGTTGGGGGTTGGGGTTGAGTTACATTCTTATATTTTCCGTTTCAATATCTCTAAATTTTATATAGGCCTATAAGGTTACAAAAAAATGAGAGGTCAATTTTCTTTACAAATTGGTACTTTATAATATTGTTTTAAAAGAAAAATAACGTTTTGTAAACAATACACGTGTTACATATACCACGAGCCTGCTTTTTAATAATAAATTTCAATTTATCGATTAAGAAATATATAATTAACAATAATAAATCGTTTATGCACTAGAACTTAATTAGTATAGAAGAGAAAAGAAATATTTTCAATCATTAGCGCTTGTTTTATACAGTTGACTTATTTGCTATAAGCCCACTTTAGAAATTCAGAAACAAGCGTCTGTAATTTCAACGTGAGGTGCCCGTGCGCTGTGCATTTCAAGATTATGTGATCGGGATCGGAGTTTCTAGTGTATTTTTTTCGCCCGAATTAACTCAGTTAATAATTGCAACCATTTCAGCTTAAATAACCAAAACGATATTTTGTCACAATACCGACGTTGAACGAATTTTTAATAGGGTTGATAACATTTGTTTTACCGTATGACAGATGTGGTAAGTGTAAATTTCAAACGTTTTATTAATAATTGTTATGATCGTCACATGAATCATTCTATTGGCAATTGGTGGTGTCACAGATTCATTGACATTGTGTTTTTATAATTCCCCTTCTATGTTTGTAGAGTATTATCATACCTGTATACAATGGTGATAAATGGATAGATGATTGCCTTCGGTCTGTGGAGAATCAAAATTTTAATGGGAAATTGGAAGTATCCATATTTAATGATGGTTCAACAGTGAGTATCAGGTTTGAATTATTATTGAATTATTTTAAATAGTTATATGGCATACTGGCGTGCGTCCAGTTCTCGCCAAGTACCATTTCTCACCAGTGCATTGTTATGTCATTTTTTGTATATAATTTTATGTGTTGATAAAATGACGTCACAATGCATTGGCGAGAAATGGTCTTTGGCGAGAATTGGTCGTATGCCAGTACTGGAGAATTGGTTAAGTTTGTTTAAGTTTACCATCTTCATCATATTTTGTTGATTTCACATGCATAATATTTTACTTTTTATTAAAGAACAGTTGGATCAATATTTGACAAAAATTCAAAGATTTCTTCTTTCACTTTTGCCTCTTTATATGTGGAGAAAATGACACAAATGAAAATCTCTGTTGTAAATAAAGAAATGAATATAGTTCATAGATTTTTGTATTTTTGTATTTTTGATGACTTATGGACAAATTTAATACAAGTACATTAAAGGATCTAATATGTCCAGAAACCATTTGTTTTCTAACATGAATATCAGTTAGGGTATAGCTGTGATGTACGTAACACAATTATATATTTTGAAATTGTATTCTGAACACATTTACAAGTATCCAGTTTCCTATATCATTGACAGTGAGGTCATATATTGCATTGGTTTCTGAAAGATTAGAAACCAGGTGGGAGTTGTAAATGTTGGTGAACTGTAAAATCAGTAAATGTACATATTAAATGAGGGAATCCTAACTAGTCAATCTTGACAAATTAAGGTCAAGAATTTTAATCTAATTTTAATGTAGGATGGCACTCTTTCTAAACTGGAAGAATGGAGGGAAAATTTGAGGAAGAAGTCTATATCAGTGACTATTGGTGGCCACAGTTCAAATCCAAGAGGAGGCATGTATTTTGCAACTCTTTATCAGATTAGAAAATTCTTCTAAAAACAATGCATACATGTATGATGTATTTCCAACCATTCTATTTCAACAGTGGGTTATGCAAAGAATCAAGCTGTGGAACAGAGCAGCGGGGTCTATCTTTGTTTTCAGGACATTGTAAGTTATATACCAAAATATGTCTCTTTTATGAACAATACAAAATAATATGTGTACTTTTATTTGTTTTGATCCAATCCATTATCATTGATTATCAGCACTGTTCCTTTATTTTGAAGGATGATGTGATGTCACCAGACCGAGTGTCTAAACAACATCAGGCCGCCGGATCAGAGCAGAACAGTGTAAGATTAATGTTCACACAGATCAAACTCTTTTCAGCTATAGCTCTTCCTTTCTTGTAATCATAAATATGTCTTAAACATTACCAGTGTTACAAGCTGTCTTATCCCTAAGTCTTTTAAAGAGTCCTGTTTCTGATGTTATCTGTATTATCTACAGTTGACATATACAAGTACATGTACTAATTTATAAAGCAAGTCTCAGCTAGTAGCATTTTTTTTTTTTAGGAAAATGGGTTTCGTCACACATGACAATATTGTATCAATTTTGTTCTATGAATTACCAGGTATTAGAAATGAAAAAATTTTTAAATCTCAGAATGCAGTCAGTTTTAAATGGTTTTATAAATACAGGAGTTAGTTTTAGACAGGCTGCTCAGTATATCATATATTTCTTCATGATATACACTATACAGACAGTATTGTTTTTGCTTATCAACTGAATTACCCTTCTTTTTGATAGATCATAGGTAGCAAGTTCCACAGGGAACCGGAGGGGTCCACAGAGAGGTTTACTAAGTGGGCCAATACTCTGTCGCAAGACCAGCTGTATTCTCAGGCAAGTTTGTCATAAAGCTAACTTTTAAATACTGTATAACCCGATTTTTCTGCATGGTGTTACTTTTTGCAACATTTTGCAGTTTCATATCCATGCATTGCAAGAACTTTAATTGCAAAAAATTGTTTTGTATTGTTTTTATAGTCACCAAGTAAAAAATTGCAAAAAAAAAAAAAAATAATAAAATAAAATAAAATCACATACCAGTAAAAATAACTGTACTTGTTTTGGAATCAAAATGCAAAAAACTTACTATGGAAGAAAAATACTTTAAGTCACACAGAATTGGTCTTGTTATATTCAGTGTCATAATGCATCCCAGCTAAATATCAAGGATATTGGTCTGTGAAGTTCAGTGGTAGAGTACTGTAGATTCCTTAAAATTATTTTACGCGAGTACTTAGAACCATTTTAACAAGAGCTTGGACTTTGGGTAGTTGTGTCAAACAACATTGTGACGTAGGCCTGTCTATTTCATTGTAGGCCACTCAGCCATGACTCTTTGAAATCAACAAGATTTGTCTGGTATTTGAGCTAAGACTACGCAATCTGTGTATATTTCAATTCAAACCAGCGTCATTTTTAACTTGTTTTGACGCAGGAAAATGATAGTTACATCCTACCGAAAGTCCAAGGTCTTGTTAAAATGGTTCTAATTCCGCGATTCAACCATTTTCCATCAAATCCCAAGAACATAAAATCGTGAAACCAAATTTTTATTATAGTTTCATGTAGTTTACATATGTCTGAAAAATAAAAAGCGAGATTTTATAAATTTCGCGAGATGTGCTTCTCGCAATTTTATGCTGATATTTATTCCTAGCATTTAATTAGGAATCTACCGTAACAGTACACGACTATAATGATGCAAGCTTTTAAGGGTCCCGGGTATAAATCTTGATCTAGCTTTATATTTTCACCATGTGTCTTTTTCCTACTACATGTACAATTACTTAGAAATTGATGTAGTATGATTTTCTGCTTTCTAAGGAATAATAAAAAAGAGCAAAGAATATTTTGCTACAGGCCGAAAAGATGCCAAATTCTATGCTTTCTATAGTTAAACGTTTACAAGGACGTTTTAAATTTATTGTATCAATACACTTTAGAGGGTCAAGTTCATGTGGTTTGATCTTGATATGATTTCGTTTTGTGGATTGAATTGTTTATTGAATTTGACTTTGTTACTCTTCCGATCAGCTGAAGTTTCTCTTGCCACTTCACTTGTCAGCATGGAACAAGTATTTTGATAAATAGGTTTTAATGATCTAGTTGGCTTTCTGGAATTACTCAAGTTAACATGTATTGCAAATTTTACTGGCATGTGTGACAAGAAACATGCAATGAATTGACAGAAACACAAAACAGCCGAGTCTGACATAAGTTTGCAGTCGGGGGATGATGGTGTCTGCGAAACATGTGACAAGGTCTCCAATTTCCATTGGCAACCATGCTGAGCAAGATCAGTGTCACTTGAATGCTTGACAAAAACTCTCCTTGACAATCTGTCACAGAATGCTGCAGTAAGAAGATTAATGAAACTGTATATAGTAATTTAATTTTTGGGTCACACGGACAGAAGAAGAAAAAAAAATGTGCACAATCAAGATTCGGCATGTTATGTAATGCAAACAATTGCTTAACTTTGCAGGGTTTTTATGATTGATGCTGGTCTTTGAAAAACGACACCTTTTGTAAGATTAGTTTTTTGTTTCTTTTGTAGATTTACACGTCGCATGGGCCTACCCTCATCATGCCTACCTGGTTTTGTCATCGATCTGTTTACAACAAAGCTGGCGGCTTCAGTGAGGGTGGAAAAGTGGGTCTAGATTTACCACTCAGATTTATACTCCCCTCTCGATTTGTTTTCAGATCTGAAACCCAAATCTTTGAACAAAACAACCTCTTTGTTTATTTTAGTTTGCTAGAGCAAAATGATATGAATATGATATGATATTGGTCTTGAATTTGTTTAAAAGATTTGAAAGCTAGATTTGAAAGAAAAAATAGAAAAAAGAAAGGTAGAAAAAAACAATTTTTAGTAGAAAAAAAACTTTGTGTAAAATACACTGTATAGTTTTTAATTTGATATATGATCTATTTATATGATATATTTATATACAAAAAAATTTACATATATGTGTTTTGGAAGACAAAGTTGTGACCATGTTGTGACCATGTTAAAGATATGTTTACTTCATATTCCATTTCTGTTGTACAAAAAAAATAGTATTCCTTACATTCCTGAACCTGTTTTTGTAGTTATATATAGACAAGAGAATAATGGATGCCTAGGATTGAATGGTATTTCACCATGAACAAAATACATATATATAGTAACGTGTACCTGTCACACCATATCAAAAAATTACTTTCATTCCTATATACATGGGCATATGGAATACCTATAGAGTACATGTATTAACATTTGTTGGGGATCATTTCATTTTCAAACTATTTTAGGGATGCGTGTTAAATGATATTATGGTTTCATTAATCATGTTAATATTTGTTTGCATTACAGTAGACAAAGTAGTGTTAAAAGATTTACTTTCTCAAGTACACATGACTTTGATGACAGTAAAATAAAAATTGACCTCACTGTTCTAACTTGAATGAACATTTTAAAATGTTATAAATCGGCTCAACAACAAAATCTCCGAAAACTAGTCTTTAATGAATACTGTAATCAAACTTTTATTTGGGTGCAAGAAAATTTTATGAGGTTGTCTAGAACCTCTGTATCGGGAATAATTCTCACTGTAAACCAGTCCACATTTTTCTTAATTACCTGGTAATTTATTTAAGACTTTAAACATAGGGTTGATATTACGAATTATAACTGGTAATCACTTCAAATTATTTTATCACGTATACTTTTCATTGCAAAATAAAGATTAGGTGTACAGTAATAATAAAACCACAGTAGGTTCCATATTCCATATTTCGGATTTTTACACTAGGGTGTGCCAGAAGACCTGATCTTTTTCCTGCGGCATTTGGAGCTGGGTGGGGGGCTGTGTCGCGTGGATGCGGATCTCCTCATGTACAGGTACCACCCAGGGGCCACCACATTCTCCATACACGAGTAAGTGTCTGTTATGATCAGGCACATACAGTGTACATGTACATGTATGTACCTGAGTAATACACAAATAAGTTTGTCACAGTTATGCACATGCATGCAGAGTATCAAAATTTCAATGGAAATGCAATTCATTTTGATAAAATGGACTAAACTATTAATATGCTGGTAGCTACATTCGTACTTTATCTATCCTTATAAAAATGGTTTTTTTAGTAGAATACTTTGGTTTAATATTGAAAGGTTTTTCCAATTATTTTTATTTTTGTGTAAATATTAATCATAAGTTCATCAAAAAGGGGCATGAATAAATAGATAATTTTATCAGAGATTAACTTTTTCCAGAGATACCATATGGAAAATACGAATGGAATATATCCAGAAACAGGTCTTAGACAAGTGGGAGTCATTCACAATATGGAATGCTGGGAAACAGGGAAAGAAATTCTACAGAAATTTGTCAACAGCCAATCAAAAGAAGGTATGATATGCTCAAATGAACAAAGTGACTATTAATTTTCTTTGATACAAAAACGGAAGATGTATTTATCATGTTTTGTATTTTAAGGAGCATATGTCAAGGTGCTACAATTTTTGAAATTGTGGGTTTTTTTTTTATTAACTATAAACTACTGGGTAGTTAATTATTTTTTTTAACAGGTGCTTGCTTCTTTTAATTTCCCTTTAAAGTTGTCAAATGCAATCATAGTATATATAATTTGTATGCATTGAAAATTGTTATTTGACTGCATAATAAGAAATTTCATTCCTTGGAATTAGTTACCTGATGCAGTAAAGAAAAACTAAACATCAAAAGCTTTAATGAAATGACACTTAACAGACTGGTACATGTGTGTACATGTGCAAATAAAGACTTATGTTCTTGACTGCATGGCAAATGGTTGTATCGGCTTTCAAATATTAAATGTATGGAGAACAAAGAAATGAAAACAATCCGGAGAATGACCAACATATTTTACTTTTGTGAAATGTTGTTTACAAATTTAAACACATTGGTTTGATTGTTGAACAAATCAGTGTGGTTGTCAGATTTGACATTTAAAAGTTAAATGGCTGTTCAAGAATAGGTTTCTAAATGCGTCAAAGTGTAATCAAGGAAAATCATTGCCTTGAGAAGATCGAAACAGCCAAAATTCTCACTTTCATAAACTTTATTTCACTTGACAGGTATTTGTGAAAGTTAAGATTGGTTTTTGTTAGGAAAGTTTTGTTGTTAAGTAATTTTCTTAACAAATTTAAAGTAGAAGGAATTATACCACAATTCAAAGTCCCGATCGACCCCAAGTTGATTTTGCAAAAGAACAGGAAGACGATTAATTAGATTTCAATTGCAGCAGCCATTAAATAAAATCCTGAGAGAACACCTAGGAAAATCTGTTAATGTGTTTGTATTGATTTAAAAGATTCTCTCCCGCATTTAGTTGGCAGGTTAAATGGTCCTCTGCTTGTTATGAGTTTGAATTGGGATTTGTTTTGTTGGCACTTGTATGCATTTGCTGGCATTTCTGCAAAGAATTTTGTTTGAGTTGAATTGTAAGACTTTCAAATTTGAATATTTTTCTCTCCTGCTGCAATCATTATGTGTGTGGAGAGAGAGAGAGAGAGAGAGAGAGAGAGAGAGAGAGAAAGAGGGACGGAGGGATGGACAGGCAGACAGACACTTGTCAAATGCAAGGTCTGGAGACAATAATTTTCCCTTTGAGTACCTTTAGACCAGAAAACAAATACAAGTACTAAAGTTTTGCCTTTGATTTATGTGCATTAAAAAAATTGGAGAAAAAGAAAAAGAAAAACATTTTGTAACAGTAAATGGATTTTATTTTATTGGGATTGTTTAGATATTAAAGTAGATAGCAATCAATTTCCCTTCCGTATGCTAGCTTCATTATCTACATTTCATCAGAGATCAGAGGCTAACATGTTATGTAAATTTGAATCTCATCAATTCCTCTCATTCACACATGCAGTGGGAGAAAATCTTTCAAACAACAGTTATGACATTTCAAGGGTAGGAAATTATCAACATTTCCAAGGATACTTTCACCATTTGGAACTATTATAATATAAATTTTTTGTATATTTTATGGTTGTAATTGAATTTGACACGCAAATAAAAATACATGAATCAAGCTAGATCAGTTGTGCATGAATTTTCTAACTGCTATTTCCCAATGGTGCTTGCATTATTCAAGGTATTTTTTGTTTTTTTATAACAGATATTTGAAAATGATAAGAAATGATAAAACTGACTTTAAAAAAAAGTTTTGACGACACAGTGCTTGTCTTCTTTTGTAGGATTGGTAATTTATGTCGGCAGAGGATAATAATGAGATCAATTTTTATACCTTTCAAATACAAAGTTTTGAATTGGGGGGAATAATGGAATCACCTTGTCTGTCTGTCCATCCATCTTTCCATCCATCTTGTCATCCATCTTTCCATCTGTAGACATGATTCTATGTGGACCTGTTTTTAAAAATAGTACATGAATTCTTTTGAAAATTTGCCTTTCCTTCATCAGATAGAAAAATGTTAACCCACTATTTTTATAATAACCAGACATTTTTTTTATCAATTAATGTGTTTTCAACTTTATGGAATTTGTCATTTGTTTATTAAAATTTAGTAGTGACATGATATCTCACAGCAACTAATGCATAAGTTAAGGAAGGGGTATAATGGAATCATATGATGTACATTTGACTATATCTTTCTGTCAGTCAAATCATCTGTCTGTCTGTTTGTCTGTTTCTACAAATTTCATGTCTGGTCTATAGCTTTTATGAGAAGTTAAATATCATATAAGGTTCATACTTGGCACAAAGGTTGCCTGTGTCCTGAGAATACCAAGTTATTCCCTTTATAAACCTGAGGTCATTGATAAAAGTCAAGGTCACTTCATCACTAATTAGCACATTATGCCATAATGGGGGTGTAAGTCATTTTTGGAAAGTCATAGTTTTTTCTCTGTCTCTTTTAAGACTAGATTATTTTCTTATATACCTAGTATACTTTTGTACTTTTGTTGAAAAAATCAATAGTTTCTATCGTGTTTCAACAATAATACAGAGAGCGGTGTATGGTTATGCACTATTTAAGATTTTTTAAGCCAAACCTTGGAATAATTTTTGCCATTTTTGGGATTTTTTTTCTTTATGTGAAGGTACATATAAAATTTATAAAGTAATACAACTGTACTGGTACTTATTATTACATTTTATCAATTTTTAAATTTTAGACATTAAGTTTTCTCCTTTCATGTACAAAACTAGCAGTCATGTTTCTTAAATGCATTTGCACTTTAGATATTCTATTTTTCAGAAAAAAAATCATTAAAATGTATTTTTTTTTCAAAGGTCATATGAAGTTTTAATGCAAAGGCAAAGTTATACTCAATAAATTTCAACCTCCATAAAGATATGACAGCCACATCAGCACATGTGACAGTAAAATTAAATGGAATGCAGAATAAAATCTAGATAAAACTCATAAAGGAGAACTCTGAAAAATATGTAGATTGAATTCAGATGCCTTTTATTATCAAGATTTTGGTTTTCTTTCACTAAAAAAAGATTGCAATGGAAGGATTCAGAGATGGAGGGTGGGGGTAAAATAATTTAAAACATAATTTATAATGGAATGCAATGGAAACTAGCTCACTAAGAGCAGAAGTACCATGTATGTAAATGACCAGACACACAAACATATGCAAATGCCCCCCTCATTTCAAGGAAAGAAATTCAGGAGCATGTGTATTTAACAACTGACCATGTCTAAACTCCCTAACATGAATGCCCCTCCTGCGATAACATCTGTAAATTAGATTTATCTTGCAGTTTTAAATTTGTCCAGGAGAATCAAATGAATTGGCTATGGCGTGGTCAAGTAAAAATGGAGAGGGGGATAAGTAGGCCCTTGTCTGACACCAGGTGAACTTTACCTGTGCTTACCTGAACTAATGAGGATAAATATGGTTGTAAATTTAGTCAGATTTTGTCATTTTCAGGTATATTGGTAAATAGTGTCATGCCTTCTGGAAATGAGATAAAGGACATTAACATTTTTATAGGAACTCCCAAGTTCTTTAGCCGAAATTTGATGGTTGTTGAAAAGAGTTTAAGAGTTATTGTCTAATGTTTTAGAGGGTCTTGTTGCCATCTTGACAGTAACCTGTGAGATTTATCGCAGGGAACAAGTTTTGAACATATTTGTAACTAACATAGTTTTAAAAAAAGATTTACATTCATTTCATTCCTGCTTTCAGCAATTTCGATCGTGATATTTTATAAAAAAAAAAATTATATACATATTTAATAAAAAAAAATTATATACATGTACTTTTTCCAATGAATGCAGGTATTTGATAAACAGGTAGAAGAGAGCAAAGATGTGAAACAAATGCATTTCATGAGTTTAAAAATAAATTTAGTGCAACTGATCAAACACGAGATATCCTAATGTAAACTGTTTTGAGTACCAGTTATATTAGGAACGGCAGAAATATTGTAGCTACTCCGAGTAGTATTAAGGTATTGGGGGAAACACAACCTTTCACATTTGAACAATGTCATAAACTGAAGTTTTTCAATCAAATTTTGAAGTGTGTCCAGGTTATTGATTCAATCATTTGGAATTTTGTCCACGTGGATTTTAATTTAACACTGACCAGGCCAAAGTGTTTGTGTACATTGTGTTTTGTATCGACCAATATGACACTTGTTGCCAGGGACCTCCCAGTATCAGAATTAAGAAGCAGACCTCGCCAACAATACAAACCATTTCTTATTAATACTTAAACATTCATAGGAAAAAAAGGCTATAAAGTATTCAATATCCATCTTTATTTTTTACTGTTGTTGGCAAACTTAAAGGACAAGGGATATAGCTACACAATGTATGCCCATTTGATATCATTTTGATTTTGCCCAAATTAGATTCATAAGGTCATTTTTTTTAATACTGTCTCAACCCAAGTATCAAATGCAGAGGTTTTATATTGGAGATGTTAATGGGATGCGAAGATTGAAATTTGATGATGCGTATCAATTAAATATTCCAACGAACCTGTCGCCTTGTTAAATTAGCTGTCGGTTATGGAACCTGACTCAAAGACAGCTTTAGATCTGCTATTGTGAAATGGTTACAAAAGAGTTATCTTCTTGAATTCTCTGTGTGCTTTATTTGAATTTTTTGCAAAGCAAAATTTTAATAGAGGGATTATAAAACTTAATACTTTTTTCTCTATTTATTCATCATTCAGTGTCAAAATTGTATTTAGAATTCACAACTTTATACAAAACTATCAGATGAGAAGGAAGCATAAAATCTGAGGCACAGAAGTGGAAAGGCCTTCGATACAAGACTCCATTGAGCCAAGCTCTTCTGAAGACATACTTGATTAGAACCATTGACTGTTTTAGAATTGAACAAAAGTAACAAGACTACAATTTGGAAGATTATGAAAGTTGAACAAGTTTATTCTCTGCGTGACGTTTTTTATGAAGGTCTTGGAAACGAAGCTTTTTCGTTTCTGATCGTGTTTAATGGTAAATAAGATTATATTTCATTCACCAGAATGAGTTTCAAAGCATCTTTTGTTGAACTGTGATTTTTTTGTCATACTTTAAAGATACACATGATGAGATGGTTTTGAAAAAGTGTTGTTTGCACAGAGTGACTTTATAACCCAATTTTCTAAATTGTGAATTCATATTTTTCATACAAGTGCTCTATATATTATATAACTGTTTATCTGATTTGATTTTTAAAACTATTGTAACAGTAACTCTGATTGGCTGGATATGGATACTCTAACTTCTTTAGTTATGATGAATGTGCAGCTAGCCCAAAAAATGTTTATTTAAAGTGTCAATTCATGTACGGTACTGTATACAGGGTTATTTTTGCCCCATGTAATTTTCATCCTTCTACACTGGCAAACTGTTTCTTCACCCAGTCTTGAATTCACCCAGACATAGTTGTGTTTAATATAAAGAGAGATAATTTGAGACATTGGAATTCGCCAAGTCTTAAATTCACCCGCTGACAACAAGGGCGTAAGGGGCGAAAGGGGCGAAAAAATTACAGGGTGGGGTGGGAGGGGGGAAGGAGGGGAATATTTCCCTGTATACAGTATTCTCCAATATTTTTGAAAAAAAGGGAGGGAGAATATGAATACTCAGCAGGTCATTTGATAGGCATGTACTCATACCATATAGGTGTGGAAGATTTGAGAGCAACTTTTGGATATTGATTGTCACAGCTAGACCTCAGTGTTTATTTTCTGTATGCCTTGATATAAAATGGCTACTGAAATTAAAGATAAATGCCTGCATGCTCATAGAAAATATAATATACAAATAAACTCTTTACCAGCCAGTCACTGAAGAAACATGAGTACAAAATCATTTAATTAATAGTATGTATTTCCTTGTTTTTTCTTGGAGATAACATATTTTTCCTGCATGATTCAAATTCATGAATGAAGTTAATGTTTCTATTTAAAACAAATAAACGTCATTGCGAAATGTGTTATATAATTTGTCAATGGACTCGTGCTTCTGATAATCTAAGAATAATTACTTCAATTATAGGGATGCTTTAATCTTTTACAATCATCTGGGTTTTTTCTAAATGCAAAATAGCTACAAAAGATATGTAAATTATATATGATTATTTAATTCACAAAAAATGCATTGATGTGGTTTACAGCATGTCTATGTTCGAAAAAATTTCATGATCATGTTTGAGCAAGCTCATTTTGAATCCAAAATGTCAATGGTTTGATGCCGATTTAATGGCAAAATTGGTGCTAACATTTATTTCAAAATACATTAAAACTAATTTTCTGATAAATTAATCTGCCCATAAATGTCTTGTTGCCGGGGAGAATCAGGAGTATTGATGTGCAGTATATTCTCCTCCACTGGACAACTGAGATCCGATTTCATCGACTTTTCTTTCTGGTCACTTGATTCACACTGTGGCTGTCTGGTCAGAAATTACTGGTTCACCCCCCGACCTTAACAGGGACAATTGGCTGACCCCTCGGCCAGTTCCTTTTGAGATCCAGTACCCCCAAATCACAACTTGTAAAGTAAACCAATTAACTTTCTAATATCAGGTTAGCATTAGAATGGGGACCTCTAATGATCCCGAAATTATTCCACGATATCATGAATTTAAGAGAAGAGATTTACAATTTTTTTCCCTTCATAAATGAAAGGAAAACATAGAAATTGGAAAGCATGGGGAAAAATTTGCAAGGTATTGAATTAGGACATTTCGCTTGGCCAAGTAGCTTGCACCATCTGCTGGTCAACCATTAGGGTTCATATTACAGTCTGCGCTCCATCGTGATCTATGGGAATCCGTTTTATGGCTTAAAACCCATTTATAAGCTCTCTTATTCTGCAGTATGCTAGTTCCAGTTTATCTTGGGCTTTCGTGCCATTGTATAAATCTTTTCCCCTGCTGAAGTATTTAGGTTCCTCCTAAACAAGTTTTTGTTCCCCCATATCTAAGACCTCGTTTTGATGTCTAAGATACCTGTAAATTATTTCCCTGATAAGGTGTTTTGAATGCGATTAGATTCAATTATCTCATTTTAATTTGGAAATTCCTTAGCTTCAGGAACACTTTTGGCCTTTGTTGAATCAAAAGTGGAGCAAATTAAAGTTTTGACTCTTGGAGTTAAACCAGACAACATGTAACTTTTCACATCCATGCTTGAGATTTTACAAGTGTTCTCCATATTTGAATTCGGAAAAATTCCACAGTAAAACACAACAAAACCGTTATATTTTATGGTCACTTCAGTTTAAATATAATTTTAGATTTGGATCATGGAAACCATTTAATTGAATAGCACTATACACTAAGAGAATATTTCAATAAAGAAAGAATGGAAAAACTAAATTTTAAGTAAAAATCTACATATACCAGTACTCATCTCAAATGAAATGTTGCTCATGTCTTCATGCAAATAAAAATAATTACTTTAACAAATTACCATGATGAATGTGACAATGCTACTCAAATCAAAATTGAATTTTTTAGTGGGCAACAGAAAAAACTCGCCATTGAAGAAAAAAGAAAGTTTTAGAAATGGAAAGTATTTGGTTAGGAATATGACACATGAAAAAATCAAATAAATTGATGAGCCATATTTAAATGGACATTTTATTCAGCAGTTACACTCTAATGTGCCATCATTTTTATGATCGAGTGGCGTTGTTTGGGGCCGTTTTATTGATGATGGATAGGTTGTTCAAAGGGAGACATGGCTCGAAAAAATCCAATGTATAAAGGGGTAATATGCAACGAGCCATTTTATTTCCATTTAAATATTGCTTAAAAATATGGGCAGTCGTAAAGCAAGCCTTGAAGAAGGAATTTTTTTTTTTTTTGCTCTTAATGATAGATTTAAAGAAGGAGAAAAAATTGGAGGGAAGCGTTCCACTGAGTACACTATTATTATCTCCATTCATGTAATGATTAAGGTTTTAATCAACTTTTTAAACAAGATTGAGATTCGTTTCTGTTGAAAATTGCTTTAAAGTGCTTTGTTGGGTCTTTTAATGATGACCATACATTAGGAAATGCATTAGCCTGAAGATTAGGTTATGATTGAACATATTGAAACTGCTTTATATCATTAGATTGGAAATAGGATTTTAATTGTGCCTCCGTGAATTTTTTTTAAATTTCAAAATTTAAGTACATCATTGTATTCTAAAAAAAAAAATTTATAGTTTGTTTATGATTGTGAGGGGAGTGCAAAATTAGACCTCAGATTTTTTTTAAAAGAAGCCTTCAAAACATATCATCCCTTTAAATCAATATACTTTTGATGGCACTTAAATTAAAAAAAGATGAATGATCTAAAGATTATTTTATATGCACTGGTAATGATGTTTTCTGTTATTAATTGATGAATTTTGATATCTGAGTGTTTGCATGCATTTTGGACTAGAAAAAAATTGCATTTGAATCGAAATCCTACACAACAAAAAATTGGACACTACCCAATTAATTAATATTAACTAAAGATAAATTTCAAACAAGAGCATTGACAATGATTTTGCAGCGCATATAAGTAGAAGATATATTTTCAATTTTGATTGATTAATACCATGTAGCGGGAAGCATGTTGTCTATGGTATTTGTATTAATTCAGTAGGGATACGAGAACATTTTACAAAATGTGCTTGCATAAATAAAATCTCTTTAACCAAATCAGTTTTTCTGACAGAAAACATTGAGTGTTGGCTTTAATATATACTGATAACTGTCCAATACTTGACAGTTTTAAAACTCTTAAAGCGCTTTTAAATTATATTTTATTTAAAACCTAAAGTTAATGGTTCATTTAATTTGATATTGTGGTTGCCTTGCAAAAATTGTGTCCTTTCTGAAGTCATATTCTGTGTGAGACAAATGGATGAAAAATTCATCTCTTGTCATATCTAATCTACAAACAATTTCAATGAATGAATCTAACAAAACCTGAACCATTTTTTAAAATATTGATTTATGGGGGCTAAAATTGAGTCTCATCATACAGAAATCCTATAATGCATACTCCTTGGTAGGACACCAGACGTTACACGATGCGTCGCCATTTAAAAAAGAAAAGAAAAGAAACTACAACAACTCGACAAATCAGTTAGTTGTTATCTTTTTCTGGGTAATCTGAGACAACATGTAATAAATAAAATTCTTTTCCTAATTTCTAGTCTTTGTTAAAAAAAAAAGCAAGAGTTGGCTTTTGTGTGTGTGAAAAATGAAATCTGAGGTAAATCAGTGAACTCCTTTGAAAATCTGAAGTCGTTGGGATCTGGTATCACTTTCCAGTGCCAAAAGAGGTAAAAGTCATTCTGTGGTTAAAGTTACATGAATGTTCTTGATCTAATTGGGGGTCATTAAAGTTCTTCCTTATCCCCGATTGATGCATGAACAGTTGACATCTACGTAAAACAGGAATTGATCTGATTTCAAACTGTACTTAGAACACAATGGGTTTTATTGAGCCATGATGAATGTCATAAACTAGATTCAAGTTGCCTGAGCAATTTTCAGCCTTCATTTGCCGGAGTAGGTGGTCTGATTTTGGATGTAGCTTATTGTACACTTACGATATGGCATTGTATGGTTTTGTCAGTACGTCTGAATCTAACAAGGATTTTGTCTTCTTCAGTCTGACCTTTGACATTGGGTTGTCCATCATTTACCTGTTAAGGTAGAAGGAACACTTTTCATACAAAAAGAGTCATGCACTGTTGTAAGTGATATGCAGTTTTATTTTTCGTTGTTAATGATGCCAGTTTAGGGTTTAATTGCTTTGCTAATTGTCTAGCTTATACTTTCAGAATTTTGGAAATATTGGGATCTTGATGCATAAGTTACATAATTTACTAAAAAAAGTCTGGACCTTTCATTTCTACAATTTCATCAAGGCTGACTGAAATATTTCCTGATCTGAATTTTTTTTCTTACATAAACTCAATTGTATTAAACCATGGTTATAGAGAACTTTATGACTATGTTTTGACTAGAGCTGTTATGGTAATTCTTCTTAGTCTCATTGTATGACTTTAAAGCAGGAAATTTAATGAAAACCATTTATTCCACCAAAGTTATATCAATCTCAGTACACATACACTAGCTATAGTATTTCATTGTTTCTAAGTTCAAATGATAGACAGGTGATAAATACTTTGGCTTTATTGTATAATGGGTGCAAGTTGTTAGTTTTTCCATAAAAATACAGCCCACCCATAATGTAGAGTGATATTTATATAATTATAGTACTATTCAGTTTTACGTTAATTATTTTTTTAATTTTTGAAATAGTATATTTTTGGTACCATTTGATGGAGTATAATTCAGTTTTTCTTATCTTAATTTTTTGCTTCTTGTAATTCACAGGTTGCAGCTTTCTGTGATGTAGATCCTAAAAAGATCAAGTGTGGAGCATACATTTATCATGAATCCAAGGTCAGTACAAATTAAAAAAAAACCCACAAACTGCACACACATATATAATTTATAGAGTTGATAGAATAGGACATCTGAGGTTTCAATGGGAACTTACTCCGCCTCTTTCACCTTGTTTGTTTTAATGTGATCCCACACAACTTTCCTTGACTGCATGTGTAATATACTGTACACACTGATTTATAGTTTCAAGAAGACTAGCGATTTAGAATCTGAGAATTTTTTTAGCAACACTTAAATTAACTTGTTAGCTTTCAACTACGGTATTATAAAGAATGACAGAATAGAGAGTTCTGTGTGTGAAATAAAATGAAGAAATAGCTACAGGGCATCAGAGGCGAGCAAGATGGTGTCAACATAAACATTTTTCTCAAATTAAACACCTATAACTCCCAGGGAGGCAGCAGGTTCATAATTTGTATAGAAAATTATAACAATAAAAATATTCATATTTCACCCCCAAAACCGTAGGAGGTTGTTAAAACTTGTGATAAAGAAATAATGGCAGGAATTTGAAGAAAGATTTGGACTTGTTGTATGGAACAGAGGTCTAATGAAAATTTGACTTCTGCTCGGCTGGGTGACAAAGGTGTCCCCGTGGTCTGTGTTTCTGCACTGCACAATGCCATGTATTGTCATGGTGTCCCGTATCAAACAAATATTTGGAGGCTCATTTCAGTGAGGCACCAAAACTCTGTCTGATCTTGTCCGAGAAAAAGGCCATTGTTCTTTTGATGAAACCTCGAACATTAAGAGATCACAATGAGAGACATTTATGTCAGGGGTAGAGAAAAAAAATGCCATCTGAATTTTGCTGAATGTGTTAACATCTTTGTGTATGGGTGCCCTTTACTGTTTGCATAGATTTTCTTCAACGCTGACAGTTCTACTGGAGTATTGACAATTCATTACAACCATCAAACCTTGATTCTCTCCTTTTCTGTTTACAGGAAAAGATCAAACCAACAGTACCAATTGTGCATTTCAAATCTGCCAAACCCCCCTTCATTATCTGCATGAAATTGGTAAGAAGATTGGGTCACTTGAAAGAATGGCAGTTTTGTAGTGGTAATTCATGTGTCTCAATTTTAGATCCAGAAAAAGAACAATAGTTCCAATTACTGTCAAAATGTTTGCCATCCAATTTGTGTCAGGTGCAACTTGTGTATATAATACATATAGGTAAAGTAAATTGGGAGTTTTGAAACTACCTATTCCTTCTTTTAGGACAAATTTACATGCTTAAATGTTCATTAAAAGGTAATATTAGGACCTTTAAATTGAAAGAAGTGTGTGTGCATTGATGAACTTTTGTAAAATAAGAATGTCAATCAATTTTAACATTTTATATAAACACTATTAGCAATATACAGCTATATTTATGAAAAATTAGTTATCTAATGGATTGTTTTGTTAAAAATTTAACAGGATTTGACTGGAGGAGAATTTGAGAAGAATTTGGCCTCACTGAATTTGGAAGAGGGAGTTGATTTTTTCCACTTCAACTAGCTAGAATACATTGAAATGCAAATATCTTTGGGATGTTTGATGGGTACTCCTGCAAGATCCCAGGGTGGAAATAAATTTGTCAAATACATGTACTGGTAGACTCTGTATAATGCTGCCTCCAAGTTAAAAAAATTACACATACTACTTTGAGGATTAACTCAATTTATCTGTAGAGGACATTAAACAGTCATAGGCGTTATCTATAGCTATGTGCAAATTAGCGTTTTAGAAGTGTTTCCCACAAATTGTCCATGAAATGCCGATATGAACTGTTTGAATGGAAATTCTGTGGAAGAAGTTGTCAGACCAATAAAACAAATAAAATTACATGTTTTTGATCTATGGTAATTACTCTCATGACCTCTTTAGAATACATTGTACATATAAATTAATTGACATGTGACCACCTCAAAGGGCCTCTCTTTCATAAAGAAGATTAAAAGGATAGGCATTTTAAAGGACTGTTCTGTGACCTTAACCTCTGATCAAGAAACTTGCATCAAGGTCAATATCAAGAGCAGTGGAGAAAAAAATGGGGTCTTCACTTGGAATGACGCTTACATGTACCTTTAACCAAAAATTACTGCTGAACCTGTACCCAAAACATGGTCTTTGTATGAAGTATGAGCCAGAAAGAGCCAATAGGAGAGAAAATGGTACAAGCAAGGTTTAATATAATGAGCTTTAAAGAAAAGAGAATTGAGGAAAATCACTCTACAGTGCTAAATCAAATCAGATTGGCTTGTTGTTTTTTTTTTTTATTTTTCCCCCCATTATTTCATACCACTTCCTCTCCCTCCCCAACATACACCAAAACAAAAAATTAAAATGAAAGTTTTGAAAAGGTGCACATGTTTATTCCAGTGTTAATTGTATACAGAAAATAGATCAAACAAAATCAGGAACCAATTTTAGGCAGCATTTTAATTATTAGAGCAGACATAAATTTTATCATCATTTAGTCAAACAAAAATACTTATTAAAGATGTAATTTGATTTATGCTCAAAATTTGAATAATCAGTTGAAGAGAAAAATTAAAATCATACATGTTACATGTACAGTATTTGTCGATTCAAACATTTTCAATACCAGGTATTTCAATGAAATTTGGTAATCTACAGAATGCACAGTTTACTTCTGCTATCTGAAATAGCAAATTCTTCCCAACTTCACATCAGTGTCTTGTATTCAGTTGTTACACAAGCATAAAACAATCAGCATTAAACATACCGGTCTCTCAATATCTCTCTCTTTAATTTGATCTTATTAATAGCTTTCTTTGAGCATCAATGGCAAAACAATGCAACAATGATCACAAAATTCACAAAAACCTCACAAGGTTATAATAAACCTTTCACATCAGAAAATAATATTCAATCAATCTTTCATTATGAAATAACAAGTCATCTTATTCCTAACCAGACTACAGGAACTTCAACCTGTGTCAGCCTGGTCCTAAACTCTGCAAAAGAAAAGTGCCCCCTCCCACCACCCACTCCTATTTTTGGACACATCGATCAGCCATCTCGTCTTCATCAGCAATCCCAAGTATTTTTTTTTCAAAATGTAGGTAATTTTTTCTACATTCACCGTAACTGTCAAAGTACAGATTATATAAAAAATCAACATTTTTTTTCTTTTCTCTTGCAGAGTGATTCCGACATGTTATTTTCAATATCTAAACCTGCCAATATTGGATAAATATTAGAGGTTTTTCATAATGCACATACATATAATAATCATGATCAAATATCATCAAAGAAAGACTTCCAACTTGTTCACATTTCATAAAATACATAAACTGGATGTTACAATATGCAATTGTAATAGTCATAGTCTTGTACAAAATCGGGCAACATACAATAGTTAAATAATGCTCTTTTAATACTGTTCATCACAAAATACCCCTGCATCTTCAAATCAGTTATCAAACTGAAAATTATACATATATTTCTTGAGAAAAAAAATAAACCAACAATTTCCATTTCTTTGGATCACAGAACAAAAGACACCAAAACCATGCAAGTTTCTTGCAAAACGTGAAGTTAATCATGTGTACAACCTACACAATCTGTTAACTGATTTATTGATTCCCTATATCTATAGGGACCGTAAACTTGGCCGCAATGCGTGGCTTGCGTGGAGATTTCCTCGGAGATTCCGACTTGTCACTCAGAGTGCTGGAATCGGATTTGGTGGAGCTGGTCTCCAAAGGAAGTTCTTGTCGAAACATGTCATCATAGGACATTTCATCCGCTGCAGCACAGGAATGCTCCAGCCTTTTCCCTCCGCCTGGGTTTTTGGATGGTAGGTGAAGGGCCTGTAGTATCTGCTTGGCAGCTAGTTCTTGTAAAGGGGAGGACGACTGATACCCCTGAGTAGTTCTCCCAATTCCATCCGCATTTTCCTTTCTTGATTTATACCCTTCGGCAGCTCTCTGTTGACTAGATTCTTGTGCACCTTTTGTATCTTCAGACAAGTTCTTTTTGAACTGATCCATCTCGTTCTCATTAATTTTCCACCAACCGCTGCCTTTGATGAGATCCAGGAGTTCCTGGCTAGCAGATTTTTTCTCCTCCTTGGATCCAGGTTCAGTAGAAGGGGGTCTGGAGATTAGACACTGGGCAGCTAGTTGTAACAGCTCTGAGGTTGGAGTTCTACAGAGAGGAGTTTTCTGGCCCTTCTTTTCCTCCTCACTTATCATCCACATTTTCTCTGTTAAATCTGCAAAGGAAATACCAATGCATTCCAATATTATTATCTTGTAATTATAAAGTTTATGAACGATTTAATGATATACGAGTTAAAATAGTGTTCAGACCCATAAGAACATTGATTTGAGCCCAAATACCTGCTATATTTTCAAACTTCATGAGATCTAGTTGTTTGGCGATTGGATGGAGATCTGGTGAGGGTATGGCAGAAGGAACAGGTGCCCCGAGCAGATCTACAGAGGATCTTGATGACGAGTGCTTCATAATGTCTTCAACTAAAACACCATAAAATTTATACTAAAACTATATGTACAAAGGATAGCAAAAAATTATGAAGTTTACAGATACCATGACTTTCGAAATGTAGGGTAGTTTGATTGAAGAGAGATGGATGGTTTTGGCCATTTTAGACTATATTAATTCTCAAACTCCAAATACCTTCGGGATGAGTATCAGTGACACCTGAGTCACTAGACTGAGTATCTGATTCAGCAGATGGTGATAGCCTGACCATTCCAGTAATTGGTGACAAGCTCCCTACTGAAAACAATCAGGTATATATTTTTTCAATATCTTTAATTAATATCAATGAAGCAAATGAAATTTAATTCATGTGAGCTGCGATAAACATACCTGAAAATTCTTCTGCAAGCAGCACATACTTTCTCTGCCCTTTCCCTCCGAAGTCAACAATGTGTGGAATAGCCTGCAGCAGAGATTCTATTGTAGGATGGCCGTACAGAGCAGGTTTAATCTCAATGCCAAAGTTTTCTTTGAAGGCAGAGGCAAAATGGGACACATTTATCTGAGAGTGTTTGTGAAGGAGGATGCGGGTGTCTCTGGCAAAGGTTTGGAGGGCAGTCAGGCTAATGACCCCAGACTCGTCATCTCCTGTCACCTACAGAACAGTCAAAGGGAGCCAACTCTTAAAACAGATTTACTCTTAAGCATAAAATTTTTTGCATAAAAAAAAATAAATATTTCATTGAATACACCGCTCTATACAATATACAAATTAAATATCTACAGCATTAACTTTCATGACATCAGCTTTAAATGACTATGAAATACTAGTAAGAACCCCAAACCAGAGTCCTTAGTTACCTGTACATAGTCAAGCAGTTCCTCTTTGATGTGGTTGATGTTACATTCTGTTCCGTGCGTGGACAGGTAGCGGCTACAGAGCTCCATCAGGGGCAGGCTGCCGCCGCTCTGGTCCATCAACAGCTGCAGCACCTGCTTAGCCAGCATAGGGATGGTGCTGCGGTCTGTCAGCATCACGTACTTGCAGCGGTTGATCATCTCCACCTAAAACAACACAGAAAGAGGAGTCCTCATCTCTATCTCATTCATATAAAGTCATCAAATATTAATGGTTAGCATATCAATTGACAGATATGCTTATATATATTCTGTATACAGGGTTATTTTCCCCCGTGTATTTTTCATCCTTCTACACTTGCAGTTTCGCCCCCTCTTGAATTCGCCCAGATACAGTTGTGTTTCAAGACGTTACTTGAGACATTAGTGTTCAACCAGTCTTAATTTCACCTGCGAATGAGCAAAAGGGGGAAAAATAAAACGGGGTGAATATATCCCTGTATACAGTATTTGGGAAGTATTTTATACACAAGCTTCCAAATGTAAACTTCTTAATGTCATAAATTAAAGCTTCCTGACTAACAATATTATTAAGTTTTAACTTTCAGTCATAAATCAGGATTTCTGTCAATCAATATTTTAAAACTGTAATTCTTGACTGAGCTACCTTCACAACATGCTTCAGTTTGTTAAGAAGCTCTTCCTCCGAGTCCACTCCAAAGTCATGTAATGGGATGTTGAAGCCATAGTGACACGTGAAGGCAGACATGAGGTGATGGAGGGGGACACACTCATTTTTCTGCACCTTTAGGAGCCCTACGATTTGTTCCGCCAAGATTTTACGCAGCTCGGGCTCCGTGAGGTGAATCAATCTCTCCTCACCCTCCTCCTCAATCTGAAACAGGAAGTCACATGATTTTTGTGGACTCATGAATGTTCATTATGGATTTTTGTTGATTTTATGGTTGTCTCTGTTACGACAAATTTATCTCCCACACAACACTGATTTTTAAAAATGTTTACAATTTTCTTCTTTTTTTTACAATAGTTAAATTACGAAATCAAAACCAAAACTATATACAATGTACATGTATTCAGGTATATAGTTACATGATTAGCAATATCTTAATGCTTCAGAACACTTTTACATGGGCTAGTTTATTGTATTTCGCATGTCTTTACTCTGTAAATCTGTGGAGGAGCTATCAGGACATAATGTTATATACTGGGTAAGAATTTATATTTCCCCGATCTTTAAATTTTCAAAGTGTTAAATGCATGATAAACTTGTACTGCATAAACATACCGTACTTTTACTAAATAATAAAATCCCTTTACATTAAAGCTGAACACTGCTTGTAAATCGGCATCGTCACACATATACCTCGTATATAAACCCTTCGATTTCGTTACACCCGATTGCACACCTGAAACTCGTGGCCGACGTGTAGTATTCCTTTCGTGGTCTTTGGATTTTATGCATTTATTTCTTATTCTATGTGCAGTTTCTGTTTGTAAATAATGAATTGACCAATTTATTTGTTGTTAGTATTCTCCTGGCTTAAAAAAAGTGCATAAAATTTGATAAAGTCATCGTGACCGAGTAAAGATGTACGTCCATATAGGTGAGACCTCTACAGCAAAGTACTTTGAACTGTTTAGAGGTCTTCGCTTTATATAGGGGTTGTAGGGACAGCAGTGATGAAAGGGAAATATATAGTGCCTATTTACGAGTGGTGTTCAGCTTTAATACAGTAGCGTTCCTTACACATAAAAAATAGAAACCATTATACAGACCAATAAATTACATGAAAAGGTAAATTTATTTCATAATTCCAACTCACATCCACAACGTGAGGTATGGATTCAAATAGATCCAGAAGTTTACTGAAGCCATAGTCGGACACCCTGCACTGTCTCCCAAAGTGATGGTGGTAGGCAGGAATGAACTTGTTGAATGGCATCCGACACTGTGGGTTGTGTTTTAGGAGGTCCACAACTTCCAACGCAAACTGTTTTGTTCTTTCAATCTCTTCTGGACTCTGGTCTGTGTAATTTAAGATGAGAATTTATATTCGTGTTTATTTTGAGCAGTTACACACATGAATATTGCAAAACAAATTACATTGACCATTTTTGCTTATCACGGCTTTTTGATCCACTCTGTTCTTGACCCCATATGGGGTGTATAAACAATGATATAATAATATTCACGATTCAATGTTTCATACAACTCACCTTTCCTTGGCAGTGTTACAATGCCATCTCTTCCTTCATTTGAAATCTGCAATAAAAAAACGGCAAATATTTCAATAAAAATCAACAAAGGTTCATCTCGTTTTAAAATTGCATGAATATATTATTAATTAAAGATGCAGCTTTGTTCGCTAGACTGATTCTGCTGAGACTACTTACCACGATAGAAGTAGCAGGCAGCTCAGACAACAAATCATCCAGGTCAGCCATTCCATACTCTGACACATCAAACCGCTTGTTATATGCCAACGCTGTGAAGAAATTAAAGATCCCTAAATATTTGGTAGTCTTAATATATGGCTTTGTATTGTGATTTACTTTCTTTTGAAATAAACAATAAATTCAAATGTAATACCAGTACATGTATGATACATTTTCTATTTCTCTCTTCGCGATTAATGCTGTAGTCATGAGTTTGAAAACACACTGGGACATTTACAATTTTTCCTTTACAAGACTTTTTAAAAATGCATTCTATTGACAAATATTGTATGAATTAAAAATTTTAACATTTCATTTTTTTTATTAGAATTATGAAGTACTTTAATCTCCATAAATATTTCGAAGAGTCCCATACCATCTTTATAAAACCTAGCATATTGGGGTACAGAGTATTGCACAGTTAATACTGATGGGAACTACACTCACCGAAAGCTTCGGGGATGGCAGAGACAGTCAGTTGTTTCCCTGGCTGAGTCTTGAGAATCTTTGTCAGGTCTGATGTAAACCGCCTCAGCTGTGCCTTGTGACTCAATGTCAGCATCTTTCTGTCTCCTGTACCTAGGACCTGAATCCAAATCATTCCATACAAGTTAGATATGCAGAACTGTGTAACATCTTGAAATAAACCACAGTTTAATTGTATAGACTGATCCTATTATTCATCTTCTGTGGAATCATTTAAATTAATGGGGGTCAATGCACACCTTTTCAGCATTCCTTTCAGAACGAAATTTTAAAGAAATTTTTCTTCATCTGAATTTTATAAAGGAACAATAAACAATAATCTCCCTCTTCCTAATGAGCAAGTAAACAAAATGTGCGCATTTCAAATACAATTTCTATTGGATAAGTATTATCACTAAGCAAAATTTTAAACAAGTGTACAGTGAGATGATAAACCGAAGATATAACCCACCTGAACAACATGAGGGATGGCTTCAAATAAATCTTTGAGACGATTGTAGCCGTAGTCCGCCACGCGGCACTGCCTGCCAAAGAAGTGGTGATAGGACGGGATGAACTTGCTGAATGGCATGCGACACTGAGGCGACTGCTTTAGGAGGTCCACCATCTCCCGGCTAATCTGGCTCAACTGCTGGCTCAAAAGTGGGCTAGTGCAGGTCCGGCTCTGTTCTGCTTCAATAGGTAATGCACAGCTTTGACTATTTCATATTATAAAGACTAAGGAAATGTATTGAAAAGTTTAAAATACCTAATATCTTTCTGTCTGAACATATTCAAAGGGTTGAACTTATTTAAAAAAACAAATGGTCATGTTTGCCTAATTATGACTGTACAAGCATTTATAAAAATAAAGCATAAAATACAAACCAATTTGAGATGGGGGTTTATTTTCTGCCCACTGAATCTTCTTTACACCTGAGCTGGACACCTGAATCTGGATACCTGGAACACAGCTGATCAGGTGTTCAAGGGGCACTCCTCCGTCCATGGCATCAGGGATAGGACAAAACTCCGCCCCATAGCAGGCAGGAAAACTACAATTGCAAACATAAAGGTAGCCTTTAAACATTAAATATTACATTTTCTATACATCCATTTCTAATTTTGAACTTTCCGACAGTTCAGCAGTTCAGATTCATCTTAGATTTTAGAGATCACATGATTGAACAAACCTCATGAGTGGCATGTTTCCTTCATGAGTGAGAAGCAAGGTATGGACATCGGCAGCAAACGTTTTTAGGCGCATTCTGACCAAGGGCAGCATGCATCTATTGACCGCCTCGGCATAAGCCACCGACCCCTCGGGACAGTGTTTGGGGCATGCTGGCTGTTCCAGGATCTCGTTAACATCTCCGTCCCCTGGGTCAGAGGTGGGGGTGGTGGAGGTGGGAGGGTAAGAGTTGGCCAGATACACCATTCTACCGGCCCCTCCCTGCTCTCGAATCTCTATTGTGTCCCTCATTTTGTATAATTCAGACACACTTATGGTCCTGTGGTATCTTTCAAAAATAAAAAAAACCCATTATTGTCTCAACTTTAGCAACCAAAATGATTATACAGCTTGGAGATATATGTACTGAGAAAAATGCAAGATTTGACTTTGTTATATATATTTAGTTCGATTTTTCTTACCTTTTATCAAAGAGCTCAATGAATTTAAATAAAGGCAAAACATTTCCTTTTGCTTCTGAGAGTAAAGCCACAGCTTCCATTCTACAATTAAAAAAAAAAAAAATTTGGAGATTGTATTGTAGCACCAGTTTATTGCCCAAACTCATTTTTTTGCAATTGTGAACTTTATTATGAATTTTAAAATGTATTAAAAAATTCATGAAAGTGTTAATTCCCTAAATTTAACAATACTCCAAAGGAGAATATTTTTGTTCATAATTATTTGAAATGAATAATCACTACATGCCAACCTTGTACTGGAGGCAGGCCGCTGCGTTTCTTCATTCTTCAATGTAACATGAATCCTTTTGTAGCCGATTTTCTTCCGATGGAATTGTGAGATGGCGAATCTGGCCTCCTCTATACTGGGAACCTTTACCATTCCAAGACTTGTATTATCTGGCTGAGTCTTAACATGCACATTCAAAACCTACAGAAATAGCAAAAAAATTATTAGACTGAGACCTTTTTTCATTATTTTTCATAAACTCAATTTCTCTCTCTAAACAATAAACAAATCTAAATGTAGTAAAAGGTTTATGAATTTGAAGTGTAACATAATAATATTCAAATTTTAATGACAAATTGAGGCGAAAAAAGAATTGCTGTATACCGGTAGATTTCAACTACATGTATTAAATTCTTCCTACAATTTGACTACGTTAATACCTGAATAAACATTAAACATGCTAGTATCCTCAGAAAAAAAGCTGTTTATTGCAGACATAGAGTAGTGTGTAACATACCCTGACATGGGGATGAAATGTGGTGAACAGAATCTTTCTCCACTCTTTAGCGCTGATGTTGTAGTCTAAGTTGGACACCATTAGCTCTACCGGTCCAGTCAGCGAGTCCCAGTCCCCCTGATCAATCTCGAGGGAGGAACTGCTGGTCGAGCTGGGACACGGGGAGGGACTTGTGATTGGTTGAAATGTACATCCACTCTTGTCATTGTAATCTCGCTCTGATGAATAATTCCCGTAATTTTCCCTGTTTCTGTTATCGTACGACGGATGCACATATTCGTTTTGGTATCCATTGTACTGGTTGTTTCTGCGATAGTTCTGCGAGTTACTCTCATGTAGACTGCGATACGAACTGTAGCTGGTGAAGCTGCGATTATGCTGGGAGCCGTAGTGATAGAAACTGTTGGATACGTTGTAACCGTGGTAATTATTGTAGTCGTCCTGATGGTGGTGGTGGTTGGGGTAATTTTGGCGGTTCTGATAACCGTGGTAGTAATTGTAGTGGGAGTAAAACGGTTCGGGAGGAGTGTGGTCCTCAGACTGCCACTGCTCCTCCTGGTACAGCTGCTGCTGCAACATCAGGACGTGGCGACTCCCTTTGTTGTCCTTCGAAAACTTGTCCACAACATTCTGTATCCTCGCTGACGATGCTACATCTTTGTCGTTAGGATCACTGGATTCCACTTTCATTTTTGTGTCCTTTCCCGACTCTACTGTTGTTTTCTTTTCATCCGATTTAGGTTTTTGATTATTTTTTGACCTTGTATTCTTTGAGCCTGACTGTGAAGTAGGGGATGGTACTTTCGATGAATTTGTACCTGAAACACAAATTAATAAGTACAGGTTCAAAAATACTACCCTTTTTTTTTTTTATTAAAAACTCTAAAATGCATGCTGTGCATGACTCTACAAATCTGCAACTTATTCAACATCCACAGTCCAATGCACTACAAAGACATCCTACCATTAGAAAGACATAACATGCAGCACAAGTTTCTTTGTGATCAAAATTCAAAATTCACAATATTGCTGCTAAAAAATTCACATTTTTTTTTTTTTTTTACAACACTTGCAACCAGTCACAATTTCACTGAAATTTTCAGACACACAGGAATCACTCACCATTGCTGATGTTAGTGTTTGTCTGGGAAGCCTGAGGAAAGTCCACTTTAATTTTGTTTCCATACACATCCTCACCCTCCATTCTAGTCCTTGCTCTGAAAGAAATGTGTTCAGGTGTCTGATCAGGACTCACAGTGAGCTTGTTTCCGATTGGTTAAAAGTGATCAGGTATTTGAGAAAATTGAAGTTATCTCTCTTGGGAAGTGTGTTTGATTAGTATTCTATGGTACTTGAGAGATATTTTTTTAATAATTACGACATATAGTGAGCTTGCTTCTGATTTGTTAAAAGTAATCAAGTAGATGAGTATATGAGTAAATAAGAGTTATTTTTCTTGAGAAGGGCGTTTGATTGATATTCTCTGGTAATAAATCTTAAAAAGTTTAAATAAATGAGATATATTTTGATTCCAAAACTTAGATAAATAATTGATATTTATTCTACATTTTTATCATAGTACATATAGATATAATGTTTTAAATAGTAAAGACCATATCTTTTTTAAGAAACACAATTTTCCAAATCTTAATTCTATTACTGTATCTGATCCATAACAGCCCCCGATTCAATGAATCTGGGTGCATAACAGATAAGTATGGGCTTAATATTCCGTATACTTGGATATAATTTTCATATTTAAGTATCCATATGTAAGAGTGGAATGTGTTCTAATTAATGACCTCTTCCTTTTCTTGAAGAGTTGTCCCCTTTGCTTTTATTCTATAAAAATTAATTCTAAAAAAATCTATATCGTATAAAATTTATTTTCAATAGTTTTTGTATTCTTAATGATAAAATACATCTTTTCACCAAAGCATTTATTAATACAGTACCGATCAGACCCAACCTAACAGAAAGTAAACCCCAACTTAACCCTGGGTTTACTTTCTTGGTTTACTCCGGGTTTACTAGAGTGGACCCAGAGTAAACCTAAAGTAAACCCAGAGTGGACACAGAGAGTAAACCCGGTAAGAAGTATACCCCTGAAAGCAGACGCTAACTGTGTATTCAGAATATACAAGGAGCAGGGATTACAGGCAGAAGGATGGTAAGATATAAGACAGGTCTGCTTCACACTTCAGTGCGTACAGTTGACCTCAAAAGCAATTTCCAAGTAAACCCAAGGTAAACCCCGAGTGGACCCAAATTTTCAAAAAGTAAACTCAGAGTAAACACCAATAGTAAACCCGTAGTTTATTCGGGGTTAACTCGGGTGTTAGGTTGGGTCTGATCGGTACAGTATTCCTAGTATTTACTTTTTTATTCTAAAAAATGTGCTTCCCCATAGACTATAATGCAATCTTCATTAAATAATTACTGCTTAGCTAGTTTATAATATTTTTGAAAATTTCTTTCGGTAAATCTTTTTCTACTCAAAAATGCTTTAAATTACTATAAAAGTATTAAATACATGATGGATATTCAAGAATGGAAAAATTAGGTCCTAATATGGATCGGATACCTTAAGGGTGTTGTTTACTCAGGGTTTGAGTTCTCTAATTCGGATTGTCATAAAGTTCAATGTAATGAGTAAAATTTGTTCTAAACAAAAAAAGTATTTATAAAATGAATTATTGACAAAACATTTGATATTTTTACTTTATTATGGACTTAAGCTCAAACAAAAGACTTTTAGCCAAACAGAGGAAATTCAGACTAAATTTTGCAAATTTTGTTTTCTGCATTAACATTTTTGGCAGTACTTTAAAATTAAAAGTTACGATTTTATATTTTAGTCTATATAATTTTTCATATTTTCTGTTGGGTTTACCTCACTTATTCATTAAAATAACCGTATGGCAGGAATTGCAAAAATATTGAAAAATGCTTAAAAACGATAAAAGACACCATATCTCAAAATTTTGATCAATGACCTCATATAAATTTTATGCCAACAGAATAAGGTCAATATAAGTAGTTCAATACTATAAATGATTTTGTATTATCATCATTCAATTTTTTGTAAAATTAGATCAAAAAAGGGTAGGGATTTGAAAACTGATAGAGGAAATTCGGACTAGAATATTTTTTAAAATTGTTGCTGAAATCTTAATGCTTTGTACCTATTTAGTGCCACTAACATTCATAAACTGTATTTTACTTTTTAAACTGTTTTATTATTTGTAATACAATTAAGAACATTTCAATCGTAGTGTAAAATTTTTTGGGATTTTTCTTGATTTTTCAAAAAATATTCAATGGCCATTAAATCAAAAAGAAGGTCATTGACCTACTTTTTTGAAAGTGAAAAATAACACTACAATCAAAGGTCTATAACATAAAAAAGATGGTTTTTCATTATCATCAGTGGATTTTTTCATTCTGAGTAAATGTCATCCTTAAAATACTGATACTGGTATATATGTAATAAGCATCCCTTCTTTTAAACCTATAAAAGCTATATCTAGTTTTAAATTCTTCTTTATGGTTATTTACCACATGTTAATGAGAATCAAAAGCACAAACATGTACATGTACATGAAAAACAACTACAAACAATTTACTCCGAATATTTCTTATTTCATGAAGACTTGAAACAACATTCGCTTAGTAATGATGCAGTGGTGTTTCTTTTTTATTTAAATCATAAAGGCCTTCAATACAAAGCTACAGAAATTACAGCTTACAAGACCTGATAAGGCAAAGTAAAATTAGATCCAAAAGCAACTACATGTAATGCTTCCAAAAAAAAAATATCTAATTATCATTAAACCAAAATATTGAGACAGTTTACCATATGAATCAAGTTTGTAGCTGAAATAAAAATTTTTCTCTGATGAAATTTAATTTACTCTGGTTTTGGTTGTGTGAGTTGACAAACACAATTGCTGAAGAATTTAGCCTTCAGTGTGGTAGATTGGTTGGATATAGACAATGTTAGATTTTAAAGCCATTTTGTTTGAGTCTCCCACAAGATGCGAGAGGATTAACAGGTATGTCTATGTCTATAACAAAATTGATGTTTGCACAATGACTTGCAAGTCTTGAGTTTAAAAACCCACTTTGGATTGTACAATTCATGCCTTTCCTTAATTTAAAAAAAAAAATATTGTACATTAATATGAAAATTCGGGTCTGACTAAGAAGACAGTGCCTTAAATAGCTGCAGAAAGAAATACCGCCGTAGGTGAAAATCCAGATAGAAATCAATTGCAGTCGCCCCAAGCATTTGAGAGGATTTAGTGTTTTGTCAGTAAAAATTTTTAACGCAGATTAATATTTGAATAATTATGATGATCTTTCATTCACATTAATACCTGCAGGTGTTTCACATCACATAAATACATGTATACAAATCTTTGAATACACACAAGTTAAACTTAATATCATGTATCAATGTTAATCTGCATTTTGCAAAAGAACTTACGACCAAATTAATGAATGCTTAATAATCACAAACTTATCAACATTTGAATTTATTGGATGTAAAATATAATTATAAAAATCAAAATAAGGGTAAATTAATGGTTACATATAATTTGTTACTCATAGAGCATTCCACGAGATTGAAAATATTTACGACTTTGTTGTCAGTTTGTTTTTAAAACGCAGCCTTGATTATCTTTGTAACAACAAGTCTTTTGATTCTATTTCCTTAAGGTTCTCCAATCCTCGGCCTCAAATTATTTTTTTCATCATAAAAAATGTTCTTTATCCATTAAACTTTATAATTGAAATAAATAGTAATTTACTGATGGTATCCATACATTTTGCGAAGTTATTGCAAGATTGCTAGATGGATATAATGGAATAAATATACATGTTGAGATCAAATTAAAAAAAAACCCAGTTGTAGCGGTGGTTCGAACCCTTTCACCCTTTATGTAGTAGGTCTGTGTGGACCCACTGAGCCAAGCAGTTCATTGGACAGTTTTTGTAATATTAAGATACAAGACTAATTAATTTTATCTATATAAAAGGCAGAATTTTGGTACGAGTAAAATAATTCCGGATGATCTAGAGTTATCCAACATTACTGAGGATTGGAGATCGATAAAGTATGAAATGTACAAGAAAAAAAGTTATTCACTAAAAGCAGAACCCACTTCCTAAAAAAACAAAACACCTGATACAAATACCCTAAAACATCATATTTCAATAATTTGTTACATACTTGGCTGCATCATTGTGACATTTGAAGCGTATGACAGCAACATCCTTGCAAACAGAAACTACGCGTCCCCCACAATTCTCAGACAGCTTTTTCAGGCGACTTTGTATTTTCTTTTCATAAATACCACTGGGCAGGTTGGTTACCTCTAGATCTAATCCGCCTTCATCAACCTAGAAGAAGGTTCATTTGAAGGTAATTTGTCAAGACATGTATCAGTATTTGTCCATTATATGTACAATGTTCAAGTTTTATCCCCTTTCTGTCACATATACTCCAGTTTTATCCTCTTGCATCAAAAAATAGACACATGTGAAGGTTCCATTCATTTACACAGTTTTATTTTAATATACATGTACTTTTTTATTTTTAAGTTCTAATGAATGGATAATTGTGTAAAGAATATAATTTCAGAGTCGGCATGTTATTAATGCATGTATATGTAAAAATACTGGTGAGCATAGCTTTTTCCAAGTGAAATAAAAAGAAACTTACGACTTCTGCCTGGCGTTTAGGTAGGTCTTTCACTAACTCCTCATAGAGGATGCTTTTTGTGGCACAGATTTTAAGCGACTCCGCTACTCTGCGGCTGTGTATAAGAACAACGTCGTACTTTTTTCTGTGTCTCAAATCCGATAAATCAGCAGCGAAATTAACGTCAGCTGGAAAAGAAATCTTTCCTTTTCAAAACTAGGCAACCATCAATAACTAATAGAACAATGTACCATACATGTACATAAATGAGATATAAATATTCAAAACATCAGGGTTCTTATTCTTCTCAGCTGCAGATGAAAAATATCAACATTTTATATCACCTGTATACTTACAAGAAACAAGAACTACAGTAGCAGGTGGAGAATGGGTGTCTGAAAATCTTCTCAAACTCTGTCGAATCTTGTCGTCAGCAGCATTTTTACTGGTTGCGGTGATGTGAACAACATTTACCTTAAAGTAATGAAGTTTGCATTTTTAATTATAGAGAAATTGAGACTCTACTTTGTTGTTTACATGTCTTATCCAGCTGCAGGGATCCCCGTCTTTAATACTGGTGAATGTTTTCTTAGATCAATGTAAATTTGTCATATATTGAGAGATTAAACCAACTGGTGGGATAAAAAAGTTTTACTGAACTTCACTTCTCAGTAGTTTATTATTAGTAATCTCAATAATTAAATGTATCCCCTTTTTTCATGTAGACCCCTGAAAAACTGTTGAAACTTGACGAGGTATTGTGCATTTCATTGTGGTGCAGAGAAATTTATGGGGAAGTTAAATACATGCATACTTGCCAACTGACCCGATTTCATCGGGTCACACCCGATTTTTCAACCCTTCACCCGATTATTTTTTATGACCCGGCGGGTCATGCTTTTCACCCGATATTTGTCGAACAACCCGTAAATCTCCAGATTTCCGGATTTGGTTCGTAAATTACCTTGCGCGGTTGACTTCCAGTTATGAATACAAGCTGAGCTTGGATTTACGTAAACAATGCCGATGGCTATAACAGGAAAATGTTTAGTTAATTATAAGATGAGAGTTAATTATTATTGCGAGTTGTTTTGACAAACCTAGGGTTTAAATCATTAAGTGCTATGGCTTCCAATAAGCAGAGGTCATTATCAGGGCAAGCGGAATCAAAACCAACAAAAAGAAAACGATATCTTTGTACCTACATTAACATATCTGGGAAAAGAAATTCTCATGGGTAAAACAAAGTAATCAAGGGAAAAACGAGGCCTTTTGTTTTCTATGTAATGCGCACATTTGAATATTGGATTTGGTTAAAAAAAATGATCTAACTAAACATTCTAAAACGCTAAGTCTTGTAAAATATGCTCCTGCACAAAAGTCTTTCAAGTCACTTGAAAATTTTATGCCATCGTTTTCAGGGTTCAAAAGCAAGGTTAATGTAGCAGGAACTCTTTTTTGCAAATTTTTTATCTGAACACAACATATCATTTTCTGTGTCAGATCACTTTACAAAATTCAAAATCAGCAAAAGTTTGTTACGATGCTTCTTTGCAATAAAATAATACACATACATTTTTCTTTTGTATAAACATCATAATACACATATATATTACTGTTGTATATACCTTTGAAATTATGCAATGGTAAATATGTCGTGAATGTCGTTACGCGCTATGACCAGATTTTTTACTTTCCAAATCTGGTCATGACCAGATTTTCACGTGTTGGAGGTTGGCAAGTATGTACATGTACATGTATTACTCTATGTGGTACCAAAAAAGTTGTGTGGAACTTATACACAGTAAAATTTCTCATGATATTCAAGTCTTCAAATTTGACAATTTTAGTGATATTCTATGTACATGAATATGTACATGTATGTACTGGTATATATTAGGCTTTAACTTAAAATAACTTTACCTGGGCAGCATTGAGTTCTTCGATGATGTCCTTGCTTTCTTTGCTGGTGTCACAAACACACATAAACTCTACCTCCCGATGGTCTATGAACAGAGTTTCTCGAATGATCTGGACGACAGAGAGGGCAGATTTCCATCTGGGAACTGAGCAATTTTCAATATCCCAGAAGACACCAATCGGTGGGAGGCTGTTTGACATACTGAACTAAATATCTGAAGTAAATCAAGATATTTTTTAAGTTAGGAATAAAACTAAAAGATAAAGAAATAATTGAATTCAACATTTTTTTTCTTGCTTTGAATTTACAGGCCATGTTGACATTTGGATCTTTGGATTATTCAGAGTAAATGTGCAATATGTCGCCTCTGTTGATAGATTAATATTAAACTCATGAACCATATTTTGTCATTTAACGAGTGATAAAACGTTACCTAAAATTGTTAGCCAAATAGAAAAGCCTTGAAAAAAATTGTTTTGCATACTTACGTTAAAATAGTATAAAGCAGCAGAAAGCATAAATGTTTAAGTTTGGCATATAATTTCATTCTAAAACTTAAAAGATGGTTGGGTTAAAAAAATGAAGTCTCATTCCAGCACCATCAACAGCCATACTTAAGGCTAGCCTCCCTGTAAAAAAAAACCACATTAAAAGTAAGTTAATTTCATTACAAAGGAATACAGTAACAGCACTGCTTTGGGATATGAATTTGTTATACTAAAATATTGCTTATGCAATTAAACAAACAACCGTCATAGCTGTGAAATAAGTTATTCAAACGCTAAAGGAAATCATATTTTGACAATTCATATATTAGCATGAGAAGAATAGAAATTGTAAAAGTATTTTTTAAACAATGAATACAGTGAATAAGCCTACCTTCGAAACTACATTTTCCCACAGTTTCTTTCAAAACACCAACAGAAAACCGGAAGTTACACAACAAAGTAAAACAAGCTAAGTCGTACGATGATAGACTCGTCACTTATTCAGTATAAGTCCCTACTAATATGAAACACTGTGTCTCAATATAGAGTTTGCCCTTAAGAATGCTTTTCAATTAAAATTTCAATCAATTTTCCCCAACAATGCATAAACCGGGCCTTAGAATAAGTTAATATTCTACATTTACAAAGTGTATTTATCTATTTATTTATTTATTTATATATTTTTAAAAAAAGAAAATTCACTTTATTGAAACTATGATTCTTTAAGGGGACTTGTTACTGTTTATGAACAAAATACAAGCTTCATAAAAAGCACATAATATACTGTATTTACTGCATGCAGATCAAATTAAGTTTCACTGAGTTCAGCATGTAAACCCAACAACTTCAAAATCTGCAAAAAGAAATATACATGTATTTGTTTGATTACTTAACAATATTATATAGTGTAATTTTCACCGTAACACAAAACATATCTATCGGGGCGTTTTAGACTACTAGATATAAAAATCGACCGTTCTATGGGCCTAACATTTTTGCTACTGTTCACAAATGCATGCAGGTTAAACTAATACATATGTTGCATGATAAATCTGTAAAATATTTATACCACTGCATTGCATGTACTTCTGTATATGTTAGCTGCACTCACAGATATCACTGTATGCATTATTATATTTACATTCTACTGTGGTTTCCATGTTGTTAAAACACAATGTTTTACAATTATTCAACAAATAAGTTTACTCTATTGTTAAAAGTAAATTTCCAAGAGTTATTTTTCATGGGGTATATTTTCAAAGCTCATCTCAACAGTCTTATTACAACGCGTTAATTTACGCGCGTTATTATTTTTTTTTTTGTCTGCTCAACTTACAGCGGTTAATTCAATGCAATAGGAACAAATATTTCTATCACTTTATATATTATTTCAATTTAAAATTTCTATCTCTTTAAAATCTGTTTGCATGGCTACTATTGTTATATGCAAAGAGGAAGTATAATAGTAAGTTGTAAATTGTAACTTGTTTTTAATTCGTTTGATTAATTTCAATAAAATATATTAATATTCAAACCAATAAAATCGACATGCGGCGCAATGTCAAAAGCAAAAATTTTGAAAATTTTAAATCATACGAAAAAACACCTTTTGAATTAAAAAAAAAATGAAAAGAAAAATTCTATTTAAATTTATTCATTGTTTTTATTTAACCAATAAATATTTTGGCTGTAACAGTGTTTTAAGATTTTATAGCGCATTTTTAGACAAGTTGAAGTTTGAATTCGTAGTAAATTGGCGACGTCAGAGTTTGAAATTGTTTAATCATAAAAGATAATGATGTTGGTAAAAAAAAAAAGATTATTTGATAAAGTTTAGATTTAAAGGGACTTAGACATGATTTGAGCTCAAAATTTTGATTTTTTTTCTCCATTTTTAATGTTTAGAATGGTTAATATGGGTATTTGTAATGCATTGTCAAAATCTTAAAGTCAGATATTGAGTTATAAGCAAGATACAGAGTTTGAAATTATGTGTTTTGTAAACAAAGCTCGAACCTTGTTATAGTTTAGACATGTGTTTTATTGGTATAAGTTTCAATCTAATGTTGTTTTCTTCTGTTGATAATATCATTTATAAACACAATGAATTATTTTCCTTGCTTTCCACGAGTCTTTTTGTCAAAGAAATGGTAATTCGATACTTAACATTATTTGTAAACAAATATAAGACTTGAGCTTTGTTTACATAACAATGAATTATTACCTCTGTATCTCTCTTATAACTTGAATTCTAACATTCAAATTTCGGTCAATCATTCAAAATGTGCAAGTAAACCATTTTACATATCAAAAATATTTAATGAAATTGTTATCTAAAATCGTGTCCAAGTCCCTTTAAATTTTTGTGAAAAGATATAACAACTGTACAATTTGGGGTTAGTTGCGTGAAATAATTATTTATAATGGTATAAACAAAAACAATATTAATGTGGGGATATGCCCTATGGCTTTCCGTAATTGTGAAAAAATTATAAATATTATATCACAGAATGCAGGTTAACGTTGCACTTAGTATGTAGTGGACTGATCTCAAAGGACTCATGTCGTGTCTTCACGTGTCATACCGACACTGTGTAACAATCGGCTGGTGATGGAATCGTTTATGGCATTAAGCTTAATTGATATTAAGAATGCAGAAACTCGCATTACTCCAAGACCTCACTTTGATATATTAATTAATCACGATACCTTTATGTTTATCTCATGTCGTCATCTAATACATTAAACTAGATGAGGATGAAACAAGTACGCACAGTTCGGATGGAGTGAAGTCCGAAACCAGGAAAATACAACAGAGACCAAACCCGAAGAAATAAATACCCCGCAAGGATTCTCACAACAATCAAAAGGTATGATTACAAATGACAAAATATCTGTGTTTTGAATATTATTTTTTTTTTTTAATTTAATAAAGAAAAAATGAAAACTTATATTGACTAACTTTAAAATAAAATTTTGCTTATTGGTCAAATCTTAAAACAATTATAATAATTTTGATTATATTAATTGGTGAGTTTCCTGTAAAAATGTTTATCATCTTTTGTTGAACCTTGGTAAAAATTCTTCTAGAAAAATCATATCTTGTTTTGAGGTATATTTGATATTATTCATTATTTAAAAAAAAAATCATTTATCTTGTCGAATAACTTTAAAAAAAAATAGTTCATGGCAAAGTGAATTCAAGTCTACTTTTAGGGAAAGTGTAATGTTTTTGTAAGTAAGGGCAAGAGTTTTAAATTTCAAAGCATGTGTATTTTGGTACATAAAATCATGGAAATTTGCCGATTTCGGATTCGAACCTGCGGGCTCAGAAAATCAAACAGCATTTCAATAATTTTTATATAATAATATTATATAATAAAATAAACTAAAAATGACGTATATTTGCTAATTGATAAAATAACATGGTTAAAAAAAAAACAAGATTAAATTTAATATATGATTATTTTTTATAAAGATTATATACATTTTAATTGGTTATCGAATATAAATCCCATTCAATATATACATTGTAGTTCACTCTAAAAAAAAAGATCATTTATCTTGTTATAATTTTCCTTTTTGTTTGTTTTGTTTTTGCTGTGGGTTTTGTGTGTGTGGGGGGGGGGGGGGGGGGTGAAATCAGCTGTGTATCAGATTTAGATGGGAATCGCCTCTGATTGTTAAGCTCAACAATGTCAACCTGCATTTTGTATTAAGTACATGACAATACATTTCTGTTATCATAATTTTACGAGTAAAATAGAGAATATGTCGGCTTTAAATGATTCCAAATTTCGTAAATTTGACCGGTTGTTGTTCTGGATTCTCGATTTATTATGACACATTAGGGACCATACTATTGAAATACAATTTCATGATTACTGAGTCCTTCAACTACAGTGTATTTGATTGTATTTAATCGCAGTCGTGCAAAATAGAATTGCCATGAATATTTGAAAAGGCGATATTATAATTACTTATTATACTGTCTGGTCAATAATTATTTGTGTATGCAAACGACTTTGTACTGGACCCAGGGGAGGGGATCCAAGAATTTTATAACCGTTGCTAAGTGTACGAATCATATTTGGCCATTTTCGATCAACAACTACTTGTAGCGAATTAAATCTCAAATTCATCAATTGGTGTTGTCGAATGCCATTATCTTTGAATCGATTTTGAGTGAATGAAACATAATATTTTTCCCCACAGATTTCGCAGGACTACTGGTATTTAATGCATTTTGCTAAATTTTGTGCCATCATTATGCAGTAGTTTTTTTTCTCTCTATATAATACAATCTACATTCAAACATAGCAATTCATTACGCTTCTATACGCTTCTATCAGGATGTTTTTTTCCCTAAGTAACAACTGAAATACACTAGGAATCGGACTCTTTCCGCAACAAAAGGCATTATATGGAAACAAATCGATTCTTCAATCTCATTAAAATCTTAAAATGCAAATGATGTTAATTAATCAAATGGATTGGTTTTGCTTTTCACTTAGGGTATTTAATAGCTGTCGGTAAAGTATCTGAATTAATCGTGGGAAACAGTTCTAAAATGCATATATTGCTCTAGTTGTACTTTAAACAATAAAATGCTTTCTTTGGTGACTCATGCGGGATATGAAGGTGGCGACATTGCAGAAAAAATACATAACTTGCGTTAGCGGGTTATGTAAATATTTTCTGAAATGATCGCCACTTTCATAAACCTCATGAATCATCAAAGAAAGCATTTTTTTTTTGTTTATATTTTATACATCTTTACAAAAAAAAATAATAAAAAAATAGGTTGTAAAAAGTAAGAAAAAATGACTAAATTATTGTAAATGTACATCAGTATGTTAGATAAAAGAAACAGCCAAATCATCTTCTATGGAAACTGGAGTCTGACGTCATCATGATTATTTCGTGCAGTCCGTGATTTTACTCAGGTTGCTGGAGGTTTCGACCAATCGATACTAAACGTGCCGTGTAGATCTCAGTCCAGTTGGTTTCTACAGAGCTATGAATTAACAATCAAATTTCTTAAGAAATAGAAGGAATCATACTTGGTGATTGTAAATATTTTGAAATTAAAAATAAATGTTTCACAACCATAGACGAATGGTTTTAAAAAGAACTCTGTATGCAGTAAAAGTAATCTGATTACATGTAAATACCAACCCATTTACGTAAAACAATACAGAAAAATCAGAAAAAGATTCCAATTATTTTTAATAATTTTTTTGTATATTTATAGAGCTCTTCCACTTAAGGAGATTAATATAGTCTAAAAATGGACAAGACCACCCAACCCTCATCAAATGCTTTCGGATGCATTGTTTAGCTCACTGACTGTCAACGTATTTTCGTCCATTTATTTCTTTTTCTTCATGAATTATTTTTGAAGTTGAGTCTTTTTAAAATCTTAGAGCCAGAACTACATGGAGCATCTTACCCCTGTACACTATATATGCAGTCCAATCGTGGGCCAATTTACTTAACTTTATCGTTTTCATGAATAATTGTTGTTTTTAAAAAGGTCATTAATTGATAGAGTATTTTAATTAATGATAAAAAAAATTCATTAATCATTTCAGATGGCTATGTACAACGACAAAACGTCTACTTCATCATTGAAGGAAATGCTGAAATCTATGGCCGAAAATTCTTCGATCCACGGAGTTTCCAGATGGGTGACTTCTAAATATTGGTATCAGCGCGTGCTCTGGATTCTGGTGTTTTTAGGGGCCACCGGAGGGATGAGTTACCAATTGTCTCTTCTATTCAAATCTTTTCGTTCTTACCCTGTAAAGGCTTCCGTGGATCTCCGGTTTTCTTCCCTCCCGTTCCCAGCCGTATCTCTGTGCAATATGAACCCTATCAAACAATCAAAGTTGAATCTTACTAACAAACATACACAGGAAGTGATTAATGTAAGTATCTCGGAGAGAGAGAGAGAGAGAGAGAGAGAGAGAGAGAGAGAGAGAGAGATTTGGTGGGACAACTTAACAAGGTTTGGGAAAGATGAAAAATGTCACAATGTTAAGGTAAATGATATGCAATTATTTCTCCTCCCTTATCTTGATAATTCACGAAAGATAAGGAAGGAAGAAAGAGATGTAAAAATTCGTTAAGCGGTTCGTACGAGCTAATATTTTTCTGCAATGCTCCATATCTTTATACCTGCATGAGCCACAGAAGAAAAAAATTCTATTGCATGTTAAAATGAAATCAGTGATGAAAAATTAAAGAAATAAATCAAGAAACAAACAAATACTGCCATAAACTGACAAGGCTACAAGACTGCTTATTTTTGGATGTCGTCGGTCCTATAACACACCAAGGCGGTGCAGACAAATTATCATACCGCGCGTTAGCTTGGTCTGCATCGCTTGGTGTGTTAAAGGACCGACGACATCCAAAAAATAAGCATTCAATGCTTATATTTATATTCATACTGATGTCTATATGTATGGAATATTTGTGTATCGTTGCTTTAAAGTCATTATACACCCTTAGTCAGGTATATGAAACATACATGGAACAGCCATATTAAAGCTATACGTACACGCTATAATTTGCGTCAGTTTTGAATTCCGGTGAAAATGCATGTGTTTGATTACTTATAAAAGTTACCTTTATGCTATTAATTATAATGCTTAAAACGATCACGTAACTAAGATATCAAATTCTAAACTGTAAAAAATATTTATTTTCCTGCCAGGAAAGTAATGCCTCCTCATGAATATTAATCCAACACGTGATATTGACAGCTAATTTTCGACTATCATACAAAAATAGGTGGAGGGTCAACACCTTCATAATTGTCATAGTTTCACAAGGAAAATGATTTAATTGTTTTTTTAGTTTAGCAGAAATTGGTCCTATACACGAGTTTGAACAAAAGAAATCAAAAACACGAGCGTGTAAGCATGATTGTATATACTTCCCTTGACGTAGGCCTATGTGCTATTTTTAGTTCGTGCGAGTGTTATCCTAAACATGCAAAAGTAAGGGTATCGTGAATAACAATCGTTTTACACTCAAAATGCATGTATATATATTTCAAATTAACAACTGTTAAGCATACACAGAATCAAGACGCACGGATATGTAATTAGGCAAACAATAACTGCCAGCTGATTTACCGCGGACATGCGCAATAAGGTCTGTTTCGCTCTTCCTTCATCAATATTCATGAAAATGCATTTTCCCCGGCATCCAAAATTGACGCAAATTATAGCGTGTATAGCTTTAAGATGTTATTTATTGCGCTTCCGCGACTAAAAATAAAGTGTCAGATATTTGTCGAAAAAAAAGTCTTTAGTATTGACCGATAGATATGATTTAGCAATAATTTTTCATTAGTACATATCAAATTGGTTATGTTAGTTTGAACATTTTATTTACCCTTACAATATAAAATATAATCAAAACGCATGATGACGTTTATATTTAAGCTCATGGCGCATGGATTGGCCAAGTGTATTTAAAGAAAAATATTTACATTCAGTGTATATATTTCCCCTTATACATTGGAAATCTGCGACGTTCAATTTCCTTTGAATTCATACACTTAGCCTATTCATGCGCCATGAGCACAAATATAGGACTCAGAATGCGACTGAGAAATGTTGTTTATTGTTTGATTAAAAAGTACGCCATAAAAAAAAAACAACTCAAAGGACATTTTGATTATTCGTTTAACACAATTCAAGATTTTTTCCAAATATTTTTGAATCTCTGACAGGGTACTAGTCCATCATTTTGGGGTAGAAAGAAAAGAAGTATTCACTTAAATCAGCACAACACTGGCATCATTGGTCTGGGGGCCTCAAGAAGAGAAAGTATACAAAACGTTTTTTCGCCTCCTTTGTCTTTAAAATCAAGAAGAAGACAGAGACTGAAACGAAGTTTGTCTGGATTATCCGATGGATTATCAGGAGATAATACGCACACAGTTAGTTCTTATCCCACCAGTACATCGGCATACTCCGGTAGTGGATCGGGGGATTACGGCAGCGGTTCGGGAGATTACGGCAGCGGTTCGGGACACTACGGTAGTGGTTATGCTAGCGATGGCACTTGGTCATATTTCCAAGATTATAAAGCTGAGCTGACCCAATATGTCCAAGACGAATGGAATCAAAGAGTTACTAAATTTCAAGAAGAATTTCAGAAAAATCCAAGGTATTATAGCATTATTTTGTGAACCAAAAGAGGGTTGTTTTGGAAACCGATTCCATCCATATTAATGTAGCACTGCATAAGGAAACAGTAATTGGTGAAGAGTTTTTTGATATTATTCAAATGAATGCTTTATGTTTTTTAAAAATAATTCTTGGTGCTTAAATCTTGACTTAATTACTTGGGCAACTGTTTGTTATTTATAAAAGTTTTTAAGCAAAGTAAAGTTGAAAATTAAGTTAATTGTGGCTTAACCTTTACAACTAAATTTGCGTCTTTCTTTTTGATATTTCAAATTTCTTATTCAGAATTACATGTACAAATATTCTTTTCACAATTTCTTCAGTGACACCAGAGAAAAAGTGGGCCACTCCATTTCCGACATGATTGTATCTTGTGCTTTTAACGGACACGAATGCTACGAAAAGTATGCATAGACAAAATTGAATTCTTTTTCTATAATGATAAAATGTTGTCTTTTGTATTGCTGACTATCTTGTTTAAAAAAAAATAGCGCACTTATATGATTAATTCAAATATGAAACTTGAATTCTCTTTTTTTTTATGGTGTTGTTTGCGACATATGTTTGAATCTGAATTTGCATTCCAGCAACTTCACCCTGTTTCAGTCTCTGGAATATGGCAACTGTTACACATTTCAGGACAGTTCTTATATAACCAAACGATCAGGACCACTGTTAGGTTTGTACATGTACATTATATTAACTGACCATTTCACGTGGAGTAATGTTCCTCTCAGCAAATATCCTATATATTTAATACAATAAAACATTTAAGTACCATTGTCTATAAAAATCAACAAGAGAAAAATTAAACTCAGTAGATCATTTTTAATGACTATTCCGAGAAAATGTTTCAAGCAATTGGGTAGACGTGTAACTTAACGGTAGCGATTGATGTTAAAGAAGGGAGCTAGATGAAGGGTGGTAATCATGAGATGATGAGGAACTCCAATTAAAAAAAAAACCATACAATCAAACATATTTCACACAAATTGCTATACATCATTTTTATCGTTTTTAGGTCTTCGATTGAACTTGAATATTGAAACTAACGAATACGTTGCCGATTATATGGATGCATTTGGACTGAGATTAGTAATTCATGAACCTGGGACGTTCCCTTTTCCGGAAGAGGAAGGATTTACTCTGAATCCTCGATATGAAACAACCATCGGAATGAGATTAGTTAGTTTTGATATATTTTTATAATTCATAAGTTCTTAATACATTTTTATAGTGTCAGACCCCAAACTAAATCTATTTGAAGTATATCATTTGATTAAGATCCCCAAGAACGTGTTCGAATATAGTCATTTTTAATCTAAGATAATAGAAATCATGCTTATGTTTCAAGGTATCCTATCGAAGAGCCTCAGAACCCCATGGCCAATGCGAATCTGGAAAAGACTTTATGAAATTGTTTGGGATACGCTACACAATACCGGTAAAAAAATTTCACATTAATGTAATATTTGAAATATTTCTATGTCTGATGTTTATAACGACACATACTGCTGGTTTCTTGATAATTGGTTGATGATACGTCGTTTAATCTTTTTCAAAGTAATCAATAAACTTTACCCAGTGCATCTAATTGAAATTGTTTTGAATACATTGCAATTAATCAAAAGAAGTACAGAGTTATATTCCCGTGGACCAATTTTCTTTGATTAACGTTGATCTGGGTTTACAGCTTCAATCACAGTTATCGACTAAGCCGAAGTCGTGCATGAAATTTTAGGTCAATATTTATGGAGACGTAAGTTTATGGCTTAAGGAATACGTTTACTCAGGGGGGGGGGCCCAAAAAATACACTATTAGAAACGAAAATCTGCTAAATAAATTTAGTCCTACTATAGTAGTGCTATTTTTCACTTTCAAATAACTAGGTCAATGACATATTTTCCATATTAAACTCGGTAAAATTTTTTTTTTAAATCTTAAACCCTGAGTAAACGTAATCATTTATAAAAAATTTCATAAAATCAACAAATTCTTACACTTAACGATAATAATTGTTCTTACACAGGCCTGCTTGAAACTGTGTCAACAGAGAGAAATAATAAGTCAGTGTGGATGTATTCCTTCCAACTCCAACACCAATGGATTTGTTCCCCTGCTGCCCCTCTGTTCGAACTCGACCGGTTTGTCCATACATGTATTCTCTGTACCTTTAAAATTATCTCATTTAAATATTGCAATGATTTTTTAAAGGCACATTGTCCAATTGGTAGGAGCAGCTCTAGTTTGAAAAACTTACTGTCGTTTTACTTAAGAATGTCTTTTCTATGACACTCTACCTCCACCCCCCCCCCCCCCAAAAAAAAAGATATTTGATTCAATTTTAATCGCGGTTAGCATTCCTTTTGAAAAAGAAAATGGATGTAGAAATGAAATTCATTTGAGAATAGAGATGGGAAATGAGTCGATTACAAAGCACCAGAAAATAAAATAGATTCGACGAAAAACTAGTGTCTTGGACTCTTAGCATACACAACAGCATAGAAAAGATTTTTTATAACCTTTTTCAGATCATGAATCTTGCCAAGAATATTTGAACTTCAAGCTGGAAAATAACTTGATTAGCTGTGATTGCCGAAGTCCCTGCAAGTAGGTAACCTTTCTTTTTAAAAGGACCAAAAGGCACCTTAGAGGGTTTTCTCTTATCAGTGTCTGTTGACGTCATCAACGTAATCTGCCACATTTGCTTCTCATATTTATAAATTTCATTTTTTTTGGAAAAAAATTGAGCCAATTTCAATCAAACAACTACAAAGCACACTTTGTTGAAGTCCATGTACGTTTAAAAATGTGATTCTAAACCAAAAATCGGTCGCAGAATTTTTCTGTTGGAAAATAAGTAATAATGTCTTAATTTTCGACTAGACTTTGACCCGTGCGTGCACGGGTTGAAATTGCATATGATATCGGAAATTTACGAAATAGATACATCGACATACCCGTATTGTTGACTTTTACATAACCAAGCTTTAGGCCTACAATTATGCTATTAATAATTTCACTACACTCTGCTTAATTAGAATAATGTAATTGTGTCTCGGGACAGGCCTTCACCACAGTTAAAATGCCTCCCATATACCCGTAATGTAGCAAAAAATTGCAGAATCGCTCCGAAACGATTTTGGTGAAAATTAATGAAGCTGCATTGAAAATAACAGTCAAATTATTCATAAGAAACCATTTTGAGGCTGTAAATACCTCTCATCTGAAAATTTAATTCATATTAATGAAGAATTCAACACTTTTTAAACTTTTTTTTCACACCATGTTGACATTCGGAACTAATGGGAATTTTCATATTAAATGCGTTGAGTTAGAGTTATCTCCCGTATTTTTTTTTTTTTGATGAACAGAATATATTAAATAGCAATGAAAATTTACACGTATTTGTATTATCGTTTCTGAGTTTATCCATGCAAATGTGATATTGTGGAAACATGAACTAAAGAGCCTCCCGTGATTAGGCGTGAATGTAATGCGCATGCGCAAGATTGTAAAATTCAAAAAATCCAGGTGATTTCCGGATTTTTTAAAGGAATTATTGTTGATTATTAATAAGCAAAGCTTGATTGAGGAAAAATAAAAACAAATTGGTAATCTTCAAGTACCAATGATGTTTGAAATATATAAAACAAAAGACAGTACTTCTCCGATTTCTTGGTATAAAAGCCCAAAAATTCGAGTCTATTATTTTAATATAGTAAAGTAATAATATTATTATTTTAATATAAAAATAAAGTATAGATATGAAAGCCGCAGTTCCAATTGAAGCGTTAAAACAGCAGTATTGCACCATCCTCGTTTGCTTAAATATAGCATTCGAGTATAAACACTGTGTATATATATATATATATATATATATATATATATATATATATATATATATATATATATATATATATATATATATTCTTTTTTTTTTCTTCCCAAACAGGCAGTTAGTCTACGACACGAGCTTGTCTGGCCGCTCATGGCCCAGCAGAAAGTTCCTGGTAAGATACATTTATGTCTCTTTAGTTATGTCTTGTGGTGTTCTTTAATTGCGTGCAGGTATTTATACCCCCGCAAACGAAGTTTAGGGGGGGGTATATTGGTTTCACCCTGTCCGTCTGTCCGTCTGTCTGTCTGTCCGTCTGTCCGTCTGTCTGTCTGTCTGTCCGTCTGTCCGTCTGTCTGTAGACGCAACTTTGTCCCCCCTATAGAATTTTTTACTACTGCATGGAACAGTCTGAAAATTTGTACATATGTTGAACACCATCTGAAGATGTGCACCTGCAATTTTTTTTAAGATCAGACAAGATTTAATGATTTTATGACAGTTTTCATTTTCCTTATTCTATATATTGTACACTGATGTTGAAAAGTAAGGGAGGTAATCCTTACAGACTTTATTAATTAATTAATAGTAAACACACTAAAATATATTTATATTAATACATCCAAATGGAGGTTATTTGTCTTTATTTCTTAACTTAATTTATTTTTTATAAGTATTTTATCAACTGACAATGCAAAATTTTTGTTTGTCATTGATAAATTCTTAGGAGCTAATAAGAACATCAAAGACAAGTGTGGCTGAATTCAGTTGTCCCAAGGGGGCCATTATCTGAGCCATGGTTTAGATGGAGCATGGGTTTAGGGAAAATTGATAATCTGTAAAATGGGCAGTGGTTTTGGGGTAATTTTAATACTGCTTCATGTAAACATTATAAGGAAATAAATAATATCATTATTAATAAAGAAGTTAGCTATTTTCAGAAGCTGTTTAAATTTATTAGTCAAGTAAATTGATGAAGTGACCCTATAGGGCATTAATTTAAATGAAATTCAAAATTACTGATATGATTGTAGTGTTTTGGCAATTTTAAAATTGTTTGTAATATTAAATTTTCTTTTTTTCATATTTTTACATAGTATGCTAATTATGATAATGTTTTGGGAGTTTATCCAATTTAACAAGCTCATCAAAGAAAATCATAGTCCTATGGGATCAATCTCCATTGCATTGTACCTAATTTAGTTTTTTACAATTCTAGAATTTTTTTTATTTATGTGTCGCAAACCTTTATTATACAATTCAATTATTTGTCCCATTTGAAATTAGCCTTGCGGGGGTATTAGTCCCATTAGGACAGTTCTAGTTTTATTTGTCGATTTCAATTTCCGAGAAATAGTCAAACTTTTCACAGATTTACAGGAGAAGAGAATTTCCGTGAGTTAATCATTGTCCATTAATGTAATAGAAACATACATTTCAGGGTAATGTGTACCCAAAGCCATGAAAGCCTTGGTTTTACCAGACGTTTTTGAAATTTTGAAGTCTTTTGTCCTTGGCCCTTAGGGTTATAAAACTTGGACGTCATTTTCATTCTCAACCACTCTTTTTTCTTTAAAGCTGCTTGGTCCGCTTTTAAGTTAAAACGATAGTTATGCTAAGTATGTGTATAATTAAAGACACTGCAGTAGTTTTTTCCGGCCACTTAAGTCATACACATGTATTTCAATGAAAAAAAGATGTTTAAAATTTGTTTTAAAAACAAACGACATAAAATGGTACCGCGTTATTTAGCCTCATATTTAAATTCTCCCCTGACGTCGAGGCGGCTATTATTGTATTACGACGTTGACATTGCTATCAATAAAGATCATAATATTTTGGCAAATCAAACAATAAACCTTCGTACATTTTGTTCACTAATATTTCTGAAGTTTGCTTTGTTTACATTCGTTGCATAAACCTAATCATTCGGGGGACGAAACCAAACGATTCCCTTTTCTAAACATTCTCATGATGCATTTTGGTTTGTTTATTTTATTTGCCCATTAAGAAATTATTTTATATACTTTGATTATTTATAACTTTTCTGCTGGTGTAAATAAGCGAAAGTCTATAATTGTAATTTAAGAGAAAAATTCCTTAAGAAACCCTCTGTCTTTAAATTAATTCAACTATTGTCAACACAAAATGTTAGGGATTTGTGCAATTTAGGTAAATATATTAAGAATGCTTTTGTGATCAGAAAACTTTATGTATAAACTTGCCTTTTTCAAGTGACCCGTTCTATATGTATATTAACATGTGTATATAATTGAATATGTCTATGAGCTGTACAACTGTTGACCAATAAACAATACAATATAACTTTCTAAGATAATTGGTTTGTACGAAAAATTATTTGATACTGTAATAGCGAAAAATTCGCACATGCAGGCTTGATTATACCTCGTGCAATCATTTTTGTGAAAATTAGACAGTGATTTACAATGTAAAGCAATCTCGTCTAGGATTAATGACAAAACCTGTGCAGTTATATATGAATTGGTCATATGAATTGACCATGCTTGCATTTTGCTTGAAATTTCAGACCGAGAACATAATGAAAACAATTTGCTCTGGTACTGATGTAAAATGGTATTTTCAAAACGACTGTATTAAAGTGACCAGCAATATCCTTTTGGACGACGATGCTATAGAAAGGTATGGGTTGTAAAGTAAATTCATAAATGTACTTCGTTTTTAAAACTTACATGCATTAGTATATATTGATCGTTGTAGATGAAGTTTACATATTTCTATTATGCACCGTGGATATTATTAGAAAAATACCTCTGTTCGTTTTCTATTCCATTTGTCCTTGGTATAATAAGTGCATATTTTACTCGAGGATAGCATTATTTCCTATTTTGTTTAAGCATCAGCTTGATAGTTTCATTGTATAAAATATAAATATTGCTCAAGATTTGGTCTACATGCAAATATTAATGCATCACTTTATCTAAGTGTATGATAATTTAGACATTTAGTAATTTTAATCAATAACAATCAATAACAATATCCGAAACAGTGAAAACTATTTTAAACAAATAACATTTTTACTACCTTTTCCTGCATGGGGCCGCCAAAACTTAGTTCTACTTCAAAATATCAAACCTTCGAGGGAGGGCGAAAAATTAAAACAAACAACATATTCAAACAAATTTTTTTTTTAAGGAATCAATTCAATATTTATTATTTTATACGATATAAAATGGAAGCGGTTTATAAAGCGTAAACTGTCCCAAATTATGTTATATCGTATAGCATAGGTAGCAATTAAATTTATTCCTTAATTACAATAATACGAAAACAGTAAGTATTCAAGCTACATGTATGCTGCCTCTTTCATAATTATCTTTCCTGACAATCCAATTGAGTATCTGATATATATGTATATACCCACTCTCATAGCAGTGAGTATATAAATAGGACTTTGTTGGGTTTTTTTTTTTCTAAAAAACAATTTCTCCTAAACCTACGCGCGCGGGTTATGTTAAACATAGAATTAACTTTGGACAGCCCGATTATGTAAGTGTAGATTTTTATACATGTTTACATTGTTAAATGTTCCTCTTGTATCAACATATTTGGTTTAAGTGAAGAAATTGAACTTAAACTTAAGATAGCATCTTTAATGACACACGATTCCTTACCCCCCACATGACTAAATAACATAAAAATATAACATATAACAATAAAAAATAATCCATCATTTTGAATTTTTTTGAAATTATATTTCAGAATCTCGGGAAATTTCCTGAAAGTTGTAATTTATTACGAAGATTTGAATTACGAAGAAATAAAAGAGGAGCCAATGTATGACGTAAGTACATTTAAGTACTACATGTAGTACTTAAAACTGGCGGGAAAAACCCCATGGCATTTAACCAGACATTTCATATCTTCTTTTATTCTTTAAAGGGGTTCCAGTTTATTTCTGACATAGGAGGTGCGCTTGGTCTGTTTATGGGAGCTTCAATTTTAAGCTTTGTGGAGGTTTTTCAGTTCCTGATCGAAATTTTAAATCTCATGCGGAATAAATTTCTCGCGAAACGCGAACCAACCCTAACGCCGGTGACAGAGCTGTCGTATTGTGACCCCCTTGCAGGAAAGGGTGAGAAAGAAAAAAGTATTGGACATTTTTAGAGAGCAAACTGCTGCCTTTATAGTCTAGTTATTTTTGTTTGAAATCGATTTGCGTTTTGCAATGTTGTATTTATATACTAATTTTTTTGTGGAGTTAAATTTGTTTTGAATTTAATGCAAAACAAATGAATTATGTGTGATGCTGTTTGAGAATTGAATTTGTTGACTTTGCAAATATACGTCTATAATTATATGATACTTATCTGAAAAGTAAATGAAATGTGAGGTTTTTAATATTTTTATTGTGTGCGGTATTTGGCATTTTACAATTTTGATATTTTATATTCGATTCTTTTATGTTTTTTCTTCTGCTTTTTGTATGATATATTCAAATATGAAACTTTTTTTATTAACATTTATTTTCAAACAATAAAAAATATCCTTACTACATAATTAGTCACATAACTGTATAGGATTTTTAAAATATAGGTAGACATGGACATTTTCATATAAGTATAAAAAAATTTAAAAAAAAGAAAGAAAAAAAAATCATTGACAAAAAGATAATGAAAAGGGTTTCAGAATTGTTCAAATATACATGCATATCTCACTTTCAGTGTAATAACATATCATCTATGCTAACATATAGGACCACTATTCTCTTACTACAAGTCTTCAATGCCCCCATGTTAGCAAACAGCGAGCGACCACATCTGGTATGTGGATCTGTCGGCACTTTATTTATATGACATAACAGATAAAGAGAAGGGGTGTCCAAAAAGTTCGTGGACACATGTTGTAATATTATTCAAAATAACGGCGCCATTATCAGGAAAGTATAATAATATTTTAATATAGAGTATAATAATGTATATGTATAAAAATCAGAGCAATGTACATTTTTGTATTGGAATTATCATTATATATACATTGCCTATACAGGCCGCACGGCCCAGTCTGACGTCGAGTTATAACGACGTTTCTATAACGTCGTAGTCCTGGGTTTATCCGAGTGTAATATGCCGCATTCACCGTTTGGTATGAGTGTACAATCGCATACTTCATCAAATTATCGCTTGTGTCATTGTGGATAAGTAAATTCGAACTATTTCGATGTGTCTCCTGTTTCCTTCATCGTTTGTTTTGTTTCTATCGGTGTTTTACCTCTATGATGGCGCGCTGTTCCGTGCGGTCAGCTGACGTTGCTTTTTCATGCGTTTTTAAAGACATGTTCTTGTCGTAATATCTTTTAAATGTCCTCTGCTAGTTTGAAAATAACTTCAAATGACGGATGGCAATGACGTACACCATACAGACTATATCATAATAGAAGAATATGAAGTTTTGAAATGTTTTATAAAAACTGTAAATATTCATACCTAAAAACTCAATTACAAAGTTTGCACAATTTTTACGCTGGGCCGTGCGTACTTTCCGCGACCATTTGATACATTAAGATTTTAGTTTATTTCTATGGAAAACATTCAAAACCACTTCATTTTGATTTGAAATTTTATGACAAAGATTAAGATATACAATAAGTATATATAAACCCATTTAAAATGACAAACACGCCATTGTCCACGAACTTTTTGGATAACCCTCGTGTATATATATATATATATATATATATATATATATATATATATATATATTTCTTTGTGATCTTTCTAATACTCAGAAAAAAGTTTGTATACATTTTATATGATTACATACTTCTTGCGTTTTTTCCTCTTTGTTTCAATTTTACAATACATTTTGTACTTATATATTTTACAGACAACTAAAGAAATTAAACTCTTGAGAAATAATGTTTTCTCATTCTTTTCAAAATAAAAGTTTTTTTCAACTGTTTTTCACGATACATCAAAATTTTAACATTTTTAAACAGTGTCCCATATTTGACATTCTAAAAGTCTAAGGCTCAAAAGAAATTCTCAAGTCTAAAACAGAATCTCTCTTAACAGGTCCCTGGAAAAATGTTTTACAAGAAATAGAAAATGTAAAAGTAAACAAGACATGTATAAAAACTCTTTTAATCTTTATAGGTCAAAACGAAGAAATGTGTTGCAATAAAAACTGGACAAAAATTGTTCACGATTTAGAAAAACTATTTGAGTCATGGAAAACAAGACAATTAACAGTATTTGGCAAAGTTTGTGTAATAAAAAGCATGACAATACCAAAATTCGTAAACACTGGGTCAATTTTAAGCCCACCAGATAAAGGTATACTACAAAATACAGTCTTTTATATAATGTTATTTGGAATAATAAAGATAGGATTATAAGCAAATAATCAGAGAAGTCAAGATGAGGCATAGACATTGTTGATATACTGATGAAGCTTAAATCAATAAAAGTGTCCTGGATAAATCACATTTCCAAAAAACCAGTTCCTTATCTATTTTTGTTGACAGTCTTTGTAAAGAAAAGATTTTTTGATTTTGACTATTTCTATAAAACTAATGTAACACTTTTAAAGGGGGATGGTCACGATTTTGGTTAAAAATTATTTTTTTCCAATTTAATGTTTACAATCTTCAGTAAGGCATTTTTAATAGGCAACCAAAATTTGAGTGTCCTTGGTTGAGTTATAAGCGAGTTACAGAGCTTAAAATTCTTTGCTATGTAAACAAAGCTTTTGTTTACATTTTGAATGTTGAGGTGAATATTCCAGTTTTAGGCCTAAAATGATTATGATAAACGTTAGGAACGGTTTATTTATGCATAAAATGAATAAGATGAAAAAATCACCTTGAAAAAACAACTTTTACCGGTACATGTATATTGAACTAATGTAAACAAAAACAGGGCACGAGCCTTGTTTACATGGCAAATACTTTTGAGCTCTGTATCTTGCTAATTACTTTACTACTGACTCTCAAATTTCATTTGGTCATTGGAAATGCATTCCTAAAGCATTGTAAATAATAAAAACAGAAAAAAAGAATTTGACCAAAATCGTGACCATGCCCCTTTAAATGACTATCAAGTGATATAACACTTTCTCTTGTTTTACAAAGAAATATTTGTGTTTTTTTAACAGATATTAGTCTAAACACATCTAATGGTGTTAAAAAACAAACCAATATTTTTTAAAGAGTGGTTGAAAGTGGTATATATTAAGTACTTAAGCGATATTGTAAATGATAATGGTTTGAAACCCGCAGAATGGTTTAGTGACCAACTTGTCCGTAAAAGAAAATGGATATATGAAAATATGATTTAAAAAAGATTTTTTTCAAAATGTTTTGAAAAATATGATTTTTTAGATATTCAATATGAAAACTTTGTTTTTGGAGAAACGTCTTTTAAACTGTGTTTTAAAAACTATGTATACATCTATGATATTGACTCAAAGCTAAATGACATTTTTCGTCAAAAACAATTTGTACCACCATTGCATCAATTTTACTTTAAAAATGTTTTTGAAATTTCCAAGGAATCATGGAAATTTATTTATGAACAAACAATCTTAGCCATTAAAGGGGCATGGTCACGATTTTGGTCAAAAATTTTTTTCCCGATTTTAACGTTTACAATGCTTCAGTAAGGCATTTTTAATATGCAACTAAAATTTGAGCGTCATTCGTTGAGTTATAAGCGAGTTACATAGCTTACAATTCTTTGCTATGTAAACAAAGCTTTTGTTTACATTTTGAATGTTGAAGTGAAAACTCCAGTTTAAGACCGAAAATGAATGTTGTAAACGTTAGGATCTGTTTATATATGCTTAAAATGAGTAAGAATATGAAAAATCAGCTTAAAAAAAGATTTTTTACCGGTATATTGAACTTATGTAAACAAACACAGGGCACGAGCCTTGTTTACATTACAAAGAATTGTGAGCCCTGTATCTTGCTTAAAACTTCACTACTGACTCTCCAATTTCATTTGGTCATTGGAAATGCATTCCTTAAGCATTGTGAATAATAAAAACAGAAAAATAGAATTTGACCAAAATCGTGACCATGCCCCTTTAAGGACACAATATATATCTGACTTTAATTACAGACTACTAAACAATCATTATGTAATAGAGAAATGATGAAAAGATGAACAATTGTTGAAAATGAAGGAAGACAATGAACAATCTCATTCTACGGTGGGTTTGTTCCCGTTTTGCACACATTTGAAAAAAAAGTATCGAAAAAAATGTGTGCGAAACGGGAATTTGTCTAGGTGAGATAATTGCTTGATTGCAATAGTCTGTATCACTGTTCCTGTGAAGGGTTTGGGCAATGAAATAAAATAAAACATATATACCCGCAATTTCTTGATATTTATTTTTTGCAGAATTGAACACTGTTATATACTGAATGTTGTTTATACTACAAAATATAGTCACATTAATGCAAAAAATAAATAATGATAATTTACATTTGGATGGACACTCTATACAGGGTTATATGATTTTTATTAATGACAGGGGGAGTGCACCGTTTGTGTTGAATCGGTGTAAGCTTAGATGTTGAATGACCGATCGAGAGACGGAGAGGATCGCAAAATAATTTTACCGATGAGTTTCAAGCAAAACGTCCAGCTGATGTGACAGTTTGAAATAAATCCAAGCTGGCCGCGATGGGTACCTTGTGTATTATTAGATATAGGGTATTTACTTTTATTATGAGAAAGATATAATACGTCAGGTGCCTGTGTTATCAGCACAGAGTAAAAATCTATATAGTATAGATTGATACTTGGTTTTCCGTGCATATATATTCACCTTATCACCCTATGGCATCTGTGCTTCTGCCATTATTTTTATTGTTTTTATTCAAAAGGGTAAATGCCGATAAAATTTTATTTCGTCAAAATTAACGAAACAAATATTGCCCAAAGCATCTGAAAACAAAAGTATCCCTATCCACTGTTATAGGACCAAAACAAGCATTAATAATTATTATGCTAATATTGGTTTATCAGAATATAATGGATAATGACCAACATCTACAACGGAAACGCCCCCAGAAACAAAGCTATTATCAAATACATGTATTTTCGGTCGATTTTGGTTAAAAAAGAAAAATAGCTTCGCGTGTTTTATAAGTTGTTTATGATTGTACTTTTCCATAACTCTTTTTATCATTTTTTAGAGTAACTAATGAACCCTATGCCTTGGTTATTTAGCAATGGTCTGACTAAAAATGGTCACACATGCTATCAAGGATTTAAAACAATTTTTTCCCAATAAGCGTTAGGACTTGAAATATAGATACGTGAGGTTATGAAATAATCAGAAAAAGGTAAGGGATATACCAACATTATAAGTAAGTATTTTTTTATTGTCATTTTTATCACTAAAATTTAATGTTCGTTTGTGGGCTTAAAAACTTTGAAAATAAAATAATAAGTTTCCTAAGATAGCTGTTTATGAACTTATTACAATAAATAAAACTTTACAAGAAACATTGGCCATATTTTAAACTGTTATAGTTAAGTTTAAATTGATAAATTTTAAACTTTTAATGTAACACATGGGCAATGGTCAACTGAATTCATAAAATTTTGATCGTAAATGGTAGACTTAAGAAAGACGAATAGGGCCACATTAAAAATATTTTTATCTCGTAATTAGGAGAAAAGATCTCGTCATTACGATTTAATCATCTCGTTATTACGAGAAAAAAGATTTCGTACGAGAAAAGATCTCGTAATCAAGAAAAAGATCTCGTTATAACGAGTTAATTATCTCGTTATTACGAGAAAATATCTCTTAATCACGAGATAAGAACTCGTTATTACGAGAAAAGATCTCGTTATTACGAGAAGAGATCTATATATAAATGTTGTGTTTCTCGTAAAACCTCCAAGTCGATTGGTTCGTCCTTTCAGTCTATTTTTTTATTTCCAGAAATGTTAACTCAATTTTGATTATCTTTCAAATAACAACGATCATTATTTTATTAATTTCTACATTAAATTATCGCATTTGACATTTCATCTTATATGAATATGTGGAAAGAAATTTTACTTTTCACAATATATTACATCCCACTATGAAGTAAATACCAGGTAGTCATAAAAACACAATTCTATTAGTTACTGATGACTGTATAGTTTAAATCATGGATATACGTGATTTGCTTCGGATTGTGTTGAATATATTCATACACAACCTATTTTGAAAATAATTGTTTTTGTAAATTAACAATTTGGAGTATGAAAACAAATTATCCCTCATATTAATAAATTGGTTAATTCATTAAATTATAATCAATCTGCTTTGCTCCTTCTTCTAAAATTTCTGTCATTAATTTAATGAATTCATTATGTTTACTATAGTATCCATTTTACATAAAGAAAGTAGAACAATAAAATGCACCATTATTTAGATCTTTTCTCGTAATAACGAGATCTTTTGTCGTAATTACGAAATCTTTTCTCGTAATAACGAGATCTTTGTCGTAATTACGAAATTTTCTCGTAATAACGATATAATTAACTTGTAATAACTGATCTTTTCCAGTTATTACCTACGGAAACGTATAACCGCCTCTTGATGTTGTTTTAAATCTCTTAATGGCAAATTAAATTTAGTGCTATATTCCTATAAAACGTATATATTGTCAAAATTATGTCGACTTATACAATGAGTAAATAACAAGTCGATATATCTTTGATGATTTAACCTCTCATTTCAAGCTTTGTTGACTTTGATTAAGTCATAATATTATTTTGCGTTATAAATTTGTCGTATTTATATAAATACGTAGAAATTTTCTCGCTATCTTTTATATTGAAAATTAATTATGTTGAAATTGTACAATTTGCGAGGCTTTCGCGTCCATATTTTGATGACTTCTTGTCTGTTTACAAGGAATGTCAACTTAAGTTTGTCGTCTTAAGTTTAAAAAACAATCTAACTCAATCAATGGCAATTATAAACACAATAATATAGAGCAGTAAACATAATAGCTAACTGCAAAGCTCCATAAGCGTGAGAGACAAGGGCGAAGCATTCTTAAGTAATAAAAAAACCAACAGCTTTAAAGTGTAAATTAACGAATGAATAAATTAAACAAAGATGATACACCGAGATTTAAACAGTTTTTTTTTTATTATTTCAGTAAATACTTTAATCAACACATGAGTTTATTTAAACTAAATTTGTAATACAAAACGAAGAAACTTTTAGTAAATTTTAATTAGGTTTCAAATAATACACCAATGTAAAACTGGTTAGTATTAATGTGTGTGGTCTGACGTCAAAGCTCCAATCTCCCGACTTCATCGACTTTATTAATAAATACGACATAGTTTGTCTCACAGAAACGAAAACGGAAAAATGTGATATAATAGAAATTCAAAATTTTGATATTTTCTGTAAACATAGGTCAAATTTATCATATCGAAAATCCGGTGGTATTATTGTATGTATTAGAAAATCTTTTTCTGGGTTTTGTAGCATCGTCAATAATGAGTGTGATCATGTGCTATGGATTAGATTAGAAGGCAGAGCGTTTGGTATTAACAAACATATTATGTTAGGAACTGTTTATATACCTCCTATTAATTCTAGATTTTCATCTGCTGAGATTTTTGATGATATAGAGAATGAAATTTTTGGCTTATCCGAAGAAAATGAGTGTGTCTGCCTTATAGGTGACTTTAACAGTAGAACATCAACATTGAGAGACTATAACGAATCTAATGAAACATCACAACTATTTAATAATACTAAGAGTGACATTAACTTTAATTGGGTCTCTGATGAATTAGATGTACAGTCTTTAAAAAAATATGGTTTTTCCATTGAAAGAAAATCTAAAGATAATATTGTTAATTCTTATGGGAAAAAGTTTGTTGAAGTTTGTAAACACTGTAATATGATTATTCTTAATGGTAGATCTTGTAGTGATCAAGAAGGTGAGTTCACATGTAAGAAAACAAGTGTTGTTGATTACTGTATTTCCAATACTGAATTTTTACAATATGTTCAAGATTTAAGAATATTACCATTTTCTCCATTTTTATCAGATGTACATAACCCTATTGAGATACTGTTAGCACTCGGGAACCAAGATAACATTGATCCAATATATCAACAGGCACAAACAAAAGAATTAGCAAAAAAATGGAATTTTGAAATGAAAGATACATATCATAACCATGTAGAAGATAAAGCAGAAAATATTTCAATGTTAATAAATGAACTATCAAATATTAGGCATGAAAATATATCACTAATGGTTATTGATAATGCTGTTGAAAAGATTTGTGATATTTTGGTTGGAAGTGCTTTAGATGTTTTTGGTAAGAAACCAATTTATTCCAATGTTAATATAAAAAGAGGAAATACTTTTCAGAAACCATGGTTTACATTTGACTGTAAAATTGCTCGACGTAACTTTAGAAGAGCCAAAAGGTTGTATAAAAAATTTGGAGGATATATTTTCAAAGAAGAAATGAAATGAAAAAGAAAGACTATATAAGAAAAAACTAAAATGTGCAAATTTCAGACACAGAGCCGAAATGAAAAAACAATTGTGTAACTTAAGAACAAAAAATCCTAAAGAGTATTGGAAAATTTTGAACTCAGATGTTGACAAACAAAGGTGTAATGCTGATTTGCATGATCTTTTTACATTTTATAAAGAATGTTGTAACAGCAGTTATTTATATCAAGAAGAATCTAATAACACTGTATTTTCACTGGAAGAGCTTGATATATTAGCAAATATTGATCTTAATACTGAAATTAACTTACCTATTACACATGATGAAATTTTGAAAAGTATTAACATGCTGAAGAATAAAGTATGGGGTTTCCAAAAAACAAAGCTTATTGAGAAACTTCATCTTAAGTTCTGTAAACATATATTAAATTTGAGTTCCTCAACACCAAACTATATGGTGTACGGTGAACTTGGAAGGTATCCACTTATTATTAATATTAAAGTTAGAATGATTTCATTTTGGGGTAAATTAATTAATTCCCAGAATTCTAAATTATCTTCAAAACTTTTTCATGTACTCAAAAACTATAAGAACCCATGGTGTGATTCTGTAAAGAACATTTTAGATGATTGTGGATTGTCCTATATATGGCAAGAAAATTCTATAAATATTCCTTGGTTAAAAATGAAGGTTCGCAACATACTATTAGATCAGTTCAATCAATCATGGTATAGTGATGTACAAAATTCACCAAAAAGTATAAATTACAGACTGTTTAAAAAATCATTGGCTTTTGAGGAATATTTTCTGAATTTGCCATCAAAACTATGGAAGAAATATTGTATTTTTAGAACTGGTAATGCAAAACTACCTATTGAGACGGGAAGATGGTTCAATATTTCAAGAGAGAATAGAACTTGTAAATTATGTATTTGTAATGAAATTGGAGATGAATTCCACTATTTGTTTAACTGTTCTGATATTTGTATAACTGATGCTAGAAACATGTATTTACCAAAATATTATATATCAAACCCAAATGTTTTAAAATTTGAAGCATTGTTTAATATATCAAACAAAAAACAACTTATCAAGATTTGTAAATTTATAAATACAATTATTGAGAGAGTTAGCTCTCTTGGTTAATGTACTTTTCCTTCTTCACAATGTAAACTGTATATATTTTCTCTACACTGTAAACGCAGTTTATTGAGAATAAAGCTCATTGTCATTGTCATTGTATGGATATATATTTGAAGAGTTTTATCTAAACCTAATTAATGATGATTCTATATCATTCGAAGTGCTTTTGATAGATTAAATATAAAATTACTGAAAGAAATATGCATTTCCGATTGCTGTATATATATTTCTTAAACTTTAATTTGAAAGTAAAAAAGAGAGATTAATCCTTTGTGAAGGGAACCATAATAACTTAAATTATTTGATGGTAACGAAACAGAATATAAGAAATCACGCACACATGCGCGCACGCACGCACACACACAACATATATATAAGTAAATTAGTTATTCTAGTCGTTCAAATTTTTAGTGAAAATTTCCCTCTGACTTAGATAAGTCGCCTAGGTGAATTCGATAAACAATTATTTTGCAACAAAGTCTGCGACATTTAATTTTAGCGGCATAGTTTATACGCAATAATTCAACGCGACATTGCGGAATTCGACTTTAATGGATTAAAGTGCTTAAGACGTCAAAAACATGTCGAAATGGTGTCACTAAATAAAGTTTGTTGTCATAATTAAATTGCTAAACTTTAAAACAATCATATATGACAATATATTTATGTGAATATATCGCGTTCCAACGCAACAATGAGAGGCGGTTAAACGTTTCCGTAATTACCAGATCTTATCTCGCAATAACGAGATAATTAACTCGTAATATCGATATCTTTTCTCGTACTTACGAGATCTTTTGTCGTAATTACGAGATAAAAATATTTTGATGTGGTCCTATTCGTCTTTCGTTTAGACTGGATCTGTTTTTGCATAGAACAAGATGATAACCAGTATACCTACAAAAAAGACTGATACATGTAATGTAAATAAAATCAATGTGTATAAGGATTGTAGTATATTGTGGTAACGTACGTTTAGCATAAATACTCCAAGTACTAACGTTTTAAGATAGCGAGAAGAAAAAAAAACCTGGCTCGAATCTTTAGGGGCTTATATCCATAAACCAGAATACAAGTTTAGTTTTTATAAACCTGTTAATTATCTCTCCATATTTAAGCGCTTTCCCTTTTATGTAATTGTGAACAAAAAGTTTTCCTACAATTCCAAAACTGACATTACATCGTTGCTCTTACTTTAATTTACAAAACCACGATTACTTGGTCTCTGTAAAGAGCGCTTTTAATGTTGGTATTCACGACTCTTTTGAGTCTTTTTCGACAAAGATATGATCAAGTTTTCTAAGAAAACTAAAGCTGCTTGGTCTGATTTTATATCATATTTTGTGAATGCTTATGCTAAGTATGTGTATAATAAAAGACTTTGTAGTAGTTTTCCCGGTCAATTAAGCAATATTTTAATGAAAAAAAAAATGATTTACAAAACTTGTCGAGACAGCTTTGATTGTATTACGTCTTTACATCGCTATTAAATAAAGGTCATAATGTTTTGGCAAATCAAAAGTTAACCTATGTGCATTTTGTTCACTAATATTTCTGATGTTTGCTTTGTTTACAATTGATGCATAAAATGCGGGTTGAATAAACCTAATTATTTGGGGGGTGGTGGGTGGTGGCGAAACCAAGTGGTTCCCTTAAATTTCAAAACAATCCCATGATGCAGTTTGGTAGGTTTTTTGTTTGCCCATTAAGAAATAATTTTATTTACTTTGAATATTTCTAACTAGGCAAAAGTCAATAACTTTCTAAGATAATTTGGTTTGTATGGAAAATTATTCGATACTGTTACAGTGAAAAAAAGATGGACCATGCAGCTTTAAAACACCCAGGGGATATTTTGGATAAGACTTAATAAATATCAACACGAGCATTTAAATTTGATTAAATAAAATACGTCAATCACTGAATATGTTGGGTATGATCAACAGAAATAAAATTTATATAATAATCTATAACATGATCAATCCAGTCAGTTATTTTTTATACGCGCACGTCGAACGCGAATACTGAGTAATCTATCGCTTGAAATCGACGCTTAATGTGGCTCACTAAACTTTGGAATAGTTTCTTAAATTAGCAGAAAATAAGTTGATTATGATAGATAGTTTTGTGCGAAAGAAGTGTACAAAAAAAATTATGCGAGAAAAACAATTTGAAAATTACATATTTTTTTATACCTCATTATAATAATTCTAAATAACGCGTTGATATGACTGGTTCTAGACAATCACATGTCGGGGCGATTTACCTGTCATCGTCATATTATTCATCATTTCCTACCCCTTCGGAAGCCACTTGAATTTTCATTTAGTCCCGAGGATGAACATACGATGAAATCATTTGATTAGTTCTAAAATTTTATCTGATTTTTATATATTTTAACCCTTTTTATACCAGAAAACTAATTAATTGAAAAATGAGAAACAAACACAGAAGAAAAATGGTAAACATTTATGACGTCTTTGCTTTACAAGAGTAAAAAATCCACGGCTAGAAACAGATGTTAATAAATAATTTATTGCATAAAGTCACAGGTGGATTTGAACTCATAAATAAACTGATACAAACAATTAAACAACATTTAAATCGCCATCTTGTGATATAAAAAAGTATATGTGTTGAAGTAGTAAATTACATTAAATAGCATATTACATGTATGATGTTCAAAGTATGAGAGATTCAATAGTATGACTATGATATTTGCCACAAATATTTTATGTAAAACAGTTATCATGACGGTGGCTGACCCCTCAGTGAAGGAATTGTTGACGGCTATGGCAGAGTCTTCATCCATCCATGGTGTTTCAAGATGGGTGACCTCCAAGCACTGGTACCAAAGGGCACTGTGGTTGCTTGTCTTCCTTGGAGCCACCGGTGGCGCCTTCTACCAACTAAGCCGTCTGTATGTGTCATATACCTCATACCCCGTCAAAACTTCAATGGAGCTGGAATTCTCCAGTCTGACGTTTCCGGCTGTATCGTTTTGCAACATGAACCCTATTAGAACATCCAAACTGTCTCTTACAACAAATGCAACTCAGGTCTCACTGAAAGTAAGCATTTTCATATTATTAGCTGAATTGTTTCCTTTGACGGCGTTAGTCCCCTCTGCAGTGTTCATGTGTACGCTGCATGTAGAACCAAAAGATAAAAACACATCCATCAATTAGACTAAATAATGTAGTCAGTAGAATCTCATCAATTTTGCACTTAATCTACTTTATAAGACCGTGCAAATTTTGGTTTGTTTGTTTGGTTTCTAAGTTCACTTAGTTGTTTTTTGGTCGCATATATATATATATATATATATATATATATATATATATATATATAAAGCACTGAATAGAATCAACAACACTAGGCATCTTTAAAGTGTCGGATCTATTATATAGATAATAAGCCAGTAAACTGAATATATAAAGCACTTAAAAGGGCTAACGACACGAACAATTGACATTGTCAAATTTTCGGGAAAACCAGTCCATTCTTCAGGACAAAAGAAATAAATTACATGGGTAAAACCAAAGAAAAACAAAATCTAGCACTACAACTAACACTACTAAACTATAAAAGAACAACTACATTTTAAACAGTTTGAGATCACAGTCTTAGAAAAGGTGTCCGTCGCAAAGCAAAACGGTCTACTACGTGTTTACGTTTCAACAGATACACGTGGTTACCGGAAAAATGCACAACATGATTTTTACTTAAGAGGGTAAAAAAGGAAACATTACGTACTATAGATTTTGTTTCATGCACACATTGTAAAATACTGTTGTTTTAGTTTATCAATTACTGCTTCAAAAATCAATCAGTATCAAAAGACTGGCAAACATACGCATACAAGTACAAACAAATTTTGATATGAAAAAAAAGTTTTTTATTGGTGACTTAATCATTGAACACAGAAATAAATACAGGTAATTGTATTTTTTTAAGACGTGTAAATAGCCACAATAATAGAAATGCACAAATATACAAACACAGAAGTACAAGTTATGTAGCATGTAGTATTTTGTACGCTAAGCATTCTGAAGAGTGTCACCGAAGAAACTTCAATGCGAATTCTAATAATGTTGTCCCAAACCTGGGTATCACGTGAAAAAACATGGATATCACGTGAAAAACGTACTCACTGCTTCTAATTCAATAGGACATACCTCTCTTTTTAACTTTGACAATGGGGTATTTAAATAGGTTGATATAAGTCCTCATCTCATAGGCAATGTTGGTTTTTTTTTAATGTGAGCATAGAAATGAAAGATCAGACATAGTTTTCCATATTTATTTCATAAATTCTAAAAAAACAGTTGAAAATGAGTTTCCAAAGGGCAATTCAAAATGGTATATATATTCAAAACGCTTTGTATACACTGAAACTTGTAGTAGCCCACAATTCCCTGCAACTCATTCATCTGATTGTTCTGTCGATGAAAGTAAAATAATAGCTTATTAAGTATGCAAATTTATGCCGACGTCACAACATCTAGTGGTCTCGACCTGTTTAAATATCTGATTTAAATATCAGCAAAAAAGTACTGCATATATGTATTCAAATTGAATTACAGGTATTTGAAAATCGAAAGATTTTACCGGAACAAATATACAGGAAAACATTCTCTGTCAAATCGTACCCCTAAAAAAAATAGCCAAAATCGTCACGTTATGTAGATTATTGTTTATTACGTCTAAACAAAAAAGTATTTTTTGAGATCCAGTAATTGCTTGAATTGGAAATATGAAATGTTAAATGAAAAATATGACTTTTTAAAATACTATTATAAAAAAAAACGTACACCATAAGGACGTTAATTCTACATATAAAGTAAAATTAGTATTGGTTTCAAATTTACTGGCTTTTGTGTCGTTATTGATTGATTAGAAACTCAATTATTACTTCATTTTTCTAAACAAAAAGAAACCTTTTACAAGTTCATTTTTTTCTCAGACCAGGAATAAGAGAAGCTTGGATCCTCAAAATATTAATGTCCCATCCAATTCAAAGCCGTTTCAGCTAAAAGTCGATCGAAAGGGCAGAAAAAATGGTAGATGCAAGAACCCAGTTTCAGATTTACGAGATGTTATTCGTAGGATCAGAAAGAGAAGAAATGCAATGGCAACTACCACTTCGTCGTTTGTTCAACAAACAAGTAGTTCCTCCTTGTCAGGAACAACACATGCGAATTATCAATGGGTGACGGATGCGAATGGTAACTGGTATTACTTAGAATATGTACAGGACATAGCAAAAGCTGGCGTACAAGATGAGTGGAACGCTAGAGTTGAAACTTTCAAGACGGAATTTCAAGATAATGACTTGTAAGGATTTTTTCGTAATGCATATTTTTTTACATTTGTTTTTAATTTTCTTAGTACTATGAATACAGGCCATAATAAATGTTTCATAGATATAGATATTCATGCATATCATTGATTTCATTGGCGCTGTTTTAGATATACAAGAGAAGAGGTGGGTCATTCCATATCGGACATGCTGGTATCCTGTGCATTCAATGGACATCTTTGCTATAAAGAGTAAGCAAAAATAAATTTTTATATACATTTAAGAATCGATCGCGACATTTTTAATGTGTAAATAGCGCATTATACTATTCGTTAAAGAGAGAGTACAGCGCATCTTATTAAAAAACCTACTTGAAAATTTTTTCCGATCGGGTTCTGTATTTTAATTTGTACAACTCATAAATGTATAAACTTTCAGAAAATTACAAGTTTCTCCATGAAATAAATCTTATTGTTTCATTAAAATTACGAATATCCCATACATATTTACATTGAACATGTTACGGGGTTCAGCTTTTTATATATACTATTACGCATGCGTATTTACTGTAAACAAAACACATGCAGGGTTCGCGAAGATTCTCCTGGACATGTTTGTTGTTAGAAATATGTCTTTTCTACTTCTCCCAGGTAATGATTGTTTTTAAAATCAAAGTTTTTAAAATAACCACAATTATTATTTTGTAAGCATGTATTTTGCGTGTTTTTCATAGGAGTTGCTGCAATCTTAATTCATTTTTTGTAAGTGAGACCCCTTGAGGGTTTTTTTTTGACATTTTTTGTCTGTTCATTTAAAATGAACTGAAATTGGTAAACCATTAATAAATTATCGAGAAACTGATGATGTGTTCCGTTTAGAGAGTCCCTTTTACCTAGTATACCATGATGACCGTAGTCGGGCGAAAATCTTGTAGTTTTCAGCACGTGTCACTGTCAATCAAAATTCACGTGGTACAAATAAATGATATAAGTACGACCCTTTAAATTTCCGAAAGTTAATAATTACATTAATTAGGTATGTGAAAGGGATTTTTATGTACTTCAACTGTCACAATCAACGTTATTTCTTATTTCCTAACGATACAAAAAATAAATCCGAAGTTATTCACACATGTGTTTTCAGCTGTACTGTCTCTTTAATATTATTCTAATATAGAGTTATTATTTGCAGAAATTTCACCTTGTTTCAGTCTTTGGAATATGGCAACTGTTACACATTCGAAGACGAGTCATATGTGTCTAGGCGGTCAGGGCCTTATATGGGTTAGTAGAGAAGAGCGATGAGGACAAAGTTTGTGCAGCACTGTGCATCAAATCGATTTCATGGATTCTCTGGTTTTCTAACAGGACCTCTTAGATACGTTCTTACGCTTTGACGAATAAATTATGAAGATTTATTAAGATCGCTTTTCAACGCGGTGATTCGTTGATATTGTAAAGTAGGAGATACATACGAAATTAGGTCAACGCGAATTCTGATTTTCTCTGCTTCTGTATTTTGATCGCTTGAAAAAAATTTAATTTCCTACACGTTTATTAGTGTATATTCATGACATAACGGTTGTCTCACAAAAAGGTATAAGATATGTAGTGAATTAGATTGGAAGCTTAAAAAAAAATACAACACGTTTATACAAGCTTCATATTCAAGCTAATAATATAAGGGTTGCAAACTTTGTAGGAATAAGGATAGTACTGGCCGATCCCCTGATTTTTCACGAATATAAGTATTGAAAAATATTTTGATTCACTTCAACAGGCCTACGACTTGTTTTAAACATAGAGACAAAAGAGTACATCGAAAATTATATGGACGCCCCCGGAATTAGATTGGTAATACATCAGCGAGGAACTCTGCCTTTTCCGGAAGAAGAGGGTATCACCCTTAATCCTAATTATGAAACCTCAATTGGGATGAGAATGGTACGCATATACTAGAACCCCCTTACTTCTGCTCTCCGTAATATTTCGATGAATACTATATATAGCAAATGCATTAAAACTGCTTTTATTTTACACGTGCATTGTGACAACGAACTTTGAAAAAATTACGCACTTTGAAAAAAATGTTTAAAATGCGTTAAATTTGGGACAAAATCAACGCACTGAAATTTCTTTCAAAGTGCGTTAAATTTTGAAACAAGTCAACGCACTGTGATTTTTTTTTTCAAAGTGCGTTATAAGTCTAATTTAAAATGTATAAATCACAAAATATGGACTTTGTTCTCGTCTGATTTCGTATTAGTCAGATATAGTGTTTATATTTATTGTGAAAACGGTTTTAATATGGTTTAGCGTCACTGGGAAGAAGGAGTGGACAAACAAAGATACAGCCCAATTTCCAATAATTGATTACTTGAAGAATACACCCGCATCTTTCCTTCCCAAACATATTAATTCCATAAATTTAAAAGAGTTTAGCCATATAAATTGATCATTTTCCCCATTTCATAAAGGAGTAAATTATACACAAAGTAATAATTAAAAAAAGAAAATGAAAGGACAGCTGATGACGAATTCGTGCAGTTCATGTAATACCTGTATTTTGATACAAATATCTCAATAAACCCTTGAATTTTTGTGTTTCTTCATATGTAAAGTGTTTACAACCTTGTTTCGTTGCAGAATAGCTAAAAATATCATGGGTTATCTTGTAAATGTATCATCAAGCTAAATTAAATTAAAACAATTATCTGTCATATTTGAGGGCCTTTACAATGTCGACTTGACCCTGCACAATATATGTTCAAAGTGCGTTAATATCGACCATATCAATGCACTTTGGGAAAAAAAATTCAAAGCGCGTTGTAACAGTGCGTGCATATATTTCACTCCACCATTTAAATCACCGAGATTTTGTGTCAGTATTCATGTCTTAATAATTATTTGGATCTTTTTTTTTCAATTCACGTAAAACCACATTAAAGCTAAAGTCAAGTCAATTGAATTTTGGCATTACAGAGAAACGTATGAAATTCGAATTAAATACCAATACCATTATACAAATATTCTCATTTTTTTTAAAAATTGAAATAAATTGGCCTTTTTTAGCTCACCTGAACCGAAGGTTCAAGTGAGCTTTTCTGATCACCCGTTGTCCGTCGTCCGTCCGTCTGTCCGTCCGTCTGTAAACTTTTCACATTTTTGACTTCTTCTCTAAAACCACTGGGCCAAATTTAACCAAACTTGGTACACAGCATCCTTATGAAAAGGGGATTCTAAATTATTAAAATAAAGAACACAACCCTTTTTAAAGGGGAGATAATTACGAAACAGTGAAAATAGGGTGCATGTCTTTGAAAATCTTCTTCTCAAGAACCACTGCACCAGAAATGCCAATATTTACACAAAAGCTTGTATATATAGTCAAGAATCTAAATTGTAAAAATCGTGGCCCCAGGCGGGGTTCAAAGTTTAACATAGAAATACGTTGGAAAAATGTTTTAAAATCTTCTTCTCAAGAACCACTGCACCAGAAATGCCAATATTTACATAAAAGCTTGTATATATAGTGAAGATTTTACATTTTAAAAATCATGACCCCCGGACCAAAACTGGGGCCCCAGAAAGGGTTCAATGTTTAACATTGAAATACGTTGGAAAAATGTTTTAAAATCTTCTTCTCAAGAACCACTGCACCAGAAATGCCAATAATTACATAAAAGCTTGTATATACAGTGAAGATTCAAAATTATAAAAATCGTGACCCCCGGACCCAAACTGGGGCCCCAGGCAGGGTTCAAAGTTTAACATAGAAATACGTAGGAAAAATGTTTTAAAATCTTCTTCTCAAGAACCACTGCACCGGAAATGCCAATTTTTACATAAAAGCTTGTATGTATAGTGAAGATTCTAAATTGTAAAAATCGTGACCCCCGGACCCAAACTGGGGCCCCAGGCAGGGTTCAAAGTTTAACATAAAAATACGTAGGAAAAATGTTTTAAAATCTTCTTCTCAAGAACCACTGCACCGGAAATGCCAATTTTTACATAAAAGCTTGTATGTATAGTGAAGATTCTAAATTGTAAAAATCGTGACCCCGGACCAAAACTGGGGCCTTAGGCAGGGTTCAAAGTTTAACATAGAAATACGTTTAAAAATCTTCTTCACAAGAACCACTGCACCAGAAATGCCAATATTTATACAAAAGCTTGTATGTATAGTGAAGATTCAAAATTATAAAAATCGTTACCCCCATACTAAATCTGGGGCTCCAGGCGGGATTCAAAGTTTAACATAGAAATAAAAAGGATAAATGTTTAAAAATCTTCTTCTCAAGAAACACTGCACCAGAAATGCCAATATTTACATAAAAGCTTGTATATATAGTGAAGATTATAAATTTTAAAAATCGTGACCCCCGGACCCAAACTGGGGCCCTAGGCAGGGTTCAAAGTTTAATATTGAAATTAGTAGGAAAATTTACCGGAAATGCCAATATTTACATAAAAGCTTGTATGTATAGTGAAGATTCTAAATTGTTAAAATTGTGACCCCCAGACCAAAACTGGGGCCCATAATGGGGTTCAAAGTTTAACATAGAAATATGTTGGAAAAATGTTAAAAAAACTTCTTCTCAAGAACCACTGCACCAGAAATGCCAACATTTACACCAAAGCTTGTATATATAGTGAAGATTCTAAATTGTAAAAATCGTGACCCCGGACCAAAACTGGGGCCTTAGGCAGGGTTCAATGTTTAACATAGAAATACGTAGGAAATATGTTTAAAAATCTTCTTCTCAAGAACCACTGCACCAGAAATGCCAGTATTTATACAATAGCTTGTATGTATAGTGAAGATTCAAAATTATAAAAATTGTTAACCTCATAATAAATCTGGGGCTCCAGGCGGGATTCAAAGTTTAACATAGAAATAAAAAGGATAAATGTTTAAAAATCTTCTTCTCAAGAACCACTGCACCAGAAATGCCAATATTTATGCAAAAGCTTGTATGTATAGTGAAGATTCAAAATTATAAAAATCGTTACCCCCATACTAAATCTGGGGCTCCAGGCGGGATTCAAAGTTTAACATAGAAATACAAGAGGCCCATGGGCCACTTCGCTCACCTGAACAACAGTTTCTTGTAACATTCTATTTCGTAGCATATGCTATTTCTAACTTTGAACCCCCCTTCTGGGGCCCCAGTATTGGTCCGAGGTTTATGGTTGGCTTTAACAATTTAGAATTTACACTATTTGAGGATCCTTGCATAGTTATCTCACAAACTGTAACATAATAGTTCTCGAGGAAATTTTTTTGAAAACATTTCCCATATATATTTCTATGTTAAACTTTGAACCCCTCTTGTGGCCCTAGTATAAGTCCAGTGGTCACAGCTTTATTAATTTAGCATCTACATTATTCAAGGATGCTTGCATAGTAATCTCACAAGTTGAAGCATTGTAGTTCTCTATAAAAAGATTTTTAAAAATTTTCCCTCTATATTTCTATGTTAAACTTTGAACCCCTCTTGGGGCCCCAGTATTAGATCGAGGGTCACAGCTTTTATAGTTTAGAATCTACACTATTTAATGAGGCTTACGTAGTAATCTGACAAATTTTGAAGCATTGTAGTACTCGTGAAAAAGGTTTTTAAACATTTTCCATATATACTTCTACATTGAATTTTGAACCCATCTTGGGTCCCCAGTATTAGTCCAGGGGTCACTAATTTAAAACTATCGAATCTACATTATCCAAGGTTGCATGCAAAGTAATCTCACAACTTGTAGCATTTTAGTTCTCAAGAAGAAGATTTTTTAACATGTTACCTATATATTTCTATATTAAACTTTGACCCCTCTTGGGGCCCCAGTATTAGTCCGGGGGTCACGATTTTACCAATTAAGAATCTACATGTACATAAGCCAGGGATGCATGTATAGTAATTCCACAAACTGTAACATTGTAGTTCTCAAGAAGAACATTTTTAAATGTTTTCTATATATTTTTTAAAATGTTATATTTTGAACCCCTCTAGGTGCCCCAGTATTAGTCCGGGAGTCACGATTTTTACAAATTAGAATCTACATTATTTAAGGATGTATGCATAGTAATATCCCAAACTGTTGCATTATAGGTCTTGAGAAGAAGATTTCTAAACATTTTCCTATATACATGTATGTTAAAATTTGAACCCCGCCTAGGGCCCCACTTTTTTTCCGGGGCTCACAATTTTTACAATTTAGAATCTTCATTATATATACAAGCTTTTTTGTAAATATTGGCATTTCTGGTTCAATGGTTCTTGAGAGGAAGATTTTTATACATTTTTCCTATGTATTTCTATGTTAAATTTTGAACCCCGCCTGGGGCCCCAGTTTTGGTCCGAGGGTCACGATTTTTACAATTCAGAATCTTCCCTATACATATCAAAGGCCGTCGAGCTGACATTTTCTTTAATATAGATATCATTTATTTAATTTTCTGTACCAATAGTCGTATATCAAATATTATCAGTATATAAAAATGGTTTGTGTAACTAAATTCGCACATATGCAACTATATTTTTATTTGCAATTTTAACATCACCATGTGATTGTATACTCAGTATAAATACGTAGTGATGCATTTGTAATACAATGAATCATAACTCATCATGGTTACAAAAATCGAAGAAATTTCAAAGTTTAAAACAAGTATTCCTTTTAAAGGAATGATCGGCAATAATGATATATTGATAGCTAGAAGCAATCAACATGATCAGTTTGATGTAAAATAATAAAGAGTACTGTATTTTTACAAAACATAAAATATTTTGAATCTGTACACCATAATTTCATTATTATAAACCGTCAACAAATTTAATTTTGAAATAGATTTGGGAAAAGCCGTTCGTAAACTCCTTATCTAATTTTATATTTTTAACGTAATTTTTAAATGTTAATGTATCATCTTCTTCAGAAATACTGAGTAGGGCTCTTCAAAGAGCATTAACACATATACAAAGAATGAGTTGTATTAAAATAATTTAATGCGATTGAAAAACATTGAATGCCATCATAACTTGCTATTGAAGTCGCATTATAACGTAACCTTGTGTATAAATCAAGCCGTCTTCCTAACTACTATTATGCAACATCAATAGATCGAGGTCAGTTCTTGGAGCATCTTCTTATGACTGAGGTCAGTTCATCGAGGTCAACTGCATTACTGAATGAATCTTTCGATCGAAATTCTTACGCGTGAGACAAAATGTGCATTCTTGAATTAACAGGTCGAACTGTATTTTATGTATGTTTGCATCTCTTAAGGTAAATGAATTGAAATAAAACCGACTAAAATGTTATTTAAATACTAAACCAAACTTCAAGTTTTTATAAGAACTACTTATGCAAGCGGAATGTGTGCGCACGTGGAAGCATTTGCAGGATGCCTCATATGGACACAACAGTGATCGGCCGAAGCCGATCACAATAAATTAACTTCTTTCTGCTTTAAACAGTCTTTGAACAAATTTCACGGGTTTATCATTAGTATACGAGTGTAACACATTAACAGTGTTTCCCTAATTATAATAAAACATACTTTCATTTATTTCAATTTCCGTGTGAAACAAGATTACCTATGGTAGTGTTGTTTACAAATAAATCTACACCACGTGCGTAGATCTGCCGTATCTTAGACTGGATAGCTTGCCCTTGATTCCAAACGCTGCCGCTAGGAAATTTAAGGACAGGTAACCACCACCGCCATGACAGTGGGAAAACTCACTGCAGCTTCGCGCACAGCAAATGCGCACACTTAAAATTAATCGGAAAGAAGATTGAGGCGGATCAAAGAAAGAAGGTTTAAGAAGAACTAAACATGAATTTGACAATAAATATTAAATTAACAAGAACAAATTAATATTGACACCGTTGACAATACATTGTTTATGTGGGTATTGTAAATATCAATTTACATCGGAAATGTATAAATATTTTCATTGTTGAGTAAGTTATAATTGGCACTAGACTACTCGTAGCATTCCAATTCATGCCCGTTATAACTTGATTTATGGGGCTGCTGAGGAGGGTAACGATCTGATTTAGCTCCGTTTTCTCGTAAAGGTCCGAGCAGGGACGTATATACGTCCCTGGTCCGAGCACATATAAATTGAATGCACACAGGCTACACACAATTAGCACATGGTCTGTACATATTATCTTATGTGTTTATAAAATATGGAGTTATTAACTTAGAGAGTGGGATCGTGTCAGTGTAGAAATTGGTTTTTTGTAAAGCTAAGGACTTTCCATAACCAGTAGGTAAAATAAATATACAGTTGCCTGGCTTCCAGAGATTTTTTCAGGCTAACACTTTGTAGCGGTTTTACTTAATCGAAAGATGTTTCTCTTTCTTTGTTTATAACTATTAAAGCCGTTTTACTTTTAAAATAAATCTATTGACTCTCCGAAATATTTTTTCGGCATTCCATCGCAAGCGTGTGAACTTGTTGGCCTAAAAATAAATTTTTCTCGTCACTGCTATTTCCTGCAAGCTGGCGAACCAGTCTATGTCGTATCTATAATGCTAAACCAATATACAACAAAATCACAAGATACATTTATCGCTTACATTCATTTTGGAGATTGTGCCCGACAACAAATAAATTTACATATTAATTTTTATTTTTATCGGGCACGGTATCCAAATAAACTGTAAGCGATAAACTTAAACAATATTTAGTGAATTTTTACACCTTATCGTATTCATCCGTCATTTCTTGATTAAACAAACTTATACACTTATGCCACGAGTTGTCAATAATCAGGGGGACACAGTTGGGTTTTTTGGTGCACAATTTAGTTGAATAAATGGAACAAAAATCTTGTAAAACTTGTAAACATGTTTCTATGTATATTTCTATGTTAAACTTTGAACCCCGCCTAGGGCCCCAGTTTTGGTCCGAGGGTCACGATTTTTACAATTTAGAATCTTCACTATATACACTAGCTTTTGTGTAAATATTGGAACATCTGGTGAAGTGGTTCTTGAGAAGAAGATTTTTAAAGACACACACCCTATACTCACTGTTTCGCAATTATCTCCCTTTTAAAAAGGGCTGTGCCCTTTATTTTAATAATTTATAATCCCCTTTCCATAAGGATGCTTTGTACCAAATTTGGTTAAATTTGGCCCAGTGGTTTTAGAGAAGAAGTCGAAAATGTGAAAAGTTTACAGACGGACAGACGGACGGACGGACGGACGGACGACGGACAACGGGTGATCAGAAAAGCTCACTTGAACCTTCGGTTCAGGTGAGCTAAAAAAGGATAAATGTTTACAAATCTTCTTCTCAAGAACCACTGCACCAGAAATGCCAATATTTATACATAAGCTTGTATGTATAGTGAAGATTCTAAATTGTAGCCCCGGGCAAAACCTGGGGCCCCAGGCGGGGTTCAAAGTTAAACATATATAAGAAAAATGTTTAAAAATCTTCTTCTCAAGAACTACAATGCAACAGTTTGGAATATTATTATGCATACATCCTTGGCAATTGTAGATTCTAAAGTATTAAAATCGTGACCCCCGGACTAATACTGGGGCATTAAGAGGGGTTCAAAGTTTAACATAGAAATCTATAGGAAACATGTTTAAAAATCTTCTTCTCGAGAACTACAATGCCATACTTTGTGAGATTACTATACTAGGATCCTCAAATAGTGAAAATTCTAAATAAAAGAAGCCATCTAATACTGAGGCCCCAGAAGGTGTTCAATGTTTCACATAGAAAGATAGAGGGAACATGTTTCAAAATCTTCTTTTGTAGAACTTCAATGCTTCAATTTGTGAGATTACTATGCAAGCTTTCTCAAATTGTAAAATTCCTAAATTGTGACTAATTTTGGAGCCCAAGATGGGGTTCAAAGTTAACATAGAAATATATAGGGAACATGTTTAAAAATCTTCTTCTCAAGAACTACAGTGCAACAGTTTGTGACATTACTATGCAAGCATCATTGGCTATTGGATATTCTAAATTGGTAAAATCGTGACCCCCGGACTAATACTGGGGCCCCAAGACCTCCAGACCAATACTGAGGCGCTAAGTGGGGTTCAAATTTTAACATAGAAATATATATGGAAAATGTTTAAAAATTTTCTTCTTGAGAACAGTTTGTGAGATTACTATGCAAGGATCCTCGAATAGTGTAGTTGTTAAAGCCAACCATAAATCCCGGACCAATACTGGGGCCCCAGAAAGGGGTTCAAAGTTTAAAATAGAAATAACATATGCTATGAAATAGAATGTTACAAGGAACTGTTGTTCAGGTGAGCTATGTGCATGGCCCATGGGTCTCTTGTATTTCCATAATACAACAAAGACCCAACTAGTTCATTTATACGTGTGTATCTATTGTCTTTTTAGCAATCAATCCACCGAGCCTCAGAGCCGTATGGCTCTTGCGATGACGGCGAAGAATTTTTCAACCTGTTTGGAATCGGCTACACTATACCAGTACGTATCAACCTTTACACGATGGACGACACAATTTAAAGTTTCGATAAAAATGTATTTGCGTAATAACGAGTATATCCATTCGAACGCTCATTTTTTTCTCTTTCAGGCTTGCTTAAAACTCTGTCGACAAACAGAAATACTAAAGAGGTGCAATTGTAGGCCTTCCACTACAAACCTGGATCTCGGCATCGCAGATATGATCAAATACAAATCCTGCCTGGATAAAGATTGTAAGCTTGTTACATCGTCAATTAAAATTCTCAAATCATAAGCCTCAAAGTATCACTGTCATTTTAAGATGCATTTGTTAAATGTTATTTGTATGTTAGTTGAATTAAAAGAAAGATAAGACCATAGTATGCCGGTTATGTTACATATCAACGACACCAGCAAATATTTTTCATATATTTAAGGACGCTGGGTTGTCAACAGATTAACCATCAGATCTGCTTTAAAATTTGGCATATGGTATTTTTGTCATAAACTAACATTCAGTAAAGAAAAACTCCAAAAATTTGATCATTTTCCAGTATCTTTATACAGAGCTTTTTTTTTAGGAGGCTAAAATAGTCTAAAAGTGGCAAAGAGTCCTCTTAAGAGCTATCGAATATTGTCGAGGATAGGAGATCGTTAAAGTACAATGTGCCATTTAAAAAAACAATACCATGCTGCAAAACGCTGCAACACGCAGTTTATATTAATATCATCATTTAAATCTTTATGATAAACATGTTTAAAACAAATAGTATTCCTGTACAGATTGCAAAATCAATCATAAAGGACCATCTACAATGTATTAGTAATGCAAGTTTACATCAATATCTATACTTACTTGCATCATCTTTTTGCATTTTCCCCGGGCTGCCTACGATCATGCCTGAACTTTTGAGACAACCCCTGTGGTATCACCTAGTGTTTACCCATAATGCACAAGAATACTTCCGGTTCAGTTTTGTTCGGGCATTCGAGAAGAAAAGCCGCGTGTTTTTTATTCGATTAAATTTTTTAAGCCTGCGGTCTTAAAATGTCAGATTCTTTTAAAATTTGCATAAAATGTAATAGAGAAATGACCGTTTTAGATGACCACTCAGAATGTTATCGACACAGATTTTGCAACGAAGCTTCTCCATGCGAAGTTTGCAGTAAGTGGTCAGAGGAAAAACGGACGTTAATAAGAAACATGATTGAGCAAAAGAAAACAGAAGGGGGAAGAAAATCAGCTACATCGCCAAACCCAGAAGTTCCCTTTGTGGGGAATAATGGCAATCTGAATCGTTCTGATAGTCAAGTTTCCTCTGCGGGAAACGTAGTTGAGAAAGAAAATCTCTCTCCTACAGAAACGAGTCAAAATGGCGGCGACTTGGCGCAGGGTTCAGTCCCTTCTCAAGGAGGTAATTTTCCGCCTTTCATGTTGGGAAATTTCGAAGCCCAATGGCAACAATATCAAGAGAATTGCATGAAAAAGTTGATTGACGCTAGAATTGAAGAGTTGGTTCAGGATTTGAGTAAACAACCGAGTAGTGCTATAACGTCTGTCGGTCGTTCAGACAGGGCGTGTAACAGGTTCGATAGATTTCGATCGTCAGATGATCAACGCTTCAGAGTATCGGATGACGATGATCTGGTAAGCCACAGAGGTGAAACTGATCAAGTCTTAAGCAATTCACTTGATGATATAATTGACGTTCACGAGGACAATCGTTCAGAGTTTGGTTACTCTGTCTCGGGTTCAGTACATACGCATGACACAGACTCTAATGGTTCATGCATTGTAGACTAGAAAAAATTTGTTAAAAAAGTGTCTACATAACTGAACATCAAATCTGTTGATGAAACTCAGAGCTAAGACTTCAAATCTTATATGTCTAATAGTTTGATGGGGACAAAATCATCTACCCCAGAACAGTCTTTGCCTATGGATTGAAGACATTAACACATGTTGATGAAGAATTCCAGCGAAAAGGTGCAATTCGGACTTATAAAGCGTCAGATGATGAATAATACAGAGTCACTTCTTCTGACTTTGACAAGTACTGTACAACGCCTCGCCTTGATGACAACACTGAAGGGAGGAAAGGAAACAAAAGTTCCTACCGTTTCCGCAACCCTATGTTGTATTCACGCAACAATGAGATATGGAAGATAGATCAAGGATCTCGACTTCTTCTCAGAGTGTTGACCTATGCATCTCTAATTACGTCCTACGTTGATAATGTTGTATCTGATGAGGACAAAACAGAGGCTCTACAAGCATTGATGGAAGAGTTCAGGTCGATGGCGGATGTTACTTCCCGCATATTAGTGGGTGCAGTTGCAGCCCGTAGAGCCATTCACATTGAGGATTTGGCTTTTAAAAACAAAGCAACAGAAAACAGCAGAAAGTTTGTGTGATGCTAAAGAAACACAGCACCTGAGAGGTTCAAAGCAGAGAGATGGTTCAGCCCTCAGTTCTGCAAGGAAAAGAAAGAGAGATTGTCGGTGAGCACCTCAGAGCCAAAAGAACAGCAGTCATCCTTTGCAAAGAAGGGACAGTTTGCTGCGGAAAAGAATCAAAAGGCTTCTATAGGAAGAGGACGGAATTTCAATTTCCTTCAGAGGTCAAACCCGTGGCTCTGCACAAGATCGTTCGGGGTCCCCCCCCCCCCCCCCAAGTAATTTTGATGGATCAATTAGAGACTCGAATCGAGTTGCAGAAATCAGCCAAAGTAGGCTGTCGGATCATTTCGTACCACAGGGCGTGGATGAAAATTACATCCGACGATTAGGTTTTTAAAAATAGTCCAGGAAGGACTCAAGCTTGTGTTCTTAAAACATCCTCCAAAGACAGGAGTAAGAATAACAAATGTACAAAATGTCGCCCAAAGACAATGTATTTTAGAAGAAATAGAAAGTTTGTTAGGAAAACATGCCATAGAGATTGTTCCCAAGACCCAGGAAGGTCAGGGGTTTTTCAGCATCGTCTTTGTTGTTCCAAAACGAGACGGAGGTTACCGTCCAATTCTCAATTTGAAACCGTTGAATATATGTCTCCAAAATCAACAAGATGGAATCTCTAAGGTCAATAATACATGCTCTGAAAATAGGAGACTAGGTTGTATCAATGTATCTAAAAGATGCATATCTACATGTTCCGATTTTTCCAGGAGACAGGAAATACCTCAGGTTTTGTATAGATAATATCCATTATCAATTCAGATCAATGTCGTTCGGTCTAGCAACAGTCCCAAGAGTGTTTACGAAATTAATGGAGGTAATAGGTGCACTCTGAGAAGTCAACAGCTTTTCATTTATATGTACCTAGACGATTGGCTTCTCAAAAACCCGGATCGAATGACATTATTTTATCAACTAAGGAGAACTCTGTTTCTGCTCATGGATTTGGGCCTGGTAATAAATCAATCCAAGTCAATTCTGCAACCAACACAACAGATAACTTTTCAACCTCCAACGGGGTATGGTCTACCCAAGTTTGGACCGTTTTCACAGTCTGCATGGGGAAATGTCTACCATGGTTACGGATTCTTTTATCCCAGCACGTACATTCCTCAGAGTCCTTGGTTTAATGGCAGCCTGTATAGATTTGGTTCCTCATGCCAGATTCAAGATGCGTCCCATTCAGTTCTGTCTTCTGTCCCAGTGGCGTCCACATGTGGACAAACTGGATCATAGGATTTAAATCGACAGTTTCCTCATTCCACATCTTCTCTGGTAGACAGAGAGAGGGAACATTCTGGCAGAGACATCTATTCTGAGCTTCAGAGCAGACCTAACCTTGTGGACGGATGCATCAACTTACGGGTGGGGAGCCGACCTAAAGAATCGCAATGTGTCGGGGAAATGGACAGTGATAGAACAGTCATCACATATGAATCTGTTGGAACTCAGTGCAGTGGAGAATGCACTACATCACTTCAGGGACAATGTCAAACACAGACAAGTCTTACTGAGGATAGACGATTCAACAGTAGTGTCTTACATCAATCGCCAAGGGGGACAAAGTCTGCAGTTCTGTGTGTGATGACATGGAGGATTCTGCATTGGTGTTAGGGATACAGCTCAAAGCAGCTCACATTCCGGGGAAAAGGAATGTAATAGCGGATCAGTTGTCCAGAGGGCGACAAATTCCCGGAATGGAGTCTCAACCAAGAAATAGTTCAGCAGATTTTTCGAGTTTTTCCCACTCCAAATATAGATTATTCGCAACAAGGGAAAACCGGAAGCTAACAGTGTTTTGTTCTCCGTTCCCAGATCCTTTAGCGTGGGGATGCGAAGAGCTAGATGTAGATTAAACAGGGATATTTGCGTATGCATTTCCTCCTCCCATATTAATTCCGAACGTACTCAGGAAAGTTGAACAGGAGTCGTGTGTTCTTCTTCTCATCGCTCCGTTTTCACCAAGACAGTCATAGTTTCCAGACCTACGACATCTATTGGTAGACATTCCAAGGGAACTTCCAATAATAAGAGACTTGTTGACTCAAAAAAGAGGGCAGTTCCAAGTCAAGAAAGTTTGCATGAAAAAAAATGACAATAACAAACCGTCAACCATCTCAAAAATCCATAAAACGAAATACAAATTCAAAGCAGAGCAACACGGACCTCCAAGATAGAGGTAGGATCAGGTGCCATGGAGGAGTAAGCATCCTCCGCTGACCGGTCACACCCGCCGTGTGCCCAATGTCACATCTGGCGGTTTGGAAAATTTCAAACAACAAAGAACAGAGAATAGCTTTTTTCTGAGAAAGCGAAGCCATTTATCTTCAACTCCCGAAGACAGTCAACAAGAAAAATGTATGATGCTAGAATACGAATCTACAAGTAATGGTGTGCCAAGAACCAAAATGATTCAGTTGAGGCCACTGTAGCTGATTTAGCAGACTTCTTCATCTATTTGCATGAAGAACGTAATTGTAAACCAAATACGTTAATGGGTTACAGGTCAGCGATAGCATCTATGCATAAGGGTTGGAGCAATAGTTCGGTCAGTAACAACACTGCTCGGACAAAGTTAATAAAAGGAATATACAATTCTCAACCAAATGTATGACCATTACTTCTAAATTTGGATTTGCCGACTGTCCTTTGGAAGTTGTGTGATTCCCCATTTGAGCCAATGAACTCGTGTGATATAAAGTTCCTTACATGGAAGACAGTGTTCCTTGTAGCTCTGGCGACAGCATCAAGAGTAAGCGAAATTCAAGCTCTTTCAATCGGAGAGTCACATTTAGGCCTAAATTTTGAACGGAATGGAATACATTTATTACCAAATATACAGTTTTTTGCCAAAACTCAGAAATTAAGAAAGCCATGAAAACAAATATTCATATCCGAGTTTAATACCTTTGCAACAGACAGTAGAGACTTGCTTTTGTGTTCTTGTATAGCACTTAAAATGTACTTAAAAAGGACAGAGTCTTCTCGTGGTGACGAAAAGTGTCTATTTTTAACTTATATATTAGACTCACAAAAACCAGCATCCAAGGATTCAATTAGTTTGTGTATGAACATTACAGTGAAACTTAATCTCATGTGCGTGCACATGATACTAGACGATTGGCAACTTCATGGGCCCTTTTCAATGGTGCAACTCTAGAAGAAATTCTACAGACAGCTCATTGGGCAACGGAAAACACCTTTACTTCTTTCTACATGAGAGATGTTCCTCAAGAAGAAGCTCGGTTTGCCAAGTCATCAGTTCTTGATACATCGAGATGGGCGAAAGAAAAAGAACAGAAATAAAATATCCTTTGGGTGAGTGCATTCTTTATTTTACTATTATATGATAGTGATTGTAATTTCCTGCCCAGTATTTCTGCTACAAATTCTGCAAAAAATTGATGCAGGTAAGTATAGATATTGATGTAAACTGGAGGTTTTTAAAGGTAAAACCCCTTTTTACGAGATATCTATACTTACCTGCATCACCCACCTAATTTCATTTGGGTCCTGGTTGTCTAGGCCCTCACAAAACTGAAACGGAAGTATGCTTGTGCATTATGGGTAAACACTATGTGATACCACAGGGGTGGTCTCAAAAGTTCAGGCATGATCGTAGGCAGCCCGGGGAAAATGCAAAAAGTTGATGCAGGTAAGTATAGATATCTTAAACAGGGGTTTTATCTTTAAAAACCTCTATTTTGCTAATATACTAGGGCCTAGTAGCTTTTCGCACAAAGGTATGACCTGCAAAAGCATAAATATTATTGTCGTTTCAGGAGACAATTCCAATTTAGAATGAACATGAAAATGTAAATCGTGTTGCTATAACTTTTGAAAATGTAAATCATGTTGCTATGACTTTTGTCTGAAGCTTTGTTCGATATATCAGTACAATCAGCTACACTTCATTAATTACCATCAAGTAAGAAAAATTGACAACCAACACTTTCACTTCCTCTGTAGATCTCTATAGGATTTTTTATATACCTGGTCAAACCAAAAATTAATACACTTTCAAAGTTTACGTGCCATAAAATACATGTAAACTCGATTTTTTAATATATTTCACGGAACGTATAATCATATCATTCAATCGATTAGTTCATAAATTAATTCTACAAAATGTTGTAATTTTGTTTTAAATGCCTATGTATTTTATCATGAAAATACTTCATGCATGGTCCACTTCGACTCGTGAGCTATTTATAACTAAATTTGGTAACCTCTAATACAGAATTTCATTTTTAACTACGCAAAGTTCAAGCTCTTTTTGAAATGGTTCTAGCTTCGTAAGGTTTTAATAGTGCCTATATTTCTTGAATACACATACTTCATAGGAACAGAAATGTCGAGTGATTACATATATATTACTGATTAACAACAATTCTGACTAAAAACGACAAAATGAATATTTGTTTTCCTAAGTAGTGAAAACAATCTCTTGTTACTTGTTCTTACAGTAGCTAACACAAATCATGTTACTTGTTCTTACAATAGCGAACCCAAATCATAGGTTGCCAATATTTTTATTTTTTGCAGCTACTTCAAACTGCGAAGATTTCGTTATCTACAGCATCGAAAAAAATCGTATTTCCTGCAATTGCCGAAGTCCTTGCAAGTTTGTACATTTTTAGTATGTCCCAAGTTATTGCTACCATCACTTTTTGACGATTTTTAATAAAAATACACATACCTGTGAAAGAAGTACAGTGGAAATCGATTAAATGAAAAATATCCAAGATATCTTCATTGACAAATAATCCCATTTCACTCTTAACAGTATACGGGAACGGATACAAATTTCTAATGGAGATTTATAATGGGAAATGTTTACATCTTTTCTCCATTCGGAAGTACTCGGGACACCTCGCGCAATTTTTCAACGTTATCATCCGGCCTTATTGATGGTGCAATGCAATGCAAAATCTCCGTAGACTTTCTATTTTGGGATGTGTATTGAATCCTGAAGCGGTAGAGGGGCGTTTCAAAATAGATAATCTTGACATTTTTCATATTAGTGGATGAACGTAGTTTAAGCATAAAGGTATTTATTATTATGGAAATATCAAGCGAAAAGAGGTGGAAGCAAAAACTCGGGACAGAGTAAAGTTGAAGTTATACTGTTAGAGATGCTGCCAGATCCATATTTATATATACATGTAGATTGTTTTTTCACTAGTCTTACGCGTAATGTATTCATATCATATTTCTCTATTAATAATATATATAATATTAAAATATGTGTACATATAAACGCATTTCTTGTTGGTGTAAAATATAGGCGTAAATGAAAACTAAAATGGCTTTTTTTCATTTAGAACGGCAAAATTCTATTTTTTTTTTACAGCCAAAACGTATATAAAACAAGTTTATCTGGAAGAAGGTGGCCAAATCAGAAATATTTGGTAAGTCTATAATTAATAAGGTTATTAGTCTCCTACAGTTGAGAACGGAGGGTACTGCTGTCGGTCAGTCATTATGTCCCAACTTCTAAACTTTTTAGTGAATTGATTTGAAACTTGCTGTGTAGCTTTATAATGAGAAACTACAGAATAAGTTAAGGTTTTTTTAAATAGATTAATCATCAAATGATGAAGAAGTTAATTTAAAACGACTCGTTTTTATTACTTATCGAAATCGTCCTTATAAAAAGGAATCGCCTTGTCCGTCTGCCTGTGCAGTCGTGTCTATATCTTTCTTATGGCGAAACATTGGAAATTCTTACTTCACACAAAGATTGCTTATGACCCTGTGGTGAGTCATTATTTTGATCCAAGCTCATTTGAGGAAGTTAAAGGTCTCTAAAAGATAAAGTGCAAAATTCGTTTCCGGTCTCTATATTTCTTATGGAGAAACATTGGGAGTTCTTACTTCACATAAAGATTGCTTATTACTTGAATGTGTTTCATGTTTTTGACCCAAGGTCATTTTGGCAAGTTGAAGGTCAATGGAAGGAAAAGTGCAAAAATTGTGTCAGGTCTATCAGAAATGTTTCTTATGGAAATTCATTGAAAGTTCTTACTTTACTCAAAGATTGCTTATGACATTAGGGTCAGTAATGATATTGACCCAAAGTCACTTGAGCAAGTTCAAGGTCATTGGAAAGAAAAAGTTCATGATTTTGTCTGGTCTATACCTTCTTATGGAGGAACATTGGACGTTTCTACTTCACACAATGACTGCTTATGACCAGAGGGTGTGTCATGAATTTGACCAAGGTTCAGTTGTGCAAGTTCAAATTCATTGTTTTAAAAAAAGCATATTAATTCCTGTCTAGGCCATATCTTGTAATGGAAAATGATAAAAAGATTGCTTGTGACCTGTAAATATGTCCTGATCGTGAGCTTTAGTCATTTTCGCAAGTTCAATGTCACTATAAGAAAATGGTGCATCCAATATTTTCTAATAGAGAAATATCGATACTTGAGTTTCTATATTTTCTTAGCGGGGTATCATTTGAGCTTTCTCACAATACCTTTACGTCATACTCTCAAAATGCTTGTTTTTCCTGTTTTAATTGCTAGCGCTCTCGAGCGCTAGCAACTACGTTAGTCTTTTTCACTTGAATACGCATGCTCGACTCCATAGTAGGGGATTCTGGGAATACTGTACTACTGTAGATAAACTGTACCATGTGAATTTCGTTTCATCATCTTCACACGAAGTTTTGTGTTATATTGTAAATGTCAAAATAGTAACAGTCGCTTAGGTCTTATTATGCAAAGTTATTTTAAATATTATAATAAATAGCTCGCTTTATTTTAACTACCTTCAAGCTCGGAAAACAACCTCGGATATGTTTTCCGAGCTTGACGGAAAGGCCCAAGAAGATACATTTGCTACAAAACGGTACCAATGGTTCTTGAAAATTTTCACCTGGAAGTTGAAATTACAGTATATACATAATGATTAAGGCACAGTCAATGAGCTATGCCATTGCCGATGCTTCTGTGTTTTATGATGGCTACAGCGCTAGCTCACCAATCTTTTTAAAAGATAAGCTTGTTTTAACATACAATAGAACTAGAGTTTGTATTATCATAATAATGGTTTCATTTCTAAGACAGATAGATACAGAGTCCACTAACGGAAATATTAATTATACTCTGTACAAAGTTTCTACTTCCGCTACTTTTTTGCTTAATATTTCGATGATCATAAATACCTTTGTGCCCAAACTACGTTCATCCACTAGAATGAAAAAAAGTCTTTACCGCTTCAGGTTTCTATACACAATCAAAAGTAGAAAGTCAACAGAGATTTTGCATTACCTGGTTGATAACGTTGAAAAATTGCGCGAGGTGTCCCGAGTACTTCCAAATGGCGAAAAGATGTAAACATTTCCCATAAAAATCTCCGTAGGAAACTGTTTCTGTTTATGAAGTGTCAATAAAGAAATCTTTAAACATCCCCCCCCTAGTATCGATTCCAAGTTAAAATTCATCAAAAAGTGGCGGAAACGGTAACCTGGGATAAAGTATAGATAGTGGGTTTTTTTTAAATTGTGAACTGTATACCTAACACATGTTTGAACATTTTATATATGTGACAGAGACAGGTATATGGCATGCCGCATTCCTTCTAACTCTGGCTAGTGTGTTAACCCTTTAGCTCGATCGGTAGAGTGCTAAATTTGCATATCAGTGGACCCGGGTTCAAACACCAGCAGAGACAATATGTAATATATGACTCTGTTACATTTGGCGCCCACGTTGGGACCTGGGCAATCTCTGGCGGGTGAGAGAGATTGTCTCCAGTACTTGCCCCATAGGCATTGGCACTCCGGAAGGGTCGAGGAGGCCTCTTTCCTATGAGGGGGATAATGTGGTAGAGACAGGTATATGGCATTCCTACTAGCTCTGGTTAGTGGATTAACTCTTTAGATCGATCGGTAGAGAGCTGGATTTGCATGCCAAAGGACCCGGGTTCAAACCCCAGCCGTGTCTATGTTACATATACAAATCCTCAATACATACAAGTATGGTCAGTGTAGCAAATAGACGATTATGAATAACATCATTCAATTTGACCGGAAAGAACCAAATGATATACACTTACGGCACATTAAATTTTACCATAAAATATATTTGTGAATATTTCTACTGTTTCAGCAAACCTCTAGTTCTTTTCTTAAATGATAATAAATAAATAATTTTAAAATACCTTGCGGGGCACACATTTACAGAATTCTAGTGATAGTCACCTCTTTTATCAGGTGGTCTATAAAACCTAACCACATACCCTAAAATATTATCATTTCAAGCCTTTATTTGTCAATAACCATAGAACACTTTTTTTTCAGGAAGGAAACCTATTACCGGCAGTTTGCGGTTCCTCTAAAAATATATCGTACTTAAAGACTGTGTGTAGCGGTGTTCAGATAACACCAACTGACCTGGGATGGTAAGTAAATGTTGTTTCTTCCATGTGTTTTTTTTTAATCAAAAGATTTCATATTTTCAAGATTTTAAAATTATTTTGAATAATTATAACAGAGAGATAACATTACAGTTGAACCATTAAATTGAAAATGAAGATCGAATAGAAAGATATCTCTTGTTCTAATTGGGGAAATAAATATTTTGATATCAATTTGAATTAGGTTGGAGGAAAATTTTCTAAAAGCAGTGATATACTTCGAAGATTTGAATTTCGAGAAAATATCAGAGGAACCAATGTATGACGTAAGTGAAATTATTGGTGACGTGTACAGAAATTATTAACATGTCACAGCTTGTCATGTAATTTTGAACTTTAATAGGTTACAAATGTATTTTAAATTAGTAAAGGAAACATCTTTGTAAATTCAAGTGACACTTTAAATTTGCCTGAATATCTCACTAAGAAAATCGTTTAATGTTTATCAGAGACATAAATAACAGAGATTGGCAACTGATCGAAATCTCGCGAAATCTCGCGGTCCCTATTGTAAAGTGTTCCCAGTTTAAATCAGTATATCTTTCTAATAAACAATTATATCAAAATATAAACGGCTAAAACCTATCACCAAAACATTCAAAATATTATATTTTCATGAGTTTATATCATATAAACAATATCAAAAGAGGAGTTTTAGGAGGCAGTTGGCTACCCGTCGTCCGAGATTTCGCCGATGTTTAATAGCTGGCCAATATATTTTCTATATATTTATCTTATTTTTCAATTTTTTGTTTCAAAAATGTCTAAAACCTATGCACACTTTTCATTAGAACAGTTTACTTTTGGTTTTAGATCATTATCTCAGTTTACTAAAAAGTAGTTCTCAAAGTAAGGTTGGTCCCGTACCATTTTTCAACAACAAATCACGCTAATGGCGGAGTTGCCAATCTCTGTTATTTATGTCTCTGATGTTTATTAATCCTTTTAGTAACTTCATTTATTTCCCTATACCATAAATCTGTTCGTTCTTAAATTATAGAAAAATTAACATTACTACTTCTGTAAAGAAAAAAAATGTCATCGAAAGAAAAAAGGTCGTCGTCATGTTACGATATACAGTGTTGACAATCTTCATCCTTTAAAAAAAAAAGGGGGGGGTGCATTACACCATCGGTTTGTCATCACACTCGGGGTTGCAAGGACGTTAAAATTCAAAGGTCAAACTACATTGGACATACACTGTAAGCAAATGGTGTCCTTTCTTTATCTTAAGAGGTCTTTGCTTGACAAACTTACTAAATTCCCAGAGCACTATTAGAAGAAGAAAACACTACTAGTATCTGTGGAACCATGGCTTGTCCAATCGAAGTCGTGTGAAAAAAGTTGACCGTCTTTAATATTGTCATACATTTCTTGGTAAAATAGACCATATCAGTTCAGTTCTTAGTAGACTCATAATGATGTCCCTACTGATAAAGTATGAATATGTTTACTTTTAATCAACAGGTATTTACGTATTTAATTTAATTTTTAAAATTTGACTCTTATTAATTTACGATCGGGTAATACTGTATTAGTGTTCCAATAAATGAAGATAAGAAAAAAATACGGAAATTTATTGTGCATATCCTACTGTACTATTCCATCCAACACAGCAATTATCACTCATCGAGTTGGACTAGTGTTACATTTTATCCACGGGTTTTTAAGTTAGTGTTTAAAGATCTCTCGTATGCATGATCAGGTTAGTGCTACACCGTGCGTCTATCTGGACCCAAATAAACCGAAAGATTATGAAATTTATTTTAAAAGACTCGGGTTCTTTTTATTATTACATATCGGGTTTTCCCTTAAGGTCTTTAAAATACCATTTGCAAGTTTTTTCATACCTATTTGACAGGAAAAACGAGAGTTGTTTTAAAATTTGAGGGTGCCGGTAGGAGACATGTATTGCTTAAAAATTCAATATACTCCCAGAATGTTTGTTTTTCTTTAGGGATGGATATAACACGTACAAACGTTGTTTTCCGAGAGTTAAGATTTTTATCCTCAGTTCTGACAAATAATGAGTTTCCTTTATTCTTCGATACCATTGAATGAGTTACCAACAAAATGCATGTTTTTCCATGCCTACAGAAACTTAAAACATTATCATTATTACATGTAACTCTTGCTCTACAATTAATTTCGCTTTTGTTTTTAATATAACCATCATATATATGTTCTTACCTTTCCGACAGGGATACCAGCTGATCTCGGATGTAGGGGGCGCTCTTGGTCTGTTCATGGGTGCCTCTATCCTAAGCTTCGTGGAGGTTCTGCAATTTATCATTGAACTGATGAATTTCCTACGTCATAAAGTTGCAGCAAGAAGATCGAGGAAAACAGTCGTTACCAGTTTTACGGCCGGCAGTGATATGAAAGACAGTAAAGCATGATTATCTCTAAAAATCAATCGGTTTAAAATACAGATCTCTTCAAAGTTCTGCGCTTTACGCTATTGTAGAGATGTACAGTACTGCATATTTTAATCAGATTGCTCTAATACATATTATCCATAACGATGTTCTCTATGTTAATGTGTCTTTTTTCCATTTTGATTAAACTGTGTGGTAAACAAACCATCCTTTTTGTGTTTTACATATTGTTTGTACTTGTATGATATATAGTTTCATTATTATAGCTATTAACTCTCAATTCTATCGCTGATATCTATTTAGAATTGTAATATCATGTTGTATGCATTGTATATACCATTTATACATAACTTGAGTTTACAAATTATTGAATATTGTCACATATTTTATGAGTTGTAATACATGTATTATAAATTGATGATATACACAGCATATGTTGCGTGTCAATCTTAAAACATACGTGTCCTTTAGGGAGAGCAACAAAAAAATAAACCGTTTGTACCTATCAATATTGTTCATTTGAATTACATGCATCTACAAATCTGAGATTTAGTAACATTATTACGCTGTGTTCGCCCAAATGCTGGATATGTGTAATCATCTTCCCGTTTTACTTTTATGAAACAAGATCATTCAATTGTTACATTTTATGATTGCCCTTATACTCAGTGTGATTCTCTCAATTATGTCAACACTTGCGTCAGTAACCCGTTTATATACATGTTGTACGCATTACTATGTAACATTGCAATGAAAACTAACAAAATCTGCGAAATTGTCAAACTATAAAGAAGTTCGAAATCAAGTCAACAACATGAAAAAGCAAGCATTATTTACTATGACAACATTGAAACTTTTATTGATGACTCTAGTAAAAGTAATAACAAACTATACTGGAAACTTCTTAAAGACGTTTTCCAAACAAAAACAGCCAGGGAAATTCCACCTTTACAATACACAGATGATAAAAATAATGTTAAAATAGCGTTTAATTTACTGATGTTGATAAGACAGAAGTGCTTAACAAATATTTTTCATCTATCTCTAATATTTTGACTACCGGTAAGGTTTTACCAGAATTGTATTTGCAATGTGATGAAACTCTAGACAACATTTTTATTGAAGAATTTGAAGTATTAACTGACATTATATCTGTTTTGCCAGTCAACAAGGCTATTGGACCTGATAGTATCAGTCACAAAATGTTAAAATCAACCATGTTTACATTATGCAAGCCTTTATGTCTGCTTTTTATTAAGTCTCTTTTAGAAAGATCATTTCCTAATTGTTGGAAAATGGCAAATGTTCTACATCTTTTTAAAAAAGAGAACCCATCACTCTCATGTAATTATAGACCTGTTTTTTACTAAGCTGTGTAAGTAAAATAATGGAGTGAATTGTTTTCAAACATGTTTATAATCATTTTCATAGTAACAATTTATTTTATAAATACCAAGCCGGTTTTTTACCCGGTCACTCAACAGTGCACCAGGTAATTGAGACATATCATAGTATTGTTAAGAATATCGATGAGGGCAAATGCCTTTGACAGAGTTTGGTATGAAGGGCTTCTTTTTAAATTACAAACTTACGGTATTTGTGGCAATCTTTTTCAACGGTTTAGTAGCTATTTGTGTAACAGATTTCAAAAAGTGATGTACGTATATAAAGATGTATTATCATCCAGCTAAAGTGTTAATGCTGGAGTGCCACAAGGATCTGTACTTGGGCCCCTTTTGTTTTTAATTTATGTCAATGATGTTGCACAAAATATGTTGACCTTTTGTACATTATACGCAGATGATAATTCAATCCAGTACGCGGATAAAAACTTAAGAAATATAGTAAATGCGTAAAATCATGACGTTAAGATATTCGATGATTTGAAATGGTCTGTGTACATCAGTGATATAGTAAACATCGCTTGTCAAAAAATTAGGACTACTTAAGAAACTTAAATTTACTTTAGGCTGAGACAAATTATCTAAATTATTTATAACGTTTGTAAGACCAATATTAGAATATGCTTCTTTTGTATGGGATGGATGTTCTTCCGCAGAAATTGAAAAGTTAGAAAAAGTGCAACTACATGCTGCAAGAATTGTCACGGGACTTCCAATTTTGGCCTCCAGGGAATCATTGTACTTTGAAACAGGGTGGGAATCATTGGCTAAAAGAAGGGAAATAGCTTAACTACGATAATGTATAAAATTCATTACAATCTTGTTCCAGAATATCTTAGTGATATTGCTAACATTTATAGGAAAGATACTTCTCGCTACAGTACTCGTTATGAAGACAATTATATACCTCCTAGAGTTAAGTATGATACATATAAAAAATCATTTATTCCAGATGCTATAAGCAAATGGAACTCACCAGTTTCAAAGAAGCATTTCTACATGTACCAGTGATTCAAAAGTTCCTAAATATTTTCTTCATGGTAAAAGATGAACTAATATCATTCATACAAAATTAAGGGACAATTGTCTACTAAATTATGATTTACACAGAAGAAATATTATTGATTCTCCAAATTGCATATGTGGAAAGAAAGAAGATGTATATCACTTTCTATTTGTTTGCAAATGTTTTTCGAATGCAAGAAATACTTTATTTAATGAACTATCCCAAATACATGATTTAGGTATTATAGATTCGCATGCTTTACTATGGGGTAATGATAACTTACATTATAAAACTAATGTTAGAATTCTCACTGCTGTGCAGAACTTTATAATCAATTCTCGCAGATTTATATAAGTATAATATTTTGTTTTGATATGTTTGTTCTATGCCATTTTTACTTAAGGAATAAGGAATCATTCTTTGAGTATTATGAGGTGATAATTTCTGTCGGGGCGTGATCAAATCCAATAAAGCCCGAAGGGCTTTATGATAGATTTGATCACGCCCCGACCGAAATTATCACCTCATAATATTCAAAGAATGATTCCTTATTACTTATATTTACATAATTTTAAGCCATCGTACGATTAAATATCTAAATATAAATAAGCAAACCCCGCTGGCGCCTCAATTTGGCGTCATTTGAAGTTATGGGTTATATAGTACAAAATCGATACGTAGTGTTATCACAGGCAAGACACTGGAAAATGTAAATATATATATATATACATGTACATATATCATGTTCTATGACAATTGTAAATTATTTGTATTAGGGTGAGAACCTAGTAAGTTGTAAGAACTTGTGTTCGAACCCTTTGTATATTATATATACAATAAAATATGTTCAAACCAGACCCTGCTTTTCAACTAAAAAAAATCTACAAAAGTAAATTTGCTTTAATAAAAAATGTAATTTTCTTCAATGTCATCTATCGTTGTCCATAAGTAAACGTATGAATTTCTCAAAAGCTAGAAACATTTAGAAATAATTTAAAGTGATTTATAGGTCTAAGAGACCGGGACCCGGGTGCAATTGTTAATTTTCATATAGAATAATTATACATTTTGTACATGTATTCTGAATGTCCTGTAAATATGCACAACTGATTTTAGAAGAACAAAAAATTAATTACATGTACTTACTTACTTTAAATTAAGAGTTTATTCTGTAATCTTGACCTTTGAAATTGATAAATCAAATATCATGAATCTCAATAAAGCTGATTCTGCTTCGCGGTTTATAAAGCGTGAACCGCCCCAAACCATTTTATATCGTATAAAACTAAGAAATTATATTGAATTCATTCCTTAAATAAATAAAATAATAAAAACAAATCCATGTACCTAACTGTGTATTTTTGGTATTTATTATGAATACTGTAGTGTAAAACTCGAAACATTTGAAGTCGAAAATATGAAAAACTTGAAGCCGATTAAAAGACAATTAGATATTTTATCGTAAAATTTAGGACGATGTCGGCAATGTTGTCCTGGAACTACTTTTACACATACCAAAATAGATTACGAGTACATGTACGATGTAACGATAAATTTTTGCAGGAAATAAGGCAACGAGCTGTTTATTTGGTAGGTGAGTTAATGCAATATTTTAACACAGGTGCGCATTGTTTAAGATTATAAATCTTATTTTGATTAACACACTGTATAAATATAGATAAATATCCTATAATGTATTGTTCGAATTTTCTCTGATTTGTTCAAAATTTATTGTAAATGCTCCCAATAGGCTCGATTAGCCAGTGTTTAGATTTGATAAGAAAACGATCTTATATTTGAAAATTATGTTTTCTGTATTTCCCAATGCTTTCACTTATTAGCAACAACACTGAGTGAAAATTTTATACAGTGTTTGTTGGGGTTTTGCTAAAACGCGGAACGGTGACGGAACGGAAAGCGGAACGGAACAGAAAAATCTGATTTTATAATAATGTTATTTACTTGATAAATGTGTTATAAAGGATATATTTTATTATTGTTTTTAAATAAAATTTAAAATCATTATTTTAAGATAAAAAGTAGAGGATTATTTATTCAGAAAATGTATGATTTACTCAAAACAAGGTTAGCTTTTTAAAAAGCTAAGAAAGTCAGCCAGCGGAATTTTAATTTTTAGGTGGAAAGTGCCGGAATACACAATCTATTAAAATACAAGATAAATAGTTTCCAGAACAATAATTATTTGCGGGTACATATTTAGTTTGCATCCTTATTTTTATGGCTGTACATGTAGGTGAGGAGATAAGAATGCAAAGTATGACTGCAAATCTATTTAATACTTAAAGTTGTCCTTTTGCAAATATAGCTCTATGAATTTCATGGTCTCGGCGCAAACCACTACCAATATATTTACTTTCCAATCTCACTAAGAGGTCGGGAAGATATACGCGGAGTCTAGACTGTGGCTGCAGACTATTCCCATTGACAGTCTTCCGATGCGCAGTTTGACCTAGAAACTGGCCAGTTTCATAACTTCTTCGAAAATTTCTCTAACACAAACTGTCTATAATTCCTTCCCAGAATTCCAATTTACGCAAGCGCAATTGAAGTTTCATCCTAACTTAATTAGTCAGCCCGCGGGCTGACTAATTAAGAGTATTGTCCAGGATACATGCATTGACCACTGGGCCAAATTAGGAATCGAAATATCGAACAACGTTTACAGCTCCATTTTTGCATCATAATGATCATAATAGAAGTTGCAGGCAAATATAATTATACATTTTACTTGGGCAAAAGTAAACAAAATTACATTGCTAAAAATACTACTAGTATTATCAGATAATGTTATTTTATATGCATGTAAAACGATAGATATAGACAACGAATGCCGATAGACTGTCCCAAGCTACTGCTTCCATCACTTTTTGATGATTTTTCATAAAAATACACATACCTGTAAAAGAAGTACAGTTGAAATCGATGAAATGGAAAATATCCAAGATATCTTCATTGACAAATTATCCCTTAAATTTTCACCCATAAAAGTTTACAGGAACGAAAACAAATTTCTTATGGAGATTTATAATGGGAAATGTTTACATCTTTTCTCCATTCGGAAGTACTCACCTCGCGCAATTTTTCAACGTTATCACTTATAAATGGCTGATGCAATGCAAAATCCCCGTAGACTTTCTATTTTGGGATGTGTATTGAAACCTGAAGCGGTAGAGGGGGCGTTTCAAAATAGATAATCTGGACATTTTTCATATTAGTGGATGAACGTAGTTTGAGCACAAAGGTATTTATTGTTATCGAAAGATCAAGCGAAAAGTGATGGAAGTAAAAACTCTGGACAGTATAGAAGAAAGAATGAAGCCATAACACGACATCTACAGCTTTAATTAATTGATCCATGATGCTGTTTTCGATTAAATGATATTTAAAATAGCGGGACATAGGTTATCAAACAGATGATGCAGCGAAGGTGATCTGACATGGATGTTGTTGGTCAGTTGTGATTTTGGTCTCGATGATTTATTATGTTTATCTTTGATTTATGATAGTACGGAACACTAAAAATTCAGTGTGGGTGAGAGAACATCATATTCGAAACACACACACGTATTTAACATAAAGGTAATACATGTACTAACATAAAGTAAAATACCCAGCCAGTTTCGTAAATAACACTGTTACACCAAACGCTTTCACCAACTGCTCTACACTGATAAGCCAACAGTAACATAGAAGAAAAATAATTCAAACGTTACAGCTACTTACTCTTAACATTTTATCACAATATGTTTACATTTCATTTTTGTTTTGTTTTGTACTCAAGCAAAGCAAATTGAATGCAAAACTATTTTTAATAAAAAAAAAAAAAAACCCATAAAAATGATATCGATAAAACAAACGAAGGTTAATATTATATAATTAATTCGTTAGATATGAACAAATGATATACTAGTAATAAGGATTTTTTCTGTCCACTCTATATCCCTTTAAAGCGATAACCTTGATATTATATTTTTAAAATATATTTTCCGTTCCGTTACGTTCCCTTTTCCGTTAGGCGTTTTAGAAACACCCGCTTTGCTGTCAAATGTTGGCTAACGTAAATAACTTTCATGAGGTTTTCCCTGATGTGTTGGTTTAGTATTCACTACCATTTATTCAATATTTTCAGATATATAATAATTAAATGCATATGACACCGCGAATTCACGCTATGTAATCTGTGATATCAGCTTTTCGAGACAATTCGAGATGACAGAAAATTAATAAAATGTGGAATTACCAGATTACGCTGCTAATATTTACGAACATATGTAAATTTTTTTGATGTCAGTTGACTTGCTAAATATTAAAAAATCTTTGATTTAGCAATCTTAGCTGCAGAACTGTAGTTCTACGGGAAATTCGGATTGACGGGCCGTGGTCCGTCAACCTGAATTTCCCGTTGAGCTACAGTTCTCCAGTTAAAGCAATCTATTTAATTAAAAGTATACCTTTCAAAAGTAACTTCATAAATATTGACCAATGATACATAATTTAATCGGCTAAAATACTTTCATAGATTAATACAAAAAAGTATAACTTGAAAAACTTGTTCATAAAATATTTATATTCATTTGAAAATTAATATCTTCAAATTTCTACGTTTCAGGAATAAGAAAAATGAAGTTATCCTTAATAAAAACTCGAATCAAGAATAAACATGTTGTGGAGGCATACGAAAGACTGGAGTCCAGCGGAAACTTGAAACAGTTAATTTTTTCCACGCTATCAGAATTTGGAAATTTAGAATGCTACTCTGCGTTCATCAACGAAGACAATGTACTGCAGGGCGTATTGAACCTAATGAACATGGTTAAAAAACTTAACAATCAAAGCCAAAGGTTCCACGGGCATGTAGTTGTACGAGAACTAGACACGCTGTTGAACTCTTGCTTTCAATTTTGGATTAAAGAGCCAGTGGGAACGTTACATTCAGTTAAAAAGGAGGCAACATTACCCATTACGGCTGTTAAATCAGAGACCGAAAAACACAATGATAGTGTCGACTGTAGCATTGACGACAACTCCCAGTTCTATTCTTCAAAGATTAGAAACAGTTATGTCTTGGAAACATTTCGCGTGAAGAAAGGAGATGCTCTGAAAACCCATGAATATTTGTGTAAATGGGCAGGCTTATCGCCTGAAAAAGTCCATATGGTTAACCTTACAAAATCCGTGAAGGATGTTGTCCGAAAAGCAGATGAATTGAAAGGCAGAGATGTTGCACAGTTTAATTCTTTCTTGAAGGAATTTTTCAAATTTCCATTGGTGGCGGAGACGAAAGGCCGGGGTAAGTCTACCGAAGAAAAAATGTGTTATGTAGGAATGTATCAGTATTGTCTATATACATGTACATGTATAAGAATAATTTTTTTTCTTTGACCGATTATCTGGGGAAATGTTTTTGAGATTATATTTACATTGTACATGTTTCTGAATATTTCCGTGAAACACGCCATTTTATAATATTAAAGTTAATATGTAAAATTAAAGTGTTCATGTAACATTTTATATTTTCCTTTTATTTTAATTTCAGAAGAGAAAATAATGAAACAATCTTTGATAAAAACTCGGATTAAGAATAAATATGTTATGGAGGCGTATGAACGATTGAAGCCCTGGGGGAATTTGAAACAGCTGATATATTCAAGTCTATCCGATCTTGGAAATTTTGCGCATTACTCTGCATTCATCGATGAAGACAATGTATTTCAAGGAGTAATGAACATGATGGAAATGGTTAAAAAACTACAGGACCAAAAGTCAAGGTCCAAAAAAGTTGGGGATATACAAGTACTAGACAAATTTATGAATTCAAACTTTCAATTTTGGATCAGGGAACCGGTAGAGAGAGATTGTGCAATGTATGAAGACATAGTTGAAAATGATACATTTTCTGATAATTTACTAGTGATAAATGAAGATATCAGTGAGATGTCAATGGTACCTCCAAGTCGAGTAGAGAGTTGTAAACCAAGTGACAACCATGTCGGAACTAAAGCGAAGACTAAACGGCAAAGTAAAGCTGAAAGTAACGGACGTCAAAATGACCCAACAGTGTTCCATTACTCAAATATCAGAATAGGTTATGTGATAGAAACATTTCGATTGAAAAAAGAAGATGGCTTGAAAACCCACGACTGTTTGTGTAAGTGGGAAGGTATAGCTCCCGAAAAGGTTCACGTCCAGAACTTCATTGAAGCTGTGAATAACATTGTAAAAAAAGCTGACGCATTAAAAAGGACGGACATTGCGCTGTATAAGTCTTTCATGAGGGAGTTTTTCAAATTCCCCCTCCTAGAGACGTTAGAAAGCGAAAAGGTCCCATGGAAAGGAAAAAAGTCGAAGTGCAAAAAAGTAAAAGAAGAACGTCTAGAAAAGAAATCGGAGGATTCTCCAAATAAATCGGACAGAGACACTGGTAAAAGGACTAGAGAAATGAGCGAGAATGAAACAACACATGAAGAAAATGAAACTTCAGAAAATGATGAACAAAGGGGGAAGAAAAGAACTAAACAAAACACATGTACGAATGATGTTTCGGCTGTCAGTTGTGTGATGGTGAAGCAAACGATTACTAATAATCCCAAGCATAGAACAATGTTACAAAAGAAAAGATCTAAACAAGCCATGCTAGAATTGCAATTGAAAATGAAACTACAATACCAAACAAAACTAAAACAGCTGATTAAAAGACAGAACAGTATCATAGTCAGACAAAGAAAACAGATTCGGGCGCTGAAACGGAGACGAACAGGAGCCCTAGCTGATAATGAGACCAAAGGGGTTCAATGTAGCTTGATTTCTGCTACGCCAAAAACTGTCTTAGTGAGAGTATTGAAAACTTGAAGATGCTGTGGCGTTGCTAAGTTCAATGTTGTATAGATAGGTAACACAAAGTAATTTGGAAAAAAAAATTATGTATTATACACGTATGAACTGTTCATAACTATGTCGTTTATATAAAGTACATGAGCCCTTTTGAGGTTCATTTTGAATGCAACTGAGAGCAGTGTATTGTTGGCTGTGGTAAAATCTTTGTAAATTTGTTATTATAATTTGATATTAAATACAAATCTGTTGAAACAGACACGAATTATTCTTCTCATGAAATTGGATTGCACTTTCTAGTTTCCGTATTATAATATAAAATTATTTTTAAACCGGGTTTACTTTTATCTTCATTGCACGAAGAGTCCAGAATGTTATCGAGATGCAATACAGTTGTCTACGATTTTTTTTTTTAGAAACTAATGAAGTTGAGGACACACCAGGCGTTCCTCAATTTTAGATAATTTTGTACGAAAGATTATTCGTTATTTATTTGCATTTAAACCTGTTTATGCCCAAATATTCAAGGTACGATTTTAGAATATTTTGGATTTTCCATATAATATACATGTAGCATGCAAAATGCAATTGAGTGTGCTTATAAATAAAGTCATAGTATATATTTTCCATTTAAAACTTTTTATCTAAATAGAAAAATATCATGTAACATGGCTCACATTGCGGAGATCAGAAACTTTTTAAAGAATAATGGAAGATATGTCACCTCTGACCATTATAATTGTAACTTTCTGTACCAGTTGACAGTTAGAACTCGTTGAAAAAGAGGCCTAAGCATAATTGGTGATGTCAGATTGTTTCTTACAGAACATTAGGCCACCAACATCTTCAAATGTTTCCAAAGCTGCAAATGGTTAAAAATGGTGACCATTGGCATACTTTTAACTATTTTAACTATAATTGGTCACCAAATCGTCGGAATTTAGGTCTGATTTTGATAAAATCTCATATGTTGATCATTTCAAGTATGTTGGTTATGTTTTTTTTGTAGAATCATATTTATACCGGCTGAAAGCAAAGGCAAAAAATTATATGAGGCCATCATTAAAAATATCTTTGTTTCCCCTAACCCGACCCTAAATTTTGAAGTTGGGTAGGTAGGTAGGTAAATATTTTTTTTTTCTGCCAGGGCATAATTAAAATTACATTATAAATTAAAAATGGAAAAAAACAATCAATTCTTTAATTAATTACAAAACTAAAAAAATTTGATCAGTTGTAAAACAAATTGTAATACTTGTACTAATGGAATGTAAAACAAATTTAAGGGGGAACAGGACGTTGCAGTGAAAAATTATTTGTCAATGAATTTTTTTTGCTTTCTTTAATACATTTACATTGAGATGTCCACTACAACATATATCATTTTCATGACTGCTTTCTTACCTTGCAAGGGAGATATTTTGATAGGAATTATCCCCCTTTTCTGGCATTATAATTTTTTTTAACAATTTCAATTTTCTGCAATAATTATTTTATTTGAAGGAATTTTTTCGCAAATCATATTCATTACTTTTGAGAATGAAAGCAAATTTCAAAATTGTTTACAACATTGGCTTTTTTACATAGCAATATTATAATTTTATCAATATATTGCTGAAATCAGCACTTCAAATTTTGAAGTTTTTGATTCTAAATTTGAACAAAATGTGATGGCACATAAAAATTTGTCAATGAATCTTTAAAAAAAATTTCATATATCAACCTTAGCATGTGCTTTATGACTTGTAAAATTTTCATGACAACTTTCTTGGCATTTAAGAGAGATACTACAATAGTAATCATCCCTACCCCATATTCTGGAATTTTGACCTTTTGTAACAAAGTCTGTTTGGAACCATAAAAAAAGTATTGCATTATTTAGATTTATCAATTATCATGAACAGATCATTATCAGAATATATATCTGATTATATTAACCACTTATGATTTTATATATTTACATTTCTAAAATTAAAAATGTTTAATTTCCACCAGCTCATGTTTTGACATAGACTTCTTTAGAGCCTTTAGTACGGGAAAAATATCTGTCAAATCCTGTATGACGTCATAATGAATAAATGACATCATACCATCATACATTTAAATCAATTATGACGTCATAATAGAGTTACCACATCAAAGCATCATTGCAATGATAGTCACGTGATACGTGTCCGGCTGTGTCCCCTTAACATCGAATTCACGATTTGATATTGTTTATCTTAAATTTAAGCATGTTTGATTCAATGACTAGATGTGCAAGAATAGATTCATTATCATTTGTATGTTGATGTACATGTTAATCTATATTTAAATATCATTTTAATGATAATGTACATACTTCAAAGTATCAATTAGTTTTTCAAAATTTGGTTTATACAATGTCTAAAAGCATATTAAAACATTTATATTTGACAAACTTAACGTAATGTAATAAATGTAAATGTTTGTTAAGTCATATTTAATGATTCTAGTTACTATAATATCAAGTTTACACAAACTCACTACACTTGCAGACAATGTGTCTGTACAAAGAAATATTAACCGAAATTTGAAACAATTTGACAAATTTGGCAAAGTTATTAACTAATTACAAGTTACCAACTAATTGGCATATCAACACTAAAAGTAATAAACATCAGTTGTAATTTTCAATGCACAGTAGGCTATATGTTGCAGCACCAGTATTCATATTGTAACCCATAAAAGATAAGACAATTGCAAATTTTTAATCACAACAGTGGTTAACTGAGGCTATGGAAACGTCTTTTGAATTTAATTATTATCATTTTAATGTATTTGGGGTTAATTTACAGCTTTCTCTTTCGGAGAAAATTCTGGCAAAGTTACCGATCATAAAGCGAATATTCCGCCCATGTTGATGATCAAGGCTAACAAAATGATTGTAAAACGAAAAAAATGTGGGTCTCCTAAAAACGAATTTGGGTTAAATTAAGTTTCTTTTAAAAAAAATCTCTATTCAATGTGGTTAAAAAAAATAATTCAGTCGGCGGGATTTAATTGGGTCGGTCGCGTTAGGGGAAACATAAATAATTTTAATTTTGGCCTGAGTCGACCCATTTTGATGAGAGAGAGAGAGAGAGAGAGAGAGAGAGAGAGAGAGAGAGAGAGAGAGAGAGAGAGAGAGAGAGATGGGGCATATTATAAAGTTTATATATTATATATTTACATTTTCCAGTGTCTTTGCCTGTGATAACACTACGTATCGATTTTGTACTATATAACCCATAACTTCAAATGACACCAAATTGAGGCGCCAGCGGGATTTGCTTACTTATATTTTTTTTTTTTTTTTTTGTTAGCTTTACGTTGGCAATCTATTTTCACAAATGAGAAAAAATAATTGCATTTTGTACATAACTAAACTGTACATTGTGTGGATTATAAAGTAAATACATAGATACACATTTCCAAACTGTACATTATGTGGATTATACAGTAAATACATAGATACACATTTCCAAACTGTACATTATGTGGATTATACAGTAAAATATTGTCTTATAACTACACTAAGTGCTCTATGTATAACACTGTTTTCATTTAATATTCTACTTATCCATGATGCTTTAGCAGCATGAAATTTGCTTTCAATATCAATAACACCTATTCCACCTTGTTCAATTTTGCCAATTAGAGTATTTCTTTTAATTCGGTCTCGCTTTTTCCAAATAAAGTTATATATAAGTTTAGAAGCAGCTTTAAAAAAGTCACTTTTAGGGTTTTCTAAAATATTGGCATTATATAATATTTTTGATATTGCTAGGGTATTGACTACAGTGCATTTACCAAATATGGTTAAATTTCGTCTTTTCCAGACACTTAGTATTTTTTCTAGTTTTTCTAGTTTACTTATCCAATTTTTTTCATAGCATACAGTTTTATCATGTCCCAGGTAAATACCGAGCGATTTTATACAGGTCTTTGTTATTTTTATTCCATGTATATGAGAATCGTTGGAATACGTATCGATAAATGAACCAGTTAACAGACACTCTGTTTTTTCTAAGTTAAGTTTAGGTCCAGCAACCTTACTAAATTCGGTAATTGTTTCTATTGCTTTTCTCAAAGAGTTTGTATCTTTTAGCATGTTTGTACAGTCGTCCGCATGTTGAACGGTTTTAAAACTTAAATCATTGCAAGTATCATTTTTATTCAGAGTTAAACCCTTAATATCGTTATCATTTTTAATTTTAATTGCTAATATTTCAATTACAAATATAAATAAGAGAGCGGATACAGGACACCCCTGTCGAATTCCTCTATGCATTGTGCATGATTTCGATTTCCAACCATTGTTTTTAATTTTAAAGACTGGGTCATTATACAATGTTTTTATCATTCCTATAAATTCATCTCCGAAGTTAAACTTTTCTAACGTTTTAAACATAAAATTATATTCTACTGAATCAAAGGCCTTTTCAAAATCAACAAAGAGTAATATTCCATCTAAGTCGTTGTGCATGTAATATTCAAAAACATCAAGTATTAGTCTAGCATTTTCTCCAATATAACGTCCTTTTATATATGCACTTTGCTCACGTCCTATCAATCTACTTGCTATTTTTTGTAAACGATTAGCTAATACGTGTGCAAATATCTTATAATCTGTGTTTGTTAAGCTAAGGGGTCTGTAGTTTTTGGGATTAGTTTTTTCTCCTTTTTTGAAAATTAAAGTCATTATCGCGTTTCTTTGTGAAAAAGGCAATATTCCATTTTCTATACTCTTGATTAGAGATTCATAATAGATATGTTTTATATCATCCCAAAAGGCTCTATAGAATTCTGCCGGTAAACCGTCTTGTCCGGGAGATTTATTATTTTTCATATTTTCAACTGCAGTTTTACATTCATTTAATGTTGGTATTTCATCACACATTTCCTTTTCATTATCACTGATTTTTCCACAATTAATACTATCGAGATAATTTTGAATATCAACTATATCAATATCATTGCTTGTATACAGTTTATCATAAAAATTCATAAGAACATCTATTATTTCTGTTGTCGTCGTATATTCTATTCCATTTTCATCTTTTATTTTGTTAATCGTATTATTTGTTTGTTGTCTTTTTTCTAGATTTAGAAAGTAAGAGGTACTTTTTTCCCCTTTTTCTAACCAAACAGATCTAGAGCGAACATAAGCTCCACTGCATTTTTCCGCATAATAATCATCTATTTCTTTCTCTAATAAACGTTTATAGTTCATATTTATTTCAGAGTATTGCTGAGATTCTAGTTTTCCTATTTGCTTTTCAATGAAGTTTATACGATTTTTCTTACTTTTAGCCAAGTTCTTAGAAAAGTTTATACAAAAGTTTTTTATTCGTATTTTGAGGTGTTCCCATTTACTTACAGGGTCTTGTATTTCTGTTGTATATTCTCGAATATATTGTTTTAGTTGTTTGCAAAAATTTTCATTGTTAAGCAATGAGGTATTTAGTTTCCAATATCCTACGCCGCTAGGATTTTCAGAGGTACATAATTTAAAAGTTATCCCCATGTGATCTGTTAATCTATTATTTTCTACTTTGGGAGCTTTTCTTATCATAATATTGTTAAGTATGGAGCATAAACTATCTGAAAGGAAAACATAGTCTATTCTACTTTTTGGGACATTATCTCCATCACACCAAGTTAAACCTTGTTCGGGTTTTTTTCCAAAATATATCCAACTATCTTTTAGACTAAGAGTTTTTAAAATTTTCTTTAGAATATTAACAGTTTTATCACTTAATTCGTTGTTAATTTGGCAATTAAAATCACCACATAGTACAACATTATCTAAGTTTAGAGAATTTTTATTAATCCAAGAAATTAATCGTTTGAAAAAATCAGCCCTATCTTTTTCGTTGTTTGGGGCATAAATATTCACCAAAGTTACCACTTTTTCATTATATCTTATGTTGACTAATAATCTTCTACCGTCTAGTGATTTATGGTAATTGATAATTTCTATATTGCTATTTTTCCTGAGTAAAATTGACACTCCTCTGCTGTAAACTGATTCTGAATAGCAATTTATTATTTCACCAAACCATCGTGAATTATATATACATTCTTGATTTTCTACAAAATGAGTTTCTTGTAAAAATATTACATCATATTTCACATCATTTAGCCAATCAAAAAGAATTATTCGTTTTTTGTACGTATTTAAACCTCGAACATTTAATGAGAAAAAAGTTAATGTCGTATCGTTCATAGGTTTATGAGAGTTACATTGCTGACTTACTACTGATTGTCACCCTTGTGGCACTTGTCGTTCTTTTTTCTCTGCCTTCGAAGATCTTTTAGAAAGTCTTCAATGTTCGGTTGGCCCTCGGCCGATGCTCCTTTCCGGGGTAAGGAAGAACTCCTGAGCTTCCGGGTGTGTTTGTTAGCCAGCTTTTGGTATAAGAGTCCAAGTTTGTTTTTTCCAGGCCATTTGTTGATTTTTGTGTATAGGGTGGCCTCTTTGTCCAGACCAGTCCCCCAGAACATGTCGAAGGTTCCCTCGGCAAATGTGATGCTACCATCGAGTTTTTCAAGGACAGCCTTGACTTCTGCTATTTGATCAGCCTTTGCAGTAACGATCTCCTCCATTACAGTCTCTTTATCGTCACTCCATCCTTGAGGGTCTTTTACTGAGTTGCCAATCCTTTTAGCATCAAGGGCTGTTTCTGCATCCCTCACCTTCTGTGCAGCATCCGTGTTCCCCGATCGAATGGCCTTTGTGAGCTGATATGCGTGCTCCGCTGTTTTGTGGTGCTCCCCGAATACGCGAAGATCGCAGGGAAAGAAGTTAGACAAAGGGTTGTCCTGGCCTTGGAAAACAACCACATTATCAGGGGATTCCTCATGATGTCGACAATCGGAAGATCCAGGCGCATGACCGGGTTCCTTACACACTCTGCAGACCTTAGGTAGCTAAACACAGTTTCGTATAAAATCCAGGGGGTTTTTCTCTGGGAAAAAGCATGATGGGTAGGGATTTTCCTGCTATTTTTATGCGGTATACATGAAAATTATTATTTTTAATTCTCAATTGCATAATATAGTAGTTTATCTTTCGAATACATGAAAAAAGTATGTAGAAAAATTTTAAAAATTAATTTTGTGAGACTCTAAAATAAAGGGAGGTAACTCCAAAAACATCCGGATTTTACACGTGCAAAATTTCATGAATTTTTTAGCGGGTAATATAGCTCTTTAAAAAGCTGGCGAATGTACCCTGAAAATACTATAAAACGATGCCTAAGGACTCGCTCTTAAAAATGTACGGAAATTAAAATGGCTGATTTGGGTGCATTCTGCTTTTAGGGGGAGCCTAAAATGCATGGGTGTACTGCATTTAGAGGCATCCTTTTGCCTATTTTCCGCATGTTTTGAGTGCTAAATAAATTCTAGCATTAAGTAACATGTGCATTATTCTTAAATATTTAAAAAATTCACAATTTTATCTTTCTATTGATATATAGATATATATGTAACAAGTTTTTACAATTTATTTTTATAGGGGTCAGTTTTGCTTGTCCCTCATCTGAAAACGTCCTTATAACGTTACATATAAAACTGTGTTTTGCACCCTTAGGGTTTTTGCATTGCTGTTTTCGGTGACCGTTTTCCCAGCAGTTAAAGCATTGGGCTTTAGGATCATCTACGACTTGGTTATAATGATATATACGGCATTTTAACTTTGCACATGTTGCACTCCTAGGGAGTGATTTGTTGTTAGGGAGGGGGGCTATGTAAATGAATCTGTTCCCGTTTAACACACTAGTCATTCGACGGGTCGTCGGGTGTCTGATGTTTTCGTATTTAAGGTCACTCTTGATCGTGACATCAAAAGAGTGCAGCATCTCTAGTACTGCAGAGTCATCTACAGACAAAGGGAGTCCACATATAGTTACCTTAAGGACATTATCACGTGGACTTGAGGCACCAGTAGAATACGGATTTGATTCGTATACTTGGGCAGTGATGTTTCTGATTTCAAAGCCCTCTACTATCAGCACTGATCTACTTTCTTTGGATTTTAGATAAACTCCCCAGAGATCTCTTTCCAATTGTATGCAAAGCACTTCATCTCCAACCTTCTTATGTATGGATTCGTACATTTCAAAATCGTCAATTTTTTTGCTCTTGTCCATTTGAATTTCAGAGTTCTTAATATATACAGGTTTGTTCATTACGAATGACTGTGATAAAACGTTTTCAGATGCCATTTCAGCGTCACACATTGAAATACTGAATTACCGTTATAACACAGGTGAACACAGGTGAACACAATTCAGGTAGATACTACGCTAGTGGAGATTTAAATTCCAGGTAAACAAAGGAAATAAAGAAAACATCAAAATAAACATATATACACACGTTTGGGTACAATTCCAACACGGTTTTAGAAACACACAATGGTCTTAAATCCAACACGCACAAAGTTATTTGCAAAAACTCCTTGAAAAAAAAAGTATTTGGTCAAAATACGGAGCAGGTAAGATTCGTGTCCTCTCACCTGTACGTCACGTGACCGATTCTGCTTACTTATATTTAAATATTTAATCGTACGATGGCTTAAAGTTATATAAATATAAGTAATAGGGAATCATTCTTTTGAAAATTATGAGGTGACAATTTCGGCCGGGGCGTGATCAAATCTATCATAAAGCCCTTCGGGCTTTATTGGATTTGATCACGCCCCGACCAAAATTATCACCTCATAATAGCGAGCGCAGCTCGCCGGCGCGCAGCGCCGGCGCGAAGCGAGCTCTAACGGCAAGGCGTGTGTGAATAGAAAATTCGGACCAGTTGCACATTCATTCAACGGATTTTTTTGGCGTCAGTAAATCGGACCAGTAATGCATAGTTTTTATCGTCCCAGTAGTTCCCTGTAATCATGGCAATTTTTATCACTTCACACTCTCACGAGAATCAGCAAGACAGTCAAAACAATAACGATGTATACGACATACAGTCAATGTTACCTCTAAAGTTCACCTCAGTACACTCTCAATCAAAAATAATCGAGTGACGTCACAAAGGTTTGCACATTGATCCGATAGATTTTTTCGTAGTCTCGTTCAACCAGACGCTCGACTGTCTCCGTAAATCTCCGACGAACAGAGAGTCTGGTAAAGCGTCACGTTAATGTTTGTAACGTCAAAACGAGGCTTACCAAAATACTGGTATTGAATTTGATTGGTTGAAAGAAACACACCTCCTATAAACATGTAAACAATATCTATGATGGAATGAATTTGCCGTTTAAACTGAAAGATCTACGACTGGAAAGTTTAAAAACGGTTATAAATGGAAAGGATTTATTTGGAGTGTTACCTAATGGGATATGGTAAAACCAATAATTAATCTATTTTATAGCTGTCTTGGGTGTATATACACAAACATTCACCGCTTCGTCGAACTTAAGTTCAGCCATTTTTAATGAGTCTATGGAAAGCGAATAAGAAGAATAAGACTAAATCGACGTAAGTTCCATAATTTTCACGGCAATAAAATAAAGTACTGTATATCACACAAATCCTTAACCGGCACACATTGACAACGATTCAAAATGAAACTAAATCAGCGCCACCTATCGGTAGCGGTTATCAACGTGACGCTTTACCAGACTCTCTGCTCGTCGGAGATTTACGGAGACAGCCGAGCGTCTGGTTGAACGAGACTAATTTTTTCGGCGTCAGTAAATTTTGACCCACAATTCATAGTACCAATGGTTTCCAACTCCTCACGTTCTCGCGAGAATCAAAGTAAAACTTTTGAGAAGCATATAAGATGTGTAATTTTAAGAACATCGTGCTTTTTAAGTAAATAAAACAGTATAATTCGCTTACTTTTATTTCTCAGGGGAGTTTTAAGAGTCAGACGACACTTAAGCGGAAACTTTGACGTCACAATAAGGGGAAATTACTCTAACTGAAGTTATTGTAAATCGGCTGAAATTACCAAAATCCTCTCAAAATCTTGCAAAGCTAAAGAATGAGGACATTTCTTCAGATATAGGAAACAGTTGTAACTTGCAATCATTTGGATGAATGCTCACATTTATTTTATTCACTATAATTACGGTAATTTCCAGGAACGTACATGTAGCATCGGGTTTTTTTAAAAGGGGGGGGGGATGACAGCCTCATCCAAAAAATCTTTACAAGCAAAAAGAAAAAAAGATAATTCTCAAAATTCTGAAAATTCTAATCCTTCAGCTCTTTAGCAGTTCAATGGTTTCTTTATTTTCACTTCCATTTATTACATGCTCCCAATCCCAAGGGGGGGGGGGGGGGGAGGGGGGGGGCAACTCCATGTTCCTTTAATATGATAAGCAAATATTTTTCAGCGTAAATTTAAAAAAATTGATAATTAATAAGAAAAAATGTCGACTGCAAAAAAGGGGATGAACTGACGTTACAATAACTTTTAAAGAGGAGATACAGTGCAATGAACATTTATATTAAAATCTTTATTATTCAACAACATTGTCTCTGAGATTAAACTATTGTTCTACTTATAAATAAATAAATAACAAATCTTATAACATATGAAATCCTATAAACTATGGATAATGGAAATTTACTGAAAAAATATGTGTTTTTTTTTTATTTTGCAATCAAATTTATTTACGTTGTTAATTTTATTTTTATTGATTTATCATAATTCATTGTTTGATCACATGCTGCGCTCGCCTCAACGGTCGCACCGTAAAACATATTACTCAAAGAATGATTCCTTATTCCTTAAATAAGTGAAATTTGTTGCAAAAGCTAAACAATATTGTACGATAAGAATAATATTCGAATATATCATTTATGATTGAACGGCGGTTTAACAATTTCGCACTTCGTTTACCCAAATCCAGTTTGCGTACGGTTTACTTTTTTGTGTGAATTGATTACTTCCGGTATATACAATGGATAAGTTTGTTGTTAGAAAAAAGAGAGAAGATGTAATAGAAATATCCTCTGGAAAAACAGATAAAGGGTTAAAACAAGCGACAATTGATTCTTTAAAGGTATGATGTGTATGTCATTTTGGGTCGGTCATTTTTACTATAATATATATAGAATTATAGATGATCGATACTCATTATAAATATCTATACATGTACCCTACTTTATCATGCTTATACAGCTGTTATTGTACATAATTAAACATGTATATCTTTACTTTAAGGGAGTTGTGGTTATTGAAGATATTAAAAGAGCTAAGGCTATTTTAAAAGAGCCAAATACAACAGCTGATCAGATGATAGAGTGCTTGTCTGGACTGGAGAAGAAGATACCCTCAAGGAAAGTCTTATTGGAAACAAAAATAGGTACATGTAAAATTGTCTTAGCTCAGTTGAAACTATATGAAAGCAATCGGATTAAAATAAAATCTTCATATGCCCATTTATTTTGATTGTCGCGTTAAGGATCTTCGTTTAACAATCAAAATGAAAGAAACAGGTTTGATTTTAATCAGACTGATATGCTAGCTAAATTTTAAATGGCCCATTAAAGTGATCAATGATCATAGTTTTACTGTACATATACAGTGTACATGCATGCATGTTTACTTTAATTATATAGATGTACATATAAACTTTTCCAATAATTTTTATTTTGAACCAAATGCCCTTCATTTAGAAAACCAGTTTTGTCACCTTTAGCGAAGTATGCAATCTTGATTAAATTCAGATCCTTGATCCGCTCCTTGTTTTTCTATTGTCGCTGCAAGAGGATCTGAAGAAACCCTGCTTGAGGTCACTCCTGGTGAACTTTATTTTGACCAATGAAATCTTCAGTTCGATTCCTCAGTAACCTTTTTTTTTTGGAAATTATGCCAATACAATCTTTGGATTCTCTGGGGACATCTAAGATCAATTTATGCTCCATCTCTACTCGCTGATACTGAAAGATTCAAGAACATGTGCCATCACTTCATCATACAACGTCATTTTTTGTTTGTAAACCAAAGTTACATGTACCATTTCTAACTTGCTTTAATTAGCTAAAATAACTCATGAATATTCTTAAATCAAAGTTCACCAGGAGATGACCTCAAGCAGGGTTTCTTCAGATTCTCGTGTAGTGACAATAGAAATACAAAGAGCGGATCGAGCATCTGATTTTAATAAGATTGACCGCATTGGTGCAGTATGATACCAGATCCAGCATTCAAAAACCCTCTCCCTTGTCTTTGATTAATACACCATTAAGTAAACCTTTTCCCACCAGTTTTTGAAATTTTTGCATAAAGTTACTAATTTTCTTTCAATAAACATTGAGTGTAGGCTTGAACAAACAAAATATTTCCAATGATTTATTTCTTTGCTTTCTGATGTTGAATAATTTTATTGATGTGTGATTTTCATGTATAACTCATTACTTTGGCAGGAAATGTGATTAATAAATTGAGGAAGCATGAAAATGATGAGATTCGCAAACATGCCAGACAAGTGTATGTGAAATGGAAGACTCACTTTGTGGAGCATCGAGATAGGCCTCAGATAGAGGTGCAGTGTGATCTCAAGACAGAGAAAACCAGGAAAGCTGGACGGAAATTCATCTCAGAAGCATTAGAGGTAACAAAACCACATTGAATTTATTATCTGTAGATCAATGTTGCTAATACCTACAACTTTAAGTTAAAATTATCCAGTGTTATTTTGGATATGTTTAGATGAGACTGACTAGCCAACATATTTGTCAAAATAGATGTGTTAATATAAAGTGGAGAAAATCTTCCCTGTAAATGCCTGTTTGTCAGAGAGCAGACTCTACATTGTCTGACCAATTTAATTTAAATCTCTGCATTTAAAAAAATGTATAACACATAAGCCTTTTTCAGAATAAGGAATAAAATTGATTCTAACCCCATTCTGGGACCCGCAGAATCTGTGTTTTTAACTCGCAAATAAAAAAAATAATGAACTGATTTACAAAATTTGGCTTTATTTTAGTTACAATCTGAAAAGGGATTGCCAGAAATCATCGAAAGAGAAGTATTTCACGTCAACAATAGGTTTTTAAGCAGTCGCTACAAGAGGACCATGAGAAACATTTGGTTTAAATTGAAAAATGATCAAACTGTGAAGACACAAGTGTTGGATTCCTCGTTATCTGTCCAAGAACTCGTACAACAATGCTCTCCTTCAGGGGGGCTTTCTTGACCCCTTGGCAATTGTTGATGATTTTTTCAATTTTCGAAGTTGACAGAGATTGTACAATACAATACCAACTTTCCTTCTCTGTGAATATCTTGATCTCCTTGCACATAATTTTTTTAATATAAAGTTGTATTTTAAAAACTTTTAAATTTGTTTTATTCCTTTGGAACTGTGTTAAATAAAGAAATATTGTTTTATTTTTTAGCCCTCGCTAAATTATATATTATGGATTTTAATTTGTTGTCCAATTAGAATGGTTTTTCAATGAATTTGAATTCTGTCCCTTTTTTTTTACTAAAGTATTCAATTTTATTATCTGTCAATGGATATTGAATGCGTGAATAAATTGTATATAAATTTATATAAAACCTTTCATTTAATTTTATAATATTTGTTTTGCTTAGTAAACTAAACAAAGAAGATGCACACATTGTGTGTGTGTGAAGGGGGGGGGATTCCTTGTACCCCTCCCGGAAAAATTCTGGATCTGCGCAAGGATGAGGCTATTTATAGGTTAGTGATTAAATAAGCCGGATTTGATCACGTGACCAACTAAGTTAATACCCCGGTGAACTCGTTAACTTGCTGTTTATTTCTAAGATATTAACGTGAGAAAGACTAGTCAGAATTATGAACATCATCGTGTTTTTTATTAGTCAAACCATAAGTACATGTACATGCGATGATAATTGTGACGTCAAAAATATGACCTTGACCCGTTAAAAAGTTTTCACAAAATGAATGATTTCGCTTTTCTATAGGTTTATATAAGAAAACATAGTTGCTAAATGTAAATACAATCAAAGTACTGAAGTACTGACGGGAGATGATGTTATCGATTGTTATTTTTAAAATCAACGATATGTTATTGTGCATGGCAAGTAGTTTCTTTTATGTATCCTATTTTAATATTGCGCATATTTTTTATAATATGAATTCTCGGACTTTTCCGACAAGAATTTAGAGAAAACCTAATATGAATCATGTTGTGTAATATTTAAAGATAGAATTAATTCCATCAAACTACGTATCAGTAATCGAAATATTTCTAAGAAATTGTATGGAGTCCAAGCAAGATTGAACTCTAGTCTCGTGCAACCAGACGCTCGGCTGTCTCTGTTAATTTTCGACAAAGAAAAGAGACTCTCTGCTTGTCGGAGATTTACGGAGACAGCCGAGCGTCTGGTTGAACAAGACCATAATGAAATCTAGCGTAGGAATACATACGACTACAAAAACTATCTAAATTGTTCTTACCATTTAAAACCTTACCATTTTCAAGGTATTTATAAATAAGTTTCATTGAAAAACAATGCTTCAGAATACATTACATCAAATTTATCGATTATTTTCACGAACTAAGTGTTGTCAGCGGTTTTGATTTGTGCCTAGGTCCAAACACTGGTTCACTTCCGGTTTGCCAGAGTAACTGCATAGGAGAGTTGATTAAAATCAAACTCCCAAAAATGTTTTTCTCTTCTCTAGGTTCATGTAAGGAAATTAATTTCAAATGTAAATATAAACGGATAAACCACCAAAGAAACATTTTGTTGCTTCTTGTAACTCCTTCAACAGATAAAAGATCATTCTTTAAAGCTCGGACTTAAAATTGTTGATAGGCGTAATGGGTTACCCACGTTGGTCATGTCATAATAGACAGATTTCTTGACTTTCATTTTCTTCTATAAATGATCTGTTAGCTGAGTTAATTACAGCCAATAAACTACAATATTTAAAGCTTCAACGTTTGTTTCATGATTTTCAATTAAAGTTAGATATGTAAAATATGCCAGAATATTTTTTATACACGTATTTACAAACAGGTATATACTGCGACAGCCTTTTGCCATTGAATCAATTTGAAATAATCTCGAAGAACGCAAAGTGAATATTTTTAAAGAAATTACATTAAGAGAACTTCAGTGGCATATCATTAAATGAGCTGTTGTTTGCTCCACATTTTTGTTATGAATTAGTGTGTTCACGGTTTAATCTTTCAAAACTTAAAACGACGAGACGCTCTACACATATAAAATATAACACTTTGTAATATGATATTCGTATTCTTTATGAAAATATAAAAAAATACAGACAGAATGAATGACTTTAACTTCGCTTGAGTGTTGTGGCTTGAATGAGTGACTTACACGTATGAGCATTAAACCAAAGATCGCGTTCATCAGTCGCACGATTGGGTTTTAACTCCAACTTTTGGGGAAATCTTTATTCATATTTTTATTTTTACATTCTTAAAAAAAAACCTGTATGGCCATTAAGATGTAATAAAGTATTCTTTTAAAGCAATTCTGAAATTTGATATTTAAATACGATTAAACTAAAACTCTGTCTTTTGTCCCTATTTTTGAAAAATATATCTTGGTTAGCTTTTGCAACAAGTGTCAAATTTATCAACGTCACATTAATTACTAAGAAATAAGAAATGTTAGCGATATACTATGTTCTTTGAATTATTCCCACATGTCTCTTATTTCAGGTGATTTAATGTCCCTTCAAACATGATAAAGCAGACCATTTTGGTTTATTAAACTAAACTGGAAAATGCAAAAATAAATTGTTTAATTCGCGTGACTGTCCACAATAAATGATATTCTGTCCACGGCTTTGGGGGTATAAAAAGAACCAAAGAGACAACAGTTTGAAATTCAAGAATAGAATTTGTTGCTGTTAATCAAATTTTGGCTGTAAAGAATGAATAATCCCTCTAAAACTGCTAAACATTTTTAAATCATGGAAAGGTAATGAAGTTATGCATATACATGAAGTGTATATATACTTGTCATCCCCCCCCTTTTTTTTTAGCAAGATTGAATAGAAATATACTACCGTAGTATTTAATTATTGCAAACACTCTCTGATGAACTACAGAAACATTTACCAACAAACGAAAGATAGATCGATACAATCAATTTTTATTCAGGTATACAAGTAAAATGACACAGGAAATAACTAATGAAAAATATAATATCCTCTGATGCTGAGACAACATGGGTTAATCATAAAATTTGAAATATGTACAGATTAATAGGAATATATTCTCATGTACATGAACCAGCACGATTCATTGATAGAATGACCCACAATGCATTGGACCATTTAATATTTGTCAAAAGAGTTATTGGTACTACGTGTATCTCCGTTAGACAACACTTTCTGCTGTTTGACTGTTCGGGGCAGAACTCGACTGACTGTGCACTGAGGCGTTGTTTCCACGGTAAATCTTCATCCGAAGTCTGGTGTACATGTGACGAAATGTTTGCTTGAATTTCTGGTTCATGAATCCGTAGATGATCGGGTTCACTGCTGAATTCGTGAACCCGATGACCTGAACCACAAGACTCACCAGGCGGAAGTTCTCAAAGGCTACGTAATGATAAAAGCGGTAAATATGAACGGCAAAGAACGGTAACCAGCATACGAGAAATATGAGAACGATCACAATCAGCATTCGTATGATGCTCTTCTTCTGCTTCATGGATTTCTCCCAGTCATGGGAGTCTCCGATTGGTTTCCTAATCCACAACTGATGGGCGATTTTGCCGTAAGCAAAGAACATTATTCCGATTGGTACACAGTAAAATACGATGAATTGTACCAGAGTGTGGGCCTCTTCCAACGTTTTGGGCTCGTAGTGTTCCACACAGACCTCCACGACCTCCAACCCTAGAAAGTCGTTTGTTTGTTTCAGACGGTACCCAATTTTTTGTATAACCAGGAATGGTGAGGACACCGCTAGAGCCACGATCCAAATGACGATCATAACCACCACCACGCGAGTGGTTTTCTTCAGGTACCGCATCTTTAGGGGATGACAAATGGCGTAGTATCTGTGGATAGAAGTTATGTTAGAATAGTTTATTGCTGTGTACATATTCATGGTGCATAATGTATTGGAATGGATAAACGGTATGTACGATCATAAAAGTTTTGCTGTGTATTCGGTTCAACAGAATAATTATTTGCAGATTAATATTATATATAAATTAATCATGAGCTGAATGTATTTAACAGTTATATGCATTATCGCTGGTATATTTTTACATTCATATTTTTAAGATGTACTATAGAGGAAGAAGAATTCGCAGTAACTCCCGATACACATCATCGTTACAAGTATCAAACGCAATCATCTATACTGAAACAGGTAACCCCCTCAAAATGCACTTCAGATTATCTCTAATTATTATACGTGCGTTTGTGGGAGTAAACCACTCTCTGTGTTATTTCGATAACCACTATTCAACAGGTGAACTTTTTCCACCCATTCCGATGTTTAGATTAAAGATTTACTCGCGGACAGAACGGAAACTCAATTGTTTACCACTGCGAGGCCAAGTTTAAAAAGTATTTGTTGAATTTAGAATCGGAACCTTTGTTTACATTTTTGTATCTAATGATCCAAGCCATTTTTTTTTTGGATAGAATCGTAATTAAGTTCTTCAACCCTTTGCCCTTTTTAATTCATTTCAGTACGGGAGAATCGAACATAATTTATAAAAATAACGAAATGTCATCGGGCGATTTTTATCTCTTAAAAATGTTCAAAGTTATGAATTTTTTTCTGAGCGTATATGCATTGTCTACGCCCTTTACTCAATCATTTAGTGAATTCGAACATCAGTGAAAATTTAAAAAAAAAAAAAGCAGAGTCCAGCTGTGGAACCTTACATTTTTCTTCCACTATCAAGATGTCGGTACTGGTTTTTCGAGTTCATTGACGGCGCGAGATAACAATAAAGTATTACAGGCTTTTCTAATCACCTCCTCCTCGGAGCGATGCAACATCTTCGACGTTAATTTGAGCTCCCCTTCGAAAGCACCCCGAAGGCAGGGGGACATAAAATATAAAAATCTGTACAGATATTAAAACTGATGCAACCAGTGTGGCAGTAATAAAGTTTGAAATTGTATTCAGGTTGAACGGGACACGCTATTGCTCCCCACTTGTTGACTGATAACGCAACACTTTACACGTTTCATAAGACTCTAAAAAACAGATGTGTATAGTATCATATTGGTGACATACCATATCCTTTTGGTTATTTTAATAGATCAACCCGGCCATTATTAGGATAAGAAACCTGTAAATGCTGATTAGTATATCTTAGCCAAACGTCAATGTAGGTTTGCAACCATTCAAAAGTTTTTTTTGTATGCAGTTGTCTAATCGAATCTTATCGAAATAGGCGATGAATCGGTTTTATGACATGCATATGTTGTAATTTTGATTGTCTCGGATACTGTTAAAGTTGTTAATCTAAAATCCGCCCCTTTAATACACAAACTCCTATTTTACAGTTACCAGATGAACACTATTATTTAAAACTTCGAATTTTCAAGGTATTTTATTCTTTCAGTTTAATCTATTAACGCCAAGAAATTATGCTTATACATTTGGCAAACTTAAAATTTGAAGAAACAAAAAATTCGGAGATATTGATCTATATGATACTGGTATACCAAGCGAGGAATTAGGTCAAAAATTTTCTCAAAGTTTTTCTCAAAAACACTGCTTAGTCAACTAAATAGAATCTTTTTTTTCAGGATATAAAAATCAAGCTAAATTCTTGGTTTAGAGCACAACACTTTGGCAAAGAATAATATTGAGTTTTGCCTAATTTTACAAAAATCAATTTCCATATGACGAAAAAAACCTTATAAACCGTTAAATCTTAAATACAGGTCTTCGTTCTGGGGAACAGGCTGTTGGCATACATACCAAATTTTACGTAAACTTTACCGGAAAAGGGTACACCATATGAAAAAAACGTCCATACAATTTTTACGGTGGTAGTTCACCGACTCTTTTTTTCCATTTCCTCTTCCAATAGCTTATCGACCTGTGATTTAGTGTTTTAACCTCCGCAGAATCAGGAATCCCCTGCTTGTAGATTTTGTCTTATCTTTGCCACACACCGATTTGACGACTTTTCAATTTCAACCAATTACATTGGCATTTACTTACTATTAACTAGAATTTCGTTAGATTACATCGAATTGAACATCCTACATAACATAAAAGATAAATTCTATTTTTGATATATTGATCAGATGAACACGTTTAAATTTAGATGAATTAATATGCGTCACACACGCACTGAACGGGAGAATCTCATTCTGAATTAAAGTTTTCAAGAATAAAATAAAATTTGTTGTCAGTGCATATTAGAACTTGGATGAAAAGTAAGCATTTATTAAAGGTACTTCTAAAATCTGCTTTTTGACAATTCTTAGAGATGGAATTTGTGTGGCCAAGTCATAACATTAACTAAACACTTTTCCATTTAGCCAAAAAAATTTACGCATGTGACCCTATGACGTCATTCTGGGGATTACAGCTGTGCAACTGCAGCGATGCAGCCACTACAAGTTAATGTAGTGCACATGACTTGTGTTTGTTGATCGACGCAGTGCTAGTAGACGTGTTATATTTCTAATTAGTCAATATTTAGTTCCTTAATTATAAGTTACTTACTTCCGGTACCTTTTTACCTGTTTCGTATGCATGGAATAAGATAAAAAAAAAGTTGAACACAGATAAACGTAGTACAAACATGGCTTTGGCCATGTCTGATGGCGAGGGACATTTCACTGAATGAATCATAACCTTTAATTTTATCAATTAAGTTTACTAATTGATGCCTTTGTCATTTTCATGGTAATATTCTTAAAGGTCTTAGCCGATATAGGTTTTGAAACTTTGTTCATGCTTCGAATTTCTTTGCATTGAACGTTTCTAATTATCTCAGCTCACGTGCAGTGTAATTTTGCATTTTCTTAACGAACATTCACGTGAATTTCTGACGCCAGTAAAAATTTAAAACAGTTTATCCAGTGGTAAGGTTTTCTAGTACAAATCCGGAATATCATGACTGAATGCACACATTCCAATGGTATGACTATTATTATCAATACATTTGATATTTATATCCCAACACATCAAAACTAATAACTTCTTTTTATTTATAGCTGTTTGTACCAGATTCTGTGGTTACCTTGCTCGAGAACCCGTTTTTCACAAAACCCCAGAGATGGTATCAAAGCAGATTTTTAAGTTTCAAATACACAAAAAGAAAGGTTTTGTGGCAACATTAAGTAAATCTGTGTTCATCGGTTTGGTTTTGGTTTTTTTTTTCGAAGATCGCAAATTGCTGAATTGATTTTTGGCTATTAGTTAAAGCCGGTGCATTCTTTACGACCAAAAAACTTAAACACTTTATATATTTTAAACTGCATCATTCTGTAAGATTTGTGAAGAGATTTTGTTTTTGAATGAAAATAGCAATCGAAATATCAACCATGTGATAAGAAATTACAACTGTAATTTACAACAATATAAAATTGAATGATGATTTTAACGCGAAAACAATTTTGTCATTTTCTTAAAAAAAAAAGAAAAGAAAAAAACTGCAATTCAGTAAAGAATTTGTCTTTTTACTACGAAATATAGAGAAGGGAAATACAAGGAAGACATGTGCACGGTCTATATAATGTGTTTTCTTTATACATATAGTTTTTTCCTCTTATTTTAAAAAAATTCAAAAAAATATTTCTTACAAATAAAAGACATTTATTTTAACTAATTAAAGATATTTTTCGAAATTATTTTATCTATTTTATCTACTCTTTGTATATAATATATAATTTGACTTTGCAAATATATAGTTCTTGCAAATCTTCAACCAGGGCTTTGCCAAATCGTTTTGTAATAAAAGATTTTATTACTAACATTTTTAGACAATAAAACGCATTTGTAAGTTTCAATGAACTTTTATTTCAACAAACTTACAGAAAAAGAGCCTTTGTAATATAGGGATTTTTACGAATTTGTTCTACGTGGATATAAAAGACGGGGCATTGAATAACCTATACTAAGTATAATTTATACTCATATTTAAGCATTCTTTGAAATTAGAAGTAAAATTTAAAACACCATGATGGATATACAATGTATATCAATCTTTCATTAAGCAACCAAAATATTGTATCACACCTTTGTTTACACTTTTATATATACCACTTTTTAAAATTAACACTAAATCAAGACAAAAGGATCACCTTTAAAAATAACAGACGTGAATACTTGACACTTTCAACTAGAAATCATGTTCATCAAATTTACAGCTTACAAAAATGCTTCATATGTAGGTATATGACTAATAAAATGATTAGAATCAAACTACTACGAATTGGAATAGTAAAAAAAACAAATAAAAAACCAATGTTTGCAATTGAAGGCATACAAGAATACCAATCTCCCAGGGACTGCGCACTCATCAGATATCTCAAAAAGAACATGTACATGTAATAATAACTTTAATATATACATAGTTTTTTTATCTTACTAATCCTTATGACAAGAACTAGTGAAACATTGGTTCTCAGACCACCTATCTATATGGTCATTTACTACCAATTAACTGTTCATTATACATGTAATTATAAATATAATTAAAGGTTAAAAGGGTAGGTTTTTATCCTATAATGAATGACGAATGCATCAGATTTACAGAATGTTTAACCTTTCAGGGAAACCCAATATAGTGTCTGGTCCTAAGGAAAGTTAGACCATTCGGGAAAAAATATATAGGTAAGGTCTGGTCCAAAAGAATACTTCATCATTTAATAATGAAAAATAAACGCTAAATAGTGTCTGGTCATAAAGCATATTTGACCAATATGGGATAACTATATATATATAAAGTTTGGTCTGACAGATATCCACTAAAGAAAATAGCCATAAGAAAATGTTAATACTATACCTTTCTAGAGCTACAGCCGTCAAGGTCATGATGCTGGCGATGACATTAACACTAGTGGCAAAGGACACAAACTTACAGAGGATCTCCCCGTGCGTCCATTCGGCATTAAAGTTAAATAGTAAACCAAGAGGAATATTGAACCCGGAAATAAGAATGTCACTGATGGCGAGGCTGATCAGAAACATGTTGGTCACGTTTCGTAGAGACTTGTTGCCCAAGATGACAAAAATGACCAGAGTGTTTCCAGAGAGTGCAAAGAGCATGATAATGGAATACACCACAGTAAAAATTATCTTGATGTGTTCAGGAACTGGTGGTGGGATAAATTGATCCGGACTAGGTGTAATGAAATTCGAATAGTTATCCGAAAGATAATAGTCGTACATGTAGTATGTTGAGTAATTCATCTTGCCTGGTTGCAAATCCATAATGAATATAGTTAAAACAACTGTACAAGCCGGAAGTCTGAAGTCTTGATGCTAAAGGCTCGCTCTCCAAGAGTCGTCTGGCAAAATTATGCGATTTTTATAGAAAAAATAATACGGCAGATGTATATTATCTGGTCTCATCTAAATTATTGGTAGAGGAGTAACCGATCTGTTTACATATGAAACTTTGTTGCTTGCCGAATCTCTCTACGGTTACTTCCCATTCTGATAACCACTCCTATCAATGCTAACCTCGCTATCACACACGCGCAAAAAAATCCCCTCAGCAGTGTCGTGCAAGAATTCCTTATAGACGAAACCAGTCATTTTCAAAAATTTGAGAATAAAAAGATGAGACACTCTATGAGTTTTGACGCGAGATTAGCGCAAATCACGAGACTAAAACAGAACTGTGTGTGATAACGGCCAAGTAAATACCGTTAATAAGCTAGTTTCCGCTAACTATCAGCGACTGATGTCAGATAGTTGGGGGTCGTGTGGATTGTTTAAAGTCAATTGGGAAAGCTGTTTGGATTCGGCAATGGGTAATTGAAATATTTCAAAACGGGGAGAGAGAGAGAGAGAGAGAGAGAGAGAGAGAGAGAGAGTCTTTGTAATAGTTCAGATTTTCAGTGACTTTCGATCCATTTTAGTTATTTTAGAATTTTAGAATAAAATTTTAGGAAAATGAATTGAATTTACATTTTTATCATTAAAGGTAAAAAATTAGTATTTTTGTAGTTATAGAATATACTATCAGTAATTTGGAAATGTTGTAACCACACCAAAGAACACATTTAAATTCTGGTATATCAAAATATTTAAAAAAAAAAAAAGGAAAAGAAAGAGAATTAAAAATAATACTTTGACAGTCATGATGAGATTAGCCCAAGGCATCAACAACATTTATAGTACATGTAGAAAAGAGCATTTGTCACAACGACATAATCATAAAAACAACACATATTACATGTATCATTTATAAACCATTTAATATAGACAAATTTTCATCATCAAATTGAAATATACGTCAGTCTTAAAGCCGTAACATTTCGTGCATAAATTGCTCATTTACGTCGATGATTACGACCCATTTCTTCCTCATGGAATGCAGGACATAATGTGAAACAAAAGAGAAGAAGAGAAAACCTATCACAACAGGAGAACCAAAACAAAAAAAAACCCCAGATGAACGCAATTTAGAAAAAAATTGATTGCAGTAAAACCGGTATTTAGCGATTAATGTAAGCATATGATTTATCAGGCATACTCAGGGCTATGGGAGGGATTCTGGAAGAGGTAATTATAATTTAATTGCAGATGTTTCTAAGCGAACACCCTCAAACGTTTAACCACACTCGAGACAGTCTCATCATTAGATCTAAACATCTGTCCTCACTAATGATTGGGCAATGAAACAAAATGTATTTTACAAAGTGCACATGCCTAGGAGAGAAAAAAAAGTTAAAGGCGTCTGTTAAAACCAGGATGTGGGGTGGGTGTAGAGGCCGACGCTTTATCAAACGCATTATTTTTGATACACTTAATTTGATGTTAAATTATTGTCACTTCTTGTATTTAAGTGTTTGTACCGCCACGTGATGAACAGTTGAACCCTATCTATATCATTTTTTTTTCTGTTAATACACAGTTAGGGTCTTGAGATCGCCGGGAAGTGGTTCTTCATAATGTAGAAGACTCTAATCTGATTTGATTTAAATCTGTTCCTGGGGTGAAAATACGCGCTTTTGATTTTCTTAATGTGGCCAAAGAATGCAGTTGCATCATTCTAGTTAACAGGAATAGTTGCATCATTACCATGAACCGTTGCATCATCTCTTTTTTAAAATTTACATTGATCCTCGCCTGCTTAATTATAATGCATTCATTTAATTTATAACATTTAATTGAGGGAATTTATTAAAACATACATTTCAAATTTACTTTGTTGATTATATCAGTCGGAATCGATTAAAAAATATTAATTTGTATATTACATCCTTACGCACGTTGGGGAAACTAAAATTGGATTGTACTGTTACAGATTGTAAACGCTTAGTATACATGTATTTTTTTTCTCCAAAACGCATCTCGGGAATGAAAGGTAGTTTTACGCACAATTTTACACCGTACGCGTTTAATACAAAGAAGATGGGGGAACAAGATAGCGCAAATGCCCATTTGGTTTAGTCGTAAATTCAAATTCAAATTTAACTTTTTCCAACTAAATATACTTGATTATGTTATAATACAAGTTTACAAAAGCACAATTTCTAACAATATTAAAGGGGCATGGTCACGATTTTGGTTAAATTCTATTTTTCTGTTTTTATTATTTACAATGCTTTAGGAATGTATTTCCAATGACCAAATGAAATTTGAGAGTCAGTAGTAAAGTTATAAGCAAGATACAGGGCTCACAATACTTTGCCATGTAAACAAGGCTCGTGCCCTGTTTTTGTTTACATAAGTTCAATTAACCGGTACAAGTTCTTTTTCAAGCTGATTTTTCCATCTTCTTATTCATTTTTAGCATAAATAAACAGATCCTTACATTTACCACATTCATTTTAGGTTTAAAACTGGAGTTTTCACTTCAACGTTCAAAATGTAAACAAACGTTTTGTGTACATTGCAAAGAATTGTAAGCTCTGGAACTCGCTTATAACTCAACGAATGACACTCAAATTTTGATTGCCTATTAAAAATGCCTTACTGAAGCATTGAAAACATTAAAATCATAAAAATAATTTTTGACCAAAATCGTGACCATGCCCCTTTAAGTTTTGAATATTTTAACAAACGATAAGCCTTAGGACAAAAAAATAATAAAGTTTTGGCGGTATCGAACCCACAACCTAAAATCCCATGCTCTATAATGTAACGTAATGTCTGGTGCTCTAACCACTGAGCCATTTCAGTCACAACAAACTGCATTGTTAAATGCTATATGCGACTTCAACCACGAATTTACATACTTGTATTATTTTTCTAAAACGTTCAATTGTTGCTATACAAAATGACAATTTTAAAGTATAGTGGGTCATTCTCCACGTTTTCGTTGATTGAAATCGGTTTGATTTCCTTTAAACCTTATATAGACTATGACAAAAATATGGACCTCAGACCCACTCTATGAAAGAAAAGGCATTGAAGTTCTAAAAATGACATAATTTGGAGGTTTTGACACGCATACGCCAGTTTAAATCAATATATATTCCAAATATTTAAAATATTTAAGGGTTATAAATCAATGTTATGGTAAATATACATTGTTTTCAATAATTTAGAAAGAAATTATAAGATTTGTTGATATTTTAATTTTATAGAATCTTTATCTTATGGGCAGTTTTACGTCTTATTCACCCATCTTCTTACAAAATATCACTTTGATTTGAAATTAGTATTTACCGTTTATTCGTGTGTCCCAGCAGTTCTTTATAAAAATCTTGAAACAGCAAGTTTCTCTGAAGAAAACATATTTTTATTCTTGTGAAAATCTTATCAACGGTATGCATGTAGCAAAAGGGGGAAGGATGAGAGAGACTGCGACAGCGAATGACCCTAAAGTGTTTTTAATGGGTAGACAATAAGCGAAAACTAAACGTCTTTAATTTGACATACGTGATTCAGAGATACTTTTAGTTCAGCAGAAAAGCCATACACGAATAGTGATATGATTGACAATTCCCGTTTCTGGAGGTCTAATGATATACAATGCGAATCTTTCCTGTCCACCAGCAGCCGTGGAGTTATCCCAGGAGATTGATGTAGAGGGCCATTGAAGAGAAAGTGGTTCAAACTAAATCATGCAGTCCAAATAGGCTTTTTGTAAAGGGACTATATTTGATAAGGTCTAAACTCTGCCCCTTTTAAAAAAAAATTAAAAAATCATATATCATACATTGTCGGATATTGTAATAAAACATAAATAAAATAATGTCATTTACAATATTCTTTAAAGAAGTTTGAGAACATCGTTTATTCCTCGTTTTTATGACGTCACTAAATGGGCCATTTCCAACCCTTTCTCAGGAACATGAACAATTCATCATTCTTCTTCTTATTTATCACTAGGAGATATAGCGCAAGGTTGCTGTAGAACCATTTTCACATTTATAACTGTTCGTATTATTTTGCACATCGTAGCAAGAAATGCTTAATCTACTTAATCCTTTTATTTCCTTTTAATGATAAATGAAGAAATGTGTTAAAGATTTATTAACATTAAAGTTTAATCCTTTCAAAGTATATAACTTGTTTTCAATAGTATTTTTTTTTGTATTGACTTTGAAATCCACTTTAAAATAATTTAGTTCATTAATTGGAAACAACGCACGATGTACAAGAAATTATACACGTGATTTCGAAATGAGTTATTTAGTCTGATTGAAAAAATAATCATGCAAAAAATTTACTGCGCCTAAGGAGGTATAGGACAACAAACAATTAAATACATAGAGCCTGGTATATATTTGTTATACATGTACATGTATATATTCCATTGAATTGAATTGAACATATTTTATTGTATATATAAGGATACATATACAAATGGTTCGGACACAAGTTCTGACAACTTACTAGGTCTTTACCATAAATAGAAAAATTATACAAAACTTACAACTGTTATAACATGATATTAAATTGTTATTACAATTAAAAATAAGTGATATATACGAGAATAAGAAACAAGCACATAAACTATATTAAACAAATCTACCGGTTTCGTTGATATACAATTGAACTAATGAGAATAATTGCTTGTTAATTTCAATGGATAATGACTCATCTCCCCATAATAAAAGATGAGTATTAATTATACGAAAATGGTCTAGTTGTAGCAGATTAAGAAAAAAATTATTTCTAGCGATAGTATAATTTTTGCATTTGAAGAAAAAATGGTAAGCATCTTATTCCATTGTGTTGATGTCTAGGATCGGTATGCAATTTGTTTTAATGCGTTAACATTTGATTTGCAAGTCATGAGTTCAAAATCGGTCTGGTTTTTTTTTTTAAATAAAATTTCCTATAAAATTAGAAATTTTAAAATGCGTTTTATAGTCAGAATTCAAAATGTTAAAACGATGATTATGTTGGCATACTCTCTTACACATTGAAATGAATAGAATATGAATTTAAATGACATTCTTGTTCGATTATTTCCAAAGTTAATAGAATTTCTACCCACTTCACTGGAATATCAACCGGGCTGGCATAGTTTTAAAAATTCCGAAAGTTACGAAAAAAACTACTTTATACTAAAAAACCATTAAAATGTTGGGTGTTCATAAGATATTTATGACTTATTTTGTTCATTATCGGGCACCGCCAATCATATTAACGACTCCCTTGCTTACAACAGAGTAAAATTCGATACCTTTTGAGAGAAAAATAAAAACTCGCAAAAACATAAAACAAAACCACACCTAGGTGGAAAAAAATTATCAAGGAAGTATGTGAACAAAGAAGATCTGTGGCAATTAAAACTGATAGAAGATAAAACTTTGACAGAAATCAGTCCTTGTACCACGGTTAATTGACCGATTGGCGAATTCTTCTGCTGTTGCGAAACTCGCAGAGCTTATCGAAAATATCTTCGCATTATTAGCTTTATCTAGAGCTCAAACCCGTCCATTAAATTGTTCTCAGTCGTTTTGTCTTGGATGATTGATGTGGTTTTAGTATTGCTGTCATTAACATCGCCGGCAAAGTTGTAAATTCAAATGTTTTGTTGAATCTGTTTTGTTAAAGGTTGTATAAAAGAAAAAAAGGGGGAAAAAAAAAGAAAATCAAATTTCTCGAATTAGAAGCTCAGTTCAAAAACTCTTACGATAAGGTAATGGTATGCAAAAAAAAACCTTTTATTTTTCAACACACTGGTATTCTTTTTGTTGAATTTGATGCATTGTTTTCTACGTGCACGTGGCTCTTCATCGCTTGGAAAATAGTCAGAGCGCAATAGGATAAAAACAACAACCGAGAAAGCAACCTTTAATACCTCATCTACCTATAAACCTTCGTCATTGTTTTAAACATTCTAGAAAAATGCATTGAGCAAGAAACAAAGAAACAAGAATATAAACTTGCCCCGGTCAAGGTAATTGGCGAATAAATGCAAACTGAATGAAATAGTTAATTGGTGCTCTCTTGAGAAGAAACAATTCTATTGCTGTGGATGATAGATATTGTACCAGATTCCCGGGAAATTGTTTACATGAAAGACATGTGTTTTTTCTTGTTGTTCAAAGAGTATTTATTTTATTTAGCTTTGTGAATGAAATTGTGGCCTAGCATTCCCAAAATGCTTGTAGTACACAAGAGAGTTTTGTAGATCAAGGTCGAAACGTCTTAATCCGGTTTGATACGATGATAATCTTTTTAGAATTTATTTCGAGTCTCTGGAGCTAAAAATTTCTTAAAACAGAACCCACATAAACTAAAGTCTAGACCTATCATTATTAGTAATTATTCATCCTAAAATAATTACAGTGTAGATGTAAAGTTAAAAAAAAAACCAGTTATCAATTAAAAAACCCAATTCAGTTTCAGTTTATTTTCATTTCTAAGCCTCTTATCCATGTTTGCAAATAGATTATGTGCACGTGCTTTGTTTCCCCCCTCAAACCCATGCGATCAATCCGATATTTGAAATCAAGACAGCATCATATTTAAAAGAAAAAAAAGAAGTTTTATCTTGTCAAGATTGTTTCTTGATTCGAGATAATAAACCACAGGATTCAAATTGTGAATGTTCAAATAATGGTAGTATTTACACAAATTTACTACGCGATATCAACATGAAACCAACACATAGCAACAATATGAATTGTTGCTGATTACATGTAAACAAGATGGGAATGAAACATCAAAAAATATATATACAAAAAAGCACTGAATCGGGATCTCAGTGACTGTCATAGGTGTATAACAGAACTAGTGGAAAGTTAAAAGGAACATTCACTGTGGCTAGCAAGGTATTTCTGGAAGTTAAAAGGTACTTTTAACTGTTATCGTTTCAGTGAAAAGTATGGTTTTGGGTATTATTTTCTGTGACCTGAATAATACCGCATACAATGCCATCAAAAAAGTCATACATGTACACACACAGAACTTTTCCAACGACGATTGACGTAACATAACTTGTAAAATTTTGTTCATCTATCTTCATCTATCCTTTTTTTTCTTTCAGTGTAGATAAATTAATTAATAATAATCGCTTCCCGGATTAAAGAAAGGTTTAATTTTGACTTTTCTTATCAAATATGTCAGAAAGTCAGAAATCCCATATCACTGCACGCCCAGGACTAATCAAGCTAAGATTCCCACAAAACGTGAATTTTGACCATAAGCACGTATTCCAGATATAAGAAATATTAATTTTTTTGTATTTCTTTCATTTTGATTTCCACCCTGATTAGCACCAGTCATATATTTCATAAAACGACAGATAGCAGGCTTAAAAAATTATTTACATTCAACAGATAGATCGAGAGAATTAATCATTCTCTAAAAAACCCAAACATGCAATCTTTCTTTCTTTTTTCCCCTACTAAGACGTGTAAATTCAGATGACTTTCAAGAAAAAATTAAATAAATAGCTTTTGAATCTGTAAATAAAAGAGTCGCTTTCATGTGAAAGAATTTATCTTAATGTTATGTCAGAAAACTGATTTGTGTCAAAGTACTCAATTAATATCTGAATTTATTATAGTTTACTGATATCTTTCTGCGGAGCAGTGATGACGCGGGGAATTGATAGCGAGCAAATCGGCGTCTCTGGATATCGCACGTAAAGATTGATGTATACCACGAATTTATATGATAAATTACGATATGTGTGTACACTCTCCGCCGTATCTTTATGCACGACTTATATTCCTTCCTGCTAATTGTCAAATCACGCATGCCGAATTTTAGAAAATTCCGAAAATTTGACTTTTTACCCCCACCGCAGTGTGGCGCTGTCTCCATCGAGAATATTCAAGAAGACCTCAGTTTGTATAGAAAAGTTGGAAATGTTCGTATTATGAGAAGCCATATTAGATTAACTACACCGAAATATAAAGATGATTTAAATTTGTTTTTAAAGAGTTTAAATTATGATTACTCATTTAAGCTCTAGCTTTTTTAGTAAAATAACTTATTTCTTAAAAGATCATGTTTATGTCATACGTAAAAATATTTTAGGTTATACAAAATATTGTGAATTCTAAACTACATTTATAAAGAATTTTTCTTTCCATTTACGAGGGTCAATCAAAAAATACGAAGACAATGTGGCTGTCTATCATATATTTTTCATTAAAGTCATGACCAACAGATTAATTTATGCAACAATAATTATTTTATTGATATATACGAAGTTTCATTCCATTTGATGAAAAGTTATTTTTGTTACCCGATTTTAAAATCAACATGTTTTGTCACCACGGCGCAGGGTAACGTTGAAAACATGATGTAAATATCCAATCTTTATATCACCCTAAGTCTTTAGTGCTTTTCACCATGCACTTTAAATCGGCACTATATCACTTGACATCTAATTTGTTCACATTTGTTCGAATATCATAAGTAAGTTCTTCGAAGTTTCCTTATTTTTTACCGCATGTCTCTTCGTTTACACTTAGAAATTCCCCGAATGTCAGATGACGTTGTTTATGTATTTTTTTATCAAATATTTACAGATATTCTACTCTATTTTGTATTGTTTTGTATTGTTTGATGTTCAAAATACATTTACAACAACCCCCACAAAATGTGTTGGAGTTAAACAAAAATAAGTTTTGACTTATTTTTTTTCACCATTGAGCATTTTTACAGTTTTTATCGGCTTTTTTCCGAGTTAGATCCATGCTAGTACTGTTGATACATTTCGTTGCGCCGTGACGTCCGGCAAAGTCATTTTTTTAGTCAATTCTAAAGAGGACTTTCTGTCTTTATTGATATCTGTTCAACAAATCAACGTGCGCCGTGACCTCATTTTTGCATGATTAGATTCTAAATAATTTTTAGAAATGAAGGAATATATGAACTCTTTTGATTTCAAATTGTTTGAAACAATTGCTAAATTATGTTTACCAAATTTAGTAATAATATGACGTTAAATAACATATCTATGGCAAAAGTCTTCGTATTTTTGATTGACTCTCGTATAAAGATTTTTTTTTCCATTTATAAAGAATTTTTCTTGCGCATAAGAATATTTTCAAAGTGTTACCATGGTAAGTAAACAGAACTTCTCAAATGATTTTTTTTTAAATTTATGCAAACATTATTAGTTTATATTTTAAATCTTGCTGTGATTTTGCAACAACGACAATACACGTTAAAAATAAAGACAGCTATTGTGATACCAAGTTAGACAATTACGAAAACAAATATTTCAAAATATATTTTGAAGATCGAATTTTATTAATACCTGTAACTTGATATTTCAAATTTAAATAATTGGGGTGACCACAGATGTCCTCAACTTCGTTGTAAATATCTTTGGGCAATGTAGATGTCACATACACTGTGTGTGCTGTATATATATATGTGGCAAGAATCGCTTGTCTACGCCACTAGTAGCAACTTGTCTGGTCACTCTCCGGACCTGTTTACTAGTTTTTATAAAACCATACGACCCGCCAAAGTGGCTAGGCCAATCGAATACGTCGATATTTTCATAACCGTTTCGTATGTCAGTTAGTTTATTAATAGTAACATGCAATATATAGAAGAAAATTAATAGAGATGACATGATGATGGGATAAAAACAACATGAATACATATTTTATTTTATTATTTTACTATTATTTATTCACACATACTGATATATTTTATTTATACACTCACACGCAAAATTAACACTACAACACACTCACCCGACTGGAAAATGACGTCCTCGTCATTTAACTACGAATATTATTTCGAACACGTTTTATGACATGTGGTGATAACGAACAGTGTTCAAATTCAAAAGTCCAATGGAAAATTACAAAACAGCAGCAGAGCGAACACGAACCTCTTTAAAAAATAGAGGTAGTAACAGGTGCCATGGAGGAGTGAGCATCCTCTGCTGACCGGTCACACCCGCCGTGTGCTCTTTGTCGTAATCGTGAAAAACGGAAAAGTCCGTACACAGTTAAGTGATTAATTATGGTCTAACAATTAGTATGAACAACGTATACTTGAACAATACAATGCTTTCTTTGGTGATTCATGTGGGATATGAAGGAGGCGACATTGCAGAAAAATTACATAACCCGCGTTACAAGTTTTAATTTACATCTTTATTATAACAAATTAATAAATTGATTGTAAAAAGTAACTTAAATTAACTAAATTACTGTTAATGTACATCAGTACGTTAGCTTAAAGAAACAGCCAACTCATCTCTTGTGGGAATTTGAGTCTGACATCACCATGATTACATATATTTCGTGCAGTGATTTTTTCAGATCGCTGTAGGTTTTGACCAATCGATAAACAGGGCGTGTAGATTGCGGTCCTGTCAGTTTCTACAGAGCTATCATGAATGCCAATAGGTTTCCGTAAGAAATAGAGGAAATCATACTCTGTAGCTGTAAATATAATATTAAAGTTAAGAGGCTATCATATGAAACCTTACGCATAATTTACTATTTACAGTAAACGCAATTGATACTCGAAAACGGCATATTATCGTCGGCATAAAATTAAAACAGCTAAAAATAAAATCAATGTTTAATTATAATATCGAGCATTATCTTACTCTCAAACCCCTTACAAGTACCCGTTAAAAGCATATTTTGGAGGTAATTTAAACTTTTCACCTTGTTTCCAATCTAGATCTTTGGTTTGCTTTTGTTGAATTGTCTTGACGTACTCACTGCTTTTTAACCATGCTGGTTGTTTTCTTGTTTTTGTGCTTCTTCTTAAGTCTCTTTCTTGACTCTCTTCGTTTCCATCTTCCCGTGCTTCAGATTCTTCTTCAGATACAGCATTTACTGCATCTGGTTGTTTTCCTACCTCACCGGAAGGTTGCTGATTTTCAGTAAAAGTGTTTTCTGTGTCGTCAGCTTGTTGGGCGTCACCAACATTCTCCCTTTGCTGATCTATTCCGTAACATCTTGTACAGTGTACATGTACAACATATGGTGTGTACTCCTCTGTTACTGCGTATTGTACCTGTTCTGATTTCTGATTCACTTTCACTGGATTCATCACTGACCTTTGATTCATCCTCTCTGATTTCATGATAGTCATTTTGTGTGGTTGTAGCAGGTGGTATTTTGTCGTTAGTGCATATTTCGACTGTCTTTGCCGAAATCCATCCATATGACCAATGGGAAGAAGAAGATTTCGGTTTGAAGTCCTTTTCCTTCCTTCCCGACTTCCTTGAATACGATGCAAGCAGGAATTGTCGGATTGGACTGTTTCTGGACAATATAAACATCTTCTTCCCACCTATCTGCTATTTTGTGTTTACCCTCGAAACTTACAGTTTTTCAAGCACCCGATATCCTTCTCTTATGCTATATTCCCTTGCTCTCAAATCGTAACAATCTTTTTGCTTATCCCGTGCTTGTGCTGGAACTGTTGGTGCGAGCTCATTTGCTTTCTTCATCCTCTTCCTAAGATCATTCTATATTTTGTCAGTATCTTTTGTTCTTGCACATTGATTCCAAATGCCATATCAATCGGAAGTCTGGGTTCGCGGCCGAACATAAGACAATATGGCGATTCGTTGGTACTCTCAGTCGAGTACAGTTGTAAGCGTGAACTAGTGGTGCAACATGAGACTTCCAATTAATTTTCTGCTGTGGTTCAAGGGTTCCCAACATATTAAAGAGAGTACGGTTATATCTCTCAGTCATGCCGTTCCCCATGGCATGGTAGGGTGTTGTCCTCGATTTCACCATACCAGTGATGTTACACAATTTCTTTATGATCTTGCTCTCAAAGTTGGCCCATGATCACTATGCGTTCTAGATGGTATCCCGTAGTAGGTTATAAAACTGTTGTACAAAGCTTCTGTCTTTGCAGTCATGTTGCGCGTAGGTATTGCATGCGCCAACCTAGTAAAATGGTCAGTGACTACTAATATGTGTTGGAATCCTCCTTTCGATTTCTCAAGCGTCAAGAAGTATATACAGACAAGTTCTAACAGGTAGTATGTTTTGATTCCAGTAAGTGGGGCTCGCTGATTAGTTGGTGTTTTCCTACATTCGCATATCTGACAATTTCTTATCCAGTCTTCTGTATCTCCTGTTCCAGTAGAACCGATCTCTGATCAATGACATTGTTCTCTCTCTCTCTCCATTGTCCAAACCTATTATGCAAATGTTCTAAAACAGTATTGACAGGCCTAACATTTTGGAAGAACAAGTTGTTTTTTTCTCATTTCCGTGGACTGTCGTTTCCCCAATTATCAAGCACATGTAAGGGTGTTTCACGGCTTGGCGAGGGTGCGCTTTGCGCGCCCGAGGCAACCGTGTAACAATCATTTAGTGGCATGGTCATTGTTTGGAGTTTGAGTTTGTCCTCAAGAAAATTTTCTCACCTCGGTGTCTAACCTAGCCTAGTTTTCGAGGCCTTCTGATTGTGCAAGCACATCGGAAGGCTTCGAAAACCAGGGCACTCTTGACTAGTAAACACTATTCACTAGGCTGTGGACACTACGATCGGAGAACACTACTCAGTGGGCTAGTGACGCCTGATCTACTTAAGTTTCCGAGGCCTTCCGATTGTGCAAACACATCGGAAGGCTTTGGGATCCAGGGTACGCTTGATTAGTATACACTACTCACTAGACTGTGGACACTACGATCGGTGAACACTTTTCAGTGGGATAGTGACGCCTGATCTAGCATAGCTCTCGAGGCCTTCCGATTGTGCAAGCACTTCGGAAGGCTTCGGAAAACTACATACGCTTTATAGATGAACACTACTCACTAGGCTCACTACTCAATGGGCTGGGGACGCCTGCTGTAGCATAACTCCCAAGGCCTTTATATTGTGCAAGCACTTTGGAAGGCTTCAGGAAATAGGTTACACTTGATCAGTGAACACTACTCACTATAGGCTGGGGACATCTCGATCGATGAACACTACTCACTGGGCTATTGACGCCTGATCTAACATAGCTCCCGAGGCTTTCCAATTGTGCAAGCACATCGGAAGACCTCGAGAAACAAGATACGCTTGATAGGTGAATTTTTAACACTATTCACTAGGCAGGCGACGCCTGTATGTATTATTGATCATTAATCCGTCTAATTGATCAGTGATACACTACTCATTAGGTGAACACCTTACAAGACATGTATATAATAAATCAAAATGAACCAGTTTTGATTGGGTTTAATCCATTATTTTAAAAGTTAAACACATTTTTATAAGACGTGAAACTGTATTTTTTCGAGGTTGCCAAATTGAATCAAAATGCACTGAAAATGTCATAATACACATACCTGCAAGTTTTCATGGCCTTAAACTGTTAATGACAACGTGAAAAAGGATTATGATTAATTTCAGTAAAGATTTACTTTTATAAATAGTAATCAAAAGAATGTATGTGATGTTTGATTGGAGAACAGTCGTCGCTATAATTGCTCTGATAGTGTACACATGTTAGCTTCTACAGCATGATAAATATATTCGCAACATATAATTATTTTAGTTCAATTTGATTTTTTTTTACATACTGATCTAAATTAATAAACAATTACATGGATTAAACCATAAGAACATCAAGGGTGGAGAAACCCTAAATGTTTTTTTTCTTTTAAAAGATGTCAACTTTTCAGAGTTGCCTTGGTATTTTCAATTTTTCCAAACTATCATAGCAACATATATCAATTTTTTATTTAATATGTATGTTGTAAATACAAATACAAGGATATAGTTTTGTTTTAAAGAAAATCATTTTTGGTATTTTAAAAAAATCCCACTTTAAAATAAACAGCGTGTTTTGTTCATTTTAAGATATTGATTTGCCTACCAATGTTTTACTTTAATTTGAAAATTAATTAAGTATTCGTTACTGTAGCAACGGATATTCTAGGCAACAAATTCATGGTGTTTAATTTAAAGAGGTTTGTTCCTCTGTTTTGAGATAGCCATTATGGGTCACCTCTGTCTGAAAATTTTGCATCATATATCAATTCTACTCGTATATTTATATTATACAAAGCCAAATAAACTATACTGAATGAAATAGTTCAGGGAAAATTATATTTACAGAGTTTTGTTAGGGACTACATTTTGTGGCGGAAGGTTTTTACTCAATAGTTTTCGAATACAGTAACTTTAACTTCCTAATTTTCAGTTCAGACCAAACTTCTAGATAATTCGTGCATTGAGATATCTACATTTTGTTTTGAAAAAACATAATTGATTTTTTAAAAACATTTCTATCGGCATGTATTGGCATATTAATTGAGCTCATATTTCATAAAAGTCAAGATAAGTGAACTCCAATTTTTGCCTAAATTAGCTTATTTCATGCCATATCTAAAATTTTACACAATTGACCCCTACTTTTGGTTTTATTTTCTGAATTTATAAGATTTTTCTGACAAGCCTGTTATAATTCAAGTAAAAGTTTGATACTTTAAAATAATTATTGCATGTTGAAATACGGCGTTTTATTAGTGCAAAAAGGTCAAAATATTAATAACGTGATGGAGTTTTGAACCTTTTATTTATAATTATTTTAATTTTATTGAATAAGTTTGTATTTGATGTCATATTTCATTCCGATAAAGAATCATAGAGCGAAAAGTGATTTATCTGTAAGTTCCACTTTCAGTGCAGAAAGGTCAAGTTAAATGCACTGTAGCGCCGAAAGAAGCATATCTACCCCCGATATTTGGTTTGAATTTTGAATAAGCTGTGTGTGTACATATTTCTTTAAAATACTTTAGAAATAAATTTAAGACTTAATCGCAGGATCCAACCTCCTTAAGCAATAATGTATGCAATAAAAAAAAATTCGGTTACTATGCGTGCTTAAAACTTTAGTTTTTACGTCAAATTGCTCTTTACAATAGGTGCTATTGTTAAGAAAATTGTGTAACCACGCGCACAGGTTTGTATTAAAATGTGCTAATATTATCAATGTAATCTCCAAAACCTATAAAGTTACACTGCATCAAATGTTTTGATATTTTTGTTTAAGTCATTGAAATACATATTCCAAATAAAAATTCATCTTATACGAAAAATGTAAAGAAAATCTCAATTATCCAGCAAATTGATCTGTTCTTATGGTATATTAAACAAATTGCAATTCCATCGCCTGAATATAAAACAATATCTAAATTCAATATAATTCATTATAGACATCGCTTTTTTTATCCGACAAAACGTACATGAAAGGATATTGATGAAATATTTGACACTGCAAATCACGCCCGATTTATAGAACTTCAATTTTAATTCCCTTTTCACTTTATTTGAACGAAAAATATAGGTCGTCATATATAGGTTGTATGGCCCAGACCCAGATTTAAAGAACTAGGTCAATTAACAGTTCTAGCGCTTGACTTCATGCTTGTATATATGGTATGCAAAATGTTGATTTCATGTGTATTTTAATGTTGATTAAAAATCATAATATTGTCCTTTACATAGGGGACAACCTATCCCAAATGCTGGTTTCTAGCTCTATCTAGCGGCTAGTAAAGTTTAGTTTATCATGATACAATAAAACTGAAAAAAATCAAACAAAATCAAAAAATGTTTTGGTGAATTTGTCAAGATCTTGTTCCACAGAAATTCAAGTACAAGACGGCTTTGCACGTACGATTTGAACTATATTCATGCATGTTAACCCGATAAGATAAGATAAGGTTGAGTGAAAAAAAAATTGTATGAATAAACGGTAACTGTATCTGATCAAGATATACCCCGACGCAATCAATGGAGAAAACTTTGTCTACAATGTTCTACTATAGATCCGGTCCTTTGGTGCGAGATTTTACTGTACCGAAAATACCGCCATTCCGAACATTTTTATTGATAACTTTTTCAAATACATTGGTTAGGTATAAATTGTAACAATTTATTTTTTCAGTTCTAAAACATAAAGTTCATATAATTGTTTGAGGGTGACAGCGTGAATTTAGTGATAATGTTTGATTCAAAGTTCAATTTCAATAAAGTGCATTTTTGTAAATGTAAAATCCACTTTGTTGTTAATAGTGCATGTGCAAGTCGTGAACAAAGTGAAATATCAAATCTTTTTTATATTCTAATAAAATGTTTTTACCTTTTTTTAATTTCATGAAGTTTAAACAAAACTGTTTAGAAAGTTTTTATTGAGTAAATAAAAATTTCGAATGTAAAATGTACATGCAATTTATATTTCGTAAACATACTAATAAGATTAATTTGCTAACATAAAATTAATTGAACACTTTATAAAACTTGGAGACATAGAATGAATTGGTTAATTGATTTTTTGAGCTTTTATTTATTTATCGAAGGTGTGGCTTTCTGTTCCACCGTGTCCATATCCTGCAAAAGAAAGCAAGAAAAGTTAAATTATTGTAAAAATGTTCCGTTATTACGTATAATACATATGCATGTGTTCCTGTCTATACTATTTTTAACTTAATAATTACGAATTTAATATGCAATATGCAAAATTGGACAGTTGATAAAATTGTCCTTTACAAAAATTTATATTATTATGAATCAAAATTGTACTGTACAAATTTTGATTCCCAATAATCTGAATTTTTGTAAAGGACAAAGTATTGACATTTTTGTTGTTTGAAACAGAATCTTTCGGATATGAAATTCATATTAACAATATTTATTTATCAATAAAATCTTAAAAATAAATGAAATTCTAAAGAAAGATTTTTTAACTACTAGTAAATCAATAACATATTAAAAAGAACTCTCTCTCTCCTTTTGAAGAATGTATTCTAATTAATCTTACCTTTCGGTCCAAACATTGCCGAATAACACGGATTATGGCAATATGGTTTTCCTTCTCTCTGAAAATAAAAAAATATATAACCGCATTACACTGAATCCATTTCTTTGAATACAATGCACAACTTTCATTTAAGTTGTCCAATTAATTTAAAAAAAACTATTGAAATAGGCTTAATGCATTTGAATGTAAGCGGATTTTCGAACAAATTTCCATAATAAAGGTGCAAGATAATGCAAATGTTATTCATCTTTTGATTGATTAATTCCATTTGTTTAATTTAAACTGAATAAAATATTGGATATTATAATAGAAAATGATTTGGTTGTCATTAACCAAAAAAATTCTGTTAATAAAATTTATCCGTGTAATGAAATTCACTACATATTGTATATTTTCATGTCAATTATAAGTATTTATAACAAATAATCGAAAATATCATGATTCTGGAAATCAATGTATTTGTGTTTGCTAATAAATCAGCCATTGTTGAAAATTTATAAACAGTTCAATTTGTAAAGCAATTATTTTTAATAAAAGTCGAACCAAGCTTAAAAATGGCATTCATGTTCTACGCATGTTCTTCTCTTGTTTAAATATGCATTTGTATCATTTAAATGGTTTTCAGTTCACAAATTGAGTTTATGTACATGTATATATATAGACAGCGTCAGGTCGTTATAAACTATTATATATTGCGTAAAAATGATCGATTTTTAGAATGATTGATAATTTTATACTGTATGTCAGCCACGTTTTAATTTGGCTGTCTCTTTAAATAAAATGTTATTCAAATATCAGAAGTGTTTTTCCGACGACAAGTCAACAGAAAGAACATGAGAAAAATATAAGTTCAATTTTTGGGGGTTATTTTTACTGAAAGAATTCGGCGAGAAAGACGGATGGATAAATGTTTTTAGTCTTATAGAGGCGTTAAAGGAGTGATGTAGTGAACGAAATGACAGACTGAGTGTGCTCTGACCGTAATCAAGTTTGATATTCATAAAATACCTCCGCGTGGCTTCCCGCGGCTAATGTCTTGCTGCACTTTGCACACTTCAGACATCCTCGATGCCAGTCCTTCCCAATGGAGGAAACCTTCTCAGCTATAAAAAAAAAATGCAACCCCTCAAAAAAAAAATTTTCATCAGTTCCTTAAAGTACAACCAAATGTAAACCAAATATTTTTTCCCTGTATACAACGAGAACTCTTTATGAATTTGAACCAAGCCTTTATCTGACATCTTCTGAAATGACACCCGTTTACTTATCCCATCCTTCTACCAGCGGCGGGTTTTCTCTCTCTCTTTTTGACTTGGTTTTTACGACAGCTTCGTTAAAATAGCATGGTGTCAGTGGGAAAATTGCACGTCCTGATAAGAATGATAATCAAGAGATTTTTTTTGGTATATAAGAGGTAGTCATATTTAATTCCTTGATAACTATATAATTCATTACATTGCGCGATGTTATCAGAGTGATATGCAACTTTTTAATTTCTTTATCGTTTGGGTGGTTCTCTTGTTATCTGCCCCTGATATGAAGTTTATGAATTTATGACAATTTTGACCTGCCACATGTAACCTTCGATTTAAAATACCTGAAATGAATTTTCGTAAGCTCTCGGTTATCTTCTCGCGGTTTAATGTCACATAAAACATCCTCCCGTCCTATCCCCCAACCCCCCGATCTCACACATATGTTTATTTACGCTTGAAAAATGGAAGAGATCTCTTTTTTTTTATTACTTTGATTTACTCCTCATGAAAATTCCTAAATTATATCAGCATAACTAGCGCATAGGACCATTTTGCTATATAGAGCCAATTCTATTGTAAATACCAAGGACAATGAATGTTTTGTGTGCAATTTTTACAGCAAACAATGAAGAACGGAAGTTGCAATTCACATTTTTTTTTCCTGGCGAAATTAGCTGACCTCTCAATTACACAGTTAAACATAAGACTAAGAAAGAAATAGCAAGCACATTATTATTTTTTTCTTGCGTATGCTATTATTTACTTCCCTTTCTATTGTGTAGGATTATTATAGAGACAGTTATACTGTGTTATGTTAAATACATGAATATAATATGCCATAATCGCATTGCATTTATTCTTTCCTACTCTATTCTTAAAGGATATATTCTCTGATACATTATTTGCTCGTAATTACTCGTTGAAATAATTATACATTGTATTGTGTATAGATTTTTTTTCAATCTAAAATTTCTGAGTCGAGTAACTATGAAAATCCCACCAAAGTAAGAAAATGCCCGCTAATTTTGTAGAATGTTCAGCGCATGTAATTAATCACAACATGTTATCATTGTTGATGCGCTTTGCAAGTTGCTTGTCGTCATCGCATAAAAAAAAATGAAAAATAAAACGGTTTTATATACATGCATGCACAATGATAAATGATAGGAAAGAAGATTGCACGGTTCGGTAATATTGACACCGAACAGTCAAATATGCACCCCCCCCCCCTTCCCATACAAGCTTCCTCTACAAAAGATCAAAAGCCATAACCGCATTAATCTTTTTCCTAATTTTTGATAAGACTTCAGACATTTATAATACTTTAAAGTACTTCAAATGATTAGATGTGAAATCTCCAATTACAGGTATACAGCATCAGAAATTTACTTTTAAATTTACATATACAATATTGAATTTTGAAGTTTTGTAGAAAGTGCCCCCATACATTTTTACGGGGAAATTTTTTTTTTTTAAAAGAAGAAACTTTTAACTAATTTTCTTTAATATTTAATAGAATTTTAAGGTACTACGCACAACACCCCGCCCACTACGGTGCCGTATGTGTAGGATTTTGAATTTTTAGACTTGTCAAGATTTCGGGTAAGCCTCCCCCCACCTTCCAAAACGATGCTACATGTACATGTAGGTGCCTCCAAAACACTTGTTCTGTGTACTAGTATCGGAGAGAGAGAGAGAGAGAGAGAGAGAGAGAGAGAGAGAGAGAGAGAGAATTCAAGTGGATTGGATTAAAAGAAATAAATGCGCTTTAAGCAGGTTTACTCTCAAAATATTTTGATAAAAGATTCCTCTCTTAAATTAATATTCTAATGCTTTTTTAGTTTGTTTTCATAGATTAACAAACAGAATCCCAATATATGTGTATCCTTAGAGGTCAAAGCCCTTCGCTGCGGTATGTTATCACCGAGCGCACCGGAGGAATGTCAACTGCTATATAGTCTAATACTGCATCGTGGCTTTTATGGAAAGTAAATAGCTTTGTAAACTCAATTACCTTAAGCGGCAACCGGTTGCTAAACAGGGACCGGTTTAACATTTTATAACTTGTTAGGAATTTCCCATTTATCTTTCATGTTTTTGCTTCACTTGACATCATAAGTACTTTAAAGTTTCAGCTCAAATTCTCTTTTATCAATAAAACTAAAAATTCATATTTTTATAAGAAATCACAGGCTTTTTCGTCTGCGTTTGATCAAACAAAAATTATTTACTGTTCTCGGATTTATTGATCGCCTCGCTAATATACATATTATGATTTATAACCATATCCTGGCCGCAATGACTCATTGAAGAAATGAACTTCACAAATTTACGCCTGTCGAACAAGGAGAAACGCCCATCTTCAGTTAGAGCATTATTTCACGGGATGCCTCGCCAAGTTCATCTTCATATTAAATAAAGATTAGCTATCTTATCAATGTTTTCAAAAATAAACTATCTATTCGGAGCATCAATATTTCTTACGTAGATCTGCTATTTACACTTCATTCATCTTACAATACTCACGAGCAAGATAAAAGCCTGTTATACATTACACAACCACTACACAAATAGCATTCACTTTGACCGTAAAGCGCTAACTTCCTTATAAGGCATTTTTACGATTAATCAAAAATAAATCAGCAAGAATAATAAATGTACAAATTACTAATACCTACCAAAGTACACCTCTTTGTTGCACGTCGGACACTTGGGCATGGTGTATTCTTCAACAGGGTAAAAACTACTGCGACCTTCTGATGGCTTTTGCTTTTCAACTGTCACCAACTGTTTGTATACTGTCGCCCGAGATGAGAAAATCTACGGCAGATCCTGTGTAACATAAGTACATCGAAGTTCCGTTTCCTTGATTTAAGGATGTCCAGACTAAGTGGCGATTGAAAGATAATTAATATGACAACATTTGAACCACTAATTAAAAATTTAATCTTTTATGATCTTAAAAGATTATACTAATTTTTAAAAATAGATTCATTAAGAAGTATTTGATGCCAATTATACCCCGCTTGAATGGTATGGTATTTACTCATTAATGTATTCATTGCTTCCTCATGAGATAATTACAAATGATTAAAATAAATTAATTAATATATAAATATTAGCAAGTACGGACAGAACTATAAGTTCAAAAAATGAAGGAAAAAATTGCTATGTATGATAAAAATATGTCTAAATACGTCATATAGAATATACAGTGCCACGCCCATCGTCTCAAGCCACGGTCCGGGGTCCGCTTAGCTCTCTCCTACCCGTCTGTATGGGATAGGATCTTACATTTTAGCCGTGGATTTTGCGACGATGCGCCGTGAAATACACAAGAAAAGTTATTACACTTACTTTATTGTATAACCGTTTCCTAATTTTCGCCCAAAGAAAAAAAAAATAAATATTAAAAAGGACAAATTTCCCTTAGGTTTCACTCCAAAAATACCCTCAAACAACATAAACATAGGTGCTGAGACTAGGTCAATGGAACCACTTGTCATTGTCCTGTTTGTAGGGTGTCGGTAGCTCGAATCTTAAAGATAATATACTTTGTTGAAACACGTTTAATAAATCATCGGTTTAAAATCAAAATACTGGGATCTCCTTTTTTCTTGAAACTCGTGTCTAACTCCCCCCCCCCCCCCCCACCTCCTTTCTGAACGGCTTAATTTGCTTAAAATGTTTGAAATTGCTTCAAGAGAACTGCCGGGTCATTTCCGTGTCTTTATTGCAATTACCTTCTGTTGAGGTGAAAGTAAGATATTCAATTACTTTATTTAATTAAGGCAAATGTTCAGAAATAAAATACAATTGTACATGTAAAATCGATAACCTCATGTAATAAAATTATGTCTTTAATGCCCTTCGTAGTATTACAACTGTTAGTAAATAATTCAATATTCATTTACTCAATTTGCACACGACACTTTCACAGCCTCGCCCTTTATATATTGAATCAATGGGAAGCCAAGGTGATAGGACTACCTGTGTGACGGGGAAGGTAACAAATTACGTCTGATAAAAGCCTGCTGTTGTGGGTGCCCATGGCGGGAAACCTTTTCATTACTCGTCCTCATTCATTCCGTTTTTAAAAAAAAACCCTAATCTCTTTTTAATTGGTCTTTTACATCAAATGAAAAGACCATAAAGTAATGGAGAATTTGCTATTCTAAAACTTTTTTTTTTACAAATCCGTTCCAAATTTGTATATGCATATATATTAAAATAATTTCATCCCTCGGTTAACCTTTTAAGCGTAGCCATCTACACCTACGCATTTTGTCCTATACCCTCCCACATCGCATAATTTTACGCAGAGCTGATACGAGCCTCTGTTAAAACATGTTTAACAGTCATACAAAGCCATCTGTATATTGTTTTACCCCTTCTGGACCATAACTCTTCTGGATATATCTGAACATTGCGATACCCCTCGTTTTATATCTTGTTAATATCTACGATGCATCGAAGAACAAAGAAACAGTCATTTTAAAAAAAAAAAGCAATGTGACATCTTACAGTTGCTGGATTTTGAGAGAGAGAGAGAGAGAGAGAGAGAGAGAGAGAGAGAGTATAATGTGACACAATTTAACGTAAATCTGTATACTTTGTTCTATAGTATATATGGTACTATAACCATTTTTACAAGAGCTTGGACTTTGGGTAGTTGTCAAACAGCAATGTGACATAGCCCTGTCTATTTCATTGTTGGCCACTTAGCCATGGCTCTTTGAAATAAACAAGATTTATCTGGCTTTTGATATAAGATTACGCAATCTGTGCATATTTCACGTGAAGCCAGTGTCATTTTCAAGTTGTTTTGATGCAAGAAATAAATAGTTACGTTCTACCGAAAGTCCAAGGTCTTGTTATTTTAAATGGCTCTAATAACATCTATATATAGCAACCAAAAACTTTATTTTCACCATTTTTGAAAATATTTACATTTTCCAGTGTCTTTGCCTGTGATAACACTACGTATCGATTTTGTACTATATAACCCATAACTTCAAATGACGCGAAATTGAGGCGCCAGCGGGATTTGCTTATTTATATTTAAATATTTAATCGAACGATGGCTTAAAATTATATTAATATAAGTAATAAGGAATCATTCTTTGAATATTATGAGGTGATAATTTCGGTCGGGGAGTGATCAAATCTATCATAAAGCCCTGCGGGCTTTATTGGATTTGATCACGCCCCGACCAAAATTATCACCTCATAATACTCAAAGAATGATTCCTTATTCCTTAATTGAGTAACGGTTATAAAAACATTCCGTTACCAGTAACTACCAGTTTATATATTGACTGACCGGGTTTCTGTTATAATTGCGATAAGACGTTCAGAATTATGTCAGAATAAATAAAATGCATCTTGGTTTTTTTTTTCAGTTGAACACAACACCTCATGCATTTCGCACAGGTAAATTACCTGTAGATTCGTACATGGTATATTGATTATTTCGAACTTTTGACACATGCATCGTACAGCCTTCTCTAAACTGATGTTATGGTTTGTGGTAAAAATTGAGTTTTATTTAAGCATTGAATCATATTTTTTTTTTAAAGATATAGTCTCATAACTGCAACGGTGTGTGCATACAAATTGAAATAACACGCGCGTTTTTTTAACATTTATTCCCTTTCCGCAAATATGATGTTATTTTTCTAAAGCTCTGCTTTATTCAACGAGTAATGCGCAATTAACGGAAAAGCCATTGCATTGGAACAGCCGAATTATGCTGACAAAAATAGTTCACATCTATTTAAATTCTAATAACACCTCCCTCCCTTACCCTCTAATTTTAATTATAATACAAAGCGCGATGCCAAACGATAAAAATTTCCATTTATTAAAGTCAAATGATTTACACGTAACAAAGATAATTTTTATATACATAAAATAAACAAATCATCATAGAAAATGGTTAGAACAACAAACAAGATATGGAAGGAAGAGGCCAATGATTTGAAATACGTTAAGACACATTCTTATTACATTCAGTTGATTTCATATAACTACACAAAATATAAACATCACATTACTAGAAGTTTGATTTAAAACAGATTGTAATCATTGCCTTTAATCAATGGCATGACACAACTAGATTGACGATTTTGCATTTTCTTAGATTATATCCACTGTTTTCTTTAAAAGCAGATATTTTTTTATCAATGAAATGTAAAATTGCACCCTTCCCCGCGATTTATACATCTCTCTCTCTCTCTCTCTCTCTCTCTCTCTCTCTCTCTCTCTCATGTAACAAGTAACCCATAGGAGTAGTTAAACTTCCTCTCTCTATAAGCTTTGGCGTTTCTTCTACCGCAAAGAGCATCAGTATAAATTAATACAAATATCTTTATAGGCCTACTAGCATGCTCATATGAAAATTTCATAAACCAACCATTTCTTTTTTTTAAATCAAAACATTTTACACCGTCGAAAACTCACGCTTACTGATATGGACCAACTCAATCAATTTTTTTCTCGGTTTTGTGAATAATCATCATTTAATTATGCCTTATTCTAATTTACTCCTGCGAAGAATATTAATCCTACAGATCACGTTAATTATAAACATTGATGTTCATAGTCCATAAACATGTATGGTCATAGTTATTAGTTCTATTATGCACATAATAAAATTATTAATAAACATTGATGTTCATAGTCCATAATCATGTATGTTCATAGTCCATAAACATTGATGTTCATAGTCCATAAACATTGATGTTCATAGTCCATAATCATGTATGTTCATAGTCCATAAACATTATGTTCATAGTCCATTAATATGTTTGTTCACATAATTTGATCTTTGATATTTAAAGACATTCGCTCTTTCATTGTTAAGGATTGCAAATGAAAACTTCAACGTGGTGATCCTTAAATATTCTTAAAATTTTGTTTCATATAACTGTCCATATGGCCAGTGATGTTTGGTTTATGATGTCATTAAATTTATGGTAACTATGCACTTCGGAACATAACCACGCGTAACTATGAATTTATTGCCGTCATAAACTGCAAACTCTGAAATAATGATACGATTGAAGAAAAACAAAACTTGTTTCGTTTTCATATGACCAATTTAAAGGCATTGCGAAGACTCATTTGTAATTTGCCTTTTAATCAATTTTATTGTATTACCTTAACACAAACTTTGACACACGTTACATGTACACACATTAGTATACACTATAATTACAAAAAATTTAAATTTTAACTTTTTTTGCACATCTGGCACGACCAGAATAAAAGATGTGAATCAGTCCAATTTGCAGTGTGCATGACCAAAATATATTAATTAAGGAATCATTAAGGAATCATTTGGCAAACAGAAATAAGTAGATGATTACAATGTAAACAAATGAAATACAATGCATCATTTTTTTTATTCCTCAACCTTCACATACTGTGTCAATTAAATCTTTGAATAGTGTCGCAGGAACGATAACTTTGGATAATGTTAAAACGAATGTCTAATTTATATAAATGACCGCAAAACAATAATCTTCGATTAATATCAAACGAACAACAGTTTAAATAGTAAACATTGAAATTATACTTTAAAGTATTTACTCTTTGCCAGAAACATGCAATTAAAAATTGTAAGGAGCCGCTGCTTCTTAATTTTTAAAAGTACTAATTACCTAATGAATTTTAAACGTAACATTTTAACTCGATTTTATTTGAATTATTCAAGTACTCTTTTATGTATAATATTTTAAAAAGGTACTTATTTGTATAGCTTTATGGAGAAATAATCATATTGAATTCTGACGTATTTATCCATCCCTACCTCCAACCTTTACCCCAAGAGATAAAACCAACTTGAATTCTTGTATGTCTGTCATACTGTAATATTTGATCTTTTTTAATGTATGGATTAATAAAACTTTGAAAGTATGAAACGTTACAACATGCATGTCCGTGTTTTATCAAGGTATTTAAAATAAATGTAATATGCTGTTACATGCATGTATGTCCATTACGTATTACATGTCTCAACAACTATCTACCCCGTACTTGTTATGTCATGTTGTAAATTTTGAATTTACCGCGTGGAAGTAAATACAAAATTAAGAACATGACAACTGCCGTCCGGTAAATTCAAAATTTAAAAATGACACTTCATTCATAACAGCATGCAGTATTGAATTTATCATGAATTGTTATTGAGTCTAAAACTTCTGCAGTTAATAAAATTATATAAATTATCTATATTTATGAAATAAATATTTGTTACAAATGTGATATATAGAAACTTCAAGAAAAAATATTCCTAAACCACAAAAAGCAATGTATGAAAACATATCAAAACAGCTTAAATTTCCTCTAATTAGTGCTCATTTTTACCGTGTTTGGATTTCCCACTTCGTGACGCTGTAGCAGGAAGACCCGGACGATGACGTGTGCCAAGCGCGATAACTCTAATAACTAAATGACAACTAAAGCAGTATCTGTTGGAAGTTTATTCATACGATAAATAATGCTAGCGTAGATGTTGAACAAAGTTGGCGTCCGACTCACGATCGCGTCCGACTTACGATCAGTTTACCCTATTTGCTAAGAATCAATTAACTAAATGAGATTGGACACACGTTTGAATATGCAAAAAAGTAGTTTATATATACGGTAAGTTATAACTGTATCAGTGATATAACTGAATGTTTATATATGATCCATGTATTTTTACGGTAAAGTTATATATATTACAGTATATATAAAAACTTCAGCATAAAAAAAGATGAAGAAATGATCACAAAACACCTTTAAGCATGCTTTTAAAAGAAAACAAACACGGATAACTTTCCAAGTACATGATTGTCCTACCGGCCACACCCAAAACTTACATCTTTGTAATACGTACAACTTCTGTTTTGCCATTTGCAGACGTTACAAAAACACGATTTTTACAGAAAAGGCGCTTAAACTCATTCTGAAAAGCCTTATTCAAAAAAGTGTAAATTACGGGATTGACGCAAGAATTCGCATATCCAATCAGTTTTAGAATTGCGCTTTTTATTCGAAAAGACTCGTTTTCATTGATAACAAATTCCCTGAAGAGATGGAAAGTGAAGAAAGGCAGCCATAACGCAGCAAACGACAAAAACAGCATTATAAGCATTTTGATCACTCTTTTCTTTTGCTTGATGTTCCGTTCGTGATGACGTGGATTTTCTTCTACATCGCCAATAGGGTGGTGGATCCAAAGACGATGTCCTATTCGGCCGTAGCTGAACGCCATGATCAGAACCGGAAGTAGATAAAAACACGTGTACGTCACAGCTGTGTATATACGGCTACCGTATTCATTTGGGAAGAACTCAGCGCAGGTGAACCTGAAACCATCCATAATAAAGACACCGTCAACAGACTTTACATTCACTCTTTTGTCCAGTTTCTGAAATACTAAATTTGGGGATGGAACACACAATGAAACACACCATACTGACAGTATAATCATTTTTGCCGAACCCCTGTTGTGGATGACATTGGCGAATCCTATTTCACAAATGACCGCATACCTATCAAAAACGAATAGGTATGCATATAATCTTGAATATGTAACAAGATGGTTCAAAAACTAAACTAAGTATAAATAAATACAAGTACAGGGGCAGAAAAAATCCAAATGCATGTATTTCAAGTAGTAGTGACATTGATCTTTTAAAATGTATTATTGTAAATTAAAGGATAATAAAAAAATGAAGTTTATATTAATATTATATGAAATGATTTCAAAATTAAAGCATCGATGACAAAATGATGATATTAAGAAGGTAAGTTTTTTTTATCATAAACTTTGATGTTTTCTGTATATTACAGACATTTTGCACATAAGACGGTACGCATGGTTCAAAAACACTAACTAAAAAATTTAATACTAGTTAATTCAAATACTAGTTTTATCCGCATTCTAATTTCTCAGATGGAAGAAAATAAAGTATACCTGTCAATGGCAATAAAAAGCAAAGTTAGAATACTAGCTACGACAGTTACTCCTTCAACGTATGCCGTAAATTTGCAAAGAAACGCTCCAAAGTTCCCCGTCGCCATCCAATCATTGGCCACAATATGGTACAGTTGAAAAGGCATGTTCAGGGTTGCAATCATCAAGTCACTGCTGGCTAACGATATAATGTAGATGTCGGTCAACGCTCGCGCTTTTTTCACAACACCGATCAGTCCAAGCACCAAAGAATTTCCCAAAACTGCCAAAATTATGATGAGAATATACAATGCCATGAACGCTTCTAATGAGGCTTTCGGCAACGGAGCAGGTAAAATGTTTTTCCTGTCTATGGTAATACTATACAATGGCGAATTGCATATATTCCGCAATTGCAAGAGAAAAGAACTATTGGTATTGTTCGTTTTCCCGCCGGCATGGTGGCATAGCCTCGCAAAGATGGAAAAGTCTATCGATGGCTGTCTTTCGCCGTTGTTGCTTGATATATTTAAATTTCCAAAAGATGCTGGATAAGATGGCGTCTGTGTTAAATCCATTGTTGCCGTGTGCCGAGGAATATCAGAATAGCTCTATAACATCCTGATGGCTCACTTTTGTCTCGCTAACCCTCCAAGCTGACGTCTTCTAATTGACGACATTGTTGGCTTGATTAATAGTCGAACTATTGTCGATATCAACCAATGCAAACAGGTTGTTTTCATAATTGTCTGTAATTTATCTTGCAGATTTGATATTTTCTATCCATAAAATGTGATTTTGTTTGTAGTGTAGCACGACACCTGTCATATTTCTTAAAATGATTGTGTGTATCTAAGAAGTAATACAGATTGGTGATTGTCGAGTCTGATGGTCAACAGATGTGTTGAACTTTTTTAACTCTGGCAAAATGACCACAGCCAACATTATCTTATCAATGACGCTAATCACAAAAATAAATATTTGTCTTCAAGACTATACATGTATATAGTCCAAATTATGAATTTTATTAATGTGTTAGCTGCAAAATCTAACTAGAATATCTTCGTATTGTATTGAAGTAAATATAGAATATGAGAAAGCAGTTCGAAGATACATTCATCATACAAAGAACTTGGATGATTTCAATTTGTTTTTACACAGATACCTGTCGTTAAAAATATTTCTTTTATAGAAAGATAATTTCAATTTCCTCTTCTTTACTGATAACCTTATCATAATTTTATAAAAGGAAATTATCTTACTATAAAAAGAAAATTGTTTGTGTCTGTGGTCATATAGTGAAATACATTGTACATGTACTAGTACTTGAATTTTTTTCCCTCAAATTTTACGGTTAATAATCTTGGCAAATGCGGAACTGGTTGGTTTTTTCTCTCGATATTGTTCAGTATTACTTAATCATAAGGAAGTTGGTTTTCTGATACCTGCTAGAAGAGGTTTGGTTCATATAAACGTTTTCGTACATCGTAAAAATGATATTAAAGAAAATTAGTATTGATACAAATCGGTGGAAATTGTTATTTTGAACGTTCAGTAATTGACATGTTTAAAACAAATCATTAGAATTTGATATTCGGTTCATTTAATTTCTTTTTTGATTAGAAAAGTAGTACAAAGAGTTGCAATATTTCCACAGTTGCACAAATATGGCTTAATCTGCCCTGGGGGAATTGAGAATAAACAAATAGAATCCTAAGCTATTAAGGAAGATGACTTCCATTGTCCTAATGATGATTTGGTGATTCTGACTTCCATTTCAACGTCAGAGTTGAAGGAGTGAAACATACCTGCCCTTCAACTGTTTTCACCCCAACTCCGCAACAAAGACACAAGTCCTTCACCCTCAAACTGAACTAAATCGGAATCAATTAATTATAGGTTTTAGACGTTATTTCAGATATTGTAAAACGTATCTATTTATATATCTACATAATTATTTAATATGCACTTATCATGTTCTATGCGATTATTTTTGTATTATTTGCGTAATCCGTATTCTTGCTGTCAGTTTATATTAAATATAATTATCAAACGAATATTCTGATAAATCTTTATTGAAACAATGAGTTGCAGTTTACTAAAGGAACCGGTAAGGTCATTATGGTTCTCTTTATTTATAAAATCTTAAATGAAAGATGATACTACACAGTCAAAACAATCTTTAACAAAGAACAAAAATGCGCCGGATAATTACATGCAGTATTCCATTGCCATTAGTGAACCTTCGATAGCCAAGGGTTTCCGATTCACTCTGCTCCTCTATAGAGTAGAGTAGATGAGCAGAGTGGATCGGAAACCCTTGGCTAGCGAAGATGCCATTAGTGGTATTTTTGCACCCGTTTAGGGTACAGCTTTCTTGAAAATGCATAGACATGCATGCCATGTTATATATCATTCCCTAGTGAAAAATAATTCTTATTGCATTTCCCGTTGGATTTTTTTCAAAAATCGCATCAAATTATATTTTTCATAGGAAAATGGTAATTCCTACCGGAATTAACTAAAACAAGTAGTTTTCTAATAGGAAACTTAATCTTCTTAACAAACGGAATATAAAGTCCCATCTTGTTCACATCCTTCCGAAATTTCAATTTTCTTTAGGAAGTCGTTCTAAATATGTGATATAATAAAGCAGAAAAACAATTGCATAATCAGCTTAAACGCATTAACAACAAAAGTACGAATCGGAATGATTTGCAAGTTTCTGCTATTATCCTCCACATACATTAATTTTTCAGGATTTATCAGAAACGGAAATCAAAATATGTTGTAAAAGATGTCGATGCAGCCGTTGTAAATTGAAGCCTCCACCCCCTCCGCCCGTTTTATTGTACATGTAGCATTTCATAACGAGTGGGTGCCTATGTGAAAGGACTTTCATTTTTCAACGCACTCTATACCATTCACTACTTCAGATGTTTCCAAGTGATTTACCAGAAACCAGTCCTTCGTCTTTCTTCGAGTTTGGCTATCTACATTTTTCTTGATTCCAGCTCCAACGGAGAACGAACCCTCTTCCGAAAACACACAAGCGTCGTTTTTGTCCTGTACGTTAAATTCAGCTAAATATATCTTTGATTTTAGTTCCTTTAATTGAATGGGACAAATAAAATAATCGTCTATTAGAATTTTTGTTTGGGCCGGATTTTTACAGGTGTTTGGTTTAACTCTAAGACTTTCTTGTCTAACTTCAGGGCGATTTTTATCCCGTTTGGCTTTGCATCCTCCATTACTGATCTTTTCCGTGATGAAAGAATCGAGTTTTTCTAAAAACGATCTTTTTGCCTCGTCCTCTTTTTTCCACGAATTTTTCCCAGAATTGTTCACGATAACCACAATAAAAGAGTGTTTCTTCCTGTTTGGAGTGTTGGCAAATGCAGGCAGTCTTCCTCGGAATAGTTCATACGTCGGTTTCTTCCCAGCCTTTACAAATATGACGTGTTTATCGACGAAATCCTTATACAGCTCTCTTTTTGTGCGATGAATTGGGTTACCTGTGAATATATAATAAGAATAAGTGTTCGTGATCTTTGTTTGGTCTTTCTTGTTCCATAAATATGTGTGCGATTTTTAGGGGAAAGGTTATTTAGAACTAAAATATGTTTCAACTAAAATTAAACAAGAGGCCCTCAGTCCTGACGGTCTCCTGGGTCCCATATCCCTCAGATTGATATGTCAGAGAGTCTCATGTTTGCATTTAAGATTCATTTTGAAGTCTAAACCTTTATATGGGACTCCTCTGACTGTTACCCTGCTTTTATTGTTTGATGTTTGAAAAATATTCATTCATAAAAAGGGGAGCTGCGGGTTCAAGAGTCGGGAGAATCTCGGATTATCTACACCTTAGCTCAAGCCCCCCCCCCCCCCCCCGATAAAAAGCCTCCACTTCTGCCTCATGACCTGGGGAGTGAATTTCACAATTTAAAATCAGGATACTAGTATTATGAACATGACAACAATGCAGGACTTTATCTTCCATGACTGTGGTAGTACAGGAAAAAAAAATTAAATCAATACATTTTCGCTATTCGGCCATATTGGCCACGCCCTAGGTCCTGGACGTCTGGCCCAAGGGTCATGAATTTCACAATTTAGGTATAAGATTTCGTGGACATCATAACCATGCAATTAGGTTTTCACAAACATGTATGGGAATAGAGAAGAAGAGGTTTTTTTAAAGATCTAATACATTTTCACTATATGGCTATATTGGGCCTTTTACTTTGACCCAGGGGTCATGAGTTTCACAACTTTCAAGTAGAGGATTGATGGACATCATAACCTAGCATTTAGTTTTTCTCAAATATATTTGGGAGTAGAGAAGAAGATTTTTTTAAAGATTTAATACAGTTTTACTATATTGCCATATTGGCCCTGACCTATAGCTAGGGCCTGAACCCCTGATCCAGGGGTTATGAATTTCACAATTTTGGTAGAGGGCTTCATAGACATCATAATCATGCATTTAGTTTTTACCCCACATGTGTGGGAAAAGAGAAGATTTTTTTAAATTTAGCTTTTTTTGCATATTTGGCTCCACCTTTAGCGCCCTGGGGATGGTAGAGTCATGAATTTCACAATTTAGATTTCTCTTACCATAGAGATGCTTCATACCGAAAATGGTAACAATTTGGCCGTGCAGTTTTCAAGAGGAAGTTATTAAATATGTAAAATAAAATTGTTAACGAACGACACATGATGCACGACGCACGACGACGGACGAAGACCAATTTCATTAGGTCACCTGAGTCACTAAAAAAACGTCAGACTTGTTCTTAAGATTTTATTTCCTATGAAATGTACATGATGTTTACTTCTGGACCAAGGGGAGCTGCCCCCCCCCCCCCACTTTTTCTTGCATCAAAAATAAAAATTGGAAAGCCACTTCGAACTCCCGTATGTGTCGGAAGTTTGATCAAGTCCCTCCAAGTTGGAGACACCGATGTTTACCTGTATCGTATGTGGATGTATGGTGACCTTTTTTGAATCAAGGATCAAGGTCAAAAATTGTGTGTAAAATCCTTGCTCAAAATTAACCTTTTAGAACTACCCAGTGGCGTGTCGGAAGCAAATTGGAAGCGGGGTGGGGGGGGGGGGGGGTAGACTTATCAAAAATCTTGACAAGCAAAAAAAAAAAAAAAAAAAAGAAGAAAAAAGAAACAAAGAAGGTATCCGTTTCAGGTTACGTATATGAGGGGGGGGGGGGGTCATGTTCCGACGCCTATGCTTCCTCGCGTCTTTTTCATGCCAAAAGTGAGGCCCTTTGTATACATTCAAAACATATAATATTTTAATATTTATATGTACTTGTAGGAATAAAACATTTTATTTTATATATACCCGGGCGAAAAATTTATGAGTTATTAATGTTTTCTTGTTCTGAAAGTAAGTAGTTTTGTTATGATGAAAATCTATAAACGGTATTTCTAAAAGTTCTATGCGGGGGAAAGATTTTCCGACAGGAAGCTGGGCGGTTAACAAACTAACCATCAGATCTTCGTAAAATTTTAAGTAAACTATTATTTACTAAAGGAAAAAAATCATATATTTTACTTTTAATATTTTGGGTATTTTACTACATTTTAAAATAGGGCTCTTCTTATAAAGGAGATCAATACAGTCTTATAATGGCCACGACCATCGAACACTCTTAATGCTTCTGTAGTGTTTACATTTTATTGCAGATACTCATTACTATACAAAACCCGAAAATAAAATAAATGTACTCAGGGTCTTTCAATGTCAAACAAATTAAAATTAATTTAACCTTGGTTAAAAATTGGCAACTTGATAAATAATATAAAAAGTGATTTATAACTACTATAGTATGATACGTTTGCGTTTAAAATATGAACAATTACTAAACAAAATTGTAGGTTTTTTTAACATCGATTTTCAACATCCATTATATTAACAACATGAGAGGATCTAGAGGGGGTTAGGGGGTCAGGACCTCCTCCCCATCCCCCCTGCAAATTCAAATTTCTTTAAATTTACATTATAAAATTACCAAAAATATACCTCAGGGGGTCCTCCCTGAAAAACTCAAATAACCGTCGGACTCCCCCCTCCCCCACTGAATTTTTTTTTGGATCCGCGCATGAACAATGTTTAAAGATTATAATATACTGGTATACCCACGATTAATAAATCCACATTTTTATTCTATTATTTTAAAATAAAAACAATTCATGCTCAGAAATACCGGTACAATGTTTAAAGATTATAATATACTGGTATACCCACGATTAACAAATCCACATTTTTATTCTATTATTTTAAAATAAAAACAAATCATGCTCAGAAATACCGGTATATTCCTATATGAGAGATTCGGGTGATTTGAAATTGCATGGTGCTCTAAAAATCACGAGAATGTACCACTTACATGTACTTGAATTGACTAACAATAAATAGGTCAGGAGGGACACCAATAGAAGACAGGCGATTTTCATCTCGTGTGCTTATCTGAAGAGTAAAAATATACACTACAAAATATCTTAATTCCGTATATGGACAGCATTACAGCTTTCATGTGCATGAACTACACTATTATCTAATATGACTGAAATGTTTGTTTTCAATCTGTTCTTAGTTTTTTTCTGATTGTTTTAATAGTTTGTAAAACCAATAGCATGAAGTACCGAAAATCTTTTGATATATTGAAACGATTACATACTTACATTATCCGAAAACGTCAGCCTTCAATCGTTGCTGTACAACACAATTAATACAATTGTATATTTCACATGATATCCTTCCTTGTTGTCCTCTTAACAGTGTGGAATGATTTTACCCGTACGAAAATATTGGCCGTTTCCTGGCTGGACTCAGGGTGAACTTAGACGTATTCCGGTTAAAATGTAACCGTACTTAGGAGTATCAAAGGCGTACATGTGCGATAGAATAGGTTCCAAGTAATTTTATAATTATTTGTTGTTTGAATAAATTTATTATTGATCTCATATGTTTCCATATTATACAGTTTCATTCAAGTTATTTATTTGGTAAAGTCACCTATGGGTTTCCAAACATGTAAAGTATTTAGGTTGTTGTTCATGGTCTAGTGATTCTTGATTGTGGTTGGTTGGTTTTAAGGTGAAAGGTTGAATTCTTTGAAGGTAGAGTGATTTTGGTGTGTTTGATTTAATTTCTCCAGTGACTACTGTTGAGAGCGGTCTGACATATATTAGATTCTAGACAGACTTGGACTGAGACCTAAAGTAAGAGAGTTTAACTTTATTAACTTGTGTGAAAGATAAATAAATTATAAATTAAAATAAAGGGTTAGAATGCTATATATGGAAGTAATTATTTTATCGGTAATTAATTATTTATTTGGTTGATTTGTAGAGTCATTCCTAAAATCCTACAGTAATTTACAGTGTAGTACCTGCATGATGTCAATTACATGTTACTAAGGTTCTGATAATATATATCTGGTAAGATCTATGTTTTGTGTGACTAACATATAAATGTATGTGGTGTCCAAATTGTCATAACTGTGTCTATAATATATGTTTTACATTCATATATAAAAGTCATAATTATGCATATAAGTAATAATTTACATATTGATCACTCTTAATAATAATGGTGAAATATGAACGATTGGATTTATATTTGATCTATTTTCCATTTCATTAATGTAGTAAATGTGATTGAATTATGAAATGGAGTTATTGCACTTGATATGTGTTTGTGTTGTCTTGTGGTGTGTATGTTTATGTATGTTTGTGTATGTTTCAGAGCCATATATCTATCACAATAAATTTGTTACATAGTCTACGTGTGTCCAGTAATTCATCCCGTAACATATGGAAAACGCTTTGCATGTTAGACGGATTCCATCTTATTTATAACCGGACCTTACCTCAAACATTAGCCGTATTTTCAGCATATCTAGCCGTTTTCTGTTAAAGTTAACCGTATTATTTCTCACATCCCGTTTTCCTCCTGACAATCATTAAATATTCCACCTTACTTAGCAGTTTGGTAATTCTTTGAAAGTTATGATATAAAATTTACGGCTAAAACTTGAAATGACCAAATCAACATGTGTTAAAGACGTACTACAGTTTATTTTCCGTGCTATAAATATCTCATTTACAATTTGAATTCTTAGAGAACTGTCTCTTGCTTTTACTCGATAAACTTTACTACTTTCTTCAAATTGTTTTATTTTATCCGTCAATCAAACGTCAATATTTAATATATTTTGGTATTCTGCCGGCGTGCACAAATCCATTTCTTCAAATGACACTAACATACAGTTTAAAACAATGCTTATTAACCTTACATTTAAATTCAATTAGATAATCCGATGACACTATTAAACAAGTTATATATGTAGACGTTTGTTCTACACACAAGCTGGTTAGTTGCAAGGAAATTTTTATCTTGATCTCAATACAACAGGGTGCCATTTGAATGGACTCCCTGATGGGCAAGAGCCGCAGCCTCTCCCTGCATTGCAGAGGGGCGTCAGAAGGGGAAATTATTTTTCTACCATGCATGTACATACTATTTTAGCCACAATGTTAAATCAATATAAAGACAGGAATGGGTTATGAACACACTAGCTTATTTATTGTTAAATTGCTACTAAAATTGTTTGGATATGGCCATCATGCACTTGAAAACTTTGTTTATTAAAATCAGCGTTACCCCATACCATATTTTCTGGCCTCAGAGGCAGCCGCGCCTTGTGAGTTTTGAATTTGGCAACAACGGTCATTCCCAACTTTCCTGATCATCTTTGTGTTACAAAACTTAGACATGTGTGTAAACTGTTACGAGGATTATTTTTTGGAAAAAAGGCAGTGAAATTAATTTACAGCTATTTTATGTAAACCGTTAAGTCTTATGGAATAAAGCAAAGTGTGCGCGGTATGTGGACTAAAAGACATACATACAGGAATCTTAATGTTAAATCGAAAGTAAGTCAACATTTTATTATGTTCATGATTTTATTGAAAATAGTAATGTTGTGCAGTTAAAATTTGTGCTAATTGTATATGTGAGGAAGAAAGGCATTTGTTTTAAATTATTCTTCATTTAAAAGATGTAAGACAATGTATTCACTCTAGGAATCTTTCAAAATCTTTTCATTCCTTAAGAACTGAAAGCTGTTGGAAACAACTGACATTATGCAGAACAGTAAAACACAAGAAAAACAACGACACCAGCACGTCATTGAGAGTGTGGCAAACTGTTTTCTTATAAAGCTGCCCTAGTCTATTGAGAAACAGCCTGATTGAAATAAAAACTAGCTCAAAAGCAGAAGGACAATTGACATGAAAGACTAAAAAGTAGAAAGCCAGGCCTACCATACATGAACCCTACCAAATCCGAAGTTTTGAAAGGTAAGGATTGGATCTTTTTTTATTTGTTCACATTGTTGAAAAGTATTCTTTAATTATAATCATGATAATAACAAAAGGTAAATGTATATTGATATATTTATATTTGACCGAGTGTTTAGTTGTATTTCTTTATCAAATTACATGTATTTTTCAGACTATGAACATATTGAGTATGAAACGTGAGAGAAGTATTTAAGTGATGCAATTACCGAGAAGATTTGGAGAAGATCAGCTACACTAGAAACTTTCAAGAAACTAACTGTACAAACATGACAAATGGAGTGAAAATGTGGACTGAAAATCAAAAATGTTAAATTATTAGTTTCAGTAGTATGCAAATATTAGGGAAAAAAGACTGTGATATCTGTACTTTGATATGTTTAAAAAAGGAAATACACAAGCATTATAGATGATTTTATGTTTTGAGTATGGGCACTGATTTATAAGAGGAATGAATGCAATCGATACAGACTCTGATTCCACCCCATTTGGCGCAAGTTTTTAAAAGGAAGTCACTGGATTATGCATCATAAGACCAAAAGAAGTTGCTCCGTGTGTTGTAAAAGTGTTCATCTTTACCTTAAGGCGGATTCGGACGCCACCTTGTACTAAGGCGGATTCCATAATATATTAAGGCGGATTCCACCTTATATTAAGGAGGTTGGATCCTGCGATCATAAGTCTCTAAGTTTTTTTCTGAAGTATTTTTTAAAAATCTATATACATAGCTAAACCAAAATTCAAAACAAAATTTTGGGGTCTATATGCTCCTTTCAGTGCTACAGTGTATTTAATATGACCTTTCTGCACTGAAAGTGCAAATTGCACATAAATAGCTTTTCCTCAATAATTTTTAATCGGAATAACCCATGGCATCAAATACAAATTTATATTATTTAAAAATAATAAAATTAAAATAATCATAAAAAAAAAGTTTGCAATTTCTTCACCTAATTGATATTTTGACCTTTTTGCACTGATAAAACGCTGTTTGTATCCATTAATGATTCGACATGCAATAAAATTATTTAAAAGTCTCAAAATTTTTCTCAAATTTTAATAGACTTGTCAAAAATATCTTTCAAATTCAAAAAATAAAACCAAAAGTATGGGTCTATGATATAAATTTTGAGATATAGCATGAAATAAGCTAATTTTAGGCAAAAATTAGAGTTAATTTTTTCTTGACTTTTATGAAATATTAGTTAAATGTGCCAATATATGTCGATAGAAATATTGAAATATTGTTAAAATGTGTTTTTTGAAACAACACGAAGATAATCCAATGCATAAACTAGCTGGAAATTTGGTCTGCACTGAAAATAAGGAAGCTAAAATTACAGTACTCTAAAACAACTGAGTTATGAAAAATGTTCATTTTCTTCTTGAAAACCTTCCGCCACAAAATATAGTCCCTTACTTAACTCTGTAAATATGTAATTTTCCCTAAACTATTTTATTCAAAATAGTTTATTTAGCATTGTAAAATAGGAATTTACATGTAGAATTAATATATGACACAGAATTTCCAGACTAGAGGTGACCCAAAATGGCTACCCAAAATCAGAGGATCGAACCTCTTTAAGGCGGATTCCACCTTATTTTAAGGCGGATTCCAATTTACCATAAGGTGGATTCCGCCTAAGAGTAAGATTCCATTTTGTTTTAAGGCGGATATTATTTACACGGAATACGCTTAATCTCATTTAAATATTTCGAGCCATATACCGCCCGGACTCCACCCTGAATCTGTGAAATTTGTAATGCATTCACAGGAATGAAAGGCGGAATCCGTCTTTCAAATTTCGCCTAGAGTCTGCCTTAAGTCAGGGCGGAATTTTTCGTACGGGAAATTTATTTAACAGCTCTTTTTAATTATTTTACACTGATCACCAGTTCGTTCATCTCTTTCCAAATTTTAAGTTTTTTCTGAACTCTCTGGCACAAAGTATACCACTTTTTCCATGTCTGTTTATGGTTTTGTAAAAACAAAATGAGTCAGTTAGATTCAGACAATTAAGAACTTGATAATGTACAGAGCTAAATGTATACATACAAAATTACCATACTCTTTATATTAGATGACTTGTTTTCACTTAAAGTGTCTTGAATTTTGTTGTAATGAAATTGTTAATTGATGCATGTAATTTTTTATAAAAAGAATTAACATTTAATGATGAAGAACATGTCAGCACCCTTGTCACTGTGGTGATTTTTTATTCATCAGGAAAAGATAATCCAGAATGAACAAACGATTATCACCATTTGGTCGATACAATAGACGGTACATTGTTTACTCAAAGGAATCCAAATGGAAACCATACGGAACCTCAACGGGATCTGAATGGAACCCAAAAGTACTTAAAAGGAAAAAAATAAACTAATATAATGAAGTATTTAAAGTACATGATATTGACTATTATTGAGTTATGTTATATTTGCAATAATATGATACTTTATTAATATTTTTAAAATTTTATACAGAAAAATCTTTTTCCACTTTAAGATAACCTGGATTGGGGGAGTTTAACGCTTTATAATCTGCGAAGCGGATTATATAAAAAGCGTAAATTGCTCCAACCCAGGTCATACGAGTATAACTTGGGTAAATATTGTGTTCATTCCTTATAATTTAATTTTCGGTAATTTACTGTACAAGTTGAGTGCGTTTTACTTTTGTAAATGATATTTATCTGTTTATAATTCAAACGTAACGTCAAACGGGTTAGTACGTTTTTGACGTTGGTGCATTGTGATGTGTCTTGTGACATACAAAGCAGGTTATACAAATTTTACTAATTTTTTCTATCCAACCAAATGTCGCGTTACAACCAAAATTAAATTATATATATATATATATATATATATATATATATATATATATATATATATATATATATATATATATATCTGTGTGTGTGTGTGTGTGTTAAAATTTGAACCCCAGTTTTGGTTCTGATTTTTAAAACTTCACTACATCTTCACTATATATACAAGCTTTTATGTAAATATTGGCATTCCTGGTGCAGTTGTTCTTAGAAGATTTTTAAACATTTTCCTATGTATTTCTAAGTTAAACTTTGAACCCCGCCTGGAGCCCCAGTTTTGGTGCGGGGGTCAAGATTTTTACAATTTAGAATCTATACGCTTTTTTGTAAATATTGGGTTTTCTGGTGCAGTGGTTCTTGAGAAGAAGATTTTTTTTAAAGACAAATAACCTATAATCCCTGTTTCGCAATTATCTTCCTAAAAAGGTTAAGCCCTTTATTTTAAGAATTTAAATTTTCTTCTCATAAAGATGCTTTGTACCAAGTTTGGTTAAATTTTGTTCAGTGGTTTTAGAGAAGAAGTCAAAAATGTGAAACGTTTTCAGACGTACAGACGGACGAATGGACAGACGGACAACCGGACAACGGGTGATCAGAAAAGCTCACTTGAACCTTCGGTTCAGGTGACTTTATAAAAAGAACAAACATCTTTCACCCACATAAAAATATATTTTATTTCACAGTGCATTGGATATACTGGTAATTCACAGCACCTAAAATCAATTTGTATTGTATTGCGTACTTCTTTGCCAGTTAGCATCGTATATTTACTGAGCTATGAAAGAAAAAAACATCACTTGGAGTGCATCAACAATAATGAAATGATTGATGTAAAAAACTAAAAATTGATGCACTTAAATGAATGTACATGTTAATAAAGATAAAATATGCCTAAATTTATGCCCACACAATTGCTGTATTCAATTAAAATATGCATAAATTGATGCTCACACAATTTTATGTATTCGATTAATTCATTAGTCAATAATGACCATGAAATTAACCATCAATAGTATTTCCCTCTGGTCTAAAAACAGTTCACTGTACACAGTGTCATACTAGCACTTTCATGCTAATCGGAGCTATCATTAAGTAGGTGGAGGAGGTGGCGGTGCCCCGAGCATGTCCAGGGTATTCATATCAAAAGCCCCTGGAGGAGGGGGTGGAGGAACCGCCATGGGACCTTGCTTGCCTGGTGGGAGTGGTGGAGGAGGGACACCACCACATGGCATTGGAGGGGGCGGTTGCCATGGCGACGCCGATGTTATAGGAAGCGGTGGAGATACACATTGTGCTTAAAAAGAAGGAGTCAATTGTTGAAGCCATTAAAATGTTTCATACCTGGTAAGCAATTTTGATATTTGTAACATTTTGTTTTCAACTTTTGCTCGATAGTTTGATGGGTAACTTTTCCATTTGTAAACTTTTATTTTCAACATGGACTGAAGTTCTTATCTAAAGTGTTTAGCATACAAAAGCTAGATATATAGATCTACCTTGCTGCATCCAAGATGATGGAGTCTGGCTGCTTGGAGGAGGAGGAGGTGGAGCTGACAACAAAGATGGGAGTGTTACACCTTGAAATAAAATAATAACACGTCTGATATCATTCTGATTCAATGCATAATGTTAACAAATTATGGCCATTAATGTATTGATGCATAGTTAAATAGAAGTAGCTAGTAATTTTCCATAAAAGTAAGAGTTCCATAATCACCACTACAAGCAGAAGACACAGATATATTTTGAGGTGTCATCGTGTTTGACTGTCAGGGGTTTGGACAATAAAATATCATATAATACAAAATCATATTATTCAAATTCGTATCATATGATAAAATATAATATAGTACAATATCAAATGATACAATCTCATGTGATACAATAATATATTATATAATACAATTTATGATTTTATATTGTATCACATGATATAATTTTATATCTTAAACAATATCGTTTCATATGATACAATATTATATATTAAAGCATTGTATTATACAATAGGATTTGATACAATAATATATAATACAATATCATATTATACAATATCGTATCATAATATACAATATTATATATAAAGATATCATATGAAACAATTCATTTCACAATATATCATATCATATGATTTTTTGCAATATAATATTAAAGGATATAATATTGTATCATATAAAACAATAGTGCAACATATCATACAATACTATATATTATCATGTTATATTGTTTAACAACAAACACATCTATCAAGCAAGTTTGAGTGAGGTAGGAGTTTTTTAGCATCCTTGATAATGGAGATCAGGCTCTGTACCTGAAGCTACTTCTGCGATTCATTTATGTTATAGCTGAATCAACCATGCACGTTTGAAACAGTACTATTATCTATTAAACATGGGACCTGTTCCAAAAAACCATCCTCTTCCAGCATCTGAAACCTATGGCTCTAATTCAGCATCCATCCCTGTGGAGTGCATCAGAATCACAAGATGCATCATATATTCAAACTTGATCAAGATTGAACTATAATAACATAGATTTGTCAATCAAAGGGCAACTGCTTAAAAACTTTAACCAGCTCCAAAAACCTTAACCTCATTTAGCATCCGAAACCTAGGGCTCAGATTCAGCATTCAAGCCTGTCAAGTGCATAAGTATTCATGCAAGTTTATTGAATTTGGGACCAGTAATAACCAAGAAATATTCATTAGAAGGCACCTGATCCAAAAACTTTAACAAGCTCCATAAATCTTAACTACCTCCAGCATCCAAAACCTATGGCTCAGATACAACATTCAACCCTGTCACGTGCACCAGTATCATAAGACGCACCATCCATGCAAGGTTGGTGAAGTTAGGACCAGTGGTAACTTAGAAATGGCTATCAAAGGGCATCTGCTCCAAAAACTTAAACCTGCTCCAAAAATCTTAACCTCCTCCGGCATCTAAACTTCATGGCCTAGATTCAGAATCCAAGTCTTTCAAGTCCACAAGTAGTTCCAGATGCGTTATCCATGAAATTTTGGTAAAGTTTGGTCCAGTAATATCTTAGATACAGGACCCGCAAAAAATCTTTAACCAGTTCGGCCGCCGATGCCGACGCCGGGGGCAAAGCATAAGCTTCCCCCAACTTCGTCTCGGTGAGCTTAAAAAGTCTTCGTGATCTTTGTTTGAGGAAAATGGGGTTTCTTGTTCCATAAATATAAGTGTGCGAATTTTAGTGGTAAGGTTAATTAGAACTAAAATATGTTTCACTTAAAAATTAAAAACCCGTCATATTTGTTCTTAAGATTTTATTTCCTATGTAATTTACATTATGTTTACTACTGGACCAAGGGAAGCTGCCCCTCCCCCCCCCCCCCCTCCACCACTATTTCTTGCAGCAAATATTTTTTCTTTATTTTACAAATTTAAAATGAATAAACATGGAGTCCCCTCCTCCCCACTTTTTGGGAGCATGTAACAAATTGAAGTGAAAGGAAAGAAATTAACAGTGAAAGTAAAGTAAATTGAAGTTAAAGGTATAGTACTCCTCCCCCACGATGCTACGTGCCTGTTGAGCGCCCTATAGTGATCAGTCTGTCTAGCCGTCCGTCCGTCTGCCGTCTGTCCGTTTGAGTTCTTTTTCCAGATCATAAGCATATTTTATATATATTGGACTAAAAATTCACCAATACAGTGCCCGCGGGTTGATAGAGTGCAGTGTAAACACATAAATATAAGAGCTTCAATGAATTAAAATTGGAAAGCTACTTCGGCTATATCGAACTCCCGAATATCTCGGAAGTTTGTTGGAAGTCCCTCCAAGTTGGAGATATCGATGTTTACCTGTATCGTATGTGGATGTATGGTGACCTTTTTGAAGGATCAAGGGAAAAATTGTGTGTGTAAAATCCTTGCTCAAAATTAACCTTTTAGAACTACCTCACGTCTTTATGTCCTTTGCCAAAAGCGAGGCCCTTTGAATACATTCAAAACATACATGTATGAAAAACTGACAATAATAAACCGTCAACCATCTCAAAAATCCATAATACGAAATACAAATTCAAAGCAGAGCAACAAGGACCTCCAAAAAGATAGAGGTAGGATCAGGTGCCTATAGGAAGATTGAGCATCCTCTGCTGACCAGTCACACCCGCCGTGTGCTCTTTGTGGTAATCGGGAAAAAACGGAAAAAGTCCGTAGACAATTATGTGATTAATTATCATAATGGTCTACAATTAGTATGAAAAACGTCAGTCAGCAAGCGACCCAGTGGAAGATTGTATTTGCTGACAAGGTCGTTGTATCGACCATATAACTTACGAACAGATGACTTCAAACGAGAATGTTGATAGTCTTGTTTTATCAACTTGTTTGTCAGTAGCTTGCCTCTCTTTAGAAACTGTTCATACGAAGAGCATGCCCTTGCGTATCGAATTAACTGAGAGACAAAAACACCATATACAGGTGATGAAGGTATATTGCTACATAAGTAAGGAAAGTTGACTATAGAAAAATTGAAGTCATCGCGTTTAATATATATACATCTCACCCGTGCGATGTTATTGCCATTTAAATCTAGACCACGTGGTTTTATCTAAAGTTCTTATCTAAAGTGTTTAGCATACAAAAGCTAGATATATAGATCTACCTTGCTGCATCCAAGATGATGGAGTCTGGCTGCTTGGAGGAGGAGGAGGTGGAGCTGACAACAAAGATGGGAGTGTTACACCTTGAAATAAAATAATAACACGTCTGATATCATTCTGATTCAATGCATAATGTTAACAAATTATGGCCATTAATGTATTGATGCATAGTTAAATAGAAGTAGCTAGTAATTTTCCATAAAAGTAAGAGTTCCATAATCACCACTACAAGCAGAAGACACAGCAATATTTTGAGGTGTCATCAGTTTGACTGTCAGGGGTTTGGACAATAAAATATCATATAATACAAAATCATATTATTCAAATTCGTATCATATGATAAAATATAATATAGTACAATATCAAATAATACAATCTCATGTGATACAATAATATATTATATAATACAATATATGATTTTATTTTGTATCACATGATACAATTTTATATCTTAAACAATATCGTATCATATGATACAATATTATATATTAAAGCATTGTATTATACAATAGGATTTGATACAATAATATATAATACAATATCATATTATACAATATTGTATCATAATATACAATATTATATATAAAGATATCATATGAAACAATTTCATTACAAAATATATCATATCATATGATTTTTTGCAATATAACATTAAAGGATATAATATTGTATCATATAAAACAATAGTGTAACATATCATACAATACTATATATTATAGGAATCATGTTATATTGTTTAACAACAAACACATCTATCAAGCAAGTTTGAGTGAGGTAGGAGTTTTTTAGCATCCTTGATAATGGAGATCAGGCTCTGTACCTGAAGCTCTTTCTGCGATTCATTTATATTATAGCTGAATCAACCATGCAAGTTTGAAACAGTACTATTATCTATTAAACATGGGACCTGTTCCAAAAAACTATCCTCTTCCAGCATCTGAAACCTATGGCTCTAAATTCAGCATCCATCCCTGTGGAGTGCATCAGAATCACAAGATGCATCATATATTCAAACTTGATAAAGATTGAACTATAATAACATAGATTTGTCTATCAAAGGGCAACTGCTTAAAAATTTTAACCAGCTCCAAAAACCTTAACCTCATTTAGCATCCGAAACCTAGGGCTCAGATTCAGCATTCAAGCCTGTCAAGTGCATAAGTATTCATGCAAGTTTATTGAATTTGGGACCAGTAATAACCAAAATATATTCATTAGAAGGCACCTGATCCAAAAACTTTAACAAGCTCCATAAACCTTAACCTCCTCCAGCATCCAAAACCTATGGCTCAGATACAACATTCAACCCTGTCACGTGCATCAGTTTCATAAGACGCACCATCCATGCAAGGTTGGTGAAGTTAGGACCAGTGGTAACTTAGAAATGACTATCTAAGGGCATCTGCTCCAAAAACTTAAACCTGCTCCAAAAATCTTAACCTCCTCCGGCATCTAAAATTCATGGCCTAGATTCAGAATCCAAGTCTTCCAAGTCCACAAGTAGTTCCAGATGCGTTATCCATGAAATTTTGGTAAAGTTTGGTCCAGTAATATCTTAGATACAGGACCCGCAAAAAAAACCTTTAACCGGTTCGGCCGCCGATGCCGACGCCGGGGGTAAAGCATAAGCTTCCCCCGACTTCGTCTCGGTGAGCTAAAAAGTCTTCGTGATCTTTGTTTGAGGAAAATGGAGTTTCTTGTTCCATAAATATAAGTGTGCGAATTTTAGTGGTAAGGTTATTTAGAACTAAAATATGTTTCAACTAAAAATTAAAAACCCGTCATATTTGTTCTTAAGATTTTATATCCTATGTAATTTACATTATGTTTACTTCTGGATCAAGGGGAGCTGCCCCTCCCCCCCCCCCCCATCACTATTTCTTGCAGCAAATATTTTTTCTTTATTTTACAAATTTAAAATGAATAAACATGGAGTCCCCCCCCTCCCCACTTTTTGGGAGCATGTAACAAATTGAAGTGATAGGAAAGAAATTAACAGTGAAAGTAAAGTAAATTGAAGTTAAAGGTATAGTACTCCTCCCCAACGATGCTACGTGCCTGTTGAGCGCCCTATAGTGATCAGTCTGTCTAGCCGTCCGTCCGTCTGCCGTCTGTCCGTTTGAGTTCTTTTTCCAGATTATAAGCATATTTTATATATATTGGACTAAAAATTCACCAATACAGTGCCCGCGGGTTGATAGAGTGCAGTGTAAACACTTAAACAATAAAATGCTTTCTTTGGTGATTCATTCGGGATATGAAGGTAGCGACATTGCAGAAAAAATACATAACCCGCGTTAGCGGGTTATGTAAATTTTTTCTGCAATGATCGCTACCTTCATAACCCGAATGAATCACCAAAGAAAGCATTTTATTGTTTATATTAACATCTTTCTTTTAACTAATTAATAAATTGAGCGTAAAAAGTAAGTAAAATTCACTAAATTACTGTTAACGTACATAAGTACGTTAGCTAAAAGAAACAGCCAAATCGTCTCCTGTGAGACTTTGAGTCTGACATCGTCATGGTTATTTCGTGCAGTCCGTGATTTTTCTTAGGTAGTTGTAGGTCTCGACCAATCGATAAACTGGGCGTGTCAATTTCAGTCCTGTCAATTTCATGTCAGTTTCAGCCGCTGTAGATTTCGACCAATCGATAAACGGGGCGTGTAGATTTCAGTTTGGCTGTTTCTATAGAGCTATGAATTAACTATACGTCTCTGTAAGAAATAGAGGGAATAATACTTGGTAGATGTAAATATATAAATATAAGAGCTTCAATGAATTAAAATTGGAAAGCTACTTCGGCTATATCGAACTCCCGAATATCTCGGAAGTTTGTTGGAAGTCCCTCCAAGTTGGAGATATCGATGTTTACCTGTATCGTATGTGGATGTATGGTGACCTTTTTGAAGGATCAAGGGAAAAATTGTGTAAAATCCTTGCTCAAAATTAACCTTTTAGAACTACCTCACGTCTTTCGCCTTTGCCAAAAGCGAGGCCCTTTGAATACATTCAAAACATACATGTATGAAAAACTGACAATAATAAACCGTCAACCATCTCAAAAATCCATAAAACGAAATACAAATTCAAAGCAGAGCAACACGGACCTCCAAAAAGATAGAGGTAGGATCAGGTGCCTAGGAGGATTGAGCATCCTCTGCTGACCAGTCACACCCGCCGTGTGCTCTTTGTGGTAATCGGGAACAAACGGAAAAAGTCCGTAGACAATTATGTGATTAATTATCATAATGGTCTACAATTAGTATGAAAAACGTCAGTCAGCAAGCGACCCAGTGGAAGATTGTATTTGCTGACAAGGTCGTTGTATCGACCATAGAACTTACGAACAGATGACTTCAAACGAGAATGTTGATAGTCCTGTTTTATCAACTTGTTTGTCAGTAGCTTGCCTCTCTTTAGAAACTGTTCATACGAAGAGCATGCCCTTGCGTATCGAATTAACTGAGAGACAAAAACACCTTATACAGGTGATGAAGGTATATTGCTACATAAGTAAGGAAAGTTGACTATAGAGAAATTGAAGTCATCGCGTTTAATATATATACATCTCACCCCTGCGATGTTATTGTCATTTAAATCTAGACCACGTGGTTTTATATGACCCTTTCAGTTTCGCAGTAAAAATCGTCCCTTGTGTTTATAGTCTATTTTCCAGAATCTAGGTACTTGTAATCAAAGATAAAATCTAGACATTTATTGATTTTAAATTTTATCTTCATTAATTGGTGGATAAAATGAGTTCTAGAAATAAATGTGACAATAGAAAAAATATGGGTTTTTTTAATGTTGCAACAATTAACATGCTTGGTAGCGATCCCCTATAGGATTTATTTTCGATCCGCGCCTGACCTAGTAATAGCATCAATAGTGAAACATACTATACCATTTAAAGCAGAATGTTACATGAAAATGGCTCGATATACTAAGTTTTTATACAAAACAGACACCCATTCTTTTTTTAAAGCATGGTATTGCACACCAAGAGCATAAAACATGGCTATAATTTTATCAATCAACCCAATGTTTACATTTTCAACCACGTGTAGAGTTGTTCAACACGAACGATAACTCTTTTTTTAATATCATCGTTTAGTTTAAATAACCGCTAGATTATGAAATAAGACATATATCTTAAGAGATTTTCATGTTTTAACATAAATCAAAGTAGGATATGATATGAAAAACGGCCAGTACTTAGGTAGTTTGAGAATATTATCCGAACACTTATACTTCCGCTCGAATTTTCACAGGAACTGAACAAATCTCGGCGAAGTCTCGTGAACTTTCATTCGAGCACCTCTGGATTTATTACATACTTAGCAACGATAAAGAAACATTCCGAACACATTCGCAGGGGTGGTCTACCGAGTACGATTCCCTCTATTTCTTACGGAAACTTATAGTTATTCATATCTCTATCGAAACAGCCAGACTGAAATCTACACGCCCCGTTTATCAATTGGTTAAAATCTACAGCGGCTAAAAACTGACAGGACTGAAATCGACACACCCTGTTTATCGATTGGTCGAAACCTACAGCGACCTAAGAAAATCACGGACTGCACGAAATAATAATGATGATATTAGACTCAAAGTCTCAAAGGAGACGATTTGGCTGTTTCTTTTAGCTAACGTACGTATGTACATTAACAGTATTTTAGTGTATTTTACCTACTTTTTATAATTAATTTATTAATTATTTAAAAGAAAGATGTAAATATAAACAATAAAATGCTTCCTTTGGTGATTCATGCGGGTTATGAAGGTAGCGATCATTGCAGAAAAAATTTACATAACCCGCTAACGTGGGTTATATATGCATTTTTATCTGCAATGTCGCCACCTTCATATCCTGCATGAATCACCAAAGAAAGCATTTTATTGTTTAAATGAATATACTTTAATTTATGCTTGTAGGAATTAAATATTTTATTTGATATACATGTATTTACATTAACCGAGTATGATTCCCTCTATTTCTTACGGAAACTCATATATGTAGTTAGTTCATATCTCTATAGAACAGTTGTGCAATCTGACAGAACTGAAATCTACACGCCCCATTTATCGATTGGTCGAAACCGACAGCGACCTAAGAAAAAGCACGTGTCATGATGATGTCAGACACAAGTAGGATACGACTGGACTGTAACAGTTTCTTGTACTTAAACAGTAATTTAGTTAATTTAACTTACTTTTACAATCAATTTATTAATATGTTAAAAGGAAGATATAAATATAAACAATACAAATGGCCAAAAGGCCTTAACGGTCACCTGAGTAGCATAACCCATACACAAACTTGTCAAGGAGTCTCATATATGCATTTAGTTAAGTTTAATTCTGGAATAGAAAATTTTTTAATTTGTTATGACGACCACCTCCCTGCCTGAAATCTTTCAAAAAGGACTATTAAACCTATAATTTTAGCTAAAAACTTAAAAGATCATAAAAGAGTGCATGACCTGATATTGAAAAGGTGCAAGACTCTGATAGAAAATAATTTAATAATAATAACAAAGTGGCTATTATTCCTGTTTTATCTAAAACAACCTCCCATCCCCCATCCCCCATCCCCCGGGGCAGACAGAAACTCTCCCTGTGGGCATTTAAACAAACGAAAAAAAACCCAGCTTTATCGATAAAAGCCATCATGAGTTACTCACTTCTCCTGTTCCAGTTTTTGAATATTCAACATTCGTTGAGAATCACCATCTGGCATATATACCAAAATCATTTTACCTTTATATATCAGTGATTTTAGTTAGCCAATTATTACTTTACTATTAACAAGTCTATTTGTTTATTTTGAAAGTTCAAAAACTGTTTTTGTTTCAAATGATAAAAAGCCTTGCATAACTGTTTTGATCATACAACTTCTTTATAATTACATTATATTCAACGATTAATTACTACATATGAACAAGCAAAGGAAGATAACTCCATTAGGAAGAAGCAAGGGAAAACAAGATGTAATTATAATCGGGGCGATTATAAAGTCTCCCAAACGAACGAGGTTATCATATAGAGTAGGGATGACCCACAAAGTTTCATGTGGTTCCCAGGGGTCCTTAACTATATATCAGGTGAACTAACATAAACAAGGAACAAGAATATACATGTATATGGTTTAGGGGTGGGGATATTAGCCGTTTTCAAGATATTCAGGCACTACCTGTTTGAGGGGTGTAAGAACCACCCCAAGGGCCAATGACCTACATACCATATGATGCCCCTTGACACAAGGAACAAGAATATATATAGTTTAGGGGTGGGGATCTCAAATGTTTTCAAGTTATTTGTGCACTTCCTGTTTGAGGGGGGTCAGGACCATCCCCAGGGCCCATGACCTACATACCATATGATGCCCCTTGACACAAGAAACAAGAATATATATGGTTTAGGGGTGGGGATATTAACCGTTTTCAAGATATTCGGGCACTACCTGTTTGAGGGGATCAGGACCACCCCAAGGGCCCATGACCTACATACCATATGATGCCCCTTGACACAAGGAACAAGAATATATATGGTTTAGGGGTGGGATTCTTAACCGTTTTCAAGATATTTGGGCCCTTCCTGTTTAAGGGGGGTCTGGGACCACCCCTGAGGCCCATGACCTACATACCATTTGATGGCCCTTAACACAAGGAACAAGAATATATATGGTTTAGGGGTGGGGATTTTAACTGTTTTCAAGATATTTGGGTCCTTCCTGTGCCATATTGACCCCACCCTAGTGCCTAAACACCTGTCCCAGGGGTCATAAATTTCACAATTTTGGTAGAAGACTTCATGTACATCATATCCAGGCCTTTAGTTTTTTCACAAATATATATGGGAGTAGAGAAGAAGATTTTCTAAAATTTAATACATTTTTACTATATGGCCATTTTGGCCCCACCCTTGAGCCTAAACCCCTGACCCAGGGACCATAAATTTCACAATTTTGGTAGAGGGCTTCATGGACATCATATCCATGCATTTAGTTTTTAACAAATATCTATGGGAGTAGAGAAGAAGATTTTCTAAGATTTAATACATTTTTAGGTCACCTGAGTAAACTCAGGTGACCTATTGCTATCTGTTTTCGTCCGTCGTCGTGCGTCGTGCGTCGTGCGTCGTGCGTTAACAATTTACATTTTTAACTTCTTCTTAAAAACTACAAGGCCAACTGTTCCCATTTTTGGTGTGAAGCATCTTTATGGTAAGAGGAATGTAAATTGTGAAATTGGTGGCTCTACCACCACCAGGGTGCCACAGGTGGTGCCAAATATGCAAAAAACAGCCAAATTTTCAAAAATCTTCTTCTCTTCTCCCACACATGTGAGGAAAAAACTGATTGCATGGTTATGATGTCCATGAAGCCCTCTACCAAAATTGTGAAATTCATGGCCCCTGGGTCAGGGGTTCAGGCTCTAGGGTGGGGCCAATATGGCCATATAGAAAAAATGTATTAAATCTTAGAAAATCTTCTTCTCTACTCCCATAGATATTTGCTAAAAACTAAATACATGGTTATGATGTCCATGAAGCTCTCTACCAAAATTGTGAAATTCATGGCCCCTGGGTCAGGGGTTCAGGCTCTAGGGTGGGGCCAATATGGCCATATAGTAAAAATGTATTAAGTCTTAGAAAATCTTCTTCTCTACTCCCATAGATATTTGTTTAAAACTAAATGCATGGATATGATGTCCATGAAGCCCTCTATCAAAATTGTGAAATTCATGGCCCCTGGGTCAGGGGTTCAGGCTCTAGGGTGGGGCCAATATGGTCATATAGTAAAAATGTATTAAATCTTAGAAAATCTTCTTCTCTACTCCCATAGATATTTGTTAAAAACTAAATGCATGGTTATGATGTCCATGAAGCCCTCTACCAAAATTGTGAAATTTATGGTCTCTGTGTCAGGGGTTCAGGCTCTAGGGTGGGGCCAATATGGCCATATAGGAAAAATGTATTAAATCTTAGAAAATCTTCTTCTCTACTCCCATAGATATTTGTTTAAAACTAAATACATGGATATGATGTCCATGAAGCCCTCTACCAAAATTGTGAAATTTATGGTCCCTGGGTCAGGGGTTCAGGCTCTAGGGTGGGGCCAAAATGGCCATAAAGTAAAAATGTATTAAATTTTAGAAAATCTTCTTCTCTACTCCCATATATATTTGTGAAAAACTAAAGGCCTGGATATGATGAACATGAAGTCTTCTACCTAAATTGTGAAATTTATGATCGCTTGGACAGGTGTTTAGGCACTAGGGTGGGGCCAATATGGCACAGGAAGGGCCCAAATATCTTGAAAACGGTTAAAATCCCCACCCCTAAACCATATATATTCTTGTTCCTTGTGTTAAGGGCCATCAAATGGTATGTAGGTCATGGGCCTCAGGGGTGGTTCCTGACCCCCCTCAAACAGGAAGAGCCCAAATATCTTGAAAACGGTTAAGAACCCCACCCCTAAACCATATATATTCTTGTTCCTTGTGTCAAGGGGCATCATATGGTATGTAGGTCATGGGCCCTGGGGATGGTCCTGACCCTCCTCAAACAGGAAGTGCACAAATAACTTGAAAACGATTGAGATCCCCACCCCTAAACCATATATATTCTTGTTCCTTGTGTCAAGAGGCATCATATGGTATGTAGGACATGGAACTTGGGGTGGTCCTGACCCCCTCAAACAGGTAGTGCCCGAATATCTTGAAAACGGTTGAGATCCCCACCCCTAAACCATATATATTCTTGTTCCATGTGTCAAGGGGCTTCAAATGGTATGTAGGTCATGGGCCCCAGGGATGGTCCTGACCCCCCTCAAACAGGTAGTGCCCAAATATCTTGAAAACGGTTAGGAACCCCACCCCTAAACCATATATATTCTTGTTCCTTGTGTCAAGGGGCATCATATGGTATGTAGGTCATGGGCCCCGGGGATGGTCCTGACCCCCCTCAAACAGGAAGTGCACAAATAACTTGAAAACGGTTGAGATCCCCACCCCTAAACTATATATATTCTTGTTCCTTGTGTCAAGGGGCATCATATGGTATGTAGGTCATGGGCCCTTGGGGTGGTCCTGACCCCTCTCAAACAGGTAGTGCCTGAATATCTTGAAAACGGTTAATATCCCCACCCCTAAACCATATATATTCTTGTTCCTTGTTTATGTTAGTTCACCTGATATATAGTTAAGGACCCCTGGGAACCACATGAAACTTTGTGGGTCATCCCTACTCTATATGATAGCCTCGTTCGTTTGGGAGACTTTATAATCGCCCCGATTATAATTACATCTTGTTTTCCCTTGCTTCTTCCTAATGGAGTTATCTTCCTTTGCTTGTTCATATGTAGTAATTAATCGTTGAATATAATGTAATTATAAAGAAGTTGTATGATCAAAAGAGTTATGCAAGGCTTTTTATCATTTGAAACAAAAACAGTTTTTGAACTTTCAAAATAAACAAATAGACTTGTTAATAGTAAAGTAATAATTGGCTAACTAAAATCACTGATACATAAAGGTAAAATGATTTTGGTATATATGCCAGATGGTGATTCTCAACGAATGTTGAATATTCAAAAACTGGAACAGGAGAAGTGAGTAACTCATGATGGCTTTCATCGATAAAGCTGGGTTTTTTTCGTTTGTTTAAATGCCCATAGGGAGAGTTTCTGTCTGCCCCGGGGGGATGGGAGGTTGTTTTAGATAAAACATGAATAATAGCCACCTTGTTATTATTATTAAATTATTTTCTATCAGAGTCTTGCACCTTTTTAATATCAGGTCATGCATTCTTTTATGATTTTTTAAGTTTTTCGCTAAAATTATAGGTTTAATAGTCGTTTTTGAAAGATTTCAGGCAGGGAGGTGGTCGTCATTACAAATTAAAAAATTTTCTATTCCAGAATAAAACTTAACTAAATGCATATATGAGACTCCTTGACAAGTTTGTGTATGGGTTATGCTACTCAGGTGACCGTTAAGGCCATTTGGCCTCTTGTTACTATATGGCCATATTGGCCCCACCCTAGAGTCTGAACCCCTGACCCAGGGGCCATGAATTTCACAATTTTGGTAGAGAGCTTCATGGACATCATAACCATGTATTTAGTTTTTAACAAATATCTATGGGAGTAGAGAAGAAGAATTTCTAAGATTTAATACATTTTTACTATATGGCCATATTGGCCCCACCATAGAGCCTGAACCCCTGACCCAGGGGCCATGAATTTCATAATTTTGGTAGAGGGCTTCATGGACATCATATCCATGCATTTAGTTTTTAACAAATATCTATGGGAGTAGAGAAGAAGATTTTCTAAGATTTAATACATTTTTACTATATGGCCATAATGGCCCCACCCTAGAGCCTGAACCCCTGACCCAGGGGCCATGAATTTCACAATTTTGGTAGAGAGCTTCATGGACATCATAACCATGTATTTAGTTTTTAACAAATATATATGGGAGTAGAGAAGAAGAATTTCTAAGATTTAATACATTTTTACTATATGGCCATATTGGCCCCACCATAGAGCCTGAACCCCTGACCCAGGGGCCATGAATTTCATAATTTTGGTAGAGGGCTTCATGGACATCATAACCATGCAATCAGTTTTTTCCTCACATGTGTGGGAGTAGAGAAGAAGATTTTTGAAAATTTGGCTGTTTTTTGCATATTTGGCCCCACCTGTGGCACCCTGGGGGTGGTAGAGCCACCAATTTCACAATTTACATTCCTCTTACCATAAAGATGCTTCACACCAAAAATGGGAACAATTGGCCTTGTAGTTTTTAAGAAGAAGTTAAAAATGTAAATTGTTAACGCACGACGCACGACGACGGACGAAAACAGATAGCAATAGGTCACATGAGTTTACTCAGGTGACCTAAAAATGCTTTCTTTGATGATTCATGCGGGATATGAAGGTAGCGATCATTGCAGAAAAAAATTACATAACCCGCTAACGCGGGTTATGTATTATTTCTGCAATGTCGCCATCTTTTTATTGTTAAAATATAGTCATCAATGTTTTCTTGTTCTGAAAGTGAGTAGTTTGTTATTGATGAAAATCTATATACTGTATTTTTACAGTTCTATGCGGGGAAAAGATTTTCCGAAAGACAGCATTCAGGAAGCTAGGCGGTCAACAAATTAACCATCAGATCTTCGTAAAATTTTAAGTAAACTATTATTTACTAACCGAAAAATTCATATATTTTTCTTTTAAAAATTTGGGTATTTTACTATATTTTAAAATAGAGCTCTTCTTATAAAGGAGATCAATACAGTCTAAAAATGGCCACGACCATCGAGCCCTCTTAATACTTCTATTGTGTTTACATTTTATTGCAGATACTCAATACTGTACAGAACCCGGAAATGAAATAAATGTACTTAAGGTCTTTCAATGTCGAACAAATTAAATTAATTTATGCTTGGTTAAAAATTGGATACATGTACACATTTGCGTTTAAAATATGAACATTTAAAAGAAATGTTTTTATTTCTGACATCGATTTTCAACACCCATTATATTTACAATATTTAAAGGTTAATATAAAATACTGGTATACCTGCGACTCATAAATCTACATTTTTATTCTATTATTTTAAAATAAAAACTAGTCATGAATAGAAATACCGATATACAATGTACTACATATATGAGAGATTCGGGTGATTTGAAATTGCATGGTGCTCTAAAAATCACGAAAATGTACCACTTACATGTACTTGAATTGACTAACAATAAATAGGTCAGGAGAGACACCAATAGAAGACAGACGATTTTCATCTCGTGTGCTTATCTGAAGAGTAAAAAATATACACTACAAAATATCTTAATTCCGTATATGGACAGCATTACAGCTTTCATGTGCATGAACTACACTATTATCTAATATGACTGAAATGTTTGTTTTCAATCTGTTCTTAGTCTTTTTCTGATTCTTTTAATAGATTGTAAAACCAATAGCATGAAGTACCGAAAATCTTTTGATATATTGAAACGATTACATACTTACATTATTCGAAAACGTCAGCCTTCAATCTTTGCTGTACAAAAAAGTTAGTATAATAATTATATATTTCACATGATATCCTTCCTTGTTGTCCTCTTAACAGTGTGGAATATAACAAGCCTTTTTAATTATTTTACACTGATCACCAGTTCGTTCATCTCTTTCCAAATTTTAAGATTAAAAATCTTCTAAAAATTGTAAAACTCTGAATATTGTCCTACTAGTATATTCGTAAAGTTGAGAATACATATAAACAAAGTGAAGGGCCGTTTTCACAGGATATTGTTGTCCTTAACCTCTTGACCCTAAACCTTTTTCTCCATACCATCTACTTTTTAACATTAACTGGTAGCCCCTATTGCCTGGCGGAATAAGGAAACTATTAGGTTTAGGTTTAATTTTCCTATGAAACAAATAAACAGTTGATGTTTCGTGATTTTCTACTTCAGCTTGAGAAACACATTTATCACACACATTACAGAAAAAATGCACTGTTTCTGACTGCTCTTTATCTTGACGACCACAATTCACTTTGCTACAGTCAAACCTATGGATGAAATCGGCTAGATATGTATGTCCTGCTTTTCTAGCTATGCACACAGCATTTCTTCTCCTTCTGTCCAGTATATGTCTGTTTATCCCCTTTTTGAGGAGATATGAAACCACCTGCTCATTCCCACTATGACTTGCACACATAAGAGCTGTCCATCCATAAGAATCCACACAGTTTATCTCTATTCCACTCTTTGTACACATCTTCACAACTCTGATGTTCCCTTTTTGAGCAGCTTTCAAAAAATCACTCTCATTGAACAATAAACCTGCTGATTGAGAGATTTCACCTTCAGTTGAATGATTTTCTTCAACTATATTACAAGCAGAGCTTGGAACGTTGTAAGTTTGCTTGGTTTCATGGCTATTAACATACTCAGAAATTAAACGTTTCATAAAACTGTCTTGCTTCTTCCCCAGTTGTTTCAGGTTTTCCTCTCTCTGTGCATTTGCTGAGCTGGGATTCTTTTTCTGAACTCTCTGGCACAAAGTATACCACTTTTTCGATGTCTGTTTATGGTTTTGTAAAAACAAAATGAGTCAGTTAGATTCAGACAATTAAGAACTTGATAATGTACAGAGCTAAATGTATACATACAAAATTACCATACTCTTTATATTAAATGACCTGTTTTCACTTAAAGTGTCTTGAATTTTGTTGGAGAATATTCATGGTATTGAAATTGTTAATTGATGCATGTAATTTTTTATTTATCAGGAAAAGATAATCCAGAATGAACAAACGATTATCCCCATTTGGTCGATACAATAGACGGTACATTGTTTACTCAAAGGAATCCAAAAGGAAACCATACGGAACCTCAACGGGATCTGAATGGAACCCAAAAGTACTTAAAAGGAAAAAAATAAACTAATATAATGAAGTATTTAAAGTACATGATATTGACTATTATTGAGTTATGTTATATTTGCAATAATATGATAATTTATTAATATTTTTCAAATTTTATGCAGAAAAATCTTTTTCCACTTTAAGATAACCTGGATTGGGGGAGTTTAACGCTTTATAATCTGCGAAGCGGATTATATAAAAAGCGTAAATTGCTCCAACCCAGGTCATACGAGTATAAATTGGGTAAATATTGTGTTCATTCCTTATAATTTAATTTTCGGTAATTTACTGTACAAATTGAGTGCGTTTTACTTTTATAAATGATATTTATCTGTTTATAATTCAAACGTAACGTCAAACGGGTTAGTACGTTTTTGACGTTGGTGCATTGTGATGTGTCTTGTGACATACAAAGCAGGTTATACAAATTTTACTAATTTTTTCTATCCAACCAAATGTCGCGTTACAACCAAAATTAAATTATATATATATATATATATATATATATATATATATATATATATATATATATATATATATATATATATATCTGTGTGTGTGTGTTGAAATTTGAACCCCAGTTTTGGTTTTTAAAACTTCACTATATCTTCACTATATATACAAGCTTTTATGTAAATATTGGCATTCCTGGTGCAGTTGTTCTTAGAAGAAGATTTTTAAACATTTTCCTATGTATTTCTAAGTTAAACTTTGAACCCCGCCTGGAGCCCTAGTTTTGGTGCGGGGGTCAAGATTTTTACAATTTAGAATCTATACGCTTTTTTGTAAATATTGGGTTTTCTGGTGCAGTGGTTCTTGAGAAGAAGATTATTTTTCACAGACAAATAACCTATAATCCCTGTTTCGCAATTATCTTCCTAAAAAGGTTAAGCCCTTTATTTTAAGAATTTAAATTTTCTTCTCATAAAGATGCTTTGTACCAAGTTTGGTTAAATTTTGCCCAGTGGTTTTAGAGAAGAAGTCAAAAATGTGAAACGTTTTCAGACGTACAGACGGACGGATGGACAGATGGACAACCGGACAACGGGTGATCAGAAAAGCTCACTTGAACCTTCGGTTCAGGTGACCTTATAAAAAGAACAAACATCTTTCACCCACATAAAAATATATTTTATTTCACAGTGCATTGGACATACTGGTAATTCACAGCACCTAAAATCAATTTGTATTGTATTGCGTACTCCTCTGCCAGTTAGCATCGTATATTTACTGAGCTATGAAAGAAAAAAACATCACTTGGAGTGCATCAACAATAATGAAATGATTGATGTAAAAACCTAAAAATTGATGCACTTAAATGAATGTACATGTTAATAAAGATAAAATATGCCTAAATTTATGCCCACACAATTGCTGTATTCAATTAAAATATGCATAAATTGATGCTCACACAATTTTATGTATTCGATTAATTCATTAGTCAATAATGACCATGAAATTAATCATCAAAAGTATTTCCCTCTGGTCTAAAAACAGTTCACTGTACACAGTGTCATACTAGCACTTCCATGCTAATCGGAGCCATCATTAAGTAGGTGGAGGAGGTGGCGGTGCCCCGAGCATGCCCAGGGTATTCATATCAAAAGCCCCTGGAGGAGGGGGTGAAGGAACCGCCTTGGGACTGACCTTGCTTGCCTGGTGGGAGTGGTGGAGGAGGGACACCACCACATGGCATTGGAGGGGGCGGTTGCCATGGCGACGCCGATGTTATAGGAAGCGGTGGAGATACACATTGTGCTTAAAATGAAGGAGTCAATTGTTGAAGCCATTAAAATGTTTCATACCTGGTAAGCAATTTTGATATTTGTAACATTTTGTTTTCAACTTTTGCTCGATAGTTTGATGGGTAACTTTTCCATTTGTAAAATTTTATTTTCAACATGGACTGAAGTTCTTATCTAAATTGTTTAGCATACAAAAGCTCGATATATAGATCTACCTTGCTGCATCCAAGATGATGGAGTCTGGCTGCTTGGAGGAGGAGGAGGTGGAGCTGACAACAAAGATGGGAGTGTTACACCTTGAAATAAAATAATAACACGTCTGATATCATTCTGATTCAATGCATAATGTTAACAAATTATGGCCATTAATGTATTGATGCATAGTTAAATACAAGTAGCTAGTAATTTTCTATAAAAGTAAGAGTTCCATAATTACCACTACAAGCAGAAGACACAGCACAATTTTGAGATGTAATGGTGTTTGACTGCCAGGGGTTTGGACAATAATATATTACATAATACAAAATCATATTATTCAAATTCGAATCATATGATAAAATATAATATAGTACAATATCAAATGATACAATCTCATGTGATACAATAATATATTATATAATACAATATATTATTTAATATTGTATCACATGATACAATTTTATATCTTAAACAATATCGTATCATATGATACAATATTATATATTAGAGCATTGTATTAAACAATAGCATTTGATACAATAATATATAATACAATATCATATTATACAATATCGTATCATAATATACAATATTATATATAAAGATATCATATGAAACAATTTCATTACATAATATATCATATCATATAACTTTTTGCAATATAATATTTAAGGATATAATATTGTATCATATAAAACAATAGTGTATCTTAGCACCCTTGATAATGGAGATCAGGCTCTGTACCTGAAGCTACTTCTGCGATTCATTTATATTATAGCTGAATCAACCATGCAAGTTTGAAACAGTACTATTATCTATTAAACATGGGACGTGTTCCAAAAAACTATCCTCTTCCAGCATCTGAAACCTATGGCTCTAATTCAGCATCCATCCCTGTGGAGTGCATCAGAATCACAAGATGCATCATATATTCAAACTTGATAAAGATTGAACTATAATAACATAGATTTGTCTATCAAAGGGCAACTGCTTAAAAACTTTAACCAGCTCCAAAAACCTTAACCTCATTTAGCATCCGAAACCTAGTGCTCAGATTCAGCATTCAAGCCTGTCAAGTGCATAAGTATTCATGCAAGTTTATTGAATTTGGGACCAGTAATAACCAAGAAATATTCATTAGAAGGCACCTGATCCAAAAACTTTAACAAGCTCCATTAATCTTAACCTCCTCCAGCATCCAAACCATATGGCTCAGATACAACATTCAACCCTGTCACGTGCATCAGTATCATAAGACGCACCATCCATGCAAGATTGGTGAAGTTAGGACCAGTGGTAACTTAGAAATGGCTATCAAAGTAATAACATTATTTTCATCTGACCATGTTATAAGTCTGTTGTTCAATACAGAAGTAAAAAGTTTACACATGTTGCTAACAAGACTGATTCCTCTATAGTTATTAGGATCAGATTTATCTCCCTTTTTAAAAATAGGCACAATAATAGAAGAAGACCATGATTCAGGAAAGAACCCTGTTTGTAGTATACAATTAAAAAGTCTATGTAGGATAGGCAACAGATATTCTTCAAATTCAATGAAATATTCATTAAATAAACAGTCGTCATCATGTGATTTACCTTTTTTTAATTTCTTAATAGCTACTTTAATTTCTTCAACATCAATATCCTTATCTAGTTCTACAAAAATACAATCTTCAGCATCATTTGGGATATCATTATCAATAGCAACATCGCTTTGTGAAGTTAATTTAAAATGATAAAAAAAACTCACTTAGTTGCACATTAGATTTAAAATAAGATTTTCGTTTAAATTTTGCAAAAAATTGCTTGGGATTATTTTTCGTAAGAATTTCTAGTCTTTGGCCTTTATGCAATAAATACTGTCTTTTGCATTTAGCTTCACAAAGCTTATATGTGCGCTTTTTGCACATCAATACTTGATGATTAACAACACTTTTACAAAAATTGAAATTACGTAACGCAACAATATAATCTTTATACGGTGATTTTAATTTACAATCAAACCATGGTTTATCACTTGTAGATAAATATAATTCATGTACGTTATATTGCTTTGTTTGTTTTCTTCTAATGCTACAATCACAAGTGTCAAATAAAATACTTTTGATTCCATTATCATATTTTAAGAAGGTCGTTTAAAAATAAATTATCATGAAATGATATTAATTGCCAATAAATTATATTTGTGTCAGCAGTGTGTTTTTGTTTTCTTAGCAATTAATTGGTCCGCCTACATTGTTTGTTGGTGAAGTCCATGCGTGTCAACTAATGATGAACAAGTGGTTAAAAATTAGGGCACCCTATAATAGCAACCCGGTATTTGTAGCACGTTTGGTTCATATCCTACAAGGTCTTCAACATTGTGAAATCACGTTTTATTGATTTTGTGTTGCGTTACTTTAAGTATGGCTCGTCATTTGATTCCCACTTTCTAGTGCGTTACATGTACGTTTGCGACGATAATCTTCAAGGGCGAAGCCGTGTGTTTTTCAAGTCTCATTGTTATGCGAAAAAATCAAATTTACGTGTATCTCTCTGAACTGAATTTAAAACAAATAGAGAGTAAGGAGCTTTAGAGATACCCAGAGTTGCATAAAAGTATGTAATCGAAAGATATTGTGGGTATCCCTTGTCATGTTGTCGTGATGGTGTTACAGCTACCGGCCGTGACAGAGCTTAGCGTTCGCTCGCGACCGAGCCCCTAACCTCTCTCTCTCTCTCTCTCTCTCTCTCTCTCTCTCTCTCAGGCACTAAACAGAATAATTTTATACTAAACAAAAGATTAATTTTGACATTTGAATAAAACAACTTTAATAAATTCATAAATAAAATGTTTACTTGTGAAAACAAGAATGTTTAACAACTTATTAATCAAAAACACAAAAATACTAATCTATTCACTATAAATGTACACATGGCATATTGTTTATTATCATAATTTTGAAAAAAAATTTGCACCTCATTAACCTATTTTTGTAAAGATATGATCTAAACAAACCTATATAAAAGATATGATGTAAACAAACCTTATTTTTACTATGTACTTTTAACATCAATGATGATGGCGGAATAAGATATTACGGATGAGATATAAGGTTTCTCTTAATGATTTAGATAATAGATATCGTAAGAGCGAGTACGGTAAGTCAGTAGACTAAGAGATGAATACTAGCTATTGATAGATAGACTTATGTGTATATTTGCAATAACTTTCCGTATTCAATAAATAAAACAAAAAATACAAAGATTTAAGCTGGTATTGAAAACCATTTTATAAAATGTTATGACTTGATCTTTAGAAACAGTATCACATTGTATATAATTCATTGTACATGTAGTAAACACTAACGATACCAGAAGGTGCAACGTTAAAAGTGAATTGATCAGTTTTATCTACCACATTTGTTCTTGGTACCTAATATTACTATCTTGCACAACAATAAATCATATTTCTGTAACTAGTTTAAATTATTTTCAGTATTATTTTTACACAGTAATGGTCACTGTAGATACTTGTACACTGTCACTGTGTTGGTGTTTCTTTGACCCACATGGAAATTGTTCTCTTCATCTACACATACATCTCGGGGATACACTACTCCTTGTTGTGGTGTGAGAAGCAGAGACAAGAACTGACCCTCCTGATCCAGGAGATGTACAGTGTTACTGATACCATCACACACCAGGGTGTGACCGAGGACATCAGTACATATACCATAGGGATTAAACACTGATTCCTGGCCTGTGTAGGAGAACCTGTGTTGTCCTGTTTTATTTACCACCACTACAGCATTTTTGTATAAGTCTGATGTAAAGATATCACCACTGAGATTTTCTGTGATGTAGTGTGGATAACTATACAGTTCTTGTCCTTTGTTGTCCATCTGTATGTTTTGTATTTCTGTTCCTTCTTCGTTGTATCTAGTAACTTTAGCCTCTCTATCCTTTATCATCCCCACCAGTATGTCCCCGTTGATGTGGGAGGAGTGTATGCTTATTGGTTTCCAGTCTTCTGTTTTAAGGAATTCAGTTATCGTATTATCCTGTGTTATCTTATTGATAACATTGTTGTCGCTGTCTGTATAGAAGAAATCTCCATCATGTGTAACAGCGTGGTAGCCACGTCCACCATTGGTTTGTATCTTCATCAGCTGTTTCCCCTGTAGATCTGTTTGAACAAGGTTGCCTCTCCAGTCGCTGCCCCAGAACCTACCTAATGGTAGTGAAATATGGTATACATTATCAAAACCTGGTAGTGTGTACTCCCTGACCTTGGTGACAGAAGAAGATAGAGATAGTGTTAGATTTACTTTCGATTTCTCTCTGTATTGTTTCTTCTGTTTCTCAGTATTGTTGACGATAAATCCATCGTATACAGCGCTTAAAATTAATGTCATAAAAACATATAAGACAATCTTCTTGACGTGGATCCCATTTAGTAGTAATCTGCGTTGTCGATAAAGTACCACTTCATGGTTATTGGTAACTGGACTCCTCTGATGTATGTCTCTGCATGGTTGACATAATTTAAGGTGGCAATGGTTGCAGTAAAACTGACAGTTGTTCCTACAGTTTCGAATGCCACAAGTCAAAAAATGCTGTGCATTTGCTGGTTCTTCCATCTGAAATTGTTTATCTTCTAAATTTATTTATAGAGTGTTTGAATGAATATTTGTACATATCAAAGTAAAATTCTATTTGGATATTGTTGTACATCTGTAAGGATATTTTGATAAGAAATATAAATACTAATTGCTTTAATTGTATGATTATTTTTATGACGTACCTTTCTTCAACGGAAAGTTGATAACGAGACTCTACATATCTTTTTTTACTTCCTGGTTGATTGTAAAAATATTCGTTAATTTTTAATGTACTTTAGATTTAAATCATACGGCTCAAGAACTACAGAACATTGATTCAGGTCCCAGGAATGTTATCGATCCCCGCTCTTTTAGCCAGATCACAAAGAAGACCTGTGGTTTAATAGATTTCCCCCTTTCTTCTATTCATGTCTTAAAAGCAGGCCGAGAAGACATTGATTTTCTTAAACATTTAATAAAGGATATGTTTAGCTTCCCTCAGAAAAAGCTAAACCTGTAATTTTGGTAAATCCTGCTACCTTCATTAAAAATCTATTGTCAATGTATTTCTTACAGCTGAGAAGTACATGTTATTAAGCAAAAATTTTAAGCAGTAAAATTTTATGTCTTATCCTGGCTACAAACACTTCAATATCTTCAACAGAATTAAATAAATCGTACATAATATATGCTAAAAAAGTATACCTTCTTAACAATCAGTTTTAGGTTCATTATTAGTGAAGAAACCATTAATCAGACAATTATCTACAAATGAGTCGATAATTAATGGATTAAATGTCTCCTAAACAACACAAGCTAGCATTGCTATCACCCCTGTCACTGGGGTTAATAACACACCTGAAGTGAAAAACGTGAAGTTGTGTTTAAAATTAACTTTTTATATATAGTAATGTTAAGTTTTAGTTTACATTAGTGTTGTACTGATTATCAAAAATGAACCTTATATAAATATGCCTGTTTGGGAGGGTACTATCTATTTTATTATACTGAATGTCTTAATTTTATAGCAAATTTTACAGCTTTTATATAGAAAATACGTGAGTTCTACGCATAATTTACGCGCATGTAACAATTTGTTCTATCGGCCCGTTGCCAAGTGTGTTGATAACGCTGAGGGTATGAGAACGGATTGTCAACTGCGTCTAAACCAATCAGATTTCAGTATTTAACATGAAAGTATAATAATTGTAAATGCAATACATATAACAATTGCCCTTTTATATCATTATCATGCTTTGAAAAATGTATGAAACACTAAGACACAAAAAAACTACATGTTTGTTAACAAAATCTACATAGAAGTACTTAAATTTTGAAGATTTGAATTGTGGTGAATTTTCGCAAATAGCCAAAATAGGCCAAACTATCCAAGCCAAAAAAGCCAGCTATCCGGTACTAATGGGACCGGTAGTGACCTTTAGCTTATTGACAACGGGTCTCCCGATCTATAAAATCTGGAAAACTATGCCACACAGTCAAAATAATCTAAGAACAGAACAATGTTGCGCCGGATTATCGCATGCAGTATATCATTGCCATAAGTGGTATTTTTGCACCCGTCTAGGATATAGTTTCCTTCAAAACTTAATAGACCTACGTGCTATGTAATAGATCATTTCCTAAGTGAAAAATCTTATTGTAATGCACAATGAATGGAATTTAACGTTCCATTTTGTTTAAACTCCTCTCCAGTTTCAATTCCTTTAGAAAATCGTTATAAATCTATTATACATGTATCATAAATAAGGAAACCAAGTTTACTCTCAACTTGAACGCATTAGCAATACTAGTAAATAAACAAGTTTGCAGATTTGCAGTACTTAGTATCCTCCACATTCGTTTCTTCTTTGGAATCATCAGAAACGGAACACAAAATGTATTGTTGAAAAAGAAGCAGGCGATGTGAAGTTAAGACATCCCCCTTGTTTCATTGGGTTGTTGACCCAGGGGTCATGAGTTTGTTTCACAAGTAGGGGATTTCATGGACATCATAACCATGCATTTAGTTTTTCTCAAATAAATAAATAAATAAATAAATATATATATATATATATATATATATATATATATATATATATATATATATATATATATATATATATATATATATATATATATATATATATATATATATATATATCGGGAAAAAAAGTCCGTAGACAATTATGTGATTAATTATCATAATGGTCTATAATTAGTATGAAAAACGTCAGTCAGCATGCGACCCAGTGGAAGATTGTATTTGCTGACAAGGTCGTTGTATCGAGCATAGAACTTACGAACAGATGACTTCAAACGAGACTGTTGATAGTCCTGTTTTATCAACTTGTTTGTCAGTAGCTTGCCTCTCGTTAGAAACTGTTCATACGAAGAGCATGCCCTTGCGTATCGAATTAACTGAGAGACAAAAACACCATATACAGGTGATGAAGGTATATTGCTACATAAGTAAGGAAAGCTGACTATAGAAAAATTGAAGTCATCGCGTTTAATATATATACATCTCACCCCTGCGATGTTATTGTCATTTAAATCTAGACCACGTGGTTTTATTTGACCCTTTCAGTTTCGCAGTAAAAATCGTCCCTCGTGTTTATAGTCTATTTTCCAGAATCTAGGTACTTGTAATCAAAGATAAAAACTAGACATTTATTGATTTTAAATTTTATCTTCATTAATTAGTGGATAAAATGAGTTCTAGAAATAAACGTGACAACAGAAAAAATATGGGTTTTTTTTTTTGCTGTTGCAACAATTAACATGCTTGGTAGCGATCCCCTATAGGATTTATTTTCGATCCGCGCCTGACCTAGTAATAGCATCAATAGTGAAACATACTATACCATTTAAAGCAGAATGTTACTTGAAAATGGTCAATATATTAAGTTTTTATACAAAACAGACAACCATTCTTTTTTTTTTAAAGCATGGTATTGAACACCAAGAGCATAAAACATGACTATAATTTTATCAATCAACCAATGTTTACATTTTCAACCACGTGTAGAGTGGTTAAACACGAACGATAACTCTTTTTTGAATATCATCGTTTAGTTTAAATAACCGCTAGATGATGAAATAAGACATATATCTTAATAGATTTTCATGTTTTAACATAAATCAAAGTAGTATATGATATGAAAAACGGCCAGTACTTACGTATTTTGAGAATATTATCCGAACACTTATACTTCCGCTCAAATTTTCACAGGAACTGAACAAATCTCGGGGATGTCTCGTGAACGTTCATTCGAGCACCTCTGGATTTATTACATACTTAGCAACGATAAAGAAAACATTCCGAACACATTCGCAGGGGTGGTCTACCGAGTATGATTCCCTCTATTTCTTACGGAAACTTATAGTTAATTCATAGCTCTATCGAAACAGCCAGACTGAAATCTACACGCCCCGTTTATCGATTGGTCGAAATCTACAGCGGCTAAAAACTGACAGGACTGAAATCGACACGCCCTGTTTATCGATTGGTCGAAACCTACAGCGACCTAAGAAAATCACGGACTGCACGAAATAATAATGATGATATCAGACTCAACGTCTCAAAGGAGACGATTTGGCTGTTTCTTTTAGCTAACGTACTTATGTACATTAACAGTATTTTAGTGTATTTTACCTTCTTTTTATAATTAATTTATTAATTAGTTAAAAGAAAGATGTAAATATAAACAATAAAATGCTTTCTTTGGCGATTCATGCGGGTTATGAAGGTAGCTATCATTGCAAAAAAAATTTACATAACCCGCTAACGTGGGTTATATATGCAATTTTTCTGCAATGTCGCCACCTTCATATCCTGCATGACTCACCAAAGAAAGCATTTTATTGTTTAAATGTATATACTTTAATTTATACTTGTAGGAATAAAATATTTTATTTGATATACATGTATTTACATTAACCGAGTATGATTCCCTCTATTTCTTACGGAAACTTATACATGTAGTTAGTTCATAGCTCTATAGAACAGTTGTGCAAACTGACAGAACTGAAATCTACACGCCCCATTGATCGATTGGTCGAAACCGACAGCGACCTAAGAAAAAGCACGTAATCATGATGATGTCAGACACAAGTAGGATACGACTTGACTGTTTCTTGTACTTTAACAGTAATTTAGTTAATTTAACTTACTTTTACAATCAATTTATTAAAACGTTAAAAGGAAGATATAAATATAAACAATAAAATGCTTTCTTTGATGATTCATGCGGGATATGAAGGTAGCGATCATTGCAGAAAAAATTACATAACCCGCTAACGCGGGTTATGTATTATTTCTGTAATGTCACCATCTTTTTATTGTTAAAATATACAAGGGCGAAAAATTGAAGAGTCATCAATGTTTTCTTGTTCTGAAAGTGAGTAGTTTTGTTATTGATGAAAATCTATATACTGTATTTTAAAAGTTCTATGCGGGGAAAAGATTTTCCGAAAGACAGCATTCAGGAAGCTAGGTGGTCAACAAATTAACCATCAGATCTTCGTAAAATTTTATGTTAACTATTATTTACTAACGAAAAAATAATTATATTTTTCTTTTAAAATTTGGGTATTTTGCTATATTTTAAAATAGAGCTCTTCTGATAAAGGAGCTCAATAAAGTCTAAAAATGGCCATGACCATCGAGCCCTCTTAATACTTCTATTGTGTTTACATTTTATTGCAGATACTCATTACTGTACAGAACCCGGAAATAAAATAAATGTACTTAGGGTCTTTCAATGTCAAACAAATTAAAATAATTTATGCTTGGTTAAAAATTGGATACATGTACACATTTGCGTTTAAAATATGAACATTTAAAAGATTTTTTTTTATTTCTGACATCGATTTTCAACACCCATTATATTTACAATATTTAAAGGTTAACATAAAATACTGGTATACCTGCGACTCATAAATCCACATTTTTATTTTATTATTTTAAAATAAAAACTAATCATGCACAGAAATACCGGCATAATACATATATGAGATATTTGGATGATTTGAAATTGCATGGTGCTCTAAAAATCACGAGAATATACCACTTACATGTACTTGAATTGACTAACAATAAATAGGTCAGGAGAGACACCAATAGAAGACAAACGATTTTTATCTCTTGTGCTTATCTGAAGAATAAAAAATATACACTACAAAATATCTTAATTCCGTATATGGACAGCATTACAGCTTTCATGTGCATGAACTACACTATTATCTAATATTACTGAAATGTTTGTTTTCAATCTGTTCTTAGTCTTTTTCTGATTCTTTTAATAGATTGTAAAACCAATAGCATGAAGTACGGAAAAATCTTTTGATATATTGAAACGATTACATACTTACATTATTCGAAACGTCAGTCTTCAATCGTTGCTGTACAACACAGTTCATATAATTGTATATTTCACATGATATTCTTCCTTGTTGTCCTCTTAACAGTGTGGAATGAAAGAGCTCTTTTTAATTATTTTACACTGATCACCAGTTCGTTCAGCTCTTTCCAAATTTTAAGTTTAAAAATCTTCTAAAAATTGTAAAACTCTGAATATTGTCCTACTAGTATATTCGTAAAGTTGACAATACATATAAACAAAGTGAAATATGAATGATAGAAACCTCCTTTTTTAATTAACATCCTAAAACGCGTCAACTGAGCAAACTTGCATGCAATACTACTAATTTAAAAGTATATTGAAGGATCAAATTTGTTTTGTAGATTATACCATATCTGTTGCTTTTTCTAAGTAACCCAACTATTCTTTCATAACACATTTATGTTTAAATGTGTAAAAATGAAATGAACTTTTTGATAAATTTAATTAGATGGGAGAAAGAAGCATAACTCTTTATATGAACACACTTGAAAAGCATTTATAATGAGGATCGTCTATGTATATTGTCCATATTGTTGTTAACTTGCAATAACTGTGTCTATAATTTTTTATATAAAAAAAACAAGGTAAAACAAACCCAAAATTTTACAAACCATAAAACATTTTATTGCAGAAATCTCAAAACAAATCATTTATCTCCTCTCTTAAGTTTCTCTCCCAAACTTGGGATTTTTTTCTCTTGCTTCCTTTATCTCTTTTACTAAGCGTTGAAGTTCTTGGTTTTCTTTCTGTCTGTTTTTTAATTGCATTTTGATCGAATGTTTCGAAATGTGTCACTTTGGCTTGTTTTCTAATAGCCTTTTCCACTTCTCCTCCTAGACACTGCCTATACCTTTTCAGGGCCGTTTTCACAGGGTATTGTTGTCCTTAACCTCTTGAACCTAAACCTTTTTCTCCATACCATCTACTTTTTAACATTAACTGGTAGCCCCTATTGCCTGGCGGAATAAGGAAACTATAAGGTTTAGGTTTAATTTTCCTATTAAACAAATAAACAGTTGATGTTTCGTGATTTTCTACTTCAGCTTGAGAAACACATTTATCACACACATTACAGAAAAAATGCACTGTTCCTGACTGCTCTTTATCTTGACGACCACAATTCACTTTGCTACAGTCAAACCTATGGATGAAATCGGCTAGATATGTATGTCCTGCTTTTCTAGCTATGCACACAGCATCTCTTCTCCTTCTGTCCAGTATATGTCTGTTTATCCCCTTTTTGAGGAGATATGAAACCACCTGCTCATTTCCACTATGACTTGCACACATAAGAGCTGTCCATCCATAAGAATCCACACAGTTTATCTCTATTCCACTCTTTGTACACATCTTCACAACTCTGATGTTCCCTTTTTGAGCAGCTTTCAAAAAATCACTCTCATTGAACAATAAACCTGCTGATTGAGAGATTTCACCTTCAGTTGAATGATTTTCTTCAACTATATTACAAGCAGAGCTTGGAACGTTGTAAGTTTGCTTGGATAACCTATAATCCCTGTTTCGCAATTATCTTCCTAAAAAGGTTAAGCCCTTTATTTTAAGAATTTAAATTTTCTTCTCATAAAGATGCTTGGTACCAAGTTTGGTTAAATTTTGCCCAGTGGGTTTAGAGAAGAAGTCAAAAATGTGAAACGTTTTCAGACGTACAGACGGACGGATGGACAGACGGACAACCGCGGACAGCGTGTGATCAGAAAAGCTCACTTGAACCTTCGGTTCAGGTGACCTTATAAAAAGAACAAACATCTTTCACCCACATAAAAATATATTTTATTTCAAAGTGCATTGGACATACTGGTAATTCACAGCACCTAAAATCAATTTGTATTGTATTGCGTACTCCTTTGCCAGTTAGCCTTTGCCAGTTAGCATCGTATATTTACTGAGCTATAAAAGAAAAAAACATCACTTGGAGTGCATCAACAATAATGAAATGATTGATGTAAAAAACTAAAAATTGATGCACTTAAATGAATGTACATGTTAATAAAGATAAAATATGCCTAAATTTATGCCCACACAATTGCTGTATTCAATTAAAATATGCATAAATTGATGCTCACACAATTTTATGTATTCGATTAATTCATTAGTCAATAATGACCATGAAATTAATCATCAAAAGTATTTCCCTCTGGTCTAAAAACAGTTCACTGTACACAGTGTCATACTAGCACTTTCATGCTAATCGGAACCATCATTAAGTAGGTGGAGGAGGTGGCGGTGCCCCGAGCATGCCCAGGGTATTCATATCAAAAGCCCCTGGAGGAGGGGGTGAAGGAACCGCCTTGGGACTGACCTTGCTTGCCTGGTGGGAGTGGTGGAGGAGGGACACCACCACATGGCATTGGAGGGGGCGGTTGCCATGGCGACGCCGATGTTATAGGAAGCGGTGGAGATACACATTGTGCTTAAAATGAAGGAGTCAATTGTTGAAGCCATTAAAATGTTTCATACCTGGTAAGCAATTTTGATATTTGTAACATTTTGTTTTCAACTTTTGCTCGATAGTTTGATGGGTAACTTTTCCATTTGTAAACTTTTATTTTCAACATGGACTGAAGTTCTTATTTAAAGTGTTTAGGATACAAAAGCAAGATATATAGATCTACCTTGCTGCATCCAAGATGATGGAGTCTGGCTGCTTGGAGGAGGAGGAGGTGGAGCTGACAACAAAGATGGGAGTGTTACACCTTGAAATAAAATAATAACACGTCTGATATCATTCTGATTCAATGCATAATGTTAACAAATTATGGCCATTAATGTATTGATGCATAGTTAAATACAAGTAGCTAGTAATTTTCCATAAAAGTAAGAGTTCCATAATCACCACTACAAGCAGAAGACACAGCAATATTTTGAGATGTCATCGTGTTTGACTGTCAGGGGTTTGGACAATAAAATATCATATAATACAAAATCATATTATTCAAATTCGTATCATATGATAAAATATAATATAGTACAATATCAAATGATACAATCTCATGTGATACAATAATATATTATATAATACAATATATTATTTAATATTGTATCACATGATACAATTTTATATCTTAAACAATATCGTTTCATATGATACAATATTATATAATAAAGCATTGTATTATACAATAGGATTTGATATAATAATATATAATACAATATCATATTATACAATATTGTATCATAATATACAATATTATATATAAAGATATCATATGAAACAATTCATTACATAATATATCATATCATATGATGTTTTGCAATATAATATTAAAGGATATAATATTGTATCATATAAAACAATAGTGCAACATATCATACAATACTATATATTATCATGTTATATTGTTTAACAACAAACACATCTATCAAGCAAGTTTGAGTGAGGTAGGAGTTTTTTAGCATCCTTGATAATGGAGATCAGGCTCTGTACCTGAAGCTACTTCTGCGATTCATTTATATTATAGCTGAATCAACCATACAAGTTTGAAACAGTACTATTATCTATTAAACATGGGACCTGTTCCGAAAAAACCATCCTCTTCCAGCATCTGAAACCTATGGCTCTAATTCAGCATCCATCCCTGTGGAGTGCATCAGAATCACAAGATGCATCATATATTCAAACTTGATAAAGATTGAACTATAATAACATAGATTTGTCTATCAAAGGGCAACTGCTTAAAAACTTTAACCAGCTCCAAAAACCTTAACCTCATTTAGCATCCGAAACCTAGTGCTCAGATTCAGCATTCAAGCCTGTCAAGTGCATAAGTATTCATGCAAGTTTATTGAATTTGGGACCAGTAATAACCAAGAAATATTCATTAGAAGGCACCTGATCCAAACACTTTAACAAGCTCCATAAACCTTAACCTCCTCCAGCATCCAAAACCTATGGCTCAGATACAACATTCAACCCTGTCACGTGCATCAGTATCATAAGACGCACCATCCATGCAAGGTTGGTGAAGTTAGGACCAGTGGTAACTTAGAAATGGCTATCAAAGGGCATCTGCTTCAAAAACTTAAACCTGCTCCAAAAATCTTAACCTCCTCCGGCATCTAAAATTCATGGCCTAGATTCAGAATCCAAGTCTTTCAAGTCAACAAGTAGTTCCAGATGCGTTATCCATGAAATTTTGGTAAAGTTTGGTCCAGTAATATCTTAGATACAGGACCCGCAAAAAATCTTTAACCAGTTCGGCCGCCGATGCCGACGCCGGGGGCAAAGCATAAGCTTCCCCCGACTTCGTCTCGGTGAGCTTAAAAAGTCGTCGTGATCTTTGTTTGAGGAAAATGGGGTTTCTTGTTCCATAAATATAAGTGTGCGAATTTTAGTGGTAAGGTTATTTAGAACTAAAATATGTTTCAACTAAAAATTAAAAAACCGTCATATTTGTTCTTAAGATTTTATTTCCTATGTAATTTACATTATGTTTACTTCTGGACCAAGGGAAGCTGCCCCCCCCCCACCACTATTTCTTGCAGCAAATATTTTTTCTTTATTTTACAAATTTAAAATGAATAAACATGGAGTCCCCTACTCCCCACTTTTTGGGAGCATGTAACAAATTGAAGTGAAAGGAAAGAAATTAACAGTGAAAGTAAAGTAAATTGAAGTTAAAGGTATAGTACTCCTCCCCAACGATGCTACGTGCCTGTTGAGCGCCCTATAGTGATCAGTCTGTCTAGCCGTCGGTCCGTCTGCCGTCTGTCCGTTTGAGTTCTTTTTCCAGATCATAAGCATATTTTATATATATTGGACTAAAAATTCACCAATACAGTGCCCGCGGGTTGATAGAGTGCAGTGTAAACATATAAATATAAGAGCTTCAATGAATTAAAATTGGAAAGCTACTTCGGCTATATCGAACTCTCGAATATCTCGGAAGTTTGTTGGAAGTCCCTCTAAGTTGGAGATATCGATGTTTACCTGTATCGTATGTGGATGTATGGTGACCTTTTTGAAGGATCAAGGGAAAAATTGTGTGTGTAAAATCCTTGCTCAAAATTAACCTTTTAGAACTACCTCACGTCTTTATGTCCTTTGCCAAAAGCGAGGCCCTTTGAATACATTCAAAACATACATGTATGAAAAAATGACATTAATAAACCGTCAACCATCTCAAAAATCCATAAAACGAAATACAAATTCAAAGCAGAGCAACAAGGACCTCCAAAAAGATAGAGGTAGGATCAGGTGCCTATAGGAGGATTGAGCATCCTCTGCTGACCAGTCACACCCGTCGTGTGCTCTTTGTGGTAATCGGGAAAAAACGGAAAAAGTCCGTAGACAATTATGTGATTAATTATCATAATGGTCAATTAGTATGAAAAACGTCAGTCAGCATGCGACCCAGTGGAAGATTGTATTTGCTGACAAGGTCGTTGTATCGACCATATAACTTACGAACAGATGACTTCAAACGAGAATGTTGATAGTCCTGTTTTATCAACTTGTTTGTCAGTAGCTTGCCTCTCTTTAGAAACTGTTCATACGAAGAGCATGCCCTTGCGTATCGAATTAACTGAGAGACAAAAACACCATATACAGGTGATGAAGGTATATTGCTACATAAGTAAGGAAAGTTGACTATAGAAAAATTGAAGTCATCGCGTTTAATATATATACATCTCACCCCTGCGATGTTATTGCCATTTAAATCTAGACCACGTGGTTTTATCTAAAGTTCTTATCTAAAGTGTTTAGCATACAAAAGCTAGATATATAGATCTACCTTGCTGCATCCAAGATGATGGAGTCTGGCTGCTTGGAGGAGGAGGAGGAGGTGGAGCTGACAACAAAGATGGGAGTGTTACACCTTGAAATAAAATAATAACACGTCTGATATCATTCTGATTCAGTGCATAATGTTAACAAATTATGGCCATTAATGTATTGATGCATAGTTAAATACAAGTAGCTAGTAATTTTCCATAAAAGTAAGAGTTCCATAATCACCACTACAAGCAGAAGACACAGCAATATTTTGAGATGTCATCCTGTTTGACTGTCAGGGGTTTGGACAATAAAATATCATATAATACAAAATCATATTATTCAAATTCGTATCATATGATAAAATATAATATAGTACAATATCAAATGATACAATCTCATGTGATACAATAATATATTATATAATACAATATATTATTTAATATTGTATCACATGATACAATTTTATATCTTAAACAATATCGTTTCATATGATACAATATTATATATTAAAGCATTGTATTATACAATAGCATTTGATACAATAATATATAACACAATATCATATTATACAATATCGTATCATAATATACAATATTATATATAAAGATATCATATGAAACAATTTCATTACATAATATATCATATCATATGATTTTTTTCAATATAATATTAAAGGATATAATATTGTATCATATAAAACAATAGTGCAACATATCATACAATACTATATATTATCATGTTATATTGTTTAACAACAAACACATCTATCAAGCAAGTTTGAGTGAGGTAGGAGTTTTTTAGCATCCTTGATAATGGAGATCAGGCTCTGTACCTGAAGCTACTTCTGCGATTCATTTATATTATAGCTGAATCAACCATACAAGTTTGAAACAGTACTATTATCTATTAAACATGGGACCTGTTCCGAAAAAACCATCCTCTTCCAGCATCTGAAACCTATGGCTCTAATTCAGCATCCATCCCTGTGGAGTGCATCAGAATCACAAGATGCATCATATATTCAAACTTGATAAAGATTGAACTATAATAACATAGATTTGTCTATCAAAGGGCAACTGCTTAAAAACTTTAACCAGCTCCAAAAACCTTAACCTCATTTAGCATCCGAAACCTAGTGCTCAGATTCAGCATTCAAGCCTGTCAAGTGCATAAGTATTCATGCAAGTTTATTGAATTTGGGACCAGTAATAACCAAGAAATATTCATTAGAAGGCACCTGATCCAAACACTTTAACAAGCCCCATAAACCTTAACCTCCTCCAGCATCCAAAACCTATGGCTCAGATACAACATTCAACCCTGTCACGTGCATCAGTATCATAAGACGCACCATCCATGCAAGGTTGGTGAAGTTAGGACCAGTGGTAACTTAGAAATGGCTATCAAAGGGCATCTGCTTCAAAAACTTAAACCTGCTCCAACAATCTTAACCTCCTCCGGCATCTAAAATTCATGGCCTAGATTCAGAATCCAAGTCTTTCAAGTCAACAAGTAGTTCCAGATGCGTTATCCATGAAATTTTGGTAAAGTTTGGTCCAGTAATATCTTAGATACAGGACCCGCAAAAAATCTTTAACCAGTTCGGCCGCCGATGCCGACGCCGGGGGCAAAGCATAAGCTTCCCCCGACTTCGTCTCGGTGAGCTTAAAAAGTCGTCGTGATCTTTGTTTGAGGAAAATGGGGTTTCTTGTTCCATAAATATAAGTGTGCGAATTTTAGTGGTAAGGTTATTTAGAACTAAAATATGTTTCAACTAAAAATTAAAAAACCGTCATATTTGTTCTTAAGATTTTATTTCCTATGTAATTTACATTATGTTTACTTCTGGACCAAGGGAAGCTGCCCCCCCCCCCACCACTATTTCTTGCAGCAAATATTTTTTCTTTATTTTACAAATTTAAAATGAATAAACATGGAGTCCCCTACTCCCCACTTTTTGGGAGCATGTAACAAATTGAAGTGAAAGGAAAGAAATTAACAGTGAAAGTAAAGTAAATTGAAGTTTAAGGTATAGTACTCCTCCCCAACGATGCTACATGCCTGTTGAGTGCCCTATAGTGATCAGTCTGTCTAGCCGTCGGTCCGTCTGCCGTCTGTCCGTTTGAGTTCTTTTTCCAGATCATAAGCATATTTTATATATATATATGACTAAAAATTCACCAATACAGTGCCCGCGGGTTGATAGAGTGCAGTGTAACATATAAATATAAGAGCTTCAATGAATTAAAATTGGAAAGCTACTTCGGCTATATCGAACTCCCGAATATCTCGGAAGTTTGTTGGAAGTCCCTCCAAGTTGGAGATATCGATGTTTACCTGTATCGTATGTGGATGTATGGTGACCTTTTTGAAGGATCAAGGGAAAAATTGTGTGTGTAAAATCCTTGCTCAAAATTAACCTTTTAGAACTACCTCACGTCTTTATGTCCTTAGCCAAAAGCGAGGCCCTTTGAATACATTCAAAACATACATGTATGAAAAAATGACATTAATAAACCGTCAACCATCTCAAAAATCCATAAAACGAAATACAAATTCAAAGCAGAGCAACAAGGACCTCCAAAAAGATAGAGGTAGGATCAGGTGCCTATAGGAGGATTGAGCATCCTCTGCTGACCAGTCACACCCGTCGTGTGCTCTTTGTGGTAATCGGGAAAAAACGGAAAAAGTCCGTAGACAATTATGTGATTAATTATCATAATGGTCAATTAGTATGAAAAACGTCAGTCAGCATGCGACCCAGTGGAAGATTGTATTTGCTGACAAGGTCGTTGTATCGACCATATAACTTACAAACAGATGACTTCAAACGAGAATGTTGATAGTCTTGTTTTATCAACTTGTTTGTCAGTAGCTTGCCTCTCTTTAGAAACTGTTCATACGAAGAGCATGCCCTTGCGTATCGAATTAACTGAGAGACAAAAACACCATATACAGGTGATGAAGGTATATTGCTACATAAGTAAGGAAAGTTGACTATAGAAAAATTGAAGTCATCGCGTTTAATATATATACATCTCACCCCTGCGATGTTATTGCCATTTAAATCTAGACCACGTGGTTTTATCTAAAGTTCTTATCTAAAGTGTTTAGCATACAAAAGCTAGATATATAGATCTACCTTGCTGCATCCAAGATGATGGAGTCTGGCTGCTTGGAGGAGGAGGAGGAGGTGGAGCTGACAACAAAGATGGGAGTGTTACACCTTGAAATAAAATAATAACACGTCTGATATCATTCTGATTCAGTGCATAATGTTAACAAATTATGGCCATTAATGTATTGATGCATAGTTAAATACAAGTAGCTAGTAATTTTCCATAAAAGTAAGAGTTCCATAATCACCACTACAAGCAGAAGACACAGCAATATTATGAGATGTCATCGTGTTTGACTGTCAGGGGTTTGGACAATAAAATATCATATAATACAAAATCATATTATTCAAATTCGTATCATATGATAAAATATAATATAGTACAATATCAAATGATACAATCTCATGTGATACAATAATATATTATATAATACAATATATTATTTAATATTGTATCACATGATACAATTATTTATCTTAAACAATATCGTTTCATATGATACAATATTATATATTAAAGCATTGTATTATACAATAGCATTTGATACAATAATATATAATACAATATCATATTATACAATATCGTATCATAATATACAATATTATATATAAAGATATCATATGAAACAATTTCATTACATAATATATCATATCATATGATTTTTTGCAATATAATATTAAAGGATATAATATTGTATCATATAAAACAATAGTGTAACATATCATACAATACTATATATTATAGGAATCATGTTATATTGTTTTACAACAAACACATCTATCAAGCAAGTTTGAGTGAGGTAGGAGTTTTTTAGCATCCTTGATAATGGAGATCAGGCTCTGTACCTGAAGCTACTTCTACGATTCATTTATATTATAGCTGAATCAACCATACAAGTTTGAAACAGTACTATTATCTATTAAACATGGGACCTGTTCCAAAAAACCATCCTCTTCCAGCATCTGAAACCTATGGCTCTAATTCAGCATCCATCCCTGTGGAGTGCATCAGAATCACAAGATGCATCATATATTCAAACTTGATAAAGATTGAACTATAATAACATAGATTTGTCTATCAAAGGGCAACTGCTTAAAAACTTTAACCAGCTCCAAAAACCTTAACCTCATTTAGCATCCGAAACCTAGTGCTCAGATTCAGCATTCAAGCCTGTCAAGTGCATAAGTATTCATGCAAGTTTATTGAATTTGGGACCAGTAATAACCAAGAAATATTCATTAGAAGGCACCTGATCCAAACACTTTAACAAGCTCCATAAACCTTAACCTCCTCCAGCATCCAAAACCTATGGCTCAGATACAACATTCAACCCTGTCACGTGCATCAGTATCATAAGACGCACCATCCATGCAAGGTTGGTGAAGTTAGGACCAGTGGTAACTTAGAAATGGCTATCAAAGGGCATCTGCTTCAAAAACTTAAACCTGCTCCAACAATCTTAACCTCCTCCGGCATCTAAAATTCATGGCCTAGATTCAGAATCCAAGTCTTTCAAGTCAACAAGTAGTTCCAGATGCGTTATCCATGAAATTTTGGTAAAGTTTGGTCCAGTAATATCTTAGATACAGGACCCGCAAAAAATCTTTAACCAGTTCGGCCGCCGATGCCGACGCCGGGGGCAAAGCATAAGCTTCCCCCGACTTCGTCTCGGTGAGCTTAAAAAGTCGTCGTGATCTTTGTTTGAGGAAAATGGGGTTTCTTGTTCCATAAATATAAGTGTGCGAATTTTAGTGGTAAGGTTATTTAGAACTAAAATATGTTTCAACTAAAAATTAAAAAGCCGTCATATTTGTTCTTAAGATTTTATTTCCTATGTAATTTACATTATGTTTACTTCTGGACCAAGGGAAGCTGCCCCCCCCCCCCCCACCACTATTTCTTGCAGCAAATATTTTTTCTTTATTTTACAAATTTAAAATGAATAAACATGGAGTCCCCTACTCCCCACTTTTTGGGAGCATGTAACAAATTGAAGTGAAAGGAAAGAAATTAACAGTGAAAGTAAAGTAAATTGAAGTTAAAGGTATAGTACTCCTCCCCAACGATGCTACGTGCCTGTTGAGCGCCCTATAGTGATCAGTCTGTCTAGCCGTCCGTCCGTCTGCCGTCTGTCCGTTTGAGATCTTTTTCCAGATTATAAGCATATTTTATATAAATTGGACTAAAAATTCACTAATACAGTGCCCTCGGGTTGATAGTGTGCAGTGTAAACACATAAATATAAGAGCTTCAATGAATTAAAATTGGAAAGCTACTTCGGCTATATCGAACTCCCGAATATCTCGGAAGTTTGTTGGAAGTCCCTCCAAGTTGGAGATATCGATGTTTACCTGTATCGTATGTGGATGTATGGTGACCTTTTTGAAGGATTAAGGGAAAAATTGTGTAAAATCCTTGCTCAAAATTAACCTTTTAGAACTACCTCACGTCTTTATGTCCTTTGCCAAAAGCGAGGCCCTTTGAATACATTCAAAACATACATGTATGAAAAACTGACAATAATAAACCGTCAACCATCTCAAAAATCCATAAAACGAAATACAAATTCAAAGCAGAGCAACACGGACCTCCAAAAAGATAGAGGTAAGATCAGGTGCCTAGGAGGATTGAGCATCCTCTGCTGACCAGTCACACCCGCCGTGTGCTCTTTGTCGTAATCGGGAACAAACGGAAAAAGTCCGTAGACAATTATGTGATTAATTATCATAATGTTCTACAATTAGTATGAAAAACGTCAGTCAGCATGCGACCCAGTGGAAGATTGTATTTGCTGACAAGGTCGTTGTATCGACCATAGAACTTACGAACAGATGACTTCAAACGAGAATGTTGATAACTGAGAGACAAAAAAACCTTATACAGGTGATGAAGGTATATTGCTACATAAGTAAGGAAAGCTGACTATAGAAAAATTGAAGTCATCGCGTTTAATATATATACATCTCACCCCTGCGATGTTATTGTCATTTAAATCTAGACCACGTGGTTTTATATGACCCTTTCAGTTTCGCAGTAAAAATCGTCCCTTGTGTTTATAGTCTATTTTCCAGAATCTAGGTACTTGTAATCAAAGATAAAATCTAGACATTTATTGATTTTAAATTTTATCTTCATTAATTGGTGGATAAAATGAGTTCTAGAAATAAATGTGACAATAGAAAAAAATATGGGTTTTTTGCTGTTGCAACAATTAACATGCTTGGTAGCGATCCCCTATAGGATTTATTTTCGATCCGCGCCTGACCTAGTAATAGCATCAATAGTGAAACATACTATACCATTTAAAGCAGAATGTTACTTGAAAATGGCTCGATATACTTATATAAGTTTTTATACAAAACAGACACCCATTCTTTTTTTAAATCATGGTATTGCACACCAAGAGCATAAAACATGGCTATAATTTTATCAATCAACCCAATGTTTACATTTTCAACCACGTGTAGAGTTGTAAAACACGAACGATAACTCTTTTTTTAATATCATCGTTTAGTTTAAATAACCGCTAGATTATGAAATAAGACATATATCTTAATAGATTTTCATGTTTTAACATAAATCAAAGTAGGATATGATATGAAAAACGGCCAGTACTTAGGTAGTTTGAGAATATTATCCGAACACTTATACTTCCGCTCGAATTTTCACAGGAACTGAACAAATCTCGGCGAAGTCTCGTGAACTTTCATTCGAGCACCTCTGGATTTATTACATACTTAGCAACGATAAAGAAACATTCCGAACACATTCGCAGGGGTGGTCTACCGAGTAGGATTCCCTCTATTTCTTACGGAAACTTATAGTTATTCATATCTCTATCCAAACAGCCAGACTGAAATCTACACGCCCCGTTTATCAATTAGTCGAAATCTACAGCAACCTAAGAAAATCACGGACTGCACGAAATAATAATGATGATATCAGACTCAAAGTCTCAAAGGAGACGATTTGGCTGTTTCTTTTAGCTAACGTACTTATGTAAATTAACAGTATTTTAGTGTATTTTACCTACTTTTTATAATTAATTTATTAATTAGTTAAAAGAAAGATGTAAATATAAACAATAAAATGCTTCCTTTGGTGATTCATGCGGGTTATGAAGGTAGCGATCATTGCAGAAAAAATTTACATAACCCGCTAACGTGGGTTATATATGCATTTCTTCTGCAATGTCGCCACCTTCATATCCTGCATGAATCACCAAAGAAAGCATTTTATTGTTTAGATGAATATACTTTAATTTATACTTGTAGGAATAAAATATTTTATTTGATATACATGTATTTACATTAACCGAGTATGATTCCCTCTATTTCTTACGGAAACTCATATATGTAGTTAGTTTATAGCTCTATAGAACAGTTGTGCAATCTGACAGAACTGAAATCTACACGCCCCATTTATCGATTGGTCGAAACCGACAGCGACCTAAGAAAAAGCACGAAATCATGATGATGTCAGACACAAGTAGGATACGACTTGACTGTTTCTTGTACTTTAACAGTTATTTAGTTAATTTAACTTACTTTTACAATCAATTTATTAATATGTTAAAAGGAAGATATAAATATAAACAATACAAGAGGCCAAAAGGCCTTAACGGTCACCTGAGTAGCATAACCCATACACAAACTTGTCAAGGAGTCTCATATATGCATTTACTTAAGTTTTATTCTGGAATAGAAAAATTTTTAATTTGTAATGACGACCACCTCTCTGCCTGAAATCTTTCAAAAAGGACTATTAAACCTATAATTGTAACGAAAAACTTAAAAGATCATAAAAGAGGGCATGACCTGATATTGAAAAGGTGCAATACTCTGATAGAAAATAATTTAATAATAATAACAAAGTGGCTATTATTCCTGTTTTATCTAAAACAACCTCCCATCCCCCATCTCCCATCCCCCGGGGCAGACAGAAACTCTCCCTGTGGGCATTTAAACAAACGAAAAAAAAAACCCAGCTTTATCGATAAAAGCCATCATGAGTTACTCACTTCTCCTGTTCCAGTTTTTGAATATTCAACATTCGTTGAGAATCACCATCTGGCATATATACCAAAATCATTTTACCTTTATATATCAGTGATTTTAGTTAGCCAATTTTTACTTTACTATTAACAAGTCTATTTTGAAAGTTCAAAAACTGTTTTTGTTTCAAATGATAAAAAGCCTTGCATAATTCTTTTGATCATACAACTTCTTTATAATTACATTATATTCAACGATTAATTACTACATATGAACAAGCAAAGGAAGATAACTCCATTAGGAAGAAGCAAGGGAAAACAAGATGTAATTATAATCGGGGCGATTATAAAGTCTCCCAAACGAACGAGGCTATCATATAGAGAAGGGATGACCCACAAAGTTTCATGTGGTTCCCAGGGGTCCTTAACTATATATCAGGTGAACTAACATAAACAAGGAACAAGAATATATATGGTTTAGGGGTGGGGATATTAGCCGTTTTCAAGATATTCAGGCACTACCTGTTTGAGGGGTATAAGGACCACCCCAAGGGTCCATGACCTACATACCATATGATGCCCCTTGACACAAGGAACAATAATTTATATAGTTTAGGGGTGGGGATCTCAACTGTTTTCAAGTTATTTGTGCACTTCCTGTTTGAGGGGGGTCAGGACCATCCCCGGGGCCCATGACCTACATACCATATGATGCCCCTTGACACAAGGAACAAAGATATACATGTATATGGATTAGTTGCGGGGATATTAACCGTTTTCAAGATATTCGGGCACTACCTGTTTGAGGGGGGTCAGGACCACCCCAAGGGCCCATGACCTACATACCATATGATGCCCCTTGACACAAGGAACAAGAATATATATAGTTTAGGGGTAGGGATCTCAACCGTTTTCAAGTTATTTGTGCACTTCCTGTTTGAGGGGGGTCAGGACCATCCCCAGGGTCCATGACCTACATACCATATGATGCCCCTTGACACAAGGAACAAGAATATATATGGTTTAGGGGTAGGGTTCTTAACCGTTTTCAAGATATTTGGGCCCTTCCTGTTTGAGGGGGGTCAGGAACCACCCCTGAGGCCCATGACCTACATACCATTTGATGGCCCTTAACACAAGGAACAAGAATATATATGGTTTAGGGGTGGGGATTTTAACTGTTTTCAAGATATTTGGGCCCTTCCTGTGCCATATTGGCCCCACCCTAGTGCCTAAACACCTGTCCCAGGGGTCATAAATTTCACAATTTTGATAGAAGACTTCATGTTCATCATATCCAGGCCTTTAGTTTTTCACAAATATAAAATTACATGGGAGTAGAGAGGAAGATTTTCTAAAATTTAATACATTTTTACTATATGGCCAATTGCCCCCACCCTTGAGCCTGAACCCCTGACCCAGGGACCATAAATTTCACAATTTTGGTAGAGGGCTTCATGGACATCATATCCATCCATTTAGTTTTTAACAAATATCTATGGGAGTAGAGAAGAAGTTTTCTAAGATTTAATACATTTTTACTATATGGCCATATTGGCCCACCCTAGAGCCTGAACCCCTGAACCAGAGACCATAAATTTCACAATTTTGGTAGAGGGCTTCATGGACATCATAACCATCCATTTAGTTTTTAACAAATGTATATGGGAGTAGAGAAGAAGATTTTCTAAGATTTAATACATTTTTACTATATGGCCATCTTGGCCCCACCCTAGAGCCTGAACCCCTGACCCAGGGGCCATGAATATCACAATTTTGGTACAGGGCTTCATGGACATCATAACCATGTATTTAGTTTTTATCAAATATATATGGGAGTAGAGAAGAAGATTTTCTAAGATTTAATACATATTTACTATATGGCCATATTGGCCCCACCCTAGAGCTTGAACCCCTGACCCAGGGGCCATGAATTTCACAATTTTGGTAGAGGGCTTCATGGACATCATAGCCATGCAATCAGTTTTTTCCTCACATGTGTGGGAGTAGAGAAGAAGATTTTTGAAAATTTGGCTGTTTTTTGCATATTTGGCCCCACCTGTGGCACCCTGGGGGTGGTAGAGCCACCAATTTCACAATTTACATTCCTCTTACCATAAAGATGCTTCACACCAAAAATGGGAACAATTGGCCTTGTAGTTTTTAAGAAGAAGTTAAAAATGGAATTTGTTAACACACGACGCACGACGACGGACGAAAACAGATAGCAATAGGTCACATGAGTTTACTCAGGTGACCTAAAAATGCTTTCTTTGATGATTCATGCGGGATATGAAGGTAGCGATCATTGCAGAAAAAAATTACATAACCCGCTAACGCGGGTTATGTATTATTTCTGCAATGTCGCCATCTTTTTATTGTTAAAATATACCCGGTCGAAAAATTGAAGAGTCATCAATATTTTCTTGTTCTGAAAGTGAGTAGTTTTGTTATAGATGAAAATCCATATACTGTATTTTTACAGTTCTATGCGGGGAAAAGATTTTCCGAAAGACAGCATTCAGGAAGCTAGGCGGTCAACAAAGATCTTCATAAAATTTTAAGTAAACTATTATTTACTAAAAATTCATATATTTTTCTTTTAAAATTTGGGTATTTTACTATATTTTAAAATAGAGCTCTTCTTTTAAAGGAGATCAATAAAGTCTAAAAATGGCCATGACCATCGAGCCCTCTTAATACTTCTATTGTGTTTACATTTTATTGCAGATACTCATTACTGTACAGAACCCGGAAATGAAATAAATGTACTTAGGGTCTTTCAATGTCGAACAAATAAAATTAATTTATGCTTGGTTAAAAATTGGATACATGTACACATTTGCGTTTAAAATATGAACATTTAAAAGAAATGTTTTTATTTCTGACATCGATTTTCAACACCCATTATATTTACAATATTTAAAGGTTAATGTAAAATACTGGTATACCTGCGACTCATAAATCTACATTTTTATTCTATTATTTTAAAATAAAAACTAATCATGAATAGAAATACCGATATACTACATATATGAGAGATTCGGGTGATTTGAAATTGCATGGTGCTCTAAAAATCACGAAAATGTACCACTTACATGTACTTGAATTGACTAACAATAAATAGGTCAGGAGAGACACCAATAGAAGACAGACGATTTTCATCTCGTGAGCTTATCTGAAGAGTAAAAAATATACACTACAAAATATCTTAATTCCGTATATGGACAGCATTACAGCTTTCATGTGCATGAACTACACTATTATCTAATATTACTGAAATGTTTGTTTTCAATCTGTTCTTAGTTTTTTTCTGATTGTTTTAATAGTTTGTAAAACCAATAGCATGAAGTACCGAAAATCTTTTGATATATTGAAACGATTACATACTTACATTATCCGAAAACGTCAGCCTTCAATCTTTGCTGTACAACACAATTAATACAATTGTATATTTCACATGATATCCTTCCTTGTTGTCCTCTTAACAGTGTGGAATGATTTTACCCGTACGAAAATATTGGCCGTTTCCTGGCTGGACTCAGGGTGAACTTAGACGTATTCCGGTTAAAATGTAACAGTACTTAGGAGTATCAAAGGCGTACATGTGTGATAGAATAGGTTCCAAGTAATTTTATAATTATTTGTTGTTTGAATAAATTTATTATTGATCTCATATGTTTCCATATTATACAGTTTCATTCAAGTTATTTATTTGGTAAAGTCACCTATGGGTTTCCAAACATGTAAAGTATTTAGGTTGTTGTTCATGGTCTAGTGATTCTTGATTTTGGTTGGTTGGTTTTAAGGTGAAAGGTTGAATTCTTTGAAGGTAGAGTGATTTTGGTGTGTTTGATTTAATTTCTCCAGTGACTACTGTTGAGAGCGGTCTGACATATATTAGATTCTAGATAGACTTGGACTGAGACCTAAAGTAAGAGAGTTTAACTTTATTAACTTGTGTGAAAGATAAATAAATTATAAATTAAAATAAAGGGTTAGAATGCTATATATGGAAGTAATTATTTTATCGGTAATTAATTATTTATTTGGTTGATTTGTAGAGTCATTCCTAAAATCCTACAGTAATTTACAGTGTAGTACCTGCATGATGTCAATTACATGTTACTAAGGTTCTGATACTATATAACTGGTAAGATCTATGTTTTGTGTGACTAACATATAAATGTATGTGGTGTCCAAATTGTCATAACTGTGTCTATAATATATGTTTTACATTCATATATAAAAGTCATAATTATGCATATAAGTAATAATTTACATATTGATCACTCTTAATAATAATGGTGAAATATGAACAATTGATTGGATTTTTATTTGATCTATTTTCCATTTCATTAATGTAGTAAATGTGATTGAATTATGAAATGGAGTTATTGCACTTGATATGTGTTAGTGTTGTCTTGTGGTGTGTATGTTTATGTATGTTTGTGTATGTTTCAGAGCCATATATCTATCACAATAAATTTGTTACATAGTCTACGTGTGTCCAGTAATTCATCCCGTAACATATGGAAAACGCTTTGCATGTTAGACGGATTCCATCTTATTTATAACCGGACCTTACCTCAAACATTAGCCGTATTTTCAGCATATCTAGCCGTTTTCTGTTAAAGTTAACCGTATTATTTCTCACATCCCGTTTTCCTCCTGACAATCATTAAATATTCCACCTTACTTAGCAGTTTGGTAATTCTTTGAAAGTTATGATATAAAATTTACGGCTAAAACTTGAAATGACCAAATCAACATGTGTTAAAGACGTACTACAGTTTATTTTCCGTGCTATAAATATCTCATTTACAATTTGAATTCTTAGAGAACTGTCTCTTGCTTTTATTCGATAAACTTTACTACTTTCTTCAAATTGTTTTATTTTATCCGTCAATCAAACGTCAATATTTAATATATTTTGGTATTCTGCCGGCGTGCACAAATCCATTTCTTCAAATGACACTAACATACAGTTTAAAACAATGCTTATTAACCTTACATTTAAATTCAATTTGATAATCCGATGACACTATTAAACAAGTTATATATGTAGACGTTTGTTCTACACACAAGCTGGTTAGTTGCAAGGAAATTTTTATCTTGATCTCAATACAACAGGGTGCCATTTGAATGGACTCCCTGATGAGCAAGAGCCGCAGCCTCTCCCTGCATTGCAGAGGGGCGTCAGAAGGGGAAATTTTTTTTCTACCATGCATGTACATACTATTTTAGCCACAATGTTAAATCAATATAAAGACAGGAATGGGTTATGAACACACTAGCTTATTTATTGTTAAATTGCTACTTAAATTGTTTGGATATGGCCATCATGCACTTGAAAACTTTGTTGATTAAAATCAGCGTTACCCCATACCATATTTTCTGGCCTCAGAGGCAGCCGCGCCTTGTGAGTTTTGAATTTGGCAACAACGGTCATTCCCAACTTTCCTGATCATCTTTGTGTTACAAAACTTAGACATGTGTGTAAACTGTTACGAGGATTATTTTTTGGAAAAAAGGCAGTGAAATTAATTTACAGCTATTTTATGTAAACCGTTAAGTCTTATGGAATAAAGCAAAGTGTGCGCGGTATGTGGACTAAAAGACATACATACAGGAATCTTAATGTTAAATCGAAAGTAAGTCAACATTTTATTATGTTCATGATTTTATTGAAAATAGTAATGATGTGCAGTTAAAATTTGTGCTAATTGTATATGTGAGGAAGAAAGGCATTTGTTTTAAATTATTCTTCATTTAAAAGATGTAAGACAATGTATTAACTCTAGGAATCTTTCAAAATCTTTTCATTCCTTAAGAACTGAAAGCTGTTGGAAACAACTGACATTATGCAGAACAGTAAAACACAAGAAAAACAACGACACCAGCACGTCATTGAGAGTGTGGCAAACTGTTTTCTTATAAAGCTGCCCTAGTCTATTGAGAAACAGCCTGATTGAAATAAAAACTAGCTCAAAAGCAGAAGGACAATTGACATGAAAGACTAAAAAGTAGAAAGCCAGGCCTACCATACATGAACCCTACCAAATCCGAAGTTTTGAAAGGTAAGGATTGGATCTTTTTTTATTTGTTCACATTGTTGAAAAGTATTCTTTAATTATAATCATGATAATAACAAAAGGTAAATGTATATTGATATATTTATATTTGACCGAGTGTTTAGTTGTAAGTATTTCTTTATCAAATTACATGTATTTTTCAGACTATGAACATATTGAGTATGAAACGTGAGAGAAGTATTTAAGTGATGCAATTACCGAGAAGATTTGGAGAAGATCAGCTACACTAGAAACTTTCAAGAAACTAACTGTACAAACATGACAAATGGAGTGAAAATGTGGACTGAAAATCAAAAATGTTAAATTATTAGTTTCAGTAGTATGCAAATATTAGGGAAAAAAGACTGTGATATCTGTACTTTGATATGTTTAAAAAAGGAAATACACAAGCATTATAGATGATTTTATGTTTTGAGTATGGGCACTGATTTATAAGAGGAATGAATGCAATCGATACAGACTCTGAGTCCACCCCATTTGGCGCAAGTTTTTAAAAGGAAGTCACTGGATTATGCATCATAAGACCAAAAGAAGTTGCTCCGTGTGTTGTAAAAGTGTTCATCTTTACCTTAAGGCGGATTCGGACGCCACCTTGTATTAAGGCGGATTCCATAATATATTAAGGCGGATTCCACCTTATATTAAGGCGGATTCCACCTTATTTTAAGGCGGATTCCAATTTACCATAAGGTGGATTCCGCCTAAGAGTAAGATTCCATTTTGTTTTAAGGCGGATGTTATTTACACGGAATACGCTTAATCTCATTTAAATATTTCGAGCCATATACCGCCCGGACTCCACCCTGAATCTGTGAAATTTGTAATGCATTCACAGGAATGAAAGGCGGAATCCGTCTTTCAAATTTCGCCTAGAGTCTGCCTTAAGTCAGGGCGGAATTTTTCGTACGGGAAATTTATTTAACAGCTCTTTTTAATTATTTTACACTGATCACCAGTTCGTTCATCTCTTTCCAAATTTTAAGTTTAAAAATCTTCTAAAAATTGTAAAACTCTAAAAATTGTCCTACTAGTATATTCGTAAAGTTGACAATACATATAAACTAAGTGAAATATGAATGATAGAAACCTCCTTTTTTAATTAACATCCTAAAACGCGTCAACTGAGCAAACTTACATGCAATACTACTAAGAAGGATCAAATTTGTTTTGTAGGTTATACCATACCTGTTGCTTTTTTTAAGTAACCCAACTATTCTTTCATAACACATTTATGTTTATATGTGTAAAAATGAAATGAACTTTTTGATGAATTTAATTAGATGGGAGAAAGAAGCATAACTCTTTATATGAACACAGTTGAAAAGCATTTATAATGAGGATCGTCTATGTATATTGTCCATATTGTTGTTAACTTGCAATAACTGTGTCTATAATTTTTTATATAAAAAAAACAAGGTAAAACAAACCCAAAATTTTACAAACCATAAAACATTTAATGGCAGAAATCTCAAAACAAATCATTTATCTCCTCTCTTAAGTTTCTCTCCCAAACTTGGGATTTTTTCTCTTGCTTCCTTTTATCTCTTTTACTAAGCGTTGAAGTTCTTGGTTTTCTTTCTGTCTGTTTTTTAATTGCATTTTGATCGAATGGTTCGAAATGTTTCACTTTGGCTTGTTTTCTAATAGCCTTTTCCACTTCTCCTCCTAGACACTGCCTATCCCTTTTCAGGGCCGTTTTCACAGGGTATTGTTGTCCTTAACCTCTTGACCCTAAACCTTTTTCTCCATACCATCTACTTTTTAACATTAACTGGTAGCCCCTATTGACTGGCGGAATAAGGAAACTATCAGGTTTAGGTTTAAGTTTCCTATTAAACAAATGAACAGTTGATGTTTCGTGATTTTCTCCTTCAGCTTGAGAATCACATTTATCACACACATTACAGAAAAATTCCACTGTTTCTGACTGCTGTTTATCTTGACGACCACAATTCACTTTGCTACAGTCAAACCTATGGATGAAATCGGCTAGATATGTATATCCTGCTTTTCTAGCTATGTACACAGCATCTCTTCTCCTTCTGTCCAGTATATGTCTGTTTATCCTTTTTTGAGGAGATATGAAACCACCTGCTCATTTCCACTATGACTTGCACACATAAGAGCTGTCCATCCATAAGAATCCACACAATTTATCTGTATTCCACTCTTTATACACATTTTCACAACTCTGATGTTCCCTTTTTGAGCAGCTTTCAAAAAATCACTCTCATTGAACAATAAACCTGCTGATTGAGAGATTTCACCTTCAGTTGAATGATTTTCTTCAACTATACTACAAGTTTGCTTGGTTTCATGGCTATTAACATACTCAGAAATTAAATGTTTCATAAAACTGTCTTGCTTCTTCCCCAGTTGTTTCAGGTTTTCTTCTCTCTGTGCATTTGCTGAGCTGCGATTCTTTTTCTGAACTCTCTGGCACAAAGTATACCACTTTTTCCATGTCTGTTTATGGTTTTGTAAAAACAAAATGAGTCAGTTAGATTCAGACAATTAAGAACTTGATAATGTACAGAGCTAAATGTATACATACAAAATTACCATACTCTTTATATTAGATGACTTGTTTTCACTTAAAGTGTCTTGAATTTTGTTGTAATGAAATTGTTAATTGATGCATGTAATTTTTTATAAAAAGAATTAACATTTAATGATGAAGAACATGTCAGCACCCTTGTCACTGTGGTGATTTTTTATTCATCAGGAAAAGATAATCCAGAATGAACAAACGATTATCACCATTTGGTCGATACAATAGACGGTACATTGTTTACTCAAAGGAATCCAAATGGAAACCATACGGAACCTCAACGGGATATGAATGGAACCCAAAAGTACTTAAAAGGAAAAAAATAAACTAATATAATGAAGTATTTAAAGTACATGATATTGACTATTATTGAGTTATGTTATATTTGCAATAATATGATACTTTATTAATATTTTTAAAATTTTATACAGAAAAATCTTTTTCCACTTTAAGAAAACCTGGATTGGGGGAGTTTAACGCTTTATAATCTGCGAAGCGGATTATATTAAAAGCGTAAATTGCTCCAACCCAGGTCATACGAGTTTAACTTGGGTAAATATTGTGTTCATTCCTTATAATTTAATTTTCGGTAATTTACTGTACAAGTTGAGTGCGTTTTACTTTTGTAAATGATATTTATCTGTTTATAATTCAAACGTAACGTCAAACGGGTTAGTACGTTTTTGACGTTGGTGCATTGTGATGTGTCTTGTGACATACAAAGCAGGTTATACAAATTTTACTATTTTTTTCTATCCAACCAAATGTCGCGTTACAACCAAAATTAAATTATATATATATATATATATATATATATATATATATATATATATATATATATATATATATATATATCTGTGTGTGTGTGTGTTAAAATTTGAACCCCAGTTTTGGTTCTGATTTTTAAAACTTCACTATATCTTCACTATATATACAAGCTTTTATGTAAATATTGGCATTCCTGGTGCAGTTGTTCTTAGAAGAAGATTTTTAAACATTTTCCTATGTATTTCTAAGTTAAACTTTGAACCCCGCCTGGAGCCCCAGTTTTGGTGCGGGGGTCAAGATTTTTACAATTAAGAATCTATACGCTTTTTTGTAAATATTGGGTTTTCTGGTGCAGTGGTTCTTGAGAAGAAGATTTTTTTTAAAGACAAATAACCTATAATCCCTGTTTCGCAATTATCTTCCTAAAAAGGTTAAGCCCTTTATTTTAAGAATTTAAATTTTCTTCTCATAAAGATGCTTTGTACCAAGTTTGGTTAAATTTTGTTCAGTGGTTTTAGAGAAGAAGTCAAAAATTTGAAACGTTTTCAGACGTACAGACGGACGGATGGACAGACGGACAACCGGACAACGGGTGATCAGAAAAGCTCACTTGAACCTTCGGTTCAGGTGACCTTATAAAAAGAACAAACATCTTTCACCCACATTAAAATATATTTTATTTCACAGTGCATTGGACATACTGGTAATTCACAGCACCTAAAATCAATTTGTATTGTATTGCGTACTTCTTTGCCAGTTAGCATCGTATATTTACTGAGCTATGAAAGAAAAAAACATCACTTGGAGTGCATCAACAATAATGAAATGATTGATTTAAAAAACTAAAAATTGATGCACTTAAATGAATGTACATGTTAATAAAGATAAAATATGCCTAAATTTATGCCCACACAATTGCTGTATTCAATTAAAATATGCATAAATTGATGCTCACACAATTTTATGTATTCGATTAATTCATTAGTCAATAATGACCATGAAATTAACCATCAAAAGTATTTCCCTCTGGTCTAAAAATAGTTCACTGTACACAGTGTCATACTAGCACTTTCATGCTAATCGGAGCCATCATTAAGTAGGTGGAGGAGGTGGCGGTGCCCCGAGCATGTCCAGGGTATTCATATCAAAAGCCCCTGGAGGAGGGGGTGGAGGAACCGCCATGGGACCTTGCTTGCCTGGTGGGAGTGGTGGAGGAGGGACACCACCACATGGCATTGGAGGGGGCGGTTGCCATGGCGACGCCAATGTTATAGAAAGCGGTGGAGATACACATTGTGCTTAAAAAGAAGGAGTCAATTGTTGGAGCCATTAAAATGTTTCATACCTGGTAAGCAATTTTGATATTTGTAACATTTTGTTTTCAACTTTTGCTCGATAGTTTGATGAGTAACTTTTCCATTTGTAAACTTTTATTTTAACATGGACTGAAGTTCTTATCTAAAGTGTTTAGCATACAAAAGCTAGATATATAGATCTACCTTGCTGCATCCAAGATGATGGAGTCTGGCTGCTTGGAGGAGGAGGAGGTGGAGCTGACAACAAAGATGGGAGTGTTACACCTTGAAATAAAATAATAACACGTCTGATATCATTCTGATTCAATGCATAATGTTAACAAATTATGGCCATTAATGTATTGATGCATAGTTAAATACAAGTAGCTAGTAATTTTCCATAAAAGTAAGAGTTCCATAATCACCACTACAAGCAGAAGACACAGCAATATTTTGAGATGTCATCGTGTTTGACTGTCAGGGGTTTGGACAATAAAATATCATATAATACAAAATCATATTATTCAAATTCGTATCATATGATAAAATATAATATAGTACAATATCAAATGATACAATCTCATGTGATACAATTATATATTATATAATACAATATATTATTTTATATTGTATCACATGATACAATTTTATATCTTAAACAATATCGTATCATATGATACAATATTATATATTAAAGCATTGTATTATACAATAGGATTTGATACAATAATATATAAAACAATATCATATTATACAATATCGTATCATAATATACAATATTATATATAAAGATATCATATGAAACAATTTCATTACATAATATATCATATCATATGATTTTTTGCAATATAATATTAAAGGATATAATATTGTATCATATAAAACAATAGTGTAACATATCATACAATACTATATATTATAGGAATCATGTTATATTGTTTAACAACAAACACATCTATCAAGCAAATTTGAGTGAGGTAGGAGTTTTTTTTAGCATCCTTGATAATGGAGATCAGGCTCTGTACCTGAAGCTACTTCTGCGATTCATTTATATCATAGCTGAATCAACCATGCAAGTTTGAAACAGTACTATTATCTATTAAACATGGGACCTGTTCCAAAAAACTATCCTCTTCCAGCATCTGAAACCTATGGCTCTAATTCAGCATCCATCCCTGTAGAGTGCATCAGAATCACAAGATGCATCATATATTCAAACTTAATAAAGATTGAACTATAATAACATAGAGTTGTCCATCAAAGGGCAACTGCTTAAAAACTTTAACCAGCTCCAAAAAAACCTTAACCTCATTTAGCATCCGAAACCTAGGGCTCAGATTCAGCATTCAAGCCTGTCAAGTGCATACGTATTCATGCAAGTTTATTGAATTTGGGACCAGTAATAACCAAGAAATATTCATTAGAAGGCTCCTGATCTAAAAACTTTAACAAGCTCCATAAACCTTAACCTCCTCCAGCATCCAAAACATATGGCTCAGATACAACATTCAACCCTGTCACGTGCATCAGTATCATATGACGCACCATCCATGCAAGGTTGGTGAAGTTAGGACCAGTGGTAATGGCTATCAAAGGGCATCTGCTCCAAAAACATAAACCTGCTTCAAAAATCTTAACCTCCTCCGGCATCTAAAATTCATGGCCTAGATTCAGAATCATAGTCTTTCAAGTCCACAAGTAGTTTCAGATGCGTTATCCATGAAATTTTGGTAAAGTTTGGTCCAGTAATATCTTAGATACAGGACCCGCAAAAAAACCTTTAACCAGTTCGGCCGCCGATGCCGACGCCGGGGGTAAAGCATAAGCTTCCCCCGACTTCGTCTCGGTGAGCTAAAAAGTCTTCGTGATCTTTGAGGAAAATGGAGTTTCTTGTTCCATAAATATAAGTGTGCGAATTTTAGTGGTAAGGTTATTTAGAACTAAAATATGTTTCAACTGAAAATTAAAAAACCGTCATATTTGTTCTTAAGATTTTATTTCCTATGTAATTTACACTATGTTTACTTCTGGACCAAGGGGAGCTGCCCCTCCGCCCCCCCCCCCCACTTTTTCTTGCAGCAAATATTTTTTTCTTTATTTTACAAATTAAAAATGAATAAACATGGAGTCCCCCCCTTCTCCCCACTTTTTGGGAGCATGTAACAAATTGATGAAGTTAAAGGAAAGAAATTAACAGTGAAAGTAAAGTAAATTGAAGTTAAAGGTATAGTACTCCTCCCCCACGATGCTACGTGTCTGTTGAGCGCCCTATAGTGATCAGTCTGTCTAGCCGTCCGTCCGTCTGCCGTCTGTCCGTTTGAGTTCTTTTTCCAGATCATAAGCATATTTTATATATATTGGACTAAAAATTCACCAATACAGTGCCCGCGGGTTGATAGTGTGCAGTTTAAACACATAAATATAAGAGCTTCAATGAATTAAAATTGGAAAGCTACTTCCGCTATATCGAACTCCCGAATATCTCGGAAGTTTGTTGGAAGTCCCTCCAAGTTGGAGATATCGATGTTTACCTGTATCGTATGTGGATGTATGGTGACCATTTTGAAGGATCAAGGGAAAAATTGTGTATGTAAAATCCTTGCTCAAAATTAACCTTTTAGAACTACCTCACGTCTTTATGTCCTTTGCCAAAAGCGAGGCCCTTTGAATACATTCAAAACATAAATGTATGAAAAACTGACAATAATAAACCGTCAACCATCTCAAAAATCCATAAAACGAAATACAAATTCAAAGCAGAGCAACACGGACCTCCAAAAAGATAGAGGTAGGATCAGGTGCCTAGGAGGATTGAGCATCCTCTGCTGACCAGTCACACCCGCCGTGTGCTCTTTGTCGTAACCGGGAAAAGACGGAAAAAGTCCGTAGACAATTATGTGATTAATTATCATAATGGTCTACAATTAGTATGAAAAACGTCAGTCAGCATGCGACCCAGTGGAAGATTGTATTTGCTGACAAGGTCGTTGTATCGACCATAGAACTTACGAACAGATGCCTTCAATTGAGAATGTTGATAGTCCTGTTTTATCAACTTGTTTGTCAGTAGCTTGCCTCTCTTTAGAAACTGTTCATACGAAGAGCATGCCTTTGCGTATCGAATTAACTGAGAGACAAAAACACCATATACAGGTGATGAAGGTATATTGCTACATAAGTTAGGAAAGTTGACTGTAGAAAAATTGAAGTCATCGCGTTTAATATATATACATCTCACCCCTGCGATGTTATTGTCATTTAAATCTAGACCACGTGGTTTTATCTTAAGTTCTTATCTAAAGTGTTTAGCATACAAAAGCTAGATATATAGATCTACCTTGCTGCATCCAAGATGATGGAGTCTGGCTGCTTGGAGGAGGAGGAGGTGGAGCTGACAACAAAGATGGGAGTGTTACACCTTGAAATAAAATAATAACACGTCTGATATCATTCTGATTCAATGCATAATGTTAACAAATTATGGCCATTAATGTATTGATGCATAGTTAAATACAAGTAGCTAGTAATTTTCCATAAAAGTAAGTTCCATAATCACCACTACAAGCAGAAGACACAGCAATATTTTGAGATGTCATCGTGTTTGACTGTCAGGGGTTTGGACAATAAAATATCATATAGTACAAAATCATATTATTCAAATTCGTATCATATGATAAAATATAATATAGTACAATATCAAATGATACAATCTAATGTGATACAATAATATATTATATAATACAATATATTATTTAATATTTTATCACATGATACAATTTTATATCTTAAACAATATCGTATCATATGATACAATATTATATATTAAAGCATTGTATTATACAATATCGTATCATAATATACAATATTATATATAAAGATATCATATGAAACAATTCATTACATAATATATCATATCATATGATTTTTTGCAATATAATATTAAAGGATATAATATTGTATCATATAAAACAATAGTGTAACATATCATACAATACTATATATTATAGGAATCATGTTATATTGTTTAACAACAAACACATCTATCAAGCAAATTTGAGTGAGGTAGGAGTTTTTTAGCATCCTTGATAATGGAGATCAGGCTCTGTACCTGAAGCTACTTCTGCGATTCATTTATATTATAGCTGAATCAACCATGCAAGTTTAAAACTGTACTATTATCTATTAAACATGGGACCTGTTCCAAAAAACTATCCTCTTCCAGCATCTGAAACCTATGGCTCTAATTCAGCATCCATCCCTGTGGAGTGCATCAGAATCACAAGATGCATCATATATTCAAACTTGATAAAGATTGAACTATAATAACATAGATTTGTCTATCAAAGGGCAACTGCTTAAAAACTTTTACCAGCTCTAAAAACCTTAACCTCATTTAGCATCCGAAACCTAGGGCTCAGATTCAGCATTCAAGCCTGTCTTGGGACCAGTAATAACCAAGAAATATTCATTAGAAGGCACCTGATCCAAAACCTTTAACAAGCTCCATAAACCTTAACCTCCTCCAGCATCCAAAACATATGGCTCAGATACAACATTCAACCCTGTCACGTGCATCAGTATCATAAGACGCACCATCCATGCAAGGTTGGTGAAGTTAGGACCAGTGGTAACTTAGAAATGGCTATCAAAGGGCATCTGCTCCAAAAACTTAAACCTGCTTCAAAAATCTTAACCTCCTCCGGCATCTAAAATTCATGGCCTAGATTCAGAATCCAAGTCTTTCAAGTCCACAAATAGTTCCAGATGCGTTATCCATGAAATTTTGGTAAAGTTTGGTCCAGTAATATCTTAGATACAGGACCCGCAAAAAAAACCTTTAACCAGTTCAGCCGCCGATGCCGACGCCGGGGGTAAAGCATAAGCTTCCCCCGACTTCGTCTCGGTGAGCTAAAGAGTCTTCGTGATCTTTGTTTGAGGAAAATGGAGTTTCTTGTTGTGCGAATTTTAGTGGTAAGGTTATTTAGAACTAAAATATGTTTCAACTAAAAATTAAAAAACCGTCATATTTGTTATTAAGATTGTATTTCCTATGTAATTTACATTATGTTTACTTCTGGACCAAGGGGAGCTGCCCCCCCCCCCACCACTATTTCTTGCAGCAAATATTTTTTCTTTATTTTACAAATTAAAAATGAATAAACATGGAGTCCCCCCCCCTCCCCACTTTTTGGGAGCATGTAACAAATTGAAGTGAAAGGAAAGAAATTAACAGTGAAAGTAAAGTAAATTGAAGTTAAAGGTAAAGTACTCCTCCCCCACGATGCTACGTGCCTGTTGAGCGCCCTATAGTGATCAGTCTGTCTAGCCGTCCGTCCGTCTGCCGTCTGTCCGTTTGAGTTCTTTTTCCAGATCATAAGCATATTTTATATATATTGGACTAAAAATTCACCAATTCAGTGCCCGCGGGTTGATAGTGTGCAGTGTAAACACATAAATATAAGAGCTTCAATGAATTAAAATTGGAAAGCTACTTCCGCTATATCGAACTCCCGAATATCTCGGAAGTTTGTTTGAAGTCCCTCCAAGTTGGAGATATCGATGTTTACCTGAATCGGATGTGGATGTATGGTGACCTTTTTGAAGGATCAAGGGAAAAATTGTGTGTGTAAAATCCTTGCTCAAAATTAACCTTTTAGAACTACCTCACGTCTTTATGTCCTTTGCCAAAAGCGAGGCCCTTTGAATACATTCAAAACATAAATGTATGAAAAACTGACAATAATAAACCGTCAACCATCTCAAAAATCCATAAAACGAAATACAAATTCAAAGCAGAGCAACACGGACCTCCAAAAAGATAGAGGTAGGATCAGGTGCCTAGAAGGATTGAGCATCCTCTGCTGACCAGTCACACCCGCCGTGTGCTCTTTGTCGTAATCGGGAAAAGACGGAAAAAGTCCGTAGACAATTATGTGATTAATTATCATAATGGTCTACAATTAGTATGAAAAACGTCAGTCAGCATGCGACCCAGTGGAAGATTGTATTTGCTGACAAGGTCGTTGTATCGACCATAGAACTTACGAACAGATGACTTCAAACGAGAATGTTGATAGTCCTGTTTTATCAACTTGTTTGTCAGTAGCTTGCCTCTCTTTAGAAACTGTTCATACGAAGAGCATGCCCTTGCGTATCGAATTAACTGAGAGACAAAAACACCATATACAGGTGATAAAGGTATATTGCTACATAAGTAAGGAAAGTTGACAATAGAAAAAATTGAAGTCATCGCGTTTGATATATATTAATACATCTCACCCCTGCGATGTTATTGTCATTTAAATCTAGACCACGTGGTTTTATTTGACCCTTTCAGTTTCGCAGTAAAAAATCGTCCCTTGTGTTTATAGTCTATTTTCCAGAATCTAGGTACTTTTAATTAAAGATAAAATCTAGACATTTATTGATTTTAAATTTTATCTTCATTAATTGGTGGATAAAATGATTTGAAAATGGCTCGATATACTAAGTTTTTATACAAAACAGACACCCATTCTTTTTTTAAAGCATGGTATTGCACACCAAGAGCATAAAACATGGCTATAATTTTATCAATCAACCCAATGTTTACATTTTCAACCACGTGTAGAGTGGTTAAACACGAACGATAACTCTTTTTTAAATATCATCGTTTAGTTTAAATAACCGCTAGATTATGAAATAAGACATATATCTTAAGAGATTTTCATGTTTTAACATAAATCAAAGTAGGATATGATATGAAAAACGGCCAGTACTTAGGTAGTTTGAGAATATTATCCGAACACTTATACTTCCGCTCGAATTTTCACAGGAACTGAACAAATCTCGGCGAAGTCTCGTGAACTTTCATTCGAGCACCTCTGGATTTATCACATACTTAGCAACGATAAAGAAACATTCCGAACACATTCGCAGGGGTGGTCTACCGAGTAGGCTTCCCTCTATTTCTTACGGAAACTTATTGTTATTCATATCTCTATCGAAACAGCCAGGCTGAAATCTACACGCCCCGTTTATCGATTGGTCGAAATCTACAGCGGCTAAAAACTGACAGGACTGAAATCGAGACACCCTGTTTATCGATTGGTCGAAACCTACAGCGACCTAAGAAAATCACGGACTGCACGAAATAATAATGATGATATCAGACTCAAAGTCTCAAAGGAGACGCTTTGGCTGTTTCTTTTAGCTAACGTACTTATGTACATTAACAGTATTTTAGTGTATTTTACCTACTTTTTATAATTAATTTATTAATTAGTTAAAAGAAAGATGTAAATATAAACAATAAAATGCTTCCTTTGGTTATTCATGCGGGTTATGAAGGTAGCGATCATTGCAGAAAAAATTTACATAACCCGCTAACGTGGGTTTTATATGCATTTTTTATGCAACGTCGCCACCTTCATATCCTGCATGAATCACCAAAGAAAGCATTTTATTGTTTAAATGTATATACTTTAATTTATACTTGTAGGAATAAAATATTTTATTTGATATACATGTATTTACATTAACCGAGTATGATTCCCTCTATTTCTTACGGAAACTCATACATGTAGTTAGTTCATAGCTCTATAGAACAGTTGTGCAAACTGACAGAACTGAAATCTACACGCCCCATTTATCGATTGGTCGAAACCGACAGCGACCTAAGAAAAATCACGTAATCATAATGATGTCAGACACAAGTAGGATACGACTTGACTGTTTCTTGTACTTTAACAGTAATTTAGTTAATTTAACTTACTTTTACAATCAATTTATTAATATGTTAAAAGGAAGATATAAATATAAAAAATATAATGCTTTACTTTGATGATTCATGCGGGATATGAAGGTAGCGATCATTGCAGAAAAAATTTCATAACCCGCTAACGCGGGTTATGTATTATTTCTGCAATGTCGCCATCTTTTTATTGTTAAAATATACCCGGGCGAAAAATTGAAGAGTCATCAATGTTTTCTTGTTCTGAAAGTGAGTAGTTTTGTTATTGATGAAAATTTATATACTGTATTTTTAAAGTTTTATGCGGGGAAAAGATTTTCCGAAAGACAGCATTCAGGAAGCTAGGTGGTCAACAAATTAACCATCAGATCTTTTAAGTAAACTATTATTTACTAACGGAAAAATTCATATATTTTACTTTAAAAATTTTGGGTATTTCTTATAAAGGAGATAAATACAGTCTAAAACTGGCCACGATGTGTCGGAAGTTTGATCAAGTCCCTCCAAGTTTGAGACACCGATGTTTACCTGTATCGTATGTGGATGTATGGTGACCTTTTTTAAATCAAGGTAAATAATTGTGTGTAAAATCCTTGCTCAAAATTAACCTTTTAAACTACCCAGTGGCGTGTCGGAAGCAAATTGGAAGCGGGGGGCGGGGGGGGGGGTAGACTTATCAAAAACCTTGACAAGCAAAAAAAAAAGGAAACAAGAGGCCCATGGGCCACATCGCTCACCTGAGGAACAATAGGTATGATAAAATCAGCTTAATGGAGTCATAATACAAACTATCTGCACAATGTAGTATAATACATGTAGATCTTGTATAAATAAAAATCAATTTTTTCCACTGGATATTCTTATGTTTATTATCATTAGTCCCTTTTCTAACAGGATGATTTTATATTCATATCAAATGTTGAGCATTGCAGCTCTCAAAAAGATCCTAAACAATTGTTTATAAATGGGATATAAACCTATATCAAACTCTGAACCCCTTGTGAGACCCAATCGTCCAGGAATCATCCAGAAGCCAAAATCTAAACAATATTAAATAATCACCTGGCTGATTGTAAAAATTCCACCCCCATTGTGGCCCAACTCTACGCCCAGGAATCATGATTTTTACAACTTTGAATCTAAACTACCTGAGGATGCTTCCAAATAAGTTTCAGCTTTCCTGGCTTATTAGTTTCTGAGAAGACGATTTTTAGAGATTTACTCTATATATTCCTATGTAGAAATTCGATCCCCAATTGTGGCCCCACTCTACCCCATGGGGGTAATGATTTTCACAACTTTAAATATACACTACCTGGGAATGATTCCACACAAGTTTCAGCTTTCCTGGCTAATAAGTTTCTGAGAAGATTTTTAAAGATTTACTCTATATATTCCTATGTAAAAAGTTGACCTCCCATTATGGCCCCACCCTACCCTCGGAGGTCATGATTTTCACAACTTTAAATCTACATTACCTGAGGATGCTTCCACATAAGTTTCTGCTTTCCTGGCCTAACGGTTTCTGAGAAGAAGATTTTTAAAGATTTACTTCTAATACTCCTATTGTAAAAGTTGACCCCCATTGTGGCCCCATCCTACCCTCGGGGGTCATGATTTTCTCAACTTTGATTTTACACTACCTGAGGATGCTTCCACATTAGTTTAAGCTTTACTGGCCACATGGTTCTTGATAAGATTTTTAAAGATTTACTCTATATATTCTATGTAAAAAGTCGACCCCCATTTTGGCCCCACATTACCTCCGGGGGTCATGATTTTCACAACTTTGAATCTACACTACCTGAGGATGCTTCCACATAAGTTTCAGCTTTCCTGGCCTAACGGTTTTTGATAAGAAGATTTTTAAAGATTCACTTCTAATATTCCTATGTAAAAAGTCGACCCCCATTGTGGCCCCACCCTACCCCCGGGGGTCATGATTTTCACAACTTTGAATCTACACTACCTGAGGATGCTTCCACACAAGTTTCATCTTTCCTGGCCATATAGTTCTTGAGAAGAAGATTTTTTTAAATTTCTCAAAAATTTTCATTTATTCCTAATTATCTCCCCTTATAAGAGGGCTTGTCCTTAATTTTCACAACTTTAAATCCCCTTAGGCTAAGGATGCTTTGTGCCAAGTTTGGTTGAAATTGGCCCAGTGGTTCTTGAGAAGATGTTGAAAATGTGAACAGTTTACAGACGGACAGACAGACAGACAGACGGACGGACGGACGGACGGACAGACGGACGGACAACAGACAAAATGTGATCAGAATAGCTCACTTGAGCTTTCAGCTCAGGTGAGCTAAAAAAGAAACAAAGAAGGTATCCGTTTCAGGTTATGTATAGGGGGGGTCATGTTCAGACGCCTATGCTACCTCGCGTCTTTTACATGCCAAAAGTGAGGCCCTTTGAATACATTCAAAACATATAATATTTACATGTACTTGAAGGAATAAAATATTTTATTTTATATATACCCGGGCGAAAAATTTATGAGTTATTAATGTTTTCTTGTTCTGAAAGTGAGTAGTTTTGTTATGCTGAAAATCTATAAATGGTATTTCTAAAAGTTCTATGCGGGGGGAAGATTTTCCGACAAGAAGCTGGGCGGTTAACAAACTAACCATCAGATCTTCGTAAAATTTTAAGTAAACTTTTATTTACTAAAGGTAAAAAATCATATATTTTACTTTTAAAATTTTAGGTATTTTACTATATTTAAAATAGAACTCTTCTTATAAAGGAGATCAATACAGTCTAAAAATGGCCACGACCATCGAGCACTCTTAATGCTTCTGTTCTGTTTACATTTTATTGCAGATACTCATTACTGTACAGAACCCGGAAATAAAATAAATGTACTCAGGGTCTTTCAATGTCAAACAGTTTTAAAATTAATTTAACCTTGGTTAAAAATTGGCAACTTGATAAATAATATAAAAAGTGATTTATAAGTACTATAGTATGATACATTTGCGTTTAAAATATGAACAGTTACTATAAAAACGAAATTGTGGGGTTTTTTTAAACATCGATTTTCAACATCCATTATATTAACGGTAGAGTCTATAACATAACCCAGTCACGGTTTCCGGAAATATTATTTCCGATATGTTTTTCTTTATACAACACACATTCGATCTTCGATCCCGATGCACTCATATTATAGACAATTTAAATCTAGACGCTTTGTCGATATCTGTTAGAATTATGCTTTTGCATTCGATATGAACGCCATCTAAAGGCGGAGGTATTTAATGGTTATTAATAATTACTGATTATTAAATTAATAGTAAATAATTACACATTTGTAATTATAAAACTATGTAATAATTTAAAATTATTATAAAGTAGACAGCTGATAGATAGTCTTATTATACTTCATATCAATTAATATTCCGCGAGCAAAAGTAAGACCTGTTAATAAAAGAGCAAGAGGACTGTATATAAAAAAGTAATTAAAATATATTCAAATTTATTATATCTTTATTTAATCATAACAATTCATTGTTTACAAGTCATAACGACTGCACTAACCTGGTCACTAAACAACATAAATAATTCTTTAATTAACAACATAGCCCAGTCACTGAGAAAAAGAAACACTTAGGGTCTCCGATAAACATAAACAGGTCATTGAACAACATAGCCTGGTAACTAAGAAACAAAACCCAATCACGGAACAACATATGTTGAAATGTATAATTAGGTTCTTTATAAACAATATAACTCATTCCTATAACCCAGTCAATAAGAAATTCAACACAGTCACTCATTAACGTAACCAAAACAACATAAACCCAGTCTTTGAGAAACAAAGGTCACTGTATAACATAACCAAGTCACTGAGAAACATTACCCCGTCACTGAAAAACATAACCCGGTCCTTGTATAACATATCCCAGTCACTGAGAAACATAACTCAGTCCATGTATAACATAACCTAGTCTTGGAGAAACATAACCCAGTCCTTGTATAACATATAAACCAGTCATGGAGAAACATAACCCAGTCCTTGTATAACATAACCCAGTCCTTGTATAACATAACCTAGTCCTTGTATAACATAACCCAGTCCTTGTATAACATAACCTAGTCCTTGTATAACATAACCCAGTCCTTGTATAATATAACCCAGTCCTTGTATAACATAACCCAGTCCTTGTATAACATAACCCAGTCATGGAAAAACATAACCCAGTCCTTGTATAACATAACCTAGTCCTTGTATAACATAACCCAGTCATGGAGAAACATAACCCAGTCCTTCTATAACATAACCCAGTCATGGAGAAACATAACCCAGTCCTTGTATAACATAACCCAGTCATGGAGAAACATAACTCAGTCCCTGTATAACATAACCCAGTCCTTGTATAACATAACCCAGTCTTGGAGAAACATAACCCAGTCCTTGTATAACATAACCCAGTCCTTGTATAACATAACCCAGTCCTTGTATAACATAACCTAGTCCTTGTATAACATAAACCAAGTCCTTGTATAACATAACCTAGTCCTTGTATAACATAACCCAGTCCTTGTATAACATAACCTAGTCCTTGTATAACATAAACCAAGTCCTTGTATAACATAACCTAGTCATGGAGAAACATAACCCAGTCCTTGTATAACATAACCCAGTCCTTTTATAACATAACCAAGTCATGGAGAAACATAACCCAGTCCTTGTATAACATAACCCAGTCCTTGTATAACATAACCTAGTCCTTGTATAACATAACCCAGTCATGGAGAAACATAACTCAGTCTCTGTATAACATAACCCAGTCCTTGTATAACATAACCCAGTCCTCGTATAAGATAACCCAGTCATGGAGAAACATAACCAAGTCTCTGTATAACATAACCCAGTCATGGAGAAACATAAACCAAGTCCTTGTATAACATAACCCAGTCCTTGTATAACGTAACCTAGTCATGGAGAAACATAAACCAGTCCTTGTATAACATAACCTAGTCCTTGTTTAACATAACCTAGTCCTTGTTTAACATAACCCAGTCATTGAGAAACATAACTCAGTCCCTGTATAACATAACCCAGTCCTTGTATAACATAACCCAGTCCTTGTATAAGATAACCCAGTAATGGAGAAACATAACCCAGTCTCTGTATAACATAACCCAGTCATGGAGAAACATAACCCGGTCCCTGTATAACATAACCCAGTCATGGAGAAACATAACCCAGTCCTTGTATAACATAACCCAGTCATGGAGAAACATAACTCAGTCCCTGTATAACATAACCCAGTCATGGAGAAACATAACCCAGTCCCTGAATAACATAACACAGTCCCTGTTTAACATAAAATTATATAGTTCCTGTTTTACATTACCTAGTCACAAATAAACATAACCCGGTCCTTGTATAACATAACCCGGTCTCTGAGAAACATAACCCAGTCACTGTATAACATAACCCGGTCCCTGTTTAAAATATCTCAGTAACAGAGAAACATAACCCAGTCCTTGTATAACATAACCCAGTCATTGAGAAACATAACCCGGTCTTTAAAAAACATTACCCAGTCCCTGTATAACATAACCCAGTCACAGAGAAACATTACCCGGTCACTGTATAACATAACGCAGTCACTGAACAACATAACCTTAGTCACTTTGAAACATATCCCAGTCACTGGACAACATAACCTGGTCACTGAGAAACATAACCCGGTCACTGTATAAAAAAACCTAGTCACTGGACAACATAACCCGGTCACTGTATAACATAGCCCGGCTAGTCACTGGACAACATAACCCGGTCACTGTATAACATAGCTCGGCCATTGAAGAACATATCCTGGTTACTCTATAACATAACTCGGTCACTGAACAACATAAAGCAGTCACTGAACAACATAACCTTAGTCACTTTGAAACATATTACAGTCACTGGACAACATAACCTGGTCACTGAGAAACATAACCCGGTCACTGTATAACATAACCTAGTCACTGGACAACATAACCCAGTCACTGTATAACATAGCCCGGCTAGTCACTGGACAACATAACCCGGTCACTGTATAACATAGCTCGGCCATTGAAGAACATATCCTGGTTACTCTATAACATAACTCGGTCACTGAACAACATAAAGCAGTCACTGAACAACATAACCTTAGTCACTTTGAAACATATCCCAGTCACTGGACAACATAACCTGGTCACTGAGAAACATAACCCGGTCACTGTATAACATAACCTAGTCACTGGACAACATAACCCAGTCACTGTATAACATAGCCTGGCTAGTCACTGGACAACATAACCCGGTCACTGTATAACATAGCTCGGCCATTGAAGAACATATCCTGGTTACTCTATAACATAACTCGGTCACTGAACAACATAAAGCAGTCACTGAACAACATACATGTAACCTTAGTCACTTTGAAACATTAGTCACTGGACAACATAACCTGGTCACTGAGAAACATAACCCGGTCACTGTATAACATAACCTAGTCACTGAACAACATAACCCGGTCACTGTATAACATAGCCCGGCTAGTCACTGGACAACATAACCCGGTCACTGTATAACATAGCTCGGCCATTGAAGAACATATCCTGGTCACTCTATAACATAACTCGGTCACTGAACAACATAAAGCAGTCACTGAACAACATAACCTGGTCATTGTATTACATAACCCGGTCACTGAACAACATAATTATCCACTCACTGAAGGACATAATCCGGTCGCTGTATAACATATCCCGGTCACTGAACAACATAAACCAGTCACAGTGAATGACATAACCGGGTCACTGTATAATATAACCCTGTTACTAAGAAACATTACTCAGTCACTGTATAACATATAACCCAGTCACTCTATAACATACCCTGGTCAGTGACAACAAAACCGAAAAATATAACTCCGTTGGCGAGATGAATAACCTTGTCCTTTATAAACATAACTTATTCTCTGAAAAACATAACCCAGTCAATGAGAAATTCAACCCAATCACTTATTAATAACATAAACTAGTCCCTGAACAACATAACCGAGACACTGAAAAAAAACCCTCTTCTTCATGATCAATAAACATAACCAGGTCATTAAACACATAGACACTGAACATAACCCAGTTATTGAGAAACAATATATAACCTGGTCATTTGGAAACATAATCAAGTCACTGAGAAACAAAACACTGTCACTAGCTGAAAACAATAACCCAGTTGCTGAACAACATAGTCGCTAGTGAACAACAGTGCCCAGTCACTGATAAACATAGCCCGGTCACTAAGAAACATTACCCTGCACTGAGAAACATAACCCGGTCACTAATATAGTAAACATAACCCTGCACTGAGAAACATGTCCCGGTCTCTACCAAATTAACATACCGTAATCCAGTCAAGGAACAATGAACATAACCTTACATATATTAACATAACCCTGTCACTAAGAAACAGAACCCGAAACATTTCTCAGTGACCAGATCATTTTCTTCAGTGACCAGGTAATGTTGAACAGTGTCTAGGTTATGTTTTACTGTGATGTCATACAGGTTCTCAGTGACCGGTTATATTATACAGGGATTGGGTTATGTTTCTCAGTGACCGGGTTATGTTATACAGGTACCGGGTTATGTTTCTCAGTGACTGGGTTATGTTATACAGGGACCGGTTTATGTTTCTCAGTGACTGGGTTATGTTATACAGGTACCGGGTTATGTTTCTCAGTGACTCGGTTATGTTATACAAGGACCGGGTTATGTTTCTCAGTGACTCGGTTATGTTATACAGGGACCGGTTTATGTTTCTCAGTGACTGGGTTATGTTATACAGGTACCGGGTTATGTTTCTCAGTGACCGGGTTATGTTATACAGGTACCGGGTTATGTTTCTCAGTGACTGGGTTATGTTATACAGGGACCAGTTCATGTTTCTAAATGACTCGGTTATGTTATACAAGGACCGGGTTATGTTTCTCAGTGACTCGGTTATGTTATACAGGGACCGATTTATGTTTCTCAGTGACTAGGTTATTTTATACAGAGACCGGGTTATGTTTCTCAGTGACCGGGTTATGTTATACAGGGACCAGGTTATGTTTTTCAGTGACTGGGTTATGTTATACAGGGACCGGGTTATGTTTCTCAGTGACTAGGTTATGTTATACAGGGAACGGTTCATGTTTCTCAGTGACTCGGTTATGTTATACAGGGACCGGGTTATGTTTCTCAGTGACTCGGTTATGTTATACAGGGACCGGTTTATGTTTCTCAGTGACTAGGTTATTTTAAACAGAGACCTGTTCATGTTTCTCAGTGACTCGGTTATGTTATACAGGGACCGGGTGATGTTTCTCAGTGACTCGGTTATGTTATAGAGGGACCGGTTTATGTTTCTCAGTGACTAGGTTATTTTATACAGAGACCGGGTTATGTTTCTCAGTGACTGGGTTATGTTATAGAGAGACCAGGTTATGTTTTTCAGTGACTGGGTTATGTTATACAGGGACCGGGTTATGTTTCTCAGTGACTCGGTTATGTTATACAGGGACCGGTTTATGTTTCTCAGTGACTCGGTTATGTTATACTGGGACCGGGTTATGTTTCTTAGTGACTGGGTTATGTTATACAGGGACCGGGTTATGTTTCTCAGTGACTCGGTTATGTTATACAGGGACCGGGTTATGTTTCTCAGTGACTCGGTTATGTTATACTGGGACCGGGTTATGTTTCTCAGTGACTCGGTTATGTTATACAGGGACCGGTTCATGTTTCTCAGTGACCGGGTAATGTTATACAAGGACCGGGTTATGTTTCTCAGTGACCGGTTATGTTATACAAGGACCGGTTCATGTTTCTCAGTGACCGGGTTATGTTATACAAGGACCGGGTTATGTTTCTCAGTGACTAGGTTATGTTATACAGGGACCGGGTTATGATTCTCAGTGACTCGGTTATGTTATACAGGGACCGGGTTATGTTTCTCAGTGACTAGGTTATGTTATACAGGGACCGGGTTATGTTTCTCAGTGACTCGGTTATGTTATACAGTTCAGTGTATATGATATCTATAGTTAATGTATATGTAGTTCAGTTCAGTGGGTTATGTTTCTCAGAGACTGGGTTATGTTATACGGTGACCGGTTTATGTTTCTCAGTGACTCGGTTATGTTATACAGGGACCGGGTTAAGTTTCTCAGTGACTGGGTTATGTTGTTTAGTGACTGGGTTATTGTTCTCAGGATGGTTATGTTATACAGTGACCGGGTTGACTGGGGTATGTTATACAGGGACCGGGTTATGTTTCTCAGTGACTGGGTTATGTTGTTCAGTGACCGGGTTTCTTAATGACTGGGGTATGTTTCTTAGTGACTGGGTTGTGTTTCTCAGGGACTGGGTTATGGTTTACAGTGACCGGGTTATGTTTCTCAGTGACCGGGTTATGTTTCTAAGTGACTAGGTTATGTTTCTCGGTGACCGGGTGATGTTTCTCAGTGACCGGGTTATGTTTTTAATGGAATGGCTTGATATATATTTCAGTCATTATGACTAGTAAACAATGAATTGATACATATAAAGATAATTATATTAAATTTTGAGATATTTTGATGATTACTTTTATTTACATTGTTCTCTTATCAACATGTCTCACATTTGTTCATGGAATATTTAATTACTTTCAATATTATGAGACTATACGAATTATAGTTCTATCAAGTCTATATATATACATGTACATACGTTACCATGGTTACATAGATTAATTATTACATGGTCTTAATCACAAATGTAAATAGGCCTAGTCACTGTACCATAATTTTAAAAATCATGAAGTAACGACCATTTAATACCTCCGCTTTTAAATATCGTTTATAACCGATTCAAAACCATAATTCTATAAGATATCGCAAAAGCGTTTATATAAACAAATTTTGACGCACAGTCATCATGGCGTAAGCATGGCAAGAGTTTATAACATCGGGATCGAAGATCAAATACGTGTTGTATTAAGAAAAACAAATCGGAAATAAAATTTCCGGAAACCGTGACTGGGTTATGTTATAGACTCTACCTATATTAACAGCATGAGAGGATCCAGAGGGGGTTAGGGGTTCCGGAACTCCCCCCCCCCCCTCCCCGGCAAATTCAAATTTCTTTAAATTTACATTATAAAATTACCAAAAATATGCCTCAGACCCCCCTCCCTGGAAAACTCAAATAACCGTCGGACTCCCCCTTCCCCCTGAAAAATGTTCTGGATCCGCGCATGAACAATGTTTAAAGGTTATAATATACTGGTATACCCACGATTCATAAATCCACATTTTTATTCTATTATTTTGAAATAAAACTAATCATGAATAGAAATACCGATATAATACATATATGAGAGATTCGGATGATTTAAAATTGCATGGTGCTCTAAAAATCACGAGAATATACCACTTACATGTACTTGAATTGACTAACAATAAATAGGTCAGGAGAGACACCAATAGAAGACAGACGATTTTCATCCCGTGTGCTTATCTGAAGAATAAAAAATATACACTACAAAATATCTTAATTCCGTATATGGACAGCATTACAGCTTTCATTTGCATGAACTACACTACTATCTATTACTGAAATGTTTGTTTTCAATCAGTTCTTAGTCTTTTTCTGATTGTTTTAATAGATTGTAAAACCAATAGCATGAAGTACCGAAAAATCTTTTGATATATTGAAACGATTACGTACTCACATTATTCGAAAACGTCAGCCTTCAATCTTTGCTGTACAACACAGTTCATATAATTGTATATTTCACATGATATCCTTCCTTGTTGTCCTCTTAACAGTGTGGAATATAACAGCTCTTTTTAATTATTTTACACTGATCACCAGTTCGTTCATCTCTTTCCAAAATGTTAAGTTTAAAACTCTTCTAAAAATTGTAAAACTCTGAACATTTTCCTACTAGTATATTCGAAAAATTGACAATATATATAAACAAAATGAAATATGAATGATAGAAACCTCCTTTTTTCAATCAATATCCTCAGGCCGTTAGGCAAACTTACATGAAATATTACTAAAGTATATTAAAGTATTCAATTCGTTCTGTAGGTTATACCATATCTGTTGTTTTTTCTAAGTAACCCAAATATTCTTTCATAAAACAATGATGTTTAAATGTGTCAAAATAAAATGAACTTATTGAGATAAATTCAATTAGAAGGGAGAAAGAAGCATAACTCTTTACATGAACACACTTGAAAAGCATTTATAGTGTGGATTGTCTATGTATATTGGTCATATTGTTGTTAACTTGCAATGACTGTGTATATTATCATTTTTTATATTTACAAAAAAAACAAACAAGCTAAAACAAACCCAAAATTTTACAAACCATAAAAACATTTTATTGCACATTTTTTGGAATAAATCTCAAAACAAATCATTCATCTCCTCTCTTAAGTTTCTCTCCCAAACTTGGGATTTTTTCTCTTGCTTCCTTTTATCTCTTTTACTAAGTGTTGAAGTTCTTGGTTTTCTTTCTCTCTGTTTTTCAATTGCATTTTGATCGAATGGTCCGAAATGTGTCACTTTGGCTTGTTTTCTAGTTGCCTTTTCTACTTCTCCTCCTAAACACTGTCTATCCCTTTTCAGCACCGTTTTCACAGGGTATCGTTGTCCTTGACCTCTTGACCCTAAACCTTTTTCTCCATCCCATCCACTTTTTAACATTAACTGGTAGCCCCTATTGCCTGGCGGAATAAGGAAACTATCAGGTTTAGGTTTAAGTTTCCTATTAAACAAATGAACAGTTGATGTTTCGTGATTTTCTCCTTTAGTCTGAGAAACATTTTTATTACACACATCACAGAAAAATTCCACTGTTTCTGACTGCTGTTTATCTTGACGACCACATTTCACTTTGCTACAGTCAAACCTATGGATGAAATCGGCTAGATTTGTATGTCCTGCTTTTCTAGCTATGTACACAGCATCTATTTTCCTTCTGTCCAGTATATGTCTGTTTATCCCCTTTTTGAGGAGATATGAAACCACCTGCTCATTTCCGCTGTGACTTGCACACATAAGAGCTGTCCATCCATAAGAATCCACACAATTTATCTCTATTCCACTCTTGATACACTTCTTCACAACTCTGATGTCCCCATTTTGAGCAGCTTTTAAAAAATCACTCTCACTAAACAATAAGCCAGATGATTCAGAGATTTTACCTTCAGTTGTATGATTTCCCTCAACTTTATTACAAGTAGAACTTGGAAACTTGTAAGTTTGCTTGGTTTCATTGCTATTAACAGACTCAGAAATTAACGTTTCATAAAACTGTCTTGTTTCTTCCCCAGTGGTTTCAGGTTTTCTTCTCTCTGTGCATTTGCTGTGCTGGGGTTCTTTTTCTGAACTCTCTGGCACAAAATATACCACTTTTTCCATGTCTGTTTATGATCTGTAAAAGCAAAACAAGCCTAGTTAGAGTCAGACAACTAAGAACTTGGATTTTGTAGATAGCCACTTGTATATTTGATCAAATTGCAACAGAAGTATTTTGATAATTAATCAATTTGATAAGTAATTACCATGTTCATTAGACTAGATGACTAATTTTCCCTTAAAGTAAGGTTTGCGGCTTGCAGTTTTTAGGAATTGTACCAAAGTTACATTTTGTTCACTATACTAAAAGTCTTTTTTCTCATGAAATTCAAATGATTTTGCCAAACCCGTTTTATAACTACAAAAGGTCAAAGTTCATGATTTCAAATTTTCATGTCGATGAAATGTAAAAATATTTGTGTAAATATGTACATTTTATATGTGACTATTATGGGGGTTATGTATATAGATCGAAAAGCATTTTTATTCGTTGTAATTTTACATAGGACATATTCACAGAGGTAAAATAATAAACAAATATTGACTGGGGTTGAGAGCAACATTATTATTATATTAGCCCCACAGGGACAAAATTTTGCCCGATGCGAAGCTGAGGGCAATATACATTTGTCTCAAGGGGGCTAATATAATCAATGTTGTCCATAACACAGTCAAAATTTGTTTGTTTATATGAAGAAACAAACCAAAATTTATCACAATGAAAAAATTTGAAAACAGATCGCCGTATTTTTCTCAGATCAACATAGAATTCACAAATTCAATTTTGAGCAAAGTTCATTTCCAAAATTTCGTAGGCATCAAATGGTCACTGGTGATATTCCGCCACCAAAAGGAATTAAGTTACAGATGTTCTACCTGATTTTACTTCACAGTAATTTGCAAATCCTTATATCTGTTATGATAGCAAACTGTCACATTGTGCTTCGACTATTTAATTGCTTTGACTGATTGCTATTATGCAACACCTTGTTTTGGAGTAGCGAAGAGTTATTTATGTCACCATTCATGAATCAACAAATCAGAGGCAATTAATTAAAATAGAGGGAATATTCCTTAAAAAATTATTCCTAGCCGGTCAATATAAAAAAAAATTGAACGGTCAATATTTTTCGGACTAGCTAATATTACAATTATTGACTTTTTGTCTATAAACATATGTAGAGTTATATACATGTTGTGAGAATATACTACCTGAATATAACAATACATAATGTAGCAGCTACGAGGGGGTGGTGAAATTAGATCGTGCCTTACATGTATCTTAGCGAGATTCGTCAAGACTAAAAATTCTGTATTGACATGTTGAAGTCTATACAAAATGTTCATTCACTTTATACATCACATGCTTGTCTGAAATACCAAGCAATTAAATAAATTTATAATAAATACACAATGTAGTATGCCACTTACACAAAAAGAAAACCTAAACCATATTCTCAGCCCAGAGTTTACCTAAACCATATGCATGCTTCCGTCAGTATAAATTTCTCATCTTGACGCTTTGAAAAAACGCACTGATAACTATGACGTAATTAGGAGCGGTGCGACGATTTACTCAAAAGAACCATAAAAGAAAAGTTATGTGTCTCTCAATAGTCATTGTAAATTTAAAAGAATAGAATTCGACTTAGTTTAAATATCTGTGACATTTCTAATGTCTTTTTCTTACAAGAATAAACTTGACTTTATATTATTTGACAAAAGGGAGGGACCTAGACATGATTTGAGCTCAAAATTATCAAATTTTATTTAAATTTTCATTTTTTTTAATGTCTAGAATGGTTAATATGGGTATCATTTCAACTTGACTTCTTTTTTTCTCTTTTGGTCCATCATACAAAATGCACAAGTACACCATTTTATACAGAAAGAAAATAAAATAAAATGTTGAGCCAGGGACGTATATACTAACTACTTGGTCGAATTTCTTGGCACTCACGTGCCTTGGACTTGAACCGGTGATAGCATATATATGAGGTCATCGATATCGTTTCGTTGTGTTCAATTATTGCATTACTTAATTTTTTCATAATTTTTTACAATTTAAAAAATGAATGGTGCTTAATTGTAATTCAACTCTTTCATCAAAACTGTCTGCAGGCATGAATATTTCTCACAAAATTCACAGTACAAATAAAAATATGCTAAATTGCAACTTGATTAGGATGGGTCTGTTTTTAAAATTGCGTCTGCTCTGGGTCTACTACAATCTGATTAAAATCAGCCGTTCTGATACGCTACCGCTCTCGAAACAAGCCGCTTAGAGGTCACGTCCGAACGACCTTTCGATAAGCCAATCAAATTGTGGCTAGCAAAACTCTGCCAGCAGATAATTTCCCATAAATCTGTGCGGTTATATTTACCTTGCTGTTACTTCACCCCATAGTCTTTAAGAGATGGGGATTCTCATTGGTCAAAAAGGTCACGAACTTATATTTAAATATTTCGATCGTGGGGTCGTTCGGACGTGACCTCTAAGCGGCTTGTTTCAGATGTTCGAGAGCGGTAGCGTATCAGAACGGCTGATTTTAATCAGATTGGGTCTACTATGGGTTTGCTCTAGGTCAGCCCTATTTTCATACTGCCGGTAAGCCCGGCCCCTTGTATATTTCAAATGCACATGTAGAATCATTTGGTCATTTTCAGTGGCAATTTAAGGGTCTGCTTCTGAAATCGTGGTCTGCTTTAGAGGCTCTGTGCCTGCTTGGGGTCAGCTCTGGGTCCGCCCTAGCAGACCCTGAGCGGACACAGAAAGCAGACCTGGGGTTTGGTTGGGGTGTGCATTCTGTTAGGTTGGGTCTGGTCGGGACTGGATTACTTTATCAATAAGCAACGTACAAACGTATTGATTTAATTATAGCTTCACCGCTGTACCATCCGCGCGGATTCACTCAATTGATAGTCGGGGGGGGGGGTATAGTTGCTGGGGTTATTCTAAATAAATAAATAACTTTGTTTGAAATTTCAAGGAGGGCTGGGGTCCGGACCCTTTGACTCCCTCAGGCCTGTCCGTACAATCAATCATGTAATCCGAAATATCTTACGTTTTCATGGCTTTTTTTAAAGGTATATGTGGCGTATTTGGAGTAAAATTTTTGACATGAGTTTGAGTAAAAATATACATTATGCTTCTTATAATTAGACGTTTCACAAACTCTAGGCCCATAAAACATGTTCTGTCTGTAGTTATTTGTCTCTAAACTTTGCTATACGTTTGAAGAATATTAATGTTATTCGCCATTTATAACGCCACTGCGCATGAGTGCGGGAAAACCTAGCATGGAAGAAGAGTTTGTTTACAAATTAGAATCACGTTTTTCATGTCTTAAATTAGATAATTCTTATATCAGATGATACTCGAAGCATTATTATTCCGATATTCATTAATGTAGAACGATATAAATTATTAATTACATATGTACGTGTAATAAAGACGAAACACGATTTTAGCATCATCGACACGGTAAACGGAGTAAATACATGTACCTCTCCCTGAGGGATGCATGTAGTGATGTACTGAGAGTGTTTATTTATTCTTTATTCAAAAATTCCTCTAAACGAAAATCCACTTGTGGTTTGAAACTTATAAAGTAAAGACACGGAACACATGGAGCACGAACCTGACTTTAGCAAAACCCCTACAACATCATCATGGAAACTTAAAGTTAATTTGGCTTTAATTCCTGTTCCATCAATCTACATGGTCTCCGATGACAATCTTCCCTTTGTTCCTATCCTTGTCAGTCTGTCTCTTTTTTCTTTCATTGCCAAATCTGTCAAACTTAACGGTATACCTATCATTCTCGTCGTCGCCATTCTTGTTGATAGACCAAGATGGATGTCACGTGACCCATTTAAGGCGGGGTTATTCAAATCTTTTGTATTTTTTACCGTGCCGGTAAAAAATAAAAAATATGTTTTTGATTTCTTGTATCTTTGTTATGCGATTGACTTATAAAGCGTAATTTGTGTGAAAGTCCTATCTTTAAGTAAAGAAATGAAGCAAATAATCAGATCTTATTATTGTTATTCACCAAAAATACGCCACATAACGTTATACCTTTAACGATTTCGATATTTTACATGTCATTCCTGGCATGTAAAATATCAAAATTGTTAAAAAGGCCATGAAAACGTCAGATATTTCGGACAATCAATCATGTAGACCCGCCGCTCGTGGGACCCCATCTACACTCCAAAAAAAGATTTATTTTTATGATGCTTTAATTTGTGCTATAAAAATGATCTTATTTATGATGAAAATAGAATAAACTACAATCTACTGCGTATGACATTAGTTTATAATTACTATGTAATTTCCTCAAAGTTGAAACATTTGTGTTTATAAGTAGTAGAGCAGAGACATAATGTTATTTATGTCTCTGGTGTAGAGTCCTAAAATACTGACGATAAAATGATAAAATGAATGTAATTACAGTTTTCTTATCGTATTTGGTGAATTTTTTAGACTAGGAAAAAATCTCGATTCGGGATATTAAAATAGCTTATTTTATTTAAAATGCAAACATGTCGTCGTTGTTTCGGGTAATTAGTAACTTTTCGACTGTTGCTATTGGAAGTCATAAACATCATGGCGTCTGCCATGGACATTCGAGCCGATTCAGTTTTGGAGGGCCATAGGCCCTCTTTATTAGAGGTTATTGAAGACAAAAACAGAGCAAACAATAAGGTAATGAGTTTCAGGATTTCCCTAAAACAACACATTGTAAAGAAGTCCAAAATGTTACGGTATCATATTGTAAATATTGGAATTTTCCACATTCGCGCCTAGCAGGTGTTCTTTTTCCGGGTCAAGCACCGCGAGCACAAATCAATGGAATGTGCTTGTTTGTTTTGAAAATTAACATCTGTATGTTCAATTTAAGGGCCCTGATATAGAAATTTATATAGTTTACAAAAATGTATAAGAATTTGTAACATTTGTTTACATGTACGATCCTTATACAAAATTCATTACGTTATATATACATGCACCTTAGATAAAGCCATTTCATTGGTAACAAGGTATTCATATTGACAACAGCTTAAGTAAACTTAATGGAGATATATTAACCCTGCAACTATCCCTTCCATTATAACCCCAATATAACCTCATGCATCTATCTGACGTTCAGATGCATTGTCTAAACTCTGTCCCGAGTTTTTGCTTCCACCACTTTTTGCTTGATATTTCGAAAATAATAAATACCTTGTTGCTCAAACTACTTTCATCCACTAATATGAAAAATGTCCAGATCACTGTAAACATATTTAGCGTATACGATATTTGGCAAACGATTTTTCAACAAGTTAGCGTGGATTTGAATTGGTGTTTTTCAAAATGTGTTCATTCTATAATATATATATGAAAGGCATTTAGCGATGTACTTGAATAAGCGGAAGCCACCTTCCGCCAAAGACGCTAAAAAGAATACACAGCCAAATGTAATACGTTTACAGTATCTGTTTTGAAATGCCCCTTCTACCACTTCAGGTTTCAATACACATCCCAAAATAGAAAGTCAATAGGGATTTTGCATTATGATAACTTTCAAAAATTGGGCTAGGTGTCCTGAGTACTTCCGAATGGAGAAAAGATGTAAACATTTCCCATTATAATTTAAATCTCCGTAAGAAATTTGTTTTCGTTTCTGTAAACTTTTATGAGTGAAAAGGGATAATTTGTCAATGAAGATATCTTGGATATTTTCCATTTCATCGATTTCAACTGAACTTCTTTCACAGGTATGTGTATTTTTATTAAAAATCATCAAAAAGTGATGGAAGCAATAATATGGGACAGACTATAGTAATCTTTTTTGTTTCGTTTACGCCATGGCGTCATGGGTTTTAACTGCAGATACATACAGCAAAATTTGTCGAAAATAGCTCCTTTGAGGCATAAAATGTGATATTATCTCGCAGGATAAACAAAATACATGATAACTGTCTAGAAATATAAGCGGTATTTGGACAAGGGTAAGAAAACGTGACAGAGGGCAAGGCTTGCTGATTATGAGCCCTCTTCACGTTTTTGACCAGAGGCCATGTTTTTCCTTCTGTCATGTTTTCTTACCCTCCCCAAATAATGCTTATATTTCAAGACAGTAACCATGTAATTTACAGTCAAACCTCGTTATCTCGAACTAGATGGGACTGGTTAAAAACTTCGAGATATCAAGGGTAAAATACTTAAAGTTTAAGTGTTTCGGACTTAAAAATCACTTCGACATATCCCTTGTATTCGAGATATTGGTGTTCGAGATACCGAAGTTCAACTGTATATATAATGCCTCCACAGAAAAAGCTTTCAAAGAATTGGTTATTTAGACATGTACATGTAGATATAAAACAAAGAAGATGCAGTTTCTAAATCAGTGATAATTGTTACAAAAAATTAAGTTTATACTCTTCTGAGATCAATGCGACACAACCAAATGGTACAAAATAAATGACATTGCTGTAAACTTTGACAAATTCTTAATGACTGAAAACATCCCAGCCCCTGCTTATTGGATAAAAAAATTGTGTCATGTTATAAATGCTTTTAAAAATAGATTTTTAAGCACCAGATTGCACAAAATATCAGAATTAAATAATATAAGTAATTTATGAAATTGTTGGACTTGGAAAGGTGTATATTTTTTTTTTTTCACAGGAGTAGTTCAAGATCATGACTTAATTAAATCACTTAAAATAATTCCTTAGAGATCAATGTAAAGAAATGATCAGATTAAGTAGGAACGATAGTTTTAATCATTAGTTCTCAAACCTGCTACATATACTGTATTAGAAACATATTTTTACAAAATTTCTTATTTGTATTGTTATCCAATACAGCATATTAAAATTATGCTCAAGTGTTTACCTTGTATAGGTAAAAAAAACAAACAAAACAAGTGAAAGCATTTGAATTGCATGATCAAAAGACTTCATTATAGTGAAAAATGAAATAACCTGTAACCTTGTTAAAATTTCTAAAAGCACAAACTCAATTAGGCAAATCGCAAACTAAATTTAGATCAAATACTGTACGTGGATTCCTAATTCAGCTCAAGGAATTTATATTAACTAAAAATTGCAAATAGCAACCTTCACAGATTTTAAATTAAAATCTCGATCGCCTTTATATTTCTGACATTTGTGAATACCGGTATATGAAAAAAAAAAAAGTTTAGTGCTCGCAAGTTTATATACATGCGGTTTAACACAAACCAGCGAATTTGCAGAATTAAGTACTCACATTAATTAAAAACTCACAAGACAACAATTTCTTTCATACCTTTATCACCAATTTCTACAAAAATAAATGATGGACGTGAGACTAAAAACCATCCGTGTACATTATCCACTCCGTAGTAAACTTCAAATCATATGATGAACCCTCTTGGGGGTTTATTTGTAAATGCCACCATAAATCAAAATATATAGCTTTTGTAAATTCTGTAACGGTCACTTCATCCCTTGATTGAATACTTGCAAGGCCAAGTATATGATGTATTACCAGATAATCGGAATACTTGTATTTACTGGTAGTATTGTCTCAATCACTCAAGTATAGAAAAATCATTCCAGTATATCCATGCATTCCATTACTAGACTTGAGAATGACCTAATATTCCACACTTGATTCTATTTTAGATTTATATTTACAGTGCGGAAAAGAGTATATATTTCTATATAAGTGTACTCTATGATATAAGTGTATATTGAAATGCATTGTGCACAAATCATAGTACTAGGGCAAGGATATTGTAATGACACAATCAATTTATAGGTCTCAATGAAAACATTGAAACCTAATCTTTATACAAAAGTATTGCCATAAAAAGCAGCTTTCAGTTCTTAAAAAGATATTATGAGATACCACCTAATGCTTTTCTGTAGGTGACAAATTTCAGAGAAATAGACACCTTTTAGTAGCAATTACTGTCTTGTGTAAAATAATTCTACAAGTTCCTTTTTTACCATGTTAAGGCTTAATAGGACCTTGTAGAAAATTCTGCTTTCATACATATAGTTTTTTTAAAATGGATAAAAGAAATCTTAAGTTTTGAATCCCCCTATTCAAATTATAATAAATATTTCAAAAATTCTGGAAAAATTATTGTTCACGTTAATAATTTATTTCTGTATAGTCGCCTAATTTTTTTCCCAACAGAAAAAAACCCATGATAAATATAATAAATGTACTTACTTAATTGTCCTTGCTGAACCATTATAATTGTATGAGTCTAACAACGAAATAAAAAAACTGATCCGTCCTCTCACAATATCCTCAGAGAAATGGAAACTTTAAACGTTTATACAGGTATATTTTATGGACCCCATGCAAGTATACATCAAATCTTGTGCACATAGTCAAGATTCAAGACTCCATTGTAAAGTGTGATTAGATAATAGTGAGATGTTGATATGCATTCAATGCCCAAGAAAAGTGGGAGAGTTTTAATCATTGTATTGGGGCTATTTGAGCAATGTAGTTGGGTTGTTCTTGTTAAACATACTTGAAAGGCACCAAAACCTGTACATATTTACATAGTTTTCTTGAGTAAATAATCCAATATTTAAAGCAATTGCATCTGATAAAATATGGGCTGGAACTCCAATTTATTGATTACAAGTGTCCAAGAGAGAGATATTCAGGTTGCCCAGGTACACACAGTGTGTATACTGTTGGTTACGGATATTGAAGTAACATATATTTTGGAGCGGAAGTGAATGAGAGTGGTCTACTTAGGGTAACTTTCCAAATATGGCTGAAGGTCAGGATTTGTCCAAGATGGATGCCTCAGAAATAGATATTGCTGAAGATGAGTCTGATGGTCAAAAATCTCCCACAAGTCGCAGAAAAAAAGTGAAAAAAGTCTCCATAGTCAAATCCAAGAAACAAACAGACAAGAGATTTGATTGGCCAAAAAAGAGTTACTTTGAAATTCTTTGTCAAGAGGGAAATGAAATGGTTAGGATAAACGGATGCTGAGTTAACCTGTTTTCAAGAGCTTCCCTGGAAATCAATGTTTGTGTTTTGATAATTTTACCAGTTATGAATTGTGCATTGATTTCTTTTACAGAAAAATCTTGTACATAGAGTTGTATTCATTGGAAAACTGAAGGAGGATGCAGATAGGGGTGAAGTTGGAAGTAAGTGTAAATAATTTTATTCATAATCAGCATATATTCAAAATTAAAAGTATACATAATATTTTGAACAGTCATTATATATTGAAAAGTATACAAATTATCACTGCTTGCTTGATCTTTTTATTTAAAGAGAGAAAAGAAACCTATGCTTTTTAAAGCCAGCAGCTCATAAAATTTTAAGAATTTATAATTTCATTTTCTGGTATTAACTGTCATGATGCTTTGAAAGATCAGCAAAAAGCTTAATAATTGACTTTATATTTTAGACTACCATGAACAACTCTTGAAGAATCTGCAGAATACGAACCAGACAGAGCCAATCACTGGCCTCCTTTTGGTCTACATGAAACACCTGGTCCATGTCATGGAGGTCAGTATGTCACATGACTATTCCTTTCTCTTTTTTCCAGTATGCCTTAATTTTTACTTACCATTTCCCCCTATCCCTCTCCCCCCCCCCCCCCTCTAAAAAAAAAAAAAGTAACTACCAGTATGCATTTCATTGATCAGTCTGATATTTCAAAATTCTACCAAAAATACTATAGTTTACATTCATAAAAAAAATACATGTAAGTTGATCATTATAATTTTTTATGCCTTTGTATATACTTTCTGACAGTGTTCAGCAGATGCTATCATGGCTGTGGTACGGGACATGAAGGAGAGCAAGAGCTCAAAGAAAGGATTCCTGGAAAATTCTAAAATTTTAGTGATTTCTCATGACATTCAGAACCGTTTGTACCAGCAGTGGAGTTTCAGACAGTTAGACATTGTAGCTGCGCGCATCGAAAGCATTGATTCTAATGAACCGACAGAAAAAGTAGTGATAGACCTTGTCACCCAGCTACTGAAGCTGGGCAATGCTCTGGCCAAAACACCCAAAGTAAGTCATGATCTAAAAGGTCTGGAAGATAAATTTGATTGACAGTTCTTTAGATATAGAGTGTGTAGCTTTTAGCTTTATTTTTTTAATGTGCATATACATTGTATTTCATATATCTGTAATTAATTCTTAACTAAAACTTATATACGGTAATTGTCAAATAATTTATAATTGTATTAATTTTTGTTATTTTTTAGTTAAATTTGAAAAATGTTATGGACTCTCTACATGAAAAGCTTCCTGACCTATTACCACAACAAGGTAGGAGAGAGAGAGAGAGAGAGAGAGAGAGAGAGAGAGAGATCATTTCATTCCTAAAGGAGAGATTAATTTATTTAAGAGAGACACATTATGAGATCTTAATTCACATTTCATGCAGTTCCCCAGAGAGAGAGAGAGAGAGAGAGAGAGAGAGAGAGAGAGAGAGAGATCATTTCATTCCTAAAGGAGAGATTAATTTATTTAAGAGAGACACATTTATGAGATCGTTCACATTTCATGCAGTTCCCCAGAGAGAGAGAGAAAGAGAGAGAGAGAAAGAGAGAGAGAGCAGTCATGTTCTTTACGTTTTTTTACTTCTGAACAATGACATTTTCCCTGGCTAATTTTATAATTTTATTATAAATCTAATATATTTCTTATATTAGCTGTCCTGCATTACCTGATGGAGGATGAAGACCCCTGCATGATAACACTAGAAGAATACATTAATCTGGAGGAACAGCCTTTTGATGTGGTTCTCGAAAGTGGTAAGTTCTTGGATTCAAGGTTCTCTCTGTAAATGCTTCATGTGTGAAATTAGTATGCTGTAAAATAAAATTAAAAGCTTTTAACATAATGTTTTGAGAAATTTATTGCTTTGTTAAAAAAAAGTGTTTTATTTTGCCCTGCTACTGTTGTTCCAGTCCTTGCATGTGATTTGAAAAAAAATAATTTTGATAACTAAATTTATTCATGAATTTACCCCCATTGCATGCTTCCTATTAAAAAAAAACCCCCAAATTAATCAGAAGTGAGATGTACACGTTTGTACTGTCATTCTGTCCAAATTACCTACTTTATACATATTCTATTGATTTATACATGTACACATGTACTCTATAAAGTTCATCATCAGAAACCCACAATGTAGAGAGGAATGAAGCATATTACAGTATCTTAGAACCGTGGGTTTCTGCAATAATGCCTATAACGTTCATTCTTAACTCTTGTAAGAATGAATTAGAAACTTTTTCAAATTTAAAAAATTTATTTTGGAAGATATTTGACACTTAAAGAAACTAAGTGGCCAAGAATGATAAATGTGTACATATTGAATTGAGCCTGGACATTTTAAACTCCAATGAAATTTCCTTTCACATGTGCAATATGCCTTTGTGCTATGTACATGTTTTTTAACATACCTTAATTTGCTTAATATTTTGTCTTTTTCTCATTACAGAAGGTAACTGCATGTTTAATTAACTTTAAAGAATCTAGTAATATTACAAAAGTGTTTAACAGTTTTACACCAAGTCATCTTGACATTATAATTATGAAATTATTTAAATCCATATTTAGAGTTTAAAATCATGATTTTAATTAAAGTGAAATAAACTGGAAGATACATGTACCTTGGTGTATTGGCTCACTGTTAAATCACCATTAAGTTGTCTACTGGTACCATAGAGAGCTTTGAATGTCTTGATTCACAAAAAAAAGAAAGGTTGGAATATTCTGTTCAGGAGCTTCATGTTTCATAAAACAGCTTGCACTGAAGATCAAATTCGTTTTTCATTATTTGGCTTTACTTTCAATACTTCTTAGTACAAATTTGCTTCTCAAGAAGTTTCTAGTTACCAGCTTTTTAAAAGATTTACTGAAATCCCAAAACAGAAAAAGTTTTTTGAATGTTATTAGTTATTTTTGTTAAATTGTGACCTGCATGGTTTCAGTGAAGTACACTGGCTTATCAAGATGAATTCTAAATTACCTGCTTTTCGCTTCCTTATGAATTTGCATGTGTCTGTACATTTTACAATGAATATGGTTTTTTGCCAATGAACAGACATTCAGAGTTCTCCATATATGTAACTTTTTATGATAATACGATTACATCTACCAAATCCAAGTTAAAAATTTTGAGCACTTTTCACAGTACCCAATACACACTATACATGCTGGTCATCAAAATGTACTTTCTATTAGCAAATTTTAAGAGCCATTTCTAGTTTTAATAACTGGGTAATCTATTGCTAACCATGGTTATATATAAGGAGGAAGGATGGTCATCAAATTAACCATTAGATCTACCTAGAATTTTAAGATATGATTTATTTAGCAATAAACTATAATTATTTAGTGAAGAAAAAATCCATATAACCTTTTATCTATATTTTTATATATGTATATAGAGCTCTTCTTCCAAAGGAAATCAATAAAGCCTTAAAATGGACACAACCTTCGAACCCTCTTAATTGTCTAATACATGTACATGTATTAGTAGTAAAGTTTTGAGCTTGTTTGACTTCTTCTCTGAAACTACACAGGCAATCATTACCAAATTTGGTGTTTATAAACATCTGTATTGAAAGGGGAACGCACAACTTGTGAAACTCCTGATCTCACTTGAAGGGGGCCCATATATTTTAGGTAAAATCTATAAAAATTAATTTTTTTAAATTTTTATCTTAAAGTTTATTCCTTGGCATCTGGCAGGCAAAGGATCTACCACTCTTTCTCACCCAACTTTCATTTCTTAATATGTCAGAATGTTTTTAATATTCCCAACCCCCCTCCTTTTTTTTTTTTTTTAATCTATACATTTTTACAAATGTGGCTAGTTAGATAATCATCCAGAGTGATACTGCTTCCAAAGGTTTTTATCCCCACCCCCTCCTTCAAATACATGGGTCCTCCACAAGGATGTATTATACTCTGGTGACCATTAAGGCCCACAGACCTCTTGTGCATTTGTCCATCAATATATTCATCAGACAATAAATAGGTAATACTATATATACCTATAGTCTATTACCTTTGTTTACCGATAATTCCTGGTCAAATTATTTTCAATATTGACATAAATATTATAAATTGTAATTTACTGGTATTATAGAAAAAGAGTATTTTTTGTTCAGTTAGAAAAATCAAAATACCGGTATGAATCTTTATTAAAACATACATTGGTAATCCTTAAGTTAGTTCTTAAATTAAATTTCTATTGTTACAGTAATAAGTGAATTTATTTGAGCAAGATCAGCATGTCTACTGTGTAAATAATATTATTGGTGATGGCCACCTTTTTTCAAAGGCAGTAAAATACATGTAAACCTCCCCAGAAAACATTCACCCCATGTACCCTTGTTTTAGCACCTGATTCACTGGACGTTACTTAGTATGGTACTGGAATGTCACTATGGTTACGGTTCTATGCATGTCACCAATCAATATCCTCCAAAGCATGGTTTCTGGGTTGCGTTTTCTGCATTTAGTGAAGTGTATACACCTTGCATGAATTTATTGTCTTTTTATTTTTTTTTATTACAGATGTTACTAAACTGAGAAAAAATTCCAATTTTATTTTATAATTTTCTTATATAAATGTACTCAAATCAGAATTTTTTTTAATTTGTCCTTTTTTTTCTTTCTTAAAAATTGAAAAAAATCATCTGTCCTGAAAACTCTTGGTCTGAATTATATAAACTTTTATAAAGTAATACTTTCATTTTTGAATTTTTATTTATGGTTAAATAAAAGATTTAACCTATATTCAATGTAAATATATATCTTTATTTACATTTTTCTCTTTCAGAGTTAGTTTGGCCTCTTCCCACCAGGCTCTTCCCATACAAATAGACCACTCCACAGAAATTTTGAATACTGACACAATAAATGAAAGACATTATAACATCCTGGGACAAAAACAATTACCGGTAACCAAAAAAACCCCAAAAAACAACTGGGAAAGAACAAGACAGGACATTATTTTTTTTTCATTGTTATTTTATTTTAAATGTTTATACTTCTTATATATCTGTACTGTATTTGTGACATTAAATTTTTCTGTAAATATTAGACATTCTTCATTTATTAATACCAAGATGGATACACAGGACATTATAAATATTTCTCATAATAAAAAATATATACCCTCTACCTAATAATATTAGGTAGAGGGTATATACATGTATTTTTTATTGTGAGAAAATATTTAACGTCAGATGCCTGTGGATTATATTAAATTTAGTATTTCACAAAATGTTGAACAAGATGGGAAATAATATATTTACTCACACATTTATGCCAACTATGCAAGCATTGTGCAAGTATTAAAAATTTCAAAATACTTTTAAATGCAGTAAGGAGATCGAGTTTTTCTTTAAAGGGAGATAACTTAACTACAGAAATATCGTATTTAGTCTGATAAACAATAACAGTTAGTAGTTCACAAATTTAATTTCAGATGAAAAAAATAATTTGACATGTACAATATCAAACAATTATAATGATACAGTATATGTACTAACCGAGACCATTGTTCCTATAAATGATTCGATTCCATATGTATTTTAATTTTTTTTTCTAAACATACGTTTGATGTTTTCCTCTAAATGAAAAAACAGTTCACAAACATACTTAAAGTTTTGTATAAAATTACAACTGTGTTCAATAAGCAGAAATAACAACAGTTTTCCATTATATGGCAAATTAGAACACAGTTACCTATCGCCTCCCCTCCCTTTAAAACTTCCTCTAGATCTTCCCCCTCTTGAAAAAGACCCACCTCTTGAACCAGAAAACGAATGGCCACCACGTGAAAAAGATCCCCCTCTCCCCTGTTGCCCTCCTCTGTTCCCAGACCCTGACCCCCGGTTCCCAGACCCACCCCTGGAGCCTGACCCCCCTCTACCACCCCCACGCCCATCTGAGGACCCACCCTGCTGCTTATTTTTGGGGGTGGGTGACTTTGGTCGAAGTCTCTCAATCTCCTCTGAGCATCCTGTCAGGAAGTCATTCGGATTTTTGTTGAAGTATCCCGAGTACACATTGGCATCAAAGTTTGAACTGGTCAGTTCTGGCCCCACCGTCAACCACCCAGCTCTAATTGTGTCGTCTCGTCCAAAGACATGGAGACGACGTTTGCCCAGACAGAAATGCTCCATGATGTGAAAGATTTCCACTGGTTTGCTTTTGCTGCCGTACTCAGTCTCTTCATCAATAATCAGATCAATGTCCACATTGGCGTGGATGAAATCTCCATCAGTGCTTCTTTTAACTGTTCCTTTTATTCCCATCAAACAATGTTCCTAAAATATAAAATGATCACACTTTATCATCTCATCATAAAATATAGAATAGATGATCAAAATGCAATTGAAACAGAAAATCACCCGACTATAAGACCTAAAAAACAAGAGGCCCATGGGCCACATCGCTCACCTGAGGAACAATAGGTATGATAATATCAGCTTAATGGAGTCATAATAAAAACTATCTGGACAATGTAGTATAATACATGTAGATCCCCTATAAATAAAAACTAGAACTGTCCTATTGGGACTAATACCCCCGCAAGGCTAATTTCAAATGGGACAAATAATTGAATTGTATAATAAAGGTTTGCGACACATAAATAAAAAAAAATTCTGGAATTTTTAAAAAACTCAATTACACATGTAGTTAACAAAGAAAAATTAAAATCAAAATTTTCAAAACTTCACTGTAAATACATATGTATAACTGTAACACATTTACAAATTTATGTATCTGGTGATATTTTTTTATTTCATTGTTTTAAAGAAAAACCAACAAAGTGACAATAACCCCTCCCTTTGCAGTAAATGAAAATAGCCAAGCAATGCTCTTCTGTTGATAACACTTTGAATATCTTTCTAATCAGAGTCTTGACAGATGCAATTAGTTGTTTCAAATTTTCCTCACTTTCTCCTATGGTACAATGCAACTCACTATCAGAAAATTGATCCCATAGGACTATGATTTTCTTTGATGAGCTTGTTAAATTGAATAAAATCCCAAAACATTATCATAATTAGCATACTATGTAAAAATATGAAAAAAAGAAAATTTAATATTACAAACAATTTTAAAATTGCCAAAACACTACAATCATATCAGTAATTTTGAATTTCATTTAAATTAATGCCCTATAGGGTCACTTCATCAATTTACTTGACTAATAAATTTAAACAGCTTCTAAAAATAGCTACGGTAACTTCTTTATTAATAATGATATTATTTATTTCATTATAATGATAGAAACTTTTGGTTTACATGAAGCAGTATTAAAATAACCCCAAAACCACCGCCCATTTTACAGATTATCAATTTTCCCTAAACCCATGCTCCATCTAAACCATGGCTCAGATAATGGCCCCCTTGGGACAACTGAATTCAGCCACACTTGTCTTTGATGTTCTTATTAGCTCCTAAGAATTTATCAATGACAAAAAAAAATTTTGCATTGTCAGTTGATGAAATACTTATAAAAAATAAATTAAGTTAAGAAATAAAGACAAAAAACCTCCATCTGAATGTATTAATATAAATATATTTTAGAGTGTTTACTATTAATTAATTAATAAAGTCTGTAAGGATTACCTCCCTTACTTTTCAACATCAGTGTATAATATATAGAATAAGGAAAATGAAAACTGTCATAAAATCATTAAATCTTGTCTGATCTTAAAAAAAATTGCAGGTGCACATCTTCAGATGGTGTTCAACATATGTACAAAGACTGTTCCATGCAGTAGTAAAAAATTCTATAGGGGGGACAAAGTTGCGTCTACAGACAGACGGACAGACGGACAGACAGACGGACAGACGGACAGACGGACAGACAGACAGACGGACAGGGTGAAACCAATATACCCCCCTAAACTTCGTTTGCGGGGGTATAATAAATTTTTTCCACTGGATATTCTTATGTTTATTGTCATTAGTCTTTTTTCTAACAGGATGATTTTATAGTAATATCACATGTTGAGCATTGCAGCTCTCAAAAAGATCCTAAACAATTGTTTATAAATGGGATATAAAGCTACATCAAACTCTGAACCCCTTGTGAGACCCAATAGTCCAGGAATCATCCAGAAGCCAAAATCTAAACAATATTAAATAATCACCTGGCTGATTAGTTTCTGAGAAGAAGATTTTTAAAGATTTTCTCTTAATATTCCTATGTAAAATTTCCACCCCTATTGTGGCCCCACTCTACCTCCTAGGAATCATGATTTTTACAACTTTGAATCTACACTACCTGAGGATGCTTCCACAAAAGTTTCAGCTTTCCTAGCTAATTAGTTTCTGAGAAGACGATTTATAAAGATTTACTCTATATATTCCTATGTAGAATTTCGATCCCCAATTGTGGCCCCACTCTACCCCTGGGGGAAATGATTTTCACAACTTTAAATATACACTACCTGAGAATGCTTCCACACAAATTTTAGCTTTCCTGGCTAATTAGTTTCTGAGAAAAGATTTTTAACGATTTACTCTATATTTTCCTATGTAAAAAGTTGACCCCCCCCCCACAATTGTGGCCCCACCCTACCCTTGGGAGTCATGATTTTCACAACTCTGAATCGACACTACCTTAGGATGCTTCCACACAAGTTTCAGCTTTCCTGGCCAAATGGTTCTTGAGAAGAAGATTTTTAAAGATTTACTCTATATATTCCTATGTTAAAATTGACCCTCCGTTGTAGCCCCACCCTACCCCAGGGGGTCATGATTTTCATAACTTTGAATTTACACTACCTGAGGATGCTTCCACACAAGTTGCAGCTTTCCTGGCCAAATGGTTCTTGAGAAGAAGATTTTTAAAGATTTACTTTATAAATTCCTATGTTAAAAGTCGATCCCCCATTATGGCCCCACCCTACCCCAGGGGGTCATGATTTTCACAACTTTGAATTTACACTACCTGAGGATGCTTCCACACAAGTTGCAGCTTTCCTGGCCAAATGGTTCTTGAGAAGAAGATTTTTAAAGATTTACTTTATAAATTCCTATGTTAAAAGTCGATCCCCCATTATGGCCCCACCCTACCCACGGGGGTCATGATTTTCACAACTTTGAATCTACACTACCTGAGGATGATTTCACATAAGTTTCAGCTTTCCTGGCCATATGGTTCTTGAGAAGAAGATTTTTGAAAATTTCTCGAAAATTTTCATTAATTCCTAATTATCTCCCCTTGTAAGAGGGCTTGGTCCTTAATTTTCACAACTTTGAATCCCCTTAGGCTAAGGATGCTATGTGCCAAGTTTGGTTGAAATCGGCCCAGTGGTTCTTGAGAAGATGTTGAAAATGTGAAAAGTTTACAGACGGACGGACAGACGGACAGACAGACGACAGACAAAATGTGATCAGAATAGCTCACTTGAGCTTTCAGCTCAGGTGAGCTAACAAGCTCCCTTTAGATATATTTGAAATATCGCTTTTTCAATGCTACATATCCAACATCAATCCGCTGTGATACAATAGCATATAATGAGGGACATTCAGTTTTGTAATAAATTATTGAAATATTTTTTTTTAAAGAAATTCCGACTTGTTAATCTGAAGAAATAAACACACCTTGCTTTCAATTTGTAAAAAAATATTAAGTTCTTTTTTTTCGAAGAAGTTCTGAATTGTGCATTTATGGGAATAAACACACCTGGACACTGCTGTACATTATCTGTACACTACCTTAGTTCTCTGTAGGACAGCGGAGGGATCGAGAGCCCTCTTCTCCAGTGGATTTTTTATGTTGGTTTTAATCCAACAGATGTCTTCACATCGCCGAAATCCCCATTTTTTCAAACACTGAAAACAGACACCATAAACAGTGTAAAAGATACCAAGCAAGAAAAATATTCAGCTGCTTGAGTACATGTATGTGTCTACAGTACAAAGATCGGTATTAACATTTACTATTCAACAATCTGGGAAAACAAGGCTGAATATTTATTTATAAATTGCAGATATGTAACTGCTTCCATCGGAATTTAAAATTGATTACATTTTTTGTGTACATCAACATTTCAAAATGGACTGAAAAACATTGCACTCTTTGGTTGGTTAATTTTTAAGGAAGCTCCAAATTTGTTCTGTTGAGAATTCATTTACCTTTCTCCCCCTCTCAAGTCCATCAGCATTCCCACACCAAATCCATAGGAACGATCTCTGGGCAGCCACAGCATGAATATTCAGATTCTCAATCTGAATGCAAAACATAAATTCATCAGTAAATGTTTTTTTTCATCACAATTTCTCTGCATAAACAATATCTCTGGCACGCAAATTACTGGTAAAATATCTTCAATTTAGAGGTAAGAATGATTTTTCAATTGTGTTTTATCCTTTATATTGGTATAATCATTCCAATAAAGCAGAAATATATTTCCTCCATTAAAAGCATTTTAAGGGAGATAACTCTCAATTTCATATGAACATGGTTTTTAAGCATCTTGGCAAACTTTAATAAATATTGAAAGAAAAAAGTCAACTTTTATATTCTTTTATATAAAATATAGTGCCATTTATTAATGTGAGTGTATTTAAATTTGGCTGCATAGTATTATCTATTTATAATTCTTTTTGCACAAATCAGCTTCTACTCGATCAAATACATTGCTATTAATGTTATGCACTTAATACATGTATGTATAAATAAATATAAAAGTTTAGAAACGCGCAAAATTCAAAATATACTAACATGTTGGAAAATCCTAAGCACTAAATATAAAATGTTTACAGTATATTGATATACCTCATCCCAGCTCCAGTACTTATCGTAGACTGCCCCTGACCTCTGGTATTCCTCCAGAGGGGGTTCTATCAACATGACGTCAAACTTGCAGCCAATCTCACTCAGGTCAAACTCCTGAAGGTCACACTTTAAGTACCTGAAATCAAGAAGAAGATTTATTGCATGTTCCTTTAATTCTCTCTAAATGCTTATTTTTTCTGGAAATTTGCAAAATTTGTTTGTGTCCCATTTTCTATGACTTCTTGATTTAGAATACATGTACGTGATATATATGTAGAATATCACACTGTTGTTTTTAAACTCAATCCAAAGTATCAGCTGAGCCATTGGTATTGGCCAAAGTCCATACCACACAAGGGCTGATACCAGGGCCAAGATCAAACAACAGTGTAATGTTGTTCATATCATAAATCTAAAAACAAAAATTTACCAGTATTCCTTGTAATATCAAATACAAAATGTGATTTTTTAAAGAAGTTATGAAATTACTTATTTTTCATCAGGATTTACAAAACTCATTTGTTTTCATGCTTTATAAATGTGTTTGCCAACTGAGTTGTGGGACTCAGTTGACAAACCATTGTAATTTGATGTTAAGAATGGGGTCAGCGATGATGCCTTTTTGATCCAGAATTCAAAATCATGGAGAAAATACTATCCTTAAGTAGCCTTTTAATGTATCAAGTTCCTTCACTGGAATTTCAAAAGTTTTCCTGGAATCACTGCATAGAAACCCACATGTATACTGTTGAGTGTGTTACACAGCATTCATAAGTGTGTCCATCCTTTTAAATGCTTTGTTTTTTCGTTTTTTTAAATTCTGGCTGGCATTCTAAGAAGCAACTCATGTTCCGTGCTTCTCTATCCATCATAATTTAAATGTTGATCAAATTTAAATTGAGAGCATGTCATCCTTCTTAGTACACAACTATTGCTTGAGTTACCTCCTCTTACTTGGATACTTATTACTAAAAATGTTTCTGCAATTTTATCAATAAAAATGTCCCAACATATAATATGATGCTTAAGGTTTTTAGTTGATATTTTATAGTTATTTTAACATTCTTCTCAAAATACATTTAAAATAATGGAGAATTAACAATTTTGAATTTGAGGGTGATACAGTCTCTTGACGACAAGCCAAGACAGAGATATCTCAGCTCTGAGGGTGATACAACTCTAGATTTCGGTTGCTGTCTCTCCTAATTATAAACGTGTATCAAAGCTAATACACTATCAGGTATATGATATAGTTATGTACTTACATAGGGGGTGTGTTAGTTGTTGATATAAGGTCGTCTTTCAAACGAATCAGTTCACGTAGTTTTGGATACTCCTCAAATCTGTTGGCAAGGCCTATATGAGCAAGGAACAAAATTCATTTATACATTCACATGTACATAGCTTTAATACATGCACATAGATACCTGTTTGCTACAAAAAAATAAATGTCAAAATTGTGTTAGCGCAACCATCTACATTTAAAAGATAACTTAGAAAAATACTGTAATAAAGATTTCACAAACTATTACCTAGAAAGAATGTCACCTATTAACTCAACTCTATAAACTAAATTGTGCAAGTAACAACTTTGAAGCCAAAGACAAAGAAAAACTCTTCAGTGTTTCTTGAATAATCATGTCCAGAAACAAACACTCAGTTGCAGGAGGTTATGGGTAGACCAATATTTTTGCAGGAGATTTTAGTCTCCAAAGTGGAAGATTGGTTGAACGTGGGAGATTTTAAATTTTAGAGCCATTTGTGGGAGTCTCCTGTGATATCAGGTGTGTATGTACCTGTGTCTCGGATGAAGTTCTGAGGTCTCTCTCCAGTATCAACAAAGTTCTGGCAGTAATCATTGTGTGGGTTGGCACTCTGTGTACCCTGAAACAAAGAAAGAAAGCATCTTAAAAGCATGTATAGCTATTTAAGCTGTAGTCAAAACAATAGGTAATTTTAAAGGGGGCATTAGCTTTAGTGATTGCAACCAAGTTTTTTTTCCCTTAAAATTAAAAACTTACTGTTTTACCACATTATGCTTCAATCCATACAAAAATCAAATGTTGATAATGATTTAGCAATGTGCAGAACAAACCTTCAAAAATGTACTGGAATCTTTGTAAAACTCATCTTCTTGCTCAACACCATTCTGAAATCAAATCAGTTTGTTTTAAAACCTTTAAAAACAATACATGTAATTCTTCAAAAAAATACCCATATTAGCTATATAAAAATTGTATGATTGATTTTCCATCTTCTTGCTCAACACCATTCTGAAATCAAATCAGTTTGTTTTAAAACCTTTAAAAACAATACATGTAATTCTTAAAAAAAATACCCATATTAGCTATATAAAAATTGTATGATTGATTTTCCAGGTACATGCATAATTTACAATGATTTTCTGTATTTTTCTTTTTTTTTATTGTCTGTGTGTCTAATATCGATTATTAAATAAGCATGAATGAATGAAATCCATTTGAACTGATATATTTTTTGGTTACCTCAGAAGAAGTATTAGATTTCTTGTCATTGGATTCTTTCACTTTTTCATCTTTACTGTCATCTGTCTTTGTCTTCTTTGTGGAAACTGCTCCACTGTCACTAAAGATGCATGAAAAAAAAATTCTATGATTTTGATATCTAAGATATACTTTGTACAAGTGTATTGGTATCAACTCATTATTTTTCTCTGTATTTCTAAAGAATTAAGAGTAAATTCATAAACAAAAAATGGTTTTACCACTTTGAAAATACATTACCATTCCAAGTGAAATTATTTTTTTTTGCAAAGGCAGCTAATATCATTCACATATATATAAACAGGTTACCAGTACTGGTTAGGACCAATCACCCAAATAAGATATGATTATACAAAAAATAGGAAATTTTATTTTGCTAAAAATATGGTAAATCTGCATTAGAATAGATGAATTGTAACAACTTTTGGTAAACAACTTTTTCTGTAACCATACTGTTATGGAGATTGATCCCTGAGTATATCCAAAACTTCTTGGGGATCAAAGTTGTTGCATTTGATATACATTAATGCAGATTTATATAAAAAATTACCAAATCAACATTTTAAATTTTTTGCACTTTAAATTTATATCCCATTTCGAATATTATATCCCAAACGGGCTATTATTATATCCCATATGGGCGATTAGTGCCAATCTGATGAAAAGATTTATACCTCTGGCTTTTCCTTTTCGCAGCTGCACCTTCTTTTATGTTGAGTACTTCTTTCAAACCATCTGGGCCTTCTACACCAAGCTTTGTTTAAAATATGAAAAATCTTCAATTCAATGTTATAAAAGACCCTGAAAGATATTTTGCAAGCGATTACACTCACCTCCTCTCTGAAATGCAATGCAAAATCCCCTTAACTTTTTTTTCATTATTTTATATTGAAATTACAGCCTTTCAAGGTGCAGCCTATTTGAATGGAAATTGTCTATAGACGCCACACATAACAAATTCGAGTTGAAATTCAATCGAAAATCGATTAAATTTTGCACAACCAAATAAAACCATCTAACTGAATTCGAATACAATTTTCTTAAAACATCCAATAAATACCAAAAAATCTTACTGCTTTAGCAAGTAGCTCTTTTCTTTTAAGGGAACGCTCTTTGAGTTCTTTGAGGCGATCGCCCATGTTTATTTTTTTTTAGTCTACTTTCGGTTTGCAATATACATGTAAATTAACTTGTTCTTGTAATTCTTCGCATTAGCTGTGACGTCTTACCTGTAATTGGTTTTTGGTATAAAGAAAAAAAACCACATACCTTTGTTTAATTTAATTTCTACAAGTAATGAAAAATGTTATGCATTTTTCATCTTTTACCAGACTAGACTTTGACCCGTGCGTGCACGGGTTGACATTGCATATGATATCGGACATTTAATTACGAAATAGATACATCGACACACCGTATTGTTGACATTTACATAACCAAGCTTTAAGTCTACAATAATGCTATTAATTTCACTACACTCTGCTTAGTTAGATAATCTAACTGTGTCTCGGGACAGGCCTTCACCACAATTACAATGCCGCTCATATACCCGTAAAGTAGCCCCCCCCCCCCAAAAAAAAAATGCAGAATTGCTTCGAAACGATTTTGGAGAAAATTAATGAAGCTGCATTGAAAATAACAGTCAAATTATTCATAAAAAACCATTTTGAGTCTGTAAATACCTTTCATCTAAAAATTTAATTCATATTAATGAAGAATTCAACACTTTTTCACCAACGTTTTAATTTTACATTTGGAACTCTCTGTATTTTTCACATTATATGCACTGAGTTAGAGTTATCTCCCGTATTTTCTTTGATGAACAGAATATATATATAGCAAATTTACACGTATTTCTATTATCGTTCCTGAGTTTATCCATGCAAATGTGATATTGTGGAAACATAAACTAAAGAGCCTCCCGTGATTTAGCGTGAATGTAATGCGCATGCGCAAGATTGTAAAATCCAAAAAATCCAGATGATTTCCGGATTTTTTAAATGAATTTTCGTTGATTATTAATTAGCGAAGCTTGATTGAGAAAAAATAAAAACAAATTGGTAATCTTCAAGTACCAATGATGTTTAAAATATATAAAACAAAAGACAGTACTCTTCCGATTTCTCGGTATTTTAAAAAAGCCCAAAAATTCGAGTCTATTATTTTAATATAGTAGTATAGATGCTAATCTAAGATATCTTCTCAAAGGTTCTCAACGGAATTGCATCAAAAATTTCTTAAATACTTTTCTGTATTTCACGAGTACAAGTGAACAACCTAGTATGTAGATACCTTTTCTTGGTCATTTTATTGAAAATTATATGAAAAGCAAAAGATTTTATCATTGATGCAAATTTTCACGACTATTCATTCTGACCATACTGTATGATCACGTGCAGACCAAATCAGTTAAGGTGGTATGGGGCACCTGTCGCCGGATTGATATTAATGCGAAGTACATTATAATAAAAAAAAACCATTGTTTTAGATTTTTCAAATTTTACACTATTTGACCAAACATATTTTAAAAATTTTTGGAAAGGTAAAAATTATAAAAGCCAGAGCGGGGTTCGAATTCATGACTTACAGATTCATAGTTAACGCTCTAACCCATTGCGCTACTCTGTTAGGTATCAATTTTTGGAGAGAAAAAAATTATAAAATTATGATTGATTTTATTGTTTATTTCGATAGGAAGTACATCACAATATATAAATGTGTCCCATACCAATTTAGTTTATAAGATGTAAGTATATGAAATGAAACCTCAGGCTGGTTTTAACTTGGTTTTATTAATATAATCAATTTTCACGAATTATGTAAAACGTCCATTTTTGAGAATTCTTAAATTTCTGTAAAATTTTGGAGGCATGGTAATATCATTAAAGTTCTAATTAAGTGAATTTATTATCATCCACGAAACATAATCTAGAGCTGTACTATGGATTGAAATTTCAAAAGACTAACCGTCAATCATGAAAAAAATGGAAAAGAATATAATCCACTCCCCGCTAAGAAAATTTAAAATACAGTTGTGGAGAATGATTAGAATAATTGAATTTTAGATGCAAGAGATAGTCTCAGGGGATAAACATGTGATATTGGCAGGTGATATTATTATGCCATAACTAAAACCAACATAGACATGTTTAAATATTGACAATGCAAGGACTTAATATCAATTTGTTGAATATTGACTATGGACGAAATTATCAATTTGGTAAAAATCAAATAGAAAAAAAATTATTGACTATGGAAAAAATTATCAATTCGGTGAATTGTTTGAAACCATGGGGGACGAAATGCCATTTATGAGCAATAATCAATAATCGCCAATTAAGGTAACTCCAGTGTTTTAGAAATCCGTGTCAAACCAAACATTTTTTAATTTTATTAATTAAAACAACTTATAAACTTACTATAGAGACCAAAATATTTATACCTTTGCACGTTTGTTTTCCTACCGTGAGCTTCAGCTCATAAGGTCCAAAAATTTAACAGCCAAAATTTAACACCATGATGCATGATCTCATAATTTATTAAATTATGCACCAAAATACATCATGTTAGGTTATAATTTAAGCAAATCAATTGATTATCATTAAATCATAAAAATTTTATTGATTTTCTACAGAAAATATAAAAAATATTACATTTTTTCTTGCCACGACCTTCCCAAAAAAATCACAAAATTGCATATTTTTTAAAAATTCTAAAAAATTATTCAGTTTACATACATTTTTTAAAGAATATTTGTTAAGAGTTACATATTGTGTTAACAAAAAGACATAGTTTATCAAAATCGTCCATCTAGTTTTTGCTTGATAGTCTCTTGAACATGTGTACCCCCATTTTGAAAATGTAAATTTTACGAGTTTTTTTGTGCAAACTTTGGAAAAAAATGAAATGTACCTAAAAGACACAATCTAACAGTCACTTAAATTGATATACTCAATGAAACTGTATTATACATATAAAATTAAGGTCGAGACTGCCAAAAAACTCATATATTTGAGTGCAGTAGTACCCCTTCCCCTTTCTGTCAAATACTTTCTATTCCAGTTGTTTAACATATTTATCTGTAGATTAAACACCAATCAGTGTTATGTAGTTTTAATTACACGAGTACTTACTTATCCTCTCCTTGTCCCGGAGGACACATGAGGTCGTCAAGCTACATAAACGCAGTGTAATTGTTGGAGGAGAATGCATACAATACGTACAATTATATTACACACTCATTTACCTTTTTACAATACGCTGCTTTCCTTGCTTTCTCCGATCCCTCTAAACGACGGAGATGCTATATTTTAACAAATTTTCCACTTTTTGACCAAACCATAATTATTTTAAAACACTTGTTGTGTGCCAAAATTATAACCGGAAATTTAGCACGCCGTGTAAAAAAAGAACCGGATCCGAAAGACACTGGAGTTACCTTAAGTTCAGTCAACGCCAAAACAGTATTTTAGAGACTTACATTAGCGATGCTGTTAACCAGATGATTGAGTCTGAGATGTGAGCGGTTTTAATCAGGGTTTGAATTCATAATACAACTCAAGATAAAATTTAAAAATCTTTTCACAATTTTGAAAATAATAAAAAGGCTAGTAGATAAGATAGTAGAGATGAATAGATGAGTACACATCGGCTGATGTCAGATTTCGTAAAATTATTCAATTAACTGTATCATCTGGTAATATAACCCCTGACCCCCTATTCCCTATTTTGTTAAGATTAAGAAAGGAACAACATGCCCGTGTACAAAACAAGGATGAAAAAAATCTACAAAATTACTGTCAAATCTATTGGAAAACATTTCACTTTAACGTTTCAATTCTCAGTTCACAAACCAAATGAATGTACATTCGGACAAATTAAACAAAAATCAAACGGATTTTAGAAAGAAATACTCAATTATTCTGATTCATTCATACAGTGTAATTCATTTTCATAACATATTTTATTCAAACTTCAAACAAAAGCTTCAGTGTATGTTTGTAGATTTTGACAAAGTGTTTGATAACGTGACGTCCAGTGAAAAGCATTATAGTTATTTATGGTGGCATACTTTCTGCCACCCATTAGTTAACTAGATGAGTATGCTGCCTTGTCTCATATATCTCTTACAACTGGCTTTAACAAACCTCACAAATTACAAAGTGGTTGAAAAAGTTAGCTCTTAAGATATCTGCATATCGTTGTTAAATGGATTTGAGATTTTAAATAAATGAACGATTTTTGGACAAATAAACTTGATACAAAGAAATTCGTAAAAAAAAAAATCAATATGAACCAAATCCTTGTTGTTTTGTTAATCATGTTTCTGAGCAGCAATTTCAGGTAAATGATTTTTTACTTATTAAATAATATTGTATTATTCCTACTGATATCCGTTAAAAAAGACTCATATATAAGAAGCTTCTCTTTACCTATACCTTTATAAAGACCTTTCTTACACCGAAACCTTGTCCAATCACGGAATCACAAGGAAGTAGTATGGTTTATGATGAGAAACAATAAACTACATGTATAGTGTGTTTGAGTACAGGAAGGTTAACACGAATTGATAAGTAGAAACAGTCTCTTATATAAGAGTGTCTGTGATACAAGAAAATTCCCAGGTTCTCGCGTCATGGTAATTGATGAATGAAAGTTGACATTAGATGTATATAACGGTATCTGACTGTTTATCAAATGTTTGTCCTACCTCAATGCTTACTAATGTATTGGCTAACTACAATATACATGTATGTAATAATGAGGGGTGTAACATTGTGCAGCGCTATTTACCTTGAATAACTAAAACTATTTCACAGAGCATTCAGAGAGAGAGAGAGAGAGAGAGAGAGAGAGAGAGAGAGAGAGAGATAGATAGATATTAACATGATTGCCATGTACTTTACAGAGACAGCTAGTTTGCAGTGAGCCTATACTTCCTAAGATGATTGCAATGTGCCTACTGCGCATTACAACGCCTGGCAGAGCGTTGTCAAGAGAAAGAAATTGGGGTCATGTACTCTAGTGAGTTGTACTAAATATACTGATCAGAATATTTATAATCATTCCAAATAATTATAAATTACGCTCAAAAATTACTCGCATGCATACAGACAAGTTTCGAGCAACTGGCATAGCTGCCTAAAATTCCTCTCACTCAGAATGTCTCTAAGTACACTGTATAAATCTGTATATACGTCTTTGTGAGTACTATTATTTACTTGGCTTTTACAAACCTTTTTTTTTTTCAAACGGCCGTCTAATTTCAGCCTAATTGGTTGCATATCAATCAATCTTGATATCGACAGTGTATGCAAGAGTTAACATCTCATACCTGAACAAAAGGTTGGCCTAGTGATAATTGATGAGTCTTGTGCGTACGCATTGGGAATCCAAGAAATCGAATATTTATTGAAAATTCTCCTGCACGGCACGCTCATCGTAAAACCATCGTTCTGTTTCATCGCTGTTTAACGATGATAGAATTATTCGTATATCATTAAATGATAAGTAGAAACATTTTCACATATTCACAAAATTATGTCAAGTACTTATAATATCAAGTTTATTTAATATATTTCAAACAATATCAAGTATATGTATATATTTTCCATAGATACTCAGCAAAGTTTCTCAATAAAAGCTAAATGTGCAGGGCGGAGTGCGAATGCAATTGAAGATTGAGATATATATATACATTTCGAATCAAAAGAACAACTGACAGTGACGTATAGGAAGTGTCTGCTATAAGTGTTTGGATTTATCTGTATCAGCTTTATAAAGAAAATACGTGGATGCTGTGTCAAGTTAGAAATGTGTTGCATTTGCATCATATAGAGCCAAAGAAAGCAGACCACACGTCTTGTTTCTCGCAAAATGGTTCATCGGTCAGCGCTCCTTATCTCGTAACGCGCGAATAAAGTGGCCCGTTTTATAAGAAGCGAAGGGGAATGATGTTGTGTTGACTGCATATGAAAGAATTTAATATTAAAATATACATGTATATAAATTTATGCAATGGTCATATTAGTAAAATGATACATTATATTACTGATGTTATTTTAAAGCAAACTTAAAGGGGCATGGTCACGATTTTGGTCAAAAATTATTTTTTCGATTTTAATGTTTACAATGCTTCAGTAAGGCATTTTAAATAGGCAACCAAAATTTGAATGACATTCGTTGAGTTATAAGCGAGTTACAGAGCTTTCAATTCTTTGCTATGTAAACAAAGCTTTTGTTTACATTTTGAATGTTGAAGTGAAAATTCCAGTATAGACCTAATATGAATGTCTTTAACGTTAGGAACTTCTTATTTATGCTTAAAATTAATTACAACAGGTTGAAAAAGATTTTTTACAGGTATTTTGAACCTATGTAAACAAAAACAAGGCACGAGCCTTGTTTACGTGACAAAGAATTGTGCGCCCTGTATCTTGCTTATAACTCTACGACTGACTCTCAAATTTCATTTAATCATTAGAAATGCACTCCTAAAGCATTGTAAATAATAAAAACAGAAAAAAAGAATTTGACCAAAATCGTGACCATTCCCCTTTAATTAAAGGATTTAGATTTAATATAGCGTATTCGCTGGAAAAAAAGGTAGCACTGCTATGTATGAATAGTTTATGTAGCGTACTATTTCAAAAGGTCCCAAATATTCCACTCTTGTGTTACCCAACTCTCTACAGTCTGAATAAACATTAAGCGTTTCAGTTTAATAGCATTGAGATTTGCCTGCACTCAAAAATCTAATGTTACAAAAATCAATACAAATTTACTGGAAAAGTGTTAAAATACATTATAACCAGACATTTTATTTTGACACTTTTGCCTCAAACGTTACAACCACAGAGTATATATGCCAATAGCTCTAAAATTAACGTTTAGTGAGGCTGCGATTTAGTGTCTAGGCATCTTTTTGTGATCACTTGGCACTAGTCATCAACGAGTAGAGGGGGGGGGGGGGTGGTAGTGGTGGTAGTTTTTACATTCTTGTTATTCACTTGATTCTCAAGGATCTAAATTAAATGTTTGTAAAGGACACTAATACTTCTAAAATTCGGAACCACTGTACTCAATACCTGGAAAATATCATTATTTACACAATTGGTCCGCTGCACAACCCATCATTCAATCGTTGAAAACGAATTAAAAGTAACTTAGATTTTATTTTTTTTCTTTGAAAGGAACTTTATTGGATAAGAACTCAACAACTGAAAATTAACAGTCAACAAATTGCATAAAGCTTAAACCGTATGATTACATCCAGGAAGTTTATCAATTAATCGAATATGTACCGGTGACTTGTATATGCATACATATCTGGAAATTAAACGGTTTGGAAATACAATTCAAGTTCTTGTACATTTTTTATTTACGTTTTGTCTTCTTGATTTCAAAAGGTCTCACTGATATTCTGACGCAGTGAAAAGCTCTAATTCTTAGGAAGAAGAAAAAACCCTCAGTTTATTATAGATTTCAAATAAAATTGTCGGGTTAACATATAGTACTTATTCAGCGGAAAAAAATTACAACAACTTTTACAGAAATGATCTGTCAAGCGTGTTCTCGCGTGACGACGAGGAAAACAGGGTATCCCTGTATGCTCATGTTGCAAGAGGGAGAGGTATGCTGAAGATTTATCACGATCAGTCATCTGCTTCCCGTTTGCTAACACCCTATGACGACAGAACTGCTCCCTGATCTTACCAGTGCTCAATCATTGCATATAATTCTGCACCATCAGATTGATTCTTTATATAGATTAGAATCATAAAACTCTTCATTGTTTTAAAGTTGCTCATTGCAATTTAACAAAACAATTGAAGAAATCACCAATTTTGCGAGGTTTTTTTAAAAACACATTTCTTCAATATTCACATTATCATTTTTTGATATTATTATAAAAAATAAATTAACAGAAAAAATCGGGTGTCATGGTTGTTCATCGGATGATGGTAGCCTGTGTTTGTATTGAATTGAACTAAACTTTCTAACAGGAATATTGGATTTATTCGTTCGCACTTCTGTTCCGACACGATGGAGTTTTCTCATCGGCCTGGCACTTCCGTTAAGCGTCGTTGTTGCTTTGATAGATTTACTAGAACACGAATTGTTGTTAAAAGAAGTTTGTCTGTTGAGCATGGTGGTCCGTCGGTAGATGACGCTGTCATATGTTGACAGACTGTATGTTCGAATCATCAAGTTCCGAAGGCAATGGCTCCATGGAAACCAGTTGTGCATAAGCACAACCAAATCTGCCTGAAAAAAATAAAATAAAAGATTTTTTTGTTTGAAAGGATTAGAACTACAATATGATAGAGATTTGTTATATAGACTCAGAATCATTTCACTTCTTCAAAGAATTTTTTTTTTTTTGCGGATTATCACATAAGTACGGCATGTAGGACAAATACATCATCCTCAAACTACTGCGACAGTGGGCCGGTTCACCAGAACTAATATATTTACACAATATTCTGAATCAAAGACGAAACTTATAAGTAGTTGAGAAACAATACTAATGGTAACTTGGATTGTTTTCTAGCAAACATCACCATCCTTACCCCTACAAAAGATCATTGAAAGTCCTTTCAGCTTAATGCAAAACTTCGAAAATTATAGCCTTGTTGAATAATAAATCAAAATGGTTAACATATACAGTGGAATTAAAATATTGATATTAATGATAGAACTGAATTTCTATGGCGCCAGGAACATAATTGTGCACGTTATATCTATACAGACGTCATATTTACAATATTTATGCAAGTCTTCTATCTCCAGTGACATAAAAGATGCGATTATTTCATTATCCAGATTACTTACACCCAGTTGCAAGTGATTATCTCTGAGACGAGCCTTATTTACGATGACATATAGCATAATCAATTTAACATGTAAGTAATATACGTTTAGTTTCCAGAAAACACTTGCACTGTGTATATAATACACACACATAGCCGGTCGACATGCTGATACGAAGGAGTTCCATTGTTTTCTATAAGCATGGGAAAATAACAAAACAACAAACCAAAACAACAAATCCATTTCCCTATGTTTTCTATATACAACAGTGTACGTGGAATTGTTAATATTGATGTCTCTAGGAAAACAGACACAGTTTGGATTACCGGCTAGTCACGTACACTTAGCAATATTGTTGATGGATATATCAATTGCAATTCCAAAGATATCCGTATCGTGTTTTTATCGCCTTTACTTCTTTATCACAAATTTCTGAATTTTGTCAGGATTTGTATATTTTCCATGTCTCAATTGGAATGCCTGTATAGCAGCTAATGTGTATGCTTGAGAGTCTGTGCGTTTCGATAGTTTTACAATAAGGTGTTTTCTTCGTTGTACCATATGGGACATAAGATGGCCGACATTGCATAAAAATAAAAAAACCGTGTAATTTTTCATACAACTTTTTTTAAATCTTAATACAGGTTTTTTTATTTTTTTTTATTTTTGGTCATTAAGATGAAACAATCGAAAAGTCCATAGTATGATACATAACGAAGGAAGAGCCAGTACACATTTAACCTTTAACACTAGTCAATATTTTGACCATGTCATAACGTTGGGTTACTGGTTTTAATAAACACGTGTAATCCGTGATAGAAAATATCTGATATGATACATCTTTAAGATATGAAATATGTGTTCGCATATTTTCTTTTCTATCATTTTCAGAATATGTTACGTCATTTATTCTGTAAAATGAAAGTGAGCCAATTTTAGTCAGTGAATTGATTTTCACGAGGAAAAGTTCATGTTTTTCTCAATTAAATATTTTCAGTACATTTTACTTCCTCATTTTGACGATTTTTTCTTTACATTTCAACACAACCATTTATCATGCACGTTTGTTTAAAAGTGACGAAACATAATTTCTTTCAGTATACTGTACTTAGAATGAACGAATATTTACAAATCGTTATGACATCTAGCCATTTTTCTACCTTTTCAAGTGCATATATATTGTCGGTTTTGGCAGAAACCAATTGCAACCTACATGTATTTGATTTTTCAAGTTAATTCTTTTAATTATGAAATGGGAGGGTTAAATGTTGTTTGGTATGAATCTTATTTTATTACCTCACAGATAACAGTACAATGCTGTTAGCAGATAACTTTTTATAACGGAGCCAGAAGTGGCGAAACGGGATAGCGCTGCAATAAAGCAAACTCCTCCGATGAACTTGATAACAATATTCCTACTTTGTCTTGGATGCTGTGCTGTGCTGCTAGATGTGCACGAATCAGATTTAATATCGATATGGTGATTTCTTAAAGCAATAAAGATATGTTTTTTCGCGATTTCTTAAGCATATTTGAGGAGTTTGGTAAGCTAATAAATCTTTATCTACACAACAACACTGGAAATACTGCGCATAAAGATGCCTAATTCCAATACTATTTCCTAAAGAACCCAGTGCATAAAGTCAAACAAATCTTATCGACGATGTTTTCACTCATGACACCTGTTCTGTCAGAAAAACTATTTTTCAAACGTCCAATCCCCCCCCCCCCCCCCCCAGTTTTAATCTCCCCGTGTGCATTGTTTTAACAAATCATAAAACAGTTGTACTGCTATAGAACAGAATATATTGTTTAACATATAATATCATCCTGACTGTTAGTCTTTGACCTTCATTGTGTTTATGTAAGGCAAGGATATATGACATGTGACGTAATATATAATTACTACGGTCATATACTCAATTGCTTTTGAAACAGTGATAGTGGAGGAATGTAGTTTAACAAGCTCATCGTGACGATCGTTATCAGCCATAATGGATGTCATTTGGCAAAATAGGTCAGTGATGGACAAGAAGGCCTCATTACTACTGATAGCATTCTTTCCTGATCTGCAGATTTCGTGAGAAAATCAATATAAAATGAAATTTCTAATATGTAATTTTTGAGATATTTAATTTATCTTTCACTGCTTACTAATTATTCATAGACTAAAATGAATTTAAAAAAAATATACCAGAATTAGCTGCATGCCGAAACAATCCGTTCATTCAGTCAATTTATAAATCTATATCGATTGCATTGTTTAAATCACAGCAAATATGTGTAACAAATTTGCAATGTGAAAATCTGCTGAAGTGTTATTTTCATACCCTGAATGTTTCATTGGTAAATCCATATATGATTGGGTTTGCAAAGCTGTTGCTCATGGCTAACCAATGGGCGCCCAGAAACAGGGCGAGTTTTTTTTGGTGTGGAACATCCTTAAAAACTTCGGTAAAGTCTCCCAGGAGATTGAACAAGTGGAGAGGCAACCAACAGATTCCAAACATCACAACGACAATGACTAACATCTTGACGACCTGAAATGAGAGGAAAGAAAATCGGTAACCATGCAAATAACAGGAGCTCTAGAGCATCAAATATACTGTAAAACTGTTTGTTTGTAAACAAAACTTAAAAATTTCGACATGCATTAAATGAATGCTGCAATTACTGTCCGATCAATTCAGTTCGTTTTTCTGTTATCAATTTATCTCCTGGTTGTTTTATGTTGTTTATTTCGATATGTTTTAGCTTTGAATATCGTTCTTATGTATTCAAACAAAAATATTTCTTGATTTGTTTTGATGCAATAGGTTTATTTTTATGTTGTAGCAGCAAATGCTGACGTCACAATGCCCAAAGTTCGGTACGAACAACTTAAATGTCTGATTGTTGAATTTAAGATATAATGTGATGAAGAACATTTATTCGGGGCAAAGTTTCTCCCAAAACTGCGTTAATGTTTCAATTATTAACGGTATATCGTAAAACCTGAAATGCAGTAGTAATTCAGGCTTTCAATTGATAAAGCCTTTGCCAACATCAACTGTTTTATCTTTTATCCAGATAATTTCGAATGATGTTAAAAGAATCCAATTTACATTAAATCTTTTAATCTTTAATCAAAGAACAAACTTTAATTTTAGTGTTGAACGGATGTTAACGCGTGTGTCATTAAATCTACAATGTTAGATATTTTCATTGCTGTTTCCTTTGTTAAGTGACACACGGATTTATTTAGCAAGATTATAATGATTATAGAAAACAATCGATTGTTAATAGCCCTCTCGGGTCTGTGTCTATAAAAATTTGCAAAACACCTTGAACAAATTGTCTTATCTTCCCTCAGTACAGAAAAGCTTCTGGCCTTTGATATTTGAGTACTGAAAAGAACTGCAAATACTGTTGATATCTCTTAGATTAACCATGTCGTATATCTATAACATTGCGATTTTATTTGTGATCCTCTGCTTTATCTGAATAACCTAATCGTGTTTCGGCAAATAGAATAAGTAGCTAACAGTTTGTATCAGAACAGATTCATTCACACTCTAAAAGTTTTCTAAAAATTTTCATTGCAGAAATATGACGAAACTTTGCAATCAAAGACTATATATACACACTCTTTGTTTTAAAAATCGTGTTTTCTATTTTCATCTACATATTGAAATTTTACAATAGCTAACCACATATCAATGGCACCATATTATATATACACATGTATATCACGTTTACAGACAAAACCATACACGTATAAGTGGGAAGACACCATGTAAACATGGTCATTCTTGCTGTGACGCGAAAGTAAAGAAGTGACATTAAATCAATTAATCAAGGGCATTCGATATGATATATGACGTCAATTTGATTAATAGTCTTCCGTTCTGTGGACATTTTCAGGAGCACAGACAGACTTCATCATTTGAAACCCCTTTAAAAGAACTAGCGGCATTAGTAATTAATATCTGCTGGGATAGGGTAGTCTAGTCGTTCTATTTATTCTGTGTCAAGACAACGAATTCTAGCGGCTTTTCCCCAATGGCAATAGCGTGTCGGATTCAAAGACATGAATAGGGTTAGAAATTATTTACAATGCGGGTCTGAATTATGTATTGGATGCGGTATCATGGAGACGATTAAGCAATAAAAAAGGTGGGGTGGGGGTTACACAGGGATATTTTCAAACGAACTTTACGTTGTTATTAATTCATGATATTCATATCACATTGATACATTCTTTAAGAGAGGTTGCTTTCAATTATTCTAGGCGAATCACATCTGAAAAAAACGTACGCGTATACAAATTCTGGGCATACCGATTCACTTTATATATTACAATAAGTGTATTAAAACAATCAACGCATCATCCAGTTTTATGCCATGTCTGTTTTAGTAGACCTCACAATTTTCTCTGTTTCCAGGTTAATACCAGAAGTTCTGTTCTGTCCATGTGTTTAGTATATCTTGCGTGGCATGACGACATTTTTTCAATCTTTTATGCTCTCTTTGCATGCATGTTTTCTTCGAAATTCGGACACGCATACAGTATCTTAAATTTAGCAGGCATTAAATTGCCATACTTCACTTCGATAAGTGCTTAATTCTATTTTTTTTAACCTTCAACTGAATTTCAAAGAAGTTGCTGTTAGGAAAACTTTTTAATTAAAACAGAGATTCCAAGAAAACAAACACCAAACACAATCCAAAACAGAAGCATACTTTAATCGTTTACATAATTGACTGTTTATTCGATCTCTTAACTTTAAGAGGAACTTATTAATTTTATATTATTGGTCGATCTTATTCAGATTCACGTATAATAGTTAATCAAAATCAGCTTTTGCAAACTAATTTAATATTGAAATACACGCATATAAGATCTCGTGTTCTTCTGGCATGATTAATTAATCATATTAGAATAACTATTGTTATTTATTAATTAAGCAAATTATAAAATTTGATAACAAAATTGTACTGCTGTAAGAAAATTTTACTTATACTGCAAACCTTTTCCCATTCGCAAATAAAGGTAGCAAGGAACAGTTCCGGATAAAGTACACTCAATATTTGTTGTAAAATTGAGGTTGCTGTACTTAAAGGGACTTAGACACGATTTGAGCTCAAAATTTTGAATTTTATTTTTCCATTTTTGAATGTTTAGAATAATTAATATGGGTATATGTAATGCTTTGCCAAAATTTGAAAATCAAATATCGAGTTATAAGCAAGATACGGAGTTTGAAATTCTTTGTTTTGTAAACAAAGCTCGAGCCATTTTATTGTTTACATATGTGTTTTATTGGTATAAGATTCAATCTAATGTTGCTTTCTTCTGTTGATAATATTATTCATAAACACATTAAATAAGTTTACCTTGTTTTCCACGAGTCATTTTGTCAAAGAAATGGTAATTCTATACTTTATATTATTTGTAAACAAATATAAGACTTGAGCTTTGTTTACATAACAATGAATTCTTACCTCTGTATCTCTCTTATAACTTGAATTCTAACATTCCAATTTTGTTCAATCATTCAAAATGTGCAAGTAAACCATTTCATAATAAAAAATAAAAAAGAATTTTTTGATCTAAAATCGTGTCCAAGTCCCTTTAAAGGCTTTATTCTCTCTTGAGATGTGGACAGGCATAGCCTACATCCACTTCTCTACAAACCCGGGATATAGAAGTTGAGAAAATGATTTGACAGCGGGTTAGTATTGAATTTTTTGTGATATATGTGTGCATTTAGGTTTAAAATGTGGAAATTATAGGTTTGTTACGAAAATTCAGAGAAACTGGAGTCGAAATATCGGTCGAAGCGTAAACCGGCTTCGGTTCCGACATTTACACATTTTCCAGAATCAAAATATGAGGGCTTGCGAAGAGAAGTGGATTTGGGTTATGCCTGTCCACTTCTCAAAAGAGAAATATTGAAGGCTTATTTAGTGTTGCTAAAACTCAAGAGATGATTTCTAATACAATTACATGTATAGACGAATGTCTCTTGTTGAAATTGGTATGCAATATGTAGGATACATGAGAATCAGAGGTAAAATGCGAAGCTTGCGGCTATGGTTGTTATGTTGACTTTACAAAGGGAAATTGGAAGTTACTGACGGGAGGTAAAATAACACTAAAAGTAGGTGGACGGGACATAACAAAGTTGAACTATACTTCGGTAAGTTTGAAACATGTCATAGTGCATTTGCACACGGTACGGAAGATCAACCTATAGCAGGGAATTAGCTGGGGGAGGTCTGAAAAGCTGAAAAATCATGAAAAATGGGCGAAATCTGAAAGGGTCGAAATCTCAGAAAAACCACTATGTAGAAAATTTTACACGTCCTGACTAGTAATTTTCCTCAGAAATTGGTGATTAGCCTAATAAGGAATGAAATAAAGATATTTGTGCTGAATGGGAACGGCGGTAATTCTATAGTTAGAGTTCCGAAGACATCCCCTGGCTACAGTGAATTGTATGAAAAACTATCCCCTGCCACAAAAATTAAAACGACGACTCCTGTTCATTTGCAAGTACTTACAGGTTGCGTATATTTGTAGTTGCAAACCAACAAATCCATGAAAACACAAAATAATACATATTTGAAATAGGGTCTTACATGTTATAATTAATAATTGTAAATATAAGTCGTCGAGAAGCACTTTGAGATCAGTCATATTCGCAAAATAATGCTGTTGCTCATGAAATTTGGTCTACAGCAATGCATCTCGAACGTTAAATTACGACAGCATTCAAGTATCGATGGTCAAATACTATGAAGAACATACCCGTTAAAATAGGTCAAGAAGTTAACTTCATAAAATTGATTGATATGAAAATATATTAATAGTTCTGCTAAAGATTTTAAATTTGAAAATGATAACCCTGAATTACCACCATTCTTGTATCATTAAGAGGCACTCGTAGATTGCTCTCTATCTCATATCATTTATATGTAAATCTTTAGATAACGTTGCAATCGATGCTTAGATTCAATCTATACACCATTTTAATGAGAGACCATTTTTCAACCAGATGACAAATCGAAATACTCTGACAGTAACTCTCTGAGAACTTCTGACACTGGGAGAATAAAAAACATTGATTCTAACAAAAAACAATCAATTTAGTTCTTTCTTTTGGGTTACTCGATGCATTCAAGAGAGCACTAAAATCCTCTTTGGCACGTCATAATTTGACTAATGACTTTAAAATAGACCACAAAGAGTAGAGCTATCATATTGTCCTGACGTTGGTATAATAGGGTGAAAGAAAAATAAACGCACAAGTTTGACTGATTGGAAAGCTACACAGAGCAACTTCTTAGTTGGTACTTCAAAAATCTCCCAAATTATCACAGCTGTGTTATTTGTGGAATTGTGAAAAGCAATCAAATAACAGGTGAGAAAATGGGTGAGAATGCGTACCCACATTTTGATAATTGGAAACTTAAGAAATTACGAGGAGAGAGAAAAAAAATGAAGAAAATAACACAAGAAACTGTAAATCGGCAGTAAAAAAAATGCCATAACGCTTCGTTAAAAGATAACAATGGAAAAAATTCAGGAGTAATTTCTGATTGTAAAAAAAATATATTAATTGTGGCTGTCTGTGTGTAATTAGGCGTTGTCAAGAATCATGTCTTGTTACAATCAATCTTACAATATTGGTGTGGAGAGCCTTAAGGGTTATCATTGTAAATCCTTTAGGAACATTAACTCTGATCTTATATTTAAGGGATGCTAAAGGATACACCTATACAAGGGGAATATCAATATATTAAAACTTTTATCAGCTCGATACAACAGCTATTAGTGGGCTGATATTGATGTTTTGGGTTGATACAGGTTCATTCAGTGTGATAAGGAAAAGGACACCCATTATATCGATATTGCATATGTCGTCATCATACTCCATACATTTGCTTAAAAAAACCTCTATGATACCCAGTTTACCCATAAAGAAACCTTCATGTACATGTATATCAAACTAAAATCAGATATACAATGTACATTGCATGTTACTATAAAGAATATTATCCAAAGAAATTGGAGGGAACAATTTGGTTACATATTGTTAATAAAATTAACAGGAGAAAAATCTTAGTCTTTTTCAAGGTCTTCTCAGTACACATTTACCTGCAAATAACGTGGCTAAAACTTAATCAGCTTTCCAGTAAGTAAAGTTTTTTTAAGTTTCACTTTGGTGAAATGATTAAAAAAACATAGTTCATGTATCGATCCCAAAAGTTGTCTGCCAAAATAAAACCAAAAAATCAAGAGTTACGAAATGAGGTTTTTCGCAATGCATATCGTCCACCAATTCCATATCCATATCAGGCGAGAAGCTGGTCTGGATATTGTAAAGTAAGCTGTATCATATATACAAAAATCACGCATTGATAATGAAATGTATTCATCGATATCAACCAATAAAGTATATGCATTTGGAGGTGATATTTCAAATCACTTTACGCCCTACTCAAGCTTACTTGACTCAAAATGGCGCCGCCATTTCCAGGAATATGTACGAAGGATCTTTGTCGTGGCGGCGCCTTCTACTGAGTATTCCAAAAGATCTTTTTTTTTTAAACTTAGCATTGAAAAAGTTCTATTGGTCGCTAGGTTGTGGCTGCCGAAGTTCGAATCCTAGGTTTCATGAACAATAAAAAGCTAGATTTAACTTCCGATGCTTTTTGCAGATAAAATGTATGTCGTACACCTATACTGTGATATCAAAATATACTTATAGTCTATATGTTAACTTCAAACTCTCAACTGAACAATCGTCCTATTGCCTATCTCGTTTATTTACATATCGTACTTGTGGAAAGAAGATAATGAAGAAAATGATAATGTCTTAGTAGCTGTAAGACTCATTTAATTTGTAACAAACATGATTACTTAAATTAATATTTGCATGTACGATTTGTGGCTGTATTGTATAAAAGCGCGCAAAAATCCTCCGTAATTCAAAAGGAAAAAAAATAACTATCTTTTAAAACATTCTATGATCATTTAGTATTAAATGCTTCGTAGAGCGATATAAATATATCAACATCACCTCCCAAACATTAAGTTAGCAAAGTAAAACCCCGATTAAGACCAAATCCGAGTCGATTTATATATATATATATATATATATATATATATATATATATATATATATATATATATAAACCAAAGATATTATGCCCGTTTTAAACAATCATCATTAAAATGTCGAACTTGATCTGTATTTTTTTTTAATGAAGTCTCAAATCTACAATGAAAAGGGTGTTAAAAAACTAACAACAACCCCCGCCCCAAAGAAAAACACCCTAAACAAAACCAAACAAAAGAAACAAAACAGTGTCCTTGCATATATTGACAACCATCCATTTGAATTTAATTGCTCGCCATTTTTGCAATTTTCTATCAACCTTTGAAGTTTAATTAATGTTGCATATTAATTGATTTAGTTTCAATATTTAAAACCTTACTTGAATACACTTTATATACAGAAAAAGAAATCGATGGTGATTAATTTTAAGAGAAGAAAAAATACGAATTTGCTCCTGAATTCATTGCATTCTTTCATAACCTAAATGATAATTCAATATAAGAAGAATTGGGTAACATGTATGATGTATAGTCATAAAGCTTGTAGACTAAGTATCGCGGGACACATTTTTTTCGTGTTCTTGCTCAGCGTACTGCTTACAAAGGCGATAAGATTCATTCTCTGTCACTATATATTTAACACAGCAGAGAAACTATCAGAAGCAGTCTTAATCTGACTGCAACACGGCAAAACTACAACGACACGTCTCCCTCTATCGCGATTCTATCACCAGTGCGCAATGGACACTTGCACGTTTGGTGTTCTAGAGTTTTGGGAACTGTCCAACTCCTGATAGAGGTTTTGGAAAGCATGCGTACTATAATGATAAGCATACTGTGACAAGACAATCAGTTATTGACTATCGCTGCTGTTTGTATATTACTTTAATTTCGCTGCAAATCCTGATTATTCTGGGGAAAATTATTATGTACTTATACCTGTTCCTTTAGTAGATACATCTATAGGATTAATAATACAGTATATGTATACTAGTCAGTTCAAGCCCCCACACTAATTACTTTTAAGTTCACAAGAATTTTACTAATTCGTTTAGTTCGATGAAATGTCAACATCCTAAAAGCTTTTCTTCATAGTTTAATTAAACAAGTACATGTAGTCTGCTTTTTAACTGATTGATTTATTGTTAACATCCGATCAAGATGCGTTTTGATCAGATTCACGAAGAACAACAATATACACTGTAAGATTAAGTGCCTTGTCCACGGATTAGGTACTATAAGATTTTGCGATGGCAAAAGACTTCTTCCTGCCGAAAACATGAAATTTTAGAAATGATGAAAGACCGATTAAATAACAAATGAAATGTTTATATTAAAATACTGTATCAGAATCTATGTAAGCCTTGAATCGATCTTAAAAATTTTCACACATCATGCTTGTTAAACTTTTTTGTTACACTATCTCCGTGTCTATCTTGTTTTCATCAACGTTTTCAGTTGTGTTTAACATTAAAGGCATTGATATGGGGCTATTCAGACGAAAACAAAAATTAATCGCACATCTATATGCTCAAAGTAAAGGCCCCATTGCATTTGCAACATCAGTGGAGAAATGTCAAACACATTTTTTGTTGCTTTGAATTCAATAAAACACAAAGAATCTCCCTGAATCAATCCTTATCAATCGACAAATATGTAAATTTGTACTTTCATTAATATTGGCCATCAAAGCATCGCAACATGGGCCGATTTTTAAAAAAAAATATTATTTACGTTTCTAGAAATAAAAAAGAAGCCTATGGCCAGAAAATATGAAATTAACAAAACATGTTATGATGTTGTTTTATAACTTTTGCAAAGACTACAATTACTCTTTTAACTCGCTTGCAATTTTCTGCAGGAACAGAATTGAACTTTAACACCTTTGTTCTTTAATATCCGATATTGACTGCAAACCGCTTTTTTCTCTCTTTGATGGAACAAGGTGTGGAGATGTATATCAATTTGCTCTTCCTACTTTTTGAGCAAACATTTGCTATTTTTTTTAACTTATGACAAATTATTACATAAGTATGTATTAGTTTTATCACATCTTGATCAACGTTTGTCCATTCAATCTCTGCAACATAGATTAAAGAGTGCTTATAAGAAAAACCGCCTTTATTTTATCAACTACAGTACTTGTCTACTTGTAATTAAAAAGGTTAATTTAATAAAAACTTAATCAATGTTTCGCTTCAATCCATCTTGTTCTACTTATCATTTGAGTTTTCGCCATTGCTCATCAAGTTCTCTTTCACAGGACTAGATTTTGGTTAAACAAGAATAAGCCAATGAAACGCTTCATCAAAAACATCTTAACTATATTTATTAAGTACGTTTTAATGTATTAGATCTTAAGTAATGTAGGAAGTACTTAAGTAAACCATCGTGCACCTTTATCACAGAGTGAAATTTCAATAAACTATTATTGAAGACAATTTAATTAAACTTCAACGGTCACTCTTTTATTGAGCCCATTGTCCAAACATCAGTTTTCCTTCTTTTCTTTTTTTTTTAAATAAATGTACATGTACATAAAGGTAAAATATTGGTTATTTAATCTGGCACAAAATATCTTTTCTAATAGATTTTTTTCTGGTATCGACATATTTTTTGAGACAATATTATTGCCAAGAGTACGTAGATATATAACGTTTTTCGTCGTTTTATTTCATCATAAATAGTCAGAAACTTCAATCAATGTATCTATTTTGTAAACTTGCACGATATATTATGAATGGATATGAAGGATTTCAACGTCACGGTTTAGTTTTTGTTTTTTTTACATTCTTTTAATTGTGTAGCCAAATCATTAACACCTCCTAAAACTGAGCTAATTTCAAGATTCTTGCTTCTTTCAATTGACTGTCTTCTTCACAGAATTCTAAATATAATATGATATAGGATTGCATTTCGTCGACGGAAATGAATTTTGACGTTCTTAGCGCAAAAAAGATTACTGACGCGTTAAAGTTTCGTCAGAAAAAAACCTGAACACATTGTCGAGTTCAGTAATAAATTGGCATATTAACGTGTCAAAACCAAAGACAACGCCTGAAATCGAAAGTGCACATTAAATTTTCGTTGAAAATGACCGAATATTGCTCTTGCTGCTGCAGTGAAATATAGGGCGCCGTTTAGTAGGTTTATTGGGAAATACAAACATAGGTTCTGCTCACGTTTGTGTTTCGGTTACAAAAAGAGAAATGCACATCATTTTAATATCTTAGGTCTTTCTTAATTAAAACATGCCTCCATTCATTTCTGACAGAGAAAACGATAACAAAATTGGCATCATGCCGGTTATTGCTTCTAATTTTTGTATTTACTTCTTAATTTTTTGTACTAAGAAGATACTTCAAAAACTGATGATTCAAGGAGATTGATTTATCAATGCGAAAGATTCTAATATGAAAATGCTCGCTTATATTAAGAAAGTATTTCTGTAATTGAATTTTAAATTCATGTTGCAGTTTTTGACCTTCGTCGGTAGACTTTGCAGGTGATTTATCGAATTCTATATTGAATAAAAAAGAACTGTATAACATAAGTTTCAAAAGCTTCGTATAAAACATAAATTCTCGGGAGCATAATGGGTTATTTTATTTCTATAAAAATTGCCTAATGTGTGAGATTTATCAATTTAATCGTTGATGCAATGTTTGAGCGTCAGAGTTTATTTGAAACTATCACCGTTTTTCGTTATAAACCTTTAAAGAATCCAGGAAAAAAGTTTATCAGAGGGGGGTGGGGGGGGGGCAAATATCTTCATGGACACCCTACACATATACTAGTACACATCTTGTTTAAAATCTGGCTGTAGATACAACATGCCTGCTGTCCTACTGTGATGTTGTGAGGTTCTACAACCTCCATCTCCGGACTTCAAACGAATTCAAGCGAGGCATGCCATTCTGTATTTTACTGAGATACATACTCACGCACGAAATGACCATAATAAGTGTCCGGGGAAATGAAAGGATCACGGAAATACACAAATAACGGGCTAAAGTTGTTTTTTTTCATCCATGTGCATGTAAACCTATGATCTTCAAAGAACAGTGCAATGTTTTTGGTGAACTTTGATACCTTTCGTGTTGGCCTAATATGCAAGTTTACATGTATGTAAGCTCTGATAGTGTGTGCTTATCAGTGAGATAAATACCTTAATTTTCGATCGAAGTTGATGTCTATCTCTTTCATAATGTTTATTTCCCGGGGCCGTCCGCTTCCACAGCATTATTCCAACTACGGTATATGTAAGTAGAAGAATAAGTAAAGGAAACATGTAGGTCAAAATCATCACAAAGACTGTATAGAGTGGACGTGAACTAGGGTAGGGCCATTCCTCATTGCAAATTACTCTGCCCTTGTAGATGGAAGACCGTCCGATAAAAAGCTGCACGGCCGAGAGTGCAAACGCGCACATCCAGACCAATGCAATAACGTATTTTCCACGTCGGTACGTAATTCTGGAATGCAACGGAAATGAGACCGCCATAAACCTATCAATTCCAATTGCAACATTAGTAAATACACTTCCACATACGGAAAAAATTTGAAAAAATAACACAATTGGACACAAGGGGGCGGTAAACACCCAGTAGCCCATAATGCTGTCAGCGAAGGTGAAAGGCATACAAAAGGCTGCCATAATTAAGTCGGATGCTGCAAGATTGATAAGGAAGAGTCTAAGGTCTGTTCTGGAACGTCGACCTTTCACAAAGACCAGTACTACCAAAATATTGCCACCCAAGGACAGAAAAGTTGTTATGGCATACAGAAATATTAATCCTATTAAGGCATCTGTGGATAACTTATCTTCATCATACGATGGAATCGTTGAGGGAAACGAGTTGGTTCCAGAATCGTTACACAATTTTGACATATTCAAAGTTCCATTTAAACAGGTAAAATTAATGAAATTATTCGCTGTAAAGTTTTCACCATTTGTCGATTCCATATTTCTTTGTAGGAATTGAATTTGCAGCAAGCTTAAATCCTTCTGCATATCACATTATGCGCTTAATTCATTCCTCCCCTAAATACATCTGTCTTGTCTCCGAGCGCTCTCTAAGGAATGAGAAGTTCAGTCTCCGCAATAAATAAAGAATTCTTGAAAAATACGTAATCCTTTAACCTCGGATTAAAAATTAATGGACAAAAATATACACAAATAGAAAACAGACTGTAAAAAAATTTAGTACTGTCATTGAAACCCCAAAGCTATAATCACTGGCTAAGGCGCTCCATCGATCACGTGGGATGTAGTAGTCATAGTTTGGTTTGGGACCACCAGTTTCGCCCGACCTGTAGGAGAATGCTATCCTCACCAGCAGACATTCCTCCCTGTAGTTAAATGCGTGATATATCCATCAGAGAGTAAACGATACTAATTATTATCATTGTTCAGGTTGTAAGCCACTTCCAAGCTTCCGAGCGAGAGGTGCCTTGTCAATAACCAGCAACCAAGCGTGCTCACTTTGAACGAAAAAATCGCTATTAATCGTAAACACCACGAGACAAAGGATACTTGGTTGTTTTGACTTGTAATAGATTTATGTCCGTTGCTTGTTTATTTCAACATGTATTATGCTTAACAGTTTCTAAAGCCTCTTGGATGTTTCTATTCACCTGCATAAATAGTAACGACAAAACTATTCAACTCCGGAGTGCCTGCCGCCGTTACATGAAGTTCACATGCCGGAAATTAGAGGCGATATTTACATTAAATCATAATATTATATGTACCATGACTACTTGGGTGCGACTTTCTGATAAGATTAATAGTTTTCCAGTAACACGGAAAATATTATAAGCTTAAACTCTTCCATGTGTTTTTTATACAATAATTAAATTGTTCCGCATATCTTAAGTGTGTGGTCATCTTGATAAAAATTGAATTGTAAGCAAAGAACTATATATGATTATTTATGGGGGCAAAATTAACTCTTATCATATATAGTTCTTTGCTTACAATTCAATTTTTATCAATGTTTTCTGAAAGAAAAACTGCTTGAAAACAAGCTGTTTTATGCTAAAAATGCAAAAATGGCGGGAAAAAGTTGTCTTTACGATGTCATATTTCTAAATTGTGGGCACTTGAGTCAAAATGAACATTATGTAAAACAATATATATATATATATATATATATATATATATATATATATATATATATATATATATATATATATATATATATATATATATATATACACACACAAAGAAAACAAAGAATTACAGTAATATGATGATGTTCATTTTAAGGGGCAATTTTAGGCCCTTATCATACATAGTCTTTTCAAGCAAATTTAATTTTCTTCAATCTCTTTGCATCTAAATATAAACAAACAATACTTTCCAATCATTTAATTCAGGTTTATCTGGTTTCATTTTTTAATAGAACAAAAATTGATTCTTTTGCCGCAAACATAAACCTTTATAAAAGATTCATATATAATATATATACATCTTGAAGAACATGTAAACATATTTTGCATCTTTTCCAAGTGTTCATTTTATTATTTTGTACTTGACACTTCAAAGTTGCCCCTTACTTATTATTGCCATTTAGAAGTGTCCTGGTATTTTTTACACTTAGAGCAGATTTGTTAGAATTTACACTGGCACGTGTCTGTCTACGAGAGCTACTTAGATGTGACCGTCTTGAACTCAGACTTCCGGTTTGGTTTGACCTAAATGACACCGCCCACGAACGATGGGAGTTAAATGGCGACGACTTGGAAACACTAGCATACCGCGAGGCCATATGTCCGAGCCTTTGGTTTCTGTAAGGAAGGTAACTTCTCAAACAGCAGCAACAGCAAGGGAAGCAGGAATACACAAGAGCAACAAGATCGTTCTGCAATAAAGAAATAAAAACAAAAGTTGTAAAACTGTGAAGATTAATAAAAGTTCAAATCTTCCTGTCCACGAATTGAATTGTTGTAGAACGCCCGAAGAAGTTTTTTTTTCTACTTGAAGTACTCAAATAAAGGCATCATGTATTCATTTGAAATCAAGCGTATTATGGCGACTAATTTGGTTTTATAACGAACCAAGAACTAGTTGTTTGCCAGCCACTCTGAATAAAATAAAGTAAACATCCTGGATCATTTCTTCAAACCGTTTTATTGAACTCAATAATTATAATGGAAATCTTTAAAAAAGACTACGAATATTTTAGATACGGCAGCTTAGTTTGCTTTGCATGCATTTTTAGAACCTGGGGTCTCTTGGGTATTGAACTGTGCGTTGAGGTATCTAAAGGATTCCTTTAGATCCTTCATCAACATTCGAACGACGCACAAAGCAATAAGCACAAAATCTTGGAGGCAGACAGCGAGCTTGTTCTTCAGGAACGGGAAATGATGATGCTTCAGCCAATTTGTTATAGCCATTGAAGGTCGGTGATCTTTAAACACGGTGAAGTAAAAACAATTGTCCAAGTTGCTCTTCATTGATCTCTGTATAATGATGTACACAAGCGCAGATCAATGAAAGAGGGTTCTGATTCATTCAAGATATTTTTCTTTCGTTAAAGGTTGAATTGAATATTCTCGAGGTGAGAATAAATATTTGGTATGAACTGTATCGGTCGGCAGAAGAACGTCATAAAGAGGAATTGCTTAATATAACTTACATTTATCCTTGATAACTTTACTCATAACTGAACCTAATTGGATATAATTTTCACAGACAAAATTGTTTTATGATTATTTGTAACCGTGGAGTAAAACCACTAAGTATATAATTTTTTTTTCAATATAAACCCTTAAAACAGTGTGAATTGCATTTGGTACATGTAACAAGGACTCTTTATCGAGGGACATTTACATGTATTTTTGCTAGTGCATCCACGAATGAACTGAAATGATACTTAATATTATAGAAAAGATTCCAAAGTTGGAAGTTCGTAGCAAAAAAAAAAAAAACCCAACCCAAAATATATTAAGATGACGAAGATTTATTCCGATTTCCTGTAGCTAATACTACGCTAAACTCTAACAAGAATATGAAAGACAAAAATATCACAGACAGAATAAGTCTCAAAAGAATTGCAGAGTCAAATCAATTTCAAGTTGACCCTTAATTGTAGGTGTCGGATTGGTTTTCGGTTCGAACCTATTTATGCTTTTTTATAGACCAGAGAGAGAGAGAGAGAGAGAGAGAGAGAGAGAGAGAGAGAGAGAGAGAGAGAGAGAGAGAGAGAGAGAGGAGAGTTGAAGTTAAAAAATGATAAATGGTCATTAATCAATGTTGTTTGTCGTATGTTTTGGCAAAAAATGGGAATCAATGGTGTGAACGACACGATTAACCTATTTTTTCCAGGAAGGAGGGAGGAGGGGGTGGATTTGAATTATGTCGGTGAAGAGGATCAGGTTTTGAAAAAGGAACAGCTGAATCTCAAAATATTGGAGATTATTTTGTACTACACTGTTACCGTTTTACCGATATCAATTCATTCTGACAACAATCTAAGAAAGCGAATAGCTATTGCAACTAAGAGGCACAGCGATTTTCATATAGTTTAGCACTAATATTATGGAATCTCTATTCTACCGACATACACTATGTGCCAATAATTTACCTTCGGTGCAGAATCGTTTCACAAAATTATTGAGACGTTATTTCGAAACTTACTTTTAAGAAAAGCGTACAGAAATTCACTTTTATCTTTTATATTATGTGTCATGAAAATAAAATGTGTAACGAAGGTAAACTAATTGTACAGTTAGATGAAGTATTTCCTATCTATAGGTGCTCACTGTGGGAGAGATGAAGGATTTGCTCACTATTGGTTTGATGAAGGATTTGCGTACTATGGAAAGATTTTAACACCTTAACATAAAAGAACAAGTAAAAATCATCCTTGTATATTACAATATCATGCATCTTTTCATAATTTGATAATAAGTTAAAGTCGTCCTACATACAAGTATATGTGTTATTATTTGTTTTACCAGTTAAAATTGTATGTAAAGATTTATTTGCCCTAAAAGCGTTCTTTGATAACGAGTTATCCTTAAACGCTGCTTTGACTGTGCATTGCATGTAAACTACAACCACATTCATGATTTGAGACCTAAATGATGAATTTTAGTTGTGAAAAAGTATTACAATTGTGGAACAAACTAAGCATGTAAATATATAGAAAGACAACAAAAAAGGTAAGTTTTAATGTTAATAATGTAATATTTGGTGAGAATATAAAAAACAATGATAGCAAGGCTGTGAACCTTATTATATTTTATATTATTTACATAATATAAAATATTATACATTATATACAAATCAATACATATTTGTATGTTTCAAACAGAATAAGATTCCAAATTTTGCTGAGCTACAGTTACTGCATCAAATTAGTTTTAAATACAAAGTAGAAAAAAATATGTATCAGTTAAAACAACCTCTTGCCTAATTACATGTATATATTATTATGGTGTTTTTTTTTTGTGAATGAGCGTGGAATGAAAGGTGTATGAAAAGAGGTGATAACAAAGAACATAAAAAAACGTGTAATATATTTACACAATTATGCATATATTGTGTGTTCAAAAAATACAAATTAAAAAAGTAAATAGTGGATAGGTTTGATCAAGGATTTGCTCACTGTGGGTTTGATAAAGGATTTGCGGAATTTGGTATATAGACCTAGGCGGCAAAAAGTGTGTCTTTGTTCCTGAATTTAACATATATAATCTATATCAAACTCCCAAGCACAATATTTGATCTCTAGACGAGAAGTTAAAAGAAATTTGCAAGACAATCAAGAATATTGCTCTTTTGGGGAAAAGGAGAATAAATTGCTCACCTGAGAGTTGAGCAAAAAGTTGATCCTTTTATGGTTCGCAAAGTGTCGGAATCAATACCTTTATCTAAATGTAACGATGTGGGAATTGCAAAAATAAATGAGGTCGTTTACTTAAATTAAACTAATGTTCGATAAATTACCAAAACATCGAACGCGACCCAGATTTCATTGAAGGCGAATGCACATGCGTAGATGAGGTACGTGTGACCGATCCGCAACAAAAGCAGAACAACAAGGAAGATGATGCTAATATAGATCGTGTTCGTTCGTGACTTCATTTTATCTCTCATTGCGATCACGAAGGCACGGTTAAAAGAAATTTATATTTCTAAACCTCCATCCCATACAGAAGAATATTATGGCCCGATAAAATGTGTAATGTAAATAAATCGGTATCACGCATTATAGACAATGATGGCCATGCCCTTGTATTAGACTAGCACAAGTGAACTTTTACACTTTGTAAGCGGACACTCTGGCTTTCGCACGGCGTGGACGAAATATAGCTAATTATTGAACGTTATCAAAAGTAGCTCGCCCAGACCTGGATATTCAATTGTGATTATTGACAAATGTCTTGGGATTAGGGTGATATATGACCTTAAGTGTCGCAGGATGGTTGTCTTATTCGAATAAAATCCTGTAACAGATTAATTTGCCAATCCTTTTTATTGGCGGGAAGGAAATCTGAGAAATAAGTCGACCCTAAAAAACGTACACAAATGTTTGTTTTCTTCATATTTACCTTTAAAAAGTCACATATTTTTCTATCCATCTATTTCTCTCTCTCTCTCCCTCTCTCTCTCTCTCTCTCTCTCTCTCTCTATATATATATATATATATATATATACACACACACGATAGATAGATAGATAGATAGGAATAAAGAGAGATTTATAACAGTTACTATATTCAGCATTTAAGGATTACAGAGGCCATACATACATGTAATAGTATTTAATCTTTCATGAAAAGAAAACTTTAAAAAGTTATCAATAAAATATTTGGAATCAAACAAATGTGATGTTTATTGAAAAAAAGGTCTCGTAAATGACTTGTTTCAATTTCCAATAAAAATTATATTTTACAATAGATACAAAGAATATAGTGTAATCATATTTGTTGTGGTTTTTTTTTTTTTTTGGGTGATTCTTTTATTTTCATAACGTTCTTTAAAATAGTACTTTAAGTGAAAGAGTTGTCATTCTTACGTTTATCATTTAAATTTTTTTTCGACCATTAGAAGAGAGAATATCCGATAAAAGCGCACTCTGCAGTGGTCCGTCGTGGTCCGTCGAGAAATCGTGCATATTCTTGAAACATAAGCTTGGAAATCTTTTAAGCACAAGAAACACAAGCCCGGCCGTAAATTACCATAAACCAAACGAAACAATGGATGCAAACAGACGTGCCATACTCCTGAGAAATATTTTTTAATATTCACTCTGACTATCTAGTGTCAGAAAAAAAAATTAACTGACATTGGGGATAATGAGCTTTCATCCACTAAAACGTTTGTTTGAATTATGATGCCATTGTTCTAAAAGAATCAAAACGAAATTAAAGCAAACCAGAAGACAATTATCAGCCTCTATTTAACTATGCATTATTACTGGCCTGGCCTAGACGAACAGCTTCAAAAACAGATTTGATTTATTTTTTTTTTTTTTTTTGCATAAAGTCTCTCCCTCTTCATTCAAACTATTAATGAAAATGGTATGTATTTTAATCTACTGCCCAAGATAAAACAGAAACAAACAAAAACTTTGAATAAGGTGACGAACACTGTGGCAGTTCGCATGACTTCACAATGTACTTTATCTCGAATCAATAGCAGGAATATAGAACCATTTGAACAAGGCCTTGGACTTTCAGTAGGATGTAGATTGTAACATTGTAACTAATTTTTCTGCGTCAAAACAAGTTTAAATGACGCTGGTTTCAAGTGAAACACTGATTGCGTAGTCTTAGCTCAAAATCCAGACAAGTTTTCTTAATTTCAATGAGCAATGGCTGAGTGGCCTACAATGAAATAGACAGGCATACGTCACATTGCTGTTTCACATTGCTACCCAAAGTCCAAGCTCTTGTTAAAATGGTTGTAAGATAGCTCAAAAGAGAAAACATGAAATTACAATGATGGTTAACTGCTGTGTTTTTAACTTGAACGTAATAAAACATCATTAAAATAGACAATAAAATTTTATTTGAATAACGTCCATGCATTGCTTTTGATTGCTAGCTTAATACAAAACGCTATATACATGCAAATAAGTTAAATTTTAATTATTTTGTATCATTTTGGGAATGGCTTAGGAAAAATATTGCCAATACAAATTAAGAATTAAAACTGAGAGGAAGTCGTGCTTTGAGATAAACGATTTTGAAAATTGCATACTATAATTATGCATTATAAATGGGTATCGTTTTTTCGCTATTTTTATTTGCGTTTTGGTATTTATTCTATGAATTCAAATAAATCTTCAATAACTACATGTATCGAGCAAGATTGAGACTTAAGACAGATGTTATTCAAACTACAATTGAACTGAACGCCTACATGTTCCATTAAATTCAAAAGAAAAATGGGGCGAAAACACAACTACACTTTTCATCCCCGCCGCAAAACCTTGACCTCAAATCAATTGAAAGTGACATAAATACTGAAATAATATGGAAAACGTTGACCTTAAAGGGGCATGGTCACGATTTTGGTCAAAAAATTTTCCGATCTTATTGTTTACAACGCTTCTCCAAGGCATTTTTATTAGCCAACCAAAATTTGAGTGTCGTTTGTTGAGTTATAAGCGAGTGACAGAGCTTACTATTCTCTGCTATGTAAACAAAGCTTTTGTTAACATTTTGAATGTTGAAGTAATACTCCTGTTAAATTTTAGGAACTGTTTATTTATACTTAAAATGAATAAGGAGATAGACAAATTAACTTAAAAAAGATTTTTTACTGGTATATTGAACCCATGTAAACAAAAACAGGGCACGAGCCCTGTTTACATGACAATGAATTGTGAGCTCTGTATCTTGCTTATACATTGTAACTCTACGACTGGCTCTCAAATTTCACTTCAGCACTAGAAATGCATTCCTAAAGCACTGTAAAAAATAAAAACAGAAACACAAAATTTGACCAAAATCGTGACCATGCCTGCTTATATTGATGCTACAGCTTAATATTTTCTCAATTATAGAAGGATTTGGGATTAAAAAATTAAATATTTGTCAGTACAAGCAATTTTACCCGAAATATGGAGTTTGTGAAGCTGTAAATAATTGGATTGGCAAAACTGTTGGCCATGGCTAACCAGTGTGCTGATATATAAATGGCGGCAATGGTGTCGTCTGCTCGACTAGATGTTTCGGTCCGGAAGTTCAATATCACATTTAAGATATGAAGTGGCATCCAGCAGACCCCAAACATAGCAACGACCACGATGAGCATCTTAACAACCTGTCAGGAAGAAAGTGAGTAGGATTAAGCATGGTGATTGGGTATTTAGAATGTAGTAAATCCCTACTAAACGGACCCAGTTTGTTTGCACTGTTCTGTGGGTCAAAGATAAAATATGGTCATTTATATGTTGGTTCTGTACACTAACCAGGGGCAATAAACTTTTGATAGCCGTGTAAGAAGTTGACATTGTAAAATAGAAAAAGTTGGTTTTAAAAAGCATCGATAAGAACTTGTCGTGTTTCTAGAATAACTACTTGAAGACGGTCCAGGCAAATCTTAAGAATAACGTTTCCTCAATTTACAGTAAATCCTAGCTCCAATCGACAAAAGCAATCAAGGTTTCCTATCGGATATTGGTTTCCTCAAGCTAACAGATCGTCTGGGACATCACGACCCGTTTTTTTCTTGTCTGCAAAATGTTTTAATTTTACTTCGATAAAAAATTTTTCTCAGGCTCTGTGAAAAGAATGCTAAATGTATGATGATTTATTTCAGGGTTCATCTGGCTGAACAAAAATAACCCGCTGTTATTGTACTTCACAGCTTGGATGTCAACTTTATGATATTTCTAATATATATTATCCATTATAATATAATTCTAAAATTGCAAAATATACGAGTACTACATGTTTTGTAAAAATAGATTTTGAAATAAAACCAGACTCTCCCTTGAGATAGTCCCTGCCTTGTGTACTATAAACAATTTGCAAGATGCCATACCTTTATCCTGTTAAGGTACTGTATTAAGTAGCATTTCTATGTCTCTGGGTAACTAAATGTATAAAAGGGTAGGTCATGAACCAGGATTTAAACTTTTTTCTATGACAGAACGCCAAATTAACATGCATCGTTTAATTTAAATGTGTTTTTTTCTAAATATATGTTTGTTTGTGTAACCCTATTCTTAAGACAATTTAATTCTAGTTATAAAAGTATCATAAAATGATTATCAATTATTTCAAATTTTAAATTCAAAATTAAAAAAAAAATCCTTACGATACATCGTTAAAAAGCGCCAGACTACTGACAAGCAAATCCCGTGTTCGAATATGAGACTGGATTTTTTTTTTAAATGCATGCCCCCTGTCCCCAAAGTTATTTCTAATGTTCCTTTCAATTAGCACACTCGCAAGACTATTATATCTTTTAAGAACACGCTAGTTTATGATTTGTTGAGAGCTTGGAACTCTTTTCTTATCCACTGTCCCGGATTCCTTCCTTCCAAAAGTACAAAGGGTTGTACTATAGCGTTTTTTTCCACCGGAATAACTGCGGCGATAAATTTATTTGTCATTTTTTCATTAATGAATAGAGAAACTTAATTGCGGGCCTACGAACTGCCATTTATCGGTGGATCTTACAATTAGAATAAAAGCATACTCAGCAATCTATTATAGCGACGCTTTTTAATTCATTACATGCATTTAATCGGTAAAAGTTCCCACTCGAACACTCCACAAATACTATAATAGAGTGCGTGCTTTTAAATATGACATGCAAATATCGTTCTAGATTACTTTTTGTTATGGTTGTATTATGTTTAGAATTAATTGTATTGGGCTGATTCAGATGCATGCATGTTTCACGGATTTTTTGTATCTGATGTTCCATTTGGCATATTAAAATTTCAACATGGTACACGTCCCGATTGGAAGTTTTTTTTTTACAAATTGAAAAATATTCCACACAACCCCTTTAACCTTGTTCAACTATTTGGGGTATTTTATACAGAACTAAAAAACTAACGCACACAGCAGAAAACAATTGAATTTTTTATCATAATAAATCGAATTTAATAAAGGTACATGTACAAAACATGACTATGCTTTTAAAATCGAAATATATATGTAGCAATATGCAATATTATTGGAAAAAAGTAAAGACAGATTGAACAGTTCTCTAAGAGAAAAGGGAGAAAAAAAAGGAAATAAGAAATTCTTAAATGTTCATAACTTTCATAAAAATATAAAATTGATCGACGACGAACTTAAATGAAACTGAAAATGAAAGTAAATCAAAAATCTCTGCGTGCTAAATCTAATTGGAATAGGAAGGAAAAATCTGAAAGTTATCGACCCAACTCATCATTGCACTGCAGAATTAACTTTTATGTCTGCCAACTTTCAACATTACTGCCCGCTTTATCAGAGCGTCAACTATTCATGTATATCAATCAATAATGACATATTCCATCATTACCTCAGAGTCGCTTATATACATGAAATGATATCACCAACAGGGGAGCCTGAAGTTCTCCGATTCAGGGTGAAACAAGTTTCCGTCGGCAAGCTTTACATGTATTTACGACATTACGTTGTTCATTGATTCTGATATCGCAACCTGTCAAGGTTGATTGAATTATTAAATGCAATTATGAATAAATCGTTACGTAACAGAGTTCATTTTCGTTTATCATTATTTCAATAGTTACAAATACTAATTTATTTTTCTCGAAAAAAAAAATACATACATTTGTTTGATTTTAGATACAGCTTCTGTTCTCAAATTAATTGGGGAAAAGTGATAAGACAGATGGTGAGTAAAGATGTGGGGATTCAGATTCTCACTCAGTGTCACAGCAAAATTGAGTGTCGTCTCTAGATCTTGTGCATTTGGAATTCGTACAATTTTAATGGATTTAATAAAATTTGATTACTGTAGACGTACTTTTGTCCGCGTGGTATTAATTTACGCTATGAACGCGCGCACAAATTTTCCGCGGAATTTGTTCCCAGTGTACTTAAAGTGCATTTTGGAATGAAATTTTGAAATTGCATTACATGAATACGGATAATCGGAATTACTACATTATATAACACCTGCATATACGTGTATCCAATGTATATCGTTTTTATCTATGCAAACTGTCAAACAAATTTGTATTGAGAATTCACATAATAAATAATTTAATCTCCTAAAGATTTGAATTTTCTGTAAATTTACTTGCATGAAATTTAAACTACTCCCAGCTTGAGAGAACGGCACGTGTCAGACGACAAATAGCCCCAAGCGGGTCTGTCTTTCAATGACCCAATTAACTACACGCTAAGACCCGTGTTTTTACTGCAATTTTTAGATCCCTTTGTGCTCTGACTTTTAATTGATAAAACTGATCAACTCATAATTTAAACGACATGTGAACCCATAAATTGACAGTTAATAAAGATTGAAATATTTATTTGGCTTTAAAAATACGACATGCATATAACGTCGTAACATCTTGACGGCTAACTAATGACTACCGACCAGTGCACAACCGATAATTATTGTTCACAGTGAACAGTTCTTACAATTTAAGTCCAAAGTTGGACAAATTCTAGGTAATGAAAATCGCTCAGAACTAAATTAAATAATAATTATTCAAATGATTTGTTTTTCATTCAAAGAATCCGCGTAAATTTTTACCCGCGGATTAAATTGATATTGTGACTCCGCGGAATTATGACCCCGTGGAAAAAAATACGTATACAGTATTAGGGAGTAAGATATTACAGGCATTACGCACCAAGGGCATCTTGGTAACTTGCTTTACATGTCTTCATTATTTATTCATTTATGTGCGGTAGTTTAGAAGTTTAGAAATGAATCTTCAATCTGACATTAAAGTAAATTAACTTCCTATGATTAAGATAAAATCAGTCTACTAGTATGTTGGGAAAAGTTAAAAATGAGAATCTTGGTCATGAAGTATTTTAAAACACATTACTTTCATATATCTATTTCCGATTTTCATGTACGTCGCTTCATCAATCAGGTGCTTTCAATTTTAGTTTTCGCCCTCAAAACAGATACGATGTTTAAGGTCTTTGATGTATAGTAATTTTATGTAATTCCTTCATGTAAAGGAATTGTAGATTTGCAAGTTAATAAATAAAATCCAAATAAACTAATAGAGAAAAATTTGTAGTTCAAAACTTTTAAGATGTACAGGTTAAAAAAGACTAAAAACGTTTTCATAGCGTTATTTAAACTTGTTTTGGAATTCAATATATTATATCCAATTCCATTTAAGAGATTTTTTAAATAAGACACAGTGAAGACAGAGGGAAATGTTGAATGCAATATTCAAAAAGTCGTAACACATGAATGAGTTATTGACTGCGTATTCCCAATATTGTGTAACATGAATACTTGTATACCATGCTAAGTATGAATATTGCATTTCCAAAGGCAAGATACAAACCAAAGGAGAACAACGTTTTGGAAATAAGCTTTATACACGTGACATCAATTGTAAGGTAAAGTTAACAAGAAAATATACGGACGACAAATCTACTGAACTGGGTCAGGTTACTAACCTGCTGTGTGAATTTTTTTTTTCAAATGTGATATAACTTTTCACCATTCTTTGTTTTATAAACACAGCAACGCACGATTTTAATTTATTCTAATTTTTACACACTCCCGAGAATAGTAGGATTTCTTTGACCAAAGAAACCTTGGGGGTGGGGTGACATTGTCATTTTTTCTTGCGAGTTTTTTTCAAATTCTCTTGCATTCTCATGCAACCTTCCCCTCTCCACAAACACATACGGTTCAGATGTGGAAAATAGTTTCTGTGTGAATCATTTAAGAATGGTTTCAAAAGTTTTAAGGTTCATTCTTCTGACGTAAGTGAATAGAAATTCACCCTTATCTGGAGCAAGTTAAAATGAGTTTAAAATGACCACACCGGCCCCCCCCGAAAACACTTAATGCATTTAATGGCGAAAAACAAACAATGCATTAAAAAGTGCAAAGGTTTCGGAATCTTCAAGGCAATGTTCAAGAAGAAGGTTTGGTTTTGGAAGCTGAATAAGTTTCTTATTCAGAAGTTTGAATCGGTAATAGGAAATTAAAAAAAAATACAACCATGTTTTTGTTTAACATATGTTGTACAAACGATAGTTTATATGGCCCGTTGGTGATTCGGCCTGTTGATCATATACGGGAACATTTCAGTGAAAGTGTCACTGATTAAACTTGTAATGGTTTGGTTAGTTGGTTTTTGTTGGAAGGAATAGATGAAAATACTATTGATGAATAATATGTAAGATTTATACGACGTTGTAGATTACTTAATAAAATTTACCATGCAACACATTTGATTTTTAAAAATCAAGATAATATAGATGGATCATATATACCTAATTTCAGTAACTCGCATATATTTGATGTTTTGTAAAAAAAAAAATGTAAACATATTACAAAAAAAAAATGTTTTCTTTACCATTTTCTCTTTCAAATTGCTTCAACGCGTGATTCAAAATGTTAATAGCAGATTTTCGTGTAAAAACAAATTTGATTAGAACAGTGGTAAGGATTCTTTAAAATCATAGCTCAAAGCAAGGGATTGAGCCAGAATAAGTTCAAAAAGGATAGTCCCGTATTAACCTAAAAACATGATCCTAATTTAGCGTGTCATCTGTAAAAATGACGTCAATACCATCTCTCTATTACAATTTTTAAAATGTTTAATTTTACTAATCTGTTTCAATTGTTTGACTTGATTTGTTGTTAAGCTAAAAAAGCGTCACAACTATATATATATATATATATATATATATATATATATATATATATATATATATATATATATATATATATATATATATATTACAATTATTTAATGTTGGAGCAGTCAATAGACCAGAATATTTCCTCGAGGTGCAGGGAACAGCTCAGTGTGTTCTATTGCCCGAGGCCCGAGGTGTGTTCTCTAGAACACACTGAGCTGTTCCCTGCACCAAGGGGAAACAAATTCTGGTCTATTGACTGCTCAAGCATTAAATAATTGTTTTATTACCTTATTTCATGTTTAGTATTCTGTGTTCACAATTATAAATTACAGAAAGTTTTCATACCATTATGCATTCAGGTCATTGTTAATCAATACCAAGATGACTTAAATGATAAATTTTAAGAACAATAGTAAAACAAACATGATAAAGTGATTTTTGAATCTTGTAGCAATTAAACTTTTTCCAAAATACGTTGCCGGTTCAATAGATTTCAGTCTATTGACCGGCGGTCTTATAGATCCCAGTCTATTGACCGGTGGTCTAATAGAACGCAGTCTATTGACCGGCGGTCTAATAGATCACTTTCAAACCGCAATACACATCCAAAATAGACGAAAATATTTAATCTGTAATACAACAACAAAATCCCTTTGATTAGGTAATAATGACTGCTTTTTTTGCTTAACAAAATTATAAAATACAATGAAAAATAAACGATTCCTTTACTAGTCTTTTAATGCAGTTCGGATAAACCAAGTGAATTATAGTAAGAACCACTGGGCTTTCAAAAGCAGTTTAACTGCGTTTGTCAATTCATAATTAAATTAAAGAAACGTTATGAAATCGAAACGAAAAAGAAATGAAAAAAATAATCGTCATTTATTCATATAAATCTAAGGTTCTAAATGTTTTTTTCACCGATAAAATTTCCACATTCGGAATACGTTACATCAAAATGTAAAATTCCTTGCGGGCTGCTGCAACACTTTTTTTTCCAACGATATATATCTCAAAGACAACGTCGGCAGACAGTTCTATATCAACGTCTGAGGCTATTTCATCAAAACCATTAAAATTGATACATCAGACCAATGCATATAATAAAATACTTTTGGGCGAAACTGAAATTAACATTCACAGGGACTACCTGAACACAATATATATCATTCAATATCACCAATTACTACATTTCTACGTTATTGTTTTGATCTTTCCTTACAAAATGACTGACATAACCGACTTCTCTTGACAATCAGCCTCCTTTGCTTAACAAAATAAAATTTAACTATATACTCTCCTTCAAAATTTACAAATTTTCTGATTGGAGAAACTTTTTGAGCATCTTAATTAATTTTTTTTTCCAGAGGGCGGTTATTAATATCCTTGGTTTTACGTTGACGGTGCTTGGTTTCTGATTTCTTTGTTCAGATGTAATCTATTCCGGAAAAACGTGAGATGTTGGTTCAGCTGATTTCTTTCTCCTAATCAAGAGACTTCCGCCAACATCTCTTTTTTCATCTTTCGATAAGTTTGATTTTTAGCAAGTAGTGTGTAGTGTTTAATGCGATATGTACCGGTATTTAATAAAGAAAAACCCTTAGGCTTATTAATAAAACGACGTGGTACAGTACTTTTAACTTATTTAAAGAATATCATATCTTAAAATTAATAGCTTTTTTAAATGAAAATCGTACTTCTTCTAGTCTTGTAAAACAATTTTGCTGATCCGTGTGCCAATGTCCTGTATCAAAATACTGTACCTTGTAAAAATATTAATTAATTTTTGTCATTTGTTTCAATTAAATCGTTGGTAATTCAGCGAAAATAATACTTAATAATACTTGAAAATCATGTGATGTTTAATTCCTACGGCCTCCCAATTCAACATATGGGCAGTCAGTGCCCGTTATAATCAATCTGACGCAGTTCTGTCAGCATATCTGTCACCTTATATTTGATGAAAAGCTACTCGAGCAGGGACAAAAACAAAATGAAGGTGGAAATGAATCATTGATTTTGTTTTTTTAATGGGTTAAAATTTAATTTCTCCTTAAAATTCTTCTGCCGCAAAGCAAATTGCTCATCTGAGAATAAGCAAATAAAATAAAATACTGAAGCAACATATTATTGATTTCTCTTTAACTAAACTTGACACTAACTGAAAAGTAAATTACTTCGAACTTTAAACTAAGAACACGCTAATTTGTTACCATTTAATAAAAAAAATAATGATAGAATAAAAATAAGAATAATGAAGCAATGATTTGTCAACTGGAGTTTCTTTTCATACGTGTACATATCATACGTGAACATTTTTAATATAAATATCACGAATTCAGGGTAATATATGTAAAAGCAATAAATAATTAAAGCACAATCAATATATGCCTTAGCCTGAGGGAAACAAAATAGGAATCAGGTTCCTTAAAATGACATCAAATTCATAACAAATGTTACCAACTACAATGACTCATTTGTTTAGACTTGCACAACAATGAACTTCCTGTTTAGTGGTTTTTGATTACAAGTTACATTATATAAAAAAAATAACCATTTTCATGTAGTTTATAAATAAAAGTATGAAAAAAAGCACGGACATTTTTTACCTTTACTTTTGCACGCAGCTGCATAAGGTCTCGCACGTGATCCCTGTTGCCGGGCGATGTCCTCCTCCATAGAAATATGCCGACAATGGAGTAGGAAATGATCAGAACCAACAGAGGTAAAGCATAGGTCAGGACAAATATCAAAATAGTAAAGATTTGGTTATGTCGGCTGCTCGGCCAAACCTCTTGGCACTGGTACCTTTCTCCGTCGAGTTTCACCTTCCCAACCGGGGCCACCATGCATGCCAAAATAAGAGACATGAGCCAGATGAACAGAAGAACCAGTTTAGTCCGAGATTTGGACCGCTTGCATTTTAATGGGTATAACACAACTAAAAGTCGGTCAATCCCGATTGCAACATTTATAAAGACACTAGCCGACACAGATAAGGTTTGCATGAATATAACAATTGGACACATGGGGTCAGAAAATATCCAGGACCTAAAGACTACATCACCAAATGTGAACGGCATGCAAAATACTGCCATTATTAAATCTGCAACCGCTAAATTCACGAGATAGGGCCGTAGGTCTGTTTTAGATTGTCTACCTTTGAAGAAAACTAAAATGACCATAACATTTCCAAAAACCGAGAAAATTGTTGTCGCGGCGTAAAGACATGATAACGTAATAACCCATGTCAAAGAAAATTGTAGTTCGTGCATTCCTTGCTCTGAACAATTCAAAATTGGTGGAACATCCCTGCAGTTCATTGTTTCATTCATGAGCGACTCGTACATAATGACTCCGGAATTACTACAGATCCTGAACTATTCTCAGATAAGCTAGCTGTTGCGATGGTTTCATTCACGACAGATGACGTTTTACATAAGAGGACACCCACGTTTGTCAAACGACAATCAATGCATGGGACTTCGAAAGACGCCGATACAAATGAGATCCAAACTAAGTACCAAGCTGTTCTGTTATGTACATCGCAGAGAATTGACTTTCACATTTTTTTGTTTTATATCGAACATTTTGCCTAGATGCAATTAAAAACCACAGAATTTCTAGTAACTGTGATAAAACAATATATTTATACATTTTGCCGCTGGTGCCCAAATCTGTAATATGTTAGTAAATTAGCCAAATCTGGTTTTTCACTGACGTTTTGCTTATCGATAATCAATTACAGGTAAAGCTTCCGTTTTGTGAATTTTTCCACTCATACAGTTGTTTAAAACAATTTATATACATCATGTACAATGCAAAATATATCGATGTTTATAAAAAAAAAAAAAAAAAAAAAAAAAAGAACTGTAAATCTTATTTCGAATTTTAAAACATGTAGTAAATTTTCAGAATTGGAGAATCAATTTTGATGTAGAATTTCTATTTGATAATGACAATGCATCTTCTTTCTTGACCAATGGCTATCTAATCGTGTCATTTTGTATTCAAATTGACAAAGGAAAATCAGATGATAATTCATTTCAATATTAAATCTGTTGGAAGTTATATCTTTTTGCTATTTTAGATACAACTATTCTATAAAACGGAAATGGACACGGATTAAAGAGCGTTTACGGCTGAGGGGCAGGCCCAAGTGCTATGCTGTTAATTTAGTACTAAAATGGATGCGATGATGCCCGATTTAGTACAATTTCACAGTAAATCTATCAATACCAGCTCTTTTTTTCTATTTTCAGTATATATATTAGATAATATCAATAAATTATTCACATGCTTTTATATTCGGAGGCGTTTGCACTTGCACATCATAAAGATGGAACATGTCCAGTGTTCAAATGCGTTTTGTAAAGCAATAAATAAAAAACCAAGTACATTTTTGTTTAAATAATTATCGAAAAAACCCTTTATTTTTATCAAGTAGGATCGATAAAGATATTCCTTTTGTGGCAATCCTTAAAAACATACCCTTTTTGACGCAAAAACACACTTAGATTCAAGTCATGCAGTCATTTCCATGATTCCATCGACACCCCCTGAATCTGATTCAGGCCACGATACACACCTTTTCCGACGCTTACGTGTAACTATTGTGATAAAACGTAAGTTTTTGAAGCTGAAATATTTATTAGTTGCTGAAAGTTTTTTTTTATATAATTTAAAAAAAAATGTGTATACAATTACAAAACCAATATTTTCATTTAAAAGAAACGTTTGATCATGTTATGTAGATATCTATTTTCTGATACATAATATAAATTAACGTGATCAATTGTTTCAGCACATCAAAAACCGGTTGGTGTACAAACTTTTGATTAATTTCGTCAAAGAATATATATGTTTGCATCGTTTTTTAGGGGTTTCTTCATAAGTTTAAATCAAACGATACTTATGCAAGTGTCAAAATGGGTACTAGAAAACTTCGATGTAATCAAATCATTAATGGTTCCTGATAACGTCTAATTTTCATTAACGTAAAATGCAGCAGGTTCTTGAACTCCAAACTTGGATAAACGTGTGGCGAGTCGCAAGGATGACGTTGTGATAACGAACAGTATTCAACATCAAAAGTCCAAAGGACAAATACAAAACAGGAGCAGAGCAGACACGGACCTCTAAAACAAACTAGGGGTAGGATCTGGTTGCTTGAGGAGTGAGCATCCTCAGCTGACCGTCACACCCGCCGTGTGCTCTTTGTCGTAATCGGGGAAAATATCAAGGATCTCAATAAAAGAATGACCGCTTGACTCCACACTTAGTTTTCTGTATCAGTTCTGCGAATATTTTGAGAGGATATCGATGATTGGTTCAATGACTGTCAAACATACTTGACTCAGTTTTGTCTGATGACATCTTTGCTAAGTGGAATCGTCTAAGTTATTGGAGAAAAAAGTCGAAAATGAGCCAACATTATTTACAGAGGCACAATAGTCGCAAAGGGTGACCAAAGAGGTTCATTTGAATTCACTCAATTCAGGGTTTGAGTTGACAAAATAGATTGTTGGAAGTTTTAGGTTCGATTAATTACGTCATACGTAAACAAAAACTAACTAGATGTATGGTAATAAATTCTCAGTTTGATTACTGTGTGAAGCAAACAATAGTATGTGTAAAGCAAACTCGAGGAAAGGATGACTGCACTTAGCGCCGGATTTTGGGCCCTTTTCGGTCGCTTCTGTTCCGTTTATTTCTTAACCTAATATCACTTTTGTTAAATTTCTTAAAGACTCTAGTCAATTTCCAACATGAAATAAGATTTTAGACTGTGATACAATAAGCTCATTCTATGTTTTTCTCCTTACAACTTTCGAAAAAAGGAGAATTTTCGCTTATCTGCCCTTGATCAAACAAGATTGATATTAATATGCATGAGAGGTGGAGCTGCCATTATCAGAATGGTACTAAAATTAGACTACCATGAATAACAATGCCATGTATAAAAATTTATGTGATCACTCTTTTACCATATAACCCTATCTATTCTATATGGTAGAAGTATACTATTTACTATGGTTTCAACAATTAGACCACGCCCATGTAAGTACAGAAGACTTTTAATCAATGCTTCACAACTTAACGTGTTCGAAAACATTGTCCTAGTTAGCACATAAATTGCTACCTTACACGTCACGTGATAGAATTTTGTATTCACAAAGTTACCTGAGGTGAGAAATCACGTGGTGAATTATAATATTCAACATGCATCTACCCTTGGTTACAACAGGGAAAGCGATGTTGAGTTCGTTCGCATCCACAGAAACGGGGTCCGCCCACAGTTCAACAACAAACCGGTCACAATAACCGCTAAATTGTTGGACCGCAATAATAAAGATGAGATTCTCAACGCTCAGAGGCTCAAAAAAATTGCGAAACAACGTTTGCCCTTCTTCATTACTCCCCAACTGCCCACGCCCCTTACCTCCGCTAGAAATAAACTTTTTGATAAAGCGGATTCATTTCGCAAGCAGAGCATTAATGTTAAAGTCCATAGAAACGAGATAATAATGCCAAACGGTTCAAAATATGAGGAAGAGGTCCCCCTTATTTCCAGTGCGGACACCTTGCAAATTTCCGCTGAGGAATATCAGTCCCTGGACGACGTTCTTGTCGTTTCTACAGATCCGGTGCAGAAAGACGGATCTGAATTTATGGCGATTGGTGCTAATATTCAGTCCACGGACGAGGCCCTCAATGTCTACAAAAAAGCATCAATAGACCCTTATGCTGCAAGTTGCGACAGCAGAATCCTGGTATACAGGTTTCGCGACCAAAGTGGAAAAATTATCGAAAGCTACCACGACGATCGGGAACATGGGGCAGGACGGAGACTGCTGAGGTATTTCCAGGACAATCGTATCAACGACGTTGCAATTGTTGTGACACGATGGATGGGACACTCGCATATTGGCCCAGCCCGTTTTTCCATCATGGAAAACTTGGTCAGTGATCTTGTGAATAAACTAGATGATCCAAGTGACTCTGGAAAATAATTGAAGTTTCCTCGCAAACACTGAAAAACTATTAAGGACACTGTCAGTATTACACTTGACCTATTTTGAAAAGAAATAACTGTAAATAAATTGTTAAACATATGAATACATCCCAATAATTAATTCAAATGCCAACTTTCTATCCTGACCATGCCTATGACTTTCGTTCCGGAAATAATTATGCCTACCATTAATCACTCTAATTTTAGTAACGTGTCGGCATATCCGATGTAAACATTTTCTCTCAACCAAATTCACTAAAACATCACCACGTGCCTTTCACTTTAAACCCAGCAAACGAGCACTCCTTTTCTTTCCCCCTCTTTATTTTTCCCTTCTTAATCATGTATCATTCTCAGACTAGAATAACTACTGGACAAGAGTATATTATGACCGGGTTGTTGTACTTAAAGCGAGTCATACAAGGTAAGCAAACTTTTTCTGTAACATGTCATCGGTAAAAATAATATCTGCCAACTGTCAGGGTCTGCACGAATTTAAGAAAAGAAAAGATGTCTTTCAATATTATCGACAAACCCAATGCAATATTTTATGTTTACAAGACACTCATTTTACCTGCGATATGGAAGATAGTATTCAAAATGAATGGGGCAATGAAGTTTATTTTAATTCATTTACATCAAAGTCCAGAGGAGTAGCAATTTTTTTCAATAACAATTTTGAATATAAAGTACATAAGAAAATCATAAATGATTCTGGAAATTTTGTGGTACTAGACCTCAACATTCAAAACCATCGTTTAAGTCTGATTACAGTGTATGGTCCAAATGAGGACACACCCCTTTTTTACGAAGAACTCTTTGAAATCATAAATGAAGTAGGAAATAAAGATATTATAGTTGTTGGCGATTTTAATCTTATTATGGATCCTGATATAGATTATTACAATTATCTTCATCTTAACAATCCTAAAGCAAGAGATAAGGTAATAGAAAAAATAAATCAATTGAATCTTATTGATATTTTTAGAGAAACTCACCCAGACAAGAAACGATATACATGGCGTAAACTAACCCCGTTAAAACAAGCAAGATTGGATTTTTTTTTAATATCAAGTACCCTATTGTGTATGTCACAAGAAAGTGAAATTTTATCAAGTTATAAGTCAGACCATTCACCAGTTCTCCTTAGTTTAAAATTTAATGAATTCACACATGGGAAAGGTTTATGGAAGTTTAACAATGCACTTTTATATGATAAGGAATTCCTAGATGTCATTAATAAAAAAATACAAGAAACAAAACAAAATTACGCAGTGCCTGTATATAACAATGCATCTATTGACAAAATTCCAAATGATGAAATTCAGTTTACTGTGAATGATCAACTCTTTTTGGAAACACTATTAATGGAAATTAGGGGCAAATGTATATCATATTCCAGCTATGCCAAAAAGAAAAATAATGAAAAGGAGAAAACTTTAATAAACCAAATAAAACACCTGGAGGAAAAGTATGAAGAAAACATTCAAACAATTAACTTAAAAAAGAAAGAATTAGAAAATATTAGAAATCACAAACTCATGGGGAGTCTAGTAAGATCAAGAGCTAAATGGACCTGTGAAGGAGAGAAACCAACAAGTTACTTTCTTAATCTTGAGAATAGAAATTATGTAAATAAAATTGTTCCAAAATTAATACAAGAAGATTGTTCTGAAGAAATAAATGGACAAAAGGAAATCCTGTTAGAGATGGAAAATTATTATAGAAATCTATATCAAAACAAGGGGGAACTTCATAACTATGATTTAAATGAAATTCTTAAAACAGACTCTGATATATTTAAACTCAGTGATATTCAAAGAAATACCCTTGAAGGTGAAATAACTTACAATGAAGCAACTAAAGTATTGAAAAAAATGTCAAATAATAAGAGTCCTGGGAGTGATGGTTTCACTACAGAGTTCTTTAAAGTCTTTTGGAAATACTTAGGAAACTTTGTTATCAGGTCAATAAATAACGGATACAAACTAGGGGAGTTATCTGTTACACAAAAACAGGGTATAATCACCTGCATACCAAAAGATGGAAAAAGTAAATTTTACATGAAAAATTGGAGACCAATCTCTTTATTAAATGTAGTTTATAAAATAGGGTCAGGCTGCATTGCTCAAAGAATGAAAACAATAATTAGTTTAATTATCAGCACTGATCAAAATGGCTTTGTTCCAGGAAGATATATTGGTGAAAATACTCGTCTTGTTTATGATTTAATGCAATATACCGAAAGTAATGATATCCCTGGATTACTTTTAATGATTGATTTTGAAAAGGCTTTTGACTCTGTCTCATGGAAATTTATTGATAAAACACTTCAATTCTTTAATTTTGGTCCATCCCTCAGAAAATGGATATCAGTTTTTCAACAAAACATCTCCTCTTCTGTATCACAAGCAGGTCACCTATCCAACTTTTTTAAACTAGGGCGCGGCTGTCGTCAGGGTGATCCAATCTCATCATATATCTTTTTACTATGTGCTGAAGTGCTAGCTCTCAAATTAAAAAATAATAAAGGTATAAATGGAATTAACATAGATAATTCAGAATTCTTGTTATCACAGTATGCCGATGACACCCTTATTATATTAGATGGCAGTGAGAGGTCACTCAGAGAAGCAATTAGAGAATTAAATAACTTTTATCAAATTTCGGGTCTCAAAATAAATATATCAAAAACTCAACTTGTCTGGATTGGTAGTAAAAAATACTCCTCTAATAGAATATGTGAGGAAACGAACTTTCAATGGACAAGCACCTTTAAACTTTTAGGAATATGTTTTGATGTGGACTTAACAAATATACCAAAACTCAATTATGACAAGAAATTAGTAAAAATCAAGCATATCATTAATCAATGGAGTAAACGACGACTTACTCCATTGGGCAGAATAACTCTCATAAAATCTTTGCTCATTGCACAATTAAACCATCTCTTCATCTCTCTACCCTCTCCATCAAATACTTTTATGAAAAACCTGAATGAAACCCTTTTTAACTTTTTATGGCACTCTAAAGTAGATAAACTTAAAAGAAAGCAAGTACTGCAAGACTATGTTAATGGAGGTCTAAAAATGCTTGATATTAATAATTACAACCTAGGGTTAAAATCATCTTGGATAAAAAGAATTCTTTATTCCCAAGAAACAAAATGGAAAGTGTTGCTTGGCAAAACTGTTCCTATAGAAAAAATATTAAAAACTGGATCAGACTATATTAATGTTGTTAAAAAGGAAATAAAAAATCCCTTCTGGAAAGACACTCTTACTGTCTTTCAAATAATTCAAGAAAAATTAGAAGTTCAATCATGGAATGAATTTATTACTCAGCCTATTTGGAACAATCCTAAAATTAAAATTGAAAATAAAACAGTTTTTTACACAAACTGGTTTAACAAGAACATAATATACATAGCAGATCTGCTCGATGAAGATGGGAAATTTTATGCTTTAGATGATTTACAAAAAAAATTTAAGATAAAAACTAATTTTCTGAATTATGCTTCCCTCAGAAATTCAATTAAAACAAGTCTCTCAAGTTTTCAAATTCAAATGGAAACAAATAACCCTAAACCGTTTCTACCTCATACTATTAAACCATTTTGTAACAACAAAAAAGGAACAAAACATATCTATAATATTCTTACTACAGATAAAATTATTCCTCTTGGAAAAATAAAATGGGGAAAATTTTTTGAAATTTCAGACTATCAGTGGGAAAATATTTTTACATTTCCTTTTTTATACACTAAGGATTCTAAATTACAATGGTTGCAATTTAGAATAAATCAGTATATTTTGACTACAAACTCATTTTTATTTAAAATTGGTAAAACTGACACAAAGTTGTGTTCTTTATGTCAAAGTAATGAAGAAACTATTTCACATCTGTTCTGGGACTGCTTACTTGTCCAAAATCTTTTAAGCCGTTTTATATCAATATGTGACAGAAAAGGTTTACATATTACATTAGAAGAAAAATCATTCATATTAGGAACACCTATTTCAATTAATTTGGGTGTAATTTTTCTTATAATCAAATCATATATATACAGGAAAAGATGTCTACAAGAAAACTTATCAATCAATGACCTCCTGATTGATCTCAAAACTCATATAAATACACTTAAATACACTGCTACGAAACAAGGCAAATATAATAATTTTTTAAACCAGTGGACTGACTGGCTTTTTCTCATGAACATGTAGATCCTGACCATTGACATATCAACATATTTGTACGAATTATATATACCTTGTCCGAAGACGACAACTCGGCAGTAAATATTTTGATTATGCTTATTTATCTGTAAAATATTTCTGACATGATACATGCATTCTCATACACTGTAATTCCCCATTCTCTCCCCCACTCTCCATCTCCTACTTTCCCTCTTTTCTCTGTCTTAAATTTGTTGAAATTGATTTTGTCAACAGATCTGTCAATTGTATTAGAAATGCTTACATGTATATATTGTATGTGCAAATGAAATTCATTATATTAAAAAAAAAAAAAAAAAAAAAAAAAAAAAAAAAAAAAAAAAAAAACAACAGGGAAAGCAAAAGTAAGAAGGAGCAGTTTTTTCACATTTAAACCATGAGCGCATGTTTGTCTATTAATCTCCCTTTGACATAACTTCGATAATGCAAATATACAACTACTGTTAAACGGAGAACAATAGACAAACATGCGCTGACTATGTATGAAGTCAGTATAAAAGTGGGCGTCCTCATTATCGTATGGAGACTCAAGAAATAGGGATGACCCCCGCCTATGAAAGCAAATTCTACTTGGTAACAACATACTTTTATTTAACGCAATTACGTAAAGTTGCAGTTTAGATGTTGACCATTTCTGGAATTGAAAGAAAAATTCTTCTTTTAAAAGTTTATTTTCTCGTAAATATCGCATGTCCTTAAGTGCAGTCATCCTTTCAAATACTGTGGAATCATTTTTATTCGTGGGGGTCAATGTCCGTGGGAAGCCAAAATTTTACTTGTTCGTGGGGACGTAATTTCGTTGGTACTGTAATCGGGATAATTTTAATAGATATTAAACAAATTATTGCGTATGGGTTCGTGGGGATGTAAATTCGTTGGCAAGGGTTAACCATGAATGCCACCAATATTGGTCCCCCACGAACAAGGATGATTCCACAGTAAAAAGTTTTTTTTTACAATTCCTCAGTTTGTATAATGATAATTGGTGTAAACATGATAAGAACATATAAATATATACACAATGATTTCCAACCAGTTTCTGTAGAATGATTTGAATTCGTGGGTGCAAATATCGTTTACAGTATTACACTTTTTTCAGGTTCATCGGGTCGCAATTTCGGAACTTTTTTATATGATAAAACCAGAGGCAACAGGGGCCACATCACTCAACTGGGCATAAATAGCCTTAACTTGGGTCAAATCAGCTTTATGGAGTCAAATACAAAATATAATTATGGTGTTTCAATGAACTTTGTTTCAAATATTTAGATAAAAAGAGACCCATGGGCAACATCGCTCACCTGAGCAACAAAAGACATAAGAAAATAAGCTTTATGGAGTCTTATACAAACTATCTGAACATTGTAGTATAATAAATCTTGTATAAAAATATTCCCCTGAATATTCTTATGTTTATCATTGAGCCCCTTTTTAACAGGATGATTTTAGTCATATCACATTTTGAGTATATAAGATCTTTACCAACTGTTTATATATGGATTATAAACCTACATTAAACTTTCAACCCCTTGTGAAGCCCAAGAATTGTCCAGGGGGCAGAGTCTAAACAATTTTAAAGAATCAACAATAATTAAAAATGCTTGCATATAAGTAAAACCATACATAATAACATTTGAGTTTTTGAATAATTTAAATGTTTTCCTCTGTAAAATTCGAACACCCCCTCCCCTACGTTACACAACTCTACTCCTGAAGATTATGATTTTGACAAATTTTATCTACACTATCTGAACTGACTAAAGTTACAGCTTTTCTAGGCAAATTGTGTTTTAGAAGATAATGATTTTTAAAGATTTTCCCCTCTATATTTCTATGTAAAAATTCGAAGCCTCATTTTGGCCCCACCCTACCCCAGGGGATCATGATTTGAACAAACTTGAATGAATCTACCCTACCTAAGGATGATTCCACACAAGTTCAAGCTTTTCTTGCTGATCGGTTTTAGAGAAGATTGTTAAAGATTTACTCCATATATTCCTATGTAAAAATTTGACCCCTCATTGTGGCCCCACTCTATCCCCGGGGATAATGATTTAAACAAACTTGAATGGATCTGCCCTACCTAAGGATGCTTCCACACAAGTAAAAGCTTTACTGCCTGATCAGTTTCTGAGAAGATTTTTAAAGATTTACTCTATATATTCCTTTCTAAAAGTTCGATCCCCATTGTGGCCCCACTCTACCCCCGGGGATCATGGTTTGAACATACTTAAATCTACACTACCTGAAAATGCTTTCACACAAGTTTCAGCTTTTCTGGCCAAATGGTTTTTGAAAAATATCAACATATTTTTAATGATTTTTAATTATCTTCCCTTGAAAAAGCGTTGCCCTTCATTTTCACAAAATTGAGTCCCCTTTACCTAAGGATGCCTTGTGCTAAGTTTGGTTGAATTTGGCCCAGTTCTGGAGAAGAATTTGAAAATGCAAAAAGTTAACGGACAGACAGACAGACAGACAGACGCCGGACAAAAATGATCAGAAAAGCTTAAAAGTACATTATTTAGTACATAATATCGCAAATTGTAGCATTGCAATTAATAAAAAAAATACTTATTATAGATTTTACATACATTCCTATGCTAATTTTTGAACCGCTCCAGAGATCCCTGTATTATTTTTGGTATCACATACAGTGTATATTTTAAAAAAAATTAAAACCGAAACTATATTCTAATACTAAACTTTTAAATTCTATACTTGGGTCCAATAATGGTAACACATTAGAAGCTAAACTTTATCTAGAGGATGTCTGCATAGGTTGCATAGGTATATCACATATATTTCAAGTAGATCTTTAAAAAAATAATTATATGTTTTTCTATATTAAATCCTTCAAATTGTCCAGTGGTCCGTGTAGATCATTTGAGAATCAAATCAAAAACATGTCTTTCAGGATGCGTACATATAGCTGTAGTAAATAAAAAAAAATTATAGCATTCGAGTTCTTGAGAAAACGTTTTTGATTTTTTTTAACCCCCCCCCCCATTAGATCATACCCCGGGTACCAATTCTACAAGATTGGAACACATTTTGTATAAACACTATCTCTTTCCACATGGTATTCAGCTTTAAATTTCAGGCCAAATAGTTTGGAGAAAAAGGTGTTTTAAGGGTTTTTATTATATTTCCATGTAAAAATTTAATTCACATAATTTTATTACCAGGTGAAACATAATTTCAGTACCAGCTAACATAGGACGATGTAATGAGATACATAATAGTTTACGTTATGGATGTTTTGTTCCAATTAGTGGATTTTTGTGCAATCTGGGTACATGGCATCTCAGGTAAACAATCTTCACTTCACTTGATCAATACATGTACTATGTTTAATCAAGTGACAAGATATCATTGTTATAAAACTTCCTTAAAGTTTTCTGGGTACATGGTATCTCAGGTAAACAATCTTCACTTCACTTGATCAATACATGTACTATGTTTAATCAAGTGACAAGATATCATTGTTATAAAACTTCCTTAAAGAGACAGTACAGCTGAAAACGCAGGTGTGAATATAACTTCAGATTTACCCATTGTATCGATAGGAAATAAGAAATAACGTTGATTGTGACAGTTGAAGTACATAAAAATCCCATTCAAATACCTTATTAATGTAATTATGAGCTTCCGGAAATTTAGGAGTCGTACAAACCGGAATTAATCTTATATATCGTTTATTTGTACCACGTGTATTTTGATTGACAGTAATTGACACGTGCTGAAAACTACAAGATCTTCGCCCGACTACGGTCTTCATAGTATACGAGGTAAAAGGGACTCTTTAAACGGAACACATCATCACTTTCTCGATAAATTATTCATGGTTTACCAATTCAGTTCATTTTAAAATGAACAGACATAAATATGTCAAATAACCCCTCATGGGGCCTCACTTACAAAAATGAATGAAGGCTGTAGCAACTCCTATGATAAACACGCAAAATACATGCTTACAAAATAATATTTGTGGTTATTCGTAATTATTGATTTTAATTAAATAATTAGATTTGTAATGTTCTTAAAGTTTATACATTTATATGTAGTACAAAAATACTGAACCCGATCGGAAAATTTTGTCAAGTCGGTTTTTAATAAGATGCGCCGTACTATCTCTTTAACAAAAACAGTTTCTACCTTCAGTCCTACTGGAAATCAAATGTCGTAGACGTACGTTTGATGTATGATTGTGTCGTAAGATTATTTACTGTCTATCAGACCTCGAAAATAAGAAAAATCATTATCACGTAGTATGATTTATATATTGTTTTCAGAAAAAATTCTGGTAATGATGAAAATTATTTCTACATAAATGTTTATATAATATTTAAACAGACCCATTTTTAAGGAATGAATTCAATATTTATTTCGTTTATACGATATAAAATGGTTTGGAACAGTTTATAAATTATAAATATATTTTTAAATCCGCCCCAAACCGTTTTATATCGTATAAAACTAATACATATTGAATTCATTGCTTATAATTTAATTTTCTGTAATAAGTTATAGATAAAAAGTCATATGACCTTTAAAATGACATCAACTTGTACAACATCAAAACCTAAAGTCAGGCGGATTGATATTTTTTAGCCAATCAGAAATCGTGTTACCACCAGAATTAATTTTTTTAGAAATAGAGTTGATAACTATTTTCCTTTTCTAGGAATGAATCGAAAAAGGTCAGGAATATAGAAATTAAACAAGGTATCTGTGAGCCAATGCTCACTAGTAATACTCCCGCTCTGATGTGAATATGCAAAACAAGTAAAATCGACATTTAACAGAAAGATGGCATCCGATTGGTACAAAAATAGATACCAACGTATGACATGCCAATACAAATTTCAAGCATCTGCAATAAATAGTTGCCGAGAAATCTTTGACGAAAATTTGTTTGAAAATTTAGGCTTGAAATAAAAAAGAGTCGGTATTTAACAGAAAGTTGACGTCCGCTTGGTACAAAAATATATTCCATGATATGACATGCCTAAACAAATAGTGTGTTAAAATTTCAAGCATCTACAATGAATAGTTGCTAAGAAAAATGCTACAGAAATATTTGTTACGGACAGACAGAAAGACAGAAGACAGACACACAAGGAAAAAAACAGTATCCCCTTTCTTTTTCGGAGCGGGGGTTTAATAAGCACAACCCTTATGCACACATAAAAAACCAGGGGTACGTACGACTAGTGATTTGAGGGATGCGAGATCTCAAATTTAAATGATGCGAGATCTGTTGTCTTACAAAGACGATTTGAATGAGCCGAAATACATCTAAACTTTCTGGTTAGTCCACGCTCAGTCCGTCTAGATCTGCATCTTAACCTGGTCCGTCTATATCCTCATCTTTGTCCGGTACGTCTAAATCCTCATCTTTGACCAGTCGGCAGGATCTCTATCTACGACTGGATCTTTATATGCGCCTGGTCCGTCTGGATGTACATCCATAACTTGTCAATCTATGTCAACAACCGTTCAATCTAAATATCCGTCACAGTCTTAATAAGAAATTCGCGCGAAAATCAAGAAGGGTATAATATATTTATTACAAGTAAGGTACCAAAGCTTTTCAAAGCCATTGGGATGGACTCTGGCGAGTCTGATCAAGTTGAATAAATTTTTTAAAGAACTATTTTCTTGTTAAATATTTTCAAATTTCATTAAAAAAGCGATTTAAACATTTCATTCACTGGCTCCAATGTATATAAACAATTTTTCGGTATTTTTAAGTTTTGAGAACGTCTCGGTCAATTATGTCGTAAAGTATCACTACTGAATATCATGAAATTACTTAGAAAACATAGAAAATATTATATATTGAAACCACATTAAATTACGTAAAATTAATCGTAGAAATATATTATAATAAATAAGTGAAGAAAAAACACAGTCTTATATATCCCACTTATAAAAACAAAATGAATTTAACGTACCCGTAGTCAAAAAACCAAGTTCAATAACAAATTTTTTTAATAAATATATATTCAGCTTTCGTTTTGAACATGTCCCCTCAACCGCTGTCGGGTGTCTGAGATTCCAAAAATATTCAGTAGGGGGATTCATGAAGGTCGAAGCATTGGATCATGACTTCCACGTAAGTTGGATAATTCCGTCTGACTAGTGTGTGTTTCATTATACGACAAACACAAAAATACCAACGACTCCTTTTATAATGGACTTTTCTACGTTATCGTGTAAGACAAGCCTCATCTTCACTGCAACATTCTACGAAAATTTTGTCTAAGATTATGCCCCCCTTCGAAGAAGGAGGGGCATATTGCTTTGCTGCTGTCTGTCGGTGGATCCACCAAGTTTCCGTTCTTTTTCTTCGCAGAGGATACACATATTGAATTAAAATTTGTTATACAGATTTATTACAATAATATCTAGGTCAAGTTCGATTTTGGGTACGATCGAGCAATTTTCGACAGAGTTATTACCCTTGAACATAGAAACATTTCAATTATTTGCAGTCTCCGTTCATTTTCTTCGCAGAGGTTGTACTTATTGAAATGAAATTTGGTATACATATTATTCTTAATAACATCTAGGTCACGTTTAAATTTGGATACGATGAAGAATTTTTTGACAGAGTTATGTGCCTTGGACTTAGAAAAATTTCTTATTTGCAGTTTATGTTGATTTTCTTTGCAGAGGTTTCAATTATTTGCACTTTCGGTTCGTTTTCTTAGCAGATGTTTCCAAGGGAGGGGGCATAAGTGTTTTACAAACATCTTTTGTTTGGATGATGACGTGAACCTGCAAAATCCAGTTCTCATACGTTACACTGATAATGGACCAGACCACAGGACAACATTCAAGAGTGTGAACTTTTGTGCTCTAATAGAGTTCATTGTATTGACTTGAATACGTTAGTGTGTGCACGAACAGTCTCTCGTGGAAGTTAGCCTTTCAGAATGTTGAACTGGAGAGACGAAAAGGAGAATGTACACATGTATATGTGTGCATGAACTACATGTAGCTAACTAAAAAGAGATGCATGCTTTGCGGGAAATGTTTAGAGTGTTCATGTTATGCTTTCCTTGAGTCTTCATCCGGAAGTCCACAATACCTATTTCAGTTAGGTTATTAACAGGCTTAAATGATTTTTTTTAAATTAAAATTTACATTGTTTTGCGAATAATTATTAGTATACATAGTGTATTTGGACTTTGCACACACCCCACACAGTATTTATCCTTCATATTATATTGTAACTGTGCTCTGAAAACATTTTGTTTTTAGAATAAGAAGTGTAATGCAGGCAACTATGGCTATTGTGTGCTCATTTCTCCAAAATGAATTATTCCGTGGTCTTCGTTTTGTGCAAGATACCGAACAGGATCAAATTGATCACTACAAAGACTTACAGGACCTATATAGAACTGAATCTAATGACACAAATAGACCAAGTCTGAAAGGGAAACATGGTAAATCATCAGAGAGAGACCAACAAAAATATAGTTGTTTCTTGTTGGCAGTAAGCACGTATATTATATTTAAGTTTTCCTTTAAATTTTGTTGAATTTTGAATTGATAAGTTGTAGCAATGTCTCGTGTGATATTTTACAGCAAAAGTGAGAGGGTTTGTAGTGTGCAGTGTGGTAAGAGGAGAGTCATCTATGCAAGCAGAAAATTGAAGAACAGAGGAAAATAGAGAGGAACGTGTATAAGAGGAACTACTCTACATCTGTGGGAACCCTTTGTTTCCAAGATGTCATACTATGCAGACAAAACCATGCCTATTCCTCACTAATTGACACACAGTATTATTCAGTAATCAAAGGTTACAATTGAATTGAATTAGTGATGTATATTTTTCTTCATTTAGCCATTTACTATTTCCTTATTTTCATGCTTATATTTCTTAGGGAAAACCGGAGACTTCAATAAAATTATGCCATTGTTCGACCAATCTGCCATGGTTGTCTTTTGTTGGGAAAACAAATGTACACGGAATTCAACGAAAAGGGAAAAAAAAAGACTTTTGATTGATTGATATTGGGTACAGTAATGTTAATTAGAAGCCCACTGTATATGTATGTTGGTTTTGAAAGTGTACTCTTGTGTGTGGGAAAAATCAACGTTCTTTTGAATTCTAATTTTATTTTGGTCTCGACTCAACACATTTCGAACTTTTTATTTTATTTCGGCATTTCGACCTAAATGTTTTGCAAAATTCCCGTTAAACAGAAACAATAAAGTATGGCCCGTCATACTATCTACTGCTATTTATTTTACCATCTTTTCTCTGGGTGGGTGTAAAAGATGTTCCGGGCATATGTCCCAAATTCCCTTTTCGCTTTCCGTTAGTTTTTTTCTAAACCATTAATCAAATAACCGTATTATTAGTCGATTGCATTATTTATGCTTCACAAAATCTAATAAGCTTAAAATCGCCATTAATCCTTTGCTCAGAGTGTAAATTTAATCTCGAGAAATCGACAGGATTTTCGATTTCCAGTTTTTGTTTTGCCTATTATTTACATATTAAATAAACATATTTATAATAATACATATACATATATAGCATGTTTACATCAAACCTTTTTTAAAAATCAAAATCTGATTGTTTTAAATAGTCATTTTCCACCCCAAAAGTAACTGTTTACACCTTTCTTAGCTTAAAAAACATGAAAATCCAGCAGGACTAGTATTTAAAACTCCGCATAACGAATCAGTAAAGGGTGTTAGCCGGTATATAGTGACCTACCATTGCCAGCTCTTGTTATGTTGAGGCCTCCTTTATAAGGAGCCATTTTAATGTTAGAAAAATATATTTATGGCAGTTTACAGTATTTACATGCAAAGGTTTCGATATCATTATTGATATTACTTTTTTGACAGCACAAGTGTCCCAAAGGTAGTCATCCTATATATTACGAGTACTTTAGTTACGTGTAGTAAAACTAAAGCTGACAAGAATTCATAGATAAGCATTATTTCCCTTTTATCTCCGACAACCGCCATATTAGTTGTCGATTTCTACTGTTCCGCGCTACACATCCCCTACATAAGGCCGAGATCAGTTGTTATGCTTCACCGCATTCAGGTATTTCATTTACCCGAGCACGTTACATTGGACGGAAAGATTTGACGAAACGCGTTTTGAACAAAAATAATATGACAGTCACTGCACTGGTAAAGAATATCCACTGAAAGACGAAACAAAACATACTGAAATCCAGGCAAACCCTCTATCATTGTAGAAAGTTCTCCTGTGTTGAACTGTTATAATATTAATGTCGCACATGCGCAAACCACACACCGTAGCAGATCGTGCAGTGACAGCATGGACTTTAGAAAACGGAGTGTTTTTGTAGAAACTGATAGAAAGGATGTTACGTTGTTTATACGTTCTTGAATTTACTATCACTAATCTACCGTGTTGGATTTAGTGCGGCCGGGATCTACAATAAGATGCAAACGTTATGCACTATGTATGAACGGCATGCGTGTTCGATGTACATGCGAAGTAAGACAGCATATAACTATCTGAATAATATAATGCGGACATTGGAAATTCTTTCAAACAATAAACCTTCTTTTTTGTTTTATTGATTGTAGTTTCCTTTATTTGGTTTACAAACCTATTACTACAATGTGTAGTTCAATTATTTAGAAGTCCATGCAACCTCAATGTCTCGATTAGAAAGCAACCGACCATAACTTTCTCGGCCGGTATATATACCCCAGTGGCAGTTATGGAGCGATCGAAACTAATATGGCGACCAAATGCTTTTGTGAATTCATGTCAGCTTTAATATAAATTGTATTGAAATAAAAAATGTAACATATATACAATGTAGATCCGGTCTAATGATAACATAGAGATATTGACTTGTTTCTCGAAGCCACAACAGCACAAAGAAAAGCTTGTCGAGTATCATCCCTCAAAATTCACACAAGAGTTGAAGTACCATTTGTCACAACCGCCACATGAAGTCATATTTTGAATAAATCTGGCAAATGTCTAGCAAAGAACATTATTCAGCACAATTTTTAATTTTTGAGTTCTTCATTTCTTTGTTGACACTCAAGTAGACTTGCGCGTAGGAGGGTTCATAGCTCTTTCTTTGGAAAATGGCGTCATCTTTCCACTCTCTATACATTGATACAAATGTTTTTCATGTGTCCAAACGTTTTTGACGAAGGTTTTCCGACACTGTTTGCAACACGAGGACGCTTGAGAGCAGAGCGTGACGTTACTGGAAACGGGAAGCGTTTGTATGTCCGAAATTTCGTCGTCACAAGGTCTTTATTTTGCATGTTTTTTAATGGTTACGGGGCAACTGCGTTAAATTGTAAACTTTTTCCCCTTGCAATCTTCAATATAGATGGACAACTTTGCCGAGATTATATGCCAGCAAGTTCCCAAAGCCCCACATTGGCAGGATTCTTTTGGGTACATTGTTACAGCATATTTGTGTCCACGAGTCCCCTCAACCACAAAACGTTTGGCAGACGTGTGGAGATGAAGTTCGGTGTCCCGTATCGCCTAAAAAGCCAGAGACATCTGTTTTGAACTTGTTGATTTCTGGTCATTTTCTTCTGTTGTGTTAAGGTCCGCATTTCCCTCTCAGGATTTCATATTTGAAGAAGGCTTCCTTTTATGACATGTATTTAATAGTGGCGTTTAAGCTCTCGCAGAGGTTGTTTGTAACCCCAGAAAAAGGATAATATATTTCGTATTCTTCAAGCATCCATTTCAGGTTCTAGTTTTCAGAACTTCTTTCATTTCGCTGACATAGTCGCAAACAGGCAAACTCTGTATTTCAGAAACTTCTGTATGCATCGCATTCAAATTCATTTTCGTCTTCTGCTTGTAATACATGTAGCTGTTTCAACTGACAAATGTAAAAAGGGAGAAAATTAATTATCCTAATCAATAGACAAGACCTTTTTCTCATTCTTTCATATCTGGTGGAGGAGGATCATCTTCTGCCTCTCCACTCTCTTTTTAGCTACTGACTGTATGTCTTATCGGTTACCATTTCTTCTTTTTTTACCTCTTTCCAAGTGCGTATATATCCCGTAATGACACTTTTGCTGTGAATAGTTTAATAGAAGGTTGGAGAAACTCTAGACTATGGAAACAGTATGACTAAATTTCATAAAATGGGACAGTCATGTTATTTTACATAGATTTAAAAGGACATAGTCACGATTTGGGTCAAAATTTTTATTTCCGTTTTTAATGTTTACGATGGTTCAGTAAGGCATTTCTAATAGTCAACCAAAATTTGAGTGTCATTTGTCGTGTTATAAGCGATATATCTATATATTTAAAATATTATTACGCACATCGCATGTACTCTAAATAACAGGTTGATTCACTTTAAATAAACTTATTGTCATTATACCATTTAAATAAAATATTGCTGGATATGAGAATTTATTTAAAAAAAACATATTTAGCGATCTTTACTTAAGGAAGGAGTCGTCTCTTTATCATACATACTTTTTATTTTAAGAAATTCATAAAATTTTGACTCAGTCAAACCTATCATATAACCAAATGTTTCTATCAATTTAATCAAATTTGACCATCTTGTTTTCGCATAAAGGTCAGGTCAAGGTCACTATCTTTTTCCTCAACTTAAAGGATGATAAATCTGCAGTTATGTAGACATCTGTTTAAGATAAGAAGTTCTTATTCTTCAATGAAATGACAGAATACCAGAATGTCTATCAGCCTTTACTACTAAATTGGAATAACTATTTAAACTAAAATGGCTATTGCTTAGCCCGCATTTTCCCCGAGTTTTCTTAAACTTTGAAGATATTTTGATTATTTTTTATGCTTCCAAATATTAAAACATTTCTGATATTTATATATTATGAAGACCTTATATAGAGATATAAATTGACAGAAAAGCTAATATATTGACTATTTAATAAGAGAGAAAATTTGATTAAGTGATTTTTTTCACACAAATTTATTTATAGAAGGATCGCTTAAAAAAGCTAATAAAAATGTTATTTGATAGGCAAGTCTTATTTTTTAAATCATATTCTGAAACCCAAGTATTTTATCACTACTTCACAGTAGTTGAAAAAATCCAACATCAATGTTATTGTTTTAAAAATGCTAAATAGACTCATGAATATACAGCAATTCTGAATTGTAAAAACATGCGATACTTTCCTTCGCCAATGTTCCGCCAAAAAAAGAGCCATTGTTAGATTCTAAACTTTGATTACCCTTGCTATGCCAAGTTGTATGATAGTTAAAAAGAAAGAAAATATGATATTTTAATTTCCTCTCATCTTGATTTAATGAACATTTAATCAAATTTTCTTTTGACAAGTCGAAAACCAGAAAAGATTCCTTCCTTAAGGGAAACACATACTTATTAAAAGATATACTAAATAAGCAATGTTTTGCAATTATACCTTCAACTTTGATTAATATACTACTATGCTTTTAAGCAACTTTCTTCTTCGAGAAGTTTTCTTTGATATTTGCCTTACGTGTTTTGGCCTACAAGTAATGAAATGGTAAAGTTGCATGTAAACATTTTTTTGTCGAGAGTAACAAAGTAAAACATCAATATCAGTCTTTGAGTGGTCAAAGAGTCAAATATTGAGAAACTTCCAAAATAGTAATTATATAGACCACGTACGCAAACATAATGAACAAAATATAATCATCAATCAATACACACATGAAAAACACTTCATCCCAAGAAGCAAGTTTAGTATGACTTTTTTGGATTAACCAGCTGTATCAAATTTTATTTTTGGTTATCAAACCTTATTGTAAAAATCTTTAATCTTCCTATCAAAGATAAGATACTGGACGTTTATCTAATTAACTTGCAGAAAAGGTTATTTTTCTAATATTCATACAAATAATAAAAAAAAAGATTCTAAATTGATTTTTACACTGGTGCGATCGATATAATACAGCTTCTCTTTGTATAATTAAGTAAATGATTTTTTGTTTTAAGCTAATCTAAGTAGATAATCGTCACTAAAATTATATCACAAAGGATTTGAAGAACTGCTACGTGATCATAAAAACTGAATAATAACTGAAACGAAAACCACACGGGGTTTGAAAAAAATGCTATGTTGCATAATGTCACGAGGAGGAATGAGACATTATACAACACGTTTTATGAAGTTTTTTCTCACATTGGAATAAATAATCTCACGTTATTGAGGAACGGGATATTGAAAACATTGTAAAGTTAAAACTACAAGATATCTCCTTAAGTTTGTATAACATGTTTTAAGAATGTTTTTTTTACATATTGAAATTAACTTCCTGATTTCTAAACAACCAGTGCAATGAATTACCTCTTCACAATCGATCAACGAAATACTCCTCCGATTATACCGGACCATTCGTTTAAGTACATTTAGAGCAAACAATAAATACTGGGGCTGTAAACTCAGAAATCAAAAAGTAATCATGTGAAATGGAAAAATCAGACACTGTAACTCCGAGACTCGTAAATAAAAATTTCAACGCAGGTCAATTGGTGATGTTATGGAAGAAAAATGATCTTTACTGTTGTACAAACCTTGCTTGAAGCTACTTGATCATATAGAGCGATCTGTGAAACATTGTCCTTTAAAGTACATTGATATCGATGGAATCTGTGTTTAGCATTTTGTTTGTGTATTTCTCCCTTTCATCGTGGCTTATAAAACCGAGCACCCTGTTCGTACTTAAGAGGTTTATAAAATCGGTTAGCGTTACCTCAATTCAATAAAAATAAAATACCATGCTCATCATTATTTCCTGTTGCGTAACACTGAATTGGTAAAACATTTTTTTTTTTCAAACTGATCTGTTTAATGGATCTTCGACACAATTTGAGCTCATTTTTTTGAAAATTTAATTTTTCATTTTTTAAGTCTAGAATGGTCAATATGGATGTTTTTAATGCTTTGTCAAAATTTGAAAGTCAAATATCCAGTTACAAGTAAGTTACAGAGGTTAAAATTCTTTGTTTTGTAAACAAAGCTCGAGTCCTGTTATTGTTTACATATGTCTTGTATTGGTAAAAGTTTAAATCTAATGTTGGTTTTTGATGTTGATAATTATTTAGATAGTAAAAATGTTTCCGGAAAGACTTAGGCGACCGAATTTTACAAAATCGTATTTGTATAAACCCATGCAACACAAATGTTGTTTGTAAATGGTACAAATAAATACGTATAATTTACTTTTAATTTATTATTTTACATCTATAGAAATAACTTAGCTGCAGGTCTGTAGCTCCTGGTCTGAAAAAATTCGGATGGACGACTTGGAAGCTACAGTGCCTTCAACAGTTAAAAAAAACCCTGCAATTTACGGCGCACAAAAAAATGCGCTAGTTTCGGATGCATATTCTCAGAGCATTTTGGGTCTGGATGGCACAGTGATGACCCAGATGATGCCAATTATGCCCCGACCATCTTCTCTTACATGGAAAAAACAGTCGATCATAAGAGAAAAGAGAGAGTATGAAGAAGAAATCTGCAGAAAGTAAGTTTGCAATAAAAATAAGGCATTAAATAAACAAAATAAGAAAACTTATATTAAATATCTTTACCTTTCTATCAATGTTGTTATTACATGTTTGTATTTTTACAGAACTGCAAACCTAAAATTAGCAATTTTTTCATTCACAGACGGAAGTCGTGTATATTTAATAGGAACTTCAAAAAAGAAAAAGAGCTAAAGAGCAGAAGAATAGGAATTTTAGCTTTTCTGTATTTGCTCACGCGAGAATCATTGTAACTTTTTGTTTTTCGATAATCACTTTCAAAAATCAGATATGGAAACACATTGAGTGGATGAGCTTGTTAATTTCTGCACATTATATGATACTAATTATAATATACACTTCCTTTTTACGAAATTTACATTCGCAGAAAAGGAGGAAGAGACTATTTCTGATCTTGCAGCCACTATGACAGAGATTGAAGATGTAGAGACGGGAGTCAGCTTGACTAGAGACATGGGTATCAATATTGGAGAACAACTCATTTACAATACTTTACATGTAATATTGTATAAAGCTTGTTCAAAATTTGAAGTTTACAACTCAAGAAGTTTTAAATACTTAAGAAATTGCTAAATTTAGAATTCATACGGAAAGAGCTATTTGTCGCGTTAAAAAATTTCATATATTTGATGGTGTTCCTTTCCTTTCTTTAGTGCCATTATTATCCCATATGCTTTCTGTTGGATTACAAACCTTGATGTACCTTTGATTGAAAGTTATATTTTGTATAGTAAAACACTTCCTATGCTTGTGTTGATAAACATTATAATAAGAACTGTCTCATATGAATATGATAAGAAGCATAATAGAAATTTAATGTTTAGAGTTAAATGTAGCTAACACGAGGTTCACTTATTTCTGGCAACATGACAGAACAGAATTCAACATCAAATGTAATTCTTTCAACAAAGCAGTTGCTTTGGCTGGCAGCGGTCCAAACAACAAAATTTCCCCACGAACATCCCATCATTGCCATTTCCCCTTGAATTTGGGCATAAAATTTGTGACTTCTCTTCAGTCTTGGTCCTTCATTGGTAAGTTTCAAGCAAAACACAGCTTGTCCTGCTAGCTCGTGCACCTGAAAGAGTTTACAAACTTTTTCAATAAATGTGCTTTGAGGATTAAAAAATTGTTGACACTTGTACAATTTATTTTACCTCTTTATCAATTATACTTCCGCCAGAGACCGAGTACGGACATTTGATTTCAAGAACCCCTGTTTGGTCCCCTTAGGCATAGATTTATCATGCACCCAACCAGCACTAGATGATCCTAAAAAGGCATGGGTTTGGATAGATGGTGAGACCAGATGCATCTGTTGTTAGATAGGTCACGGCATTTTGCAGTGTCAGGTAGTCTGGATAGCCTCCTTTTCCTTGTCTATTTCCCACTGGACTGATGGAGGCAGTGTCTGGTACCTATCGTGACATTTTATTTACAGATTTATAAAGATATAGTATTTCTGAGTGAAAGATTTTCATACCTTTAAGGTAGACCCAGTATTTTAGAAATTTGTGTCAAACCAAACTTTTTATTTTTATTTTGAACAGATAAAATAACTTACAAACTTACTACAGAAACCAAAATATTTATACCTTTGCACGTTTATTTTCCTACAGTGAGCTTCAGCTCACAAGGTCCAAAAATTTAACAGCCAAATTTTAACACAATGAAGAATAATTTCATAATTTATTGAATTATGCACCATAATACATACATGTAATTATATACAAGTTATTTTTTAGGAAAATCTTATAATAGTCTTTAAATGATCTTTTTGATTTTCTACAGAAAATTTACAAATAACATTGCATATATTCTTCACACAACATTAAAAAAAAAAATTATATTTTTGGAAATTTCTCAAAAATAATACAGTAAACATACTTTTTTTTGTTTTTATTAAACTCTTATTAAGAGTTCTAGATTTGGTTAACAAAAAAGACACAGTTTATTTAAATTGACCAGCCAGTTTTTGTTTCATAGTCTCTTGAACATGTATACCCCCATATTGTTTGCGTAGTTTTACAAGGGTGTTTTTGATTTATTTATTTTTTTGCAAACATTGGAAAAAATTGAAATGTACCAAATAGATATAATCTAACAGCCTCTTAAAAGTATATACTTAATCAGACTGTATAATAAATATTAATTTGTGGTTCTAGTTGGCAAAACCGTAGACACAAGTGCAGTAGTACTCCCCATCCTCCCTTTTCAGGCAGGTAATTTTCCACCAAGTGTTTTGACATATTTATGGTTTTCCTCTCCTTTTGAAAAATATGAGCAATATATTTGTACTGAAGCCACCGAAGCATTCTTGTACAATACATTAAATCGAATACATGTCATCTTAAATGATCATTAATGAGCTAAAAACTCTCTTCAATGTACGAGCTGAGGCTTTCATCTATTGATATTGTCATGGGCACTATGTACAGGAAAGTACTGTAAACAGGTAAATATTCGCCCCGTTTTATTTTCACCCTCGTTGTCAGCAGGTGAATTTAAGACTGGGCGAATTCCATTGTCGCATACTATCTTTCTTTATTGGGGCGAATTCAAGACGGTGCGAAACCGTTTGAAGGTGAAATAGGCGAAAATAACCATGTATACAGTAATTGAATCATCCATCTCAGTTTTACTTTCACATTATTTGAGAAATATCTCATGCCTCAAAATGTTTCACAGCCCTGTACAAGTCCTTGTAGTTATTAACTTCTTTCCCATCAATTGTACGCTGCAAAATCATGTGATGGTTGATTTGTTGAAAGGATATCTTATAGTCTGTCCCAAGATATTTATGCAGCACATTTGATCGATTTTTAATAAAAATATACATACCTGTGAAAGAAGTGCAATTCAATTCGATGAAAGGGAAATTTTCCAAGATATCTTCATTGACACATTATCAATTTTCACTCGAAAACAATCAGAGGATTCTTACGGAGATTAATAATGGGGAATGTTTACATCTTTTCTCCATTCGGAATCACTCGGAATACCTCGCGCAATTTTTCAACGTTATCATCCGCGGGCTTACTGCAATACAAAATCCCTGTAGACATCATATTTTTTAGCCTTGTATTAAAACCTTATAAGCTAAAGGGGGCGTTTCAACTGAGAAATCTTGGAAATTTTCCATACTTTGAATGAACATCGTTTAAACCCTGAGGTATTTATAAATATTGAGTAATTAAGCAAAATGTGAATCCAGGATATCTTGGGACAGAGTATAGGCAGGGAATTGGGAGGGATGGCAGAATAAGACGCTAACTGCAATTGAGGGAGGTTTTCATGGCCAGGTATATCTGGAATAATACCACCAAGTGGTGTAGCCTTGTACTTGGTGGGCAAATCAGTCAGTGCACCCTTTATTTTCATCTTTTGCTGTGTTAGTCATTTGAACATCTTTGATGAAGTGTATTAACACTGAAGTGCCAGAAGTGCACGGAGTTCGACTCTTAAATTTAAATAGCGTAATATCTTCCATTTTTGCTCATGAAACGTGGGATTTGGGTACAATGATTACTTTAATATTTAAAAAAAAAACACACACTATCATTTGAAAATACTTTATTTAATGTTTGTGAACTGCGTGTGAAATTTCGAAAGTAGAAATAGTTACCAGTAAGCAGTTGCCCTGCGGAAGTAATTATGCGCATGCGTGGAATTTATCGTGAAACAGTCAATGCTCCCGGAAAGTGTCGAAGTACTTGGGTTGAGTGTGAAGTGTGAAGATCCAAGCCATCTCTAAAGTCAAGTAAGTATGTTTAATGTTTGAACACTTTGAATGGACTAAATCCTTCTTTATGAGCATTCCTATTGTGCTTGAAGAGCCATTTCCATTGAAAAGGTTAAATAAAACGAACTAGTAACTGATTTACACACAAGTTCATATCATTAAAAATGAAAAATGGAATGACATATTTCTATAGAACCCAAAAAGGTAAAATCTTAAAGCTTTACTGAATATTTTACTCATTTCTTTAAGTTTGTAATTTTGACAAGAACACAAACATTTGGAGTATTATGAGTACTGAGTAATCGCATGAATATATATAAATTATCGATAATCTAGTAAAATTTTATTGAAAATCTTGTGTTCATTGATTAGTTCTGTTTCTATATGATATCAATTTTGGAAGGTTTAAAAAAATGCATCATTAGACCTAGTATATTACCTAGTAATATTTATGTATTTTCTATGTCAATAATCAGTAATCAGTTATAAAAAATTGAGTCTTTCCACAACGAGGACTAAACTAATATTTACATTGAATACTTTAGTTTTCTAACTTTAAACTAGTCATCATGTTTCTCCTCCTGTACACAACATAATTTTGATTTGTAAGGACATGCAATTGGCAAAATTAACATTAAAGAGTCCCGTAGACTTGTCTCGTACATATTTACGTGGTAAGTTTACGGTAACTGTTTGGAATTTTAAAATTTTGTTTCAATAAAAAAATCTTTGATGCCGATTGTTCGTTGATATTGTCAAAACATGACAAAATTCTAATGATAATCTAGCTTGCATTTATACTTGCATCACTGCGGAACGCTCCGATGTTGGAGACGAAGTTTTGAGTCGCGGTAGGTACTGGCACGACAAATCCATGCTGGCATGGTTGACGATTATGAGCAACAAAAGTAAACATACCCAGATCTTAACATTTCTACCTTACAATAATTCAAGATTAATAACAAGCGCTGTACGCTTTTATCTTCCAACAGAAGATCCATTCCGTCGCATCTGCAGTCAAATAGAAAGAGACATAACCAGTTTATTTATCATAAGAGTTGAATTTCTTGCCAAACTTGAACATTGCATATTTTAACAAACAAATTAAAGGTAGAGATCATAAAATCGATATATTCTTTCTTTTTTTAAATCTTCGAATAACTATAATTATTGACAAATATGCTGTCGAGATGATGCCTGATTCGTGACCAGTAAATCTGCCCAATATATCACATTAAATATTGTGCTGTAATTATTTACATTTCCATGCAAAGTTATAACAACAATTATTACAAGATGTAATTATAATCGGGGCGATTATAAAGTCTCCCAAACGAACGAGGCCATCATTGGGGGTAGGGATGACCAACCATTTTCAAAATATATGGGCACTTCCTGTTCGAGGGGGGGGGGGTCAGGACTACCCTCGGACCAATGACCTACATACCATTTGATGCCCCTTAACATAAGGATCAAGAATATATATGGTTTAGGGGTGGGGATCTCAACCGTTTTCAAGATATTTGGGCACTTCCTGTTCTAGGGGGTCAAGAATACCCCCGAGGCCCATGACCTACACACCGTTTGATGCCCCTTAACACAAGGAACAAGAATATATATGGTTTAAGGGTGGGGATCTCAACCGTTTTCAAGATATTTGGGCACTTCCTGTTCGAGGGGGTCAGGACTACCCCTGGGGCCAATGACCTACATACCGTTTGATGCCCCTTAACACAAGGAACAAGAATATATATGGTTTAGGGGTGGGGATCTCAACCGTTTTCAAGATATTTGGGCACTTCCTGTTCGAGGGGGGTCAGGACTACCCCTGGGGCCCATGAACTACATACCGTTTGATGCCCCTTAACACAAGGATCATGAATATATATGGTTTAGGGGTGGGGATCTCAACCGTTTTCAAGATATTTGGGCACTTCCTGTTCGAGGGGGGTCAGGACTACCCTTGGGGCCAATGACCTACTTACCATTTGATTCCTCTTGACACAATGAACAAGAATATATATGGTTTAGGGGTGGGGATCTCAACCGATTTCAAGATATTTGGTCATTTCTAATTCCTGGGGGTTGGGGATGACCCCAGGGGTAAGATCTAATAAACCCAATATATTGCCTACAATAGTCAATATATGATTCTGAAAACCCTTTGCAATTATCTCTGTCCATTTTCAAGTTATAACCATTTACAATAGAGTCTACGATTTTTCCCATAGGGTTCTATGTTAGACCCCACACCCTTTTGACCCCCCAAGAAAGTGGTTGGCCAACCCCAAATGAGAAAAATCAAACCAGCGTGCACAACTAGATATGCAGGCCTATCATATCCTAGAGTTTTGTAGAATTCTGTTCAGCCATCTCTGAGAAACGCGACGGACAAGTTCAGAGCGAGAAAGAAAAAGAAGAAAAAGAAGAAGAAGAATAATAATAATAATAATAAGAACCGTACAAAAACAATAAGTCTCCAAACTTCGTTTGGGAGACTTAATAAAGTGACAATACCATCTGTTCTCTCATTACAGTGTTGTTTATTTTAAATAACTTTAAGAGGCAGTACACAAACAAACTTTTTAAAAATTTTGTGATTAATATTAAATCAAAATGAGTACTTCAAAAAGCAATTTGTTGAATTAAAAAAAAACATTCAACATAAAATTTAAAATGAAAACCAGTCAATTATGGAATATGTACATGTATATAATTAGAATATCATGATTTGCGACACTTTGACAGCCTAAATATAAATGATTTTTATCCAACAAGTTGTGTGTTTCTATAGACGTATCCAGTAATTCGTGTTGCGGTTATCGCCCTTCGAAATCGATCGAAGCGCCGCGGAGTAAAGACACTTCCGGTTTTAACGAAGCGTCATTAGAAACCGCGGTAAATCTAAACTCTTGTCGTATATTTGGATTCGCTGTATGACAGTTTTGATATCGTTTTTATATTACTTACAATTACTCATATTTATACGTGTTTTTGTACTGGTGGAACTTTTTATATCGTATATTTTACCATTTTACCATGGATATAGACGACCCACATTCTATAAGTTTGGATACATTTTTTACTTGGAAAGTTGAATCTTAAAAGTGTTTTTTGGATAAAAGGGGATTACATAAGGACGGTACCAAGGCAGAGCTTGCAGCCTTGTGCTTTACAGCTGTCAGAATGAAAGTGCCTGTGCGACCATCAAATGAGGAGACTTTAATTATCAAGAAGAAAGAGTACAACGACTTGCTAAGTATAGAAGGTACTGTGATCCCCGATCCACTTAAACTCTCCACAGGATGGCATGGTGAAGCGGATGGTGTAAAATTGTGGCCACCTGTTTACATTTCTGATGTATTCAATTACTTTTTAGCATCTAATGACACGCTCTCTTCCTCAAAATACCTCAATGAGTATAAAATTGGAAAGGCATAAGAATACTTTTCATCAGACTTGCTGAAGGAGGTTTATTACCACCCTGTATCAACTGCTTCTAAATACTGTTTATTGAGAGCCAGTTGTACTCCATCCATGAGAGTGGCTGATCAGCAGCATACTGTCCGGTCTTGCATTGAAAAAAACACAGGAAAGATCATGTGTTCTTACTGTTCCTGTACTGCTTGGTAAGATATAATATGTGTTTAATTTTATAATGTATTTAAAATATTTTATTAGTAGGTAAAAGTTAATTAATTTTCATTCTGTTCAGATTATAACTAATGTGACTTGGTGACAGTCATCCGACCTCTGTCAGTTCTGTATATATCCCTCAAATATATGTGGACAAATACATAAACTAGTAATTGAAGTTAATTCTAAGGCTATTAATTACATGTATTTGGTAGTGGTTCTGGTAAATTATTGCAAACTTGTCTATCATTTGACAGATTGGGTCAGACATGCAACCATGCTGCAGGTCTGATTTTCCGTGTGGAACATGCAAATAGAATGGGATATTCAGCATGTACCTCTATGCCATGTTCATGGAATGTATCGTCCGAAAAGACAAGTTATGGACCAAAAGAAGTTTCCACCATGACTGTTACAAAATCGCAGTATGGAAAATTAGGTTTGTACTAATATCATCATAATTATTATTAAAATTCATCTTTCTGAGTTTTATGACTCATCTGACTAGGCTTCATTCTCTTGCAATAATCCGCTTTTGGTTTATAAAGCGTAAACTGTCCCAAGTTATGTTATTATATATTGTATAACAATTGATAGAAATTAAATTCATTCTTTGATAATACAATTTACTTATTTCAAATTCATATGATAATTTTTCAATTTCATATCAACGTCCACTTGTTTCTTCTGTGAAAAAGAACTTTTGTGCACTTGCCAGTGACACAAACCACCTCTCTGAATTGGCCAACGCCCTCAAAGACATTCTCCCCAACGCATGTCTCTACAAAGGTTATTATAATATGAATCATTCTATAACATATCATTAAATATATCTATTTCTAGATAAATATCATAAGCTTAACAGAGAAAGATTTCATTCAATTATAATATTTTAGGTTACTGATATCTCTTAGCAAAGAGACACAAGTGAGTGGGCAAGAAAAACAGAGACAACTACAAGAACTGGGTAAGTTTGTTTTTAACCTATTTCTAAATGAAACATTAGGACAAATGTTTGTATACTTCCATTAATGATGAAAATTAAAGTGTCTGATTGTTCAGCAAATCTATGAAACGATTCAGATACATACATGTACTTAAACATTCATAGATAATCTTATTTTGTTTGGCTGTTTTGTTTTAGTCCAACCAATCCCCAAAGACCATGCCAAGGACTATGGAAATAAAGATTATCAGTCTGGTTTATATTTTCATGAATAATTACCCAGGTATTGTTAATAAGTTTATGAACATAAAATGATAAGGTAAACTAGAGTTAATATTATGTACCCTGACCAATATGCTACATTACATTTAAACCCATTCCAAACCTTTTTTAGGTGCATATTTTCCAGAATTAATCATAAAATCAATTAAATAAATTATTCTTTACTTATATTTACATATATTTGTATTTTTTCTAATAGGAGTTTACTTGATAGAAGAAAGCTTTCTTTGACCCAGTATGCGAAGGCCTTCCAGCCAAAAGAAATCGATGCATTTCTCTCAAATTTGCCAGCATTTTCAGCAGACGAAATAGCTGAAATATCAAAGCAAACTAAAGGACAGGCTGGAAATTCTGTATGGCACAATGCTAGGAATGGACGCATTACCGCCTCCAGGTTTTTATATCTGTATTTTGTTTAGTCCATTATTTAGAAATATCAAATATTGTAATTTTGAATGAAATAAACAGCAATTTAATAATTGTTAAAAAATTCATTGAAATACGCATGTACATTATCATATCTTCTGAAATTTAAGCCCTTCAGACTTTTGATTTGAATCCATATCCCACAATTAGCACTTCAACATTGCTGTTTATTTCTTCATTATAGTAAAGACACATTAAAAAATTCAAAGTTTTAATTATTCAAAAAATTTCAGCAACATCAATACATGTACCGGTAGTAATTTAAAGATTAAATAAATAAAAATTTATACAATTTATTTTAGATTCTATGCAGTATGTACCAAGGTCAACACTATAAAGAGAAAACCCAATGAACAAGTTTCACTTTCATCACTTTTGAAACAAATAATTGGAGGATCAAATAGTTTAGGTATTTTGAAAAATTGCTAAGAAATAAATATAAATAAAAAGAGATAAAATATATTTTGCCTTCCAAATTTGTCTCCATGAAAAATCAACAATTGTATATATTTTCAGATGCACTATTGTGTAATTATATAATAATTGATAGGTGGGTTTTTTTAATTTATAATGCAGATGATACCAAGCCTTGTCCCAAAGCCATTAAACATGGACAAGCCATGGAACCTGCTGCAAAGTATTATTATGTCAGAATGACGAGAGGAAACCACACAAACTTTCATGCGCAAGATTGTGGGATTTTTATTCATCCTCAGCGTTCATACATTGGGGCTAGCCCAGATATGTTGATATCATGCTCTTGTTGTGGAGATGGGCTTCTTGAAGTTAAATGCCCCATTATTGCTCCATGCAATTCATGCTTACCGAGCATATGTAAATGCCATGGAAAGTCTCTTAAGTACTTGCAGTATGTAGATGGAAGTGTCAGTTTAAAAAAAACACTGCATATTATGCACAATGGCTGTTACAAACAGAAAATACTGTGACTTTTTCATCTATACAAGCTATTCAACTTTTTGTGAAAGAATATGTTTTAATTCTGAGTATTGGTCAGATGTTGTTTCAAACTTAGATTATTTTTTAAAGAAATATTTGGCATCGTGTTTATTATTTGATGCAGACCAGTTAGATGTTTTAGATGACCATGAACACCAGCCAATGGAACTTGACGAGGAGGAAGGTAGTGTGTGTTTTTGTAGCGTATGTAATCAGGTAGTAAAAGAGCAAGATGGCATATCTACTATTAGAGAGGGCAGCATCGCATGCGAAAATTGTGAAAGCTGATATCATTTTAAATGTATAAAGATGACAAAATCTCCTCTACAGAACACAGACAGATGGTTGTGTACATATTGTAGTTAAATTATTGTTCCATAATATTCAGGTACAAATTCAGCATGTATCTATTAGAAAATGTTCTTGTATTATAGTAAAGGCTTTAAACTTCTGAAATTGACTTTAGGTGTTTTAGTATACTGTAAAAGTTGTTTATAAAGAATGCCCTATATATGATATATAAACAAAGGAAGGAGTTATTTCTTCACTATGTACACAATATACTACTGTTCAGTATCTTGGCAGTGGAGGGCACAGGTTGCAAAGGCCTGCAACAATACGAACAATATCATCTAAATGATGGAGTAGGGTCAGAGATATTTCATTTTTGAGTATTCGAAAACACTTCATTCTTCTGATAGCTTGTTCAATGTATATTCTTCTATTTGCTATTTGTTTGATTTTGACAACTTCTTGCTTTGTAAATTGAAATGCCTCACGTCTACCAGGTGGTATCAGAAGCTCAGCATTCAACAATAAAAGTTCTTCCATGATTGGGAACCCCCTGTCTGCCAAGACTTTATCATATGGTTCAATGAGTTTTAGGAAACCAGAATTTACAGTTATAAATTTATCACTAGTACGACCACCCCACCCTTTTGAAACATTATTTATCATTCCAGAAGGAGTAATACTAACTAAGTATTTTGCTGTACTGTGGTGCTTGTAGTCACTCCATGTATCAGTACGAACTTGAAGATTTTGGGGTGTCTCAAGAAATACTTCAGTACAATCGATGATATGCCTGACCGAGTTATATGCTGTATTTCTGAAGGGGGGGGGGGGTAAATTTTCCCTGACCATTTCTTTGGGGGGATTAAACACCAGATCACCTATAATCTTGCCTAAGATTTTTACCCAGGTTGTAAAAATATTTGAAATATTTTGTTTTGAAATCCCAAATCTCTGTGCTAAATCTTCATTCAATAAACCTAATCTAATTTTCATCAATGTGAGAAGCTCATTTTTTACAGAGAGACTTCTTTTTCTTCCCCGTTTTTGTCTACTAAGTTTGTTTTTCAGTGGGTGACTTAGAAGAGATGGACCATTCCAGTAGTGGACTTTTGATAGGTAGGGTTTTATTACACTCAGTATAGCTTCAAATGTTTGTACACTAGGAATGCCTGTGTAGAATCTGATTTGTTCATCTGTTCTAAGATCTTCAAATCCAAAAGGTTGATCTATCCTTTTTAGCAGTTTGGATTTTAAGGACTTATTTTCAACAGACAGTTTTGTAATTTGTGCTCTTAACTTTTTGATTTCTGCATCCTTTGTTATACAAGAGGAACACTGGCAGTAATCATAATCATGGTCATGGCTTACAGTGGTAGACACATTTAAGCTTGATGGTGCAATGGTTTGTGACACAGTTTGATGGCTCAGTTTTAGGCTTTTTTGCAGGGGTGTCATTCTTTAAAGTAATTTCACGAGTTTTAGGGGGTTTTCTGGGAGCACTCACTGTTTGTGAATGGCCTAGATTCAATGTTGGATATGGGTTTTTCAAAGTAGGAGTACTGTCAACAAAATGATTTGAACATATTTTGGAGTCAGAATTGGGAAGCCAGTTTTTTTTTTAGGATTTTTTGGATCGTTTCTGTTAACAGATTTGATCCATACCTGTCTTTTATCCAACTTATTTTCAGAGGGAAATGGATATAACTGAAATGGAGGTTTGCAAACACATGGAAATTTTCCATAGTTACTCGAATGTACGACACAAATTTTGCTCCTCCAGATGTTAAGTCTGTATCCTCTATTTGAGCAACCAATTACACAACAATTTCTTTTTGACATGATAACAGACAAAGGTATACCAATATATATACTAACAAATATTTTGAGCAACAAAAAAAGTAAATAAAAATGAAGCACAGTTTTGTTTCAACCACAAGCATACAGTTAGCTGTTATGTGCAGTGCAAAAGCAAAGTTAGATATGATAAATGCAAAAGCAAATTAAATAACACATCACATGTATTGTAGTTCACAAAGCTGATAGGTGCAGGCATACAATTAAACTGTTTTTGATGGCAGTGTTGGGTAAAACACACACATAAAGAACACGCATATGTTGTTAGTTGCACACAGGAGTTATTAGTGCCAGGACAAGTTGCATTTAAACATCATTTTTTTTTCACAAATGATGTTTTGAACAGCATAGTCATAAAATCTGAAATTGATTTTTAAAAATAAATATTCATTTTCCTTGTAGCAAAGGAAATTTTGTCTTTCCAGTAAAAAATTTAATGTAATAATAAATTTAATTTTCTTTGCCTTTTTATAATTTGCATTATCAGTTTAGAAAAATCAAATTCAATTGAATGTTTAATATTTAAGTTAGTGTTAGCCTGCTGAACTGTTAGTTGCAAAATTTAATTATAGAATCAGGACAAATCAATGCGTTAAAGAAAACATATCACAGAATAAAAATGTACCCTCATCCCATTTAAAGATACATATATTAATAATTGTTCAATTCTGAAAAATCATCAGCTGTAACCTGATAACTGAACCAACAAATTATGCAACCCATAAAACAAAACTACTAATGTTTAAAATATTAGAAGCTGTAAAGAGTCTCTATCATGTAAAAAAAATGCAATCGAAGAGTAAAAAGTACTGCAATATAAGAGAAAAAAATTGCGGTTAGATTTGGAAATAAACCAATGATTACTGCATTACTAGCAGCCACTATGCACCAACGAGCCATCCTGGCAAGCTGGCATGTATCCTTTTCCTTAGCCCTATTTCCCACATTGTTCCCTATCTTTTTGTTTGTAATGTCATGCTACAGGCAATTGAATATCATTTAATTAGCAAGACTGTAAGAGAGTATATTGTGGTTGCACTAGAAATCTGAGCTTGGATACTGCCATACTACTACTAGTATACAAATTGCTCTACCAATGAGCTAACCAAGCAGTCATCAAAGGTCTCTACCCCCATCAACCACAAGTCATTCTACTCTTATGCAAGTACAAGCTACGGCAAGCATTATCAATGAGGTAATAACTAAGCATTTCCTTGTAACATGGACTCGCACAACTTCCTTTTTATGAATTGTAATATATTTCATTCTGATTCAACAAATTAACTTGCACATAATGCTTACCAAACATTGATCGTACAGGGGACTATTTATGTCTTATATCATATGAGACGTCTATATAAACTATAAAAATATCAATGCAATAAAAATCACTTTGGATAAATAAAAATAGGTATTAAAGCTTTAATATTCATGGTATCTGAATAAAGCAACAAATACATGTACTGTACATGTACATGTACTTGAGGCCGTATATTTATCATTACGAGGCAAAATATTGTACTTGACAACATCTGCCTTATAAACATTATAAAGACTTATATATAATTTATTTCCTTTTAAAATTAGCTTACATTTCATTCACGACGGGGCTTTTTTCTATTACCTTTCTTCAACTGTCACTTTACCGCTACCGAAACCGGAAGTATGTTTACTCCGATCAGGAACGATAACTCCGATAAAAAACATGGCCGCCGAATTACTGGATACGTCTATCCCCCAAAAAAAACAAGAGGCCCATAGGCCAGATCGCTCACCTGAACCACCTGCATTTGTCTTGGGGTCATTGGTGTAACAGTTAAGAACCTTCGCTATCTGTCGATGCTTCTAAAGCAATATTACAAATTGTAGTTTTGTTGTTTCTGAGACGGTTTTTAAACATATTATACATGTATATTTTGAATCCCTTTTAGGGCCCCAGTATTAGTAGTTGGATTAAGGTTTTAAGGTTTAGAATCTACCCAATCTGAGGATGATTGCATACAACAAATTTCTTGAGGAGAAGATTTTTAAACATTTTCCCTATATTTCAACTTGAACTCCACTTGGGGCCCTAGTATTGGATTGGGGGTCACGGTGATAATTTAGAATCTTTACTCTGTATACAAGCTTTGGTAAAAATGTTGGCATTTCTAGTGCAGTGTTTTGAACCCTTTCCCATTAGGAAGCCTTGTACCAAGTTTGATTAAATGTTGCCCTGTGGTTCTAGCGAAAGAGTCAAATGTGAAAAGTTTAAAGAAAGACGGACGAAAGACAGGTGATCAGAAAAGCTCAATGTATTTATCTTAAAACTGAATATACTCGTAAAAGACATTGTCCGCCATATTTACTTTTTTCGCTGCTTTCCAAACAACCCTTATATAAGCCGTACACCTCTTTAACAGCTACTTCGCTGTAGAGGTATTTCTTGGTACATTATTATTATTGACTATTGTTAACTATTAACTACTTCCACACACTACTTTTCACAATGTCTCCTGTAGAGGTATCACTTGTGTGGACGTACTACAGCATTATTGTAAATAATAGCATTTATGTAATTTGTGATATGTTCTGTCAAAACGATATTTTAGGCATTTTGAATTTTTAGAAAAATTAAGCCATGCATTTGGGTCTTTAGCACTACCTTTTGTTACTTATATGTATCAACCAATCAGAATGTACTAATATGTCACGTGATGTATATTTAGCGCCACTTCAAAAAACGTTTTGTAAACAGAGGATAACACAAAAAAGTAAGTTGTATGTGATGTGATCACTGTAATTCCCCGAATCTAGGCAGGCTCCGTCCAAATCATCGACAATGGCGACTGATGTGTGCATAATCGGACATTCGTACATTCGTCGTCTGAGGGATTTCACAACCACAGATGTGAGTTTTGACAATTTAAAACTTGATCGGAGCCTATTTAAAGTAGAATTCAGAGCTAAAGGAGGCCTTACTTTTCCTAGATTAGCGCATTGTGCGGAATTCTTGAACTTTCAAAATCCCCCCGCTGTGTGTTTTATACAATTGGGTGGAAATGACTTGTGCCACGCAAAGCCAGAAAAGGTGACCACGGACATTTTGTCGTATGCTCAGTATCTACCTGGGGAGGGATGGGGTTCACATTGATGCTGCGTCTCGCCACATGAAGAAATATCTTCACAGCATAAGAATAGCTGTTCTCCATCATTCAAGATAAGAATATGTATATACGTATATGTTCTTTACTCTGCTAGCGTTTTCTTGTCCATCATCAAAATTGTGCACTTCGTCTGATAAACTGTCCTTTAGGAGGTCATATACATGTACTTCTTGGTCATTTAACAGGGTTAGATCTTCTTCCATTCTGAAATTTGCATGAAACATAACTATCTCTTGGACTTTTATGGGTGATACATCAGTGTCAATTTTCTCCTGATTAATTTTTTTCTTTGACGGCTTTTGCTTCTGGACGAGTTCCCAAACTCTATTTAAGGGCGAGTCTAACCATCAAGGTTTCATCGATCGGACTAGGGTTGGTGTTGCTCCTTAATACTTAATCCAAATCAGGGATAGGTTCGCAACAATGTCGTGCCAAAAGTATTCGTGGATAAATGGAAAACGTCGATGAGAGTTACCTCGCTTGGCGTGATAAACTCGCCATTTTCCAAACGATCAGAAAATTCACATACCTTTAGTACTTTGTAAGATGTCCCTTAGACCAAATGCAAGCAAGAATTCTCCGTGGTAGGGACTGAATGTAATTAACTGAGAAATTCTGCCAAATGTCAAGAATAGCCTCGAGCAACTGATTGGGTAGATATTTTCCCAGCTCGATTTTGCAAACTTCTCTTCCCTCGATGCCAGCAATTTTTAATGATGTTTATGTCTGGTGACTGGGCTGGCCAAATAATCCAATGGATGTTGTTTTCGTGTTTATATCTATCTAAGATATAGACTCGATGCCGGAAAATAAATATTTACAGTTTTTATAAAACATTTCAAAATTTTCATAATCTTCTATTGTGATGTAGTCTGTATGGTGATCTTCATTTTTATAAGTCATTTGAAGCTATTATCAAAGTAGCAGTGGACTTTTGAAAAATATTACGACAAAAACATGTTTTTAAAAACGCCTGAAAAACCGACGTCAGCTGACCGCAGGGAACAGCGCGCCGTCATAAAATTGTGTCGACTAAGGTAAAACACTGATAGAAATAAAACAAACGATGGGGGAAACAGGAAAAACATCGACATAGTTCGAGTTTACTTATCCACAAGTGGAACAAGCGATATTTTGATGGAGAATGCGATTGTACCCTCTGACCAAAGGGTGAGTGCGGCATATTAATCTTATTTTTACCTAGGACTACGACTATATAGAAACGTCGTTATAACTCAACGTCAGACTGAGCCGTGCGGCCTGTATAGGCAATGTATATATAATGATAACTCCACGAACTTTTTGGACAACCCTCGTATATGTTGAATTTCTTAAAGAAAACTTTTAAACCAGTTTGTTTACAATGTTAATTTGGTGTCAAATTAAAAAGCACAAAATACATTTGCAGATTTGCCATTATAAAAGGTTTTTATGTAACATGCACATGGATGTGTTTACATGCACTGATTGTCTTATGTTTGTATTTAAGAGGAGGTTCAACCTATATTTGAGAAGTAGGTTATCATGTCGTCAATGGCTGGAACTCAAAAGTGAAGCCTGGTCATGTATGGCATGAGAACCAATCCTGCAGCTTTCCAGGAAATGGTCTCCCATGCCCTTTATAAATTAACAGAGCTTTGAAATCAGTTTAGGAGAAAGATGTGTGATCATTTGATAAAAAAAATAGTGTTTATCTGCTGTCAATTGTCCAATTTTTTCATGTTCACTGGTTTTTTTTTTACATGAGATGTTAGCTTGCATTGAAAGTCTGCATGTGTAAAAATGTGTTCAGGTTTTACAGAAGGCCAAGGTATCCAAGTAGCGTAATGGACAATGAACTCGCTTATCACCGCTGCAACCCGATTTCGATTCCAGTGATCGGCAGAGGTTGTATGTGAAAGGGTATGGTGGTCGCCCGTTTGGACATGTGGGTTTTCTCCGGTCACTCCGGCTTCCTCCCACAATAATTACCCCCTCGCGCTAACATTCCTTAATAAAAGTAATTAATATAAGTTAATTAATGTAAGTTGTAGAACTTGTTAATCAATCGTTGAAAGATAAATAAAGTTTTAAAAAACTACTAAAATATATACATGTTTTTCAAATTATGCATAGATTCTGGCAGACAAACAACAGATCCCATGTAAAGGACTTAGAGAGCTGTGCTATGATACTTTCACAGCTACTCCAAGGCCGATGAATGCATCCTCTCTCAGGAAAGGATGCATGCAACCCTTCTGTTGGTAAGTATTTACAGTTATCACAATATGAAAAAAAAATACTTGCATAATCTAGATTTTTTAATAAAAAAAAATATAGAACAGAAGAAAGGATGGACCATCCTTCATATATGACAATTTTCATTGTCCATATCTATAATGTCATCTTTAGTGTCTTCTCTGACATAATCCATCTTATGTCTAGATCCAGTTCCAGTTATATTATTTTGTTAAGTTTATGCTCTAATTATGTAATAACGAATTTTAAAGGAGCATGGTCACGATTTTGGTTAAATTCTATTTTTCTGTTTTTATTATTTACAATGCTTTAGGAATGCATTTCCAATAACCAAATGTAATTGGAGAGTCAGTAGTGAAGATACAGGGCCACACAATTCTTTGTCATGTAAAAAAGGCTCGTGCCCTGTTTTTGTTTACATTAGTTCAATATACCGGTAAATGTTCTTTTTTAAGCTGATTTTTCCATCTTCTTATTCATTTTAAGCATAAATAAACATATCTTAACGTTTACCACATTCATTTTCGGTCTAAAACTGCAGTTTTTACTTCAACGTTCAAAACGTAAACAAAAGCTTTGCTTACATAGCAAAGAATTGTAAGCTCTGAAACTCGCTTATAACTCAACTCAACGAATGCAACTTAAATTTTGGATGCCTATTAAAAATGCCTTACTGAAGCATTGTAAACATTAATATCAAGAAAACAGTTTTTTACCAAAATCGTGACCATACCCCTTTAAAGAAGTATGTAAAAGCAGTTTAGAGAGAGAGAGGCAGACAAACAGGCGGACAGTCATGTTGGGAATAGAAAATCCACTATTGTGGATACTTAAATGGAAAAGAGACGTTGTTTTACACACCTGGATTATACACTGTTAAATCTTTTATATTTAAGAAACATTTTCTTCACAAGAAGAAGAATGTTAATGATGGGATTACATCTTTCTTGGGGGGGAAGGGGGGGTAGGTCCATTTAGGAAGATTTAATTTGTCATAACACATTTTCATGCAGTAACGATTAAATCATTATGATAATTATTTGAAAATAAAAGATTATAGTTTAATTGTTTTAAATATTTGTAATCTCAAATTTGGAAATCATTTTCTCAAAAGAAAAGATGCACATTAAGTTAAAATAATTCCAAATACATTTTAGCAAAATTGTAATTGTTTCAACGTTTCAGATTGAAAGTGATGGAAGGCCCCAGAAATGGGAACGGTTGGAAGAAATCGGTAAAAGAAGAGTTGAAAGGGCAAGAGGTAAAAACATCCTTTTTTTAATGTATGAAAATCAATGTTAAACCCAAATAATTTGAAATATCCTTCGATATATGTTCAATAAATTATAATGCTAAAGCTTGGCTCTTAGCTGACCTAAGCCTTCTTGGGTCAAAATTAGGTCAAATTTTGTAGTCACTTATAGAAATTAATGTTTTCTTGTCCCTTACAAACTGGTCTTTGCCATATCATTTAAAATAGATGGTGTAGGATTTTCAAACTTGGTCAGTTAGTCATATACAAAGGGATGTAACTACCAAAAGTATGTCACAATAGCCTCGTTTTGAAAACTACCTAGCGTAACGTATCCAAATAATGTATGTGCCATATCTTTTAAACTGGATAGTTTAGGACTTTCAAACTTGGTCAGCTGGTTTGTCATTAAGAAAGGAATGTAACTCGCAAAAGTAGGTCACAATAGCCTCGTTTTAAAAATTACCTGGTGTAACGTAGCCAAAAAGAACCAAAACACAATGTGACAAATCTATTAGACTATAAGACTGAGAAACATGACCAAAAAGGGATTCGTTTCCTCATTTTTGAATGCTCTACTTATACAAGGGCTAATACTGAACATAGCATTGTGTTAACTCATTATGATAAAAAAAATATTAACTTGAAGAATAAAGCAGAATTTAAATTGTAAAAATTTGTTTTCCTATTTAATGTGATTTTATATTAGCAGATAGCTGGACACATGATTACATGTAGTTCAATTGATGGGAAAGAAAAATAGTTATTTGAAGAGCCTAAATCAGGGAGTTAAGGGATTTCGACAACTTGAACTGGAAGACAAAAGAAACATTTGAAGACATTATTTTTAATCAAAGACATGTGTCTGTTATGTATACAAATTGGATTCAAATATTTACAAATAGAATATATACATATATGTCGCATGTTATGAGAAACACGTGAGATGCGAGTAACATAAAATACATATGTTAAACGCATGTTATAATCCACGTATGAGAAACGTATGGTATCTACCCCGAACGTTAAAGTTAATATATCTATTATGTGAGTTAGACATGCGTGTAACGTCACTGGTATTAAGCCGATATGCGTACCATTTGGTACGCATATCATAAGATGGCGACGAGCTCCAGGTTCGTAACTTTACACTGCTCTTTTTATTTATTCAAATCGTATTTCAGCGGGTAAAACACAAGTGTTTGAAGGGCTACAGAGTCTTTATATGTAGCGATTTATAAAATAAACCAAAACTGCATATTAATTGATATTTTCTTCTTTAATGAAAATCCTGATGATATGCGTACCTACGGCATGTTTATGTTTTTGGATATACGTACCATATTTTAATGATATGGGTACCAGCTACTTTCCTATTATATATTGTGTTTTCTTATTTTCGGTTTATGTGCGGTTTTACGACGTTGAATGCATTTGTATCATATTGTTTTATTATCGTTACCCCCGAGCGTCAGTATGTTGAGAACTTGGACATATATTATTACTTTATAGTAGCAGCAAATAAACATTCAAATTTTCAAAACATCATACTAATTGATCTCTTGTTTTCGGTCGGTCGGTTCAATCGGTTTTAACATACGCTTAATATTTAAATAGTTGTAAAGAAATGATCCTATCTACCGGTATTTAATGTCAATTGTTTTTAAATGATAAATACGCTGAGAATTAAACGTTTTATTCTTTATCATTTGAACAGAATTCATCATCAAATGGTAAAATTTTGAACAAAATATTCTTTTATTTGTTTATTGTTTCATTCGTTCGTATTTCTAATTTTATATTTATTAATAAACTCATTTTTCAAAATTTGAATACTATTTTTTGAGATAGAAATTGAAGGACTCTAAGTATCTGTATCATTCGGACTTGAATGTTGAATTTGGACTTTACGTGAGATTTTGGTAATCTGATGAATATATATCAGGTAATCTAAATCACCCGAATTTCTTTCTTGAATATATTTTTTTTCATTTATAGTTTTCATTCAACAAGTTGTTATTTTATTTTTTACGAAATACATTGAAACTTATTTCAATTCTTTTTAAAAAAAATAAATATCAATTGAAGGTTAGCAATATTATTTTATATGACATTAATATGGAATATTTCTGGTTTAAACAGATAGTGGATTTGATGGGTCTTTGATCACAAGCATCCATAAGCAAAAACAAAGAGGTATGAAAATATTTCTTTACACTGTACGGTTTTCGTTTAAATAATATTCCACATTTTATTAGTGATTGTGTTTATTCTGATTTCCAATACATGTTATACGGTACCTGTGTGTTTTACGTGTAAAAAAAACATCTATGTAATTATATTTTTTTTAAAGATGATGGCAAGATATGTGAAGTGTGTGGAGAGATGTATAATTCAAAACAGGGCATGCAAGAACACAAAATACTGAATACAAATTCAAGTGTGGTCAATGCGAGAAAGGTTTTTTGTCGCGGACCAGATTTAAATCGCACCTGCTGCTACATCTAAGTGTAATCCTTTTTCATTTATTTATTTTGTTCTTTGATTTTTTTAGAGTTATGTTGTAAATAAGTTGGCCAGAATGTATGCTTCGGTACACTAATGTTCCTACACTTTCATCAAACAATTTTAGTCTTATGCCAAATGTCTCATTTTTCTGTGTCCATTGACAGTTCAAGGTATGATTAAGTACTTTATTCGGATCTGATACACTAAACCCACAGGAGAGAGCAAAACATATGTAGCTCTCATCTGGAAAAAAAAAACATACCAATCAATTTGTATATTAGTGGTACTAATATCTTACAAATGGTACGCATATACAAAAATTCTTAATGTATTATGGTACGTATATCTGTTTTTGTAGGTACGCATATCATCGGTATTTTCATTAATGAAGAAAATATCAATTAATATGCAGTTTTGGTTTATTTTCCAAGTTGCTACATGCAAAGACTCAGTAGCCCTTCAAACAGTTATGTTTTACCCGCTGAAATACGATCTGAATAAATAGATACTTCCGAACCTGTAGAGCTTGTCGCCATCTTATGATATGCGTACCAAATGGTACGCATATCGGCTTAATACCAGTGTAACGTATGTACCACGTACTGTTTAAAACGTACGTTAAACACACGGGGTACTACAATCACGTTAAACTTGCGTGATGTCACATACATAACACACATGTAACAACACCAAGGTACACTACAGATGAGTTAAAATCTCATTTAATGATGGGAAGGGGGACGTTTGAGAGACCTTACCAAGAGATCAGGTGATGTTTGATCGGTGAGATACTCCTTGAAAGGTGATACGGCAGACAACTGATCGAGCCTGAGACAGATAATGATCTTCTCAGTCTGGATGATTGCAAATCTAGAGAGATATCGCCAGATTTGATGTCACCTTTTTGACTGTACATCAATGTTTGTTGCGAATTTGTGAAGCTCTGCAATGTTTAGCTGGATATAAAATACAGTGGCCATTAGGTATTTTTGAAAATCAGATCTGAAATAAAATTTAGTATTTTACTGTTAAAAAACATGATTTAAATTCAATTACATTTCATTTTTAAATACCTGCACATTTAAATACATTTTTAATGAATAATTGTGAAGTATAGAAAATGCACTCGTAATAGCCATTTCAATTCATTTACGTGCGAAATAAATACATTTTAACACGGGTATATACGTAATTTTTTAAGTATTCGGGCCAATAAGGTTATGGAGGATTTTGAGGAAATGAGAGTCAACCGCTGTCCTTACTCAACAGAATAAGATTATTCTGTAATTTTGCAGGTTTTGAAGTATTAAATAAAGTAAATCAAGAAAACGGTGCAAAATACATAGAAAACAACATTACTAAATAAGGATAATATTTAAACACTTCAAAGTGCAAGACCTCTTTAAAAATATAGTTTCACTTATTTCAAACTGTATGTGACCACGATTTAAGATTCACCGATATTGTGTCTGGATAGCCAGAATCAGTGCGTGAAGTAAGGACGAAGATTGGTATGAGAATTTTTTTAAAGAAAAAGATAAATTTCTTAAAACTTTGGCCTTAGTTCCAAAGGCTGTAGAAGAGCCGTTGCACGTTAAGAAAAAGGTAACTATTGCCACCTTCTGGTCAGCGTCTTCAGCGGAATATCGGACAATTGAAAATATTTTTATGTTGCGGCAACATACAAGGATTGTTCGGAAATTATTGAGGCATAAAACAAATCCCTTTCTAAGTGACGAATTTTGATGAAAATTGGCATAAACATTGAAGCACATATACTTGAACAAAGTAAAATTTAAAAATAATTAATATTTTGTTTACGACCTTATATAAAAAAGTCGGTGGTCGGGGTACCCGGTACAGACATAAACTCGGAGATTGAAAAACTTATTCAACTACTTCCTTAGTGTCGATAGACCAACAATTGATAATAAAGGTAATAAAAGTATATATGTTCATTTTGTATGGTGGCACATTTTGCTATTTATTGTGACTAACTTTTGTGCAAGTTTCACTTGTGTTCGAGTTGAAATATGGAGGTAGTACAAATATATTTACCAAGCAATAGAAATTTGACCACTTCGGTTTATTATTTTGGTGTCACAGCGGCGCAGCGAATAAACATCAAATTGGTATGAATCTCGGAAGAAGACCTTTTCAGGCAAAGCAATTGCTTAAACAAAAACTTTACAATGTAAAGGGTCAAGAGCTTTATCTAATCGGGTTTTTTTTTTACTTATTGTTAAACTGGAATTAAAACAAGGGGACTAAATACACACAAAATGGTATCAACAGTTCTAAAATATAAACAGAATGAACGTAAGAGACGTTTAACAGAAAGTTGACTTTTGGGTAGAAATAACTCAATTTTTTCACACAAAAAATCAAGAATGAACAGAATATGTAAATGTTGGTATCTTAAAAATGAAAACAAAAAATGAGAAATGAAAAATAATCTATGTTTTCCGTTTGTTTGTAAATCCTTTGAAACATAGGAGCAAGAAAATGCGTTAAAATAACGTTGCGATGACTTTGGGGTTGCTCCGAGTCACTGGCTTAAGCAAGTTTGTCAGCTTACCAGGAATAATTTACTGATCTCTTTGACTGGAAAATTTTCACATTAATAAACGGCATCCTGATGTACTTTTTGTTAAACTTTCAATAATTCATCTTTTTTCCCCAAGGGATTAAGAGTAAATGTCTCAATAATATCCGAACAGCCCTCGTATATGCAAAAATAAAGGTGCAGATTTACTCAACTGTGCAGAATTTGGATATGATCAATTCAATTCATACGACAAAAATTGGTTATGTTAGTAAATTAACAGTATTTGGCCATAATTAATTCCTAAAATGGCCGCCGTAACATTTTTTTTCTGTAAGGTACATCTTAAAACGAAATAAAGCATATACTTCTTTGATAGCCAGTATTAAACAAGATGTCCATGGAGGGGCCACATCGCTCACCTGAGGAACAATAGGTATGATGAAATCAGCAATGTAGTATTATAATACATGTAGATCTTGTATAAATGAAAATCCATCCCCCCCCCCTGGATATTCTTATTTTTATTATCATTAGACCCTTTTTAACAGGATGATTTTATAGTCATAACACATGTTGAGCATTGCAGTTCTCAAAAAGATCCTAAACAAGTTTTTATGTATGGGATATAAACCTACATCAAACTCTGAACCCCTTGTGAGGCCCAAGAATCATCAAGGGGCCAAAGTCTAAACAATTTTAAAGAACCACCTGGCTGATTAGTTTCTGAGAAGAAGATTTTTAAAGATTTACTCTATATATTCCTATGTAAAATTCGATCCCCCATTCTGGACCCACCCTACCCCCGGGGATCATGATTTTCACAACTTTGAATCTACACTTCCAGAGAATGCTTCCACACAAGTTTCAGCTTTCCATACTAATTAGTTTCTGAGAAAAAAGATTTTTAAAGATTTACTCTATATATTCCTATGTAACATTTCGACCCCCCATTGTGGCCCCATCCTACTCCCGGGATCATGATTTTCACAACTTTGAATCTACACTACCCGAGGATGCTTCCACACAAGTTTCAGCTTTCCTGGCTGATTAGTTTCTGAGAAGAAGATTTTTAAAGATTTACTCTATATATTCCTATGTAAAATTCAACCCACCCCCCATTGTGGCACCACTCTACCCCCGGAGATCATGATTTTCACAATTTTAAATCTACACTACCTGAGGATACTTCCACACAAGTTTCAGCTTTCCATACAAATTAGTTTCTGAGAAGAAGATTTTTAAAGATTTACTCTATATATTCCTATGTAACATTTCGACCCCCCATTGTGGCCCAATCCTACTCCCGGGGTCATGATTTTCACAACTCTGAATCTACACTACCTGAGGATGCTTCCACACAAGTTTCAGCTTTCCTGGCTGATTAGTTTCTGAGAAGAAGATTTTTAAAGATTTACTCTATATATTCCTATGTAACATTTCGACCCCTCCCCCCTCATTGTGGCCCCATCCTATTCCCGGGGTCATGATTTTCACAACTTTGAATCTACACTACCTGAGGATGCTTTCACACAAGTTTCAGCTTTCCTGGCTGATTAGTTTCTGAGAAGAAGATTTTTAAAGATTTACTCTATATATTCCTATGTAAAATTCAACCCCCCACCCCCATTGTGGCCCCACCCTACCCCCAGAGATCATGATTTTCACAACTTTAAATCTACACTACCTGAGGATGCTTCCACACAAGTTTCAGCTTTCCATACTATTTAGTTTCTGAGAAGATTTTTAAAGATTTACTCTATATATTCCTTTGTAAAAATTCGATCCCCCATTGTGGCCCCACCCTACCCCCGGGGATCACGATTTTTTTTTACAACTTTGAATCTACACTACTTGAGGATGCTTCCACACAAGTTTCAGCTTTCCAGGCTGATTAGTTTCTGAGAAGATTTTTGAAAATTTCTCAAAATTTTTCAATAATTCCGAATTAACTCCCCTTGAGAAAGAGCTTGGACCTTAATTTCACAACTTTAAATCTCCTTTGCCTAAGGGTGTTTTGTGCCAAGTTTGGTTGAAATTGGCCCAGTAGTTCTTGAGAAGATGTCGAAAATGTGAAAAGTTTTCGGACAGACAGAAAGACGGACGACAGACGAAATGTGATCAGAAAAGCTCAGGTGAGCTAAAAACGTGTCCGATGATTCTCTGACTTTTTTCTGCTTTTGCCGATTTTATTTTTTGAGTTATTCCCCTTTGGTGAACATTTATCATCTGCACAACATGGCGACGAACCACAGAAAAAGTATGGGAAGAGACAGACAGAAACAAGTCGTCATACAGATGTCAGATTTTTACATGAATAAAGCTGGAAAGATCAACAGAATAAACAACCAAAACTTTTATGTAAAGTTCAAAATTAAAGAAAACCAGAGTAGTGGTAAAATCGAAGTGGAAGTTGTAAGAAAAGGTCACCGCGAGATGAATGAATCCCATTTCAAAGTCCCCAGAGACAACAAAAAATGCTTTCAAAAAGCAAGACTAAAGTATACTGTGATGAATAAAACTGAAAGTAGACTAGAGGGAATAATCTAACCGTGACCAGGCTACGCTCAGGTCACAGTAAGAATTCGTCCCATATACTTGCAATGTAGCAGCCGCGAAGCGGATCTGCTTCGCGTCGATTTAAAGTCTGTTAATATAATCTGCAGGGGGCAAAGACATGTTTATACATTACAAACCGTTTTGAACATGCATATGTAGTTAAGTCCACAAAATATCCTGCGACGTTTTTCTCTTAAGGCTCCCAGAGTCAATGTTACGGGATCTCCTTGCTCCAGCGTCACAAACTTTTGTGGGTTATGTGCATCTTCGCTAGTTAAGGGTTTCTGATCCGCATCGCTTCTCACCCTTGGCATATTGTGCTATCAAAAGTCGGGATTTATTTCCTGGATTTTGATTGGGGTTTACTGAAACCGGTCGACCAATCAAAAAAGATGCAAAACATATCTGATTTAATCGACAATGCTTTCGTATATTCATGACTGTCTCTAACACGCATAGCTCAAAACCCGTATTTTTCTGAGTCTTTCTGTTTGAGCCTTCATGAGACATTTAGCTTGCATTCCTTGCAATGGTGCAATAACAAGTACCACCTTATCTGTGTATCAAGAGAGACATGCACTCATAGATAAAGGATTTACCGCTCCAAGTCTTACAACCTTCGAATAATTCCGATCTAAATGTAACATTTAACAATATTCCCATTTATTGAATACGCTAGGCATTAAAAGGTTCCTTCAACATGTCAATATCATTGTCTATGGAGGCTGCCATTACTGCACCAGTGACGTTTAAAGTACGGCATCTTTCATTATTTTGCTTATTTATAAATAGGCTGGCTGATCACGTGACCAAAAAAATCCCAACTTTTGATAGCACGATATGCCAAGGGTTAGTGGGGAGCGGTGCGGATCAGAAACCCTAGGCTAGCGAAGATGGGTTCTGTGTACAATTTGCAGTGATACTGGTCTACAATGGACGACATAACCTTTTACAATTCTTGGAGTAGCATATACTGCTAACCTAAAAAACATGGAACAATTGAATTTTGATAATAAACTAAAACTAGTTCAGAAAGATATTAATCACTGGTCAAAAAGAAATATTTCAACATTGGGAAAAATTACAGTTGTTAAAAGTTTTATCAAAATTTGCTCATTTGTTCATTTCACTTCCAAAACCTAGTTCTCAATGGATACAGCAATTTGAAAAAACGCTGTATAATTTTATTTGGGAAAATATTTTATCTCGAAAAACATTGCAATTAAACTATGAAAAAGGGGGATGTAGAATGACAAATGTTGAAATATTTATTAAGTCTCTTAAACTAACATGGATTAGGAGACTTTTAACAACTAACTCATGCTGGATAGGTATTTTTTCTGAAATTACTGGGTGTCATACCAATAAACTTTGTCATTTTGGACCTGAATATTGTAGACAAAGGGCAAAAGTCACTCGTAATAACTTTTGGAAAGAAACCTTATTTTATTTATGTGATTTTTTGGAAAATATAGAGACTGATAATATTAATATCATGCTTGAGCCACTATGGTACAATAACAAAGTAAAGATTCAAAATAAATATGTATTCTGTAAGGCTCTTTATGAGAAAGGTTTCCTTTTGTTCATGATTTATTTGATACTCAAGGTGAATTCATTAGTTATGAGAGAATCACTAATGATTATACAGTAAAGATTCCATTTACTACATATGAAGGTTTAAAACATGCAATTATTTGTGCTTGGCCTAATGTTAAGCAGTTTTTACATGAAGTAATAATCAAGCCATATCAACCTGAATCTATCAAAATACTTTGCTTGTGTAAAAAAGGAGCACGGAACATTTATGACCACTTAATGGCAAAATCAAAACATAAACCTATTTGTGAAAACAAATGGGCCTTCAATTTAAGTTTACCTTTAGATTTTAATTGGAAAGAGGTTTATTCAAACCCTAGATCTGCTACAAAAGATTCAGGATTGATATGGTTTAACTATAGAATTATCCACAGAATATTGGGTACTAACAAAATACTACACATGTGTAAAATTAAAAACTCCCCACTATGTTCAATATGTTTTTTAGAACCTGAAACAATTACACATATCTTCTTCTATTGTCCATCAATTTCTCATATATGGTTGTTAATGTCTGAATGGATTTATAGAAAGTCTGGTGAAAGAATTGTATTCGATGCCAAAACTGTTATTTTTGGTTTTCCAGAAAAGAAATATATAGCTATAAATTTAATTATCATGTTAGCTAAGAGACATATTTTAGTCAATCCAGAAAAACTGCTAATATTACATTTGAGAGTATTGTGAAATATTTACAAAATTACTATTCTTTCGAGAAACTTATGTTGGAAAATAGATTTTACCAAAGAAAATGGTCAAAATGGGCATGCCTGTTTAATGTCACATAATATGAAGTAAAGCCTTATCATGTACAATTTTTATATTATTTACTTTCCCAACTTGTGTGTGAGTGGTGTGGTGTAAATGGATGGTATAGATGTATCTGTATTGAAAATGAATGAAAAAAAAAAAAAAAAAAAAGATGGGTTCTGTGTTGTATTTTGAGAACCGGTAGATCTTAATAAATCTATTGAAGACAAACACAAATTTCTTTTGAATCGAGTGTATTAAAATGAACAAGTAGTAAATGTACATCCAACGTCAAACCGCTCTGCTCTCTCTCTCTCTCCTGGCTCTCACTTCACATTCTCTCTCTCCCCTTACATACTTTGCCCAGAGACCTAACGCTGTTAGGGCATCAGGGCATCAGGCTCCGGTACAGAGGCCTGCTACACCATTAGGGAAGTAGGCTCCAGTATTAGGGCCTGCTACACCATTAGGGCAGCAGGCTCCAGTATTAGGGCCTGCTACACTATCAGGGCACCAAGATTAGGGCTCTTATTGATAGGGCTCAAATATAAAACAAATTTCCTAAAACAGTAATATATATAAAACAAAAACGCTACATTGGCCCCTCCTTTTTAAGACAAGACTTCCACTGTCTTATACAATTAAAACAAAATAAACAGAAAACATGTTAAGTACCGGTATACAAAAATACAAATAGTGAAAAAAAAGGATTCTGCAAAAGTGATATTTAACTGTTAGCTGCACAGGTCAATAATTCAAAAATCAAAACAAATATTATACACACCATTATATCATAACATTGTTTGATGTAATAAAAAAAAAACACACACACACACACACAATAACAAAATCACTGACTAGAACTCTACACAATACAAGAAAAAAACGACACTATATCAAAATCAAAAAAATAAAACAATCACATGTATCAAAAGTAAAAGTCATTACACAAAACATATATACAGTCTGGATACAGTAAGTCCACAGATTGACGTTCACAAGTATTCCGTCTCCTTGTCTTCTCTTGCGTGCCTGGCCCGAGCGTGTTCCACAAACTCATCCTGGAGGTACAGGAAGAAACTTGTCCAATCAATCTCTTCCGGTCTGTAGTGCATTAATGTCGAAATGTCATGCTCCCTCTTTACACTTGTCACTCCATTCACAGTTCTTTTTTGTCGTGACTAGATTCAGGGTAATTGTCTCTATGGTTTCTATCATGTGGGGCTCTTGCGGTTGAGGCTCCTCCATTTTTGCCACGCAGGGTTCTTCTCAATCTTCTTCTTCAACGGCCATAGGGATATGTGGTGATTGATTCTCGTCTACTTTCTCTTTTTGGGTCTGTAAGTTCTAAGTTGTGTAGATATTCATCTAAAAAGTCTAGATTGAAATTACAGTCGATTGTACTGTGTTCATTTTCATTTACACTGATTTCAAGATCTAACTTTTCTTCACAGTGTTTGTTGATTTCTGTTGTTTTCTTTTGTTACTGTTCATTTTTCCTACTGTTAATCTCTGATCGTTTCCTCACATCGACAAGAGTTTTTCTGGGTTTTTTTTTGCTTCCTCTACAGTTTTCCCATGCGATCTGTGCAAGTGTGAGCAGGGTTCGACACTAACGGTAGACCGGAGGCCCGAGTCCACCAAAAATTGGGAAGGTTCACCAATGGTTCAGGATCTGGTGGTCCGTCGGTCCCTTAAAATTTTAATTTTTATTATAATAATCAAATTATTAATGCAAACTCTTACATTGAAATTGACACCCACAAATGAAAAAAGAAGTTTTGTGATTGCGGTAACTTCACCAGAATTTCATCATAAAGAGAAGTGAAGTCACCCTGTCTTTTATGTGAAGGAATCCGTCTTGGTGGTTCTCAGATTGGTTTCTCATTATGTAGGTTGATTTCATGATGTCCAAGGTTAGTTCTCCTTACTTCTCCAGGTTTGGCGAAACTTGTTTTTTTCTAAGGATGAATTCTCTCAACTTCTTCATTTGTTCTGCATCAAGATTTTAACAACCTCTCTCATAAACATCTTGTAAATAAGCCGGCATTTCATCTATCGAATTATGTTTTTCATCAACTTCATTTACGGCGCTTTTGATGTTGTTCATCTTAATCGTTGGTCCGACTTTATATATCGGGATAAATAAAGCCATGTGCGTATGCCGGTAAACCATTCTATCTTGTGTTCCTGGATTGAACTGTATATGACAGCTAGTCCATGAAAACTCCAAGAAGATTTCTAAGGTTTTTGGTACGCCCTACGAGTCCAGAAGGAACTAGGATTTCGCGACCTGCTGGGACAAGGGCTGTTTCTAAAGAAACAACACGTGCAGGTCCTGCACCATCTCCTGCTTCCAGTGGAACCTTACCTCCTTTTATTAGGAAGCTACATTTATCATGATCCCAACTGCATCTGAACTTCGTGATAATATCTTCTCCTAGGAGGTTATTGTTGACAACTCCTACTATGACTGGATGCTCGTAAACTATTTCTCCAAAGGTTAATACCACGACAGCTTACATCGTACTAACCGGTTTTAGTTGAGGTTTATCTAAGATACCTTCGTAAGTTGCTCTAGACACCAATGTTCGCTTTGCTCCTATATCTATCTTCCATTCAACAGGTGTCCCCTTAAGCATTCCCCGTACCTTCATACTATGCACTCCTTTGATTATGGTGTGTCCTAAACTCTGTTGAATATCAGTGTGAGCTTTGTCACTGAGAATATCTTCCTTAACATTTTAATTCCGATCTTCCTTAGGTTTTTTTTTTTTGGTCTCCTCTTCTGTTATGGGCTTGTTTTAGGCCAATTAGAGTTGACTGATGGTTAGCCTTTGGCATCAGTCATATCTAGTTTAAATCTTTCTTTTCAGTCCTCTTTTCAACACAATTATTTTGGTCTTGAGAACTGGGCCTAGGTTGAAACTTTTCTCTTTCGCTATGGTACCTTGGGGTGTCACCTTCTCCCTGGTCTGGCATGTTCAAAGGTACTTGGGGTTCTCCAGTTTGTATTGATACTGTTGTACCAGTCACCCGCGCTTGGGGGTTTGGCAGTATCCGCAGCTGCTCCATTACTTCTCTTTTCCCCATCATCAACCTCGTACACAGGTCTGTAACCTTGTTTATTCTCTTTAGACAGTTCCTTTTCTCCTATCCTTAAACATTCTTCTTGCATAGCGCTAAGAATTGCGTCTTGAAGTGTCCTGGGTCTGGTCCGTTTTACTGCAAGTCGGAATTCCTCAGATTATCCACACTTACCTAAGAACGACTTTATAGCATTTTCCTCCACTGTATCTGGTTTCCGGGATAGACCATTCGGTATATATCCTCGATACCCTGTCCAAAGTCTCACAGGGACTCACCAGGTAGTCTTCTCCTAAGTTTGGCATCTGCAAGGTATCTCTCTTTCACGGCAGAATGTCCAAACCTTTGATTCAGTTTTTCCTTCAGTTGCTCATTATCTTTCTGTACAGCAATCGGCATTCCGTGTGCGTAACTCTCTGCTTGCCCTAGTACGTTGACCAGCCGCTGTCGTCATTTGGGTATTCGTGGGTCTCTCATCGGCCATGGGAAATTCAAAATTATACCCTTTTCCGCGAGGAGGCTGATTATCCAACTTAGGGGCCGTGCTTCCAGATTGCCCAGAGAGTTTAGGTTCCTGATAGGTACCTATAAGGGCATTAGGTGTACTACCACCATTGAAGAGTGTATCAGTAGGTATAAAAGAATTTCCCCCTTTGTTGTTTGTATTTAGCAGACTTCCTCCATACTTCCAGACAACTCTGAGTATGATAACAAGTAACACTGCCTTGCTACAGATACTAGAGAAGTTAGCGCATTTTCTTTGGATTTCTGCTCTATCTTATTCTCTGGGAAGTAGATCCAGGTCATGACTTTCAAGGCAAAGAGTACCCAAATAAGAAGGATTCTCTTTAGGCTTGGCTTTAGATTGTACATGTGTTGAACAGAGAGGCCCTGCGAGTTTTGCCCGAGCTCCTGAAAGTAGGACTTTCTGGCGTTACTCGACTTTTAGGCAGCCAACTTGTTTTACACTCAGTCTCTGTATTGAGTTCTATCCCAGAGTCATTCAAAGGATATGGACTGTCAAAATACTGTCCTACCTTCTTAGGTGTTTTTCTCCTTCTCATGACAGGTGTCTCCATTCTGTTTCAAACTCTGTCGTCTTGTTCTCTATAACACGAAGAATAATTTCTTAGAATCCCACCGCTGACACCAATTGCGACGTTTTTCTCTTAAGGCTACCAGAGTCAATGCTAAGGGATCTCCTAGCTTCAGCGTCATAAACTTTTGTGGGTTCTGTGTTGTATTTTGAGAACCAGGAGATCTTAAAAAAATTATTGAAGACGAAGACACGTTTCTTTTGAATCGAGTGTATTAAAATGAACAATTAGTAAATGTCCATCCAATGTCAAACCGCACTGCTGGGTCTCTCCTTCTGGCTCTGCCCTCATATTCTCTCTCTCCCCTTATATACTTGCCCAGAGACCTAACGCTGTTAGGGCATAAGGGCAGCATGCTCCGGTACAGAGGCCTGCTACACCATTAGGGCAGTAGGCTCCAGTATTAGGGCCTGCTACACCATTAGGGTACCTGTTTGGGCAGCAGGCTCCAGTATTAGGGCCTGCTCCACTATCAGGGCACCATAATTAGGGCACCAAGATTAGGGCTCTTATTGATAGGGCTCAAATATAAAACAAATTTCCTAAAACAGTAATATATATAAAACAAAAACGCTACAATCCATTTAATGAGTCGTACCAAGGCATTTTGTAAATAAACACGTTTGAATTTGCCTGCAATTTTGTCGGAAATCGCACTCGTATTTTCTCGGATTTTATTCTTAACATGGCGACCGGAATCAGCGAATTTTCAAACGTGATGTTTAAAGTGGCAGTGATTTCGTTGCAAAAACAGTTAATGGGGTAAAATGGGATTATGAAAGAGCAACATTGTAGGTATTTGAGACCAATCATATGAAAATTTTGGCGAGATACAGCGCGATATAATTGTTTTATTTGTTACAAAGCGAGTATATGGGACGAATTTTATCGTTAAACTAAGTCCGTAGGATATCTGTCATTTTAACTAAAGAACATACTATCTATAAGTAGACTGCTTCTCATCATTAATTGTTCGTCACTTCACAAACCGCCAATAGTATATTTTAAAAAGATAACCAGAATTGTAGGCCCAATTAAACAGAGCAGAAAACAGTATCAACACATATTTTGGCTTGCATAATGTTCAGACATTATTATCATTAAAATTATTTGTAAAAATGCTAATAACACGGTTACAAAGGTCAAAAATTGAAATCCGAATTTCCCGTGACCTATAAAAAGTTGTAGTTGACATTTCGAGTAGTCACACTTTATATTGAATGCACGTTACACTTAGAAAATTGGAAGAATATTTCATATCCTAGGATATAATACACTAAGTGCTATATGAAACAGTCCTTGGATGGGATATAAACAACACAAGTGGGTTCTGACTTGGCATTTTTAATAATTTTGATTTTGACCCTGTAACAATTATACAACATATATCAATATCATTATATAAAATATACGTACATGTTTTACTATAATAGAATCTCTGATATACAATCAGTATTATCAATAGTAATTATATCAATTGCAAGGGAGATAACTTAGATAACATGCATATATTGTATACAAATATAAGTCTCCCAATATTAGACAATTACATAAAATATATTCACTTTAGCTTATTCAAATGATATTCATTGAATCATGATTAAATGTAGATAAAATATATCAATCATACCATTCTATGGGAATAGGCCATTATAATCAATTATTTGACATGGTATCTCTGATCCATGTACAGTCATGTAGAAGATCTGTAAATTATTTAGATAACTCAAATACCACTTGTTTTGTCATAAAACAATATTTACAAAAAAAATACCACAGTGAGACAAATGTATTCTTCACTATTTACATGCAACTTGTAATGAGTTGTATATTTGATGTCTCACTCTCACTTTACATTTATTCCAAGAATAGTATGTGCTAAGGGAAATTATCTAATGCCAAAATTACTGGATAAAAATTTTAATAGATATATTAGAAATATTGTTAATATTAATAGTAAACATATTAACTTACCAATTCAGAGGAAATGTCAGTCTTAAATCAGTAATTTGTCTGCAGGTCTATCTGTCATACATGATATACTCTGCCCACATCAAAATCATGACAAAGAGTGGCCAAAATCTAAATACTTTTGGAGTAAAAACCTTGCTAGCCAATCGAAACACAGAATAAAAAACAAACACCAATAGGATTAAAAGATATATCTAATATTTGGCCAATACTTAATTATATACCTCAGGCAGTTTCACTGACCAGTCAAGCACTATGGTTGACTGCATACTAATTGCTTAAATACTAATAGGAAAGACTACCTGATGCAAATAAAATCTATATTCATAATAACCTTGACTATGCAATATATTATATATTGCATAACTATAGAATACATTATAATAAGTATATAAATGTTATATAAAGTTAAAAGATATATTCAGTCATCGTTAAAACCACGTGTGGAATTGCAAAGCTTCTTTTTCCTTTGCGAGGATAATATCGACATGTCTTGTAACTAATGTTATCACTGGAACTGGCTTCTTTCATCGTTCAATGTAAAACACATGCTTGAAAACTTGTCATTCAAACGACTGAATAAAGCGTTTGTGTGCCTTCAATTTAAAGTCACGCACTAATTTCAAACTCGACGAGATTTTTTGACCACAATGGCTTCCAAAATGGCTATCTATCAAAACAAGGAACGTATTTTGAAGAAAAGCGGTAGATTGTTTAATCAAATCGATAGGCGGAAGACAGAGCCAAAAAGCGGTAGACTTCCGCGTAAATCGGTAGAGTTAACATGTATGGAATACATTTTAAATGCACACATGACTCGCACCCATTTTGTCACATTGCACCCAAGAAACCCGCTCACCTTTCATATCACTATCATTCTCTTGCATACACACTGAACACAATACAGTTTCTTTTGTGGTTTTTTCTTTCCCTTTGGCGTTTTATTTTCCTTGTTTTGTTGTTTTTCTTTTTTCTCCTCTCGTTTGTTTTCTTTTTTCCTTCTCTATTTCCTTTCTCTCTCTCTCTTTTCTCAGTAGCAATCTTTTTTTCTTGTATTATTTCATCTAATGTAAGCAGTCTGTGTGATGTTATTTTTCTCTTTTTTAAAGGTACAGAACTGCCTGACTTGTGGGGTTTTGGAGAAAAAATATCATTGATCTCAGAGGATATCGGCAAAGCAAGGTCCAACACCGACGCAAGATGAAGAAGGTCATCAGTGGTAGCTATGGGAAACTTCCCATCTGTCAAATTTAGGTCTGCAGCCTGCAAAGTTACCTCTGCCAGAAGTGTTCCAGGAGGACTGTCAGTGGAGTTAGCCATATCAGATGGTGGAACATATGAGTTCAGAATGTCAGAAGGGGCGATGGAAGCAGATGAGGCACTTGTAGGCTGAGAGAAAACAGAAGTAGATGGAATCTCAGAAAGAGAAAGAGATGAAGAAGATGAAGTTGTACAAATAGCTGGTGCTACTGAACTTGAAGTTGGGGAAGATATGGCAGATGAGCATAGACCAGTTGATGTGGAGGCACTAGCAGATAAGGCAGCACTCTGACTCTGAGATAAAGGAATATCAAATGGAATGCTGGTATGGAAAGCTTGATCTGGAATTGCGCCAAGGTTAACAGAAACTATCCCACATGCCTTGAATCCGGCCTTGATGTTATTGGGAGTCACAGAAGACTCCCAAGCAGGAGAAAATAAAGCTGGCCAGGTGGCCTTATTTATCAGGTTGGAAGGGTTTTTGTTTAGATATTCTGAGAAGACTTTATTGTAGGACCGAGAAAGGGGACCAAAAACAGTTCTATCAAGTGGTTGAAGCCAGGCAGTAGTGTGAGGAGGAAGTGTCAGGATGTGGATTCCATTTGCTTTGGCCATCTGCAGAAGACCCAGGACCTCATGACTTCGGTGGGAATCGAGGATCAGCAGCTGAGGACGATGAGACCCACAGTATTTGAGAAAAACCTCCTCAAACCACTGCTCCCCAAGAGCATCAGTAGTCCAGGCCTTTTTCTGGAATGTCCAGACAGTATTAGGAGGACCATCAGCTGTTGAAAAAGACTCCAGACTTCGTCTTGTCTTCCCTTTGACAACAACCATGGGAGGCATCCGTGCACCCAGAGCATTAATAGTAGCTAGGACAGAAATGCTCTCCCGAGAATTAGAAATGCGGCCAGGAAGGGAACGAGATCCTTTTCTGGCACAGACAGACACAGGGGAATGTTCAAACTGGAAACCTTTCTCGTCACAGTTCCAGATACACTATGGCTTGTCATGGAGCTGGAGATCTGTCACAAGCTGGTCAAGAGCACCGAAATACTTTGACATAACCTCCCGGTTCATCATCCTGGAGCGAACTGTGGACAGCTTTTCTGGCTTTCTGATTACCAGCTCCGGATGCCTGGACTTTAAACCTTTCCACCACATGTTCCCAGGAACACCATCTTTAAATGGGGTAGGAAGTTTCAACCGGTTAACCAGCTGTCCTGTCTTTGCCTTAAGCATTCCTCTACTGATACGAAACCCTATATCAGCAACCTCCAAGGCTGACTTAACTACCTTGGACTCTATTTCAACGGGAACGGCAGGCGGCTTTCCTGGTTTAGCCCCAGGCTCAATCTTCCCAGAAACATGATCGTGAATGGTTGTTTTGGGAACTAAATTTTCGAACAGACATCCCGGCTCTCACTGCAGAGACAGCTTTTTCTAGGTCTTGTGCACTGTAGTTTTGATAAATGTTCTTCTTCTTTTTGCCATTGTATCTAAATAAGATAATTAAGTCGTTTTATTTATAAATATTTTTATTCTGAAATGATATGTGTCTGTGTTCCTTATTATTTGACCAATGTTTATACCCCACCCCCTTTTTTTTTGGGGGGGGGGGGGAAATGAGTTCTAAAAATTCGTGCATTCAGTTTTTAAAATATAAAAAATATACAGAACAAGTTTTAAAAACAATTCCAAATTATTTTTATAATAAAAAAAGAATTGTCATTCATTGATTTTTGTTTACACTGAGTATGAGCCCTTTACACATTAATTCAGACCCTCTATAAAGTGATAAAGTGGTGTTCTAAATTCGGACACCATAATTTCCATTGATTTTTAATATGTATGATGATTTTCTCTATGAAACTTGAAAAACAAATATATATTTACTAAATTTCATTACAATATTTACAGTTCTGTTATAAAATATAATTATAAACACTTACCTTTAATGGAAATCGAGTTTGCCGGTCAAAATGAAAGTAGTTACGAAGTTAGCGTCATTCACAACACAGGAGGTGAAGGTCATTTATTTAAGACGACCAACCATAGTGAAGCTGGGCATGCGCACTAAATTCGGTGTTTTCCATTTAGTAAATATATCGACTTAAAAAATAATTTTAAATTTAGAACAAACGACAAGAAAATCGGAAGTTATACGGATTTTTTATTGACTGTCCGAAACATCACACCCGTCCGAAATATCAACACTTTCCCCTATTAGTGAAAAAATGACAATAACAAACCGTCAACCATCTCAAAAATCCAGAAAACGAAATACAAATTCAAAGCAGAGCAACACGCACCACCAGAGTGGTTCTTTATCGTGACATCACATACATACCTCCAGTTTTTAAGGGAAAACAAATTTTCACAATTTTAATTCTGCTTTTTTCCTCTTGAAACATATGTAAAATACTCTTCAGTGTTTCCAGAGTTTTCTGGAAAAAAGAAAAATATGACTGCAAGTTATATGGGTTTTTTTTTATATCGATGGATATTTCAGTTGATTTGGTTTTAACATTGATTTTCATAAATTAAAAAAAGGATCTTTTTGCCTCTTGCCCTTTATCGTGACAGCACCTACATGACCTCTGGTTTTTAAATGCTTTATCAGTAACAATCGAATTTTAGTTGTCGTAGAAATGTTCTTCAAAATTAATTTGACTATATATTTAAGTTATAAAACAATTAAAGAATGGACCGCACATGCTAATTATTTGATAAATTATGCATTTAGAACTGTTCAATGCATGGGGAATTTGTGTCCGATCCATCATGATGGTGAAATGAATATATCGAGCATAAATGACCCATCTTCGCTAGCCAAGGGTTTCTGATCCACACCGCTCATCACGAACCCTTGGCATATCGTGCTATCAAAAGTCGGGGTTTTTTATATAGTGATCTCCTATCCTATTTTTAAATTAGCCGAATAATGGAAGATGCCGTAGTTTAACGTACCTGTTGGTGCAGAAATGACAGCCTCTATAGACAATGATATTGACAAGTTGAAAGAACGTTTTAATGCCTAGTGTATTCAATAGATAACAATGATGTGAAATGTTACAAATAGATTCATTTGAAAGGTGTAACAGTTGTGTAAGACTGGGAGCAGTATCTAGTGCATGCCTCTGTTGATGCACCATTGAATGATAAATGCATCATGAAGGCTAAAACAGAAATACTAGAAAAATAAGGGTTTGAGCTATTCTTAATTAAAGACACTCGTGAATAAACAGTAGGAAAACATTGTCGATTAAATTAGATATGTTTTGCATTTTTTGATTGGTCGAACGGTTTCAGTAAACCCCAATCAAAATCCAGGGGGAAAACCGACTTTTGATTGCACGATATGCCAAGGGTTCGTGAGAAGCGGTGCGGATCAGAAACCCTTGGCTACCGAAGATGAAATGACCTTGAACTTAATTAATTAAATGTCCAAGGCTAGCTTTCATCAAAATCTGTAAAACTTACTTCTTTGAAATTATTTGAGTAGAGGATTTATTTTCTCAAAAACACATTCAAATGAACAGCATTCAACTTTTGCTTTTGTATGAAATCTTAGTATCCAAATGTTCAAAAATGGCGTGTATGACTTTATTTTACGATGCTATGCCTATATTGCTTTCCTTTAACAATATGATAGCAAAATTCTCGACAATAATAAAGTTTATAAGGTCTAATTTAGAGATATACGAAACAACACATAAGCGCATGCCAAGTTATTTGAATATTTTCATCCAAAGTTGTCCAGTCCAATGTATGTGTCCGATTCTGAACTCACCCTAAACACATACATGTAGATAAAAGAAAACAATTGAAATAAATTTAAGGCAAACGCTGTTTTCCCCTTTCGCACGTTCCCTCTTTATACCTGGAGAAATTTACAGGAATGAAAATCATTTTCTTAGGAGATAATAATGGAAAAAATCTGACATCTTTTATCCATTCAGAAATTCTCGGGAGTCCGTGCATTTTTCAACATTACCACCCGGATACTTTCTATGTCGCTTGCAGTGCAAAATCTCCGTAGAGTTGTGTTTTAAATTTTGAAGCGATAAAGGAAGCGTTTCAAAACAGAACAAGAGAAAAGCTGTCAGTGTGACAGCAAACAGGGTTTTCTTTTGTGTGAAAAGTATCCATTATCTATTTGTCAACCACAATCCAGCCAGAAAAATACAATATTCTGCGTGAAAATAACTAAGTTTAACAAGTGGCATTTTTCTTAAATTATCAAAGTAATATGCATATCTCTGATATATGTTCAATTGATCTGCAAAACAACAACTTCCTTTTTTTTGAAACTAGGAGGAGTTATCCCTACAATAGATACCCTATATGCAATATTCTGCGTGAAAATGACTAAGTTCAACAAGTGGCATTTTTTCATAAATTATCAATGTAATATGCACAGCTATAATATATATCCAATTGATCTGCAAAACAACAACTTCCTATCTTGAAAACTGTAGGAGGGTTTATCCGTACAATAGGGGTACCCTTTGGCAGTCGCCCGCCCGCCATTTTCACCATTTCAATAGCCGGATTTTTCTTTCGGAAAATCAGTTAAAAACTGGACTTTTTAAAAAATATATAACTTAGTCTCAATGGTAAATATGATTATCAAAAGTGTTGAAAACAGATACTTAAGATAGAGTATAGTAGAAGATTATATTAGATCTTTTCCGTTACCTTCCAAAGAGACACATCTTCAATCACTTTTTGCAAAGTGTGGCCTTCATAGCATCGCAAGGAGTATGTTGACATGCAGTTACCCAAAAAACAATGAGTGATGACCATAGACACCCCTGCGAATGTGTTCGGAATGTTTTCTTTATCGTTGCAAAGTATGTAATAAATCCAGAGGTGCTCGAATGAAAGTTCACGAGACTTCGCCGAGATTGTTCAGTTCCTTTGAAAATTCAAGCGGAAGTATAAGTGTTCGGATAATATTCTCAAAATACGTAAGAACTGGCCGTTTTTCATATCATATCTTATTTTGATTCATGTTAAAACATGAAAATCTATTAAGATATATGTCTTATTTCATCATCTAGCGGTTATTTTAACTAAACGATGATATTCAGAAAAGAGTTATCGTTCGTGTTCAACAACTCTACACGTGGTTGAAAATGTAAACATTGGGTTGCTTGATAAAATCATAGCCATGTTTTATGCTTTTAGTGTGCAATACCATGCTTTTAAAAAAAAAGAATTGGTGTCTGTTTTGTATAAAAACTTAGTATATCGAGTCATTTTTAAGTAACATTCTGCATAAAATAGTATACTGTGGTTTCATCAATATTCGTTGAATACCAATTTTCGTGGATTTCGTTGTTAAGTTGATCCACGAATTTAAATGTTCATTGAAGTGCAATTTCTATTAACATGTTGTATTGATAGGGTCATTGGCCATGAATTTACATATCCTTGAAACTGTGATTTTCACTTTATCCACGAAAATTGATACCCTTGAATATTAACGAAACCACAGTAGTCTGTTTTACTTTTGATGTTATTACTAGGTCAGGCGCGGATCGAAAATTAATCCTTAGAGCAGATCGCTACTAAGCATGTTAATTGTTACAACATCAGAAAAAACTATATTATCTATTGTCACATTTATTTCTAGAACTCATTTTATCCACCAATTAATGAAGATAAAGTTTATATTTAAATTAAAGTACCTAGATTCTAGGAAATAGACTATAAACACGAGGCTCGATTTTTACTGCGAAACTGAAATTGTCAACTAAAACCACATGGTCTCAATTTAAATGACAATAACATTCGCAGGGGTGATAGAATACCATTGTAGGGTAAACATAAAGCTGCTTCTCAGCGCCCATGCTTTATCCATTTATCCGGTGTATTATGAGTGGCGGTAAACGGTTTTTTATGACATGAATACATTGTTTCGGACAAGCTAAAATATATCATAACAATAAGAAAATCAAAATTAAATATGAAAATATCCTTTTTCAATAATTCTGCCAATTGGTACAAGAAATACAAATTAACAGGTTGGGACCAGTCTACCAAATGGGATATAATAGCCCATACGGGATATAATACCCCCAAATGGAATAGAAATCTGAAATGCAAAAAATTGAAATTTTTGATTTGGTAATAATTTTAAGATAAATCCGCATAGATTTATATCAATTGCAACAATTTTTTGGTAAGCAAGTTTCCCTATAAGCATATACACGTAGTTTGTCAGATTGATCCCCAAGAAGTTTTGGATATACCTGTACTGAGGAATCAATCTCTGTAACAGTGGGGTTACAGAAAAAGTTGTTGACCAATCCGATACTATTATTTTTGATGGAATCTTGTCCCTTTAGAGCTATGTTGTTTAATACTAAAATGTAGATTTGAAAGAAGTTTTGATGTGAATACTTTTCGTGAAATACGCCCCTTTAATTGATTTTTGTGCATTTAATGCGTACCTTGTTAATATATATTATGAGCTGCATTGTCAAGAAATGTTCGAGGGTAGGCATGTGGGCTAGTTCACTTTTTTCCATAAAAGAATAATACATAGTGTATACGTTAAATAAGCAGAGGGCAATATACTTTACATATAACACTTTTCTTAATACCAGTAATTGAATTTTTAAAGTACAAACGACCAATGATACTTCAGTATTAATCAAGTAACGTGAGATTTAACAAAGAACAATTTTAAAAAATGGTGTTAGAAGTACATTTCTTGGCTTTATTCTCAAATTACAATGTAAAACAAAATGCAATTCATCATCAATAGCATTACACAAAGTGCATAGTCTTTGTTATCGAAGATTTTCCTTTTGTCAGTAGACAGAAGTCATTTGTTCGAAATTTAGTAAGCAGGTGTAGTTTGGTATTTTCTGTGAATTGAAATACATTTTTGCATAGTAGTGTCTCTTGAACTTCGCAAGAATATTTAATAACGTCGACAAAAATTTCAATTATCAATATAAGAAAGTTTGTTTTTTCCATCAGTTTGATCGCCAGTGATGGATGAACGTTATCTTTACGAAATAGGAAGAAATCAAGAAACCTTCAATTATCGGAGTATTTTCAAATCTATGGAGTAAACGAATCGAAAAGAAACGTTGTTTCATAAGTAGACATTATACCGGCTGATTTCTAAGCAAGGATAAATTCCGATTTTATCCAATGAGAGACGTCGAAGCTATATACAATGTTCAACTTCCTTGTACTATTAAAAAAAATACAGAAACAAGCATTCTGAGAGTATTGCATAAGCACTACACGTCCCCTACCGGTTTGTATTATTCTATGAAAGCTTCCAAGCATAAATCTATTTCAAAACTATTACCGGGTATAAACGAGATGTTATGCTTCAGAGATAAAAGAAAAGAGGAAATTCAAACCATATAGTTGATATTGAAATTAAATTAAAAATGGGTAAAACGATACTCGTTATTTTATCTCCTGTAATTTCGCAAGTCCATTAAGCAGTCGCTGGTAGAAATTTGTGAAAACAATGCACTGTTATGCACAATATCATTTCTTACCGTCTTCGGTAACCCGAATTAACAGACCAACCCAATAACGAACCCGATTGTAATAATACAAAAAAAACCGTGCTAAATAAATTTACAACACAATGCTTGACACTATTTTACAGAACTTATTTGTTTGTTAGAAATGATAAAAGAAATGGTACAAGTAACGCACGATATTGTTTCTGACTACATACTGGCCTCGTTTATTTATACACACCGAACCCGATAACGAACCCGTACATTAAAAAATTGGAATACAAAAAAATTAATTTTCTCAAATATATATCAACCAGACACTACAAAAGTGTAAACTTGATCTGTAGTTTGGCATTTTGAAGCTGTTCAGTAAGTTTCATTTTATTCCTCAAACGCATAAAGAAAAAAGTGTGGAAAACTGAAGTGGGACAGACTGACGGACGCAGAGGAAAGCTATAGTCCCCTCCGGTGAAACCGGTAGGGGACTAATAACAAGAAAAGGTCCTTTTGACGGTGAAAACCTTGGACTGGAATCTTTTTGCAATTTTCAAGATATCCTATGCAGTTTTGCCGCCAAAATTCTGATAAATGTTCATTAATTTGAAGAAACCAGTATGGGTGTCTAGTTTGTGTTTCTGTGTGTTTGTCATCTGCAGCTGTCCAGTATATCATGTAGCCGTCCAATAAGTAGAAACCTTTTGGACACCTACAGGTAACTTATTGGACGGGAAGCAGTACATTTAGAGATTTACTGGACTCTGTTTAACAAGTATATTTTTAGTTATTCTAGATCTTTTATATAAACTAGACTTGGATCCGTCAAAGCGTGTCTACCACCTTACTCTCATTTTTGCTATTTCGGGCTGGTTTATCGAAAATGAAAGTAGGTTTTTAATTTTTTTTTCTCAGTAATTACTTATTAGGTAAAATTCAATTATACCTTACGGACATCAACTCACATGTAATGAAATACTTTAGGTGTAAGCAATTACTCTGAGTGCAGACATTTCGTAGTTTATTGGCATAATGTCTTAATGTATAAGTATAGATGTGTATTTAAGATCAGTGCAACATACACTGTACTATCAAAACAGAGAAAAACTATTTAAGGTAGTACGAAACACCCGTGAAATGAATTATTTGAAATATTTCTTAAATACAGAAAATAATGTCTCAATTCATTGTTAAAGTAAATAATCCATAATCTTAAAGAAAAAATATAAGTCGTACCCTTCATTTAATCTAGACAGAAAAAACTGAGGTACAACATATTTTTGATAATTTCGAACCCTACATTTGAATGGTGTTTAAATGATTAAAGAATGTGTAACTTGTGATTGAATTCTTTTATAGGGATTTTAACATTATATAAATAGTGCCTGTTTGGAAGGGTAATAGTTGAAATTGACATCCCGAGAAAACCATTGTCAACCGACGCGAAGCCAATCAGATTTCAGTATTTAACACGAAAGTATAAAACTTAATTATCATGAATCAATTTTAAACAAAAAACAAACTTCAGATAGATTAGTGAAAAAAATTGTACAGTGTGTCATAACCATCACACGTGTTCTAACTTTATGCTTTAAATTTAAATATCGAATCAAAAAGGTTAAATATGAAGATTTCGTCTACAATTTTCATGAATGTTGACCTGTGTCAAATATTTTTAAACCTTAATTATTTTGAAACCCCCGGTCAAATTTTTATTATCCCCTCGCGCAACTTGTTGCGAAGGGGATATAGCATCGCTACTGTGCGTGGGTGTGTATGTTTGTATGTATGTGTGTCCATTTCAACCTTTTTAGCAAAACTCAAAGAAAACCCTCGCATGTATGTTCATCAAACTTCGTACACTTCATAAGCATGGTTAAAGGACAAACCCTATTCTTTTTCAAGGAATTTTGTCAAATATTTTTTAAAATATCGTTAAAATTACAACACTTAGGAATTTTATGTTCGACTTCCGGTTCGTGAAAGTAAACATTTCAAATCAACAACTTGATATTTTTGTTGTTGTAGGCCTTGTAAAGGTTAGAAGCAAACGTTTTAGAGGAAAAGGGAGTTAGAAGGATACTGAAGCAAGCAGGAGATTAAGTTCACTCTAATTTAATCAAAACAAGCAGCAGTCTAAGCCGAATGTCGGGCTATATTTAACGGAGAACATGTTCATAAATTAGAAGAGACTTTGACGAATATCGTCAACATGATTCATCGGGAATTCATTTCATGTAAATCGTTCAATGTATAAATACGTTACTCTTTAAAATATTGGGGTTAAAATTACGACATGTTAACTCGAATTTCTCCATAGAACAGACTAATAAATCGCCAGTCTGAGATCTTTGCTACGTTTCATTTTCAATGTCAACATGATTAACCGGGAATTCATTTCATGTAAATCGGTAAATGTAGAAATGTAGATACATTACTCTTTTTTTTAAAATTTTAGGGTTGACATTACGACATGTTAACTCGAATTTTCCCATAGACCAGACTATAAATCGCAGTCTGAGATCTTAGCTACGTTTCATTTTCAATGTCAACATGATTAACCGGGAATTCATTTCATGTAAATCGGTAAATGTAGAAATGTAGATACGTTACTCTTTTTTAAAAGTTTTGGATTGAAATCACGACATGTTAACTCGAATTTTCCCATAGACCAGACTATAAATCGCCAGTCTGAGATCTTGGCTACGTTTTATTTTCAATATGTATCTTTTTTGCCTACACTAACTGTCTAAATGCGTAATGTATGTCACCATGTCACTGAATAAAGAGAATTTATAAAACTACATTCATCACCTGCATATGGTGTTTTTGTCTCTCAGTTAATTCGATACGCAAGGGCATGCTCTTCGTATGAACAGTTTCTAAGACGAGGCAAGCTACTGACAAACAAGTTGATAAAACAGGACTATCAACAGTCTCGTTTTAAATCATCTTTTCGTAAGTTCTATGGTCGATACAACGACCTTGTCAGCAAATACAATCTTCCACTGAGTCGCATGCTGACTGACGTTTTTCATACTAATTGTTAGACCATAATTAATTACCTAATTGTCTACGGACTTTTGTGGTTTTTATTTTCCCGATTACGACAAAGAGCACACGGCGGGTGTGACCGGTCAGCAGAGGATGCTCACTCCTCCATGGCACCTGATCCTACCTCTATCTTGGAGGTCCGTGTTGCTCCGCTTTGAACTTGTATTTCGTTTTATGGATTTTTGAGATGGTTGACGGTTTGTTATTGTCATTTTTCTCATTGTAAATACACCCACCCCATGAATACACCCCATGGAGATAGGAATAAACGAATATTTTAATTCAAAGTGGTTTTTAACAAGTTAAAGATTTTTTTCTTCAATTACGTGTTTATCACTAATGATGCATTTCCCCGCACAGTATTTTTATTTCGGAAGGGGATGCTCCGCTTTGCGGTGCCCTTGTTATTTTTATCATAGCGTTACATTTTATTCAAATTTTAATAATACAATTTTTTTTTATTAAAGACCTTTAAGTGTTGGAAATTTATCGATTATTTAAAAGCAGGCACTATTCTTTCATAATTATACTTTAGACTACTTAAATTTACCGGTAAAAATATATTTCTGTGTCTTTTAAGGTATTTATGCCGTTGTAACTGAATTTAAAAGAAAGAAATGTTTTCATTTTTTCATTAAACTACAAAAGTCATTAACTTTCTGCAAATTATACAGTTTAAATCGCATTTAAAAGTATTTTATATAAGTTCGAATTTATACATTTTTTGACCAGGCCGGTCAATAAACGCCCAACTTTAAAATATTTAGTAACACGTGATATGAGAAGCTAATTTTAGAACGTACACGAGGTCGACGCGGAAACGTGGTCGGTCCGTTCGCAGTGGAATAACGCGTTCGAAGAGAAAAGAAAGAAAGAAACAGTTTGACAGAAAACGTTGTTAAATGAAAATCAATATTAAAGACCACTTTGAGCGATGGACACGTGTTAGAAACTTCGTGTTTAACTATGGGCTTGCCGGTTTCTTGCTAAAGACAGGTGGCTCACACAGCGGTGTGGGGTTTTTTTTTTGTTTAATAAATAATTACTAATAAAGGAAAAGAAGCTTATGTGTATGGTACGATATTCATTGTCTAAATATGATGAAACTTGTATAGCTATCACTCGAATACTTAAAATCTATAAATTGTATATATTTTGAGTCTAGGGCCCCCAGACGGGATAATTTTGATGTTCTATTATAATACATGTTGTATGAAAATAATAATCAATTGCAAAGGAGCTCTCATTGATTGTATTCTACACTGATACGCAACCATTCTCATAAAATGCAGATGACAATATAGCTGATATTTTTCTATAACAGCACACAAACCTGTTTATATGATTTCAAACAAATGTAAACAAACCTGTCGTATTACCTCGTTATACATGTTGCTTTTCTTAATTACTATTCCCGCGCACATGCGCAAATCCGCCTCAAACGTTAATCGTTTATGAATATGCATAGGTAAATCGCCGTTATTCATTTTCAAATTATGGCTAGTACCTCGTTAATATTTATCAAAAAATTACAAAATTTTCTATAAAATTCTTTTTTTATATATCAAGTCATGCTGACAAAATTTGGGTCTTGTTTTCAACATTGCAAAAATGCCGTTAAAAACGGCATATATAACCTTAAGTAACAAAGTGGTATTCTGTATAAATAGCAGCACAAATATTTGTAACATATTTAATAAGTAACTTATTGGCAATAAAATTCTAAAAATTACATTTTACACTCCGCTAGGAGAGGCTTGAGACAATGTTGAAAAAAGTGAGGTCAGATTCCTTTTATATTATATATATGAACAGGTTTCATTTCAAATAACATAATATTAAATTTTCAGAAAAATTTAAGATAGGAAAATTTTGGGCTATATGTTGAGTACATGTACTACCTTGTATTGTCAACACTTTGTTTACATGAAATGCTGTTTTACTTTGATTGCTATGGCATGATGATGAAAAACAAATCTTCATAAAGATAAGATTTTTGACTGAGAGGAAGAGAGCTAATCCGTGGAAAATTAGATAAACAAAAGAGCAAATGTAGTTCAATATTTGGTTTCGATAACCGAGTTTTACAAAAGACGACCTTTGCCTCACTCTCTTCATCTCGCGCTTGGTTTACTTTTGTGCAGTAGTATCGGCTATAAACGTCGACTTGTTCAATGTCATATTCGGTTTGATGGAAGAAATGTTGAAACAACGTGTTATCAGGCGAAAGTAAATGGTTTGTTTACAAACATTGTAATAAAAGTCAGTTGAAAAACGGTGCCTCTCTCACTCTCTGGAGCCTTGTACTTTCTTCGAAAAGATCAATTTAATCCATGAATAGAATAACGAAGCTTTAACGAAGCTGAACAATTTTAATCTGTTTTGCATTGTAGTTATGCAGTCATATGCATTATAAAAACCATCTTTTTGGTCAAACCGGATCAATTGATTAGTGTTAATTTTTCCTAGGAACTTTTCACTTACATGGAGCCATTCAGGAACATAATTGGCTAAGAATATTTTTAACCTTAGACGCACTGTTTGGCCCAAGAAAAGTGAGAAGAGAATTGCAAACTAATGTCATCTTGAACAATGCTGTTAATTATATGATTATGAAGTGAGAGCTGAATGGTCGTGGCCATTTTTAGACTTTCGACATTCGACATTCGAACTTTAGAGAAGTTAAAATTAATGGATTTTTTTTAAATTAAACAATTATAGTGTACAACTTAACAAATTATTTTAAAATTTTCTTATTGTTAATTTCTTGACCACCCTGCCTCCTTATTACTCAATCCGGGATGGTAGAGATCGTTTTATTTTTGTGACTTGATATTTAAAAATTCAAATGTAACTGTTTTAGATGATACGACAAGGACAATATAATTTTGATATACAAATTGGTAATGTAATTAATTATAATTATACTAAAGCACCGCACATTGCTGTACAACTGTCATCGATATTATGGACCAAAGATGTAGTACCCAGTCCGTCATAATTTGATGTTCTGTACTTTTCGACGTAGTTTCTCATATAACTATATACATTGTAAAACTATTTACTGTCAACTGTAAATATTGATAATATATACTGTAGATATTATTGAACGAATGTTATTTCAGTTAAACAGAATTGCAAAATTCAACATCAAAACTTATCAGTTCAATTTCAGAAGCTTCATGTACCATGAATAGAGGGATATTTATTTCTCTTGGTGTATTAAAACCAACATTTCCTTGTTTTTCATTATTTTACTTCCTTACGAAGACGTAAAATACCACACATCTTTTGAAAGAAGATAAATTATTGTTTCATTTTTTACATTTTTTTTCTCTATATGTTACCGGCCGTTGAAATACACCCACATTAATATTTTATCAACGGTCTTTAGAATTACTTAAGATGACATTATGTATTTTAAATCAAATGCATTTAAACACGAGAACTTAAATTTCTACTTTGAATTCTACTTTGCATTGATAATAAATCAATTATCAAACCTACGTACGATTATGTGAATCCTTGTGTCAACTTTGCAAATATCTCTTAATATAAATTTGCGCGGCTTTTACTTGCAAAAAAAAATGATCAATCAACTTCTAAAAGAAAATCAACGCGACCTAGATCGGGATTTTTTAAAAATTTATTTTTAACACCATTTATTTAGCGTTTAACCATTAATCAACGGACATGAAGATGCATTCGAAATGTATTTATAGAAGGCAATTTTTTCCTGGAGCGGTTGTACTTGGGCTCTCTTTGTGGGGGATACTTAGTCCGTGGGTGTCCCTGTTGTTTTGCAACTCTCCCATGTCTTTAAATCCAAGAATTTCTTTTATCAAGATTGATTCCAAGATTTTTCACCACGGAAGAAAATTAAGCTGTATAATCAGTATCGCGATGACTGATCACGTACATTCACTGCCAATAATAAGTTTGTGTTATTCTTGTTTAAAATGTAATTAAATTTGGTTACTAATCGGAAGTTATATGTATAAAAGAAATGTCAGAAGGTATTGATTTACACAATTTATAATGCTCGCAAATCGGTGTTGGAACATAAGTGTAAGTTACGAAGAGCGATAAACTCATGAATGAAGAGAAATCCTGCCTATTTGTGAATTGTGAGACAGAACACGGGAAACTTTGATAACAGCTAACCCAAAGGAAATACCGACCTAAAATTCAAATATAGAAACCTATGAAATCAAGATGTCACCATCAAACTATTTGCCATTTATGTTTTTATATCTGGGTCCCTTTTAAGTTGTTGTTACATCAATAAATCCACAACACACTTTTAAAGATAATCGAAATTCCTTTTCTAGAGCATAGTTTCAAACGAATGTGTTACGGGTTATGTAATTATATTTATTTGACGTGTCGACGAAGTATTTTAACCTAAATGGTTTGCATTACAGTTAAACCTTCTGTATGTATTTCTATTCGCATTTAACGTTTAAATTAGAAAATTTGATCTCTCTGGAGACCAGACGACTCTTTAACCTAGATGTTTAGTGTTGGTATTTTTGTCTTTTTGTTGGCACGTACACACTGTAACGATATCGGAGTTTTCCAAGATGGATTTTTCTTTCGTTTTTCCTGGTGCTTTGGCTTTGCTCGTTTGAATCTTCACGCTGAATGTAGTACTAACTTAGCCCACCACCATCTAAACAATTGCAATATGAACAAGAATTTCAGTAGGACAGAGTAAGTTTGCTACTCTTCAAGTACGCTCAAATTTTCAATGTTTGTTTCAGGTCTCTAATCTCTAACACAATTGCTACTCACAACAAAGGTGCACAAGTACAGTAAAAGCGTGTTTTCACGTCGTTTTGTTGTAACGGTTTACGCTCCGAGTCTGCTTTTGCAAGGCTGCATCCGAACGCTTCAGGATACAGCTGCCGGACGTAGGCAAATCAGTAACAATATAAGCAGAAGAAATAAGCATATATTGTCTTGCTACTTCTCAATTACTTCAATGATCGTGTTTAGAACAGTGGATGTTAGCTTTTAATTAACAACAAATTTATTTGATTTCTTGAATGATTTTTACAGATTTAGCTATTAGTGAAGAAAAGAATTATTTTCATTGCCATGGCGTGTCAAACGTTACAATATTTGATCTTTTCCATTTAATTTTAAGAATTTTCATATTAAAGATTGTATAATTTTCGTTTGATTTTTTAATTTGAATTATTTCCTTTCCATTTGCAATTTACTGTACAGTTTTGATTTTATTTTTAATTAATTTTTTTTTTAATTTGTGCTGTTTGATTAAAATTGTTTTATTCATGAAAAATTTCATTTTTGCACTGTACTTGTGATATAAATGTTAAAGTTGTATTGTGTGATCTTCATTTTAGATTCGTATAATTGTAAAAGGTCTTCAATTGTGATATACCTCAGCAATTGTTTATTTTGATTAAATACTAGTATGGATATCGATCATTATTTTAATCTTACTCTCTATCAATCTGATTAACTAATGCGTTTTATAAACGATGGTTCATCATTAAGTATAACTAAATAATTAATGTCCTATCACTCATAGGGTATCACATGACGCTGAATAATTTCAGCTCGATAGCGTACGCCGGTGAGATTTCCATTGACAATTTGTAGAGGGGTCCTTCCACGTGCTGATATTCCACCCCACACCATAACGCTACCTCCACCAAATTGTCGACGTTGCACAACACGAGCGTCCTGGTAACGCTCCCCAACGCGACGATACACCTTACAACGGCCGTCACTGCTATCCAAATGAAATCTGGATTCATCACAGAATATTGGCCCAGTCCTGTATTCTGAATCGCAGATGTCGTGTGCACCACGCTAGTCTGGCGATACGATGACGTTGAAGCAGTACTGGGCGCACCGCTGGACGTCTTGGTCTGATGTTTTGCTCGCACAGACGATTACGCACAGTTCTTGGACTAATTGGTCGAAGCCCTGGAATGCTACGGGCAGTCAAACTTGCTGTCTGGAAACTGTTTCTCAGATGCACAAGTATAATGTGGTTGTCCTGTTGACGTGACGTCACACGAGGTCACCCAGAGCGCGGTCGATTCTGGGTGTTGCCAGATTGTTGAAAACGTCTCCATAATGACTGGATGGTGTTCCGATGAACTCCAAAGTGTCTTGCTACAGTATTTTGTTCCATTCCAGCTTGCAGCATCCCAACAGCACGATTATGTTGGTTTTCGTTGAGTCGTGGCATGACATAGGGGTAAATTTTGTTGAAACTAAAGTGATTTCCTTAACAAAAAAAGTTTAAACAAATCCTTTACAGTTCTTATTCCAAACAGTATTGGCCCGTAAAACTCGTGCGTACAAATTCTTCAATAAACAACAGGTGCTCACTAACCATGAAAAAGTCCGTGCACCCGGACGGTTACCATCCGATATTGTCAAAAACAATACCATTATTGATTGTTTAAATTTTATAAATACAAACAATAGATATAGAAAAATTATAATAAATTTTATAATGCACAGTTTCTTTTTTCCGCTAGTATATTTGATTTACGTTAAAATTTGATAAAGTTAATTAATTAAGGGTGTTGCTTAATTTGCAAAAAAACTGTTATCTATATGGTGTAGGACCTGCTTATTAGACGGCCAAAAACCTTGACCTGAAATTGCTTGTTTATCATATGTTTCAGTAAAAGTTCAGCTGTATGAATTGAATTTGCTTTAAAAACAGGTGTCCAGACTTTTGAAAAGTGTCAACATTTTTTTAGATGCACCATATTTTTATCTGTTCAACTGCATCTAATGCATAAGGATAATGAATGTCACTTTGATAAATACACATCAGGTGTATCTTGAAAACCATCATTACAGGTTTTGATAAATGTACGGTTAAAAATTTATCACATCCGTTTCAACTTTAATCCCATGATTCATATGCATCAAGCAATTCAAACTCTCAAAGAAGCCGGTCTTCGAATTATTCCAGTGGTATCTTTCTGTCACGAAAGCGAAACGATTTTATCATGACTCTAATTTTATCTCGCAGTAACAATCGAACAAAAAGACATGTCCTGCTGATCTGTTAATGTCGATATTTGCATAACTGTCTGCTAACGGTACACGGCCAGTTATAAATGTCACACCAACGGATAAAATTTTCGTAATTTTTTATGTCTTACTAATATAAACCATAATAAAGACACCCCAATTAAGTTATTTTCTTATCGCAAAGTCAAAGTAATAGATAACCCACATCAATATCGTTTCAGAGTGCTATTCGCACCCACACTAATCTTGTAGACATTGTCAGATTTTTATTTTATTTCAAAACACGTCGACATTTGGTCAATGTGCGTGACTTTGTTTTGTGACTAGTAATGTTTTTTCAATGATTTTCTTGTACAATAAAAAGGTTTTGAGATTTACTTTCACGTTCTATTTTATAAGGTTCTATTGAGGGTAGTCTGTTTAACTGTTTCTCAGCCATTTACATGTACTGATATTTGTTAATGTGTTTTTTTAGTCCGTCGTCCGTCCGTCTGTCTGTAAACTTTTCCCTTTTTGTGATCGGCTTCGGCCGATCACAGTTGTGTCCATATGAGGCATCCGGCAAATTTTACTATTTGCGCACGCATTTCGCCTTGCACTACTTTATTTACTTTGCAATGACAACCTCATTTAAATCTTTTATAACACGTAGAATACTAAATAAATGTTACTCTAATCCGTTTGCCTTGAAATTAAAACGTTTATACAGTTACATACAAACTGATTCTAATCAAGTTTGTCTACACATATGCGTAAGAATATTTATCGGAAGTATAATTCGCCTACTAAAAGTATAGCATATTCATGCCTTGCTATTTCGGAACGGAGTAAAGTCAAGTCGTACCCAAAATGAGTCGTACCCAAACAGAATCATAATCCATTTGTCCGGAGATAAACATGATATTTGGATTGTAAATAAAAAGATACGCTTTTAAGGTTAGGTTTTGAATTAATTACAATTTAGAAATTTCAAGATAATTGAATGTAGAATTTTGGTTATCTTCAAACAAAGTTAAATGTCATCTCCTTTAAGTTTGCCAAAGAGTTTCCTATATCAACATTTGATAGACAACTATTGCAGGCATGTAGCATCGTTTTTGAAAGTAGGGGGCTTGACAAGCAAAAAAAAAAAAAAAAAACCCTGCCCCCCCCCCCCCCCTGCTACGTGCCTGTAAATTCGTTTACATGCAATCTTATCTTTGAAAAAATGTTACTTATATCGGAAATTAAATCAACAAGACGGTGCTATATACAGTTTGTTGCATGTACATTAACAGAGCTGACCAATGATATTAACCTACATGCCGATCATTCCTTTAAAAGGAATACTTGTTTGACTTCTTCTCTAGAACCACTGGCTAAAATTACCCAAACTTGGTACAAAGCATTCATATGGAAAGGGGTTTCATAATTGTTACAATAAAAGACAAACTCTTTTTCAAGAAGAGAGAACATCACGAAAAATTGAAAATAGGATGCGTGACTTTAAAATCTTCTTTTCAAGAAACACTGAACCAGAAATATCAATATTTATACAAGAGCTTGTATATGTAGTAAAGATTCAAAATAGTGTAGTGTAGTGTAGTGTAGTGTAGTGTAGTGTAGTGTAGTGTAGTGTAGTGTAGCGTAGCGTAGCGTAGCCATATTTTTTTTTTTAGATATTCATTTTATATCACCAAACGCATTTTTTTTTCACACTTACTTGGCATATGTAAAGTTTATTTATCATTATATCTTTCATAACCAAATAATTTACTGTTAATTTGAGTGACTTTTTCCAGGTGTGTTATTCCACCTTAAAGTATAACATAAAATATAGAGAAGATTGTTTAAATCTTCTTCTCAAGAACTACAGTGCTAAAGTGTGTGAGAATACTTTGCAAGCATCCTCAGATAGTGTAGATTTTAAATTGTTAAAACCAGGACCCCCGGACCATTACTGGGACACCAAGATGGGTGTCCCAGTAAGAAACATATATAGGAAATATTTCTTTTAAAAAAATCTTTTCAAGAACTACACTACTATAATTTGTGATATTACTATGCAAGCATCCTCAGAAAATCTAGATTCTAAATTGTTAAAACCAGGACCCCCGGACCAATACTGGGCCCCAAGAGGGGTTCAAAGTTCAACGTTCAAATATATAGAAAAATTTCTAGAAAAAAATCTTCTTCTCAAGAACTACAATGCTACAATTTGCAATATTAGTATGCAAACATCCTAAGATAGTGTATATTGTAAATTGTATACACTATGACCCCCCTCCCCCGACTAATTCTGGGGACCCAGAAGGGGTTAAAGGTTAAACACAGATATATACAATTACATTTTAAAAAATCTTTTCCTTAAGAAATACAATGCAAAGTTTAGTTATATTGCTATTTAAGCATCCTCATATCTTCATATCCTCTTGTAAAGGTTACAGAGAGCTTCACTTTTTTATTACTTATAAATCGCTCACTGTTTTATAATTATTTATAAATATTTTTTTGTTGGTCAGACCCATAGGCCTCTTGTTTCTGGGAAATATTGGTTTTGCTAAAGAAATACGATGTAAATTGATTTTTTTAACTGGTTGGTAAGACCCAACATAACTTTCAACTATAATAAATATTGTATTTTTGCCTTCTGAAGGTCAGTGACTCTAATCAACTTAGAATTAATTACCAAGTGTAAGAGCATTTTTCAAAAACTCATTCTGTAATACAACCTGAAGACCAGAAGAGAATATAAGGCTTCATTTTTCAACCGTTTGAAAGGAGAAATATAATTGCCAGCTTATCACCTCCCTTTTAATCCCATAATTAAATAGTATTTATTTCAAAGGACATTCTCAGTCAAAATATTTGTGTGACATTTGTTTTTGACCGACGGGCTGCATGTCATAATAATCGCAAGTAATTGTTATTATCGAGTTATAATTCACTATCACCCCCATCTCGTAGAATTATTTACGCCACATGTCTCCAACTTACTGAGGTTTAGATTTTACAATAGTTTACCGATTTGCCTTTATTATCTTTCTAACTGAAGGGGATTCATTTATCATTTTCAGAACGTCTCTTTTTATTCATAGCAGACTTGTAATTTGAGCGGCCTACTTACAGCACCGTCTTGTGTTATTGGAAATTGTAATTGTAATATCGCTCCGATATTTTCAGGTCATCTGAGTCACTTAGCCATCTTCGTGGGAACATGGTATCTTCTACGGATAATTGATATTAACGCAAAATAAATATTTTTCATAGCTTCTTTTGTTTGAGGCAAAAAATGATTATTTAATCTTGTTATTGAAATTTGAATAAAATACAATGTATTAGAAATAAGAATTTCAGAGCGTGGGCAAAAACGACAAAATTACAGTTACTCAATCAGTTTAACCATACAAGAAATTTGTCTTCAGAGTTTTTTAAATCACTTATGTTTGTCGTCTTTATGCTAATCAGCACTTAAGGTTGTCAACCAAAGACCTTCACGCTATCCTGAGTGTCTTGTTTCTATCTCTGGACCTGTGTCCATGTCCAGTTGTTCTTTAAAGAATTAAAATTTCTTTCTCCAACTATCCTTTCAGGGTTTCTTTTGGTCTTCGTATGTTTCTCTGGTTGGTTGATAACCATTTGCAACCCCTTGGCTGGAGGTCAGTGCATTTACGTGTGTGCCCTTTCCGAAGGCATTATCTCTTTCTTAGATGTTAACTAGAATAGAGTAGTGGTGTTTTTACCAGAAAATGTGTCCTCAAAAAAAAAGACAACAGTTTTATTTGTATTGGCTTTTGTTTTTAAGAAAAGTTTAGCTCATCCCAACCAAATGTTTAAAATGTGTTATTATTTGATCTACTGTCGTCTTTCCATCAGTATTAAGGGGCCTTGTCACTGTGCATTTCTTAGAATGATTTTAATGAAATTAAGGTGGCTCACTACACCTTGAAATATTTTCTCAAGATCAGCAGAAAATTACTTGATTATGATAGATATCATAATGGATAAAAAGTATTTAAGTCAAATAGGCAAAAAAATGTGAAATTTTGGATGAAAAATTACATTTTCGAAAATTTAATTCAGTAAACATGAACAAAAGCTACAGGCGAATTCGAACTCATGTTCTGCGGTTCAGAAGCCGAATACTTTAACCACTGAGCTACGAAGATATACTAAACCAATCGAACGATATAAACAGTTTAACAAAACATTTAAATCGTCATCTTCTGACGTTGTGTCTTAAAAAGTATAAGTCTAGTTGTAGTGAAGTACCTTAAGGCAAGATAAATTTCCTGCTCTAATTTTGAAGAATTATTTATCTGCAACTTTCTAACTTCTTTTGTGAGCTATCTGAAATTGAGACGTTTTAATTTTGTAATCACCATGATCCCTAAAAACTACATGTAGAAGGAGTTACAAAATTTGAAGACTAATTCCGTGGACGCAAAATACAAGTACTATAAGTATGCAGGCGTGGCAAATTTATAATTTGTTTATTTTCATGACAGATCAAATATCTCCTTCCATTATCTGCCATATGTTCTCATCTTTAATTATCGAATCAATTGTTTTTCTCCGGATACTGTAGGTTCCGAGTGAGTTTTATTAAACGCCTATCAAAAAACATTCTATATCTCCAGCTTTATCTTTTTTACTTTTTAGGAAGTATCAGGCATATTAAGGAAAGTCAGGACTGTTCTTTTGTCAGATGCAAATAGGTAATCGATTTTTGAAGAAGAAAAAAAACCCTGATTTTAATTTTCAAAGATAATAAAAGTGCGTGATATATTCGGTAGGTTTTTATAAATCTGAACTTTTTCTTCTCTATACATTGTCACATAAAACCGATTCGAAGAAATATGCCTGTAGCCTAATTTACATTTACTCGTTCTCAGAAAATGAATTATAATATAAGTAAATAATTTTTCCGGGTGACATTTGATGACCGCATCAATGGTTACATGTTTATCATAGGCATAATTATAATGATACGGGTTAAGGTGGTATGGGGCACCTGTCGATATTAAAATGAATAAAAGTACATTATAATCAAAACACTTTAACCATAGTAGAATTTTCAAATTTACAATATTTGACCAAAAATTATGTTTTAAAAATTTTGGAATGGTAAAAATTATGAAAGCTCCATCCGGATTCGAACTAATGACTTACAAATTCGTAGTTAACGCTCTAACCCATTGCGTTACGCTGGTGGGTATAAATTATATGAAAGGAAAAAATAAAAAAATAATACTTGTTTTTATTTTTTATTTCAATAGGAAGTAAGTGACAATATTAAGGTGTCTAATACCACCTTAATGTGCTAGGTGCTAATACCGTCTATGATGAATGTGCATAGTTTATTATTTCCTAAAATCACGACTCGCTGTGTACGTGAGCTCAAACAATCGGGTACTCGGAGATAGCGTGTCTTGCAATATGTAGTTATCATCATATCACAGGCACCCAACCTATCCTCAATGAACAGCGTACATTGAATGGTATTCCAACACCCGCACTTTCACGTTTGTTTAATTACATTCGTTATAACCTTTAGTGCTCTTCCAGTTCGATCATTGTATATGAAAATGTCAGAAACTTTTAATACCTGAGGTTCGTTTACTCGGCGTCGCTATTAAACATTTTTAGATTTTTTTTCTCTCCAATCAAATAAAGTTCTCGTTTGCCTGACATTGTTCAAAGTTTGCCAACACTTGCAGAAAAGCAAACAATTCTCTTGCAGAATTAGTTTCAGCGACCAAAAATAATTTGACAGGGATGATGAGTTTGTAATGACAAATTGGCTTATTCAAATTCATAGAGATGACCACGTATTAAAATTTAAGCACTTTTATTGTCAATCTATTATCAATAACTGAAACACAAGCAATATAATTATCTTATTCATCATTTTTGTTTTAAATCTTTTTACTAGGTAGTTGTTTAATAAAATTAAAAGACTACAAAGTGACAATATTTGAAATACTTGGTATAAGATTAAAACCTACAGTATTGTACTCTCCAAAGTTGTAAACCCTTTATACCTCATAGTTTTCCGTAAATATGAAGACTCCTGTGTGTATCCGTTTCGAGGAAATTCAGACCACAGATAATTTTTCGTAAATTTTGTTAAACAAAAATTTTGAAACAGCTAACATTTTTAATTTCGTGCACATCTTAAGGTCACAACCCATGAAAATATGACGAAAAAAGTTATAAAAACCTAGTTACGTTCTTGTATTTGGCAAGATATTGCAACATTATGAAATCTGTCGAATGGATTTCTGTAGCTAGATTTCTTTACAAGTGATATAAATTTTTCATTAACTACCAAAAATAAAGTTGAGTTGACACATTGCTTGATAAATCTGGACTTGCACAGTATCGTTTTAACATTATCGTCTTTAAATAGAATCAAGGTTGAAACGCAAACACCATTTAGTATTTCCAGACAATAAATAGGACATTTGTGACGGATCATCGATACATGTTCTCTTGCAATAAAACAGTTTATTACGAACTACTACATCTGTCGAAGTCGAGCTCGAGCGAGAATATAGAAAATCGGTTATATGTTTCAAGATTTATCCCCCGCTTATAGTATTCAATAAACATAGAAAAAATGCATCGAAGCTCTTATTTCAAAAGATTTAGGAAGTGAATGCTCAGCTAGTACATTTCCCCAATAATTTAAGTGGTTTTGACTAGGGTAAAGACAATACATGAGCTAACAGAATGATGAGCACTGGATGAGCTCTAGGCAAGACAGTTGTCAAATACAAATTGGCCTTTCGTTAATGATAACAAATGCTCAGGTGAGGGATAGGGAACCAAGTAATATTCAAACTAATTTAAACCGATGGTTAAGTCATCGGAATGCTTCATATTGTCTTACAAATTATTCTTAAGGAGGCCGACTTGTGTTATCATTGCAAAATATTTTGCCCACCATGGTAAAACAGAGTGTTTTTTCACTCTAAAAGAAAAAAAACAACACAATTTACAAATCTAATACAATAAACAAAAACACAATAGAACAAAAAATTAAAAAGATTATAATTTGCAAATATATTTAATTGATAGTCATTATTGTGGTGTTTTTGACATTTTTAAGAACTAAAACTCTTATGGAGCAGGTGTTGGAAATTGATAAAATGTAAAAACTATACGTTCATGATTTAGAGAAATGAACATGTTGGATTTATTTTCTTTATGCACGATTCCTAAATCTATACTACAAGTATTAACTTTCAAGTGCCAAAAATGCCATTTTTGAAATGTTTCTGTTGTAAATTAACCTGTGTTTTAAGAAAGTCCTTGAAAATAACTATCTTACAAGTCAAAGCGGGTTCAGCATATTATAAAAATAGAGTTTTCATATTGTTTCTTTTTTCACCAAAAATCCAAAGTCGGACTTTTGAAGATGGAAGCAGAACATTTCATTTTTAATATTCATCTTTACTTTATATTATAGCTGATAAAACATTCATGTAAGTAAAATACATTTTATTCGCAGTTGTTACTGCTATGGTATTTTTTTTATTTCAAACATTAAGTGTTTATGCATTGTTATATTTTTCATTTTTTTTTTTTTTTTTTTTTTTGTTTGTTTGTAGAAATTGGTTTACGTATACGTTTTAAATAATGTATTTCTTTTCAGGAGGCGTTATTTTTTATTGTGTTTGAATAAGTCTACGTTGATTTTTCAGTTCTTCGTCGTTTATATAAAATACTACTCCACATCATTTTACCTTTGAAAATTACATGGTCTCTATCCCTTTTATGGTACCAGACAATGAAATCGCTATACTCCAATAAACTTTGATTATTAAAAATCGGCAGACAGTGGGTGTTTGAGTTTGGATAATAATATCTAAGGTGACATGTACAGTTTTCATCTTAATGCCTCTTGTTTGGTAGTTCCCTAAAGATCCATCCTCATTTATTTCAGATGGGAACATAGAGGGGATCCACAGTTAATAAGAAACATCATTTATAGTTCTTAGGTTTTATTTAAGTATGTGGCGAGGAAACAGTTTATATTTATAGTTATAAATACCTGTATTGAGTAAAACAATTACATGTGTCTGCAAAATAATTTTTTGTATACTGTATTTGTTTTGTTTATTTTAATTTTTTGGTTGTTGTTGGTTTTTTTGGGGGGGTGGGGGGCTGGGGTTGGGTGCTTATTAGTTTCTGCTTTGTTTTTTATGAGATAGAGTTTTTTTTTTATTGATTTTAAGATAAATACTGTTAATATGTGCATGGCATTGTATTGTATTTAATTGTGTAAAGCTAGATAGAAATATATACTTGTTTTTCATGTGAGCGACGTAGACTATGGGCCTTTATCAAAATATAAACCTTCTCAAGTGTCACCTCACCAGAAATGCAAATATTCACAAAAGGTTACTGTATAAAGTGTCGATTTAAGTTGACCCCGGTTCAATAATTAGGTCCTAGAAGAAGGTCAAAATTCTACAGTAGATATATAGAGAAATATCTACTGATGAAATACTTACATGATACAATCTATAAATTGCACTTGGTATTATCCGTTGCATCTAGGAAAGGTTCTTAGAAAATACAATCCTACAATTTGTGATGTTTCTTACAATACAATGTACTGTAAGAATGAAATTGTTCAAACCTTGACCCCTGCACCAACTAATGGGCCCCAGAAGGGATGCAATTGAAAGTTCTGCGTGTGCGCATCTATTAACGACCTTCTCTGAATATTAGTAAATTTTCTTAAATTCTAAACTAAACTGTTTTTCCCAAGCATTTTTTGTTCTGGTTATAAGAAATTCTAATTTATGGAAACTAAATTGAATTAAAACGGTGATTTATTCGATAAAAAAAAAAAGATCTTTGTGTTGTTGAGTTCATGATCTATGTAGTAACTAACGGCCTGAGCGGACGCCCGCGATCGCCGGTACCGCGGTGGAATAATCAACGATAAATGAGACAATTATACGACAACATTCTGTCATTTTATGTTAAAGAAACAAATATAACTAGCGGTAAAGAAATCAGCTTATCATTATGGCGTTATTTATAAATTGATCAACAGATTATTACCGGCGGATAACAATTTCACCTAGCGTAACCTGGCGTCATATTAATAGTATTGATGCTTGTAAAAAAAATAAGCTTTTTTTTTCTTCAAACCGCATAGAGAGAGAGAGAAAAAGGAAGGGAGGGAAAGAGAGAGAGAGAGTAAAGAGGTTATAAATAGCCGGCTCCTGAACGCCTGGGCTACTTGGCGAGTGATCTACGGGTGACAAAGAATCGACCTTTGGTTATAATAAGTCGCCTACCTAAGTATTCCATATAAAATACAGCACCACAGAGAGAGAAAACGTAGTCTTGCGGTAGTTTTTCTTAACGGAATATGGACTTCCGATCTGTCGTGATTGCTGCGCTTTTACAAGTCCCCCTTCTGTGCATGGTAAGTACCTCTTTGCGTGTTTTTTTTTTCTCCTCTCTCGTTGTAACTCCCTCTATCTCTCTTTTAATGTCAACATTGATTAGTACTGAAGAAACATTAGTGTATGTTTTACAAAATAATGGCCATCACTTTTCGTGCAAGGTCGAACTACTTTTTTTTTCTAACCCCCAAACCCTTGAGAAATAAACATCGCTGCGTGATGAATTACCTTACGAAATTTTTAGTCTATATTCAAAAACATATTTTTTCTCATGCCGGTTTTCATTTCATTTGAATTTTAATGCCTGTTATTAGCATTGCGTCTATATTTTCTTAATACAGTGTTTAGTAATTAAGCTTCACTAATTGCATAGTTAACAAAATTATTGTTTACCTTTAATAAAATCCAATGTGTAATTCTTTGAATTTTCTGCAGATTTGTTTCGTATTTCTGTATGCCAACACCTGTTGTATTGAATGCAATGTCTTCGCTTACCAATTATGCTTCTAAGTAGGTATTCAGATACGGGTTATATTTAGATATATGAACTTTGCTCAGGACACGTAAAGGGGAAAATCATATACACAAGACTTTGCTGGTTCTTATACATGTACAATATGAATATTGAGTGAGATATAGGTAGTCAAATTTATTGGTGAACAAAACAAAAAAGAGAAATAAAACATTAAAATGAAATTAACCAGGGAAAATCGGAGAATGATTTTTTTTTTAAATCTCTTCAATAACACGAATAGTTGCTCATTTATTTTGATTGTTAAGCGTTTAAGAACATTCCGTCAATTTTAGAAAACTTAAAGTTTAACATGTCCATCGAACAGTCATGTTGTAAACTTTGAATTTACCGGGTGGCAGTAAATACAAAATTTACAACATGACAACAGTTGTAATGTTGTAAATTTTGTATTTACTGCCACCCGGTAAATTCAAAATTTACAACATGACAGAACCCAGAATTGTTATTCGATCGTGACTTTTGCTATATATTTCAAAAATTAAATATATTGATGGGAGGGGTTGTTTTTCTTTTTCATCAGACATATTGTTCAGTAAAAGTAAGTCAAATCTATTTGCAAAAAATAAAAATAAAAATTGGGGTCATTTTGAAAAAATTAATTTACCTGAACAAGAATTCGTCACAGATGTTTTCGAGACAGTTGCGTAATTAAATGAGAAGAATGCACGTGTAACGACATAAAAATTTGTGTCATTTAATTTCCTGCTTCGTTCATTTCACTTGTGGGAGTAATAAATATCAGGTGTTTAACTAAAAAATGTCCACATTTACAAAACAGGTCAATACTGAAAACTTCCGTTATACCGATGGATCAGGCAATTCGTAAAAAGACGTCTAAATTTTATAGTTAAAACGATCACTGAAAAGTTGTGAACGAAAGCACTCGACTTCTCTCTTTTTATTTGCCTATATATTGAACACTGAAAACAAAAATTAGGTCAATGTTGTTATTTAATCCTCTTTTTGCAATTACAGTTTATCTCGGAACATTAATCGTAGCAAATTGAGAGCATGCACATTTGAATACTAGTGGTTGACCTTATTCTATAAACAATGATTTATATGTTGACGGCCAGGAAAAAAGGTGGAGGGAAAAACTGGTTATGAAGTGAAAATTACCAATTGCACACTATACTTTATGGGACAGGAAGCCTTAGAAATCATTTCATTAACAAAACATGGTTCAGGCGGAAACTCGCCACCCCCGCTGTAATCACTCCCACAAATTTTACTGTGGAGACTTAGCGGGCTATTGTTAAAACAATACATCATGACATCTATGGAGTAATGCTGTTGCATTGTTTACATATAGATTAAACTATCGATTTTTATTTCTGTGATCTATTGAACGCGACCCGTCAACTCTGCTATTTTGCATCGGTTTTTTTTTTTATATTGGTGAGTATTTATATTCAGCGTACGTGCTTATTCATATAACTGATTTACAAGAGTCTCGTCCCCCAAAAATGTATTTTAAAGTACTTTATCAAGATGTACACTATGAAAAAAAAATGGTTCAGATCCTCGCCAATATACTCGACATGTTTTAATTCCTTTTATTTCTTTCAAAGTGTGTTAATGTACATGTACTTAATGTACTTTAAATTTCCGCTTTGCTAAAATGAATACTAGACTAATAGATTAAAGGATTTAAGATAGCGAATTTGAAGGCGGGATAAGCAAGGTTTACAGAGAATTAGAAGCAATTGACCCTTTCAAAAAATCCATGTAATAACTTCCTAATGACACTTTTGGTACATTGTGAATTTCTGGTATTTCCTTGTTAAGTCTTGCTTTTCAACGACACCATTCATAATGCAGCAAATAAACCATATAATGAATATGCAACATGGGACTTCTATGACGTCAGTTCAGATCCGAATGACCTCTTGGCTGTTTTTGAGCAATAACCCGTGTAGTAAACTAAGTGCTTTCGGGAAGAATTTTCAATAGTTTTTAAGAGCTCGTGCTTAAGGACTAAATCGTAAGAATTCTCAATTTATTGTTGTATGTTGGGGTCCTAGATACAGATATTTGACATGAGTGATATCACAAGGCATTATTTGGCGACGGCCTAACACCGAGTTACGGTAAAAAAAAAAAACTTACAGAAATACATGTATATATTTAGAAGAAACACAATTTGATTTTTTTTTTGTTGTTCAGAAGGGTTACAAATCGCTAGCAGTTATGAATAAATATATTTTTGGTTTGTTCTGTTACAATTTACAGCATGTTTTTTTTCTCGTGCAACATTTTCCGTGTATAATAAATATCATATGACCTGACGTAATGGCTCTTTTTTTAATTTTGTGATTATTTTTCCGAAATTACGAAGTCAACGAAGAATGTAATATTGAAGGGTTTCTCAAGCAAGCAGCCAAAGAAATCGATGCAATGGAACTTAAAAAGGACAACAACAAAAATCAGAGAGTGCATGAGAAATGTACATGTAACTTATTGTGGAATCGATCAATGATTGATGAATTTGATTGAATATTGGTTAGTGTATCGTAGTTGAATCATTTCAGTCCACATCAAAGTTAAGCATAGATATAAAAAAAAATTATAAAGGTCATGGGGTTTTTTGGGGGAGGGGTGGGGGTTCAAATCATGAGGATGCTTGGTCATTAACAGGTTACCTGTCAGATGTACTTTAAATTTTTAGATATGATTCGTTAAGCTATAATCTATTATTTAGTAAAAAAAAAAATCCATAAATTTTCACTATTTTCACTATTTTGTTGTGCGCAATGATAAACCAGATATGGTCTAGATGACGAAAAAAATAAAATTGTTGATTGTTAATTGAAAATTTTTTACATGTTTTTCAATTGGCAACTTTCATATATATGCGGCATTTAAAAACTATAACCAGTATTTAACAAAAAACAACAACAGACCACCAGTTTATTACATGTCTAGCTTGATCACCGTTCGAGCCAACTGCCATCAACGTAGTATTCATAAGCCCAATTCATGATATGGTCGATATCTAAAGACTTGTGCAATAACATCAAAGTCCATGAGAAACATAATGGTTAAATGGTACATGAAAACCCGGCACTTTTCTATGAACTTCAAGTTCAATTTGATGCCTGTAAAATATTTGGTTTTCTGGGAGCCAAATTCCTCAAACCGCAGAAAATCTGAACTGCACCGGATAGATTGTTGGCGGAATTGTGTTAATAGAGTCGCTGATCTTTTATTACTTGTTTTTTTTTTCAATGTTGCGTTCGATATTGAATCTGAAAGACATCCCTCAACCTCTATGAAATCAATATCAAGACAATTAAACTGCGAAATTATGTTAGGTGTTAACCGATTGTACATCTATACAGGCCCAGACCGTGTATCGTTTGATGACATGACTCTGAAATGCTTAAGAGAACATTTCGGGAAAATTGTTCTATTTTGGACCATATGTTTTCATCTCTTTCCGCTAAATATAAATTCGAGGTCGGAAGATTGGGGCTTTATAACATGTGGTGATTACCTTTATCTTTGATAGTAAACCGTTATTATGACATATTATCAATTGAATTATTTCTTTTGGGCAAATTACGTATTCTACTCACAATAAACAAATATCCCGGAATGTGTTGTTCTCAAGTTTCTACATCGAGCGAGTGCGGATTACTGGCCGCTATTTTCTTTTTTTAAAACAAAATTCTTTTCAATTTTTTTATTAACATTATAGCTATCGGGTAATGCAATATGTTTTAGTTTCTTATTGTTTGACAACTCATGATCAGAAGAAATATGATACACGAGTTATTTAATTTTACTAATACCCCCAAAGCGTCCTGTTCGTGACAATGACGTCAACAGGGGAAGCTTGCAATGAGTACAGATTGTGTTGTACCACGGTACAATTAGACTGTATCCATTGTCTTATCAATGGATCCATGAAATAAGCAACTGAATTACTTAGGGGAAAAACACACATTGTTTTCAATACATTGTAATTTTGGTCCCTTTCGAGACACACCATTGTATTGCAGCTACCACCTCCCACCCACCCTTGACATAAAAAGACATTGTAATTGAATTAACACGAAGGTGTGTATATATATATATATATATATAGAGAGAGAGAGAGAGAGAGAGAGAGAGAGAGAGAGAGAGGACAGCTTTTCGAACTAGAAACAAAATAAGGCTGTCCCGCAAAAATAATAAATAAAAATGATTGTAGCTCTTTCTTAACAGAAATGTTGATTTTTGTTTTGTTTTTGTTTCGATGACATTGTGCTTAATGCTGCTTGGTTTGATTTTATAGCAAATTTATGAACGCTTATAAACGATAGTTTTGCTAAGTAGGTGAATAATAATAGGCATTGCAGTAGTTTTTCCGGTAAATCAATCCACGTTTTAAATGATGTACATTGTTTACAAAACAAACTCTTTACATAACAGGGTACCTCGTTATTTCGTCCCTTATTAAGGCCCCGACGTCAATGCGGGTATTACGACTATGACAATCGCAATAAATAAAGGAAATAAAGATTTCAAAGTGTTTTGGCAAATTAAAAAGTGTAAATAGGTGAAAGTCTATAACTTTTTAGGATAATTGATTTTTAAATTATTTCATACTGTAATAGTAAAAAAATGGGACCAAGCAGCTTTAAGGAATGAATTTATTACCTCTTTAATTTTATACGATATTATAAAATGGCAAGTTACGTTGTATTAACCGCGAAAGTCTAGGACAACATTTAGTTGTCTTTTTTTTTAAGGGGTGGGGTGTCTTTTTGCCTTTTTCCTTGTTAGCTGATACTTTATTGATATTTTAAACAATGTTGAACATAGCTTTATAGGAATGATGAAAAATATAAACATATTTCATTTCATTCAACACTCTTTAAAAAATCTTTTGTATACATGGACTGTTGATATCAATTTTTTTAGTTATTGCAACATTTCAATGATAAATATTAAAATCGATTAAGAAGTGCAAACTAAACCCTATGCCACGAACGAATAAAAAAGATAGTAAAAACGTAAGACCGAGACGTGGATGATTAAAAAAATGAAAACGTGTTGGATTATTTAAATGAAACAACATCCCGGCCGTTACTCTAAACATGAGATTCATTGATATCTATAGCGATTTATACAAAAAGTTCAACGGCTGAAAATCGTGAGTCTATTACACAAATCATTGAGATTTTATATTAATATGGCTATGTTGGGCATTTAATTAATTCAGTTATACATGTAATCTTCATCGAACACTAAAAAGATACAGTGTTTTTTATTTCAATTCTCATTCAAAGATAAATAATGTTTTGGGGTTTTTTTTTAGGTTTTCAGAATCAACATGCCAAGTCTGTTTCATTATCTCTCAGTCAGTAATGTAAAAATGTCTTCTGATTAAAAAAAGTCAAAACTATAGAACAACGTGGCCACAAGCTTTATTCAAAATGTCTACGTCAGATAACGATAACGCGTATCCGGAAAAAACACGGGTTTCCAGCACCGAGTCTGTATCCTCTGGACAGAGAAGTTTTATAAAAGTCGTGTTATCGTATTAAAATTGTGAATAGATTTAAATGTAATCAGTCTGAATGGTTGATTATTTTTAGAAATACATAAAAATGAGATGCATACATAGATTAGTGCGAACAAGCCTATCCTACTTTTTTTTTCAAATCTTGGATAATAATATGAATCCAATAGAAAAGAAATTGTTGAAAACGTTTATATGATTGGCTTTAAACAAGTTCATATTCAACGATATCTATGCTATATGCTAAGAAAAGCCGAATGTTGATCTCGATAATACGAGTACGTTACACTTTGCGACAGTCAGCAGGTCTAGCCCTGACCCTGTTGAATGGAGTAAGGTAGAACTACCGGTGTGATTTACACTTATCAGGCTAGAAGTTTTTGAAAGTGAAAAAAATTAAGCGTTCAATAGTACGTGTATGTGAATCTATTAACTCTTTTTGATAAAAAGATAATTATTTATTTTAAAAATTGGAGTGATATATTAGTTGAACGTTAATTTATCATTTATCGTGAATGAACTTAGCATCATCAGTTTCGTAAAAATCATTCGTAATAATTGACGTGCATGAAAGTCGTATGATTAAAAAATGGACAAAAATAGCTCATTTTTTTCCTGACCTCAATATGTGCATTTCCCCCTTAATCTCTTTTTACAGACAATTTTGATTCCATTACGACTATTTAACATTGATTTGTCGCCACGAGAATTATTGCATTGCCACTTTCTTATCGTTATAGGCCACAGAAAATTGCACAGCAACAGCCGACATTGCTGTAGAGTTAAATAATTCCACAAGTGGGACACTTACGAACGTGATTGACCGCACTCTTTTTCCGGAGAAAATATTTTGCAACTTCTACACTGAATGGACAACTTGGTCTAGATGCAACAAGAAATGCATTCAAAAGCGCAAGCGCAAGTGTCGTAAAAAAGATGTCTGTGGAAAATCAAGCTTAGAAGATAAGCGAGCATGCACCAACCAAAGCCATAAGTGCTTAAACCATAAATTAATAATCATGAATTCGAATGATCGTAATAGAAGAATTGAGGATCGTTTATATGATATATTCTTTCATTCGTGGTCTGCTTGGAGCTCATGTAATGGTGATTGCAAAAGAAGACGACGTCGGAAGTGCAAAACTGAGATATGTACCGGAGGTTTCTTGCAGGAAGAGAGATCTTGCGCGAACACCTCTGATTGCAAAAGGATAATGTCGCTCCAAGTGCAATCAAACAAATCCAAAAAAGGTTGCAACATTATTGAATAATATCACATTTATCTTATCTTTGTAAGTTGATAAAAAAAACACATCCGTAATTTTATGGATAACCCACATATTCCATATCCATTTCAGACCGCCTAAAGGGTTTGAAGAATTTAAAAGATTTACGTCGAGTTTGTGGGATAAGACACAATACAAGAAGTCCAAGAATTGTCGGTGGACACGAGAGTGTTCCCAATAGCTGGCCATGGCAGGTAGTCTATCATTGTTATGATGTGAAACAAAGTCTTTACTTAACTCTGCTGTAGGTTCCTTAACATTTTGACAATTTTCTTAATAATTACAGATGCCAATTAATAACTGTAATTGAAATTGATATATGGAAAAAAGTCCTATATTTCTTTATTACTCCTCCATTTACCATGAGAAACTGACAATATTAAAAATAAACTTATAATGGAAAAATACAAAATCTTGATGTATTCGGAACCTTTCGGAGCAAGATGTACACATTTTTAACATTTTCATCTGGGTACTTTCATGTCTTTTGCACTGCAAAATCCCCGAACATTTCTTATTAGGCTCTGCCCTTAAAACTTGCGAGAAAGAGGGATCGTTTCAAAACAGAACTTGGACTTTTTTAATTCTGTTAAAAGATTATAGTTTGAACACCTTGGTATTTATCGAATATCAAGAAAAAATGTAGGGAAAAAGAACCTGAGACAAAATAAAGAATGAAATTTTATATAGTATATAATAGAGAAACTTTTCACGAGTTAATGTAATTTCTATGCAGGTAGAAATATTGACGAAAAAGAAACGGCATTCTTGCGGAGGAACTCTGATTTCGCCTCATTGGGTGTTAACAGCGGCCCATTGTATCTTGAAGAATGGACGAAGACGCAAAGTGCTCGTGCGTGTCGGAGAACATGACACACGTGTGCATGAAGGAACAGAACAAGACATCAGAGTCAGTCGGTACATACCCCATCCAAAGTTTGACTATTCATTAATTGCTAATGACATAGCTCTACTAAAGCTAGCAAATGCTGTACGTTTGTCTAATGTAACGGGATATGCCTGTTTACCCAAAAAAGGGAAAAAACACCGAATCAAACCGGGAACACTCTGCAGCACCATTGGTTGGGGTAAAATGAACATCACAGCCCCTCAGAACAATAAAGTGCTTCACGAAGTGCAAGTGCCAATAGTGAAGAAAAAGAAATGCAAAAAGGCATTTACCTTTAGACTGACGAAATCTCAGTTGTGCGCAGGCTACTCAAAGGGTAAAAAAGACTCTTGCACAGGTGACAGCGGTGGACCATTGCTTTGCCCGTCGTCACGTGGTTCTACTAACCGGAAGTGGTATGTGAATGGCGTAACTAGTTATGGTGAAGGTTGTGGGCAGAAACGAAAGTTTGGAATTTACACGGACGTTAGTAAATTTTATCGATGGATTGCAAAAATCATCTCAAAAGACTTGTAGTGCATTATAACATTTATATTATTTTTTTTCATAAAATATGTCTTAGGGTATTTTCACTGAATATATGATTTCAAAAAGGTCAGGTCTTGGTCATTTGAAACGATCTGCGTAACATGTATACACATAATTTTATCTAAAAGGTTTATTCATAACCTAAGGAAATTAAATTTTGACCATTGATTCTTAATTTTCAAATCATGCTGTTTCAGCTAACTCGTGCATCTCAATTATGATCAACTAAGACATATTTCATTCGGAAAACCTTGTAATACACAGTATACACATAAATTTCTATCGAAAATTGGAATTTATTTGTTGAATTGTGAAAATTCGCGATAGCATAAGTATATTATGTAAATATTCAATGCATATGCCTAGTATCGCCCATCTACTTGTAAATGTGTTTTACAGTATATTTATTAACAACATCAAATGAATATCATTTTTCCTTCTTTTTTGATGATCACTTGATCTTTCTTCTACTTTTTGTTTTTGCTCATTTTCAAACATATTAAAACTGCCATTGCTTGCATGTCCAATGATGGTATTGCGGTGTTCGGGAACATAGAATAGGGGATTAACAAAAAGCAATGTCTTAACTAAAGTAACAAACCTTTTAAGTTAGTGTTTGTATTTTACCTTTTACATGTAAAATGCAATGAGTATGACTGTATTAATAATGACATTTTTATTTGATATTTTTATGTCTATTTATAATCTTTGTCATATTTTCCATTCGTACTCATCCTAATTTTCGGGTCCCTAGCTACATCTTTGTTTTTATTGTCAGTGTTTATAAGATCGTTTGCCTTAGCTGTTAATACATATTTCTCAATAATTGATAAAAAAAAAACAAAATGACATAATTGGTTTAGAACCATGCTTTTTTTTTATCAAAAAAGGGTGAACTGTATCTTAACTTTTTCTTTACAATAGCGCACTTATTAAATTTCAAGACGAATACTTTCATAGTTTAAAATTGATTATCGTCTATTCAAAACTAGATCATCGTCTGAATGTGAAATGTTAGTGTAGTTTCGTTAATCAGTACATTCTAACACAACATCTCGTAACAACGAAATTCCTACACTTACTACCAACTACACTACATTGTACGTTCGATACATCAATGTAAGGTCTTGCTTGGGAAAGCTCCACTTAACGCCAGAACATAGACAATTAACGCTCGTTTATTGAGGTCCATGGTGTAATATTGACTTGCATATTGAAACCATGTCAATGAGGTCTATATTCTTGGTTCAATCTACAGCGTACGTGCAAAATGACTATTCATCGCAAATGTACATAGTGTATGCATTACTACAGTATACCTTTTTTTGTATGATATTGATTCATTTGCAGCCCACTTATTCAACTACGATCTCAGTTCATTTGTTTTACATCTAATTTATTGAGTCATTGTCCATCAATGTGATACATGTATTTTACCTTTTGTACAATAAATCATGTCCTTTCCGACGTAAGAAAATGTTCGCACGTACATTGGTTTATAACTGTGAGGTTTTTTTGGTTCGGAGGGACTTTGAAGTAGCTAATACTGAATATAAATATAGAATAGTGACATTTAAATTTGACATGTAATATCTTGTTTGTTTGAGGGTTTTTTTTTCTAATTTGTATTATTTTAAAATTTCAATATAAAAATGATCTTTTTCGAAATTTTCTCTTTACATGTAGTGACGTGTTCCATTGACATTTATGTGGTAAACATTTGATAGGCATATAAAGAAATAAATAGTTAGATCGTAAATACAACAATTACAAAAAATAACCACTTGAAAATTCTCTTTAAATTTGTTCTCAGGGTTCGTGCAGTGTAGCATGTCACAAATATATATGATAGATATTGTAAATTAAAATATTTGAATCAGTGCATCAAGAAAATTGTTTTTTGTTAAATGACTCCAATTGTGCATGCTTGTGTTCAAAACTGGAACCTTACCCAGTCAATAAGCTAGTGTACAGCGATGAAGAAAACATGATTGGTGTCAACTTTATCCTTTCAATGAAACAATTTTAAATAGACACACAAGTTACCTTATTGAATATTCTGATCATGAAAGTTTTCTTATCAGTAAAAAAACCCTGTAATTCTTACAATTTAATGAATCAAACAAATTTAAGTGGTTATTCATATGATTGAAAAGTAAAATTAAGATTTGGGTAAGGAAATCGTACAAAGTATACCTATTCATATTAATTGCTCTACTGTTTACACCCACAACCTCCTAAAAAACCTGGCTAAAGAAATTGGACGATTTTTTCAGTCGATTTTGGCATCAGTCACAACTTAACAAATGTGTTAAATAAATGGCCCAAATTTGATTTTTGGACAGAAAATATACATATTTCTAATACCCCAATAGAGTGAAATGATATTGTTTTGTCGTTTTGTTTCTGTTTGGACCAGTAATAACAGAAATGAAATTGGTGAACTGACTTTCAAACCAAACTACGATTTCGTTATGAATCGAGTGCGTTGGGAATTCTTTAAGATGGCTGAATAACGTGGTCATTTTAGACTATAGATACATGTATACTAATCTCATTGAAATAAAGGGGTCTGTATAAAGATATAGGAAATGTTAAAGCTCTCGGAAAAATTTTTATGACCAAAAATATCATATCTAAAATCTTAAGGTAAATCTCATCGGTAATCTGTTGACCATCCAGCCACCTGGCATAATATCCCGGATAAACAGGTAATGCTGCACAATTCCAATATCAGTTGTAGGAAGACATAGGTTATACTCATGTACAATAGCTGCTTAAAATGCTCTTTTTGCACTTATGCATGGGGCGAAAGGGAAAAGTCAAAAGAGCGGAAGTAATTAACTCAAGGATAGGAAGCACATGGGCAGCGAAATTTGTATTGTTACGCCTCTTTAGAAATTTTAGACTCATTTTTCACTCCTGTCAACACTTTGTATATGATCTTGTTCACAGTTCCTTCACGGCCGTGTATTTATAATCCTCAAATCAATACACGGTATTGTTTTGATCGTAAATTAAGGTAATCGCTCAGAATCTTAACGTGTTTAATCTCTAAATTCCAGCGGGCCTATGTTCTCACATCAGAGATTTGCACTTGCTCCATTTGAACAACTGCAATGAAATTGATGTCGGTGTTATTCTGGGATCTCGCCAGAGGCTTAAAGCTTGGCCTTGACATAAGGTCTAAGAATACAGGGGTCGGTAAATCTCATAATAAACCATGTCACTGCTGTCTGTAGGAATTAGCTGCAATTATTAAATTGTCGTCGGTTTCCTCACAATTATTATATGATTCAGTCAGGTTCGGAGTGCTTTAGATTTTTTTTTATGTTTTTTTTATAAAGGGTTGGGCTTTTTTGTTGTAAATTGTAAAATATAAAATTACTAGTCAAATGGTAGTATCTGATGGAATGAAGGACAATTAGACACATGTGTGAAATAAATTACATTCCATTAATCAAATTTAAAAGAAATAAAAGTGTGTTTTTGATTTCAAGCTTGGAAAATAATTGTCGGTAAAAACTTTGACTTACATTAATTTCATTTTATTTTTTCTTCAAACTTTGCCAGTCAGGTCGCATCTACTGACACATCTTAACTACACTGCTTACGGATTTCTTGTACTAAAAAAAACAAAAGAAAAATCATCATAGTATTTATAAATATTACATTTTATATTCATGTATTTGCTTTTAATTAATTTGTCATGGAGGAATTAAAACATCTTTGACATCATGATCAAACGTTTAGGATCAACATTAAGAGTGTGCTTTGTGTTTCATCTACAAACATGTGCGACTTAAATTTTTACGTTAAAACCTGCTCTTTGGACATGGCCATACAATATTTGCACAATAAATGTCAAGGTCATACAATTGTATATAAAGTTTAAGTGTCAAATACTTATATGTCTTCATTGTCGTATTTTCTTATTATTTAAATGTTACACACTAAATTTTGTAAATCTACAATAAATGTGCAATTCTTTTATATATGTTCCATAATAATCATTTAATTAAATTCGTATAAAGTTTGAATAAACTCTTTCAAGTTTTAGATTTATTTTAAGTTTATTTTAAATTTATTTTAAGCAGTTATGTGAGACTGTATCCTATTCTTTCATAATCTCGGTTTCAATTTAAGCTTAAAACTACTAAAACTTGTATTATAAACGTTGGTTTTAATTCAAAAGGTAACTTGAACAGAATGGCAATTTTAGAGTTATCGAACATTGCTGAGGATCGGAGATCGTTAAATGGAATTTTTATACACAGCTATGGCATGTCAAACGTTGCAATATTCGATCTTTTCCATTTGTATTAAATAAATTTTCATTTGTATTGTATAATTTTCTATTTGTATTATATAATTTTCATTTGTATTCTATAATTTTCCATATTCATTGTATAGATTTCATTTGTATTGTATATTTTCTATTTGTATTGCATTATAATAGAATACAAGTAGGAAATTTAACAATACAAATAAAAAAATGTACAATACAAATAAAAAATTATAGAATACAAATGAAAAATTATAGAATACAAATAAGAAATTATACAATGCAAATGGAAAAATTATAGAATACAAATGGAGAATTATAGAATACATATGAAAATTTTTCAATACAAATGAAATTTATAGAATACGTATAGAAAATTAAAAAATACAAATAGAAAATTATAAAATACAAATGAAATTTATACAATGCAAATGTAAATTTTTAAAATACAAATAAAAAGTTATAAAATACAAATGGAAAATTATACAATACAAATGAAAAATTAATTACAAATCGAAAATTATAGAAAACAAATGAATATTTCTACAATGCAAATGGAAAACATGGAATATTGCAACGTTTGACATGCCATACACAGCAACAGTTTAAACAACAAAAAAGAAACCAAAAGCCTTGATGATTGTGGTTATTTTAACCAACGCGCTCTCTGTATACAACGCTAAGCTGATCATTAATAAGGTATGTGGTCTGACTCCGAAACAGGTACATGTACTGTGGGAGCGGGGCTTGAGCAGACGTGATCCTTGACAGGTAAATCTATGGCGGTCCGAAAATAGATCAAAGGCACAAATATAGCCGTAAATACTACAAAAAGAATGCATTCCTTAGCTATGTACATGTAACTGAGGACAACAAACATAATGTTGTATATATTGTATATAGATTTAGGTATTTCAAGCAAAACAAACGTAAAAAGTTGCCAGTTTCTGTGTATAACTTACCTATAAAGCAACATAGAAATTTTAAGGCATTAAACTACATGTACATGTAAGTAATGAGCAAAATTATTTTAGCTATTTTAACCATCAGTAGCTATGATATGATCAACACCTGCATGTTCTAATAAAACCAGTATTAATTTTTTTTTGTTATTTCTTTTGTCTAATAAAGATATTAATCTTAATAATGACGAAAAATATTAATAATTTTCCTTTCTATTTCAAAGCATGGTACTGAGATGAGTTCAAAGTAACGCATGAAAAGACCGTCTCAATTATTAAATCAATGCATTGGTTATGGTGAATTACTTTGTTTTGATCTCATGCTATTCGTGTTTTTCTCCTTCATTACAGCCGACTAAAAGTGCACGCAATAGCAATAGTATTTTAATGATTGCGTCATTTTTTTTGTAAGATCACAAGGTTCTTGCATGTGAATACTTTAATTCACGTGTTTCTTTTTCATGAATTCGTGTTGACTGTTACAGTGCATGCTTCTAACGTTTCATAAAATTCTGTCACAAGTTTGCGATATGCTCGACTTTCAAACATGCTAGAATGCACGTTCGGTGAATTGTAAACATGGTATTGGTTGGTGACACCAACGATTGTCCTTGAAATACCACAGTGAAAGATGAAATTTAATTTTTTTTTAAATGAAATATAAATCAATCCAGAGTCTTGAAATGTGTTTTGCAATACATTTAATCAAAAATAGTTTGTATTGTATATTTATTAATGAAATTTGCAGGGGAAAAAAACACAACAAAAAAATTTTCTTTTAAAATCGGAAATGTTTATTGATTCAATTCAAAAGTACGAAAGTGACGTATGGAGTAAAATGGCCAAAAAAGTTTTTGCTGTTTTTACCGCACTTGAGTTTGCTTAAACTTCTCATTAATTTTATTTTTGCCGTCCAGGCTCGCTGAAAGGCCGGTACACAGAATTGTTGCTCTGGCTTGACAGGTAAATTTTACATGTCACAAAATACATCAAAGAAAACAAAAATAACCACAACTTTTGTGGTAATAAATAACTCGGTATTTGTCGTTTAACTTTGCTCTTTTTAGTTAAAAAATCTGACAATATGTCGACCAAAGACAGAAACACATTACTCTTTCTTTTTTTTTACACGTTCCGTTGGCGTTTCGACATACCTTAGGCACGTAATAAGTTTGTAAACTCAAAATCTATGAAATCAATCCATACTAATCTAACTTGAATTCCTGAGTAGCTCGAATTCGTATCTTGAGGAAATAAGGGGGTAAAACTCGATCCTCTTTTTTTATTTCTTTTATTTCAGAATGTGATAAAGATATATTTTTCAATGAGACCCATTTGTTCAGTTTGCCATCTTTGTGTCCATCCAAGACAAGTACTTGGATACACGAGTGTACACATTGGGCATGTTCTGACAGTTGGAAGAACCCCATGACGTCACACCCGCCAACACCCACTCGCCATTCTTCTGGCAAACAAGAGGGCCACCGGAGTCACCCTGGATGCCAAAAAATAAATAAATAAAATAAATAATCGAAATAAAATTTTTGGAGATTATTTATTGGTCGAAGATGAACAGATTACTTACATTACAGGCAGATTCAGCCCCGCCTCCAACGCAAATATGCGTGGAAAGAATGCTCTGGAACAACCATCGCCAACTGCAGTCAGAGTTGGTCAAAACGTCAATCTGCACGTGCTGCAAAACGTCGGCTACTCCACCATTAGCTATATTTAAAGCACATATTAAACACCCTTTTGCCAAATGTGCTATGCAAATAATTCTTATTTTGTTCTTCATAGATTTGATTTTCAGCAATTCTACGATTAAATGTTAAAATAGTCAATGATGAAATGTATTGAACATTCTTTGAGTTTTATGAGGTGATCAAATCCGGTCGGGATGGTCAAATCCAATAAAGTTCCGGATTAGTTGAGGAAACTTTTTTTTATTATTTATTTTATTTTCTTGTAAAAGATGTCAATAATATTTATTTTGTTCTTAATAAATTTGATCACGCACGGCCGTATTTAATTACCTCATAACGAAATTACTTTATAATTATAATTATAATTTTTAGCAATTCTACGATTAAATGTCAATATTTACATTTTTCTGTATATTTGTGATAACACTACGAATCGATTTTGTAATATATATGATTCCTTAATTATTCCTTAAAACATATATCAATGATAAAATGAATTTGACTATATATCACAAAATCTATTCGTAGTTTTATCACAGACAAGCACACTGAAAAAAGTAAATCTAGAGCAATAAGAGCTTTTACATAATTACGGCAATTTACCACTAGTTTTTCCCCATCCACTGATGAAGCACGTGTCGCGGGCAGTAAACTCCTGATTGGAGGAGCTAGGCAGAGCCACGGTTCCAATTTCTTCTCGAGAGGTATCTGCGGGTTCTTCCAGGCGGATAAGCGCGATGTCGTTTGGTATTCCGCTTCCTGCCCCATTGTATTGCTCGTGCTGTTTTGTAAACAAAATACATCATTTTAAGTATTTAAGGACGACGGACCCAATTCAAGATTTCGCACTTCTGCGCAGATTCCGCGCATAGGCTATGAATATGACTGTCGTACTTACTCATATCAGAATAAGAGAAAATAATAAAATTTTCGTTCTACTAAACATAATTTGTGATACCAAAATATTTCTAGATGAAGAAAAATTAAGAAGAAAGAATTAGTCCGAATTTCCTCTGTTTGCGACAAGTCCGTTATATTTCTACGGTTTATAAATCATAAAATGCACAAAGGCAGTTTATAGTCTTATAATCTGGTAGATATTGAATTTATACCTTAACTTTACAATATTTATTTATATAGCAGTTAATGTAACTTCAGGAAATAATTAATTATGTCCTTTTTTCAATGATATTTCTGAAGAAAAATGAACCAGGTAGTGAGCTTTGATACAATCCCTCCAAAAACTTAGGTCGATGACCTACATTTTTTTGCTGTTCATCGGTAAGCTAATTGACTTCTTAATATTACAATTTAATTAGAGTAAAAAATCTATTGCAGAATTTTTAAAATATCAGTTTTTATACCACACCCCAGAAAATTCCCATTACTTTCTATTATATCTGAGGATTTTCGTACCCAAATTTTGAAACGTCCCCAGTAAAATAAGGAAATCGATGATCATGTAATTTTTTTTATTGATTTTCACTCACCATTAACTGGTTAACATTATGTAAAAATTTGAATAAAAAATCTATTGTAGAAAGGAATTGGGTCCGCCGTCCTTAAAGAAAAAATAGTTTGCAGTGGTAGTAGTATACTGCAAGGCCACGTCATATTATGAATCTGGACAATCCCCCCCCCCCCCCCAAGTATTATATGCTTGTTTATTGTTTTAAAATGATATAAAAGCACCAGTGTCTCTTTATTTTCGAAATAATATTAAAAACATGATATGTTCGTGTACGTATTTTATTAACTATATATAGACAAGTAATATCGAAAAAATACTTTTTTATGTAAACATGTACCCGGAAACTGCATGAGTTTGTAATATAAGAACCGTGTATGTACATGTAGGTTAATCGTGTTTATCTTTTAAATAAAAGTGTTGATTTCAAAACATTATACACCACATTTGCAAAGGTGTCATTTATTTCTAAATGTATCTCTAAATCCTTTGATATGATATCATAACCGGTATTTAAAAAGAATTTTTAAACTTCTGCCACCAACAGTCTCTCTCTCTCTCTCTCTCTCTCTCTCTCTCTCTCTCTCTCTCTCTCTCTCTCTCTCTCTCTCTCATCAGGATGAGAGTATAAATCATCTGGCCCCACCGTCACCAACTTTCCTCAAGTCAATACTCAGCCTCAAGTCTGGGTTTTTACCTCAGATGTATGCACTTCTCTTTTAAGGATTTGAGTTGAGGACTGAGTTGAGGGATTTGAAAATGTTAGTGACTGTGGGGCCTGGTCGGGTGGGGAAGGGAGTTGGGGGAGAATAAGTTAAACTACCATGATAATCTCTGCAACATTGATGGTTTGTTCTGATCCGTGGTCCTGGCTCTGTATGTGTTCTCCGAGGACAATTCGGAACTTGTTCATGTTATTGCTGAAGCAAATTGTAATTACAGCCATGAAAAACAAACAAAAAATTAAAGAAATAGCAAGACTACAAAAAGCCCATTGAGAGAATAACAAAAATTATGAATTAGTTTTTCTCAATTAGAATATTTTTTTTTATTACAGTATTACGTGAGTAGTATGAAATAAAAAGAAACACTATACTCGAATTCGACGCAGTGTGCGGCGGTGACTACCCAGTTGTTGTTTATCAGAGATCCGCCACAGATGTGAGAGAAGGAGCCTCGGCTTGTCTCGTAGTGGAGGGACGCCTGCCACGGCCATTCACCTCGCCCCGAGTCCACGCCATTCACAATCCGATTCTGCAGGTGTCTGGGCAGACCGGAAGCTGTAAAACGATTATTTAGGTATTCGGCTGATTTTAACATATTTTATTGTTATAGGATCTCTCTCTGTTAACACATTTCATTCGAAAAAAAAATGTACAGATAATTATAGTGTGTGAGACTTGGTATTGACGTCTTTCACAAGGAAATAAAAATTATTCACATCTATTACAAGAAAATAAAAATGTTTCCTCAACTAATCCAGATTAATGAAGTATTAAAGTTGAACAGTAATAAAAGAAGTTCACTGAACACATGGACCAGGGAGGTTTAAGGACTAAAGAGTAAAAAAAAAAAAGCTTAGATGTCTTGCAAAACTACAAAGCTCAGAAAGAGCCAATTTTCGTAGTCTAAAAATAATAAAAGACCGACCAAACAAACTTACGAGGGTCAATCAAAACATATACGAAGACTTTTGCCATAGCTATGTTATTTAACGTCATATTATTACTAAATTCAGTAGACATTATCTAGCAATTGTTTCAAGCAATTTGAAATCAAAAAAGTTCATATATTCCTTAATTTCTAAGAATTATTTAGAATCTAATCCTGCAAAAATGAGGTCACGCCGCAAGGTCAAACTTTGTGTTGTGTCAACAATAAATCATATTATGTTGAAAGTGATAACTCCATAAATTGGGATTAAAACCAACTAAAACTGAAATCTAAAATAAAAAATTGTCATGATATTCTATGTACCAAAAAATGACGGGACATATAGATTTGTTGAACAGATATCAGTAACTAAAGACATACAGTCCTCTTTAAAATTGACTAAAAACATTGACGTCGCCAGACGTCACGGCGCAACGAAAAGTATAAACAGTATGGATCTAACTCGGGAAAAAACCGAAAAAAACTGTGAAAGTGCTCAATGGTGGAAAAGAGTAAGTAAAAAATTATTTGCACATTTGTGTTTAACTCTAACACATTTTGTGGGGTTATGGTCAATGTATTTTGAACATCAAACAGTACGAAAGAGAGTCGAATATTTGTGAATATTTGATCAAAATATAAACAACGTCATCTGACATTCAGGGATTTCCTTGCTGTAAACGAAGAGAAAAAAATAAGAAAAATTCGAGGAACTAATTTATGATTTTTTAACAAATGTGAACAAATTAGATGTCAAGTGAAATATTGCCGATTTAAATTAAATGGGGGAAATCATAAAAGACTCGGAGTGATATAAAGATTGGATATTTCTATTAACTGTGCGTGCGTCATCTTTTATGTTTTAACGTTACCGTGCGCCGTGGTGACAAAACATGTTGATTTTAAAATCGGGTAACAAAACTACCTTTTCATCAAATGGAATGAAACTTCGTATATCAATAAAATAAGTATTGTTGCATAAATTAATCTATTAGGAAAATATATGATAGACAGCCACATTGTCTTCGTATTTTTTTATTGACCCTCGTATGAAGTTTTTGAAATCACAAATATTTGCAAGGGTCTATTTTTTGTATCTTCTCCACAAATTTAACTCTTCACAAAATAATCCCTTCAAACAATCTCGTTATTTTTTTCCCCAATATCGGCTTTGTAAAATGACTTAATGCAAATTTGCAACAGAACTTAATATTTCAGCATGTTAAAAACATTTTGTTATTTTTTTTTTCTTGTAGTAACCAGTTTTTAATGTTATTTCTATTAAAAAAAATATGTAATATCTTTTTCTATTGATAAATTGTGATTTACTAAGTATGATTTCGTAGGCAAAATTTATCCATTCATTATTTGCCGTGTTTAAAATGCGTAGATTCCACAAAAGTTACGCGTGATGTTGCTTCATTTTATTGCAAAAAGTGTTAAATAATAAATAAATTTAAAAACTTCTATTTAAACTTGGAATTTGGGAGTGTGAGGTTTGATCTAGTGCATGTAATGAATTGAATATATTTAATAATGTACATTTATATATAAAGGAGGGGTGTTAAAACAAGTTCATCCTCCTCTTGGTGCAAGTACATGTAATGATGTAATACAAAACCATAAGTTCGCTGTGGTTAACAAACAGGATAGTCTTCGCAATACAAACACAATCTAGTTGTTATAAATATTCATGTATCTAATTTATAACTCGCGAACATTACATATTACCGGTATTTTTAGAGAATATACATGTATGTATATGGTTTACGCGGCCTATGAAAGGATCATGTTTTTTCATCAGATTAAAAAAAATCCGTGGAAAGCTTTGCTTTTAAACACTCTTGTTTAGCAAATCACTGTGCTTTGGACCCTTTAAGTGGGCTAATTCTTCTCACTATTTTATTCGAACACTCTTATAATCGTCGATATTAATAAAACATTTTAACTCCTTTTTATTTAAATTTGTTTTAATGTGGCAATGTTATACAATTAATTTCTTTTCTCAAAATAAACGGTTGAATTGACATAATAACGAACTTTTTTCTTTCACAGGACAAAATTAATCTGTTATTTATTTTATTTTCTCATGATTAGGAGATAAGTAGTTGTTCATATGTGGTACTATTGTCATGTTGTAAATTTTGAATTTACCGGGTGGCAGTAAATACAAAATTTACCCTAACGAAATCCCATAATTTCCTTAAAAAAATAACGGGGGAAATTGGTTGATACCAGACATTAAAATTTATAACATTTGAGCATTTTTGTTTATATGTTTCACTAATAAATATCGTATGATGGCTTGTTTCAATAAATTATACGTTTAGTGAATTCGTCTTTTAAAAACTTGTTTATAATATACCACGTAGTATACTATATAGCATTGGCGCAGCGTCCACTTTTAACTGGTAAATGTTGATACAAGTTCGCAATCTAGCATCAAAGTTTACCTGTTGACATATGACTAAGCAAAAAATAAATTACATATTGAAGCAATATATATGGTGACTAAATCATGTCCAAATTGTAGACCAAACTTAGCCTATAGGGACAAAACTTGCACGGAGATTATTCAGGAACTGTTAGACTACGAGACAGTCAGTCTATTCGTCACAAAGTACTGAGATGGTCTGGCCCATCGGGAACGTTGTTAAAGTTATAAAGGACGGTTTAATTAAATAAAAAAACGAAATTTCGTGTCATCGATATCGATTATGATTAATGATTTTATTTTCTAGAGGTCGGTTGTCACCGGGAGCTATGGGTCAGTGGGGAAGTGGAGCTGCGCGGTGTCACTGACATTGATAGCTATACATGATGAAATCTGAAGAGTGGTTTGTTTTTATTAAAAGTGTGTTCGAATATCTCTTTATTCAGTCGAATAACCTAAGGAGTTACAAAGTGTACCGAATGACATTGACAAGAAACTGTCTTTAAGAGCACAATTCAGGATCGAAAGTTAAATCCACAGTGGGATAATTCATGCTTGTTTATTTTAAAGAATTGTTGAGAGAGAGAGAGAGAGAGAGAGAGAGAGAGAGAGAGAGGAGTTTGTTTAAAAATACCAACATGATAACAACATTTAATACAATGTATTAAGTATTTCGAAGCTTTCAGTTTAAAAGGACACACGAGACATTCCTCAATTTTAGATATTTTTCCTGAAAGACTATTCGTTATTAAACCTGTTTATGCCAAAAAAATTCAGGGTACATTACCAGGCTATTTTTTAAGTTAGAATATTTTTGATTTTTTATATAATAGCATGCAAAATGCAATTAATTGGTTATAAATAAATTCATAGTATATATTTTCCATTGAAACTTTTTATCGAAATAGAAAAATATCATACAACATGGAATATAATTGTGGAATTACGTAGTGAAAATCTTCACATTGCGGAGGTAAGAATTTGACGAAGTAAACGTAAAAGCTCCTTTAGCTTAATTAATTCATAATTTTGAATTTTTTGTTTTTTTGTTTTTTTGTCTTTCGATAATCAATAAACTCAATATCAATTGATATTTAAATTTTTGTATTTACACAAGCACTATGTAGACTTCCATTCGCTTAAAATTACGCTTTTAAAATAATGTTTCTAAAAAAATAAATGTGCACATTCAAGATTTTTTCCTAAGCAAATATAATCACAAGCGGCGATTAATTATATCGGTCTTTCCTCAAATTCAATTATTTTGACCTTGAACTTAATTTTTCAATTTTCATGCCTTCTGTTTTTCATAACTCGGGGGGACAGAAATTAAAATTCCAAAATGATATTGCCAAAATAGACTCACCTATACCAATCAGTGCAAACAACAGTAGGTTCATGGTGTCGATTTGACATACAAAACAAAATGCACCCGGAATTCTTTCTTTATATAGGGGGTTGAGTTCGTGATACAGGGAACCACCCTTAGTACGTCCACACCCGTTCTTTTCCCACAACTTGTTGAGTTTATTGCACAATCAAAGAGACTTATCAAAGCGTGGCAATGTTTATCAATCTTGTTTATTTTACAAGAGGTATAAAGTATCATCAAAATATTTAGGACACATGATGTGTACCTCTGTCTCTTCAACGCGTGCTCAAAATCACTCTTATATTGTAACCACATTTCATAAATATTATCGATCAATGAGGAAATTCAATGATTGCATGTATATATCACTTTCGTCGGGAAAAGTGCTGGGGGGAGGGCTGAACAAACGCGTGAAAAAGTGAGAGAGAGAGAGAGAGAGAGAGAGAGAGAGAGAGAGAGAGAGAGAGAGAGAGAGAGAGAGAGAGAGAGAGAGAGACAGACAGACGAGAGACAGACGAGAGACAGAGAGACAGACAGACAGACAGACGAGAGAGAGAGAGAGAGAGAGAGAGAGAGAGAGAGAGAGGGGGGGGTCTCTCCGATAAAAAGTAATTTGAGCCTGTGTACATGTATGTGTTTGTGCGATTGTTTGTAAGGGGCTGATTAAGTTTCCTACCACTCTCCCTTCGGTCCCCATACCTTAATTATGCGGCAGTTAGATGGATGGGTCTGATTGTGCGGTTTTTGGCTGGGTGTAGGGATAGGGTATTAGTTTTTACAGAAATTAGAAAACTCAATGAAAAGCTTAGATTGGATTTTTTCGTCCAACTAGATGATTTCCCGCGCAAGTGCTGGAACTATTGCAGCATATGGAGAAATAAGTCCGATTTGTCTAATTTGCATACGGCCGCCATCTTGAAATTGAGGCTGTAACTATTTTAAAGTAATGTATAATGAACATTTAAAATTTCTAAAATAACTCGGAAACGTTTACGCTGGAACTTTTTGCATGGTATGAATCTCACCTACACACCGATAGAAAAAGAATGACACTATTCGATTAAAAATTGATTTATTTTTTATTGTGCCGTTTGAATATGAAAATTTGAAGCGAGAATTGAACCATTTACATAGTAAAATAGTGAATTAAGTTGATAATTGCCAATTTCGACACAGAAGTTCGAATTTTTTAAATTGATATAAACGGAGTTGCCATGGTGCTCCCTAGTATTTGATATTTCATATTTAAAATTAATGCACATTTTTATTTATTTCTAATTCAAATGAATGTGCCAATTAGTTTTAAAAATTGTCTTTTTGGAGGTTGTTGCTTGTAGGTAAAGGGACACAAACCTGCAAACCTCTATAATATATATTTGATTTAAGCGACATTTCAGGGGCAAACAAAGGGTGTTTTAACTAGCTTTTGTTTTCATAGACAGAACACATGGATGTTTTACTTTTATTATCTTCTTCTGTGTGAAAATTTCCCTCCGACAACTTTCTAAAGTCAATCCTACGACTTTGGCGCACTTTGAACTATATGCATTGTGACGTCAGGATTTACATGTACGTAGTGTGGTTAATGAATATTAATGAGAAAAAATCGGACTTATTTCTCCATATGTTTTATTCATTAATATGATACAATGCTTCATGTACATGGCCTTTATTCTTTTTGTTACAGCTGTCTGGAAATATTACAAACTTTATTTTATTTTATTTCAAATAAGGGAGTGGATGGATAGTGCGTGGTATCTGTTTTCTAAATTTTGTTCTGTAGGTCAATATAACTTTTATCACTGTCCTAAATAAGAAATTCAGAAAAGACTCATCCTCCCCTTCCCCACCTTTTCAACTTTCCCGTTTTCTGCATACATAATTTTTTCATACAGACGTTGAGTTAACACAATCTGTTCCTGATTTACAAATTAATGTATAAAGGGTTTACTACCAATCTGTAGCGGTATCATGAAAATTGTATATACGTATTTTAAAAATGCTAGTATATTCATTTTTTTTTTTTTTTGCATATCTTAAACATAAGTTTTCAGATCCATGGTAACTGCCCGGTGATTAATTCGCCCTACATTTTCCGCCATGACGTTAATTAGTCAACCCGCGTACCCGTTCTGGAAAGTTCTATCCATCAAAAACTAAAATCGTGCATTCAAGAAACGAATTGGCTCATTTTATTTTTCCAACATCTGTCATATCTTAATTTCTATGTATACCCTAAATAAGTTCCCAGCAAATATATTCACTGTTTACCTAATTATTCAATATTATTTTATTGCAAGAATATACTTTGATGCAAATGTCCACTGACTTGGATCCGCCAAAGCGTGTCCACCATTTTATATGCTATTTCGGGCGGGTTTATCGAAAATGGCAGTAGGTTTTAAATTTATTTTTCAATAATTTTTATCAGGTAAAATTCAATTATATCATACGAACATCAACTCGCATGTGATGAAATACTAAAGGGGTAGGCTGTTAAATTACTCTGGTGCAGGCATTTCGTAGTTTATTGGCAAAATGTCTTAATTTATAAGCCAAAGATATGTTTTTAAAAACTTGAGGTCTTTTATTATATAGCGAATACCATTTCAATAAGCATTAAGCAGTTTAGTAAATTATCATTATGCAACTAACATCTTAGTTTGTACACGTGTTTATATTTTAACTATAACGTTATACTGTCAATATATGTACTTCACAAGTCAAAACATTTGTTAGCCTTTGAATTATATTATATACATCAATCCCTTAAACAATTTTCATCGAATTAATCAAAATAAAAATCATCCCTCCTCCCCCACCCCCCTTTTCCCGAGTTTTCAAATCGAAAGTAGAAGCGCCATCTATGATTAAATCGAAAATGAGATGCACGGAAGTAAAAGAGAAAATATGGCTGAACTGGAAACACTTAATTCTGCTAATATAAACTGAAAATGTGAAAAAACATTATGAAGGTAGTTTTGCGATATATAATTGTCTTGTTTGCTGTAATAATTGTATAGGAATAATGCAAATTGGTGACAAAAATTGTCACGTTTGCCAAATATTATAATTTGCTCTATTGATTTTCTGACTTGGAAGAGATGGGGTGTGAACCTAGTGTCGTATATTCTTTTAAGTCTCTGAGATTTACTATCTGTTGGATTATAAATGTGCCTCAAAGCCCAAGAGTAAAATAGATTTATTCAAAAGAGTGTCCCTTACAAAATAAGCATGATAAGAGAGGTCAATCAGAAAACTTTCGGTATTTCTCTTCATTATCTCAATATCTGTATTTGTTGTTTCATAGAAATGAGTAGTACTTGAGATTTAGGCCTACTTTGTATACAATATAACTTGCACATGGAGTTATGAACAAATTTAAGCAATTCCCCATATAGCAAAATTCTTTGGCCAAAATGTTAGTTTATCTGAATGACAAGATTTCTCCATGTAGCCAAATAAATTGTCATTGGTGTTTTAAAGTTAGAAAAAAATGCTTTCTTTATTTTAACATTTTATTTTGTCCATAAATTCAAGTAAAAACGATTAAAGTATTGCAGTTTTCATTTATTATTTCTACACTCCAGTGCGATTGTTGTGGTGAGTGCAGCATATCATTAGATACACCCAGAAATATATATGTATGTATCATCATGATCATTACAAATTCAGAAATTAGGGTGGTTTAACCAATTGGGTAATAATTCAATAAATAAAATGCAATTTTTTCTTTTGAAAATAACACAATGTAAAAAACATGTTTAACCTTTTAGTTGCGCATCTCTGAATGCCAATGTCATTGAAGGATTCATAGATTTTATAAATTAAGTGTTCAATGCAGAGTTCTTTCCTCTTGTATAAAGTTATAGAGTTGACTTTGGCATATTAGGTGTCATCTGACTTTTTGTAAACTACGAGCAGTAGAATGTTTTATTTATCTTTATAGTGCATGAAATTCTTGAGATACATTTTTACTTATGTTCATGAGAATGGGAAATTGGAAGCCATGTGCTTTTCACATTGAATTGTGGGTCCGGTTCTAGCGACAGAAAACTCAGTGGGTCAAAAGGAGCAGTAGTTCGAATTTTCTCTTTGTCCAGGAGTTGTTGTTAGAGCTCACAGTGCTTAATTGCCGCAGCCTGTGCTGTGGTCGCTATTGCAGAAGTTCTTTGCATTAATTGAAAGATTTAAGGTCCTGATATGTTTACAATGGATACATGCAGTATAAGTATTTTCTGGGATGAAAGAATATACCTGGTACTGTATTAAGTAAAGGTATAAATTCATTAGGGACTTTGAGTTTTATTGCTACTACATGTACATGTTTTATGAGAACATTGTGATTGCAATGTATAATTGTATTATGCATGGATACTATTATTCAAAATTGATTGATTAGACATTGTAAGATAATATAATAACACTTAAGACACACTTAAAGAAGGGATATTAGGACATCCTTTAAAGTTGCTATTCTCATTTAAAAAGTGTTTACTTTAAAATTTCTGTTCTAAGATATATGTTTTTGTTTCCCATGACAACAAAAGTTCAAACGGGTCCTTCTCATCCATGATATATGTTTCAACTTTGATGTAAAATCTAGCCTGAAGACTCACAGACTTAAATACTAAAAATGTATTTTACTAGAAAACCCCCACCCTTTCTAACCAGTATTTATAATTCATATGGAGTAAAAGTTTTGGGTAGTTTTATATAGATATATGATGTGTATAAGGAAACAATTAATATAATGACACTAATTTCAAGTTAAATGTACTAGTATAGCATGTTAAATAGCAATTTTTGATTATATTTCCTGTTGATATTAAGGATCTCAGTGATATGTTTGTAAATAAAATGAATAATTTATGTTTCCTCTTCTTGTAGATTACCTACCATGAACAGGAAATGATCTGTAGTAGGAACATCTGGATATATTGGTACCCATACTGATGACCTTTTTGTAAAGGTGTGACAGTCTCTAACTACAATACTATTATATACATGATTTCAAGCATGCAGTAAGCTATCTGGCACATATCCTATTGTTGTTCAGTTCTTCTGATGATGATTTAAATATCTTGATGCTTCTTATACCCCGTGCAACAAATTGCCCCTTTTGTCAATTACCAAAAGTCAGACTTGCAGTCAATCCATCTCTCCTGTTTTTGTCAACACCCCCTCCCCCCACTTAAACCACTAAACAGAATTTCATGAATCTTTATGTTTTATAAGTATATAATGCACAGATGTGCATGAATTGTTTACAGCAAAATTCAATTCAATTTTTGGGAGGGGGTAGGCTTTTTATATGCATTTGTTTGAACGTGGAAGTTAAGCAAAATATTATGGTACTGATAAAATAGTTTGTAAGTGAAACTCCTCTTAAACCTTTAAACACAATTCTTGTCTTGCATCAGCCCTGGATGTTCTTGTTAGCACAACTCCTCTCAAACCCCTCAAAAGAATTTCATGAAACTTGTAGTTGATTAAATTAAACATTTGAAGGAAATCCCGATTCCATAATTTAAAAAAAATTTTTTTTTTGTAAGTTAATTTACATTTGAAGGAAATCCTGATTCCATAATTTAAAATTTTTTTTTTTTTGTAAGTTAATTTAGACTCTTTAACTCTTTGCTGCATTATATGCATGCATAACCATTCATTACTGTTATATGTAGCATTGTCAAGCAAATTGCTATAGTGGGTTATGTGCCAGAGCTTGCTCACTTTTTACTTTCATTTATAATCAATAGATGCTCAAACGTTGCTATAACAAAAATGAAGCTTAGGGTATCTATATTTTCTGTGATTTTGTAGATGAACTACATCAAGAAACTTGGGACTATGGGGCGCTCTTCAGCCGACCAGAGAGACCATGCGCTGGGACTGACCCACCTCAGGAAGCTGTTTGCAGAATTCAGACATCCAACCCGGAAGGCCACTCAGGAGGAGCAGGAATACAAGCTGTACAACATGATTCCTCTCTTTGTCAAGGTACCCAGTCTTTATTTACAAGATGTGTATTGTTACACATTTTTTCTTTTTCTTTTTTTACCCCCCCCCCCCCCCAACCTCCCTCCATGGGGAGAGGGGGCAAGTTCAAGGTCATTGGAAGGAAAAGTGTATAATTCATGTCTGGTCTACCTGATATATCTTTCTTATGGAGAAACATTGAAAGGTCATTTGGGCAAGTCAAGGTGGGGCATCATTTGTGAGCTTGCTCACAGTATCTCTAGTTATTATTGGGGGGATGAGTGTTGGGTTATTGTTGGTGGTTAAGGGATGAATGGAAATTAAAATCTATTATTGATAAGTGTGTATTGCAAAAAAAATAATTAAAAATTCTTTTATAAAAATAATAATTTCAAATCTTTTTTTAAATTGACATCCTGCTTGTGCTATTATTTCATATTCTCTCAATCATTTACCAAATAATTTTCTGCAATTTATATCATTGAAAATAATTTAAATATTGTCACTGCCATGTTGTTTTTTTTCTTTCTATAATTTTTTGTCAGTTAAAACGCCTTAAATCCATGCTATGAAAGAGGAGGGGGAAATGTTCTGGCCATTGATCATATGTATACTACAAACACATTGTAAATATTGACATTTGTAGGTATTTGGTGAGGTACCAGCCAGTGAAATGACTGAGAAGTTTGGCGATGTCTTGCAATTCTGTAGTCATCTTTCAAAACTGATGGTCACAGAGATACGAAGAAGGGCATCAAACCAAAGCACAGGTGGGTGAAGGAAAACATGATATTATATATGTATTTACCAACAAAGTAAAATAGTTTCTTTAGTTTTGGACAGCTTCTTGCATTAAATCATAGATAAAAAGGCCTGTAGAAGAAATGTGAAAACACCAAATTATACAAAAATTTTACCAATTTTAAAAATGGCTATTTACAGAAGCAGCCAGCTGTGCCATAGTCACTTTCCTGGAGATGGACTCGTCAGAGACCACTGGCAATGGCTGGATGTTGCTGACCGCCCTCAATCTGTTGTCTTGTGGAAATCAGGCCCTGATTGACTGTATGACCGCTGCCTCCCTCCCCTCCACCCTTGTCAAGTGTCTCTACCTGTTCTTTGATCTGCCTGAAATCGAGGACCCGGACAAATGTAATCCCAACTCAGAATTTACTGCTGAGGAGAGGCGCGCGTTGCTGCAGAAAATTTGGGTTCAGGTATTTTGCTTTGATAATGTTTATTTTTTCTTGTGCTTTTTGTATCACTGGTTTACTTTAAGAATAAATTTAGTTGCTTGAATTTATTCAATTCAAATTAAAATCAGGTGGGAACAGTTTATCCTCAATTTATAGACTAAATCATTAATAAAACTGTTTTGGTATAGTTTATAAGAAATAAATTGGCTATAAACTTAATTCCTTTAAATTCAATTTTCTATTAGCTGCCAGGTACAGATTTGTGCTCTTATTTGAACAAAATTTAAATATAAAGTCATTTTGGTTGAAACGTTTAGAAGAAAGTCATAGTTATGTTTACAAAAAAGTTAATGCATGATAACTCTCATAGCCAAACAAATGGCATGTTATAAACAGAAATTGAATTTCAAGAATGTTAACTCTCTGGTTTGAGTTCTGTTGCGACATTACTACCAAAAAATATACAGGTATTTTAGAAATTTTGATTATTTAATTGAAGTAATTAACATTTTTGTGGGACTTCTATATGCAGTTTTAATCACATTATGATACATGTATATGTATAAACATGTAAAGGTACTGGTACATGTAGATAACAAGCCTTACTTCTTGCTTGCTTTTTTTTCTCTACTGATCTTACTAGTTTAATTGATTTTTGGTGTTTCAGATTTTGGTTCACTTATGTAAACACACATCTCCAGCGGAGGAACTGGCGCGGAAGGATGATCTTAGTCTGCTGTTTAGTGCCATCACCAGCTGGTGTCCACCCCATAATGCAATATGGAGGAAGTGTGCGGCAGAAATACTGATGACACTCTCAAGACATGGGCTGACTCCTACCGTCGTCAGATACATACATGGTAAGGTTTAAGCAGTCAAATTCAAGTCAACAAGTGACTTTTTTGATACAAAAAAAAAAACCCAGAGCATCATCTTAGTTTAAGACAAAACCGATTCATTGTATATTAGAAGACTACATTGATATACACTCTACATGTAATTTGAAAAGGTTAAGAAGATAATTAAATCTTCTAAAGATTTGATTCTATATCAGCTACCAGTACATCAAAATCCATTTTTTTTTTACTCCCTTGCTTTATAGATAAGGGCTGTGTGCGACACTGTATTGAGAACATGCAGAGGATCCAGGAGTTGTCCCCCCTGGAGCTGGTGGACATGTTTGTGACAGTGTTCTGTTTCCTGAAGGACTCCAGTGAGGTCTCCCACGTCCTCCTGGATGACTTCAAGACCTGTCAGGGCTACGTGTTTCTCTCAGACTTTTTATTGAGGTGAGGCAAACATAGCATCAAACTTGTGTAATTCATATTTTTGGCCAAAAAAATTGGGGGACAGCCTTACTCTTGATCTACTTACGTGACTCTTACCCCCCTCCCCCACTTCGTCCCCTCTCTGTCCATGTTTTCCATTGCTAAAAGTGAGACTGAGATCTGGGTTGTGCTTTTGTAACATAAATGTCCAAGAGTCCTGATGTTTACCCAAAGCTTGTTTCTTTTTAGCCCATATCCATTGCCGTAAGTTTTGTAAAGGCCAGCTTCAGTTTATCTCTGTGCTTACTTCAGTTCATTTGTAAACACTAATTTATATTGTATAAATTATGCTACCATGTATCAATCAGATTGGAGAGGGATGATGGGGAGGAGTCTCAGCAGGCTCTCAGGAACCTGGTGCTGTTGATGGGCACACTGACCACCTCAGGGCACACAGAGATCAAACCCAGCCAGGCCTGCTCCAGCTCCCTCTTCAAAATGCCGGGCTTCGCAGTTCCACAGCCCGTGGGCAAAGGTCAGTAGACATTTGCTCAGATATTTACTCTTTTTACAGTATAGATGTTTATTTTTCTTGACTGTTGATAATTGCTCCAATATTTACTCCTTCTTTTTTTGACACTGAAGTGTTTTTTCTTTGAGGGATTTTTCATTCACATGATGCCGTTATAGTTGACATTTTTTGGCTTAAAACTATGAAACGAGTTTGTACCCATGTGTGTTACAAAAATAAAAAATATAATTATATGATCGTACTCTGGTATTAGAAAAGATCTCAAAGTCTGTTCATGCAGTCTTTCATTTGTATTTTCTACAGAAATGCAAGTTAATGCAAGCCCCAGTTCCAGTTGAGTTATCACTTTTTAAAGTATTTTTGGTAACAGGGTGACTAAACTGGGAACAATGCATGATTTATTTACAACGTACATGTCTCTGTCTGTTTAGTATACCATGTCTCTCTGTCTGTACAGTATACCATGTCTTGTCTGGCAAGCTCTTAATATGTACATGTATCAGCATATTTACTTAGATGGACATCATAGTTTATGTGAATTATGAACATTTGAAAAAAAGTACATGTATATGAAGAGTTGTAATTTGAACTTTACTTTTAAATACAGGATTTTTATGTACTTTGATCACTGTCTGTTTACATTATAAAGTCATGTTCGTCAAACATGCAGTAGGTGAAAGGTCCAAGGCATTTTTTTTTCAATTGTGTCACACAAGCTTATTGAAAAAAAAATGAGTCTTTAGCTGTGAAAGTTTATATGTGTATTTGTAAGTTGGTGTATAAGGATGACATACGTGTAAATGTAACAATTGTTGATGGCTGCCATACCCTTATAATCTATCTCTACTAAATTGTGGAAAGGGAAGTTAATTGTAAAAAAATATGTACTGGTACTTGGACTTTGATAAACATGTTTTATACAGAGTGACATTACATCAGCCAGACATTGTAGTGCTTTTATGTGATTGTAGGTGTGAGTGTCCGAAACATCCAAGCATTTCAAGTATTACAGTCAGTATTTCTAAAGGTAACATCGCATTACCAGTACAGCTTTTGCGGTATTTACGTGTAAAAAAAAAAAGTCAAGCAATCAGAATCTTACTCTGGGATACTGTATACAGGGAAATATTCACCCCCGTTTTATTTTCGCCCCTTTCGCCCTTTAATTGTCTCTCTTTAAACACAACTGTGACTGGGCGAATTCAAGACGGGACGAAATTTGTTTGCAAGTGTAAAAAAGCGAAAATTACACTGAACGAAAATAACTCTGTATACAGTATTGACTTTACAAATAAATTCTGACTAAATTATAAATATTAAAAAAGTGTTTCTACCACATGTAAAAATTGGATTTTTATCATAAATTGTGAACATGCTGATGGTGATGTGTAATGCTGTATGGTTCCAGGCCAGCACCAGTGTGTTATGTACGGTCATTTTGGACGTCATCAGTAGTATCTACCACCAGGACAACGCCAACTACTTCATCCTGGAGCCCCAGAACACCCTGTCCCAGTTCTCAGAGAAAATCTACACAAAACCAGACGATGTACAGGTAAGGAGACAGAAATGGACATGTACTCCTATACATGTGCTGTACATGACCTAAATAGTACTCTTATACACATGCTTTACATGATCTAGGCTCAATAGTAGTCCTCATACATGTTAACTCTACCGATTTACGCAGAAGTCTACCGCTTTTTGGCTCTGTCTCCCCGCCTACCGATTTTATTAAAAAATCTACCGCTTTTCTTCAAAATACGTTCCTTGTTTTGATAGATAGCCATTTTGGAAGCCATTGTGGTCAAAAAATCTCGTCAGGTTTGAAATTAGCGCGTGACTTTGAATCGGAGGCACACAAACGCTTTATTAATAAAGTCGCTTGAATGACAAGTGTTCAAACATGTGTTTTACATTGAACGATGAAAGAAGCCACTTCCCGTGATTACATTAGTTACAAGACATGTCGATATTATCCTCGCAAAGAAAAAAAAGCTTTGCAATTCCACACGTGGTTTTAACGAAGACTGAATATATCTTTTAACTATGCCATAACAGTAAACTTCACTTGCAGTTTATTGATTGCTGCATGATTTGTAATAAGCAAGTAAATAAACATCGTTTTGATGTTGAAAAAGAATATACGATTTTCTACTAGTTCTTACTTCTCTTGTATGTTAAATTTTGGCAACTTAACCTATTTTTTTCCTAAAAAAAAAAAAACTTACCAGTAATCAATATATGGTAAATGAATGCAAACATTTTTATTGCTTGTGTTGATATTAGTATATTTCAAAAGTCTTTTATATTTTAGTTGATATCATTAATTACCAATCAGAAACCCTTACTACATATGTAGTACATAAAAAATTTAGTGCTTTGAAATATACGCAAAAACGGCCGCGCGCGCGATGCTACCGCTTTTCGGTTCAAAATCTACCTATTTTTCATCACTGGAGGTTAACATGTATGGTAGTCCTATACATGGTTTATATGATCTAAATAGATTTGCTTATCTGCCTCAATATGAATTTAATTCAGAACAATTGTTCTATCATAATGATAATTTTAATTTACGTTTGAAGGCAATTTTTAACTTATCTACATGCATATTAAAAAAAAAATGAAGATATTGTTTGTGATATTTGATTTGTTTTTTTTTAATTTTGATGACTTGTTTCTTTTTTTTTGTAGGAAAAGTTTTTCGAAATCTTGGAGTTTGTTATTTTTGACCTGAACTTTGTTCCATACAAAGAGTTGATCAGTATCAGTATTCTCATAAAATCTAACCAGTAAGTTCTGTATGGTATTGAAGGAAAATTTCAAATAAGTAAACTATGAAAATAATATTAGCATTTGAACTTTGCAAAAAAATACCAGCTGCAGATATTTGATTTTCTTTCACAGAGATGATTTGCTAATTAGATATCACAACCTCTGTTTTTCTTGATTCTCTTAGTTCAGCCTCTTGTACAGTGCTTTGTTTCAAGACCCTTCATCGAATTCTCCAGTTCCATCCCTTGTTCAAAGATGTTTACCGAGAAGTTGGAATGCTAGAGGTCATTGTTACATGTCTGCGTAGATACGCTGCTCTGTTTGAGACAAACGAAGGTAAATTAATCATCACGATCTTGGATGGTTGAACCCATCTACATTTTACTGTTGAACCAATCTACATTTACTGTAATGTTAACCTGCATTAAAAATTTATTCAGTCTCTTTCATTAACTGATAAGTGTATTTATGGTCAAGCTTCTATGTACACGCATGTACACCTGTGTCACATTTTAGCATACACAGCAAAACCAATTATAGCTAACACGCTTATAATGAATTGATGCTTACAGTGAAGTGTTTTTCATTCCCCATGATTTTATTACATGTTGTATAAACTTGACGGATATAACAAATTACGCTTAATAAAACGAAGTAAAATCGCCCGTCCCTTGCACTTCGTTATAAGCATGTTTTACTGTACTTAAAGTGGACAAGAAGTTTCACAAAAGGCACTGATTTATGATTTTTGTTACCGTAAATTAAAAATGCTTTTAGCACATGTCCATGTATTATAATGCTTTCACTGTGTTATGTGGGAAAGAGTGGTGGATGTGAAAATATATATGTACCGGTAATATACATTGTATGTGTAAGAATGTTTGTAATGGTGAGAAAGTAATAATTTGCCCGTAGAGTAGAACTGTATCTGCTGTTGTTTATTGCAGAATCGGAAACGGAGCCAATATCACAGGAACAAAGGGAGATAGGGTGTCTGGTGATGGACTGTCTGACTCTACTCCTCTCATCCAACCACAGCAATGCTAGTGAGTCTCCTGTAGAATTTACTAGGAATGGCTGTTGGTTGTTAAATTGTTTTAACTTCTTAGTTAAAGAGCTCATGTATATTATAATATACAAAAATATAATTTTGTGACCTATTGCTTGTTATCATTTCAACACGTTGATGTTAAGCATTATTTGCTATCATAAAAAGGCTGTAAAACATTTTTTACTTAGCATTTTTCTGATTTATGAAATCATTCTGAGAATATCATAATTTAAAATTTATTTCATAATTTTAATCCATATTTAATTTGTTTGCATGTACAACATATTATGTGCGTAAAGTTTTTAAGAAACCATTTTGAGCTCATTTCCGACACAAGTACTTGTACTTATACAGGTACAGTGTATATGTTAGTACAATAATAACAACTGTTGAACTGGTTTTAAGTTAACTCTGATGTTTAACAGATGTGTTCCGGGAGTGTGGGGGAGCCCGCTGTGTCCACGCTATGGTTCAGCACCCAGACTGCCGGCAGCAGGCCCTCAGCATCATACAACAGCTGATCCTGTCCCCCCAGGGCGATGACGACATGGCCACACTGCTGGGACTCATGCACACCTCCCCCGTCCGGTCTCTACAACTCAAAACTCACATACTCAAGGTCAGGCTCATTATCTTGACAAAACTCACTCAATGTCAGCCTCAATATCTACCTCATAACAAAACTCACATACTCACTCATTGTCAGCTTCAAGATCTTCCTCTTAACATAACTCACATAATGTAAAAGTGGAGCAAATTAACACTAGAATAACGTGGTAAGCTTAAAACTGTGTAAAATATCCCCACTTGAATGGTAAACAAAAAACTTAAAACCTCTAGTATAGTAAATCAAGTGTCCACATATTTAAAACACACGCAGAAAATGTGTACTTAACCACCAGCGTACATGTAAATTACGACTTTTACAATACTCAAGGTCAGCCTTGATATCTACCTCTTAATATAACTCACATACTCAAGGTCAGACTCAATATTTACCTCTTAATTACATGCAAATTTAAGTCAAACTTCATTTTTAAAAATGAAAATTCGGCCTTCAGATGTACCGTACATGTTCATTTATGTTAAGGTGCATTCTCAGATTATGCAATGCCATGTAGATATTGTTACCGGTAGTTAATTTCTTATTAAGTTACGTTACGTTACTAAGTCATGTTGACTTTAAGATATACATGTAATTCATGATCATTAAATACAACATACTTGCCTGACAATTACATGTACTAGTTACATGTATATATTGAATTAAGATCAATCTCTGAGGAGTAAAAAGTCATCAATGTGTTTTACAGGCCCTGCTCTCAGTACTCAGAGAAAGCCATAGGTCCAGAACTGTGTTCAGAAAAGTCAATGGATTTGTCTATGTGATGTCACTTCTGCTCTCCATGGAGGGCTGTCTCTTAGATCCTCCCAAACTGCCTTGGGATTCAGGTGTGTTTATAGTGCAGTGTTTTTAGTGTTTTTTTTAGACTTCAAGACCATACACAGAGTTAAATACATTTAATGTGTTTGTAAAAGAAATATTCAAATTATTCATTAATTATTTTTTTTTTCAGTGGAAAGATCTGCTATTTTAGGCATGCTGAAGACAGTGTTTAGTACCCTGACAGTTGCCATGAGATATGAACCAGCTAATGCCAAATTCTTTGAGACACAGGTAAAATTTTTAAAACTTAGTATTTTTATTAAGGTAATCAAATCATACTTTTCGTACTTTCATTTGATGCAGATTTTAATTTATTTTATTTATTATTTACACATGTCTATTCACAGCCAATAAACAGTGAATGATAATAATTAATTATTGTTATTTGCTTTAAACTTAATTGAAGCATTAATTGTTTTCTTGACCATCCAGGTGCAATATGATAGTCTTACTGAAGCTGTCCGTCTGCTTGGATGTTTTTCGAATGCAGTGGATATTCAGCCTCTATTTGACACAAATATCCAGGAAAATGATACCATTGTTCAAGAACAGTCACTGGATGCTGAAGTCGATATAAACAGAGTTGTGTGGGAGGAGTTCTTTTGGAAGAGTCCGGAAAACCAGTGAGATTTTATTGATTATTTTTACATCTGATCAACAATTGTTACTTTTCTTTATTTACTTTATTCTATTACCATGTAACAAACAAATAAGGCCATGCAGTTTTTCTGTACAATCATGTACATGTATATGCAATATTTTACAACTGTTTAGAGTGTGTAGGACACAATGATGCTGTGTCAGATTAACAATTACCCTATGGATTATGTTTACCATTGTTTTTTCTAGGTTTGATGAGAAACTCCCCCTGGTGTTACAGTCAGCTGCTATTCTGATCAAGTTTCTATACAACATGGTGCTGGACACATTTGACAGGTACAAATACACACACACATTGTTGCATATTTCTATAAAAAAAAAATTATATTGTGAAAATTGTTCAATGTCTCAACATTTTCCTAATCTTATTAAAATTTACTCAGATTTGTTGTGTTGGGTGATATTTAAAAGACTAAAAAATGGAAATACATGCATGTACAGATTTAAAGTGTACATCTTTTGAAATAAAATTTATAGTAGATTTATTTTATGTGGTTTATTTTTAGACCGTCAGCTTGTCTCCAGGTTCAGACCGACTCGCCAGCTCTGAAGAGATTCACCATGGTTCAGGAGGAGGAGAAATCTCGCTCACTGTCACTCAAGCGTGCGAGCACAGGGAGCATCACATTCTCAGTGAACATTCAGTGTGACTTGATTATTGTACACCCGGGGGCCGTCATGTCCATTCTACACCTGTTACCTGCTGCAGAGTTAGAGGGTCAACTCATAGTAAGTAGGGATCGATGATATTATAAAAAAATGATGTCTAAATCATATGCATGTAACTTCCATTGAAATTACCTGTACATTTTTTCTTCTATAATAGTTATTATAATGATTAAAAAGAAAAACTGTGATGTATTTATGGAAACATTTTACATTATATTTAGAGCTCCATAACCATTCCCTATACAAATGAAGAGAAGGAATTCTGTCTATAGTACATGTAAATAAAGTAGATTTATAGTATAAGAATGTTACCCCCTCAGAAATCGCTAGGCGTCCAGAGCTACATTGCTGAGCTGCTAAAGGGAATCCTGTACACAGAAAGGAACCAGCAGATAATGTGTGACGCGGGGATGCCCCACCAGCTCCTGACCCTGGGATATGTGGCTCTAGCAGACGACACCCACCCACTCCACCCTCCCTTCAGGGCCATGTTTGAGAGACTGGCAGCGCAAGCATTGACCCCCAGGGATTTAAGGTCATTAATCTGTTCTGTTTTCATGTTGTCACTTGTTATGTTATCTGCTGTATATATGCTCTTTTAAAAAGATAACCATTATGTGATCAAATTCTGCATTTTTCATCTAAAAAAAAATTATATAAAATTTTCATCTTGCTTGACTCACATGTAAAGCTTTGAAGACAAGAAATTTACAAATGTAGATTTCAGAATGAATAATCTGTATAGAAAGTCAAATTGTAATTTTCAAGTTTACCGGTACCTTTATATTAGGGACTTCCTGCGCCTTGGTTCTCCCCTCAACTGCCGCTCCATAGATGAGAAGGTTGATGGTCCCAAGTCAATGGAGACATCCTGGACTCAGAGCTGGCCTATCAGCAGAGCCTCCAGCATTGACGAGAGGAAGACGCCACTCCAGGTGGAAAACAAACTAAAAACAGCCGGGGAGGCAGTTCCTCTGACGCGGGTGAAATGTCTGGTGTCAATGACCACGCCTAAGGATGCCAGGATAAACGGGTCTGCAGTCACGCCAGCTTTTGTGGAGTTTGAAATGACAACTGAGGGTTTCGGTTGTTTGTACCTTCCAAGTATTGCCCCCCAGGGACCTCCCACTCCCTCTGTTGTCAGTGGGGTTGTGGGGGTTGATTCTACAGTCATTGGAGGAATAGGGACAGGTATTGTACATGTATTAGGGAAAAATTCTTAATCATTTCAATGACTGTACATTAACTTGTCTGAAAAAGAAAGTTTGTCCAGTGTGTTTTCAGAATGTATAAATAAAAATATGTTATTCTTGAAAAAGAGTTTTACAATAAACATGTATTTTAGGAGAGCGGATTTTTCCACCTCAGTCAGGCATGACTTTTTCCACCTGGTTTTGTGTGGATAAGTTCAGTGTAATTGCTGATGCCCACCCAGTACGTCTGCTGACCGTTGTCCGAAATCTGCAGGGTAGAGACGAAAACCTTGTTTGTCTGTCCGTAACTCTGACATCGAAGGAGAGATCCCTTATTGTGTCCACTCAAGAAACTCAACTACCGAATGCAGGTATTGTTTCATATTTTGAATTTGAATATTATAAAATATTCTTCCTCAGAAGCTTGATGAGTAAAAGATCGTGCTTTATTTGTCTCGGCCTATAGAAAGAGTTTTGAGATGATTTGTTTTTAATCTCAGAATACAAATATATGGAACCTTAGGTCACCATGTCTAATGACATTAACTATCCCAATATCTATTCCCAGTGACTGGTCTTGATCAAGAGCCTGAGCCCGTTTTAAATGACAACTGTGTGCGATTCTGGTGTCCAGAGCTGACACAGGAAGGACAGTGGCACCACCTAGTGTTGATTTTCCACAGAGCGGGAATCATGAAGAACAGCAGTGTTAGTCTGTATGTGGATGCTGAGTTGGTTAATACTCAAAAGGTAATATTTTACTGTCATTTGTAAGTTACTGGTAATGGAAACTGGCAGAAGTGTAGAAAAATTCATGATTAGTTTGTTATTTGACACTATTGTTGTAGAGCATTATTCTTTTATAGATACATGTAGGTTAAAGGGGCATGGTCACGATTTTGGTCGAAAATTATTACTCCAATTTTAATGTTTAAAGTGGTTCAGTAAAGCATTTGTGATAGGCAACCAAAATTTGAGTGTCATTCGTTGAGTTATAAGCGAGTTACAGAGCTTACAATTCTTTGGTATGTAAACAAAGCTTTTGTTTACATTTTGAGTGTTGAAGTGAAAATTCCAGTTTAAGACCTAAAATGAATGTGTTAAACATTGGGAACTGTTCATTTATGCTTAAAATGAATAGGAAGATAGACATATCAGCTTGAAAAAGATTTTACTGGTATATTGAACACATGTAAACAAAAACAGGACACGAGCCTTGTTTACATAACAAAGAACTGTAAGCTCTGTATCTTGCTTATAACTCTACGACTGACTTTCAAATTTCATTTTATTATTAAAAATGCATTCCTAAAGCATTGTAAATTATAAAAACAGAAAAATAGAATTTGACCAAAATCGTGACCATGCCCCTTTAAGGTTATAACCATGATTACAAAATTTACATGTAAACTAAATAATGTAAAAAGTAAATGTACATGTATATACATTTACATGTATATATGATATGAATACAATCTACTTGTACATACAAGTAGAAGTGATAGAATGTGATTAATTTGTCTTAGAATATACTTTACTTAAAAAATAGTTAGTTGTAATTGAAACTAATTTTTAGTCGCTTGAATATCTATAATTGAAAGCTTCGCGGTAGTATCATTTCTTTAGTTACATTTCCAACACAAGGAATTTGGCCTTTTTGATTTTTGTCCACCTTGGGTCTGTGTAGTGAGTAGCCTGCTTCTTTTTCTTAGCTGCACTACATTTCTCCCAATCTGGGTGGTGGTGGTACCGCCAGTCCCACTGCCTTTACCTCGGTGTACGCCTATATAGGCAGTCCCCCACAGCTCCGACGGAACTCTCGCCTCACATGGAGACAGGGACCCTGCCACCTGATGGAGGATGTGATATCTGGCTCTGCTATTAGTTGTCTCTATAAGCTGGGACCCACCTATGTTGGAAGTTTTCAGTCGACATGTATAGGTAAGAGTGGTTTTGTAGTGCAAGTGTCCATTAATGTTTAAGAGGAACATTATAAACATGTACATGTACATGTATATTAGACAAAGGCCATTTTTTAAAAGGTCTATTAAATTGGCAGTGCCCAATAATGCATCACTTCATACTGATGATTATAAAAAAAATCAGTGCACTTACATTTACCTTAATGACAGAAATTTACCAAATAGAAAAGCACTAGTTAACCCGTGTTCTGTTCTCAAATGGACTCTCAGTACTTTGATTTTGAAATTATTTAGATTTTTGAATAATTAAATCATTTTGAGACTCCTATATTCAGTAAAATAGACAGCTTAAACATGCTTTGCTATTAATGTAAAAAGACTTTGACTCCATTTAAATCTACAGGGATTTGTTAAGTGGAGCTCTGTAACATTTTGATTAGATAAGAATTAGTCATCTCATCAATGCATTCATGTAAATGTTAACAACTATGTTCATTACAATGTACAGAAGACATGGAGATATCCAGTGCCCTGGCAGCAGAAGAGAAGCTGGTGTTTGGGATCCACGCTCATGCTGTGTCTCAGATGACCGTCCTATTGATCAGGAAAAACTACAGCAAAGTGGACAGCAAGTCAATAGCTAAGCAGGTCAGTAGGTCACTGGGACAAGGGAGGCAGCTAGTGTCCAACACCTGAAACTAGACAATGATTTTCTTGTGTGTGAAACTGTATCAGTTTTCTTTAGGATCTATTCAGCTCTCTTCAGCAATAAGTTTAGGGCTTAAAATTCTGTGCATACATGCTACATGTACTTCCTACTGGAAGTAATGTTTTGTGAATTTGCTTTTTGTAGTTGGCTATGTCTGCCCATGATAATGCTACTCCCATTAGAATCATTCATAACTCCGCGGGTCATCTGAATGGACCAGCCAGGAGTCTCGGTGCAATACTCATAGGATACCTTGGTAAGCAGACATTAACAAACATTGGTTCTTGAGATACATGTAAAGTACATGTTACATGTATTTGCGAATGACTCCATTAGAGGGAAGAGGAGTATGCACCTTAAAGGGCTTTTAATAAGAGGAAACTGGAGACAAATTTTCACAGCTTCAGTGATCTGAATTACCAGTAGCTGCTTCAAATTTCATAAATAGCAAATTAACAATAAGGAATTAATTCTAAAAGAGCTTTTTCAAATGAGTTATTCACCACTACACTTCAAAATTATTGGAAGCCCTAGAATTGTAAATCTGTAAAATCTAATGCCATGTTGATTTTGTGCGAGTTAAATAATTCAACTTTGTATAAATGCCTAAACATCTTTAAGTGCTAAGAATGTGATTACTAAAATACCACAGATTTAGTCACAGCAAGTTGTGTGAAAAAAAGTTGCTCCATATCCTTTATAATTTAATATGATATTCTGCTTTTCACAGGTGTTCGAACTTTCTGCCCTCGACCAGTTGCCAAAATGCTAGAAAACATTGGAGGAGCTTCAGCTTTGCTTGGGCTGGTTGCCATGGCTACAGATGTGGAGGAGTTGTATGCTGCTGTGAAAGCGCTGGTCTGTGTTGTCAAGAGCAACAAATCCATTCTGAAGGACATGGAGAGAATCAGTGGCTACCAGGTACATGAACAAATTTATATGGCAGTAATATCATTGTAAACAGTATACATGTACATGAATGCCAAAAACAAGGCTCTCCTTAATGTGTACCCAAGAATTAAAAGATACAGGGAGGGAAAGAATGAAGATTCATCTGATATAGGTCTGAATTTTCAATAACTGATAAATTAAATATATAATTATTGTTCCTGTAAGACCTTCTTTTCCACTTTTGTAGCTTCTAGCAATGCTCTACAAGAAGAAACAGAACTTGTTGAACAGTCACATTTTACACCTGACATTCTCTCTGATTGGGACCATTGACAGTGGCAAGGAAAGCTCTGTCATTCCAAACAAAAAGGCTTTTCAGGACCTTTTGTGTGACCTGGAGGTATGGCCCTATGACTTCTTGTCCTTCAAATTAGTGATATTTTACATTTTACTCTGTATGGTTATGAGGATTGAACTTATGGTTATTTTTTTTTCAGGTCTGGCACCATGCTCCATTTGATCTTCAAAGATCTTTATATGAGCATTTCTTTGAGCTTCTAACTGACTCCAGGTAAATTAATAAACATGTTTTTCATGATTTTGGGGGGGGGGGGGTAGAGTAGAGTAGGAAGAGTACTTTTTGAACAATTGATGGACGATTCTAATTTGGTAATTGGACTAAAGTTCTCAATCAAACACCCTCAGGTTGCTCCGTATTGTTAACAATTGTGTATATATGGTATTAAAATTTTATTACTAATATTTTGTTTGATTATTTGGAAACATTGCTTACTGAAGGTAAATCTTTGTTGCAGTGATCAGAGCAATAACTTCCAGCTGATGCGTGACCTTGGAATGGTGGGTCGGCTGCTCCACATCCTGAAGGACAATCAGTTGACCCCCGCCACCATCAGGACCATCTCCAGTGTCATCACAGTTCTCCTGCAGGGAACCCCAGATCCTGTGTCCATGCTGAAGTAAGTATGAGCATCTCTGAAAGCAGCTATAGAAAGAAGAAGATCTTTAGGAAAAATGGAACTTATGGAGTGAAGGGGGGATGAACAACTCCATAGTTTGTTTTAGTATTTGCATAATATAGTCATACCCAAATTACTGTATACATATGTACAGTGTATATATAAACATGTATGTACATGTATGTATGCTTTTGTTATTTGTGAAGTATTTGAAGTCCAAATTTTTTGGTTTGTAAAATTTATACTGCTTGCAAAAAATCTATTTAATATCAAAGGTTTCGTATTGATAAAGCCTCCACAATGATCACATTTATGTTCTACAAAAAAATATCCTGTTTCAGACTGGGACAGTTTATTGTATCTACCTTGCCATCCATGTCAGCCTCTGAGAAACAAGTGGTGGTCAACGGTATCAGCCCCACCGAGGACGCCGGTCAGTGTCTGGGTCCTTTACATGTATAACTAGAGGTTTAAGAGGGTTGGACTGATGTGGCCATTTTTAAACTATATTAATTTCCTTGAGAAGAAGAGCTATGTATTTTAAAAGATATACCGTAATTATGTAGGAAAATATTCTAAATAATATTAAATCTGAAATATTTGGAATTTGTTTTACTTACTTTTAAAAAAAATATATAAAAAAGGAAGATCTGCTGGGTAATTTGTTGGTCACCCAGCCTCCTTAAATCATTGTGGGATGGATTGTCTGTGAAATTTGGCATGCAAGTACTAGGCATGTATGTTGATATTCTTGGTGGGTTTTTTTTTTTTTAAAAGCTAATCGTAAATGTACATGTATTTCAGATGGTGATACTGGTGCTTCTGTTTACAAAATCAAGATGAGGAACGTCTGTTTAGAAATTATACTGGAATTATTGAAAGATCCGTCTTCTGGGAGCAATGTGTAAGTACTATCATAATGTTTTATCATGTTTATGTAAAACCTGTGAGATCACATGTACATGTATATGTTACATTACATGTATTTGACCCTCTAAATGAAAATTTCTAAAAAGTACCGATAATGAGAAATATTTACATGTATGGGTTTTTTATGGGGGGAGGGGGAATTCACATTTTTAAAAACCTTACAGTGTATATGAGGTTCTAAATAAAGGACATCTTTGATAAAATATTTAATTTTTTAAACAAAATTTTGATGAATTTAAGAACTCATATGCAGATCCATGCATACAGTAACTAATGTACATGAAAGGTTTCTCCTTAATGTATTTATTTTTTGCAGTGTGTTGGAAGAGATACAGAAGGTGCTAGGCTTTGATTGGCTGCTGCTCTTTATCCAGCCCCATGTCCACCGCAGCACAGTCATTTGTGCCCTGAAAGTACTGCTGACCATCCTACAAAACCCAGCTTCCATGCAGAAGTTCAGGGAAGGGGCTCCAGGAGGGGGCTGGCTTAGTAACACTGAACCAGTCCTAAAGCAGCATGTTGGAGTCATGTTAGGTTAGTGGGTACAATACAGTGGGACTAAATCCTCTATTGCCTGAACAGGGAGTAACCCAGGCACAGATTATGCTTCAGTTTAGTAAGTTGCAATGAATGGAGCTTGCATTCACAAATTAGTACATTTTTCATTCAACCAACTTTGACTGGATTAAAGTTTATCTCTGGTTGGAATTATTAGTAAGGATGCTGACATTGCTGAAATTTGAATATCTCCTACATTCAAAAATGCAAAAGAAATTTGTTCTCATTCTTAATCCTGAATTTGCTTGATAAATTACATATGTACCATTTTAGAGGCAAAACCTGTTAACCTAGGAAAATATGAGAAGGATTTATACTTTTGAGTTTAATAATTGCAGGCTTGAACATCAGCACCAAGAACACGGGTCAGAAGCGAGAGCTGAACCAGGAGGTGTGTAAGGTCCCAGGGTTCACAGAACTGCAATGGCTGCTGCCTAAGCACAGTAACATCCCAGAGGTCTACTTCCTGATGATGGCCCTGTTACTGGGGCAGCATGTAGACAAACTACCTACCGATGTAGAGGTAAGACAAACTAATGACCAATGTAAAGGTAATTGAATTAACTTTATTTAAGGTACAGAAAGCTGCCTTACCGGTCATTGTAATCTATGTCAATATCTATTCTGTCTGCAATTTGATTTCTGAAATTTAATTTCATTGTGTGTTTAATCTTACAATCTGAATACATTCTGACAAAAAAGCAATTCTTTTTAGTCAGGTCTTGTTGCATACCTAATCATCATTAGTGTTTTGTATCTCTGATTCTTTAAAATGAGCTCAAATTTCATTTTGGATGTGTTTCAGTTTTAATGAAGAAAACACTGTTCAAATTAAAGATTTTTCTCTTTAACAAGCCTGTTGTTGTATAAACTTTAGCTGAATCTGGACAAGGTATGGACTGTGATTTTTGGGGTACCGGCCAGTAAACCTGTTTCCATTGCGGCTAAAGAGAGGCACGGAGACCTGTGTCCCGAGGCAGCCATGGTCATACTGAGCATGATCAGGAGCATGCTCAATCAGGTCAGTTTGTGTGCAGAATCAGTCAATGATTCACGCAAATAAGTAAACAGTCAATAATATCATATTTATTCAAAGTTATGAATTTGATACTGATTCCTAGTCTTATTTTAGTTTTATGAGACAGTTTAACCTCTTTGATTTAGTCATTTTTTGTTCCTTAATTGTCTGGTCTGTACCTGGATTTAATCTGTTAATTTTACCAATCTAATTAAGATGAGACCTTTAAATCCACTCCTCTACCATACATTACCCTAGTAAAGCTAGCTTTCTGTAGAGGAGCAGACTTATACGTCATGTCTATAATTCTAATTACATGTAGCTCCTGTACAACTTACATATCATACAGTACTTGTAAAGGTATTGCAGAAGAGCAGATATTCAAGTCTAATTTTGATGAGATTGTCAATTTAACATGTGTATATTGGTATATTAATTTACTATTGAGTCATATTGACATGTTATAAATCTTGTGTTGACCTGAGTTTACTATATATACCCAGGACCAGGAAGAGATGGGCGGGGCCTGGATACAGGAGTACCCCGTCACCCTGATGCAGTTCTTCCTGTTCCTGTACCACAACCAGCCCGACTTTGTTCACCTGTCCTCCACCCCCGAGTTTATCAGCAGTCTGGCCGCCACCCTATTTCCATACAATATTGTGGACCATGATGTCACCACACCAACTGAGGAGTTTAAAGTAAGCAGGTCTTAAAAAACAGTTTACCACATTTGGCCAATTTGGTTTGCTTTTAATTAGGACAAAATGTATTTCCAAAATGTGCACATCAAGTTGATACATGTCCATGTTCTTGATTTCAAATTTTACATTTTGAATTATTTTGTTTATAGAAATATGCACATAGAAGTATTTCAAAAAGTTACAGATCATTATGTCAATTTCATGAAGAAGACCATCAAGTGTTCTGTAAATAAATATATATACATGTACTGCTATAGATAATCCAACAATTTCATCCCTGGTACATGAACATGTACATGTACATATGAAGTACATTTACATTGCACATAAGAAAGAGCAGTGCTTTCTGTATTTGGATCTTTCTTATTTTTTTTTATGCAAACTATTACCGGTAGTTGACTTTTAACATTGCTTATTAACTGAACATTAAATATACAGTGCATTACATGCATATCAAACTAAATACATTATATTTGAATCCTATACCCCTGCTTTATTTTAATTCAGCCATTCCCTGAATCAGAGAGCTTTGTCAAAGTTCGCACTCCAGAGAGGGATATGCCAAGTAAGTCAGTGCTAATGTTGCTTTGATAATACATATACAATGCACTTACTGATTTTATTGTAAGCAACTGCAGTAATTAAGATCTACATGCCCTCTCAAATGTAGAAATTTTCCTTGGGGTAGCTGCCTCCAATTAAAGTTCATGTCATTGTGTGTGCAGGCAAGAATCAGTGAGATTAATTTTAGACTTAATGAAAAAAATACAAAAAAATATTGCAAGAAAAAAACCTTTAATAATTTTTCAATAAAATTTGAAATGAGTTCAGACTGTAGTTCCACACCTATGTTAAATAACATCAGATAATACAGGTACAATGTTTTTTTCAATACTTGACGGTCTGATGCTGACTTTTCTGACAGGTCTGCTGACCAGTCACCCCGCGCGGAAGTACGTGGTGGACTTTATCCGGACCATCGTGGTGGACAGCTTCTCTCACCACGTTTCCTCCAAATCCTCAATCACCCTGGATGTCGTTCTAGATGTAAGACACAAAATTAGAAATTGTCTAAAGAATTCATTGTTCCTCAAATACTTTAAAGATACAATTAATGAACTTTAAATGGGTAAATAAAGGACAATTTTTTCTTTATACCTCGTAAATTTTTCCTGTTTGTATCAAGGCGATTTTTGTTAAATCTGCCTACCAAGGTATGCTGAAGCTCAGTGAATTTTTATTTTGATTTAATCGATTTCATTTCTTGGTAAACTACTATCACTATAGCAAAATATCAATTAAGTTTACTGAGGTTTAATCAGTCTTAAGAAAATTAAATGTTAAAATGTTAAAAATTTGGAAAAAAGTTTAAAAGATATTCCCAGCACTCTCCAAAATCTATTTTTTTCTGATAGGCCTCCCCAGAGACCGCCACAAGGTCACAGAGACGGGAATACCAGACGGAGATTCTGACCGTGATCATGGAGCATCTGCTGGCGGCTGATGTGTTGCTAGGAGACCAGGCAGCCCTGCCAATATCGTCGGGCGGAAATTATTCCAACATGGCCAACAATGTTTTCTACTTTGCCAGTCGTCTTGTCGACAAAGTTTGGCAAGGTGTGTTTGATGAGTCAAGTGTGTTATATTACTGTTCTCAGAGTTTTAGAATCTGAAGCTGTACATGATTCCTGTCTACAAGACAATTGAACAACATTTAACTTGTTTATCAATAAGATGCAGTGAATTAGCTTGAAAATCATTATGCATGTACAATTGTTTTCAATTTTCAAACCGTAGGTGTATATAGTAGAGAAACAAAGGAGGTGTTTGAATTCATCAGTAAACTCATTTCACAGGCCAAGAAAAAATGTAAGTACACAATTAACATTACCTAGTTTTATGATGTATTTAAAAAAATTTTTTTTTAATTTGAATATTCTTTAGTACAAATGCAATTCTATTTTTGATAGCTTCGGGAGTATCCTTGGATTTGATATACAAGTCGTTGAATCGGACGGTGCTGTACCAATTATCACGACCCATCAACACGGTGTCGGGACAGACCATGGTCCTAGACTCACTACATAAGCTGACCAACAACAGGACTCTCGTCTTTGGTCCCAAGAACTACGACACAGAGTTCCTTGTCTGTTTGTGCTACTGCTTGCTTCAACTGACGGAGGAGGATCCAGAGAAAAGGTACATGGATCAAGGCTTGATTGTGGATATACAGTACCCGCAACGTTATTTTTTACAATCCTATCCTATCGTATCGTGTATCAATCCTATCGTATCGTGCGTGTATACTGTTCTATCGTGCGTTAATGCTATCGTATCGTGCGTGTATACTGTTCTATCGTGCGTTAATCCTATCCTTTCGTGCGTTAATCCTATCAGGTTTATCGTTCAATATTAGCAGTTTTTCCGTTTATCCTATCGTGTTAATCGTTTCGTGCCTTTTCATTAGCAAGTAAATTTATCTCAAATTTGCAAGTCGTTCAGTGCGCCGTATAAGAAAATTTATCGAACAAGAATTGTAAAATCCTATCCAGCATTCTATCATGATACTAATGTCTTATTTTTTAGATCAAAATTAACCAATATTGTAAATCATATCTGTAAACTATCGAAGTTCTTAGGAACAAGGTAACAAATTTACCTGTATATCGAATATATTATATCGTACGCGAAGTGTATACCTGCATAAACGTTAACTTTTATGCAATATAATTCGTTTTTTATCCATCATATTTTACAGAAACAAAAGTGTTTATGATATAATTTATATTTAAATAAAACCAGAGTTGTATATTTATTGAACCCGTTATTTTCCGTGTGATATTTGATTTTGGGCTGAAATGTTCTCGGCAATCGGCTAGGGTGTGTGGTAATGAAAACAATGTTAACAAATCGTACGCGGAATGTATATCTGCGTAAATATTTATTTAACTTGTACAGTGTATGTTATATAATTCGTTTTTAATGCATCATTTTCTTATACAGATATTTATGATAGATTTTATATTAACTTTAAATTAGAGTTGGATTTTTATAGTTGAACCCGCTATTTTCTGTGTGATTTGATCTCGGGCTGCAATATTCGCGGCGATCGGCTAGGGTGTTCGGTAATGAAAGTAATGTTAACAATACAGAAAATTTATTGATCATTTAAGCTCAAAATTTTGTTAAAAAAAATTAACCGGTCATTTTTATACATTCTATAAATGATGCAGCGATGATTAACAACTCGGCAATTTTTACTAAAAAGAAATTGCATGTAAATCTTTATTCGTACGTGTACTTTCCCAAATTATGCCATTATCAGGTTATTCATGAAGATCATTTAAAGCGATTATACGTTTATCATGAACATCGTTTATCCTTTCATATCGTGTATCAATCCTATCCTATCGTGCATATATACTGTTCTATCGTGCGTTAATGCTATCGTATCGTGCGTGTATACTGTTCTATCGTGCGTTAATCCTATCCTATCGTGCGTGAATCCTATCCTATCGTTTATCTTGTAAAAAAAAACGTTGCGGGTACTGTACATGTACATACAGTAAAGAAATTTTTGCGAGGTTCGTGAGTGCCTCAGTATTTGCTAAATTTTGTATTAAAAAAAAGGTGTGGATAAGGTTTGGTCGCTATGGTTAGTCGCCACATACCAGAGTATCTCAGAAAAATCGCGAAAAAAAGTCGTCGTGAATAATAGTTGGTTTACAGTATATCAAGAACAAGTTTAGAGAAAATAGCGACACTTCTTTTATTATTAATAATTTCTTTCATAAATGCATGATATCTGTTCCAAATTCTCACAGGTACAGGTATACAGAATAAAAACTGTTTAAACTGACATCTGTTGAAACTGTTTCTTTGTCCATTTCGACTGTAACTTCAGTTCCAAAAGCAGTAATATCTTATTCTTACTCTGTTTTTTCCTACAAAATTTTCTGCCCAAAGCAGTCAGTATAGATACTGTGTACAGGGTTATTTTCGCTCCATGTAATTTTTGCCCCTCTACACTTGCAAACTGTTTTGCCCTGTCTTGAATTCGCCCAGTCACAGTTGTGTTTAAAGAGAGAAACATGTAATGTGAGACATTGGAATTCACCCAGTCTTAATTTCGCCCGCTGACAACGAGGGTGAAAGGGGCGAAAATAAAATGGGGCGAACATTTCCCTGTATACAGTAGGTCTTACTGTATGTGGAATAAATGTCTGTTTAATAATGCTATATAAGGTCCTAAAAACTAGACTATCCTATCATTGTAAATGTATATTGAATACAATTGGTTCTCTTCATGATAACATACATGTATTTTTCTTCTTGACAATACTTATAATATACAGTCAAACTTCGTTATCTCGAACTAGATGGAACTATTTAAAAACTTCGAGATATCTGAGTATTCGAGATATTAAGGGTAAAATACTTAAAAAATGAGTGGTTGGGACTTACAAATCTCTTCGACATATGCATTGTATTTGAGATATCGGTGTTCAAGATATCGAAGTTAAACTGTACATGTACTGTTTTAATGTGTATTTGATTGACAAGTATTTGTTCCATTCTGACAGCATGGAGAATCTGCATGGAGGGAGAGCGCTGAGGACCACCTGGCACATGACCTTTCCTGAAGAGGAGAACGGGGACCTCGAGACCAACTACAGCCATTACCTGAAGGGGTCAGGTGTCAACGAGGGGCATCAGCTGGTTGTGAAGGCTGCCAAGCGAGTGTGGGAAGAACTGTATGCCTGTAAAAAACCTGTAAGAAAATAAGTTTTTTTGTGATCTCCAAGTTTTATTCAAAAAATTTTGCTGAATGATGTATGCTTAGTACATTATTAATTTATTGAAATTTTTGATTGTGTTTTTGAACAAATGTATGTTATGCATTATGATGATCATGTTCTGAACAGGCATTGGAAGAGGTTTTTAAAACTCAACTGAACAACATTGACAGCAGTTCTACCTCTATATCTTCACCAGATATATTCTCTGTAAGGTAGGTATTGCAGCCTTTTTTATACCAACGTGGCAAATAATCACCTATATATTACATGTACATGTATTTATAGATGTACGACACCTTTATACATGGTGATAACTTCTGCATTTCCGACTGTGTGTTGACATTTTCTTCTTTTTGTGCCTTTTTCAGAGGGTTGATACAAGAGTATGCCTCCAAGGTCTGGGTGGCCTACTTGGACAATGAGAGGAGATGTCAGACATCTTATGCTGAGAGATTCCCCACACAGATCCAGTCGGTTAGTTTGTCGATTTAAAAATTGGCTGCAGTTTAGACAGATCTAAATATTCATGTGCATGTAGATAATTTTGTCAAAAGAGAGTAAATACATGCACCATATATTGTGTATGTTTTGAAATGATTTTTATTTTCTATCATGAAAAAAAGACTGTTATCTTAATTAGAATGTTTCTTGAAGATTGAAAAAAAGATTTTGTGTAAGTTGTGAAATATACCGACAAAAGACAATATTATATAATTTCATTCCCCATTATTCTGCTTTACAATGTTCTATTCAGCATGCATAGGATTCATCCATGATTGTAATTACAGACTCTCCAAAAAGTTGGAAGTGGAGTTCTCAGATTGGCCACAAGGAAAGGGAAGAAAGAGTTGCCTCTGAAAGTGTCCCCATGTTCCAATGTTCACATGACAGTGAGTAGGCCTGCTATTTTGTAAAAAAGATATTAAACAAATTCATGATAAAATCTAATATTAATTTTAAAACAAAAGAATAAGTGTAGAAATCAGATGGATTCATGTTTCATGTGTATTTTGTTTTTAATCATAAGGACTTCATTTCTTGGACTCTCTCCCATATTGCCATTGTAAAAGACCTGGTTGAGTTGCAGCACCAGCAATATCTCAAGGTAAATAGCTTTGATTAGAGGAATGAATCTTAAAATTAAATATATGTAAGCTTCCACTGTACAACAGAGACTGTCCTGTGTGTCCATGTCATGTTTGTCCATGTCCTGTTTGTCCATCTGTCTTGTCTTTTCATCTGTCATCTTCATCCATCTGTCTGTTTTCCAGGCCCAGGAGCACATGGAGCGTTACCTGCTGGAGGAGTGGACCCTGAGGGAGACCGACCTACTAAGGGAGAGGGGATTGTGGGGACCTCCCGTGGGGTCCAGGCTCAGAAAGTGGATGCTAGATATGACAGAGGGTACAGATAAAAAATAAACTTAAAATTTTGTAATTTGGTTGATTTTATGAAATCTGCTGTTGGTTTATTTATTTTTTGAAGGAGATTTTTTTGCAAACATGTACAATATGTATGGTCATTATGTATTGTAGGCCCAAGTCGAATGATGAAGAAGATGATACCAAATGACATGTTCTATGCCCACTATCCCTACAGACCTGACATGGAAGACAGTGTAATTTTACAGATATTTTCTGCTTATCTACAACCTCACAATCAAAGACTGATACACTGTATCTCTGTAACTCTTCTGTGTCAGATTCTTTTACCTGTATTAAATCATGCATAATTTGTAAATAACAAGGCATCAATCTTTTCAAATACTGTTCTGTTGAACAGCCCCTGAAGTACAAGATTGCCATGAGCTATGACAGTAAGGAGTACTTTGAGAGGTTCCGCTCCCAGACCCTGGTGGAACCGGACGTCTTGCCCATCATGAGGGGGGTGGAGGACACCAGCGATACTGACAGCGTGGAGGAAAAGTTCCCCGATGGTAACTTTTCTTCTCCAATAACAAATTTTGAAAAACTAATACCTACAGAAAGTGATGACCAAAAAACAATGCTTGTTGCTAAGTAATAAAGTGGAATCAAGATTGAATACTAAGCATAGTTGTGATATATTGTTCGTGGGTAGCCAGAACTTTCCTGGTTCATGGAGACGTAATTTCGTTGGTGGCAAGTTCCAGATAATTTTATGAAATACATGTATTAAACAAATGCTTGTACATGTATATACGTACGGGGGGGATGTAAATTTTTAGGCAAGGGCTACCAACGAGAGCCACGAATGTTGGTTCCACCACAAACGATGATTCCACATTACTACATGTAGCTGTGATTGATTAGTTTCAGACATCACCAGGATGACCAAGCTGCTGGGGAGACCGTCCAAACAGAGGCAGGTGGATGTGGATGAGGAGTCTGAGGACCAGCCGTATCCAGAAAGTCTGACGGATGTGGAGAAGTCTGAAAACCAGGGCGAGGAGTTACGTGTAGAGGAGGGCAGGGAGGGGCAGCCAGAATCCCCGGGGCCCAAAACCGACAACAACCAGACCATACTCAGAATCCTGGGGGAGGGAGAAAAGGTATAATTATTTAAGTTGCATGTACATGTACATCTGTGGGAAATATTTGTGACTCCCTGCATGTGTATGGGCACTACCATTACTTTTCATGTAAATATATTAATTTCATAAGGGCCAATTTCTGTGGATTGTCAATTTTTCAAAAATCAATGAGGACATTATTTCATGGATTTACCTGCTTGATTAATGAATTAAGGCGGTGCTCCATAACTCGTTGAGAGTTTATAAATTCATGGTTTAGGGGTATACCCACAAAATTCATGAAAATTGAGCCACTGTGAATTTTGATTACTAGTATTCCAGTGTATTGGATAATTTCATAAATTTTGAAAATAAAGTCCAATAATAATCCCATGAAGAAATTCTGATGGCATCATAAACTAATTAAGTGGGATGATATGTGACCATTTCTCTGTAGATAACGAACATATTTCGGTGTGCACGTATACAAGGATTGGATACAGCGGAGGGCCTTCTGTTGTTTGGTAAGGAACACTTCTATGTGATCGACGGATTCACCATGCTGAGGACTCGAGAAATCCGAGACATTGACAGTCTACCTTCTGAGTAAGCTCATTGTTTCTAATGCCCCTGATTTTATTATTCATGGACTCCTGTCAAGTTTACCACCTACATGTACCTTGATTTTTACTTTTTTTTTTTTTAGCAGTTGTCTGCATTCTTTCTAATGTGTTATCATTATGCTAATTAGTACAAATATTTCATGTTTCTGATTTAAATGCATGTACATGTATAAAATTATATATTTCATCTTTACAGTTTGCATGACCCAATCATTCCAAAGGCATCCAAAGGAAGTGGAACTTTAAAACGACTGTATGTACAAAATTCATATAGTTTAATATAATACAAATTGATAAAATCAAAATATCTCATGCTGAAATGAAACATTCTTAATTTTACTAGGTGCAGCAAGTTTATGTATGAGGACATTCGTGAGGTCCACAAGAGACGGTATCTCCTGCAGCCAATCGCAGTGGAGGTCTTCTCAGCAGACGGCAGAAACTATCTCCTCTCATTCCCCAGGAAGCTCAGAAACAAAGTGTTTGCAAAGTAAGACTGAAATTATACACACAGAGCCAAAACTAAAAATTTATTATGATGCATGAACATGTATCAGATAATACATGTAACTTTTTCTTTGCTCTTAAGAGTACATGTAAATAAAGCTGATGGGATATTTTTCTTAATTTTTTTTTTTTTTTTGCTTCAGGTTCATGTCCGTAGCCACAGCAATGACAGACAGTGCCCACCAGTCTGTGTCTGGACAAAAACAAGGGGCCAAAATAGAGGCAGGGTAGGTACAGCTGGTCAGAACCTGTGTAATACATGTACCGGTATGTACTGTATTTATTTCTCAATGGTAGTCTTGATTTTTCAAAGTCAGATTTTGACATATCAAGTAAGTTTTAAATTATTTAAAGAGAAAAATAAAAAATAAAAAAATTATTTATTTCTTCATTTTAGCTAAAGGTGAGGAAATCTTTCTAGAAAAAAATTTTAAAACTATAATTTGGTACTCATTTAAAGGAAATATCTAAAAGATGTTAAATTTTCTTATTGGTGCCATTTTACTCTTGTAGGACTGGTATAATCAGTTCATTGATGGGAGAGAAGTCTGTAACACAGAGATGGGAGGTAAAGCGATTGAATGTATAATTCAGGTGTATTGTAATTGAAAAAGGGCTTTTATACTAAGAATGATTTTGACAAGAAATGATAGTGTAAAAATGTTACTGTTAGAGAGGAGAGAGATTAGTGTAATCTGACAATAAAAATGATACTGACATTGCGGTGATCGCGGGGCCACAAGTTTACCGCTACAGTGTAAGACGACGCTTAAAATCCTTAAATTATTCTTAACACTCTAAAACATGGTTTCTTTTTCTTTTGCAGAGGGGAGAAATTAACAATTTCCAATACCTGATGCATCTGAACACTCTAGCTGGGCGCTCCTACAATGATCTGATGCAGTACCCTGTGTTTCCGTGGATTGTAGCCGATTATGACTCGGAGGAACTAGATCTGTATGACGAAAAGACTTTCAGGGACCTAAGTAAACCCATGGGTGCTCAAACACCTGGGCGACTACAGCAGTTCAAGAAACGCTACCAGGATTGGGACGACCCTCAAGGTATAGTGAAAGGAGAATTATTTTCTGCATTACAGTACATGGAAAGATTAAGTTTTCAAAAATGAAAACAAATGCTTTTTCAAGGCAATATATTTGGTTGAAGAACATGCTTAGTTTTATTAAACTCAAAGAAAAGGTTAAGTGTATAAAAAATTTATAAAATTAAGAAAATAAAACTTCATTTGAAGAAAAATATAAAGACTTGTGCTGTTTTGTGCTGAATATGGAAAACAAAGAGCAGAATTTTGTGTAATTTTGAATATAATATTTCAACTCTTTATTGAACATTGATGATAAGGATCTAGATGTAAATGTCTGTTTTGATTATGTTTTGGTAATTTCTATCTGTGGTATTTATCTTTCAGGAGAAACACCACCATATCATTACGGTACTCACTACTCCTCGGCTATGATCGTAGCCTCCTATCTCGTCCGAATGGAACCATTCACACAGCACTTCCTTTCACTGCAGGTGAGGTCAAAGTTCAAACCTAGATTTATCATTTCAGAGAGATTAATGGTTTAGCATCTTATGTGGGCGAGTAATATATGTATATGTACTTTTTTTGAAGGGAGGGCATTTTGATCTAGCTGACCGGATGTTTCATAGTGTGAGAGAAAATTGGTACTCTGCCGCCAAAAACAACATGGCTGATGTTAAGGAACTCATCCCCGAGTTCTTCTACCTGCCAGAATTCCTGAAGAATTCCAATAATTTTGATTTAGGTACACCATACTTAACATTTCTATGTGCTCCATTTTTTGTTTTCAATGATACATTTTAATACCTAAAATGTACTGATTTTTTTCCAATTTAAAACAATGGTGCTTGCATTATCTAACATTTATTTGGTCTTCTTAATACATGTACATGTAGGTGTTAAGCAGAGTGGGGTTGCTTTGCATGATGTAGTGCTACCTCCGTGGGCCAAGGACGACCCCAGAGAATTTATTCGGGCACACAGAGAGGTAAGTCACAGCTAGTGTTAGATTGTGTTTATAGCTCTTTATCACCTTCTTAATAGTTGTTTACTATAGTTACATGTACAAACTTGTACTGTTGTATTGCATGAAGTGCTTCATTTAAAGTTTATACTTCATTTGAACTCTTGAATAAATTCTTCTTTAGCTTTAATGTATGTACACTCTAATTGAAACTGAACTTTATTTATTTTACAACGATTGAATTCTATTGAAATATCCATGTTCACACGAAGCCTCAGTATGTCAATTATGTCAATATGGGTTTACTGTAAAAGGTATAATAATAAATATCTTCTGTGTTTAGGCTATGGAGAGTGACTTTGTTAGTGCACACCTGCACGAGTGGATAGATCTGATTTTTGGATACAAGCAGCAAGGGCCTGCAGCCGTTGAATCAGTCAATGTGTTCCATCATCTGTTCTACGAGGGAAATGTGGACATCTACAGTATTGACGACCCCCTCAAGAAAAACGCCACCATTGGCTTCATTAATAATTTTGGTCAAATTCCAAAACAGGTAACTAGTTTTTCTGATGAGCTGAAGCAAATGTACTAATTTTTCTTCGTAAACAAAAGAATTTTTATTGAATGTTAAAAGAAGATTGTTGAACACAGATGCATTTTATTTGGAATTCGAATTTCATTGCCCAGCGAAAATATGATTTGTCCCTCCAAACAAGTAAATTTGCTTGATTTTAAGACATAACCTATAAGTTCAGTCTAGGATATAAATAGTAGCAAGTAATGTACAATGTTTAAATGTAACATGAAAGTTATTCTAATCTTCAGCTTTTCAAGAAGCCACATCCCCAGAAGAGGCTGGCCCTGAGACTCAATGAGTCACTACCCATGGGAGTGGTACCTAGTCAAGATAAACTGTTCTTTCACAATGTGGACAACCTCAGACCGGCTAAACAGGCCATTAAAGGTCAGTTTATATTTGTTATAGGTTATGTTAAGGTACAGTGACCCCCTTCCCCTGCGAGATAACTCTCACAGGGAGATTAATGACAATGATTGTTAATGTGTCAAGGTTTGCTGAAATAATTTGTATTTCTATTACATGCACTATTACATGTACGGTACTATAAACCAACTTTTATTCTTTATTCAAGTGCACGAAAATTTAGCATGGTTCCTAACGACATGGTTTTAGCAAATTTTCCTTGCCGCTAACCAGTCTTTCGTGTCTCTAGTGTATGTTTAAGATTATCTACAAAGAAAGTTAAGCAATGGTAAATTGAGAAATAAAGTTGGTTTACAGTATTTTAGAATAAATTTGAATTCATTAAAATGAGAGTACAGAAGGTTGGCGAATCTCTAGATCTAGTTAGGGAACTATTGTATTAGTGTAAAATATGAAAGTGGATTTTTAGGGAACTATTGTATTAGTGTAAAATATGAAAGTGGATTTTTTTTCTCATTCACATTCAGGTAATATTTTGTGATGATTCAAATTTAAAATTCAGTCTACAAACATTGAACATACATGTACATATATACTAATCACAGATGACTTTTAATCCCATAGATCATATGCTATACATGAGTAAGATTTTTACTTTTATTTGTTTAATGCATGTTTTTAGAACTATTCTTTTTAGCTCACCTGGCAAAAGCCAGAGTTGGCTGTTGCCAGCACTTGGCATCTGTCATTGGTTCATCTATTTCGGCATCCATGAGATGTGTTCTTTCTAATCTCCTTCTCCGAAACAGTCTAGATTTGTAGTTACCGGTACTTTATTTGGTAGAATATTTATTAAATGGTGCAGAGGAAGCATTGGAAATTTTGCATTGATCAAATGTTTCCTTAATGGGGCTCATGGAACAGTCTGAATTCCAATATGATCATCATACATTATTATTATCCAAAGAAAAAAAATTCATTGTCTTGCTTGATTCCCTGCTTTAATATGCAGTCAGTCAATGAGCTATTTTAAGAGTTTGAATTTTTACCACAAGACTGTAATTTGCTCTCTTCAATCCTTTTATGAGGTGTGAATTATTCCAAGTATCCTCGTAAAGTTTGTCTAAGAGTTTGACCAATTCCACTCATCTATTAAAACTGCAAGGTTTTGGTATCTCTGATAGATATTTATTAATCATTGCACAATGTACATGTATCTGTAGATCATAATAGAAGCTAGGTTGATATAAGCTTCAGGCTTTGTTTTATTGTGTTAGACAGGTTATAAATTTATGGGGTTGTTTACATGTATGTCATAGATTTTGTTTTTTTGCAACTTTTTTTTTTTATATTTTATTCCAAAAATGCATTTTAGAATTTTGTTCTATGAATTTTAACACTGTAAACAATCAAATTCACTAAAACTGCACCTTGAACGAAAACAGATTTTTGAGCTTTGTTCTGAAAAACAATAACCAAAGATCGGAAGGAAATAAAACATTTGATTCATCTTAAAACCTCACACTTGTGTTTTTGTGGCACTATTTTTGTGAACTAACAAGTGATGTGATATTGAATGAAAACCATTTCATTAATACATGTATGCTGTTCACATTGTACACTGTACATATAAATATAAAGTAATTTTTGTTTTGAAAATCTGTACTTTAATATAATGTACATGCAAGAGTATTAACCTTTGGTGAGTGATGGATTTCCTGTTGCAGAAGTGCGAAGTGCTGTGGGACAGATCATTGCAACTGATCGCATTGTCATGGCAGTCGAACAGAACAAAGTCCTCATTCCTAACACATTCCAGAAATTCTTGTCCTGGGGATTCTCAGACAGAAGTGTTCGCATTGGGACATATGACTCTGAAAAGGTACTATAGTCCTCTCTCTCTCTCTCTCTCTCTCTCTCTCTCTCTCTCTCTCTTGCTTTTAATGTTTGTTTGTTTTTTTTAATAAAGATTGATATGTACCAGTTCATGTAAAAACTGAAGTGTGTAATTGTGACTTTTACAGGTATCTCAGGTGTATGAATGCCTGGATAATGGAGAGATTCTGTGTGCTACCTGCCCTGATGCCAAAACCTACATCACTGGAGGAACAAGTTGTGTTAGTTCTTGTATCTTACTTTTCTTGTCTTCTTCTCCTTGAAAAAAAAATCCATACATGTATTAAATAAACAATTTAAGTTTCTTGAGAAGAAAAAGATGCATTGTACATTAAAAGTTATGATGCATACAGACCATTTTTGCTAGATTTTCCTTCTAAGTTTGCATTTCTCATCATTACTTAAACAGTGTGTCATGTAGTGTGCCAACAGCAAAATAAAAATCATGCATTTATCTATTAAACTTGGAAGCTTTTTGGACGGGAAGTAAAAAGATTTAAAACCTTGTTGTCAAAAGATCTCTTGTATTGGGGATACATGTAGATCATTGAGTTGAGTACTGATTAAATTTTTCCCCCACAGGTTGTGAATGTTTGGGAGAGTCGACAGAAGCGCCTGACTCTGAAGCAGCCCCTGTATGGACACACGGAGGCCGTGACCTGTCTGGCATCCTGCCAGGGCTACAACATGATCGTCAGTGGCTCCAGGGATAGAACCTGCATTATATGGGACCTTAGTCGCCTCCAGTTTGTCAGACAGTTACGAGGTCACTCGGGACCTGTGGCAGCCGTCTGCATCAATGAACTCACTGTAAGATTCTTTATGCAGATGATGTTAACTCTGTGATACTGATAATTTGATAGCTTTAAAGGTTAACAGTTGAATTTTTAGAGAAGATTTCAGGTGAACAGTTTCTGTTAATAAATACCCAGTAATGTTTTGCAAAATGTACATGTATGACATACATGTATGGTCAGCATTTTCATGATTTCAAACTATAGTACCAGTTCTCTTGTTTTACAAATTTTTTATTGCTATCACTGTGTACTTTTTGTGCATCATTTATATTTATTCACAATTAAAGCCAAATGAGAAAGCTATTGCATAGAGACGTTGCTTTTAAAATGAAAAACATACCCAAAAGTTAGAACATTCCTCACTATCAAAATATTCACACATGTTTTTTTGTTTTCTGTGTGACAGGGTGACATTGCGTCCTGCTCGGGTACGTACCTGTACCTGTGGTCCATCAATGGGGAGGAGATCGCCTGTGTCAACACGGCGCCCCCACAGAACAACCAGCAGATCCTCTGTCTGGCCATGTCACAGGTACACATAACTGCAGGGGGCCATCAACACAGCGGACCCTACCAAAGTTTTAGTCAATATCATTGAATAGCTGTTTGGTTGTTGATTTTGTTTATTAAGTTAATAATGTTAATTGCTTTTTAAACTTCAGATGTATGAGTGGGACAGCAAGAATGTCATTTTAACAGGAAGTAAAGATGGAGTAGTCAGGGTTTGTATAGAATTTTAATTCTTTTGCTTAGAATTATTTCAAATTAATTTTTTTTTTAATATCAGGAACTACATGTAGGAACAATTATACCATAAATTAAACTTTTGACTTTTTTCTATTAAATGTAATTGTTACTAGTATTATTAAATCTACCGGTAAATGTGTGCATTAAATGTAACTTTGAATTATTTAGATGTGGTCTGTAGAGTATATTCAAGTGCCAAAAGAGGAGAAAAAGAATCTCAAAGTGGAGGAAAAGAGCCCTTCAGAAAACAAGCAAAAATCAACCAATCAAAATGATGCTTTCAAGGACATCCAGACAGCTGTGGATCGCCTAAAGGCCCTAAAAGATCTGAAAATGGAGAACAAGGAGTTGGAGCTGGGTTCCTCGGTGGATAGTGAGAGTCACATGGGAATGCATGCTGCTACCCATGCTTCTATGCTGGAGCATGAGGACAGTGTAGTCAGCAGTGTCAGTAATGTGACTCCTCACAATGAGGATGCTGTCAGTCTAAACAGTGAGGACCGACTGTCAGTCAAGTCCTCGGAGCCTTCCATAGATACAGCGATAGAGGCGGATGAGGATCTAGACATGCAAGGGGATTTGATCAAGGGGATCAGTGATCGAAGTCAGAGCCAGCCCGACCTAAAGGACTCACTGAAGGAGAATGATATCATGGTCAAGTCCATGTCCACAGACTTTGAAGTGATAACGGATTCTGAAGTTCATGCGGCTCCCAAAACAGTTGAGGACTTGCTGAGAAAATACAAGGGAAATCCTAGGAATAACCTGAGAGATGGTAGTTTCATTTCTATTGAATATGGGGAGCAGGGGTTATCAAATTGTTATTTTTTATCAAACTATATAGAAATAATTTTTTTTACACCGAGAAAATTAGTACATGTACCATAACTAAATACCAGTATGTTTGGTACATTGTACTGTAGTAATTTACCGTATTACTGTATTCATGAATTAAAAATGGGATAAGTTATTCAATAATAGAACAATTGTCACTGAGTGTGAAATTTCTCTTTCTGTTAACATAGCATGATTTTTGTCGGTAGGGTTTAAGTGGCAGAGACAGCTGTTGTTTAGAAGCAAACTGACCATGCACACTGCATTTGAGAGAGATGATAACAAAGAACCAGCAGCCATCACAGCCATAGCTGTCTCAAAGTAAGGATTCTAGAGGGTTGATGGTCAACACACCACATGCTTCAAATTTGGTTTATATTCTAATGCACATACATTGCAGGGCAATTATGCGTTCATGAACTATAGGGATTCATCTCATGAAGAGTTACTTTTATTATCAGAGGGACATATTGCACCATAATTCTTGCTCCAATTGGATTCTGGATAAAGTTGTTTTCTTCAACAAAACTATATTCTTGCAAGCTATGATTTCATATATTTAGCATACATACAGATTTTCAAAATAGCATCTTTATTTATTGATATGATTTAGTTGATTTTTAATGTATATTTACCTTGAATTAAGTAAGACTTTTAAAGGTTTTCTTCCTTTCATGTGTTTAGGGATCACCGGACGGTGTTTGTTGGCGAGGACAAAGGTCGAGTGTACAACTGGACTGTAACAGATCAACCAGGTCGAGTGGTCGCGGATCACTGGATAAAGGACGACGGAGTAGAGAAGTGCCATTCCTGCGCCATTAGGTTCTCATTCTCCGAACGCAAGCACCACTGCCGAAATTGTGGGAAAGTGTTTTGTTCAAAGTAAGCATAAGTACATGTACATGTAATGTTATTGAGTCTCATACTTGATGAGATAAACATGTATAGTATCTACTGGTGTATCATGCTGTACTGAAAAATTTCAATTTTAGACATAAATACATTTTTTTGGCAACGGAAATTTGAATTCTGTTTATCTATTGTTTTTGTTTACTATTTTTCTAATATGAATACTCAATTTGTAGATGCAGTCGATATGAGACAGAAATTCGTCGCCTACGAATCCTTAAGCCTGTTCGGGTGTGTCAGGCTTGCTTCAATATATTACGAGCACAGCAAGCAGCAGATGCAGTTTCACAGAACAAAGTTTGACCTTTAGAGGTCAAGGCTTCTGAGGTTATGACCTAAATATTTCATACTTGGGAGCAGCATATTGTGGAATTTTTTCATTCATCTGTTAAACATGATGGGGTGAAAATATTATGTTGGGTCTTGTAATATGATGCATGTGTTCGAAATGTCATTGATGATATATTAAATTATATATGTGTTAAATTACATACATGTATAGATGTACAGTGTATGGATGATATTGTTCCATGTCTCTTGTTGATATTTTAGTATTTATTGTTTGAAAGAGATTTACTGTTCCTTAGGAATCAGATTTTTTTCACGATATTAAAACGCAGTGTTCTAGTCCCGTTGTCTTATAGGACATTGTACAGTCTGTCTTGTCTAGCGTAGACATCTGGACATTATCATAATGAAGTAGACCATGTAATGTCTGTCTAGTGTAGACATCTTCGTAATGAGGTAGACCTTCATAATAATCAAACCACTAGTAGCTCTGACATGTAGATTAGTCTTATGCTTCAATCACCTTGCTGGCTAATACAAGTATATGTAAAGGGAGCTTGCTGGAGTTATTCATGTATGTTATTTCGTAGACCCTGCTTGTAATGGATAGGTTGTTGACACAAACAAAACAATGTGAACAAGTAGGAAGCAGTGATAAAATGACTGCAAGACATTTTTATTCCAAATGCTGACTGTGATATTTTTAGTTGTTGTAGCTGGTTTAGTTCACTCCCTATGGCTTTCAGATAAAATCCCGTCATTCCTTATTGAGTCATTATCACATGTATATATAACTATATAATAGACTTTACTGAAAACCATGCAATAAACCCAGAGTGCAATATGACAATACGTAGGTATAAATTGTTATGAGACTATTTAATTATGAGACTATAACTTTTAACAGAAAACAAGAAGGCTGAACATTATGATTCAAGAGGAAACCTTTTATCTGTAACATTTAATTCCTGCTTTAAAGACGCTTGCTTTTGGATGTTATTTCTTGGTTGTATATAAAATGGAATCCTTTTTTATTGGTCTTGCCATTTTAATTCAGATATGAGAAACCGCTTTTAATTTTTTGTGACGTCGACGTTCAATAAATTTCATAATTATTGTTAGGTTATCTTTTAATAAAACAAGTTTCTATTATACAAAACATGGCATAATATCAGTAACTTATTAACTTTTATCTAGGTTTAGATATTTGTACTAGGAATCAGTGTTGTACTATTGAAAGCTAGGATTTAACCATTGGGTGTGATCAAATAAAGCACTATTTAATTCTTAAAAAGGGAGGCAATTCATCCTGTATCATGTTATTATGTGGAGCGCTGAAAAGTTTAAATTAACAATACTATCCTTTGTCTTCTGTCTGTTTTACTCTGTGTAATTTGTCCGAGTTCAGCTCAGTAAATAAAACACCAAAGTCAATTTTAATGTTGTTTTTTCTTGTGCAAGAAGCTAATTGTTTCCTATATACATGAATCTCCAATCTCGACAACGAGTTGTGACTTCATGATGCCTTGTTGATGTCGTGTGTCATGTGTGTGGGTTTTTTTCGGGGGGGGGGGGGGGGGTTGTACCACCGATCCGAAGGAGAAGGGGGTATACTGTTTTACCCTTGTGTGTCCGTCTGTCTGTCTGTCCGTAACAAAAATTTCTGTCGCATTTTTATCAGCAAGTATTAATCGCAGATGCTTGAAATTTTAACCCACTATTTGTTTAGGCATGCCATATGGTGGGATGTAGTTTTGTACGAATCGGACGTCAACTTCCTGATAAATGACGACTTTATTTATTTTTAGCCTTAATTTTCAAACAAATTTTCGTCAAAGATTTCTCAGCAACTGTTTATCGCAGATGCTTAAAATTTTAACACACTATTTATTTAGGCATGCCATATGATGGGATATATTTTTGTACCAATCGGTTGACAACTTTCTGTTAAATGTCGACTTTGCTTATATTGCATATTCACATCAGAGCGGGGGTATTACCAGTGAGCCTTGGCTCACAGATATCTTGTTTGTTTTTTTGCTTTTTTTTTTGGTGGGGGGTGGGGGGGTCTTTGGACAAGTTAGAGTGCTTGTAAATTAAAAACTGGGGGGTTGGGGACAGAATTGGGGTGCATGTGAATTAAAATGTTTAAAAAAAAACCTGCCACATTTACATTCCTGTCATAAGAATTTTTTTTATAGGATCGTTAATCATTCATATGTTGATTTACGTTATAAACGTATTTACATTCAAAACACACCTGGGGCACTGAAACTTCCACAAATGACAGATTTATTTCGATCCATTTTGGGTAAAACACTCTTGATAACACTGTAGGTTGTTTTAATAATATATCGGCATACATATAGCAGAGTAAAATTTATATTACAATTTTCTCCTCCTTGGCTCTTTTTTTCAACATAACAACACTATAACGCGGAATAATTTTATTATTTCTAAAAAAGGTATATATAAAAAAAAATAATGATAAACAAGAAAATTCATTTTAACGAAATAAAAAGTCTGATCCTGTCATGAGTGCGCTCCATGACATTCGTTGAGTGCCCAATAAACTTGTCAAGACTTCTGTTTTTGAGCACTTTTATGCTGTGTCACAGACTTCCTTCGATTTTTATGGGCTTTCCTGAGTTGGTCGTATCTCTCCAATTCTTTGTAAAAGGGAACTAACTCTGGCGCGACACTAGGAGGCACGTAGATCTCTTGTTCTTCATCCTCCATTAATCTCGGCGGATTTAACACTTTGTTAATTTCTGCCACAATATCATGCCGCTTTATTTTCTTGAGAGCTTCTATGAGGTCATCAAATTTGGCGCGCGTATGATGACGTCGCCATCGCGTCAACGCTTCTAGTGCCCGTCCTTCTTTTGGCCCTCTTGCGCTTTCCATGTTGACCGATGCAATGTCTTTTTCTATCGTTTCAGAACCTCGTTGTGGGTAAAATGGCAGCGTCCTGTAGAGAAGCATCCAATCTTGATCTATCTCACGACAAACTACTCCTATGGATTTTGTCATTTTGTCTGGAAAAAAAAAAGAGAAATATTTGTTAGTTCTTGGTTGGGATGACTTGTGACTTGGTTAGTTAAAGAAAACGTTTTAATTTAATAAATTTATACACTTACCATCTAAAGAGCCAAGAACCTGCGATTGCTTGGGTCCCATTGGAAGGCAGAAATAAATCTTTTCGGCTGCGTCTGTGCTAGTCTTGTACCGGTGAATGCGTCGCGCAACTTCCAGTGCATTTTCAAGCTCCGTGAACTCGCTCTCCCTTTGCTGACGTTCGACTTTTGCCTGCTTCAGTTCTTGTTTGAGACGTTTGACCTCTTTTTCAATCTTTCTGCTCGCGTGCTTTTTCTCGGACATCCACTCCAGTTTATGCTCGGCTGCTGCCAATTGTCGTTTGACTAGCGGCATCCGGTCCCGCACATAGCGGATCTCTTCCGTAAGCATGTCGTAAGTTTCATTGTAGTCGTCCGGACTAAAGTCAGCTTTGTTTTTCGCGAGTTCGTCGCGTCGAAATTCCTTAAAGTCGCATTCTTGTTGCAACTCACTCTGCAGGTTGAAAAGGTAGTCTTTTTCAATCCGTAGTGCTTCTTCCTTTTCCTTCCACCCCTCGATTTCCGATCTTGCGGTATCGAGTTCGATTTCAGCATGGTTAAGTTTATACGTCACCGAATGAAAACGAGTCTTCGAGTCGCGCATACACCGAACTTTTTCCTCCTTGTTCCTTTCCATGTCATCAATATCATTGCGTAAGAAAATGGGGTAATTTTCGTCTGCTTGTAGCCATGTCGTCATGATTGCCATGGCGGCACGAATATTGGTACACGCGTCTGCAAAAAGGAAGAGAAAGGGCACCTGTTCACATTCATTTTTCTTACAAAATGTGACAACTGGTGACGTGAACATCGTATAATGAATAATTCTTTCATGGAAGTCTTTCTGTAGCTTTTTAACCTTTTCTAGATTGTTTCTGATGGTACTCTTCCACATATTTATCTGCTGTTGATAATGAGCTGCGGTTTCTAGATACTCGTCTTTCTCCGGGTCGTAGAAACTAACACAGTACTTTTCTATCGTAGACAATATCTTAAGACAATAGTCAGAGATTTCTGTGAATTTTTCTGGCACATACTGCTTGATCTTCGCGTGCACTTCCTTGAGCAAAGCGATATTGTTCGGATCGCCCTTGTACCTTTTCGGATCCTGACCTGCTTTAATGGCGTCTTCTATCACTCGTCCTGAAGAAAAGTCGAAAATAGTCAACATTCGCATCACAACTTTGATTGGACTGACATATCGGTTGACTTCGTCTTGAATACTTTTCCCAACTCCATAATAAGCTCTTTCCAGACGGGAAAGTTTCTTCGCAACTTGCTTTAGTTCGGCTGCGATAATGTTGCGAAGGTCTTTCAGGCTGCGAGGAGGACTGGCCTCCAACATCTGCAACCCCAGCGCTTGGCGCTTATGTTTCGGCATGTCGTCAAACGGTAGAAGAAACGCTGGCTTGGTTACCAGAGTGGGCATCCGACACTCCAACACGGGTCTCGTCTGCGAAAAAAGATAGGAATAAAACTGTCAGTAAGAGAGGTCATAACAATCATTAATAGAAGGTCCTCATTGGAAAAAACTACAAAACCCGTCCAAATTCGAATTTCTTTGGAAGCATAGAGCTCTCAGAACTAGGATAGGTGTGTCGGATATAAAGACATTGCATGACAGTTCACTAAGCTGTCGCATCTTTTATCCCCATAGACACAATCAAGGGATTAGACGTTAAATGTGTATTGCTTTATAATCTTTCCTGAGCATTTACAACAAAGTGCTGGTTCTTCAATATTTATTCAGCGGTTTATAGTGTAAAGTGTTCAGTGAATTGGGCTATTTATTTAGTGTACAAACGAAATGTAATGACGTTTTATAAGCAGTAAGAAAGGCATTTTTCAGAGGTATTCTCAACTTTGGTGGTATCAGCGTGCGCCTAGTTCTGGAATTGCCATACATGAAGTTAGACGGAGTCAGAATAGCGGACTTTATAATAGGGATCTCACTGAAGACAAAATTGCAAGTCATAAGTAATGATCGTTAACAAACAACTCATTATTTGTTGGTGAGATTTCGATTTTTGGAGAATACAACATTAAGAATAAACTGCTTGGAATCATGATTCGAGAATGTTGTGTCATAACAACAAAAGAGGTTCTATTTATTAATACACTGTATATTGTAATAGATCTGTGGTAATGGGTACACTTAAACAACATAAACTTGTATAAAACTCCTACTTCTATGGAAAAAATTAAAAATTCTACTAATATTCATAGGCCCTAAATATTTATAAAAACTCTAGATCCCTATGAAAAATTGTTGATAAAACAAAACCTGAAAATTACAAAGGTTTCGTTCGAGAAATTGAGAGATAATGAAAAAAAATCCAGAGAATTAGGCAACTTCTTGTCTAGCCTCTCTCTCTCTCTCTCTCTCTCTCTCTCTCTCTCTCTCTCTCGTCGGTGTCGCGTTTCTGTGATTGCTTTCAGGTTATACTCAATCGAAAATTATTAAATGCAGGTCTTAACTTTAAAATTCCAGTGAATGTCTTATCGGAAATTTGGGATTGAAAAAGTTCATCGAAGCGTTCACAATGACGTTTGATTGTCAACAGTTGACATTTAGATAGGAGAAATGTTAACTGTTTGGAATTATTCTATCGCGCGTGTATTTGCTTTTTGATATAAACCAATACACAGAGGATCAGGGCAATGCTGACCGCCTTTGAACGTGCAGACAGGCTTTTCTACTTATCACCGTTCGTCGTCGGTAAATCGAATGAAAACCGCCGATCTTCAGTGCCAATATTTACTTGATAGGAATTTCTGTATGTCCAGGAATAGGCTGCTATTAGTTACCATTAATTGATGAATTAAAATAATTGATTATATTACAATATATGTTTGAAAATGCGCCATTCAAAAAATGAGCCATAAACAATACTGCTTATAATTGTTGTTGCTTTAAAAGATTGCTTACAGATTCGATGGAATAAAAACGGGGATGCCAGAAGCTGGAAGAACTAATTAACATCGATCAACAGCTATAGTACTCAAAGATTTTGCAGGGGGCGGGGGGGGTTGCTGGGTTGTACATAAATGTACCGTTAACAGGTGGAAAAAAAGAGATGACCGATCGTTTTATAATGCTATATTTTAAGTTTTTCCAAAATTTAATTAATGCGAATTAAATCAACAGTTAAAAAAAAAGATAAAACACTCGCCATTTTGTTACAAAAATCCATTTTAAGGGAAGGAAAATAAGAGGTTTTTTTTATCGAAAAATACAGGTAACAGAACTTCAGATTTAAAAGGAGCTTACCTTCAGATCCATCTTGCTACCTCTCCTCGACTGAACAGAAAGTAATTTTAAAATCCCACTGTCTCTTTCATTTGATTTTTTTGTGACCGTAAGGTGCATTTCGAAAAATAAATTTCCAAACAAGAAAAGGGGCGTTGCTGTCAGTTCATGGTTCTCACCCGAGGTACAAGAGAAGATTTTTTGGGGTTGAGAATAACGTCTGCTACCCGTCTGTGTTTATCTCAATCACGTCCGCACGCGGAAAGTCAACATTGGTACTAGAGATTGCGATAGAGTCCCCCCAATCGATACCGTTACCAACAACTTCACACAACTCTTCGATCAATTCAGTTTAATTGTTTTGCTGATGTCGCCGGTTTTAGTTACAGCATATATAATAACACAGCGTCTCGACTAGCGACTAGTTATAACGCATTAATAAATACTAGGAAGTTCTATATACCCGGTAATTTGGGGACAACCGCTGCAGTTCTGGTGGGGTGGGATGCGGTTGGACATAAAGATATTTAATTTATGGGGTTTATTTTTTAAACGATTTTGGTGGCTTGCCTTTGGAGAGGCACTCCAAATCTAAAGACTGACGCTTGATAATCTCTCTCTCTCTCTCTCTCTCTCTCTCTCTCTCCCCCCCCTCTCTCTCTCTCTCTCTCTCTCTCTCTCTCTCTCTCTCTCTCTCTCTCTCAGGCTATTAACAAAATATACTTATAAAAATATTTCTACTGTACACACACCTTTTGCATGGCCTTTTCAGTCCGTTTGCATCCAATGCCCATAAGTTATAACAATGTCTAGAGTTAAACTATCAATGTCAATAAAGTTGAATTTCAAGTTCGAGAGGATTACAGTATAATTCCCCCTTCCGTCCATCGGTACTAATTAACTATTTCTGGCAAAAAAAAAATATTCTGACTCTTTGATCTAAAAATGAACAGAAAAACATTGTGGATATATAGTTTTAGAATTTGACGGTTTTTGTCTCTCGGAATTTCGCTCGATAATTTTACCTCTTGGAATAAAAAACAAGCCATTAATTATCCATTATCTTATAGTAATACTTATGTAGATTTTTCCTTTTTTTAAATTTAAACAAACCTTAATTTGCTCTAGATTTATCACTAAACAAAACTATAGAGGGATATATAATGAGACGTACTGATACAAGTGTTAACAACCACAAAAATGAAAAAGATTTTTCGAAATTTTTAAAACGCTTTCAAAGGATTACAAAATATAAAACCAGAATGCCTTTATGTATATAAACTGTATGTTTATATCAAGTGATACAGTGTTAATATTTTTTTTACCGCTAAAAGTTTATTTCTAAAGGACGAGAACTTTTTAAAACAAAATCCAATATAAATAAAACCAATGAAATAATAATTCAGACAGAAAGAAGAAAAGTTAAGACAAATAAATACAAACTACAGAATAATTTGTAAGAACAAATTCTACCGCAATATCCAAAGCCTTACCTGAATACAAATGTATCCATTGCAGATTAAACGTTTGTGTATTATATGTACAATTATTGATGGAACTAAACATTAACAGGAGACAAAAATCACTAAATAATTTATTTGCCTAGAGATTCTAACCATAATTATAACGTGAAAAGCCCATTTAAAAGTCTCTCTCTCACACACATTGTTCGTTCTTCATTTACATTCTCTTCATGGACGGCTCGCTTTTACACCTTGTGATTTTAACTGCTAATTGCTTCACTTTTAATGAATACCCATTCCAATGTATTTTATGACAATGTTTTCTTTTTCTAGAAAGCCACCTCCTGTCTCTACGACAAATAATGCTTTGAGAGGGTTCAGATATCCCAGTCATTTTACGCCATTTAAATGTCTCCGATTCCCTTTCAATTTTCTTACGAAAGCTAAACAAGACTTTCCCTTTTTTTTTTCTTTTTAAATTGGCATGCATTAAGAATTTCCCTTTCTTGTTTTGTTTGTGAAAATGCAGTCTGAAATAAAAATATTCTTTGATGACAACACAGTAAATGTTTGTTGAAAAAAAAAATCTAATAGATCTACGATACCTCTTGCTTGCCGTCCGCATTTTTAATCTTCCGCCTTTTCCTGGTCTTTGGAGGGGGCTGGTGCAGCTCATCCATGCTGAGGTAACCCGGATCTTCATTACGTTTCCTTCGGGCCGCGGACTCGTCCAAACTCGCATACCCTCGGTCATCTCCGTCCGTGTCGTCATAAGTCTCGGTGTCCGTTTCTCCCTGAAAATGAAGATAATTTGATAATTTTTATCAAATATTATAATTTATTATAATTTTTATCAAATATATTTTAGAAAAGAAAAAAACAACAACAACAACAACAAAATGCGACAAGGGCCACAATTATAAAATAAGAGTTGCTTTATCGTAAAATAAATAAAATTGCAGGGGGGGGGGTCCATTAAATATATAATTATCATGATCGGTGTAATTTCCTCAGTTTGTTATTTTCAGCACACACAATTTGTTATGTGTATTGCATTTACGAGAAGGTCTTTGAAATGTAGAATGCATGACATGTCCTTTAAATTCTCCATAATTCCCCAGACAATGGTACTTGAGAGTTTTTGACAGGTGGAAGTCCTCTCACTAATCTTGAAGATTCCATTTAAAAACTACCTGGTTAATTTTTAAAGCATTTCCTTAAGCACAAAGAAACGTGCATGGGCATAATTTTAAAGAAATAAGATTTAAAGTAGTCGGTAATGTATTTCATATATAAATCGGGAAAAATGTATTTGATCAGGTAAAAATGGGGGGGGGGGATACCACACGCAGTTTCATATGAATAAACGAATATGATTGCATAAGGCCGCGTGCCAGATTACTAAAAATGAAAAAAAAACAATAGATACATGAGAAACGTTGAAATATGTAAACAAGTAGATGGCGGATATCTCCGCTTGCTTGGGTGCTTCAAAGATGACATCAAATCGACCAAGAACACACTCATGACAAACCCATGGACATCATCGGTATGAATTTAAATCCAAACCCCAACGTTTTGAATAAAATACTCATAAGAATCAATTATCAATGAATGCAATAGCACGGATATATAGCGAAACCTCGTATATAGTTAGAAATAACGAATTTACGGATATAGCGAACTGATTTCGAGTCCCGTATAGGTGAAAAATAAATTAAAAACGTTATAACGAATTTCTTTATAGTTTTAAATGTGAGCGATACCAATTGAAATAAAAGTTTAAATTAATTTATTTCCATATATATATTCTTTCATTTACAATCCATTATTTTTTAGGTATTTTATTCTATGCATCAATCAGCATAAATTGTAGTCTTATATACAAGAAACCATATACGTGTATAGTGAATTCGATATACTTATCACGTATTCGATATGCATGTACTTATTATAACGCACTCGTTATACTGATATAACGAATAACGGATATAGCCAGGTAAATCTACTTGTCCCTAAGACTTTGTTATATCCGAGTTTAACTGTATCAAACTTTATTTTTTATGTTGAAATAAGTTCTATTGTCGTTTTATTATTTAGAGGATAATTACTGACAAAGAAAAGGAATATTCGACGGGTCTTGTTCAATCGTATTAAAACCCCACGTCATTGCAATTTTCAATTCTCGCTGTTGGTGCTTCAGCGAATATTATTGATGCCGTATGTGTGACTCGGGTGAGCTAAATATTGAAATAAAAACGCATTGAAGTTCTGTTTGGTATCGGAGCACAAATACACTGGACATTGAATTATTCCGTACTTAAATAGAAAGAGGACTATGGGATGGATTTTTTTCCTGCAGCCAAGACCAAATCAATTTGAACTGAATAAAATATTGTTTAAATTTAATCTACGGAAGAAATTACTTTGAATTGGTTGAGCAAAATGTAGTTGCGCTTGCGAATCGGTCGATAGGAAAACCACGAGAGAGAGAGAGAGAGAGAGAGAGAGAGAGAGAGAGAGAGAGAGAGATTATCATATTTTACCTGTGGACGCAGAGTCTGTTTAAAGGCGTTTTCAACAATATCTGTGTCCATTCTGAATTGAAATGTACTTGTATCTCGTGTCTTTCATGAAGGTTGTTTTGTTCGTTCCGAATTTAGAACCGTGTGCTGCTTGATTTAATTAATCCTTTAATCTCCCTGTTTGCACAGTTCGTGTACTTGTGAAACTGATCATAATCAGGTGTAATTCTAATTTGCACAGTCATTTAAAAAAAAAAATCGCGCATATTCTATTTATATAATCTTAATTGGGGGTAGGGTCAAGAAACGTTTAATGACTAAGTTACAAAACGCTTTCTAAAAATAATTTATCAATTTCATTTTGATGAAGTAAAACAGACAGAAATGTTCACTCAAAGCCCACCAACTACAAACTACATGTACTTGCACACCCGTGTCACCTGTATTTTGCATACACAAATGCAAGTATACATACTGCAGTAGTCACAGTCGTAGTGAAAGTGCATAACTTTTTCTTAAAGATTCTATATTTTGTTACAAGAAGCCAAAAGGCCTTAACGGTCACCTGAGTAGCATAACCCATACACAAACTTGTCAAGGAGTCTCATATATGCATTTAGTTAAGTTTTATTCTGGAATAGAAAAATTTTTAATTTGTAATGACGACCACCTCCCTGCCTGAAATCTTTCAAAAACGACTATTACACCTAGTATATTTTTAGCGAAAAACTTAAAAGATCATAAAAGAGTGCATGACCTGATATTGAAAAGGTGCAAGACTCTGATAGAAAATAATTTAATAATAATAACAAGGTGGTATTATTCATGTTTTATCTAAAACAACCTCCCATCCCCCATCCCCCCGGGGCAGACAGAAACTCTCCCTATGGGCATTTAAACGAACGAAAAAAAAACAGCTTTATCGATAAAAGCCATCATGAGTTACTCACTTCTCCTGTTCCAGTTTTTGAATATTCAACATTCGTTGAGAATCACCATCTGGCATATATACCAAAATCATTTTACCTTATATATCAGTGATTTTAGTTAGCCAATTATTACTTTACTATTAACAAGTCTATTTGTTTATTTTGAAAGTTCAAAAACTGTTTTTGTTTCAAATGATAAAAAGCCTTGCATAACTCTTTTGATCATACAACTTCTTTATAATTACATTATATTCAACGATTAATTACTACATATGAACAAGCAAAGGAAGATAACTCCATTAGGAAGAAGCAAGGGAAAACAAGATGTAATTATAATCGGTGCGATTATAAAGTCTCCCAAACGAACGAGGCTATCATATAGAGTAGGGATGACCCACAAAGTTTCATGTGGTTCCCAGGGGTCCTTAACTATATATCAGGTGAACTAACATAAACAAGGAACAAGAATATATATGGTTTAGGGGTGGGGATATTAACCGTTTTCAAGATATTCAGGCACTACCTGTTTGAGAGGGGTCAGGACTACCCCAAGGGCCCATGACCTACATACCATATGATGCCCCTTGACACAAGGAACAAGAATATATATAGTTTAGGGGTGGGGATCTCAACCGTTTTCAAGTTATTTGTGCACTTCCTGTTTGAGGGGGGTCAGGACCATCCCCGGAGCCCATGACCTACATACCATATGATGCCCCTTGACACAAGGAACAAGAATATATATGGTTTAGGGGTGGGGATATTAACCGTTTTCAAGATATTCGGGCACTACCTGTTTGAGGGGGGTCAGGACCATCCCTGGGGCCCATGACCTACATACCATTTGAAGCCCCTTGACACAAGGAACAAGAATATATATGGTTTAGGGGTGGGGATCTCAACCGTTTTCAAGATATTTGTGCACTACCTGTTTGAGGGGGGTCAGGACCTCCCCAAGTTCCATGACCTACATACCATATGATGCCCCTTGACACAAGGAACAAGAATATATATGGTTTAGGGGTGGGGATCTCAACCGTTTTCAAGTAATTTGTGCACTTCCTGTTTGAAGGGGGTCAGGACCATCCCCAGGGCCCATGACCTACATACCTTATGATGCCCCTTGACACAAGGAACAAAAATATATATGGTTTAGGGGTGGGGTTCTAAACCGTTTTCAAGATATTTGGGCTCTTCCTGTTTGAGGGGGGTCAGGAACCACCCCTGAGGCCCATGACCTACATACCATTTGATGGCCCTTAACACAAGGAACAAGAATATATATGGTTTAGGGGTGGGGATTTTAACCGTTTTCAAGATATTTGGGCCCTTCCTGTGCCATATTGACCCCACCCTAGTGCCTAAACACCTGTCCCAGGGATCATAAATTTCACAATTTTGGTAGAGGGCTTCATGGACATCATAACCATGCATTTAGTTTTTTTAAACAACTATATATGGGAGTAGAGAAGAAGATTTTCTAAAATTTAATACATTTTTACTATATGACCATATTGGCCCCATCCTAGAGCCTGAACCCGTGACCCAGGGGCCATAAATTTCACAATTTTGGTAGAGGGCTTCATGGACATCATATCCATGCATTTAGTTTTAAACAAATATCTATGGGAGTAGAGAAGAAGATTTTCTAAGATTTAATACATTTTTACTATATGGCCATATTGGTCCCACCCTAGAGCCTGAACCCCTGACCCAGAGACCATAAATTTCACAATTTTGGTAGAGGGCTTCATGGACATCATAACCATGCATTTAGTTTTTAACAAATATATATGGGAGTAGAGAAGAAAATTTTCTAAGCTTTAATACATTTTTACTATATGACCATATTGGCCCCATCCTAGAGCCTGAACCCCTGACCCAGGGGCCATGAATTTCACAATTTTGGTAGAGGGCTTCATCGACATCATATCCATGCATTTAGTTTTTAACAAATATCTATGGGAGTAGAGAAGAAGATTTTCTAAGATTTAATACATTTTTACTATATGGCCATATTGGCCCCACCCTAGAGCCTGAACCCCTGACCCAGGGGCCATGAATTTCACAACTTTGGTAGAGGGCTTCATGGACATCATAACCATGCAATCAGTTTTTTCCTCACATGTGTGGGAGTAGAGAAGAAGATTTTTGAAAATTTGGCTGTTTTTTGCATATTTGGCCCCACCTGTGGCACCCTGATGGTGGTAGAGCCACCAATTTTACAATTTACATTCCTCTTACCATAAAGATGCTTCACACCAAAAAATGGGAACAATTGGCCTTGTAGTTTTTAAGAAGAAGTTAAAAATGTAAATTGTTAACGCACGACGCACGACGACGGACGAAAACAGATAGCAATAGGTCACCTGAGTTTACTCAGGTGACCTAATAAATGTATAAGATATAACATGTAACTAGGGTTCATTTTTGGATGGCATTCTCTCGAAATTGCTGCTATATTGTTACAGTGAATTAATCTCAAATTTCTCCTCGACGATGATATCAAGAATACTATAGTAAGATAATAAAAAGAAGAAACGAAAGAACTGTAACATCCAACAAAGAAGTTATAATTTTCTGACAGTGCAGCGGATTGATCATGTTACACCAATTTAAGGTCGATAACTCAAACTTCGTTTTCCATTTACCCATTGGCAAGCTGGAGCTGAGGACAGTTATGCCAATTGAATGCGCAATAACAATGTGCTGGGTGCAAAATCAATACGACCCCCCGGAATTCATTTGAAAATATGAAAAAAAATATATGACATTAACATATTGATGAATGACAACGAATCAATTGCATCTTTATTATACAGTACAAAAACAACAGATAAATTGATTGTATTCGACAGGAAATGTGAAATTTCCAATCCTTAACAGTATGAATACCCAAAGAATACAACAATATCACTTGTACGAGTATATATTTCAACAAAAAAGCAGTAAAAAAAAAACCATAACAAAACACATTGGAACACCATTGTGATTTCCGCGATAAATAAATTAAAATATCGAGATGCACGCGCACTCAAAAACATAAACTAATGCTGTGAATAGTACAAGTATAATTAGCAAGCATCTACATGTATGCTGCACTAGTTTTCCTGGCAGTTTAATAGTTTTCTAATCACGGATCAACGTGTAATAGTTCTATAAACATCCAGTGAGGTTTTTTTCTAATGCTATTAATTTTATACGATACACATTTTTGCATTACTTTTTACACTAAATTACGATATCATTTCAAACTACAATATGATTTCTTGATACGACGGTAATTAATGTTATATAATACATAATATCAATACTGTAAACGACTTTAAAAACGAAAACAAGAGACAGATTTTTTTTTTTACCTCCGGGATCTAATTGAATACTGCATACGACTTGGGAAACGGAAACAATTTTTTGTTTAAAATCTTCTGGATCTAATTAAATACTGCAGTTATTTATACACAAAATGACTAGAATTTATGACTTTTAAGATTTTAAAATGTAACTAATATAGCTACTTGAGCGGTTTATATTCTGCGGAATGCGGACTTGTCAGGGGCTGCTCAGAAGACTCGTCAATTCGGGTCTGTTTCAGCGTGGCGAAGATGTCTCGGAACAGGGATTTGTAATGAGGCAGGTTGGTTTCTTGTTCGGAAGACGTCGCTGCCTCGGCAGAAGACGTGGATTTCTGCATCTTCAGCAATGTCTGAACCTCTTTGTGAGACACGGCCAACTGTCTGTGGAGAGCTTCGTCAAAAGTCTCGCTCTCGTGAAAACTTCCGGGTCGTCTACTGCTCTTGTTCTGAAGGTCCTCGTACTTCTTGAACAGTTTCTTGTATTGGGTCTCCAGTTCGTCTAGAATAGAAACACTGCTTGTCTCGTTGTCTTCCACTGGAGACACTTCTTGTATATCAGGGACTATTTTGTTCAAAGATTCTGTACTTCCATAAACGCTCCCTCCACTTTCCAAACGAACCAGTTTTCCCGCGCCAACTTGCGGATCGTCTGGTTCTATCTCTTTTTCGATTGCAGTTTTCAGTTCAACTAGATCACTGGAACACTTTTTGCAGTATTTACCGAGATTCAACTTTTGACGCTGGATCTCAAACTTTAGATAACCGTTTTCTTTCACATCGTCCTCCAAAGATCTAACTTTCTTTTCCAGTCCGGCATTTTCTTCCCACAGTAACGACACTTCCGTTTCCAAATCTTCCTTTTTCCTTTTATCAATAAGCGCCTGCGCTTTGAGCTGCTTAACAGCCTCTTGGAGTTTTTTGATTTCCTGTTCGTAAGGGTTAAGAGGTAGTTTCTTGAACTGATTGTTATAGGTCCAGTGACAGTCCTCGTTCATGATATCCTGCAGATACGGATCTCGCTCCTTCTCGCGGAGACTCGCGAGACTCACAGCTCGTCTGCTGTCCTGCTTCTGTTGTTTCTGTTTCAAACGCTTCTCCTCGGCCTTCATATCTTCAACCTTTTTTTCCAAGTTGTCACATTTTTCCTCCAGCTGCAAAACGGTAGTCATCAATCTGAAAATGATATAAAACAAACAAGGGTTTACCCAGAATTGTATGACATACATAACAAGGGATCGTGCACCTGGTATATTACATTGTCGGTTTGTATACTGACTTTTCTATCCGTTGCTTGTCTGTTTTGGCATCTATAAGAAGCTTCTGGTTTGTCTTTTCTAGGTCCTGTGACGTCCTGTCCAGCTCCTCGTAAATACGCATTCGTGATTCACTACTGTCCCTGACAGTCTCAAGTTGCCGCGTGATATACTGAATCAGACGAGAAAAAAACATTCAAATTTTGTGAGTTGGAGTTTCATAAAAACAAATCATGGATAGTTAATACAACCTTTTAATTTATTTTTAATTATGCATACTGGTATTTTTCTTGTTTACGTTACCAAAGAGTAATACGTGCCTTCTGAAAATACCGGTACTATTTTTCTAAATAGTAAAAGCCATTTTTGTAGAATTCCAATTAATTTTCCGTAACTTAGACCAAAAGGAAGTAATCTGTATAGGCCTTCTTACACATCAGCATAGTTTTGTTGTCTTGTCGCGTGGGCTTATAACTAATTAACGTTCACTCCAAGACAATTACCTGGATTACATACAATCGTAAACATGCACGACTCCATTATCTTAGTAATAAGAGATGGCCTGAAACATTCTCCATGTTCATGGTAACCGCGCCATGATAATAATAATCTTTCATAATAGGTCCTAACTTTTGAATAGACCACCCAATAACATTCCACAAGATATTGAGTCCAATAAGCAATATAGACGTACCCAGATAACCCAATAACACACTACAAGGTACATGGTATTAATTAAAGGTCAAAATTAAGTAAAGCAATATAGTTTGTACCTCAATTTCCAAGTTTTGTTCATTGTTAATTTGTTGTTGATGGATGATTTGCGCCTCTAATTCCCGGTTCCTCTCAAGAAGGGCTTTTCCAAGTTCTGCAGCCAGTTGTAGATCTATAGTAGAAAAGCTTTATGAGATACTGCATTTACGCTTTTAATTGCTAACACGTTTACTATTATTAAATAATTTTTGTTTTCAAACACGCTTCTGAAGTTATCAAGAGCTGACCTGACCTATATAAGCCTAATATTCAACTCAAACAATTATTACCAGTATCATGTGTATACAAGTTTATAGTAAAAAGGGTTTCATAATTTATAAGTCCTGATGCATGTATACATGCATCTTCGCTAGCCATGGGATTTTGGTCCACTCCGCTCCCGTTTATGGGGAGTGGAGTGGACCGAAAACCCTATAGGCTAGTGAAGATGCGATGCATAGGGTAGCCAAATGTGATTTTTATTTCAAGATCATAAATAAATATAGCTTTAAAAAAATATATGTCAAATCAATTATGAATGATAGTCAAAAAATGGCTTTAGATTGACTGATACACGCAATACACTGTACATATTGTATATTGAAATCATTATACCTAAAGACTTCTCCCTTTCACGTTGAATTACAAGGTATCGACAGATTCAGTACCCAACGTCCAACATTGAAAATCATTCATGAATATGAACATGAGGACCGTTTTGAACAAAAAGTTCTACCGTATTTCAAAATGTATATATATATATATCATGAGCGTTTGTATTATAACATAATTCTATCTTATTAAAATCGATAATTAATGGACACATCTAACAATTCTAATAAGTTAATTTAAGTGTTTAGAAAATTAATTTTTTCTTGCATGAAATACTAGTAAACTTGGAATGTGCATATAAAGGCCTGCATTCATTCCAACCACTTCATTGTGCACTGCGGGAATTCATAATACAGCCATTGTAATGGCATGCACACACTAAATTATTCAAATTATTTAAAATTAATATTCAGTTCCTGACAGAATTTTATCTGGGAAAATCAAACCCTATAAGTATTATCGATTCCATTGATTCTATCAATACTACATGTATCGTCTGCAGATTATACAAAAAAGTTATTGCTCCATACAAAAGTCAAACCAGGCCCGACTGGGTACATATATGTAACTATAGTAACTACTGACCGGTTATTTTTTATATCCTGTCTGGAGTGATGTTCTTGATTTCGTATATATTACAGATAATTATGGTTCTATGTTACACACGACTTACAACTTAGTACCAGAAGAATTTATGCAAGTACTACAGACATCAATTACGTATGCATAAACATGTCATCACTAAATCCCCTGCAATAGCTTCTTATACATGGTCGATCTGACGAGCAGATGCAGCAATATGTAAATGAATACGTCTGCTGGTCATGAAGATTGAAGAACTACATCTGTTTAAATACTAATATTAGGAGCATCTCGACCCGCCGGAACCACGGTATGGCGATTTTTGTGGCCCCGTCTTGGATAAAGTTTGTGGGTTCTTCTTGTTGCTACTGGTGGATGGAGCATGATTCATACAATCGATTTTTCCAAATTACCCATACCGCAGCCACGTTCTGAGAAACTGATCAATAATTTCTGATAAAAGTTAACCGATATAATTTTCTCTGCTACCCGTATCAGCATTGATAGTAAACTATACTTGACTTTGCTAAAAAAAATAGTTGATAACACGTGCCATGATCTGTATTTGTTTTGATTATCATAATTTTGCTTTTTTATCAATCACCTATGCATTCCAGTAGCCTCACCTACCATTTTGATACCAGTCCTCCTCCTGTTGGTCATCTTGCACCTCCGAATCGTCTTCCATCGTTTAATATCGCTTATCGTCTGTTTACATACGGCATGACAATTCCCCCCTTGGTTAGGCCTCACTCTAAAATGTGTGCTATGCACAATCCTTGCTGTACGTCAATATACGTGGCGAAACATCAGTCTGACATTGTATGAACATATCACATGACTCGTCACGTGACCAAGGGGATGAGTACTAGAACATTTGAATAATTAATGTATGGGTGGATCCAGCGAGGAAAAGGGACGACACATTCCTTGCAACTGCTATTAAATAAACTACACTGAATTTTTGAGCTAAAGGATCGTCGGCCCCACCAGCATTTATTTTCTAGAAATGAGAATTTTAATGAAATTATTTAAAATTTTTCGTGAAAACAGTCGAAATTTAAAACCTTAATAATGCGTGTTCTTCATAGATAAACCACAAAGCCACACGTGCATTTCTCTGCAACACAGGCACGTAGCATCGTTTTTTAAAGTGGGGGGGGGGGTTATAAAAAAAAACCCCAAAAACAACAAAAAAAACAAATAAACACCCAACCCCTCCTTAAAAAAAACCCAACTTCTCAAAATCATGAAAATCCTAATTCATGGGGGAGGGGGAAGGGGGGGGGGGGGCAGAGCATGGCGTACCTATACACTGTAGCTTCATATAACATCAATGTCACTGTTAATTTCCTTCCTTTCAAGATAAATTATTTTACTACGTGCTGCAAAAAGTGGGGGGGGGGGCCACTCTATCGTAATTTACTTTTTTATATGAAAATTAAAAAAAATGTTTGCTGCGAGAAAAAGATGCTACGTGCCTGCAATTGGATATGACTGTATTATGTATTATTATTATGACTGTATTATAGATTTACTTCCTTCTAGTGGTAACAAATGAGATTCTTTACTTGTCAATTATTACCGATTTATTTGTACTCGTTGGTATTAGTTTTTAAAATCACCCGGGTACAAGGATAAAAATATCTGGAATAGAACCGCAATTGTTTTTACTTATTTTACATATGGGTCCGGAAGTTATTTTATACTGGAAAGTAATCTGTGTTTAATCTCTTTATCAGTTAATGCTGAAAAGTAATCTGTGTTTAATCTCTTTATCAGTTAATGCTGAAACATACAGGGATCGAACAAAAAGATTCGATCAGAATCAAATATGATTTTGGATCTCCCTCCCTCCCCCCCCCCTTTTTTTTGGCGAACAAATAACTCAGCGTTGTCCAAAACGGCTTTTTCGCCTTAATGCTTAGTGTAAATGAATAAATAACGAAGAAAGATTCCATCTATCTGACACTGTCTCATTTAAATATTAAACGCCCACTTCTTGTTCCGAATTTTTTTTATTTCATATCACCTCATCCGGTCCCGGTCAAAGGAATTTTATTTCTCTGGCTCCGCCGTCACCAATTTTGCTTATCTTCATTCTCAGCCTTAACTCTGAGTTTTTGCCTTTTTTTTATGCATTTCTTTTCAGGATCTGAGAGTTCAAAAATTTTTTTAAAATGTTGGTGACGGCGGGGCCAGATAGATGCAAGAAAACATAAACAAAAGGGAACTCTCTTATCAGAAACAGACATTCATTATATCACAGTCACTCCAAGCATATGAATCCATGGTGTTATTGATAAAGAGGACATTCAATTCTAAACATTTTCGGTATCTTACAAATTTGTGTAATATCCGATTACAGAGTATGTTCCATAACCGGCTGCATACCTACTTCTTCACAGATAAATGAGAAAACTTTAACAATTTCAGAAGCTTTAATGAGAGGTTTACAAACACAAGATCACGTAATAAAATGGATGGAATTAGGCTACTGTTAATTGTACTATACCACAGGGCTAAAACATGCGTATCTCTGTGGATTCTAAAAATCTAGAATCCTGGACACCCAAAGAACATAAATAATATACTCTACACAAAGTTCAAATTAAATAAATTTACATCTGGTGTCCTCTTTTTTTTCTGATATTTACATGTTTATATGGTTATGAACTTCATAACATGGATGGAACTTCAACTGGTGGATTTTTAAATAGTAAAGAGTCTTCACAAATTTAGCTTCCAAAATGAAAACCACTTTTTTTTTTCATTTGAAGGGTAGACATACTTTACACTATAGCTGATAGGCAGTCACGGATAAATTATCACAACATAAATAGAATATAGTCTGATTATACTACTTTATTAAAGACTACTTGTAATAGAGCCCAGAAAACTCCAGTTCTCAACCTGGACTACAGGTCTTTTCCCCTTGACAATCTCGCAACACAGACATAACAAAAAAAAAAATCTCCAACAAAATCCCACCATCTTATAACCCTCTAGATTAATCTCCACAGGAAATCAAAACGTAACAGAAACACAACCAAAAACATTAGTAAGACATCAAATCAGATTTACTTCTCCTTTTTTTTAAAAAGTATTTTGACAAACACAGAAGCTCGACCATTTAGAATATTTCCGCAAGATCGTATTTTGTACATGATGAATGAAAAATAAACAGCACTCCTAGATCTGATGAAATTCACTCTCCCCACTGAATGTCTGGGTTACATCTTACAAGTCAACAAAAGTCACTCGAGTTGGCGCTCAGGCCTCAAAGTCCAGACCGAGTCCCAGCTGGTGTCCACCGGCGTTGAAGTTCTTGCCGTCCACAAGGGCGGACAGAGTCAGCTTCACTCCTGTGTCAAGAGGAAAAAAAAAATTCTCATTATTTAAATGTGAAACATGGTATATTTTCAAGGATAATAATAACTTTAGAAAAAAATTGCATTAACAATGTATTTTTTTAAATTTTCAAAGTTTAATATTGTAATTAATAATAAATGGAGATATTGCACTGAAAAGTAAGATTTGTTACACTGCTTAATAAAGCTGCATACAATTCAGAAGATTCTTGCAGGCAACCATACTATACCATGGTCTTATAAATGGAAATCCATAGCCAGTAGAGTGAAATCATGCAACAATATTTCTAAATAGAGAGAGGATAGTTCCTATCTGACATCATTATGTACTGTCACACCCTGTATATACGTACCATCTCTAAGTTTAGTTGTGTATCCTAATCCTACTCTACTGTTGCTGTCTACCTTGGCCTGTTAGAAAAAAGTCACAATGATCAAAACAACACATACGATAACAGGGAGAAATTTTGTATATTGTTATAATATTCTTCAATATCAGAAAAATTCTTCACTTCACAATGCACTGATTCTTTAATTAGTTTTTTAACTTCTTATCTTATTGCAACATAATATGAATATCTGACATAATCTTCCAAATTTCCAAAGGTTTTAAACGGCTATGCACAAGGCAAAAACATAATTACATGAAACTGGACCATTTTAGTGACTTACAGAGACTGATGAATCACTGTCGATCTTGTACTTGGTGCCCAGTTCCAAGGCGGTGCTCTTGGCTGAGGACCAAGAGAGCTTCACTCCTCCTTCAAGATCTTTCCTAATCTTGTGGTAGATGGAGCCACAGTACTCTGCTCCATCATTGCTTTAAACAAAGAAAACAGAAAAAATAGAATAAAGTTAAAAATTTCCAGATTTTCATCTATTCAGATATATATGACAATTGGTCTAGGACAGGTACCAGTACATGCGCAATTTTCATGGCGTAAGAAATGACATTCATTACACAAAATGTTCTTCAGATTTCTTTTATACATGTATACTTACACATTGGTGTGAATGGTAAAGTCGCTGGCTTCATAACCTACTGCAAAGTTATTCTTTGTCAGCTTTGATTTGGAAGTGTCAAAGGACATCTGATAACCTCCGAGCCAGCCCTTGTAGCTATATAAAGATAGTTTGGTTTGTATTTATTTTCAATTTGTTCATTTGTTTTTTTGTTCTTTAATATGGTGTATGTATCATGAATAGACTAAGAAATTGAAATCATGGTAGTTCTAATTACCCTAAGACAGCAGCAGCGTTGATGGTTGGTCCAGCAAACACAAAGTCAACATCACAACCAAGGTTCAAGTAATCCATCTTGTAGCTGGTTTTGATTTTTCCACTCTTGGTTCTGCAAGAAAATAAAAAAATGACATTAACATGTTTCAGCTTTGTTAAAAGAGATGGACGGTGTTATAAACTGTCCAATACACCTACTTCATTGAGATACCCATTCAGTTGTTGCAATTGAATGTGTATTTCATTCGGTAAGTTTAAAAAAAAAAATTTCCCTTTCATATTGATGCATAAATGGACTTTTGAGCACGGCAATACTCCATATCTTTACCCAGTTTGGGGAGCGAAGGATGTGTTGAATTCCAGTTTCAATCCTTTCACGAGCTGATCCTCAATGGCAATTTCCGTAAACAGCACATTGCTGGTATTCCATTTCTCCTTGAATGTAAGACCTAAGTAAAACACAACAACAACAAAATAGTAAAGTACCAGTAAGAATAAAACTATCAGAATGAAAATCATTAACAAAAAATGTATCAACACTTTTCAGCAATGTTGAAATTCAGTCTCGTACCTAAATCGGAATATTTGTATTTGGTTTCTAAACTTCCACTGATGATTCCTTTGTCACTGTGACTGCCTGTTGTGGTAAATTCTACCCCAGTGTCTGTCTTGGTTTTTGCCTCCAGCTTCCACTCTCCATAGTCTGAAAACAGTCATCATCACAATTATTCTTTTAAGTGCTCTGTACTATTAAACTTACACGAAAATAGAAGTTTCTTGACTTCAATTTTGCCAGAGTTTTCATCAATGAAAAATATATCATTACGTACTGTATCCCTTGCTGAAGATATCTTTTGCTGCCTTTCCAAGATCACCATATGTTGGGGGAGCCATCACGTCTAAAATGTATACAATATTATCATAATCTCAAATGGGGGGAGAATTAATCATTATAAGGAAATAAAGTTTTAGCAGTAATTGAAGCACCTCACAGGCATTTAGTGATGTCTTTGTACAGGTGAAAGAATCTTGTGTTTAAAACTGTTAAACTGTAAATGTAAATTTGTAAGTAAACGATAAACAAATTGATGTTTTCTTCAACTATTTATTTTATCTAGTTTGTTCTCTAGTATCTGGCATCTTTTACTTGCACTATTTAAAAACAAGAATTTTCATGTCCACGTCCCTTGATTATAATTTATATGTTGGAAACATTTAGTATTTGCATATCATTAAACATATCGTGACCTAGCTATTTAACCTTTGACCTGAAAATCTATTGCAGTTATCAATCTGCCATGGCTGACTTTTTGTATGAGTCAAATGATGTTCAAAATATTGTTTACGCAAAAGCTGACATTCTGATGTCAGTGAATAAGATTTGGGTATTGATGCATTAGACTTTATGACCTTTGATCATCTGATCTGAAAAACATTGACTTCTTTGAATGAACTTAATTTTGTGATATCGATTTTTGTGCTTTTACTTGACAAGTAATATCACATAAATATATATAATGACCATTTTTAAAAAATCACCATCAACTAAAGGTTAAAGTTAAACTAATGATTATGAGAGAATTAATAAACAAACCTAGTAATTCTTAATGTTTTTCCTATGCAAATTAATATGGCATAAATTCATTTTGTATTTACTTCTCAGTTTGTAAAATAAGAACAACACAAAGAATCGAACACAACTCCTAAAAGTGAAAGTACAACCAGGGATTTCCACAGCATGACAAGAAAAAGCTGTACAGTCTTGAGACTTGAGTGAAAGATTTATAAAATTTAAAACACAAGCTGATGAGGAAATGTTTTGAGAACTCTATAAACTCTTTCTCCAATAAAAGAAACAATAATTAACATATCACTTATCAGATTATCAATTAACATATATCCGTGGTAGGACAAGGATTAGGTGGGTCTGCATCCTGATCAAGATTAAGCAAGACTGTATTTCCAGCATTAAAAATTAGATCAGTCGAAGAAGTTTACAAATCAATAATTATTTTGAAATATTACTGTATTTCTGTTGACATTTCGTTCAGACAAAGACAAGTAAGTGTATTTCTACTTTGCATTTTGGTAGGACACAGGGTCAATACTTAAATGACATGCATTCAAGATATTTTAACTCCAATTATCAAGTATTTTCCTGTACTTTTTTGTTGTATAAAGTGTCTAAATGAAACATGACACTAAACAATGAATCGTGATATATCAACACCGCTTCAACAAATACCTCCTTTGTACTTACAAGTCTGTCGAGTGAGATGCAACCGTTCTTGATCGGGAACACACGCTGAAGGTCACAATCTTCTTTTCCGGTAGTCTCGCAGAATATCCCGTAATCGTAAATGTTATTCTTATAAAATATCTCACCCCGATGTTTACATCCTGTAAACTTAAAGAAAATTACTGTGTTTAATAAATACTATATAGCAATGATAGATTTTTTTTTCAATGATAAATATTCAACCCGTTTATATATGACTGATCTAAATACCGCTAAATACTGCAGACCTTAATTTCCAAAAAAAAAAAAAGCCGATAAGTGGACAGCAGATAAGTGCTAAAATCAAAATTAAAATAATATATTTACATAACATTTAGCTGGGTGAAGGTTGTGCATAATCATGTTTAAATATTAATTTAAAATGAAATTTTAGATGAAAATTAGATCGTACAGCGATCGAAATGAGACGGAAAAAAAAACCCCACTATTATGGACAACTTGAGAATACCATAGCAAAAATAATATAAACTTAAACATGTTAAAAGACTCAACATAGGGCTGATTCTACCTAATTTTTTTTTTTTAATCAATTATTATATAAATATATTTTTAAAATAAAATAATTTCTTTGGTGATTCATGAAGGTATGAAGGTAGCGGCATTGCAGGAAAAAATACATAACCCGCGCCCGTTAGCGGCCAGCTGGATTATAAATGTTAATTTTTTCTGCATCGTCGCTAGCTAGCTTTATAGCCTGCCCGAATCATAAAAGATAGCATTTTACTGTTTATATCTATATCATTCTTTACCGCGCTGGAAACTTGTAAACACTTCATTTAAGGTACAAACTATCATTTTTCAGCGAAAAATCTCAGTTCAATTTTTATTGCCGGTGACCTTTAAGCATAAAAAGTAACTAAATTAATGTACGCCTGATAGAAGAATTACAGTAACCTATTTTTCTTATATGATTATTTCCCGCAGTCCGTGATTTTTGCTGAAGGTTGTGACCGATTGATAAACTGGTTCTATAGAGCTGTGAATCTCAATTGCAATCGATTTGCTTAAAAATAGAGTATATAAAATACATTAATATCAAACTATTACTTTTTTAAATTAATATTTTCCATACGTCAGCAATATTGCATGTACGAGGGCCTAATTTACCGTATGGTGTTCAACGTGTTCAAATGGTGTTATTGTAAAACTATATTTTGTAATAAAAAAAAAATAGGACTGAAAACAAAGGATAAAAAGATGACAATTTATATTAGATGCCAACAGTTTAGATTCATAAGAACTTTGAATATATTCATGGTACTATAGTTATGGTATGGGACACCTTCATGTTGTGACGTATTTCTGATCGAAATAAACAATAAAATCAAGTATAATTTTTTATTTTTGTTCTTTCCCACAATAGTTACTTGACAGCGCAGCGCAATAAGATTAGAACGTTAAGAGTCCGAATCCTGCTGGGGCTTTTAATAATTCTGCTTTTCCCCCAAAAATTTAAAACACATTTTTTGGTTATAAATATTGTAAAATTTGAAAATTTTCAAACGGTGATTATAATTTTTCTTTTATCCACATTAAAATCGACAGTTGTTCCATGCCACCTTAAGAAAAATTGTACACATTGTAAAATATCTTCATTTCAAGTCAAGTTCGGTTAAATGTCCATCCCACCCCCGATTATCGACCAAATTCGCCGCCCCAATACAAGTACATTCCGACGCCCCTGTTGTGAGTGATATCTTTTAAACATACAAAAGTAGCGGTACCGTGAATGACAAACGTATTACACTCATAATACATGTATATATTTCAATGGAACAATTAAGCATATACAAAATCGATACGGATATGTAATTAGTCAAACGTACAAATAACGGCTACCTGATTTTCCGCGGACATGCGCAATGAGGTCGGTTTCGCTTTTTCTTCATTAATATTCATGAAAAGGCATTACTTTCAGGAAAATAAACAATTAAAATTATATATGAAATTAACCACTGTAATTTACAGAATAAAGATAACTTTTAAAAGTAAACAAACACATGCGTTTTCTCTGTCATTCAAAATTGACGCAAATTATAGCGTGTATAGCTTTTAAAAAAAAACCAACAAAGAATGAATCCCTAAGCGCATCTGAATCATTAAATGGAAAGGGATACACCACTGATTCATGGTATTAAATGATGGATATGGATGGATAGGGGTCTTATTTTAGTTTATTTGAGTTTAACTTAGTAGAGATTTTTTTGGAAGTAGAGCTATTGCAATGAAATCCTTTTATGCGTACTGCACACGTATATGTGCATTACAAAACCCATTGATCAAAACGTAATTTATATAATTTTGGTTGTAGTACACAATATTACAAGATGTTATGCATTTTGCATAGATTTATTATTTTGAGTACGACTTTAAGTAAAATCCATAGCTTACTCGGAAAATCGCTATTTTGAACTCGGTCGGAGTATGAGTATGACATTTTTTTTAAACATTGAAACCCTGAATAGAGTAAGATTTGGAGCACGCAGTACAATTTTGAGCATGAGTTTGTACTCAATTAAGAAAGTTTTATAACCTAAGGGTTGATATAGCCTAGTTTCTGAGGCCTTCAAATTGTGCATGCACTTCGGAAGACTTTGAGAACCAGGGTACTCTTGGCCGCTGACTATTATTCACCAGGCTGGAGAGACCCCATAGGTGAAAACTTCTCATTAGGCTAGGGACGCCTGATCCAGCATAGCTCCCGAGGCCTTCCGATTGGACAAGCACTTTGGAAGGCTTCGGGAACCGGGTACGCTTGGTCGGTGAACACTACTCACTAGGCTGGGGACACCACGATTGGTGAGCACTACTAACTGGGCTAGGGACGCCTGATCTGGCATGCATGTGTAGCTCCCGAGGCCTTCCGATTAAGCAAACACTTCGAAAGGCTTCGGGAACCAGGGTACGCTTGGTCGGTGAACACTACTCACTAGGCTGGGGACACCACGATCAGTGAACACTACTCACTGGGCTAGGGACGCCTGATCTAGCATGCATGTGTAGATCCCGAGGCCTTCCGATTGAGCAAACACTTCGGAAGGCTTCGGTAACCAGGTAACACTTGGTCGGTGAACACTACTCACTAGGCTGGGGACACCACGATCGGTGAACACTACTCACTGGGCTAGGGACGCCTGATCTAGCATGCATGTGTAGCTCCCGAGGCCTTCCGATTGAGCAAAAACTTCGGAAGGCTTCGGGAACCAAATTACACTTGGTCGGTGAACACTACTCACTAGGCTGGGGACACCACGATCGGTGAATACTACTCACTTGGCTAGGGACGCCTGATCTAGCATGCATGTGTAGCTCCCGAGGCCTTCCGATTGAGCAAACACTTCGGAAGGCTTCGGTAACCAGGGTACACTTGGTCGGTGAACACTACTCACTAGGCTGGGGATACCCCGATCGGTGAACGTTACTCACTGGTCTAGGATAGCTCGCGAGGCCTTCCGATTGGGCAAGCACTTCGGAAGGCTTCGGGAACCAGGGTACACTTGGTGGGTGAACACTACTCACTAGGCTGGGGACGCCTGATCTAGCATGCATGTGTAGCTCCCGAGGCCTTCCGATTGAGCAAACACTTCGGAAGGCTTCGGTAACCAGGGTACACTTGGTCGGTGAACACTACTCACTAGGCTGGGGATACCCCGATCGGTGAACGCGTTACTCACTGGTCTAGGATAGCTTGCGAGGCCTTCCGATTGGGCAAGCACTTTGGAAGGCTTCGGGAACCAGGGTACACTTGGTGGGTGAACACTACTCACTAGGCTGGGGACAAAACGATCGGTGAACACTACTCACTGGGCTAGGGACGCCTGATTTAGCATACATACGAGCTCCCGAGGCCTTCCGATTGGGCAATCACTTCGGAAGGCTTCGGGAATCAGGGTACGCTTGGTCGGTGAACACTACTCACTAGGCTGGGGACACCACGATTGGTGAGCACTACTCACTGGGCTAGGGACGCCTGATCTGGCATGCATGTGTAGCTCCCGAGGCCTTCCGATTGAGCAAACACTTCGGGAACCAGGGTACACTTGGTGGGTGAACACTACTCACTAGGCTGGGGACACCACGATCGGTGAACACTACTCACTGGGCTAGTGACGCCTGATTTAGCATACATATGTAGCTCTTGAGGCCTTCAGATTGGGCAATCACTTCGAAAGGCTTCGGGAACCAGGGTACGCTTGGTCGGTGAACACTACTCACTAGGCTGGGGACACCACGATCGGTGAACACTACTCACTGGGCTAGGGACGCCTGATCTAGCATACATGTGTAGCTCCCGAGGCCTTCCGATTGAGCAAACACTTCGGAAGGCTTCGGTAACCAGGGTACACTTGGTCAGTGAACACTTTTCACTAGATGGCGACACCCCGATCGGTGAATGCTACTCACTGGGCTAGGATAGCTCGCGAGGCCCTCCGATTGGGCAAGCACTTCGGAAGGCTTCGGGAACCAGGGTACACTTGGTCAGTGAACACTTTTCACTAGATGGCGACACCCCGATCGTTGAACACTACTCACTGGGAACGCCTGATCAAGCATAGATCAGTGATCACTAATCCTTTGGCCATACCCAAGCCAATTGATACACTACTCATTAGTTGAATACTGAAGACAAATTAATACAATTGAACTGTTATAAACGAGGGCTGTTCGATATGTATTGTAGCACAGCGCGATAACGCTCTGCACGATTTCGTGGATGATGATTCTATTGAATAGTTGCAAGCGGTATAAACACGAGCCTTCAGTTCCATATACATGTACTTTTAAACTTAAGTCTTTTCAACAATCTTTGACCACTGTTGTAAAAATGGTTGGGGTTGATAATATTGAAGAAATTATAGCATATATATGTTTGTACAGAACTCGGATATTCGGTAATGCGGATTTTTATTGAATTGGGGGAGGTTTATGAGTCTAAAAAGGTATCTTATGAGACAGTTCGTAGGTGGAGAGAGAAATTTCTGACTGGCAAAGAGTCCGTCAAAGATGCTGCAAAATCTGGACGACTTGTGACTGTAACAGGCAAGGCAAATATCTCAAAATTCACGAAAATAATTGAAAGTGAAGGGCAGATATACACGACCCGTGATATTACCAATGCTATTGGTATATCGCTATTGCGGGTGCATTTCATTTTGAAAATACGAGAGATTTTTTGCCCGATGGATGCCGCATATATTGAGTGACAGATGATCAAAAACGGGTTCGGGTACAAACCGCTAACAACTGCTAAAAATGTTTCCCAAATTCAACAAGAGGTCCATGGGCCACAACGCTCACATGAGCAATTTTTGTGTATAAGGGTAATGTTTACACATAGGGACTATTGTGTATAAGTGTAATGTTTACATTAGAACTATTGTATATATGGATCATCGCTCACCTGAGCAACAATAGACATTATAGAATTAACTTAATGGAGTAATTATACAAAATATCTAGTCAATGTAGTATATATGTGTAGATCCTGTTTAAATAAAAATCCACCCCCCCGGATATTCTTATGTTTATAATTAAGTCCCTTTTCTAACAGGATGATTTTAAAGTCATATCGCATGTTGAGCATTGCAATTCTCAAAAAGATTCTAAACAATTGTTTATATATGGGATATAAACCTACAACAAACTCTGAACCCCTGGTGAGGTTGATAAATCGTCCAAAGACCAAAGTCTAAACAATTTTTAAAAAATCAGCAATAAGTCAAAATGCTTGCATATAAGTTGAGCCATGTAGTATAACATTTCCTTTTTTTTAATGAATAAAAATGTTTTCCTTTGTAAAATTGGATCCCCATTGTGGCCCCACCCTACTCCTCAAGAGTTAACAAATTTGAATCGACACTATCTGAGGTTGCTTATACTAAAGTTACAGCTTTTCTGGCCAATTGGTTTCGGAGAAGAAGATTTTTAAAGGTTTTTCTCTATATATTCCTTTGTACAAATGTGTCCCCCTCCCCATTGTGGTCCCACCCTACCCCCGGGGATCATGATTTGAACAAACTTAAATCTACCCTACCTGAGGATGCTTCCACACAAGTAACAGATTTTCTGGCCGATTGGTTCATGCGAATAAAATTTTTCTCTATATATAGCTGTGTTAAAATTCAACCTGCCATTGTAGCCACAGTCTACCTCGGGGGATTATGGTTTAAACAAACTTAAATCTACCTTACAAGTTTTAGCTTTCCTGGCTGATTGGTTACTGAGAAGAAGATTTTTAAATATTTTTCTCTATATATTGCTATGTAAAAATTTGACCCCCATTGTGGCCCCACTCTACCTCCAGGGATCATGGGGATAATGATTTGAACAGACTTGAACTTGAATCTACCCTACCTAAGAATGCTTCCACACAAGCTTTCTAGGCTGATTAGTTTCTGAGAAGATTTTAAAGACTTTTCTCTATATATTTCTATGTAAAAATTCTACCCCACATTGTGGCCCCACCCTACCCCGGAGATTATGATTTACACAAACTTTAATCTACCCTACCTGAGGATGCTACCACACAAGATTCAGCTTTTCTGGCCAATTGATTTCTAAGAAGAAGATTTTTAAAGATTTTTCTCTATACATGTATATGCCTATGTAAAATTTTTGACCCCCCCCCCCCCCACCATTGTTGTCCCACCCAACCCCTGGGAATCATGGTTTGAACAAACTGAAATCTACCTTACCTGGGGATGCTTTCACATAAGTTTCTGAGAAGATTTTAAAAAAATTACTCTAAAAATTCCTATGTAAAACTTCGACCCCCCCCCCCCTCCCCATTGTGGCCTCACCCTACCTCCGTGGATCATGGTTTGAACAAACTTTAATCTACACTATCTGATTATCTGCCCTTTAAAGAGGGTGTGGCCCTTCATTTGAACATTACTTGAATCCCCTTCATCCAATGATACTTTGTGCTAAGTTGGTTGAAATTGGCGCTGTGGTTCTGAAAAGAAGATGAAAATGTGAAAAGTTTACAACAACGCCAACGACGACAGACAACGGACAAATTAGCCCACTTGAGCCTTTGGCTCAGGTGAGCTATAATAAAGGTTCACTATTTTGAACCAGTAAGAAAAATTAGAAACTAAATATATGACAGTCTAACTAAACATAGTAGAAAACTTGTATACAGTATAGTTGCCAAAAGAACCATAAGCACAAATAAGGTTCTTTATTGCATATTCTTACCATCACACTTCCCATGTGATGGTAAAGCCGTACAACATTCCGTGTTACAGGTCGATAGTCCAGTTTCGGTAGTTAGTACCATCTTCTCAACTTCCTGTTTGATTGGATGCAATGTGACTGACCGAAGCTACGAGCCTACGTGGTTAACTTTTAGTATTATGTACAAAGTCCAACTTTGTCACAAATAAACATGACGTTAAGCTCTCTGCCGTCTACACTATCATAACTGCTTTGCACAACCACCGACGATGGCTAATTCAACGGTAAGAGAGAGAGAGAGAGAGAGAGAGAGAGAGAGAGAGAGAGAGAGAGAGAGAGACGGATCCACTGAAAGTCTTATAATCAGGTGCTCTACCAACTCAGCTACTATGTATAGTATCTGGTACTGGAAGTCGAACTGTCACATATAAATTATATATTCTATAGCACATGTAGTACAGATATATTTAATATACGTTTATATTTTTTGTGATAATTAAAATGTTATTTTATTTATCGTAAAAGTTTTAGTCACATGCACAATTTGTTACAAAATATAATTAGAACACATGAACAGCAACCAAACTCGAGCATTTTGACTGCTATGGCATAAATAAAGACTGATTCGAAGCAGATCTCCTTTATAAAAATTAAAAAATAATTTCTATTGTCGTTTGTGCGTACAGACTAAAACAAGTACACTATAGGTAGTTTAAATTTATTAATTAGCTCACATATAAACAACTTTTGTTTTATTTGAATTGAAAGTATTAAACGAAAGTTTGAATAGCTAAAACATGCTGTATATCTTTATAATCCTAAATTATAGTAAATTGCCATGTAATGCTGTATAGCTATTTCAAAAAATTGTGCAAGACCTTACAATTGGTTAGGAATTTTACTTGCAAAAACTAATATGGTGCTTAGTTTAATTGATTTTTTTATCATACCAGTTTATTTGAATGTTAATGTTATAGCAGTTAAAGCAATGTCCTTAACACCTAGCAATTGAGTTAATTTGTTATATAATGTAACTGTAATTCATAATTATATCAATGTAATAAATATGTACATGTACTAAAAATATAAAAGTTAATGCATGCACAGCTACTGTTAATATGATCAGTAATGTATTTCTTTCTAAAAAGAATGTAATTAAAGCCAAATTCCTGTAGTCAGCAACAAGTAAAATTCTTAGATTGATTTTGTACATTTAGATACATTGATGTTTTAGAGGTCCAAAATGAAAACAGCAGGTGTGAATAATTGGAACTGCCAGAAGGTCAAAGAATGGATAAAAAATAAAGGATTTCCTCAGTATGCAGAGACTCTTTGTGATACCCACAAAATAGATGGGCAGGTTCTGTTGTCCTTGACAGAGAAAGATCTGAAACAACCACCACTGCAACTCTCTGTTCTAGGCGACATAAAAAAGTTAATGTTTCATATTAAAGCCCTACGCAGTGAAGTTTTGGGTTCAGCGAGTAACGAGCTGGGCAGCACCGATAATTCATCGGAGGATGAGCTATTTACTGGAACACAGGACTTCATCACCCGTAAAGTGAAAATTCTCCATTCTCATCATCTAGACCCTGAGATCTGGAAAACTGTTTTTAGTTTTATATATGTGTTTACTGTCTTTCTGATAACTGCCTTCATCATGGTCATAGTCCATGAACGTGTGCCCGATGTAGAGAAGTACCCCCCTTTGCCTGACATTTTTCTCGACAATGTGCCATTCATACCCTGGGCCTTTCACGCCGCTGAGTTGATTGGGATGGGTATGGGTGCAGTATGGATGGCTACCCTTTTCTTTCATAAGCACAGGTAAACATATGATTCTGTTATAACATCATAAATTTGATTTTGAACCATTATAATGTAAAATTCAAAACTTGCATTTGCCTCTTGATTTTAATTTTACATTTAGATGGTGTTATGGTCATCAAATTTCTATTTGAACCAATCGATTTCAAGTAAAGATTTCTGATCTTAGATTTATCCTGATGAGGAGAATGTTTTCGTTGCTGGGAACCCTTTTCCTGCTGCGCAGTGTGTGCATGCTGATCACCTCTCTTTCAGTGCCAAGTAAACATCTAGCGTGCGAGAAGAAGGTTTGTGCTTTATTCTTCTATCATGTGCAAACATAAAGATACAAAATAATAATTATAACACAATTGAAACGAATTGTGACAATGAAAGCAATGTAATTATTTACTCGTCTACTTCAGTTGATTACTCAAGAATTAAAGCTGAACACCGCTCGTAAATAGGCCCCGTCACACAGATTCCTGGTATATAAACCCTTCGATTTCGTTACACCCGATTGCACACCTGAAACTCGTGGCCGACGTGTAGTTTTCCTCTCGTGGTTTTTGGATTTAATGCATTTAATTCCTATTTTATGTGCATATTCTGTTTGAAAATTATATTTTGACCAGTTTATTTGATGTTAGTATTCTCCAGGCTTGAAAAAAGTGCGTAAAACTTGATAATTTCATCGCGACCGAGTAACACGGCGAGGCAAGATGTACGTCCACACAGGCGAGACCTCTACAGCAAAATACTTTAAACTGCTAAGAAGTCTGCAGCTTATATAGGGGTTGTAGGGATAACGGTGGTTAGAGAGAAATATGGCGGACACTGCCTATTTACGAGCGGTGTTCAGCTTTAAGAGACAAATATTCATTGGGGATTAAATTAATTCATTGTTTATCAAGAAAATTACCATATATTTTTATGTAAACTTTTTATGTTTAGAGTGCCTTTACATGTATTTTTGAAACAATAAAATTGAAAAAACCCTCAAAACTTTTTTGGATCGCAAATAAAGGACAATTGATACCTGTGATGGTTTCTGTTTCTATATATAGCTACCATATCTTGATAAATTTGTTTCAGTCGTATGGAGACATTTGGGCCAAGCTAAAACGAGCCTTTGAGATCTGGTCAGGTCTGGGAATGACCACGACTGGTGTGAGGACCTGTGGAGACTACATGTTCAGTGGACACACCGTCATCCTCACTATGCTCAACTTCTTTATTACAGAGTGTAAGTTAAATGTGACACATCATATAGCTATTGGTATATATATCAGGCAATAGTCTGTATTATAAACTGTTTTGCCTGTAGTGAGGTTTCTTTGTGATCAGTGCAAATTTTTAACAGTACCAGTATTACATATTTGGTCACCATTTTGATTCTTGGTAACTTTAGAATATTGTTTTACAGCAATGATCTCTTAGTGTTGATCTTTAAAAAACAGCAGCATTTTCATTAATTTATAAACATTTCTTGTCTTGGTTAATAATAGGATTTTGTTATCATGTCTAGTAAAACTCTTCATTCTTGTTAATATCTTTCATACATGCATTCTCTTAAGGAGGCTGGGTGGTCAGTTAGCCAGCAGATTCTTTCTTAAATTTTTAGATATGATGTCTTTAGCTATGAACTATTATCTAGTAAAGAAAAAGTCCATGTATTTTACCTTTTAAATTTGGGCATTTTCCTATATTCTTATATATAGAGCTCCCCTTACAAAGAAAGTCAATAGAGTCTTAAAATGGCCACGGCCATCGAGCCCTCTTAAGAATGTTACAGTCTCATGTTTGAGGGCTGTGAGAAATGTAATGAATATGGATACCTGTACATAGTATGGTATTACAGAAAATTAGCATTTTTTGAAAATTACAAAAAAATTAAAGTGAGGAGAGTGAGAGAAATTAATTAGAAAGATAATTTTGAATAATTGCAAACTTTTTTTATTTTATTTGACAGACACTCCACGCACACTGTACTACCTTCACACCTGTAGCTGGATGGCCAACATGTTTGGAGTGTTTCTGATCCTAGCCGCACACGAACATTACTCCATCGACGTTTTCGTTGCTTTTTACCTCACCTCAAGACTGTTCCTGTATTATCACACGCTGGCCAACAATCGATCATTGATGGATCGCGACAAAGGGCGCAGGCGCTTTTGGTTCCCCCTGTTTTCTTTCTTTGAATCTAAATGTGATGGGGTGGTCCCAAATGAGTTTGAATGGCCAGTGCCAAGAATGATTGAGGGCATTAAGAACTCATTTGGGTATGTTACGCCTCTTAAACCTAAAACAAATTGAGCTCAGGGATTTTTGCTCCTTGTTTTTATATACATGCTTTGCTTTAATGGCAAATATACAATCATGTTAGTCTTTTGAATCAATTTACTTTATCAGCTGAGGTTGATGTTCTATATTGATAATGTCATTGTAAATGTATACATTTTTTGGTTTGATTTAAGAGAATAGAAGCTGCAGTTTTCATATTGAAGATTTCTGTTGTTAGAAATGTAATTTACTACCGAGACCAAATATATAATGCATTAATTTTACTACAGTTATCGCCTAGATCAAAGAGATGCTGCAGACATTATTCTCCAATATACCACGAACGTCATCAGTAAATTATCAGATCAGAAATACCTATTTGTCTCGCACTGATCATGAAAGTACAACTTCAAACTGTAAAAGTTTTAAAATCATGTGAATTTCACGTGTTAGTTCCAGTAAAAACGATGTGTATTGCCTTAAAT